>CM054187.1:14534512-16934512 GCA_028830015.1 Eucalyptus grandis x Eucalyptus urophylla
ACCATGTATGGGAAAGCTGGCTTCCACAGCGACAGAGTATCAAACTTCTAGGGGCACAACAAATGAACATATTGCTAGAATAAAATTTGCAAGAAAGAATAAATTATACCAGTAATACAATCCCAACTCAGTTCTTAAGCTATTGCAAATGATACTGTATGCTCGATGTCAAAAACTTAGACCCATCGTTCCACAAGCCCTTGTCAAGTATAAATGACAAATAAGGGCTGGTGTAACTGTGAGCCTGTCCTGTATATCAACAACAATCCTCTCTTCATCGTTTTTTGCTTTCTCTATGTAGCTAAGCCTCATTTTCTGTTCTGTGAGGTAATGTGAACCCACTAAACCACTCTTAGTCGATGGCAATAACTAGATTCACTTGATTCAATAAAAATAGGAGTACATTCCTATAGTCCTAGAAATTCCCATGGAGAGGTGCCACCTTGCCATGTAACCACCCATACCTCATCCAAGCTTCTAGCTATTAGATGCTCACCGTGACCAACCTGCAAATCAAGGTGAAAAGAGGGCTATTAGCTGTGAAATGATCTATCTGTTAGAGAAATCCCTTATGATGTTTTGAATATGACAAAATAAATCAAAGGCTACTAATATGTTTGATGGTTGAGTAATAGACCATGCAGATGATAGAACATGTAAAGGATATTGTCAAAGTGCGAAGACGACCAGAAGACTGAACGTAACATATGTCCAAAGTATATTCTAAAGATTTCCAGACTTCTGTGTCAAAGTCTGAAGACTGCCAGACTCAAGACTCAAAGTTTGAAGACTGCCAGACTTTAGTGTCAAAGTCTGTTCTACATCAGAAGTCTGTCAACTCTGACTAATTCTAGACTGAACGTGAATGATGAACCAGAAGACAGACTCTATGCTGAAGCTAAACCAGAAGACAGACTCTATGCTGAAGCTGAACTGGGTACAAACCTTAAAGCTAAATCTGTTCAGAAGCAGAATATGTTCAGACTCAGATTGTAAAGTCTATCGCACTCAGAATCAGATTGTAAAGTTTATTGCTCTCAGACTTTACATCAAGACTCGACAGATCGTAACTCAAGCCCAATCATATAATGGCTAGTGATCTGGTTTGGATTCCACATCAAGATTGATTTGATTGATTCAATCTATTTGATTGACAATTGGATCTTGAAGACAAGAACTTTCTATACGAAGAAGCTTTACTTATGGAAACCAAGATTTCGTTTGTATGGGCGATCAGAATCAATTTGGGATTTTACCTTTGTCACTCAACGGCTACCAAATCTTCTAGATACAGAGCTGTCCAATGGGTATATTGGAAAACGATTCTTCGGGATACTATCCAACGGGTAGTTTGGAAGTGGAGGAGTATTTAAGGAGATCATGGAACGATGAGCAAGTAAGAGACAGAGCGTAGAATTTATAATTCCAAAGTCTGAGGGACTTTCGATCATATACTTGTCTCTTGAGAGCTTAAACGTTTGTAATCGAGAGAGGAATACCAAAAGAGTAACTTAGTGAGATAGTGTGATCTACTACTAAGTGTTTGCACTCGAAGTTGTAATTTCTTGTTGATTGCATAGTGGAATCCAGCTAAGAAGGCTGTTATCGTGGGAGAGTGGACGTAGGCTTGGATTAAGCCGAACCACTATAAATCTTGTGTTCTTATTCTCTTCCCTAACTCCTTTATTTTGTTCATACTAGCATTCTCAATTGGTATCAGAGCCAAGTGCTCGGTTTATAAAAGTGTTTTTACTTTTGAGCTAAAGATTCTTTATGGCTAGTATCTTGGCACTAGGTCTTATGGAAGGGCAAAGCAACACAAGGCCACCATATTTTGATGGAAATGAAATTTATGCTTGATAGCACATTCAGAATCTGAGTCTGACTCAGACACAAACTCATAATCAGAGTCTGACTTAGACACAGACTCAGAATTCGATGAGGAAATCGAGGGGGAGAAAGCAAATCCAAAAGAAAAGGAAAAGAATCGTGATCATCTCAAAGAGGCAACAAATTGAGGGGGAGCTTTGATCAATTTTGGAAAAATCTTTTTGAATTGATCGTGATCTTATTATGGATGGAATGAAAGGTAAATGTGTCAGAATTTGTTCCAAAAAGAAATCCGGTTAGTGCATCTTTTATTACCTTTTGTCATTAACAAATCTCTTACTGATATTATCATTTTATTATGACAAAAAGTGTACGTGAATTTCATGATGCATCCGTGATTTTTATTGGATATTTGTTGATATATATATGATCAAAGTGAGCTATATTGCATATCTTTAATATTCGATTTACTTTATAAAAGCTGATTTTTGGAAATTGTGATTCATGCAAAATATTTGTTATCATTCTCTACGTGATACTTTTTCCATTATTATCACTTTTTGAGTATGACAAAAAGGGAGAGAATATATGAATATGCATGTGTTGAATGGTTGATATTATCTATGGCATAATATTGAGCTGCGATTATTTTTCTATATATTGTTATGCTCAATCTATTTGTTATCTTCTGATATCCTTTGATTTAAAAGTATGTTTACAAATCTGCATATTCAGATATTGTTTTGTCATCATCAAAAAGGGGGAGATTGTTAGAGAAATCCCTTATGATGTTTTGAAGATGACAAAATAAATCAAAGGCTACTAACATGTTTGATGGTTGAGTAATAGACCATGCAGATGATAGAACATGTAAAGGATATTGTCAAAGTGCGAAGATGACCAGAAGACTGAACATAACATATGTCCAAAGTATATTCTGAAGATTTCCAGACTTCTGTGTCAAAGTCTGAAGACTGCCAGACTTAAGACTCAAAGTCTGAAGACTGCCAGACTTTAGTGTCAAAGTCTGTTCTACATCAGAAGTCTATCAACTCTAACTAATTCTAGGCTGAACGTGAATGATGAACTAGAAGACAGACTCTATGCTGAAGCTGAACTGGATATAAACCTTAAAGCTAAATCTGTTCAGAAGCATAATATGTTCAGACTCAGATTGTAAAGTCTATCGCACTCAGACTCAGATTGTAAAGTCTATTGCTCTCAGACTTTACATCAAGACTCGACAGGTCGTAACTCAAGCCCAATCATATAACGGCTAGTGATCTGGTTTGGATTCCACATCAAGATTGATTTGATTGATTCAATCTATTTGATTGACAATTGGATCTTGAAGACAAGAACTTTCTATACGAAGAAGCTTTACTTATGGAAACCAAGATTTCGTTTGTATGGGCGATCGGAATCAATTTGGGATTTTACCTTTGTCACTCAACGGCTACCAAATTTTCTAGATACAGAGCTGTCCAATGGGTATATTGGAAAACGATTCTCCGGGATACTGTCCAACGGGTAGTTTGGAAGTGGAGGAGTATTTAAGGAGATCATGGACCGATGAGCAAGTAAGAGACGGAGCGTAGAATTTATAATTCCAAAGTCTGAGCGACTTTCGATCATATACTTGTCTCTTGAGAGCTTAAACGTTTGTAATCGAGAGAGGAATACCAAAAGAGTGACTTAGTGAGATAGTGTGATCTACTACTAAGTGTTTGCACTCGAAGTTGTAATTTCTTGTTGATTGCATAATGGAATCCAGCCAAGAAGGCTGTTATCGTGGGAGAGTGGACGTAGGCTTGGATTAAGCCGAACCACTATAAATCTTGTGTTCTTATTCTCTTCCCTAACTCCTTTATTTTGTTCATACTAGCACTCTCACCATCATTGGTCAAATTGAAGTATTTTGACAAGAAAATCAATCTCACCATCAAAATTAATCCTTGGAACAAGACCAGACCTTGAATGAGCGCCTCAGCCACATCCAAATCCTACAGGTGTGGATAGGCAAAAAAAAAAAACAAAAACACTAATTATTAGACAAGAAACTAACAATTTACAAAGATAATTCTTTAGTCACTGGTCATTAAAGCAAAACTTAAAGACTAGATTTACAAACAAAAAGGGGTCCACATATTTGTATGTAAAGCCCAATACTGCGTATAGGCACAAAGATCAGTACCATTTGGTATTGTAGATTGCTCTATTCCGAATATTTTCCACATTGGAACAATTAGATTGGTTTCTGTTCCATTATTTGCTAGTGTATGATGATAAGGGCTACTAGCAGCCGTGACCACCATTTGGTTCTACTATATTTTTAATGTAAAAACCATATTCTGACAAGTTCAATTAGTGCAAGAACAATAACAAGCTAACTAAAAAAGTAATCAAAGTCATAAAATGGAGAAATATGAGTAGAACTTACCAAATGATAGGATGGGTCATCAAGCAAAACTATGTGAGGTTGCTTGAAAGTTATCTTGGCAAATGCAACTTTGCTTTTCTAACCACCTATTTATATGGTCAAAGCACCATGTTATATGTGCAATAACATCCAAAAAGCCTTGGAGAAAGTACACAACGAACCACAATTCTGATTACAAATTATCTAACTTTTAATAGAGCTTCACAATGTCATAAGAACATTGCTTCAACAAAAGATTTATACATGCAACACCAGCACAGAGAGAGGAGATATACCAGGCAAGATACAAATTGGTTGAATCGCAAGATTTCCGGTTACTCCAAAGGAACCCATGTCAGCTCGAACATTTTGTTCTGGAACTCCTTTTGGGAAGAATGCCACATGAGAAGGTATTTTAAGATACAATGGCACAATGTATGATGAAATCATATTAGCGGTCGAGTAAATGGAAATGCCAACCCAGAGGTCACCGCTAATGATGCAAACCCAAAGGTAGGCAGCCTATCATTACAATCTCAACCAAACAGGCATAAGTATATTTGCTAAAAATTTCTAGCAAGTTGTGAGCAACAGTTCCTAAACCACCAAAATTCAAGACCCAACTAGAAAGCAATTTATGGAATATCAATGCTGTCACGCAAAAGCTTGGAGCCATGAGCTGTGACATCCCGAATTTCGGCCCCGTCCGGAATATATGAAATGGGCATTATTAGAGGAATTTTGGGTCACCAAATTTAAGTAAATGGTGAGGAGATGGTGCAAATTCGTAGGGATGATGGACTACCGCAGTTCGGTCCTCAAATTGACTTCATTTGGTGTGGAATTGTGGAGAAATTGGCCCCTTGAGTGACCCATTGGAAAGGTTGGCTGAAAATGGGCATAATTATCTTCAACAAAATGATTTAATTTGGGGTGAAATTGGAGCAAATTCTCCATTGGTTGGGCTAAAGACTTTTATGGTTTGTTAATCATGAATGAGATATTTTGTTTTGACTTGACTCCCTCTCATTCGGCTTCTCCAGCAAGTCTCGCCGACTTCATCTCCACGGCACTTCTCTCGTTCTTATCTCTTCTATTTCTACTTTCCTCTATTCTCTTTCCTTTCCATCGATCCAGACCGAAACAGCTCCGTCATCTCTCCTCTATCCCCCTACCACCTTGCTGTTTCTTTTACTCGCACTCAACACCACCGAATTCCCCATTCAGTCGACCCACCGAGTTCTCCTCTGCGCACCAACCTGCTCCACTATGCTTGGTTTCCCACAGTCAATCTTCAGTAGAAGTCTTCAAGTGACACCACTTGGTTGACCCGGCAAAGCCACCGAGCGAAGCCCTCACTGATTCGCTCAGCCCACATCCCACGAAGCAGTCGCGCCACTCGTCCGTTCCTCCTCATCTCCAGTCAACGTTCAGCGAAGAGGAAGACCGTGTGCTAGCTGCCGTGCGTCTGTCGCAACTCAGACGAAGCTGCTTCCATCTTCAACGCTCGAAGTCCTTCTCCGAAGCCCAGCTCTCCATCTTGTTGACCGCAGCTCCTTCGCGCGTAGTCCAGCTCTGAAGATCAAAGAAGACCGCTGCAGCTGCCACGTTGAAGCCATCAGCCACCGAAAGAAGCTCCTTCGGTCAACAACCCATGCACGAAGCCCCCATCGTCGACCCACTCAGCTTCTCCGCGCGTCCAGCAGCAAATTCGTGCTCACGTCTTCAGTCCAGCGAATCAACCGAAGAAATCCAGTCCGTTTGCTACCGCTTGATAGCGCCAGCCCACTTCTCGGTCTTCCCCATCTCACGCCAGCAAAGGTGCTTCCCGTTCGTTGATTCCATCTCCGTGCTCAGCTTCTGCGGGACGTCTGCACGCCGGTCAACAAACGAGCCAGCAGAAGCTCCTCTGTTGACTCCGCATCTCCATCCCACGAGCCACCAGCAAGCCCACGCCTCTGCCAGGCATCCCCTCTTCCTGCGTACAGCGCCGAACGAAGCAGCTCCGTTCTTCACCGCGTCTTCTTCAATTCGTGTGAGCAGCCCAGTCACAAGTCCACCGAAACAACTTCGGCCCAGCAGCTGCTTCTCCAGTTCGTGGGCCAGCCGTAGCAGCCCAGCCCACGCGTGACATCAGCTCCAACAGTCTTCGGTCTTCTCCAGCGGCGTGCCCTTAGCCCAACACTTTCAATCATTTGGGCCCAGTAAAGTTCAGTCCAGCTGAGGGCCATTTCAAGCCCAGTCGAATTACTTCAGCTGCAGCCCAGCCCAGTCCACGTGAATTAATTGGCCAAGCCCAATTTCCAGCAAAGCAATTGAAGTCCAGCCCATATCTCGAAGCCTAGTTCAGTTTTGTTTCAAGCCCATCTCAGCCCGAGTGTCGAGTCCAATATCATTTGTATTTCAGCGAGGCCCAGCAAGTTCAGCCCGTCTTGGGCCCGTGAAGCAAGTCAGCCCAAGGCCAGCTTTTGTTGTGGGCTTGCGAGGCTTGTAGGCCCGGCTCGAGTGTCTATCGTCGCCGCCGAAATTTTGGAATTCGGCCGCCGTCGCGGTTTTCGATCTTCGCTTTACCAAGTGAGTTTTACTCACTAAAGCTTTATTAGTTTGCTAATTATGCCTTAGGGTTGGTTAGATTTAATTACATGCACTTAGGTGGTTAGATTAGGTTAGAACAATTAATTTAGTGACTTAGTGATGCATGTTAGGTGGTTAGACCTAGCTATTAGCAAGTATAAATGTTTGGTTATTTATTGAATGCATCTCGGGATTTTTCCCGACCCGTTTCGGGCTCCAATAAGGCAATATGGGCCTAAATTGGATTTTCAATGTTTATTTATTTATTTTCGAAATTTATTTATTTAATTAATTATTTTTCCGGAAATTCAACCGGGATGGCCGGTGACCGGAATTTCGTGCTGATTGTCGTGGTGCAGCTTGTTTATTCATTTGAGTTCTACGTTGTGTGGAATTGAATTAATTGTGAAATTTGAGGATTTATCCGTAAATGTTTGTTATTGAGTATTTGATTTGTCACGCCCCGACCCTCAGGCACGCACACATCCCTTACTTTTGGTCGATTTTATTATGCGATATCCCAGGACTATGTATCGCCGACCCTTTCATTTTTAATAGCACATGCGGAAGCAGTTATAAATCCCCAGACAATAAAACAATGGGATAGAAAAGCAGGCCATACATTTTTCATATTGAAAATTCACAACTACAACTCTTTACATGCAAACATGGTCTGACAATACTGGACGGGATCTTAGTCCTCATCCGGGTCGTACTCGGGGTCCTCCTCCACGTACTCCTCTTCGGGTTCCTCATCAGGGACCTCCTCATCAGATTCATGCTCCTTAGGCTCCTCATCCAGGTCCTGAAATGGTTATTCAATAATCACTAAGACCACGTCTCAGCAAGTTCTACTCCCTAAGACCCGATTAGTAAACTAATACACCTTAGGGCTGCCTACGCACAACATGAGTCAGAGGACGTACCTTAGCCTCAGATTCCACCTGCATATTAGTACAGTTCGAATAGGCACACAAGCAATCACATCACAGATCGAAGCATCGATCTAATCGACTTAGTCGATTTCACATCAGGAAGACCACTCACGATCATCTCCCTTCAATCATTCAATGCACAACATCAAACCAAGGCAATGAATCACATCAAGACATTCTCAGATCGAATCATCGATCAATTGACCTAGTAGAATCATTTCTAGGTCATTCATCCAACACCAAGCAATTCCTTAGATTTAGTGGCTTTACGGTCCCACCCGACCCTCTCGAGAACTAGTGGCTTTACGGTCCCACCCGACCTTATCAATATCTAGTGGCTTTACGGTCCCACCCGACCTTTCCAAGATTTAGTGACTTTATGGTCCCACCCGACCCTTTATCATACCGTACTGTCTCAAGATGATCTATAGGATTATCGAGCCGGTATATCATACCGTACTATCTCAAGATAATCTGTAGAGTCACCGAGCCGGTAGATCATACCGTCCTGTCTCAAGATGCTCTGTGGAGTCATCGAGCCGGTATACACACAATTTATCATACCGTCCTGTCTCCAGATGCTCCGTAGAGTCATCGAGCCGGTATACACACAATTCATCATACCGTTCTGTCTCCAGATGCTCCGTAGAGTCATCGAGCCGGTATACACATAATTCATCATACCGTTCTGTCTCCAGATGCTCCGTAGAGTCATCGAGCCGGTATACACATAATTTATCATACCGTTCTGTCTCCAGATACTCCGTAGAGTCATCGAGCCGGTATATCATATCATTTCAAGCAAATAATCAAATAACCAGTTTTATCATTCCCGATAAAAATGCCATGAGTGGATACTCGATTGGCCTTAGCCAAAACATAATAATTTCCTTTTTATAAATTCAACCATTTTCTGTAGCCCACTCAGATCCTTTTGACATTATCAACCAAAGCCCAGTTCTTTTTCAATTAATAACCAAAGATTATTCAATTAAAGAATAATTCATTCTTTCACAAATAATTCAATTCAGCATGAAATAGGGCTCAATTAAATAAACGGACTGCACCACAACAATCAGCATAAAATTCCGGTCATCGGCCATCCCGGTTGGATTTCCGGAAAAATAAATAAATAAATAAATAATTTCAAAAATAAATAAATAAATACTAAAAATCCAATTTAGGCCAGTATTGCCTGATTGGACGCCTGAACGGATCGGGAAAAATCCCGAGATACATTCAATAAATAATAGAGCATTTCTACTCCCTAATGGCTATAGCTAACCACCTAACATGCATCCTCAAGTCACTAATTTAATTGTTCTCGACTAATCTAACCACCTAATTGCATTTAATTAAATCTAACCAACCCCTAAGCATAATTAGCAAACTAAGAAAGCATTAGTGAGTAAAACTCACTTGGTTAAAAGCGAAGATTGGAACACCGTGACGACGACGCGACGGCGGCCGAATTGCAAAATTCCGGTGGCGTCGACAGACACTCGGGCCGGGCCTACAAGCCTCGCAAGCCTACAGCAAAAGCTGGCCTTGGGCCGACTTGCTTCACGGGCCCCAGATGGGCTGAACTGCAGCTTCAAACTGGGCTGAAGTACAACTGAACATGGGCTTCAAAGCTGGACCGAAGCTTGCAGACTTGGGCCACTGAAAACTAAACTGGGCCTGCTGCGGCTGAGTTGAATTCGTTTGGGCCCGTGGAGAATTTTCGCTGGACTGCTCGATAGGTTGCAGCGTGGGCTGAGCTGTAGCAAATTGAAGCAGCAACGGAGGACACGACGCTGGGTTTCAGCTTTGCTGGCAGTTGGATCCGTGAGCTTCGGTCTTCAGCGAGATGGTAGCAGCTGAAAATCAGCTGGCTCTGCTGGACGAACGGCAGCAGCTTTGGTGGACTTTCAAGCGACAAGGTGGAAGCATAAAGGAACCGGTGGTGATGGCTGCTGCTCGCGTGGCTTAATGGACGGAGACGCTGAAGCCGAACGTTGACTGGAGAAGATCGAAGCTGGATTCGCTGGCTTCTTCGAGCTGGCCGAAATCCATGAGCTGAAGACACGGACGAAGAAGCAGCTTCGTCTGAGTTGCGGGTGACGTGCGGTAGATGGCAGGAGGAGTCAACGAAGGGAAGCTTGCTGTTTTCATTGACTCGGCTGGACAAACGAAAGTGGAGCAGGCTTCGGTGCTGCTTGACTCGCTGAGGTGGACGGTGCGTGGACGAAGAAGACGCGAGGCAGAAGCTGGAGTTGCTTCGGTCGGTAAGATGGAGTCAGCGGAGGAATTCTTTTGGTGGACTTCGCTTGCAGAGAAGAACGTGCAGCACGGGGTCAACAATCGGTGAAGACAGCTCCTTTCATTGACCGACACAAGTGGAGGCGTGGACGTGTGGTGCTGCAAGGGGCTTCAGCTTTCAAGGGAAGGAGCTGCCGGTTTGTCAATGAAAAATGAAAATGAGGCCAGAACAGAGAGGAGGAAGTCGAGAGAGGGAGAAGGGAGATGGACGGTGGTGTCAGGGTGAGGAAGAGAAGAGATAGAGATGAGGAAGAGGTGGGGCCTCTTGGCTTGATATTTTCCTCACAAAATATCTCCAAAGACTAAGTCTTGGCCATGTATAATCCCTTGGCTATCACTAGTCCACCAAAACACATCCCATGACTTCTCTTTTTGGTCCATTTGGCTAGGGAGGGGAGGGACACACGAAATTGCAAGTATAAGGCACCAATTGGTTACTCAATCTTACTCCGTTTATCCTCATTTAATCTCCATAATTTAAATTGACGCCTCTATACTTCAATTGACATTTTTCCTCACTCATGCACCCATCATGCATCTCAATTTCATAATCCCCGGCTTCAACTACACGAAAATGGCCCTATTTATCCAGTCGAATTTAGAACCCGAAAATCTGGATGTCACATGATTGGTAATGGCCGAGCATGAGTATATAGCGCCAGTACGTTGATGGGCTATATAGTAGGGAGAATGGTGAGACCAATCAGGTACGATGTTATTGGACATACGTGGTTCGGTGATTGGAAGTATCACTGGCGAAAACGGCGCCTTAAAGAACGCACGTAAATGACTTATAGACAAACGTGGTTCGGTGATTATGGGAATATCACTGGTGAAAACGGCGCCTTAAAGAACGCACGATGTTGTCTATAGCCGATGTCACCTTGGCGAAAACGGCGCCCTTGAAAGGACACGTGGTTCGGTGATCAAGGTTATCACTGGTGAAAACGGCGCCTTAAAGAACGCACGGTGTCGGTGATCGGTATGTCATTGGCGAAAACGACGCCCGAGAAACACATGTGATTTGGTGAATGAGTACACCACTGGGAAATCATGGTATGAGTGGGAATGACCTAGAGATGGTCAGATTGACATGTAATCGACTTAGTCGATTGACCAGTGCTTGATCGGATGTCGTGAAATGTTTGAATATCTGTGTTTAACCTTGAATTGCAGGTTGGAACTGAGGCTAAGGTAAGTCCTCTGACTCATGCTGTACTTAGGCAACCGTATGGTGTATTAGTTTACTAATCGAGTCGTAGGGGGTAGGACTCGCTGAGACGTGGTCTCATTGGTTATTGAATAACCATTTCAGGACCCTGAGGGGAAGCTAAGGAAGAGGAACCTGAAGGGGAGAAAGACTTTTGAAGAAGAAGAAGATCCAGAGAGGGATCTTGAGTACAACCCAGATGTGGATAGAGATCCCATCCCTTTTGTGCACCCTGTCTTAGTGTAGATAGGTGTGAGACTTTTATCTTGTAAATAGTATTGTAAATATTCTATGAGTGGTGCTATTAATGAAAGTGTGGTTATGAATTTCAATATGAAAAATATGGCCTGCTTTCCTATCCCATTGTTTTATTGTCTGGGGATTTATAACTGCTTCCGCATGTGCTTAATAAAAAGAAAGGGTCGGTGATACATGGTCCTGGGATATCGCATTATAAAATCGACCAAGTAGAAGGATGTGCGCGCGTCCGAGGATCGGGGCGTGACATGAGCTGCCTCAGAATTTTATCCCAGATTGACTGCTTAATACTACGAAGAATCATCATAAAAGAAGAAGAAGAAGAAGGTTCCCAATTCTTAAGAAAACCATAAAATGAAAAAACCGCATCCATTTTCTTCACAATCACATCATAGCTTCCACATAACTAATCATCCTTTTAGATTTTGAAAAATATTTGTTCTTATTTAGATGATATTCACCAAAAGGAAAATTCAGAACATAGCAGTGCAACAAATATATTTAATTGCTTCTTCCTTTATTGATAAATTGCAAAAAAAAAAAAAAAATGAAGCAAGACAATGACACCGACAGCATTAGCCCTACCTTAGCAGCGTTCGCACGTGATCCTTCCAAGAGATTATGCCAATGCAAGATGATAATGGTATCTGCAAAACAACCAGAGTGAATGAGCTTAAGGGCCCAAGAAAAAATATGTTGGGAAGAGAACAGACAATAGACGCTGAAAATGCAGAGGACTATGATTGTGGAATGCTACGATTCTTCGTGATGGTGCGATTTCATTCACAAATGGTTTGGGCATCGAGCATAAATGAGGATATGTCGTCAACATAGCAAGAGGTAGCACTGCGAGCGTTTCATCCTACAGTTCATCGTCCAACGAAATAGAGCCAATCCAACCCAACGCAATCCCCACCCAAACATCAGTTCGTATTGAGCATCGAATTGAGAAAGTAGAATGGAAAAGGATGCCTTCAAAACCAAAAATAACTTACTCAAACCCTAAGAAAACTCACTGTAGTGTAGATGCACGAATCAATTCACCAGATGTGAACCTCAGGGATCTCTTCGATGAGGGGCCAATAGTCACCAGTGAGTTTTGCACATCGCTCTTTCAGAATCTTGCAGTCAACTATGCGCAATTGTTGGAGGGAGGGAGGGAAGCCATCCTCTGGCAAGTACCTCAACTTGGGACAATCTCTAATAAAAAACCATCGAAGAGAGGAGAGATGGTTGCGAAGACCGCTTGATAGTCTTTCTGTATTTCTCAAACCATATATCGAAAGAGAGGTTAGAGAGGAAGGAAAGAGACTCCAAGCATCCTTATCCTCCAAAGGAAACCACTCCTTCTCTCCCTCCCCTCCCATGTTAAACGCAACGGTCAGACTCTCGAGAGATGTGAACAGGGGTAAGCCCCACTCTCTCACCGGCTGCTTTAGAGCCGCGAGCCTCGTAAATTCAAGGTCTCGCAATTTGGGAGGCAGACCTCCTTTGGGGAAGCATTTGATATTTTGGCAAAAGAAAATTCTTAGCTTTTGGAGGGACATAAGATGATGCCACTTATTTGGCAGGGACTTTATCATCGGACAATCCCAAAGTTCAAGACTCTGCAAGGTGATGGGAAGGGGTGGGAAGTCCTCTATCTCCAATACCGGACACTTCCATATAACCAATTTAGTGAGATTGTTACAGTTGGCAATATTACAGTTGGCAATAGACTTTATCTTAGAACAAAGCTTAAGAACAAGACTCGAGAGGGTTACGGGAAGGGGAGGGAAGTCCTCTATCTCCAGTGCTGGACAATAACAAATATCCAATTGAGTGAGATGAGAGAGCGTGTGAAGGCATTGTGGTAAGCTTCTCAGATTTTGACAATTGTTAATTGTCATTGTTTCAAGCGATTCTACGGCAATCCCTTCCAATGACTCCACTCCCTCACAATTGTCTATATGAAGTGCCTTCAAAGGAGCAAGTCTACCCTTGGCAAATGAAAAGGATATCGAAGAATGATAGTGATGTATCTTAAGAGATTCAAGTTGAGAAATCGAATTATTGATGCTCGAGTCACCTTGAGGAATGTTTAGAGCCATGATTTTTGGACAATTTTCAATCACCAAATGTTTGAGTGCGTGCATCTTGCTTGGAAGATTTTCTAAACTTGTGCAATCCACCAATTCCATCCTTTCAAGATTACAGGGTAGCTCTATCTCTCCGTCTCCTGCCACAAAAGATATGAATTGAGGACAATTTTTTATTACTAATTCCTGGAGGCAAGTGAGATTTTGCGTTTCATCTCCATCTTGCCACAAGCATGTTAGTTTGTCACACAGTCCTATATGAAGCTTCCTTAGCTTGCCCAAGCAACTCATAAACCGATGATCAAAGGAAACAAGCTCCATGAGTTTGTTAATTTTGAGAACTGTCAAAGAAGTTAGCTTGAACAAGCTCTTTAAGATCTCCTTACTACAATCCTCAAGGTATAACTCATCGAGAGATGGAAGACATAACTCATTGGTCGAGTTATTCAATTGTTGGCATGAATGAATTTCAAGCTTTATAAGACGATCAAGTTGACAAGGCAATGTCCCGACCAACGAAGGACAGTTTCGGACAACAAGATGCTGAAGACAGCATAATGGGACTTCTTCTTTTGGGGCCCTGGCATAAGGAGACCAATCCTTCCATGTCAACATCTCTTTAAACTTCAAAGTGATTAAGGACGAAAAAGGCTTTTTACCCCCATAAAATTCAGAACCTATTATTGTTACTGCATTGAGACCTTCAAAAGATAATTCTCTCAGTGAAGGTAGCTGTCCAAGTGAGGGCAACGATATGACATTAGGACAGCTCAGGAAGCACAAAGACACTATCTTTGAATAGGAGGGACAATTTAACCATGGCGGGAATTCTACACCACCATAGTAAGAGATGGTGAGATTTTCAAGATTTGAGTGAGGTTGCAAATAATCAAGCACCTGGAAATAGTGCTTATCATTCCAGAGATTTCTAAAATCTTTATCCCATTGCAAGAATAAGTTGCTTAGGCCTTCCTTTCTTGACAACTTAGCATCAACACAATCTTTGACGTCTTTCACATTTTGCAATTTTGATATGAATAATTCTCCTTGAAGATGCAACAAGTTCTCTAACTCCTTTAACTGTAGCCCTTTCTTTGTTCCTACCACAAACTTGGACAAGATAGTAAGATTCTTCAAATTACTAATTCCCAATGGCATCTCTTTTAGATTTTTTGTATCTCTAATATCAAGAAATTGTAAGCTGACCAACTTTATGATACCTTGAGGCAACATTGAAAGTTCATGACAACCTCTTAAGATCAAAGCTTGTAATTTGCAAAAGCCCACAACTGACTCAGGTAGCCTCTTGATGTCAGTGTACGAGAAATTGAGATATCGAAGATGTTTTAATCCACCAACACAATTCGGTACCTCTACGATGTCACAATGACATAATGAGAGCACCCTCAAGTACTTCAAGTTTGATAGCAAGTCGTGCAACACCTTGTTGGAAATAGAGAACTTATTTGGGCCCCGACTAGATCCAACATGCACTAGAATTAAACTTCTTAATACCTTCAGTCCATGATATGCTCTTAAGCATTTTGATGTAACAAACCTTGATGAGACGAATGATGCATAACGAGCTCTCCCAAGAGATGCGTAATCTTCATTAACTACCACCTGAGACTCCCCAGAGCTAAAGCATATTGCACCCTCAATCGACTTTGCTAGATCATTCAAAAGGTCATGCATTGAAAACTTAGATGTGTCAACACTTGATTGTTGAAGAAATGATCTAGATACTAACTCATTGAAGTAACTCCGTCCTAATTTCAACTTATTTTTCTTTTTCTTTTGTCCATCTAAAAATCCCTCTGCTATCCATAAGAGTACGAGCTCATCCCTCTCAATTTCATAATCCTTAGGAAATATTGCACAATAAGAAAAACACCTCTTCAAATAGGAAGGAAGATGGACATAACTTAATGTCAAAATAGGGAGAACCTCATCATTCTCTACCATTGCAAGATCCCCTATTATGTTGTTTAAGGTATCTTCCCATTCATCGGGATTCGTTATACTACGTAGGGCACCGCCCAACATCTTCGCTGTCAAAGGTAAACCTTTACATCTTTTAGCTATTTTCTTGCATATTTTTTCAAATTCCGGGTGGCTCTCAAAGTTTATTTCTCCAAGGGCATGAAAGGCTAATAAGTTTGTGCAATTTTCAAGGGACAATCCCGGCAAACAATACGGCAACGTTTTTGTTATGGAAGCAATAGCATGATTGCGAGTCGTGATAATGATCTTGCTTCCCCTAGCCCCCGCTTCAAATGGCTTCAAGATGGCAGTCCACCTTTCGTACTTGTCATTCCAGATATCGTCTAAAACCACAAGAAACTTCTTCCCAGATAGATTGTCCCTCAACTTAACTTGAAGCCCATTAAGATCGTTGTCCTGCCATGACAACCCAGTGATTGAGTGGAAAATATTCTTGGTTATGTCAAAAACATCAAAAACATCCGAAACACAAACCCATGCTTTCCTATCGAAACATCTATTCACTCCCGCATCATTATATAGCCGCTGAGCCAAGGCCGTCTTTCCAATACCGCCCATCCCAACTATGGGGATTATTCTTAGCATGGCATCAGAATTATGCACATCATTTATCAATAGTTCAAGTATTTGTGCTTCCTCCTCCTCCCTACCAAAAAACTGTGACTCAGGTAGAGAAGTGGTTGGATCCCTTTTACTGGTGAAGTTGGATATGTCCATAACATTCTCTCTCAAGCTTAGATTAGCCTTTCCAGTGACAATCGTTACCAACCTGCAATTGATCTCTTGTATCTTGGTTTTAGACACGAGCGAGTGTTGTTGGCCTAAGAAAAGGGACTTCAATTTTTGTAAACTTCTACTTGTGCTAGATTCTACCTGTAACTCAATATGAGCAGCTTTTATCGCAAACCCATCGAGCAAGTCTTCCATGTCATAGGCCAAGTCCTTTACCCTATCTAGCCATAGCTTCACTTGATGGTTACCACTAAGTTGCTTGTTCTCTGCATCAGCCAACACTGCATTGATTGTTACCAGCATATCCTTCCACTCCTCAAGTGAGACGGTGTTGATTCCATCTCGTTGTGCACAACTTAATGTGGACGAAGTCAACTTGTCGAATAGGACCTGAAAGAATGAAGCCAAAAAGGAACCCAAAACGATCTCTCCAATGGCCATAGGCGAATCAGTTACTGTAAAGAACAATAAAGGTGTTATGGTGAAACAAAGTGAAAATGAGCTAATGGAGAGAAAAAAACTATGAAGTCTAGGAAGACCAAGACAATGACCTAGGAAAAATATTTAAAAAAGACCCAGACTTTAAAGGGATGCACATCAAAGGTTAGACAAATAGAAATAAAATAAAATACTATTTGTCCACAAGTGTTTGTTACGTCAATTGCTCTCCTTATTCTTCAGATCAAGTCTTTTTTACTGTCGGACCTTTACTTTTGGCCATCCAAAACAGAGTCTTAATATGACCAACTTAGAGTGTTTGCATATTTTCATTATAAGTGTTATCCCTCACAAGTGTTTTGTTGGCTTTTTTAGCATCTGTATATTCTTAGTAACCTTATGATTTCAATGTCTTTGTTTGCTTTATTGGTGAATGTGAGATTGATGAATTCTTTTACATGGCGGTTACCATGCTAAAGATTCACATCAAGATGGGCGACAATGATTTGTTGAAGGGTGCTAAGGTAGCGGTCGATAATCGAGAATCACCTTGATAGGAACACAATTATCAAGTTCGTAGAGTGTGACATCTAGTTAATTATATATTGTTAATATTTGACTCATTTACCATTTCCAGAGTGAGAGAAAGCAACTTGCTTGATGGATTAGTCAATGTGATTATCGCTTTTTTCTTGTTTAGCGATGAATGAAGTTGACCAAATTAATACGATTGGCAAATAAACATATTTGTGCAACTCAGTAAAATAAATGCTTTTGAAACATAACATATTGAGGATTCACCCAATAATTGCATCTTATTTTCTGTTATACATACATATGTCATCAAAGACAATTAACTTTGTCTGTCCATTAAGAAGAATGGAAACACGTGCTTTGGGATTAATAAGAAAAAGGGTCAAGCACACCTACTAATTCATTAAGCAACTTGCTTTATTTTACTATGCAAATAGTGAACAAGTCACAAATCACCAAATGACAATGTATAATCTAATAAAAAATTATACTTTATTCATCACACCAATGAACAGGAAAATCGAGTTCAAAGGACCGTGATTCTCTTTCTAGGCGATTCCCCATCATCGGTTACTAACTCATCACCTTTCAGCAGATATTTTTCGCCCATCTTGCAGCAACTTTTTCTTTCACAAGTGGTTGTTCTGTAATATTTAGAGATTATCTCCGCACATTTGTAGTTTCCATGATCATATATTCGTTCGTGTAAATAAATCATAAACTCGAGAAGAACAGAACTTCAGTAGGTATCATGAACTTTTTTGTCGTGAAAGTGAAGCAAAATTGGTAAAGAGCTGATTGGAAAGAAAATTTAATAAAATCCAGAAAGACCAAGACTTACGGAGATGCAAATTGGATTTTATCGTTTCACTTTTCAAATCTCTCCTCTTCCGTTCCCATGCGAATGTCTCTTTTACATTTCTAGTAGATTTTCCACGCATTACGTGGGTGCCGATTTTTTCTTTTTTTTGTGTGATTGACAATTGGCACTGATTATTGTTTCTCTTGCTCAAATTAACAAAACTATAATTTTAGTCCAACTTTTGTCATTTTTAATCACATTGTGATTAGTCATTCATTAATCTCTATTGTACTTGTCTATTGGAATTGTGTCTAGATTTCCATTTATCTTTTCAGAATATAAGTTTAATAAATGGAAAAAGAGCAAAAGGAAAAACTAAATACGAAAAACAGCAAAAAACTGATAAAGAAAAAAAATGCAGGAATGGGGCGATAAGACTCTTCGTGACTCGCGGGGAGTTCCACTTCACATTTTTATGAAGATGCAATCTCAATTTATTAATAAGCAATATATGATTTTCCTACATTTCCCAAATTATAGCATGTGATTTATGAAAGGAAACGTGCAAAAAGAGAATTAATAATAATGCACTCCAAAAGCCTAGATGTGCATGATAATGCTTGTCCATGAAAATTCTAAGTTTTGTAATATAATTGTCCTGATACGGATATAATGAATTCTATCCTAATATGTAATGAAAAACCATAAAATAGAGGTCCAAATTTTGGCTTAAACAATTCTGCGTGCAGATGTATCACCTCATTAAATCAACTAAGCCATATTAAGATCAACAAATCACCATGAATTATGCAGTCAAGCTGCAACTTTAATCTGGCCAGCAAGTATATGACATCAGCTTTCCCCAATTTTGTTATTAAACTTGCTGCATCAGTTCAAGGGAAAAAGAGAGCAAGTAGATAGATGTCTTTTACCTATTCCAAGTAGACTTCCTGGACCTGACCAGGCGAACGGGATTAGATCCACAACAGCAATCCAGCAAGCACGAGCGCTAGGCTTGGCAGTTCACTGTGTACGCGTCCGTATTCAGCTACGGCAATGCGCGGTCCCTGCTTGCAACGACGAACGATGGTATTGATGGAGCGACGACTAGAGATGGTGGTGATTGGCGACAATCGATATGCATGCAAGAAATGAATTGAATGAGAGTGGAGTCCATGGGATATGATAATGCTTGTCCATGAAAATTGAAATTTTTTTAATATAATTATCCTGACACGAATATGATGAAATTCCATCCTAATATGTAATGAAAAATCCTAAGTCTGTCCAAATCAGCAAATATGAACACACTTAAAAATGTGAATATGACTTTCCCTAAATATGTAAATTTATGATATGCAATTTCCTAAATGTGCAACATCTAATAACTCTACACATGGTTTTGTTAAACATCTCCCCTAATATACAATCTAGAATGCAACGAATGTATATAACATGCCGTGGATGACTTTTATGAAATTTGACCCATGTAAATTCATGAAATTACACGTGAAGACATGATCGAGAGTGACCTAGCCATATGCAATTTCATAAACACGGATGGCAAAAATATCCAACAAATCACCATGACGCAACTTTAATCGGGACAGCAAGTATTTGACATCAACTCCTCCTAAAATTTTGTTATTAAACTTGCAATCGGGATTATAGACAGGCATGAAGTCAGTGTAAGAACGAAAATATTGTTGCTGCTGCCACCTCTTCTTTTGCTTCAAATATATAGAAAGATTTCAGAAATGACTGGTGGCTGATCTCGTGCAATGAAGGCCTACCGGATACTTTAGCAGTGAGGTTCTGGATAAATCAGTTTGAGGGAAAAAGAGATTTACCTATTCCGAGTAGACTTTCTGGAGCTGACCGGTGAACAAGATTAGATCAACAACAGCAATCCAGCAAGGACGAGCGCCAGGTTTGGACGAGCAGGAAGAGAAAACTGCTGAGCAGGGGGGACGAGCGCTAGGTTCGACAATTCACGGTGTATGCGTGTGAACTCTACTACGGCAATGGGTGGCCACTGCTTGCAACGATAGAAGATAATATCGACGGAGCTACGAATAGGACAGGTTTTGTAGGGGACTGGGCAGATCAAAAGAGGGTGGTGTTGAATAATCAACATCCTACATTGGCCGTCAAGAAGAAAAATCAAAGTTGGCCTCCAAATCTCAGTCAACTTGCCCCCTAAAGAAGGAAGAGAAACTAGCCGTGAATCTTAAGTTGAGGTTCCAAACCGTCACTTCTAGAAAACAAGTTGACAAGTCGACTTGCCTCAGCCAAACGTTTCCTTCTAGTAGAGAACAAGTTGGCCTACTTGTTCAGAGCAAGCCAAACCCTTCCTCTATTATTACTAAAAGCGAAATAGCGTTATGCGTTATGCCTCGTTGAAAATGCAATGTGTACATGCTAATTATTGTTATTCAGGAGAGTCACAATCATGCACTATCGGAAGCTTATAACCAAATGATTCGTGACTTGAATTTAAACTATATAAATGAATTTGAAGCTGGATGTCTATATCCAAAGGCTCGAAATTATGTTAAACTCCATCGTTACATGGTAATCGTGGCAGAGGATCCTGCTAATAGCGATCTTGTGCCAACATATGCCTCCCCAGCAGCTCCTTGAGCATCGGGAGGCAAAACCGCGTCAAAGGATCACCGCTAAGTGGATGACTAGAGCAACGGATACGACCATGAAGGTCAAAGTTGCAGAGAGGAGCAGCAGGCCAGAGAAGACGATCTGGTTCCCAGAGGGCGGAACAATCCAACTGGCTCAAGTGATTCAAGATCAACACAATACTGAGACAGATTCAATCGAGATGATAAAATGCTCAATTTAAATTGCCTTCGTAATAGTTTGGTAAAATAGAAATGCCGATAGTAAGTGCAAAGGCAGTCAGAGGCTATTGCGATGCTCCCGAGCGGGATGCGTGGGTTTAATAGCTTATTGAACGGGAACGTGTGATCCCTCTCCTTCGGTGTGGGCTCATTGAAATCCTAACCGCACATAACATTGAGAAATATACTCGTCACTAGCCTATTGGAACCGGTTAGGAGCTAATGGGAGAACACGTTACTTTATATAAGCTAGAGAATTCAAAGATATGATTACATGTAGTGTTATTCTCCACTATTTGTGTGCATGCATGCATGCTTGTTTGATCGAGACCGACTCTAAAGTGTAATATACTCGTTGAATGAATCTAAAGAAATCAAATCATGAAATCAATATAATGACACATCAAAATGATACTAAAGGACGAGTAAAAATAAAGTGTGGAAAGTAAATCCGAAACAAGACGAGCAAAGTATACATTGCTTTATTATTAAGTTTTGGGACATCAACCAGTGAGCTAATTTTCAAAATCAAGTCAAAGTCTAATTTTGGCAAAGAAGAATTGCCTACGGTTTCAATAACGATATTATAGACGAGAACATAAACGAACTAAAGTAATACTAACGTAAATGCTAGTAAGATTTTTTCATCATCATCATTGTCGTCGTTTTTTAATTTATTATAAAAAATTTTATTATTTTCTTATTGTTCTCGGTCCCTCTCCACCAACTTCATGTACGGCCACTATACGCACGACCACGGCTTTCCCGAGTAACACACAGCATGGATGTGAAAATAGGAACGCAACAGAGAGATTCACACAACCACCCCTAGAAATCGACTCCAAACAATTATATATCTCCGGTGTCCACCGCAAATCGCTAAACGAACATGTGAAACGCAGAACAAATGAAACGCAGGTTACGTGTCTAACAAATCATGCCTAATAGCTATAAAAAAAACAAAAAATATCATGTAAACTATGTCAATTTGCCTTAAGATTAGACAATTATGGAAGAACTATTACACAACCCTGTCTCAGCGACATTTCATCGGACAGTTCACGTGCATCGAGTGAGGATTTATGGGCTGATGGATTGAGACCGTGGATTTGAATGGGCTTTGTGGACTGGACTGAATAGGGCCGAGGCTTTATTATTTTCTTCTCCTCCTCCTCCTTCTGCATCTTCTTCTTCTTTTGTTATTTGTTAATTTGTTTATTTATTTTTTGCTCTTTTTACTATTATTTATCTATTTTAAAAAATGCAATACTTGATTTTTTGGAGAAAATTCATGTATCAACAGAGGCAAATACAAAGAACCGGTAAAGCTAACTGTAATCCACATGTGAGGTTACCGATCATTTGCTCCAATTCATATTAAGTTGCTATGTCTTTTGCTTATTTATTTATTTATCAAGACATGCATTAAATTACTTTGTAGGCTTTGAAATAGTGACTTAGGGTATATGAGTAGTATGAGCGGAATTTGAGATTTTTTTTTATTGCCGGCATATAAAAAGTGATTCTTTCTGCAATATCATAACCGAGATCTTTTTTATTGTCGGTATATAAAAAGTGGTTCTTTTTGGAATATCATAACTGAGTAAATGTTATTAATAAGCATTGGCACGAGGAGAGAGGGGCTTTGCTTATGACCAAGAGCATCAATTTTGGTGTTTATGATTTGACCGTCACTTTTAAATTTGACAATGCTATTGTTCATCTTTAAATGATGCCAATTGCTAGTATTCCTTCTCTCTCTCAAGTCTCGCCACCTGTACAGTAGGATCCCACCAAAAAGTTTGAAATTCCCTCTCTCTCCTCTCCCTCGCTCTCTTCCCTCTCAATCCCAGGCTCCTCTCTATTCCTCGGACGAACTGCGCCACCGCCTCCACCTCCCGACCACGTTCTGGAGCCCATCAGTGGCTCCGATTCGCCGTCTGGGCCCAGCGAGCTCGAGTTTGAACCTTCCGTGCGCGCGCTTCGCTCCCGTTACAGCGAAGGTGTCTTCCTGGTCACTCCCGACCATGTCGCCGCCTCTGCCTCCGCCTCCGCCTCCGCCTCCGCCTGTCCCGTTCCGGAAGCTCCACCGGGGGCTCCGGTTCATCGTCTACGTCCAACGAACTCAGGCTAGGGTTTTTCCCTCTTTCGCGATTGTATCCTCGAGTGTTACTTTTGTGGGGAACCGGTGGAATTGGTGGCTCTTTGGAAAGAATTTGTTGTCTGGGAGATTCTCTCTTTCCTGGCCGGACGTTTAGGTTATAGAAGATGCATCGACTTGATAAATTCGTTATTTCTGGTTTGGTGGATTTTTGTTTTCCTGTCAGTTTTCTGGCACTCCCGAATTTCCATATTTTAACTTGTATTCGAGTGTTTACACGGAATTTCATCATAGATTTTTCTTTTGGCTAGGCAAGGCCTACATTATATTTACTAAAAGCAATTCTGTACTTAGAGCTGAAAGTAAAAAATTTTGTCAATCACGAAAACATTTTCACAATTTATTCTCCTAAACAGTACCTAAGGACAAAAATGGGGAATATATTTTCACACAGCCAATTTCTCGTAAAACATTCCCTCGGTCTCCTCTATAGTATGCAAATTGGAATGGAGAATCCATACTCATCATCAGTAACTCCGCCTAAAAGCTGGTGAATTAACGTAAAAAACTTGGGAAGGTAAAAAGATTTATTGGTATGAAACTTGAACCTTTATAGGGCAGACTGCAAGTGGGAAATTTTCAACTCTCAATGTCGCCTGGGAAAAGCACGTTTCCACGGCGGTCTTACAAAGTTCCATGAGAAATTCTTTGCCTTAACCATTCATAACGAAGGATAGGAAAACAGAATAGACCCTATAGAGGTTCCCATGAAAGTTACCATACTCATTATGAGTTACTCGGTTTAAGCCATAACCGCAGCTTATTTGACAAATCAGTCGCTACTACATCACAGGATGCAAATTTAAATACAGCTGGAAGTGCTACAGTTAATACAGGCCAGAGCAAGGTCACGTAACCTAGTTTGCTTTTAATTGGAACTAAAGAATTTTGAATCCAGATCGATGTGTTCAGAGTTGGGTCCCAGAACAATTTAATCAAATTAATCCACACATGCTGCATTCAGAGATTGGGCGAGCTCAACCAATTTCTACTTCATTTTGGGATGTTTGTCCTCCACCGTTAGTGCAGATGATGAAGGCAATAACCCCAGAGATACCCTCAGGACATCCAAACTCTTATAATACTGGAAATTCCCATGGAAATCCGCCACCTTGCCTTGAGAAACCACCAATAGCTTGTCTGCGCTTCTAGATATTAGATGCTCATCGAGACTAACCTGCAAATCAAGGCGAAAAGAGGGCTATCAGCTGCGAAATGATCCATCCAAGAAACAAGACCAGACCTTGAATGAGTGCCTCATCCAAATCCTACAATTGGGTATAGTGGAAAAGGCAGGATCATATCTATTTCTAGACAAGAAACTAACAATTTACAAAGATGACACTTGAGTAGTCACTACTCATTAAAGCAAAACTAAGAGTGAACATTTATAAGCAAGAAAAGGGTCCACATTCATTATGTGCAAAGCCCAACACTACCTCGAAGCACAAACATAGGAACTACTTGGTAGTATCATAGATTACTGTAATACAAACACACTGATTAGGCTAGTAGAACCATTCTATTCCCAACATTTTGCAAGTTGGAAAAACTAGATTGGTCTCTATTCCATTGTAAGTTAGATGTACAATGACAAATGCTCCCTGTAGCTGTGATCACTGATTGGTTTTACTGTATTTTCAATGTAAAGACCAGATTCCAATAAGTTCAAATGGTGCAAGAACAATAACAAGCTAACTGAAAAAGAAAAATGAGTAAACCAATTAAATGATTGGATGGCTTGTCAAGCAGAACTATGTGAGGTTTCTTGAAAGTTATCTTGGCAGATGCAACTCTGCTTATCTAACCACCTATGTACATGGTCAAAGCACCATGTTATATGTGCAATAACATCCAAAAAGCCTCAGAGCAAGTACACAATGAACCACAATTGAGATTACATATCAACTAACCTCCAATACAGCTTCACGATATCACACAAAAATTGCATGATTTTTTTTTTTTACATGCGCAACAGTAGCAAAGAGAGAGAAGATGATCTAGACAAGGTATACATTGATGAAGTGCAGGATTTCCAGTTAGACCAAGGAACCCAGGTGAGCTCAGGAAGAATGCCACATAAGAAGGTAATTTCAGATACAACGACATGGTGTATGACGAATTTAAAGAACTGACAAGATTTGCCCCAGAGGTCACTACTGACAATGCAAACCTAGAGGCAGGTAGGATATCGTTACCGTCTCAACCAAATAAGCATGAGTATATTGGCTAAAAATTTCTAGCAAGTTGTAGGTAATAGTTCCTAACTCAACAGAGATCAAGACCTAAAAATAAGGTGGTTTATGAATATCGATCCTATCATGAATTTGTGTTGCATTGAAAGCTTAGAGCCATGAGCACCCTAAATAGACTGCTTAATACTATGAAGGATCATCATCAACAAAAAGAAGGTTCTCAATTCTAAAGAAAACCATAATTAAAAAAAAAAAAACTGCATCCCCTTTCTTCACAATCATATCACAACTTCCACATGACTAATTTGATTTTTAGATTTTGAGAGAGATAATTTTTATTTGGATAATAATCACAAGAAGAAAATTTATAGCATATCAGTGCACCAAATAAATTTAACTGCTTCTTCCTTTCTTGTAAATTGTTAAAAATGACACATAACATTGACAACACAACCCTACCTCAATAATTTTCACAAGTGATCCTTCCAGGAAATTTTGCCAATACAGATGACAGTGGCATCTTGCAAAACAATCAAAGTGGATGAACTAGGGCACGAGAAAAAGATGTTGGGAAGATAGCACACAACAGATGCTGAAAATGCAGAGGAATATGATTGTGGAACACCATTGAATCTTCATGATTCTCATGTATTTGAATAAAAGAAGGATGAAATATAATCTTTGACCAAGCTACGCAAGGCCTACATTATAGTTAGTAAAAAAGATGTTGGGAAGAGAATAGACAATAGACGCTGAAAATGCAGAGGACTATGATTGTGGAATGCTATGATTCTTCGTGATGGTGCGATTTCATTCACAAATGGTTTGGGCATCAATTAGAAATAAGGATATGTCATCAACATAGCAAGAGGCAGCATTGCGAGCATTTCATCCTACAGTTCATTGTCCAACGAAACAGAGCTAATCCAACCCAACGAGATCCCCCACCCAAACATTAGTTCGTACTGAGCATCGAATTGAGAAAGTAGAATGGAAAAGGATGCCTTCAAAACCAAAAATAACTTACCTGATCCCTAAGAAAACTGACTGTAGTGTAGATTGGCTAGTCATCAATCTCGATATTAGGGATCTCTTCGATGAGGGGCCAATAGTTGCCAGTGAGTTTTGCACATCGCTCTTTCAAAATCTTGCATCGATATATGCGCAATTGTTGGAGGGAGGGAGGGAAGCCATCCTCCGGCAAGTACCTCAACTTGGGGCACTTTGCAATCGTTAAATACTTGAGAGAGGAGAGATGGTTGCGAAGACCGCTCGATAGTCTTTTCGCTTTTCTCAAATCATATATCGAAAGATAGGTTAGAGAGAAAGGAAAGAGACTCCAAGCATCCTCATCCTCCGAAGGAAACCACTCCTTCTCTCCCTCCCCTCCCATGTTAAACTCAATGATCAGACTCTCGAGAGATGTGAGCAAGTGTAAGCCCCACTCTCTCACTGGTTGCTTCAGATCCACAAGCCCCGAAATAACAAGCTTTCGCAATTTGGGAGGCAAACCTCCTTTGGGTAAGCATTTGATATTTTGGCAAACGAGAATTAATAGCTCTTGGAGGGATGTAAGATGATGCCACTTATTTGGCAGGGACTTTATCATCGAACAATCCCAAAGTTTAAGCCTCTGCAAGGTGATGGGAAGGGGTGGGAAGTCCTCTATCTCCAATATCGGACACTCCCATATTTCCAATTCAGTGAGATTGTTACAGTTGGCAATGTTACAGTTGGCAATAGACTTTATCTTAGAACAATGATTAAGAACAAGACTCGAGAGGGTTACGGGAAGGGGAGGGAAGTCCTCTATCTCCAATGCTGGACAATTATAAATATGCAATCGAGTGAGATGGGAGAGCATGTGAAGGCATTGTGGTAAGCTTCCCATAATTTGACAATCGTTAATTGTCATTATTTCAAGCGATTCTACGGCAATCCCTTCCAACGACTCCACTCCCTTACAATTGTCTATATGAAGTGCCTTCAGAGCAGTAAGTCTACCCTTGGCAAATGAAAAGGATATCGGAGAATCATAATAGTGACGTATCTTAAAAGATTCAAGTTGAGAAATCGAATTATTGCTGCTAGGGTCACCTTGAGGAATGTTTAGAGCCATGATTTTTGGACAATTCTCAATCACCAAATGTCTAAGTGCGTGCATTTTGCCTGGAAGCTTTTCTAAACTTGTGCAATCCACCAATTCCATCCTTTCAAGATTACATGGTAGCTCTATCTCTTCGTCTCCTGCCACAAAAGATGTGAATCGAGCACAGCTTTTAATGGTTAATTCCTGGAGGCAAGTGAGATTTTGCGTTTCATTTCCATCTTGCCACAAGCATGTTAGCTTGTCACACAGTCCTATATGAAGCTTCCTTAGCTTGCCCAAGCAACTCATAAATCGATGATCAAAGGAAACAAGCTCTATGAGTTTGTTAATTTTGAGAATTGTCAAAGAAGTTAGCTTGAACAAGCTCTTTAAGATCTCCTTACTACAATCCTCAAGGTATAACTCATCGAGAGATGGAAGACATAACTCATTGGTTGAGTTATTCAATTGTTGGCATGAATGAATTTCAAGCTTTATAAGACGATCAAGTTGACAAGGCAATGTCTTGACCAACGAAGGACAGCTCCGGACAATAAGATGCTCAAGACAGGAGAATGAGACTTCTTCTTTTGGCCCCCTTGCATAAGGAGACCAATCCTTCCATGCCAACATCTCTTCGAACTGCAAAGTAATTAACGACGAAAAAGGCCTATCACCTCCGTAAAAATTAGAGCCTATTATTCTTACTGCATTTAGACCTTTAAGAGATAATTCTCTCAATGAAGGTAGTTGTCCAAATGAAGGCAATGATGTGACATAAGGACAGTTCCACAAGCTCAAAGACACTATCCGAGAATATGATGAACCATCTAACCATGACGGGAATATTGCACCGCCATAGTTCAAAATAGTGAGATTTTCAATATCAATGGGAGGTTGCAAAGACTCAAGCACCCGTGATTCGCACTTATCATTTCGAAGAATTCCAAAATCTTTATCCCAATGCAAGAATAATTTTCTTAGGCCTTGCTTTCCAAACAAATTAGCATCAACACCATCTCTAACATCTTCCACCTTTTGTAATTTCAATATGAATAATTCTCCTTGAAGATGCGACAAGTTCTTTAACTCCTTTAACTGTAGCCCTTTCTCTGTTCCTACGACAAACTTGGACAAGATAGTAAGATTCTTCAAGTTATTGATACCCAATGGCATCTCTTTTAGACTTTCTGTATCTCTAACATCAAGAAACTGTAAGCTGACCAACTTTGTGATACCATGAGGCAACTTTGAAAGCTGATGACAACCTCTTAAGATCAAAGCTTGTAATTTACACAAGTCACCAATTGACTTAGGTAGCCTTCTGATAGAAGTGTTTGAGAAATTGAGATATCGAAGATGTTTTAATTCACCAACACAATTCGGTACCTCTATGATGCGACAATGACATAATGAAAACACCCTAAGAAACTTCAAGTTTGTTAGCAAGTCATGTAGCACCTTGTCGGATATAAGGAGAGAGTTGCCACTAGGTCCAATACGCACTAGAATTAAACTTCTTAATACCTTCATATCATGATATGGCCTCAAGCATTTTGATGTAACAAACTGCGACCAGATGAATGATGCATAACGAGCTCTCTCAAGAGATGCATAATCTTCATTAATTGCTAGCTGAGACTCCCCAGTGCTAAAGCATATCCCACCCTCAATTGACTTTGCTAGATCATTCAAAAGATCATGCATTGAAAACTTAGATGTGTCAACACTTGATTTTTGAAGAAATGATCTAGATACTAATTCATCGAAGTAATTCCATCCTAATTCCAACTTATTTTTCTTTGTTTTTTGTCCATCTAAAAATCCCTCCGCTATCCATAAGAGTACTAGCTCATCCCTCTCAATTTCATAATCCTTAGGAAATACCGCACAATAAGAAAAGCATCTCTTCAAATAGGAAGGAAGATGGACATAGCTCAATTTCATAATAGGGAGAACCTCATCATTCTTTGTTGTTGGAAGATCCCATATTAAGTTATTTAAGGTATCTTCCCATTCACTGGGTTTCATTTTATTACGTAGGGCACCGCCAAACATCTTCGCTGCCAAAGGTAAACCTTTACATCTTTTAGCTATTTTCTTGCCTATTGTTTCAAATTCCGGGTGGCTCTTAAAATTTGTTGCTTCAAGAGCATGAAAGGCTAATAAGCTTGTACAATCATCGAGGGACAATTCCTTCAAAGGAATTGGCGGTGCTTTTGTTACTGAAACAACAGCATCGTTGCGAGTCGTAACAATAATCTTGCTTCCCCTAGCACCCACTGCAAATGGCTTTAAGAGGTCAGTCCATTTTTCGTATTTCTCATTCCAGATATCGTCTAGAACCACAAGAAACTTCTTTCCGAAAAGATTGTCCCTCAACTTAACTTGAAACTCATTTAGATCTTTGCCCTCGTAGGGCAACCCAGTAATTGACCGCAAAATAGTCTTTGTTATGTCGAGAACATCAAAAACATCTGAAACACAAACCCATGCTCTCATCTCAAAACATCTATTCACTTTGGCATCATTATACAGCTGTTGAGCCAAGGCAGTCTTTCCAATGCCGCCCATCCCAACTATGGGGAATATGCTTAGCGTGGCATTAGAATTTTCGACCTCATTGATCAATAGTTCGAGTATTTGTTCTACTTCCTCCTCCCTACCAAAAAACTGAGGCTCTGATAGAGAAGTGGTTATCCTTTTGCTAGTGTAGTTGGATTTGTCCACAACATTCTCTCTCAAGTTTAGATGAGCCTTTCCAGTGACAATCGCTTCCAACCGGCCATTGATCTCTTGTACCTTGGTTTCAGACATGAGCGAGGGTGGTTGGCTAAATACAGACTTCCATTTCCCCAAACCTTTTCTTGTGCTAGATTCTGCCTCTAACTCAACCTGAGTAGCTTTGATCTCAAACTCATCGAGCAAGTCTTCCATGTCATAGGCCAAATCCTTAACCTTGTCCAGCCACAGCTTCACTTGATGGTTATCGCTAAGTTCCTTGTCCTCTGCATCAGCCAACACTGCATTGATTATGACTAGCTTCTCCTTCCACTCCTTAGGCAAGGTAGTGCTGATTCCTTTACGTTGTGCATAAACTAATGCGGGAGAAGCCAACTTGTCAAACAGGACCTGAAAATATGAAGCCAAAAAGGAACCCAACACGATCCCTCCAATGTCCATAGGTGAATTAGTCACTGTAATGAACAACAAAGGTGTTATGGTGAAGCAAAGTGAAAATGAACTGATGGAGAGAGAAAACTATGAAGTCCTAGGAAGACCAAGATGATGACCTAGGAAAAGATTATTAAAAAAAAAAAAAAAAGACCAAGACTTTCAAGGGATGCACATCAAAGGTTAGACAAATCAAAATAAAATACTATTTGTCCACAAGTGCTAGTTACATCAATTGCTCTCCTTATTCTTTGGATCAAGGCTTTTTGGCTATTGGACCTTTACTTTTGGCCATCCAGAACAGAGTCTTAATATGACAAACTTAGAGTGTATGCATATTTTCGCCATAAGTGTTATCACTCACGAGTGTTTTGTTGGCTTTTTTAGCGTTTTTATATTCTTAGTAACCTCATGATTTCAATGTCTTTGTTTTCTGCTTTATTGATGAATGTGAGATTAATGAAGTATTTTACATGAGAGTTTCTGTGCTAAAGATTGACAGTAAGATGGGCAATAATGATTTGTTGAAGGGTGCTGAGGTAGTGGTTGATAATCGGGAATCACCTTGATAGGAGAATCGCGATCCTTTGAACATGATTATCAAGTTCATTAGTGTAATGGGTAGAGTGTGACATCCAATGGATTATATGTTGTTAACACTGGACTCGTTTACCATTTACAGTGGATAAAGAGAATAGAAACACGTGCTTTAGGCTAAATAAGGAAAAGGGTCAAGCACACCGACTAATTCATTAAGCTACTTGCTTTATTTTACTCTGCAAATAGTGAATAGTCAGAAATCACCAAATGACAATGTATAATCTACTGAAAATTATACTCTACCAATCACACCAATGAAAGAGAAAATCGAGTTCAAAGGACCATGATTCTCGCTTCAAGCGATTCCCCATCATCAACTACTAACCCATCACCTTTCAGCAGATACTGCCGCCCATCTTGCTGCGACTTTTTCTTTTTATTTTTTTCACAAGTGCTTGTTCTGTAATATTAGAGATTATCCCCGTACATATGTAGTATCCACGATCATATACTTGTTCATATAAAAAAGTCATAAACTCGGGAAGACCAAAACTTCACTGGGTATCATGAACTTTTTTGTCGTGAAAGTGAAGTATAATTGATAAAGAGCTTATGGGAAAGAAAATTTAATAAAATCGAATAATACTAAGACTTACGGAGATGCAAATTGGATTTGTCGCTTCACTTTTCAAATCCCTCCTCTTCCGTTCCCATGTGAATGTCTTTTTTACATTACTAGTAATTTTCCACGCGTTACATAGATGCCAATTTTTATTTTTATTTTCTTATGTGTGTGTGATTGACAATTAGCAGTGATTATTGTTCTCTTGCTCAAATTGACAAAACTATAGTTTTAGTCCAACTTTTTGTCATTTTTAATCATATTATGATTAATCATTCATTAATCTCTGTTGTACTTGTCAATTGGAATTATGTCTAGATTTCCATTTATCTTTTCAAATATAAGTCTAATAAATGGAAAAAGAGCAAGAAGAAAAACTAAATAAGAAAAACAGAAAAAAACTGATGAAGAAAAAAAAAATGCAGGAATGGGGCGATAATACTCTTCATGACTCGAAGGAGAGTTCCACTTCACATTTTTGTTTTGCTTCTTTTTTTTTTTTTTTATGAAGATGCAATCTAAATTTATTAATATGCAAGATATGATTTTCCTAAATTTCCCAAGTTATAGCATGTGATTTATCAAAGGAAATGTGCAAAAAAGAGAATGAACAATAATGCACTCCAAAAAGCCTAGATGCGCATGATAATGCTTATCCATGAAAATTCTAAGTTTTCTAATATAATTGTCCTGATACGGATATAATGCAATTCTATGCTAATATGTAACGAAAAATCATAAAATAAAGGTCTGAGTTTTGGCTCAAACAATTATGCGTGCAGATGTATCACCTGATTAAAACAAAATTAACAAATCACCATGAATTATGCAATCAAGTTGCACCTTTAACCTGGCCAGCTAGTATCTGGCATCAACTTTCCCCAATTTTGCTATTAAACTTGCTGCATCAGCACAAGGGAAAAAGAGAGCAAGTAGAAAGATGTCTTTGACCTATTCCAAGTAGACTCCCTGGAGCTGACCAGGCGAATGGGATAAGATCCACAACAGCAATCCAGCAAGCACGAGTGCTAGGTTTGGCAGTTCACTGTACGCGTGCGTATTCAGCTACGGCAATGCGTGGTCGCTGCTTGCAACGACGAACGATGGTATTAGTTGAGCGACGACTAGAGATGGTGGTGATTGGCGACAATCGATATGCACGCAATAAATGAATTGAATGAGGGTGAAGTCTGTGGGCGTGAGTTTAATGATGATGATGGTGGTGGTGGTGGATGAAGAAAAAGTGAGGCGGTGTGGTTTTAAAGAAAGGAGCAGGAGAATCAAGATGAAACAGACAGAAATTAAAAAAGGTTGTAACAAGAGGCCACTCCACGCATATACATGCTCATTTCCAAATAAGCCACCAACACAGTTCCAAAAATTAAAACTTTGCATGTCTGATTGCGGGTGAAAGTTTTCATGATCATACCTGCTTCGAGTCAAAAAATGCTACTTTATCTCCTGGTCTTTCGACTCCAAAATCCGAACTTCAGGTGCGCTTCTGAAACACCACCACCCAACAAAAAGAAGCAAAACACCAAAAAAAAAAAAAAAACGAAACCCAACTTTTATTCATCACATAATAAATCTCAAAGCAAATTGAAAACAATCAAAACATGAAGAGCTTATCATGAAATTGCTAGAACCCAGAGAACCGTGAACAAAAATACGTTGCTTCAAATCTTTCAATTCAAAGAACCTCGTACAAGAGAATAGAAAGGCATGAAACTTCAAGAATGGATGCTGGAAAACGTATATTCGAGAAAAAGCCCAGCCAAAACTCTGCTGGGGACAGACAGGTATAAAAGCATAGATAAGGTAAGGGGAGCCTTTCGAGCGAGTTCGAGAATGTTCGAGGATTTGACGGCACTATTTGAGAACCCACCGCTTTGTGACACTGGTAATCTTCTCAAGCAACCGCTTCTACCACACTTGTGAAACACACGAACCATCGACCCCAAAATCTCATTTTTCCTTTTACCCACTACTTCGATTCCGCAAAGGGGGAGAAACCCACGAGGAAAGAAGAATTGCAGGGAACCCCAAACTGCAGATTTGTTGTTAAGAAGAACGGGAAGCGAGAGCACGAGCGGTGGTCCGTACGTCAATGGCGAAAGTGAGAGCACCTCCAAAAACGACACGAGACGAGCTACGACAGGAAGAAATCGAACGAACAGCAAAACGCAAACGATCTACGACTAACCCTCTCCGCTCAATCGAGCGACAAATCAAACACTAATAAAAAAAGGCAAAGGGGAGCAATGAAAAACAAAGCGAGAATCGCCAAAGAAAGAGAGAGCAAGAATTGCCAAGGAGAGAGACGCCTACCGTTTCTCAAGACTAGTTGCGGCAACAACGGAGGAGGAAAGGTGTCGCGACTCTGTCTTCTCCGGCGAACGATGCGAAAAGCAGGAGGAGAAACAAACTTCACGAGAGAGAGAGGTGAGAGAGAAAAAGACGTCTGCCAAGAAGTTTTAAAAAGGATGAGAATTAACTCCGTTTTTTATTTTTGTTCACGGAACAATAGTAACTTTTTTTTTTTTTTTTTTGGTTCTGATTTCTATTTCAAAACTATTCCAAAACATATTTATTTTTTGGAACAAAAAACTTACCAAACACATTTTTATTCCATTTCTATTTTTGGGAATAAAAAAACATAAATAAGTGTTCCTAGAGCATTACCAAATGCATCCTAAGAGTGTGAAAAAACTTAAGATTTGGAAAACATTTCATTGCCAACATCAATTTATACTTGCATTTCGGTAAATGATTAAAAATTTTGATTTGTTCATTTTTGTGAGCAATAAATCAATCAGTTTTTTAAAAATATTTTCTAATCTTGAGTTTTCAATTAAACAAATATATTTTAATTATTTGAAGTTTATTATTCCAGCATTATACAAGGTAAAGAGTAGAAATCAAGTCAATTCGGCTTAAAGAGTCATAGAGAGATTTTACAAGAGTCCAAACAAATTTCACGATTCAATATATTCTATGGTTTTTGTTATCCATGCTTGCCATGACTTCAGTGTACCAAGGATGAGAGTAATCATGGAGGCTATGTGCATGCTAAAACAATTATTGGATCATGTTCACCAGCAGTGACCAAAGATCGGTCCCATATATGCTAAAACAAAATGATGGAACTGGGAGGGACTTGCCTTAGCCTTTTTTTGTCGGCATATCCAATCAAGCATATCATTAAGGGCTTGAGCCCCACTAATTTGCATTTCATCCGCCAATAATTAAAGGCTGAAAATGAAAATGTTCACCATTTTTCATTCGAAAAGAAGAGCATTCAAGAATTAGTGCATACTTTTTCGAATACTTTTATTAATAATGTTTTTGATATTGTAGGTTCTAAGAATTAACAAAAGTCGAGAATCTAAATATGCATGAATGGAACATGTAATGTTTGTGGATATAGAACGACTCGAGGATTTTAACCAATTAGAGAGAGAAAGAGCCATCTAATTACGTCAAGTTGGAGTCTAGTATGTCTTGCATGAATTTTGCTTTTTTAAAGCAAGATTTGTTTTTCGTTTTTCAATGGGGAGAACTGTTGGGAATAACGGATCCCCGAAAACCGGATTCGACACTAAATCGAACCCCTAAAGCAAGCGGAAGACTAGCCCGAGAAAATCACGTATCACCGATCGTAAAGCACACCACGGATTCGAGCGTACCTTGTTAGCCACAGATTAGACACCGACGCCGATAAGAGGAAGAGAATCCAGCCCTGTTCGATCCGATGACACCTTGAAGGGAAGAAGAACGTGCCTTATGCTTAATGTTTCTTCTTTTTGGGAGAGAGTGCGTGGGAGAGGGGAAGACGTACGTACGTTTTGATTGTTCAAGAGGTGTCTTCTCTCTCTCTCTCCTCCCTTTTATAGGTCCCTCCATCCACGGGCCCTATTCCCGTGGGTCGGGCTTTTTGGGCCCAACTTGGGTGGACGGGCCTTAAGCCCATCGCTAATAAAACCATCATCTCTCACTCGCACATGGTGGGCCGAACATGATTCTCTTTACCTCTCTTCAACATTCATACCGGTGAATAATCCGTGCGACCAGCATACTTTGAGAGCTCGTTGCTATACATTTGTTAGGAATATATAGCAGCTCATAATGGGCGTCACACTCCGAGTAGATTTAGTATGCAGTACCCTAGATCGATCAATCACATTTATATCTCTCTTAATCTCTTTTAAACATGATATATATATATATATATATATATATATATTTTATTCACAATTATAATTATCACAAAGATAGTCATAATTGGTCGACCTGTGAATACAAAAGTACAATGTGATTCTCCAAAATCGATCTTCCTCTTTCTTTCAAACTCTCAATTTCAGTTCAGCTTGCTTTTCTAGAAATGTCCCATTAGATCGAATCAACTCATAACCATTGGCAACATCTTAAGATAGCAAACACTAAATAGAAATCTAGAGAATAAGTAAGAGTCACGAGGGGACTAAAATTTGAGGAACTCTTTTCCTCAAGAGTCTCACACGTCATAAAAGTTGAGATCGAACTTTTTACCACTCTTATTGGTCGTCTCATGCATACGTAGTATGAAATACGTATTACGGTATTAACTCATTTCTCGTGGAGCGTATGTCTACACCTTTCAATACCATATAGATGATAGTTCAGACATACCCAATGTCTAACTTGAGTTCACGTATCTACTCATTCACAAAATTCATCAGAACTCACATCTGGCATCATAGACAGATAAAGTAAAATATGTGGGTTATTTTACTTTCGGACACAGTAAGAATTATGTCCTCATCTTAACACTCAGTTAAGTCGACATACGTGTTTTAAGCTTGAGCTCTTGATTATCACCTAGATAATAAGCTTAAAAACAGTATCATCTCTATTTATCACACAGTAAACAGAGGCGATTACCCGTGTGAGTGGGCTAATCTTATATCTATCCGACATACTTCTCTTAACTTAAAGTAATGCACTGAGCATTAAGATGCATAAAGATCATACAAAGATTCATAGGCATTAATGATGAAAACACAAATTCATCAAATTGTGAACACTTAGGGAAATTACAATATTTAGTACATCAGCCTCTACGCAATCCTAGAGACTTCATATGGCCACAAAACACATCTCTAGGTATTGGCTTTATCATAGGATCTACTACCATTCTATGCATAGTATGTACTCTAAGTTCACATCTTTTCGTGCAATCATATCATTGACAAAAGTTATACTTGGTATCTATAGGTTTGGTCTTGCCATGATATTTTGGATCTTTGGTGTACCCTTTTGCTGCTTGGCTATCATAGTTAACCAACAATGAATCTGTAGCACTTCCAATAACACATAAATGATCCAAAAAATCTCTTAAGCCAAACACCTTCTTATACTGCTGCTGATAATGCCACGAACTCAACTTCCATCGTGGACAAGGCTATACATGTTTGTTTCTTACTACTCTAACATATGGTGCCATTATTCGGTAAGAAAACAAACCCAGAGGTAGATTTCCTTTCATTTAAATCTCCTCCATAATCAACATCAAAATAACCTTAGAGTCGCAGATCATTTCCTTAGTGACTCATCGTATAATCAGCAGTTCCATTTAGATACCTCAGTATTCTCTTAACGGCTTTTCAATGTGCTTGACCTGGATTGGATTGGTAACTACTCACCATTCCAACTGCAAAACATATGTTAGGTCTTGTACACATCATAGCGTACATAAAGCTTCCAACAGCACTAGCATAAGGAACATGTTTCATTTATTCCTTCTCTTATAGAGTCCTTGAACACAGTCTATGGCTCAATACTTCACCTTTTGCAATAGGAGTGTCTATGGGTTTACAATCTTGAAATCTTAACTCCAAGAATGTATGCAACATCACCCATATCTTTCATCTCAAAATTGGAAGACAACCAACTCTTGACATTATTAACAAACTCCATATTACTTCTGGCAATTAATATATCATCAACATATAATGATATGATCATAAATTGATCATTGGATCTTTTGATATATACATAATGATCATCAACTATCATTGTAAAGTCATATGCCATTATGGCATTATGAAAACGCATATACCATTGTCTTGACGACTGCTTAAGGCCATAGATCGACCCCAAAAGTCGACATACCTTGTCTTCTTGGCATTTCACTATGAAACCAGTAGGTTGTTCCATATATACTTCTTCCTCTAATTCTACATTGAGGAAAACAGTCTTTACATCCATTTGATATAACTTAAGATCCAGACTAGCCACTATTACCAGAATAATGCGAATCGAGGTAAATCTCACTACAGGAGAAAATGTATCTTCATAATCAATTCCTTCCTGTTGATTATACCCATTCGCCACAAGGCGAGCCTTATGCATTTCTATCGAGCCATCAGTCTTTCGCTTTATTTTGAGAACCCATTTGTTCCCAATAGCTCTACGTCCTTTTGGAAGATCAACTAGTTCCTAAACATGGTTTGACTTCATTGACTCCATTTCCTCTTTCATTGCATAAATCCATTTTTCCTTACTAGGGCAATTCAGAGCCTCATTAATATTTCTTGGCTCATCCTTATCTTGTGGAGCAATCATAAAAGTTTCCCCTTCAATGTCAAAACGTCAACGGGGAATACTTTGGCGACTTGTTCGCCGTATGGGAGATTGTACACTTAGCACATCATTCCCCATTATGCTCCCACTTGGATTAGATAATGACGATATCATCTCATCATGTGGTTGTAATTGAGAATGAGTTGAATTCAATTCATCACTTCTTATATTACTCCCACTTGGACAAACTACACTAATATCATTATCTTGATCCAAGATTACAAATAGGGAGTAATCTTCCCATATTTTGCCCTTCTTAGGAAATTCATCCACTAAGAATGTGACATCCCGTGATTCAAATTCAGTTATACTCTCACTTTCCTGCTCACCTATGAACATATACAATTTCGAGTGTTTGGAGTATCTCATGAAAATACTCTTATTTCCTTTGGGACCATATTTCCCAAATTTGTGAGAGGACTCATGAGTATAGGTAGCACAACCCCATGGCTTAAGAAAACTTAAGTCCGATTTTCTACCTGTCCATAACTCATATGGGGTGGAAGTAACTGATTTGGAAGGCACCCGGTTAAGTATATAGGCAACATTTAACAACGCATCACTCCAAAAAGTGATAGGCAAGTTAGCATGCGCCATCATTGACCTAACCATTTCCAGTAGGGTTCTATTTCATCTTTTCGCAACACCATTTTGTTGAGGAGTATATGGAATAGACAACAGTCTTTCTATTCCTTTTTCATCACATAATTTTCTGAACTCATCAGATAAATATTCTCGACCTCGATCGGATCTCAATGCTTTTATTTTATTGTCTAATTGATTTTCTACCAGGTTCATAAACCTTTTGAAACAACTTATTGCTTCAAATTTATGAGAAATCAAATAGACATATCCGAATCGAGTATAATCATCTATAAAGGTGATGAAATAAACAGCCACATGCCTTCCTCTCACATTCATTGAACCACAGACATCAGAATGGATTAAATGCAGAGGAAATTCAGCTCTTTTACCTTTTCAAATGGTTTCCTTGTCATTTTCCCTACTAGGCAATGCTCACATCTGGGCAAATCGACTTTTTCAATATTGCCTAACAAGCCCTCTTTGGCTAGTCTATTCATACGTTGTTGGCAAATATGACCAAGTCCAGCATGCCACATAATCACATCATTATCATATGAAATAGAAGACATGAAACAAGGGAATAACAAATATTGACATCAGTACAATCAACATATAGTACAATGAAACCATCTAGAAAGTGACCACAACCATAGTAGTTTGTATCAAAATACAAATCTACACCTCTATTACGGAAGTTCACACTAAAACCAAGCTTAACCAACACCAAAACAGATATTAAATTTCGACGAATCTCTGGAGCATATGGAACATCATGTAGGAACAAGGTGCGTCCACCACGCATGTTCAATTGGCAGGTGCCAATCCCTTTAACTTCATCTCTGGAGTTATATCCCACATAGATCCACTTAGTTCCAGTTGGTACTCGTCGGAATTCCATGAATGATCCTCTATCCTTCGCTACATGGTCTGTCGCTCATGAATCTACAATCCACAAAGGATTGGATTCAGCCAATAATGCAGAACTTGACACATAAGCAAAGTTCTCAAATGTACAAAAGGTGTTTACCTTTTTCGGCTAACAACAGTTGCGAGCATAGTGACCTATTTTGTCACAATTGTAACACCTCACCCTTGACATTTTCTTCACTTGAGGACGTTTTCCTCTCTTGTGTTGGTTAACTATTGATTTTTTGCAATAAGGACTTGATCTTTTGCATTCACACATATTAAACGAATCAATACGCTTGCGCTTAGAGCTCAAAGCCCTTTCTAAGCTAGAACCAGCATTGCAAATATCTATTTTCGACCAAATGCCGTTAAGCGGTCCTCTACTAGCTCAAGGTGGCACACGGCATCCTCAAGATCTTCCATAATATGGTCAAGAGCTTCTAGTGCTTCTTGCTTTTCCAGCACATATTGAATCTTCATATTCAATATTTCACAATTGTTGCCGTTCATATCAGCAATTACGTTCTTAGTTGCTAAAACCATATATCTGAACACAACAGACATATATGCACGAATAATTAATGCCTATCATTTATGCATCCACTTTGCATAGACCTATCATATCAATGAATAATTTCAAGCAAGGTTTTAGAATCAAAATGTCACTATGTTTCCAATCATCCTCCAAAAATCCTAACTCAAAATTACTATTAATATAATTGTCTTAAGCAAAATAAATTTTATGAAGTTACAAAAACTTCTATCAACTACCCACAGCAGTCAACTATAACATAAAGCAAATAATATCTAATATCCAATAGAATAACAATGCTTTCATCTAATACAACTATCCATTACACTAAGCAATATATACAAAGAAAAATATCAACATGGAAAGAGATATTTACACCCATAAAACATCTCATAATAAATCTAATAAATAAATAGGGAATGTTCATTCTAATCTATCAGTCAAAACATCTGAGAAAACTGAAGACACATTTGCCAACCATGGAAAAACTTTTGGAGAGCTTTCATGTCGCCACCAAGGCGCATTTACTCTACGCCGTGTGGCGCTCAATCTAAGGGTTGAAGTTTTGGCCAATTCAATCCTATAGTACTCTCTTACAAAAGCTTCCACTAGCCTCCTATAACCCGGGACCACGTTGACCTCCCATAGCCGATCTAACACTGCTTGCCATTTAGGTGGAAGAGTGTTCATCAAAGCCGGCACCTTCTCAAAATCCGGCATAAGATAACCATTCCAAATGATTTCTTGTATCATCTAATTGACCCTGACCACATGTGATACTAAATCACCGACATGCCACCGATAATTAGCTAAATCTGACATCAGCCTTTTAAGTCTTGCATTTCCCTCGTCCGTTCTCGGGATTGCAGGTATCCCTGCATAACGCATCATAGTTCCTGCAACAAATGTAGAACTAAAAATGGATCACTTATAATCCATAATTTACATAAGGGAAAATACATAATTTTCCATAATTCATGCAACAAATGCAGAATAAACAATGGATTACATATAACCCACATAGACATAATTGAAAAAGAAACAAGTCCTTCTATTTTTTTATTTTTTTTCGGGTCAATGGTCAACGGCCAGTCAACGGTTGTCAGTCAACGGTCAACGTTCGGTCAACGGTCAATGGCGGCGGGTCGTCGGGTGGCGGGTCGGACCGATTGGGCCGGTCGAACCGGTCGGCCGGTCGGATGAACCGACCGCATGCGCCGCGCGCGTGCACCGGCTGATGTCACGCAGACGTTAGCCGGCACGTGCCGCGCACGTGCCAGTCGTTCGCGATTCGGGTCAGGTCAAGTCGCCGGTCGGGTTGCCGGCCGGTGACTGCCCGGCCAACCGTCGTCGGCGCTAACGTCATCAATGACGTCATCCCAGCGGTTACCGACCGTTTCATGCTGGCGTCAGCACGCATTGGTCCGTCGACTGGCGCGTGCCGGTTCACCGGCCGACGGCGCGCACGTGCTAGTTCGCCGACCGGCGCGTGTGCCACACGCGCTAGGCGAGCCAGCGCTTCCGGGCGCGTCGCGCCCACGCGCAGCACCTTCTGGCCGCGCGTGTGGGCGCGTGCGGCATCTCTCGGCGGCGCACGACATGTCGCCGGACTCGCCTCGACGACCTCTTTCACTCAGTGCCTTCAGAAATTTATTTCGACTTACGAAAACTCAGAAAAAGGACGAACAGTGCTCGGGTGTCGGGATTTCTCGTCCCAATCCGTACGGCCAAATTACTTTCGCGAAAAATCAATCAAAAAACATCAAACAAGTCGGGAAAACGTGAACCTAGCTCTGATACCAATGTTGGGAATAACGGATCCCCGAAAACCGGATTCGACACTAAATCGAACCCCTAAAGCGAAGCAAAAGACTAGCCCGGGAAAATCACGTATCACCAATCGTAAAGCACACCACGGATTCGAGCGTACCTTGTTAGCCACAGATTAGACACCGACGCCGATAAGAGGAAAAGAATCTGGCCCTGTTCGATCCGATGACGCCTTGAAGGGAAGAAGAACGTGCCTTATGCTTACTGTTTCTTCTTTTTGGGAGAGAGTGCGCGGGAGAGGGGAAGACGTACATACGTTCTGATTGTCCAAGAGGTGTCTTCTCTCTCTCTCTCTTCTCCCTTTTATACGTCCCTCCATCCACGGGCCCTATTCCCGTGGGCCGGGCTTTTTGGGCCCAACTTGGGCGAACGGGCCTTAAGCCCATCGCTAATAAAACCATCAAGAACAAACTAATTGGTATGGAATATTTTCTAGACAAGGGATCTAGATTATCTATGATTTTAGAATTTTGAGAGCGATTCAACAAACTTATTTTGAGTGAGCGCACAAATTATTATTATGCCTTTCCTCTAATATTACTTGAAGTGAATTAGTATTATGCATTGGTGTATAGGCTATTATAATGATTCTGGAGAATTCACAATCATGCAATATCAGAAGCCCGTACACAAACAATTTGAGACTTGAATTTAGACCATATCATGAATTTGAAGCTGGACATCTACATCCGAAGGCTCAAAATTATGTCAAACTCCATCATGACATGGTACTGTCCCTAGGACTCTGCGGCTAGCCATCTTGTGCCAGCATATGCCTCCCTGACAACTCCTTGTGCATCATGGGGCCAAAATCGCATCAAAGGATCCCCACTTTTTTGATGTAATTGAAACCTAAATTATTGAGGATACAACCAACAATGGCATCTTATCTTCTGTTATTCATCTACAAGTCATCAAAAACCGCTAGGTTTGTCTGTTTGATAAGGAAAACAAAATCACGTGCTTTGGTCAAAAGAAAAAAAGGAGAACAATCTAACTCGAGGATAGAATGTGCATCAAAACATACGCTCTTCTGTCTAGCTCAAACCTCTTGGCGTATTAGGAAGACCAAGACTTTATTGGAACTCATCAACTTTTTTGTGTAAAAAGTGAAGCAAAAGGGAAAAGTGGTAATGGGAAAGAAACTTTAATCAATGCCAAGAAGACCAGGACTTTGCAGGACACAAATTGGCTTTGTTGCTTCACTTTTCACATCCCTTCTCTTCCATCCATATGCCAATGTCTCTTTTTCCATTGCTAGTAGAATTTCCACACACTACATGTCTTGCTTAAATTAACAATACTAGAAATTAGTATAAGAAGGAAACCAAGAAGGAACCCAAAAAGACCTCTCCAATGGTCATGGGTGAATTAATCTTCAAAGAGAAAAACACGGGTTGAGTGATAATAAGCTAATGGAGAGAAAAAAAAACAACAAACTTCTGGAAGATCAAGACTTCCAAAAGTGGACATAGAGGTTAGAGAAATCGATTTAAAATACTTTATGTCCGCAAGTACTTGTTTTGCAATATTTAGAGAATATTCCCAGAGATTTTGCTGGATATCATGCGCTAGGAAAGGTGAAGCAAAATTAGATAATTTCCACTCATTGTATGTGAAGCAAAAGTGAAGCACTTTAATAAAAATTTGTGATGGTTAGAGAGAAATTTTAATAAATTCAAAATAGACCAAGACTTTGCGAAAAAAAAAAAAAAGTGACAATGGGGGAGAAACTTTAATCAATTCCACAAAGACCAAGACTTTGCGGAAAGAAAAAGTAATAATGGGAGAAAAACCTTAATTATTTGTAGGTGAAAAAAGTGATAACGGGAGAAAAACTTAAATCATTTCCAAGAAGACCAAGACTTTGCAGGATGCAAATTGACTTTGTTCCTTCACTTTTCACATCTCTCATTCATTGCAATGTGAATGTCTTTCTTTTTTTCTTCTTTTTTTCCATTACTAGTGAAATTTCCACATGTTATGTGCAAAATTAACAATACTACAATTTTTGTTTTATTATTCTCACGTTTAATCATATTGGGTTTTCCATTATATTAATATTTATTGTACTTGTCCATTAGAATTATCTCTAGGCTTTCCTTTATGTTTACAAGTTCAAGTTTGAAAAAAGAAAAAAAGGCAAAAAGAAAAGCGAACAAGAAAAAAAAAGCAAAAAACTGAAAATGAAAAGAAATAAGGAATGGGGCGACATAGAGAGCGCCACCCATCCAACGGCCAATGGCATGCCGCTATGGTAAGCACCTCCATAGGATAACTCATTCCATCGTCACCGCTGCAGTTGGCACTACTAGCCGGACTAACCATCACAACCAATTACCTTAAATTACCTAATGACTTAACTAACTTAATCTATAGATATATTCACAATAGAAAGACTGAATTCTAGGATTTACAGTTTCTCACATGCACCGTGAAAAGTTGAGTTCAACGTGGAGCTCACATCATTCAATGGTGGATGTGAGTTGGGCTCACATTCTCTGGGGTCATTCAAAAATTCCCCCCCATCCTGTGTCTAAGACGTTAACAAGAGTTGCTACCCCAACGAGAGTCTTTCCTTTTAAAAAATAAAATAAAATAAAAAGGACTTAGGCTCAAGAGACCCAATTCTTATTTATTACGCCCATGAAGCTGCATCTTTGAAGCCCAACGGACTAACTCCCTTCAGCTTAATTATAATTGTTGTAGTTTTTTTTATTGTTGGTCATACTCTACTCCTACTCTAACCCTTACTCTCAGACTTTTGTTCTATCTCTTTGCAGAACGTGGGAGTCAAAACCCACATTTGAAACTAAATCGTCCATATTCCAACCCCTGAAAAGGTAGAGATTCGAACCCTCCAACCCCCTTTCATGTGAAAAGGGTGGCCACTGAGGCAAACCTCAATGGTTATTATTGTTGTAGTTGGCTAATTAGAGAAAAGAGGAGTAGTTAAGAGGGAGAAAGAAGAATCAAGAAAGCTGGAAAAGGAAAGTGAACCGGGCGCTAGAGAGAGAAAGGGTTCGGTTCAAATTTGCTGGGGACATCTTAATGCGTGGGACATCTTAATGCGTTGGATTAATGTCATACAAGAAGTGCTTGATAAGAATTCAAAGACTTAATTCACCTCATTGAAGAACTTTTCTAGATTAAGCTGTAATTTCAATTCCATTCCTATTTTAGGTGGCTAGGTTGATTATAAAGGTTGTTGAGCCATGAAATCATATAGTAAGGAAACTTTGGTGAATCATGAAACTATGGGATTTTATGGAAGTCAACTTAGGATTAAGGTTTGGTTGGGATGAAATTTTGAAGTTTATTGCGCACTATCAGAACCATGTTCAAACTATTGTGTTTGGCACTAGTTGTTATCATAAATTTAGTCCATACTATTTTGAATGTTTTTCTTAATCATGTTTTAGATATTGAAGATTCTAAGAATTATTAAAAGTCGAGAATCTAAATATGCACGAGCGGAACATGTGATGCATGTGGATATGGAATGACTCAAGGGTTTAACAAACTAGAGAGAGAGAGAGAGAGAGAGCCATCAAATTACATCAAGTTGGAGTCTAGCATGTCTTGCATGAATTTTGCTTTCTTAAAGCAAGATTTTTCAACAGGGAGGACAAACCAATTGGTATGGAGTATTTTCTAGACAAGGGATCTAGATTATCTATGATTTTAGAATTTTGAGAGTGATTCAACGTATTTATTCTGAGTGAGCACACAAATTAGTATTATGCCTCTCCTCTAATATTACTTGAAGCAAATTAGTATTATGCATTGGTGTATAGGTTGATTATAATGATTCCGGACACAATCATGCACCATCAGAAGCCCCTACACAAACAATTTGAGACTTGAATTTTAGAGAATATAATGAATTTGAAGCTGGACATCTACATCCAAAGGCTCGAAATTATGTCAAACTCCATCATGACATGGTACTTGTCGCAAGGACTCTGCAGCTAGCCATGTCGTGCCAACATATGCCTCCCCGAGAGCTCCTCGTGCATCATGGGCCAAAATCATATCAAAGGATCCCCACTTTGTCGATGTTATTGAAACCTAAATTATTAAGGATACAACCAACAAGGACATCTTATTTTCAGTTATGCATCCATAAGTCATCAAAGACTGCTAGGTTTGTCTGTTTGATAAGGAAAACAAAATCACGAGCTCTGGTCAAAAGAAAGAAAAGGAGAATAATCTAACTCGAGGACAGAATGAGCATCAAAACATACGCTCTTCCGTCTAGCTCAAGCTTCTTGGTGTATTAGGAAGACCAAGACTTTACTGGATCTCATCAAGCTTTTTGTGTAAAAAGTGAAGCCAAAGGGAAAAAGTGGTAATGGGAAAGAAACTTTAATCAATGTCAGGAAGACCAAGACATTGCAGGACGGAAATTGTCCTTGTCGCTTCACTTTTCACATCCCTCCTCTTCCATCCCTATGTCAATGTCTCTTTTTCCACTTGTAGAATTTCCACATGTTACATGCCTTGCTTAAAATTAACAATACTAGAAATTAGTACAAGAAGAAAGCCAAGAAGGAACTCAAAAAGAGCTCTCCAATGGTCACGGGTGAATTAGTCACTAAAGAGAAAAACAAGGGTTGAGTGATAATGAGCTAATGGAAAGAGAAAACCACAAACTATAGGAAGGCCAGGACTTTAAAAAATGCATGCAAGGTTAGAGAAACGATATAAAATACTTTTTGTCCACTTGTTTCACAATATTTGGAGAATATGCCCAAAGATTTTGCTAGATATCATGTGCCTTTTTTTGGGAAAGGTGAAGCAAAATTAGATAATTTCCATGCATTACATGTGAAGCAAAAGTGAAGCACTTTAATAAAAATTGATGATCGTGGGAGAGAAATTTTAATAAATTCCAAATAGACCAAGACTTTGCGAAAAGAAATGACGAAGAGAGAGAAACCTTAATCAATTGCATGAAGACCAAGACTTTACGAAAAAATAAAAGTGATAATGGGAGAAAAACTTTAATCATTTCTAGAAAGACCAAGACTTTGTGAAAATAGTAATAACGGGAGAAAAACTTTAATCATCCACGAAGACCTAGACTTTGCGGAAAAAAAAAGTGATAATGGGAGAAAAAGTTAAATCATTTCCAAGAAGATCAAGACTTTGCAGGATGCAAATTGGCTTTGTTCCTCCACTTTTCACATCTCTCGTTCATCGCAATGTGAATGTCTTTTTTTTCCATTGCTAGTGAAGTTTCCATGTGTTACGTGTGAAATTAATAATACTATAATTTTCGTTGTACTATTTTCATGTTTAATCATATTGGGGTTTTTCATTACATTAATCACTATTGTACTTGTCCATTAGAATTTTATCTAGGTTTTCCTTTATGTTTACAAGCTCAAGTATGTAAAAGAAAAAAGGCAAAAAGAAAAGCGAACAAGAAAAAAAAGAAGCAAAAAACTGAAAATGAAAAAAAAAATCAAGAATGGGGCGACATAGAGAGCGCCACCCATCCAACGGCCAATGGCATGCCGCTGTCGTCAGCAGCTCTGTAGGATGACTCATTCCATTGTCACAGTAGCAGTTGGCGCTACTAGCCGGACTAACTATCACAACCAATTACCTTAAATTACCTAATGACTTAACTAACTTAATCTATAGATAATTGATAATGGAAATAATGAATTCCGGGATTTACAATTTCTCACATACACCATGAAAAGTTGGGTTCAACGTGGAGCTCGCATCATTCAATAGTGGGTGTGAGTTAGACTCACATGTTCTAGGTTCATTCAAAAAATTTCTTCCATCCCGTGTCTAAGACTTTAACAAGAATTGCTTCCATAACGATAGAGTCTTCCCTTTAAAAAAAAAAAAGAATAAGAAAAAAGAAAGGGACTCAGGCTCAAGAGACCAATTCTCATTTATTACGCCCATGAGGCTGCATCTTTGAAGCCCAACAGACTAGCTTCCTTCAGCTTAGTTATAATTGATGTAGTTGGTTTATCAGAGAAAAGAGGAATAGTTAAGAGGGAGAAAGAAGAATCAAGAAAACTGGAAAAGAGAAGTGAAACACGCGCTAGAGAGAGAAAGGGTTCAGTTCAAGTCCATCACGGATATCGTAACACCTTGGATTAATGTGGTACGCGAAGTGCTTGAGAAGAATTCAAAGACTTAATTCACCCAATCGAAGAAAATATTCTAGGTTAAGCTGTAATTTCAATTCCATTCTAGTTTTAGGTTACTAGGCTGACTCTAGAGGTTGTTGAGCTATGAAATCATGTTGTAATGAAACTTTCGTGTGTCGTGAAATTATGGGATTTTATGGAAGTCAACTTGGGATTATGGTATAGTCGGGATGAAATTTTGAAATTTACTGCGCATTGTTGGAATCAGATTCGAATTATTGTGTTGGTCACTACTTTTCGCATGTTTATGGACCTCTTATGGGTCAAAGGCGAGTTCTTCTTTAAGCATTCGAACACTTTTATTTACAGCAAGGCATATGACTCCATACTTGTGCGTAATTCAAGCTCTAGAATCTTGATTCTACTACGTCACGCTGATGATAATCTTTTAACAGGTAGTAGAGCCACAGAGTTACGTAGTTTCATTCGGAAACTTCTTTTTGCTTTTACCATGAAAGTTTTTTTTCCATTGCATTTCTTCCTTGTCGTTGAGGACCAGTCCAGAGGTACGGGAATTTTGCTGTCTCAAACACATTACACTAGGAATCTTCTACAGTTTTAAGTCTCAACCTTCTTTACATGATGGTGTGTTACTGATGGATCCTACCGACATTTCTTATGCTGCCCGTGTTGAGAATCAGTTCATGCATTGCCCTCAAACATCTCGCTTACAAGCGATTAAGCTCATTTTTATATATTTAATGGAACAATTGATCATGGACTGTTATTGAAGCCATCATTCGACAGCTCCTTGGTAACATTAACTCATGCTTATGGGTCGGTTGTCCCGATACTCATCACTTAGCATCTGGATACTTAGCTTTTATTGAGTACAATATTACATTGCGGGATCTGAATACTGGAGTTTTCGCCTCTGCAGTTGCAGAAACTTATTGGATTTGAGAGATGTCATATGATCTTCACGTATTTTCACCTAAACTCCAGTATGTGATAATATTAGAGCCACTTATATAGCTGCTAATCTGGCTTTCCATGCTCACACCAAGCACATTGATATTCAGGACAAAATCGCATCTGGTGAAATTATTTCAATATGTATTCCAATTGCTAATTAGTTAGCTGACGCTTTTATAAATTATCTTATGATTGGTTTAATCTTTTGAAGGACAGTCTCATTGTGGTGGCACCTGGTTCAAATTTAGGGTTATTATCAGAATATCTTTAATATATGTTTTGTTATTTATATTTCAAATTTCAAGTTTTGTTATGTAATTTTACTGGTCAGTGGTTTTCAATTTCTGATATGTAATATTTTCAACGTTCATGTCTACTTTGCAACAGATTTGATTGTAACTACCTGTACTGTATATAAAATGACAGGCACATCTTTTTCTTTTTCTTTTTAATTTGACAGGCTGAATCGCACCAATTTCAAATTTTGCAACTTACGATGAAATGACAAGATCTTTATTTTATAAAGATTAGCTAGTGACATGGAGTAATCCTAGGGAATCATTTCACGTAATAATTTCTTCTAATTCTAGTGATATTGTAAGAGCATGTCCAATTCCTGAATCCTAGGGAATCATTTCACGTAATAATCTCTTCTAATTCTAGTGATATTTTAAGCACAGAGAAACAAGCACTTCCGGTAAAAATGTTCTTCGCAAAGAAAAAAGCTATACAAGTTCAATAAGTTTTTTGGGGTCGACTTGTCCCCAGACAATATTGCAGTTGCGATGGTCTATTTTGCTCAAGGTGTCTTGGGCCTTTCAAGACTCGGCTGCATCTTTATTCGAAAGATGATTGACATCTAGATCGATCCTTCAGAGGTATGTCGTTGTATTTGAAGGATTTTTAATGAAAAATCAGATCTCCTTTGAGAGCATTCAATTTGTATGTTCCAGCAGTCTGAAGATAGAAACTCGTGACCTTTCCCTCTGATAGTTGTTATGCCTCTGTACTTTCCTTAATACTTGAGAAGATTCTCTTGTATCTATTTTTCATTTCTGGGGAATTTATTCACGAACTAGATGGTCGTTGCTGCGACTCCGTCCCACTTTCTGGTTACCGAAGATCATTACTTGGTTCTTCTGGGAGCACTTTCATCGAGCTTACAATGACCACCTTTGCTGATAGCAAAAGTATAGTGAAGCTTTCTGCATACTGCTTGAATCTGTAAGAGTGGATTTCCCGTGGCCACATGATCAACAGACGCAGCGGCAGACAAACTGCGACCATTATATACTTTTCAATCCATTGAGATGTTCAGTTCTAAAATGGTATACACGCGCGAAACATCTCGCAGGTAGGATTTAGCAGAGAAAAGTAATTAAACAACCCAACACCATATCAATGAGCTAAACATTACCAGTCGGGTATAAGCTAGTTCCAGCAAATCCAAACGCAGGTTCGTTGATCAGCACAACATGTCGAGACTCGATGTTTTCTATACCTGCATTGAACCAATTGACGAAAGTAAGTCGACAAACATACTGTAAAATGTCTCAGATCAAGCACGCACTACAAAATCAGATATGAAAATCAAATATGGATGTCAATACAGTACATGTATGTGAACGAGATCATCACAAAGCAACGTAGCAAATTCAAACCATTAACACAGGCTCAGTCATAATTGATTTTTACCCAGGCAGTGGTTTGTACGTAGAACACCATGAAACAGAGCATATGTGATTCGATTGGATAGAGGATAATCACCTCTCGCGATTCATGATTGGACCTTAGTAAGGTGATCGTGGAAGCAGCTTTGTGAACTGGAATCGTCATGAGAGATATGCTGACTGCAGTTCGAGCACTTCAGCAATGATGACCGAGAACAGGGGCGAACAGAGCTTCGGATGGCGACGACCAGTGTGTGCCAACGGTGTCCAGAGGGCGATGGTGAGGGAAAGTCGATAAGGAAGCCACTGGAGATTCAGAAAAGGGCCGAGAATCAATGCCGTTGCTTGAATTGAAAAATGAAATCCAGAGAATGAGAGAGAACTTATCTTCAATATTGTAGCAGTAACCGAATGATGAAGAGCTCGAAGCGAAGAATCCGAGTTCTGTCTTAGTTTCAGTCACGACTATTCTCCTCCGTCGGAGAACGAAAGTGATAGAAACCGAAGGTGGAGGCAGTGACAAAAACGAACGATAAGGAAATCGTCAAGGGAGGCTTTTTGCTACGATTGGCACCAGTTTAAATTGAGAAACTCCAACTGAATAAAGTAAATTCAAGACGAATTGAGACCAGAACCGTAGAGCCATCGGCGGGACTCAGAAAGCATTTCGCCATGGAAGGAACTGGAAGAGTTACGTCTGAAGGCAGAAGAAGCGGATAAGATATTACTAGTTGAGAATTTCCTGCTTGGCTGCACATTGTTTTTGTGCTATTACTTTGTATGCTTATGATACAAAATACTTTATTCAGGTCTAATTCTATCGGGCTTGCCATCCACATATCGTATCATACAACATTCTAAATCTATAAAGACACCATTCCAAAGGAGTTTTGGTATATTGATGCCTATTGCGAAAGTTTACAGCGTAATGATATAAAATAAATTTCAAGGAGCCAATTAATTGACAAGACTAATTTTCAATGGACAATCTATACTTCCTCCTCGTCATTTTTTTTTTCCAGATAAGAGAATTTTTATCTTATCATAGAAAATGCGAGGAAGTTGGCATTTTTTTTTTTTTTGTCATCTTGGTGCTAGTTGAGAATTTCTTGCTTCAATTAATAACCAACTCCAAAATTATTCAGTCACAAAAATAAAAAATAAAATATATATTGAAAAAGAAAGTAAAAGCCCCAGATTTTTCTTTAATTCCCTGGCTTTTGCTAATTGCCATAATTATCAACCAACACAATTGGAATAATGACGTAGGTGCAAGATGAACATAAGAAAATTAAAAAAATCTGAAAAGGCACAATTAATTAAAATTATCTTTCATACATAATAAAGAGCTATGAGAGTGATCAGACAAACAAAATTATATGTAACGGTAATAGAAAGGGAGGAGATATGCCAAACAGGGTATGCATTGGTTGAACCACAAAATTTCTAGTTACACCAAAGGAGCCCAAATCAGTATGGCGTCAAACTTTCGACCCAAAAAAAAAAAATGGTGTCAAACTAATCAATCAAAAGAAAATCTGTGTAATAACCAAAATGAAAATCATTTGAGTGGTGATCCCAACAATGTAAAATCAAGAAAACACCACTATATTGTACCGGCAAATTAGAGGGACTACTCTTTTTTCCCCCTCAAATAGTTCGTCTTACAATCTTGTGCCAAACTTTCTGAATATATCATAAAAACGATTGCTAGTTGCTAGTTTCTTGGTTTTGCATTTTCTGAAATATGTGGTGGATCAAGGACCGCAGCAGAACGACACCGTCACACCTCTTTTCCCGTGAAGATATTCCTCCATACTATTTTCGTACTCAACTTTTTAAATTAAAAAAAAAAATTCTTTTTTATTTGATTTTCTGAAATAAGTTCCTTTGACGCTTTTTTTATCATACTAAATAGCGAAAAATGAAAACAACATTTTTTTTTTATTAAAATGTTTCTCTCAAAACAAACAGAATACTAGAAGACCTTTTCAAAGATTAATCATAAAATAATGCAGGGTGACATTCCTCCGGATATTCATTATATTGCAAATCATCATCTTATAACTAAAACTTTTTTAAGAGTTCATTCTCGTTTATACATACTCTATCGAAATTACTCATAACCAATGTCAAGAATCCTAATGAATTACCGAGCCAAAAATGTCAAGTCTCTAAAAAGGAAGAATCAAGCTCCATACACGGAGAAAAGATCTTCTGTAACAATTAAGAGAATCAAGCTCCATACACGGAGAAATGATTTTCTGTAACAATTAAGCCTCTTCAAGAACCTCTTCATCTTCACATGTCAGATATTTTCAGACCTGAAAATAATTGTTCGCATGTTAGATCTTGTCCAGTAGACCGTGAGTGTCCTATTCTCGAAAAACAACTAAAACATTAAATGGTGCGCAAAATTTACCCCTCAATTCGTAAATGAAGAAGCGGTTATGGTTCGCTGCAGATCCTACTCGGTCAACCTCAATCTTTCCTCCACAAATGTCAACATCAAGCTCAATTCGCAGCAGCTTCAGATCAAAAGTCTCTGCTAAAAGTAGTTCGTGAGACTGTGTCTCAAGCATGGTCTGACGATGAAGAAGTAGAAAAACAGTTTCGCTCCTCAACATGGAAGTGATTGTCATGGCAAAAACCTCATATAGCAGGCAATATCTTTATAATGTAACAGAAGTATCCACTAATAGAACTCTTGTAACAGTATTCCTCAATATTGTATATCATGGAAGCCATAGCAGCACATTTCCCTTTTGGATCAAATTCCCTTCATTTGCCTGAATTCAAGGCATATCTTCAACATGTGAGCTCACGAGATTGAGACCATTTGCAATGGTAGTGCGTGTATCTTGTCACGTGTGAATGGTCCTGGACCTTCAGCACCTCGATGGGGGTAAATGTGGTGGGGGTTGCCCCCTTCAAGGAGTTAATCATGAGTGATGCTAAGTGACGATCTTCTCGGAATCAGAATATCTCATAGCAGACGCAAGTCCTCAAAGAAACAGCCACGGCTATTGATCCTCCCTCCTGTTCCCCGTCCTGCATAAGAAATATAATAAGTAGGACCGCTAAAAATGTTGTCAAGAGATGGAGTGGAGTGGGTATTTGAATAAAATGAAAATGAAATTCAATCTTTGACCAGGCAACCAGTTTACTAACATGTTTTGACATTCAGAATTTAGCTGTAACATTTGCTTACTCAAACCTCTGCTATCAGTTCCGTTTGTCCATCTGCACCGTAGCAATTGGGAGAAAGAAAGCTTCTCATTTTCAATGATGACCTCAACATGTTAAAGGGATATTATCTAACAAATCCAGGTATTTATATGGAGTTTCATTATAGTATTTTTTGGTTACGCAAGGCCTACATTATAATTAGTCAACGCAATTCTGTACTCAGAGTTGAATATAAAGTTTCGTTGACCGTGATAATATTTTCATAATTAATTCTCCTAAACGGTGCAAAGAATGAAAATAGGGAAAATATATTCATATAAAAATAGATTGTCCTACAAAACAATTTACTATGCTAAAAAGATTCTTTTGCAAATGATTAAATCATTTTACTATGTATGGGAAAGCAGACTTCCATGGCGACAGAGTATCAAACTTCTAGGGGCACAACAAATGAACCTATTGCTAGAACAAAGTGTGCAAGAAAGCATACATTATACCAAGAATACAATCCCAACTCAGTTCTTAAGCTATTGCAAATGATACTGCACACTCCATGTCAAAACTTCAATTCATCCTTCCACGAGTCCTTATCATATCAAGTATGTATGATAAACGAGGGCCAGGGTAATAGTGAGTCTATCCTGTACATCAGCAGCAATCCTCTCTTCATCTTTTTTGGCTTTCTCTATGTAGCTAAGCCTCATTTTCAGTTTTGTAAGGTAATGGGAACCCAATGAACCACTCTCAGTTGATGGTAATAACTAGATTCACCTGATATATCAAAAACTGGAGTACCTTCCTATAGTCCTAAAAATTCCATGGAGAAGCGCCACCTTGCCTTGTGGAATCACCCAGGCCTCATCTGAGCTTCCAGCTATTAGATGCTTATCGAGACTAAGCTACAAATCAAGGTGAAAGGAGGGCTATTAGCTGTGAAAATGATCCATGGTTGGTCAAATTGAAGTATTTTGACAACAAAATCAATCTCACCATCTCTGCTCCTTAGAACAAGACCAGACCTTGAATGAGCACCTCAGCCACATCCAAATCCTCCAGTTGTGGATAGGTAAAACAGCAGAGTCGCACTCACTCATCCTTGGACAAGAAACTAACAATTTACAAAGATAATTCTTCAGTAGTCACTACTCATTAAAGCAGAGCTTAAAGACCACATTTATAAACAGAGCCCAATACTACCTATAGGCACAGATATCAGAACTCTTTGGTATGACAGATCACTCCAATACAAAAAAACTGATCACGCTAACTATTCTATTCCAAATATTTTCCAAGTTGAAATGATTAGATTGGTTTCTATTCCATTATAAGTTAGATATATGATGACAGATCGGAGGCTCTCTATAGCTATTATCACTGATTGATTCTCTTGTATTTTCAATGTAACATCAGATTTCGATAAGTTCAATTAGTGCAAGAACAACAACAGGCTAACTGAAAAGTATTTGAAGTCATAAAGTGGACAAAAAGAGCAGACTTACCAGATGATTGGATGGCTCATCAAGCAAAACTATGTGAGGCTTTTTCAAAGTTATCTTGGCAAATGCAACTCTGCCTTTTTGAGCACCTATTTATATGGTCAAAGCACCATGTTACATGTGCAATAACATCCAAAAAGCCTCAGAGGAGTACATAGTGAACTACACTTGAGATTGCAAATTGACTAACCTCTATTAGGGCTTCACAATGTCATAAAACAATTGCTTCAAAAATAATTTACATATGCAACGGTAGCGTAGAGGGAGGCAATGTATCATAAAGGTATACATTGGTTGAAGTGCAAGATGTCCAATTACACCAAAGGAACACAAGTGAGCTCGAAGCTTTTCGATCGAAAATCCCTGCAAGAAGAATGCTACATAAGAAGGCATTTGCAGATAAAACGACATGATGTATAACAAAATCATATTCCGCGATGGAGTAAATGCAAACAACCAATACTTTAAAGACTTGAATAGATTTGCCCCAGAGGTCACTGCTAATAATGCAAACACAAAGGCAGACAACATATCGTTACAATCTCAACCAAATAAGCACGAGTATATAGGCTAAAAATTTCTAGCAAGCTGGAAACAGAAACAGAATGGTGATCTATGGAATATCAATGCTATCATGATCGAGTTGTATTAAAAGCTTGGAGCAATAAGCTGCCCCAGAAATGTGTCCCAAATAGATTGCTTAATACTACAAAGGATCATCATCAATAAAAATAAAAAAAATAAAAAAGGGTTCTCGATTCTAAAGAAAACCATTGAAAAAAAAAACAATGAATGAGCTAGGACACAAGAAAAAGATGGTGGGAAGAGAACATACAAGAAACGCTGAAAATGCAAAGACATATGATTGTGGAACGCTATAATTCTTCGTGATAGTGCATCTTTCTTCACAGTTTGTTTAAGCATCAAGTAGAGTTGAAGATATGCCATCAATATAGCAAGAGGCAGCACTGAGTGAATTTCGACCTAAAGTTTATTGTCCAACGAAACAGAGCTGATCCAACCCAACAAGAAATCCCGCTCAAATGTCAGTCTTTGACTTTCAGTGGTAGAGCTTGCCTACATCCTAAGAATGGGTTTTGTCGGCCATGATAATATTTTCATAATTAATTCTCCAAAATAGTGCCAAATAGTGAAAATGGGGAAAATATATTGATATAGCTTTCTCACAAAATAGATTTGTCTTACAAAATAATTTACCGTGCTAAAATATTCTTTTGCAAATGATTAAATCATTTTAGTGTGCATGAGAAAACTGACTTTGGTGGCAATAGAGTATCAAACTTCTAGGGGCACAACAAATGAACCTATTGCTATAACAAAATGTGCAAAGAATCATAAATTATACCAAGATTACAATCACAACTCAGTTCTTAAGCTATTGCAAATGATACTGTATGCTGTCAAAAACTTAGACTCATCGTTCCACAAGCCCTTGTCAAGTATAAATGACAAATGAGGGCTGGTGTAACTGTGAGTCCGTCCTGTATATCAGCAGCAATCCTCTCTTCATCCTTTTTTGCTTTCTCTATGTAGCTAAGCCTCATTTTTTGTTTTGTGAGGTAATGTGAACCCACTGAACCACTCTTAGTCGATGACAATAACTAGATTCACCTGATTCAATAAAAATAGGAGTACATTCCTATAGTCCTAGAAATTCCCATGGAGAGGTGCCACCTTGCCTTGTGAAACCACCCAGACCTCATCCAAGCTTCTAGCTATTGGATGCTCATCATGACCAACCTGCAAATCAAGGTGAAAAGAGGGCTATTAGCTGTGAAATGATCCATCATTGGTCAAATTGAAGTATTTTGACAAGGAAATCAATCTCACTGGCTATTAGCTGTGAAATGATCCATCCTTGGAACAAGACCAGACCTTGAATGAGCGCCTCAGCCACATCCAAATCCTACAGGTGTGGATAGGGAAAAAAAAAACAAAAACACTAATCATTAGACAAGAAACTAACAATTTACAAAGATAATTCTTTAGTCACTGGTCATTAAAGCAAAACTTAAAGACCGGATTTACAAACAAAAAGGGGTCCACATATTTGTATGTAAAGCCCAATACTGCCTATAGGCATAAAGATCAGTACCATTTGGTATTGTAGATTGCTCTATTCTGAATATTTTCCACATTGGAACAATTAGATTGGTGTCTATTCCATTATTTGCTAGATGTATGATGACGAGGGCTACCAGCAGCTATGACCACCATTTGGTTCTACTATATTTTCAATGTAAAAACCAGATTCCGACAAGTTCAATTAGTGCAAGAACAATAACAAGCTAACTGAAAAAGTAATCAAAGTCATAAAATGGAGAAATATGAGTAGAACTTACCAAATGATAGGATGGGTCGTCAAGCAAAACTATGTGAGGTTGCTTGAAAGTTATCTAGGCAAATGCAACTTTGCTTTTCTAACCACCTATTTATGTGGTCAAAGCACCATGTTATATGTGCAATAACATCCAAAAAGCCTTGGAGAAAGTACACAGTGAACCACAATTCAGATTACAAATTATCTAACTTTTAACAGAGCTTCACAATGTCATAAGAACATTGCTTCAACAAAAAATTTATACATGCAACACTAGCACAGAGTGAGGAGATATACCAGGCAAGATACAAATTGGTTGAATCACAAGATTTCCAGTTACTCCAAAGGAACCCATGTCAGCTCGAACATTTTGTTCTGGAACTCCTTTTGGGAAGAATGCCACATGGTCATCGCTGATGATGGAAACCCGAAGGTAGGCAGCCTATCATAACAATCTCAACCCAACAAGCATAAGTATATTTGCTAAAAATTTCTAGCAAGCTGTGAGCAACAGTTCCTAAACCACCAGAATTCGAGACCCAGCCAGAAAGCGATTTATGGAATATCAATGCTGTCACGTGAAAGCTTGGAGCCATGAGCTGCCTCGGAATTTTATCCCAGATTGACTGTTTAATACTACAAAGAATCATCATAAAAAAGGAAGAAGAAGGTTCCTATTCTTAAGAAATCCATAAAATGAAAAAACCACATCCATTTTATTCACAATCACATCATAGCTTCCACAAAACTAATCATCCTTTTAGATTTTGAAAAATATTTGTTCTTATTTAGATCATATTTACCAGAAGGAAAATTCAGAACGTAGCAGTGCAACAAATATATTTAATTGCTTCTTCCTTTATTGATAAATTGCAAAAGAAAAAAAAAACGAAGCAAGACAATGACACCAACAGCATTAGCCCTACCTTAGCAGCGTTCGCACGTGATCCTTCCAAGAGATTCTGCCAATGCAAGATCACAATGGTATCTGCAAAACAACTAGAGTGAATGAGCTTAAGGGCCCAAGAAAAAATATGTTGGGAAGAGAACAGACAATAGACGCTGAAAATGCAGAGGACTATGATTGTGGAATGCTACGATTCTTCGTGATGGTGCGATTTCATTCACAAATGGTTTGGGCATCGAGCAGAAATGAGGATATGTCGTCAACATAGCAAGAGGCAGCACTGCGAGCGTTTCATCCTACAGTTCATCGTCCGACGAAACAGAGCCAATCCAACCCAACGCAATCCCCCACCCAAACATCAGTTCGTATTGAGCATCGAATTGAGAAAGTAGAATGGAAAAGGATGCCTTCAAAACCAAAAATAACTTACTCGAACCCTAAGAAAACTCACTGTAGTGTAGATGTACGAATCAATTCACGGGATCTCAACGTCAGGAATCTCTTCGATGAGGGGCCAATAGTCGCCAGTGAGTTTTGCGCATCGCTCTTTCAGAATCTCGGATCCAAATATCCGCAATCGTTGGAGGGAAGGAGGGAAGCCATCCTCTGGCAAGTACCTCAACTTGGGGAACTCTCCAATCGATAACCATCGGAGAGAGGAGAGACGGTTGCGGAGACCACTCGATAGTCTTTCCGCGTTTCTCAAATCATATATCCAAAGAGAGGTTAGAGAGGAAGGAAAGAGACTCCAGGCATCCTTATCCTCCGAAGGAAACCACTCCTTCTCTCTCTCCCCTCCCATGTTAAAATCAATGGTCAGACTCTCGAGAGATGTGAGCAGGTGTAAGCCCCACTCTCTCACTGGCTGCTTCAGACCCACGAGCCCCATAATTCCAAGGTCTCGCAATTTGGGAGGCAGACCTCCTTTGGGGAAGCATTTGATATTTCGGCAATTTACAATTCTTAGCTCTTGGAGGGAGGTAAGATGATGCCACTTATTTGGCAGGGACTTTATCATCGGACAATCCCAAAGTTCAAGACTCTGCAGGGTGATGGGAAGGGGTGGGAAGTCCTCTATCTCCAATACCGGACACTCCCATATTTTCAATTTAGTGAGATTGTTACACTTGGCAATGTTACAGTTGGCAATCGACATTATCTTAGAACAATCATTAAGAACAAGACTCGAGAGGGTTACGGGAAGGGGAGGGAAGTCCTCTATCTCCAATGCTGGACAATTATAAATATCCAATCGAGTGAGATGGGAGAGCGTGTGAAGGCACTGTGGTAAGCTTCCCATATTTTGACAATTGTTAATTGTCATTGTTTCAAGCGATTCTACGGCAATCCCTTCCAACGACTCCACTCCCTTACAAGTGTCTATATGAAGTGCCTTCAGAGGAGCAAGTCTACCCTTGGCAAATGAAAAGGATATCGGAGAATCATAGTGATGTATCTTAAGAGATTCAAGTTGAGAAATCGAATTATTACTGCTGGGGTCACCTTGAGGAATGTTTAGAGCCATGATTTTTGGACAATTTTTAATCACCAAATGTCTGAGTGCGTGCATCTTGCTTGGAAGCTTTTCTAAACTTGTGCAATCCATCAATTCCATCCTTTCAAGATTATAGGGTAGCTCTATCTCTCCGTCTCCTGCCACAAAAGATGTGAATTGAGGACAATTTTTTATTACTAATTCCTGGAGGCAAGTGAGATTTTGTGTTTCATCTCCATCTTGCCACAAGCATGTTAACTTGTCACACAGTCCTATATGAAGCTTCCTTAGCTTGCCCATGCAACTCATAAACCGATGATCAAAGGAAACAAGCTCTATGAGTTTGTTAATTTTGAGAACTGTCAAAGAAGTTAGCTTGAACAAGCTCTTTAAGATCTCCTTACTACAATCCTCAAGGTATAACTCATCAAGAGATGGAAGACATAACTCACTGGTTGAGTTATTCAATTGTTGGCATGAATGAATTTCAAGCTTTATAAGATGATCAAGTTGACAAGGCAATGTCTCGACCAGCAAAGGACAGCTCCGGACAACAAGATGCTCAAGACAGGAGAATGGGACTTCTTTTTTTGGGCCCCCCGCATAAGGAGACCAATCCTTCCATGCCAACATCTCTTCGAACTGCAATGTAATTAACGACGAAAAAGGACTATCACCTCCGTAAAAATTAGAGCCTATTATTCTTACTGCATTTAGACCTTTAAGAGATAATTCTCTCAATGAAGGTAGTTGTCCAAGTGAAGGTAACAATGTGACATAAGGACAGTCCCACAAGCTCAAAGATACTATCCGAGAATATGATGAACCATCTAACCATGATGGGAATATTGCACCGCCATAGTTCAAAATAGTGAGATTTTCAATATCAATGGGAGGTTGCAAAGACTCAAGCACCTGTGATTCGTGCTTATCATTCCGAAAAATTCCAAAATCTTCATCCCAATGCAAGGATAATTTTCTTAGGCCTTGCTTTCCTAACAAGTTAGCATCAACAGCTTCTCTAACATCTTCCACCTTTTGTAATTTTGATATGCATAATTCCCCTTGAAGATGCGATAGGGTCTTTAACTCCTTTAATTGTAACCCTTTCTTTGTTCCTACCATAAACTTGGATAATATAGTAAGATTCTTCAAATTACCGATACCCAGTGGCATCTCTTTTAGACTTTCTGTATCTCTAACATCAAGAAACTGCAAGCTGACCAACTTTGTGATACTCTTAGGCAACTTTGAAAGTTTATGACAATCTCTTAAGATCAAAGCTTGTAATTTGCACAAGTTGCCAATAGTCTCAGGTAGCCTTTCGATATAAGTGTTCGAGAAATTGAGATATCGAAGATGTTTTAATTCACGAACACAATTTGGTACCTCTACGATGTCACAATGACATAATGAAAAAACCCTCAGAAACTTCAAGTTTGTCAGCAACTCATGCAGCACCTTGTCGGATATAAGGAGAGAGTTCCCACTAGATCCAATACGCACCAAAATTAAACTTCTTAATACCTTCATATCATGATATGCCCGCAAGCATTTTGATGTAACAAACCGCGAGCAGATGAATGATGCATACCGAGCTCTCTCCAGAGATGCATAATCTTCATTAATTGCCGGTTGAGACTCCCCAGAGCTAAAACATATCCCTCCCTCAATTGACTTTGCTAGATCATTCAAAAGATCATGCATTGAAAACTTAGATGTGTCAACACTTGATTTTTGAAGAAATGATCTTGATACTAATTCATCGAAGTAATTCCATCCTAATTCCAACTTATTTTTCTTTGTTTTTTCTCCATCTAAAAATCCCTCCGCTATCCATAAGAGTACTAGCTCATCCCTCTCAATTTCGTAATCCTTAGGAAATACTGCACAATAAGAAAAGCATCTCTTCAAATAGGAAGGAAGATGGACGTAGCTCAATTTCAAAATAGGGAGAACCTCATCATTCTTTGTCGTTGGAAGATCCCATATTATGTTATTTAAGGTATCTTCCCATTCACTGGGATTCATTTTATTACGTAGGACACCGCCAAACATCTTTGCTCCCAAAGGTAAACCTTTACATCTTTCAGCTATTTTCTTGCCTATTGTTTCAAATTCCGGGTGGCTCTTAAAATTTGTTGCTTCAAGAGCGTGAAAGGCCAATAAGCTTGTACAATCATTGAGGGACAATTCCTTCAAAGGAATTGGCGGTGCTTTTGTTACTGAAACAACAGCATGGTTGCGAGTCGTAATAATAATCTTGCTTCCCATAGCACCCACTACAAATGGCTTTAAGAGATCAGTCCATTTTTCGTACTTCTCATTCCAGATATCGTCTAGAACCACAAGAAACTTCTTTCCGAAAAGATTGTCCCTCAACTTAACTTGAAACTCGTTTAGATCTTTGCCCTCACAGGGCAACCTAGTGATTGACCGTAAAATAGTCTTTGTTATGTCGAGAACATCAAAAACATCTGAAACACAAACCCATGCTCTCATCTCAAAACATCTATTCACTCTTGCATCATTATACAGCTGTTGAGCCAAGGCAGTCTTTCCAATACCGCCCATCCCAACTATGGGGACTATGCTTAGCGTGGCATTAGAATTTTTGACCTCATTGATCAACAGTTCGAGTATTTGTTCTACATCCTCCTCCCTACCAAAAAATTGAGGCTCTGATAGAGAAGTGGTTATCCTTTTACTGGTGTAGTTGGATTTGTCCACAACATTCTCTCTCAAGTTTAGATGAACCTTTCCAGTGACAATCTCTTCCAACCGGTCATTGATCTCTTGTACCTTGGTTTCAGACACGAGCGAGGGTGGTCGGCCAAATACAGAGAACTTCCATTTCCCCAAACCTTTGCTTGTGCTGGATTTTGCCTCTGACTCAACTTGAGCAGCTTTGATCTCAAACTCATCGAGCAAGTCTTCCATGTCATAGGCCAAGTCCTTAACCTTGTCCAACCACAGCTTCACTTGATGGTTACCACTAAGTTCCCTGTCCTCTGCATCAGCCAACATTGCATTGATTATGACTAGCTTCTCCTTCCACACCTTAGGCAAGGTAGTGCTGATTCCTTTATGTTGTGCATAACCTAATGCGGAAGAAGCCAACTTGTCGAACAAGACCTGAAAGGATGAAGCCAAAAAGGAACCCAACACAATCCCTCCAATGTCCATAGGTGAATCAGTCACTGTAATGAACAACAAAGGTGTTATGGTGAAGCAAAGTGAAAACGAACTAATGGAGAGAGAAAACTATGAAGTCCTAGGAAGACTGAGATGATGACCTACAAAAAAGATTTAAAAAAAAAAGACCAAGACTTTCAAGGGATGCACATCAAAGGTTAGACAAATCAAAATAAATACTATTTGTCCACAAGTGCTAGTTACATCAATTACTCTCTTTATTCTTCGGATCAAGACTTTTTGGCTATTGGATCTTTACTTTTGGCCATCCAAAACAGAGTCTTAATATGACCAACTTAGAGTGTATGCATATTTTCACCATAAGTGTTATCACTCACGAGTGTTTTGTTGGCTTTTTTAGCGTTTGTATGTTCTTAGTAACCTCATGATTTCAATGTCTTTGTTTTCTGCTTTATTGGTGAATATGAGATTAATGAAGTCTTTTACATGGGAGTTTCTATGCTAAAGATTCATAGCAAGATGGGTGATAATGATTTGTTGAAGTGTGTTGAGGTAGTGGTTGATAATCGGGAATCACCTTGATAGGAGAATCGCGATCCTTTGAACATGATTATCAAGTTCATTAGTGTAATGGGTAGAGTGTGACATCCAGTGGATTATATGTTGTTAATACTGGACTCGTTTACCATTTATAGAGAAAGCAACTTGCTTGATGGATTAGTCGGTGTGCTTATCCCTTTTTTCTTATTTAGCGATGTATGAAGTTGACCAAGTTAATAGGATCAGCAAATAAGCATATTTGTGCAACTTAGTAAAATAAATGCTTTTGAAACATAACATACTGAGGATTCGCCCAATAATGGCATCTTATTTTCTGTTATACATATACATGTTATCAAAGACAATTAACTTTGTCTATCCACTAAGGAGAATAGAAACACGTGCTTTAGGCTAAATAAGGAAAAGGGTCAAGCACACCGACTAATTCATTAAGCAACTTGCTTTATTTTACTCTGCAAATAATGAATAGTCAGAAATCACCAAACGACAATGTATAATCTACTGAAAATTATACTCTACCAATCACACCAATGAACAGGAAAATCGAGTTCAAAGGACCATGATTCTCGCTTCAAGCGATTCCCCATCATCAACTACTAACCCATCACCTTTCAGCAGATATTGCCACCCATCTTGCTGCAACTTTTTTCTTCTTTTTCTTTTTTTCACAAGTGCTTGTTCTGTAATATTTAGAGATTATCCCCATACACATGTAGTGTCCACGATCATATACTTGTTCATATAAAAAAATCATAAACTTGGGAAGACCAAAACTTCACTGGGTATCATGAACTTTTTTGTCGTGAAAGTGAAGTATAATTGATAAAGAGCTTATGGAAAAGAAAATTTAATAAAATCGAAGAAGACTAAGACTTACGGAGATGCAAATTGGATTTGTCGCTTCACTTTTCAAATCCCTCCTCTTCCGTTCCCATGTGAATGTCTTTTTTACATTACTAGTAGTTTTCCACGCGTTACATGGATGCCAATTTTTATTTTTATTTGTTTATGTGTGTGTGATTGACAATTAGCAGTGATTATTGTTCTCTTGCTCAAATTGACAAAACTATAATTTTAGTCCAACTTTTGTCATTTTTAATCATATTGTGATTAATCATTCATTAATCTCTGTTGTACTTGTCTATTGGAATTATGTCTAGATTTCCATTTAGCTTTTCAAATATAAGTCTAATAAATGGAAAAGGAGCAAGAAGAAAAACTAAATAAGAAAAACAGCAAAAAACTGATGAAGAAAAAAAAATGCAGGAATGGAGCGATAATACTCTTCGTGACTCGTGGAGAGTTCCACTTCACATTTTTGTTTTGTTTTGTTTTTTATGAAGATGCAATCTAAATTTATTAATATGCAAGATATGATTTTCCCAAATTTCCCAAGTTATAGCATGTGATTTATCAAAGGAAATGTGCGAAAAAGAGAATTAACAATAATGCACTCCAAAAAGCCTAGATGCGCATGATAATGCTTATCCATGAAAATTCTAAGTTTTCTAATATAATTTTCCTGATACGGATATAATGCAATTCTATGCTAATATGTAACGAAAAATCAAAAAATAAAGGTCTGAGTTTTGGCTCAAACAATTATGCGTGCAGATGTATCACCTGATTAAAACAAAATTAACAAATCACCATGAATTATGCAATCAAGCTGCAACTTTAACCTGGCCAGCAAGTATATGGCATCAACTTTCCCCAATTTTGCTATTAAACTTGCTGCATCAGTTCAAGGGAAAAAGAGAGCAAGTAGAAAGATGTCTTTTACCTATTCCAAGTAGACTCCCTGGAGCTGACCAGACGAACGGGATAAGATCCACAACAGCAATCCAGCAAGCACGAGCGCTAGGTTTGGCAGGTCACGGTGTACGCGTGCCTATTCAGCTGCGGCAATGCGTGGTCGCTGCTTGCAACGACGAACGATGGTATTGATTGAGCGACGACTGGAGATGGTGGTGATTGGCGACAATCGATATGCATGCAAGAAATGAACTGAACGAGAGTGGAGTCTGTGGGCGTGAGTTTGATGATGATGATGGTGGTGGTGGTGGTGGATGAAGAAAAAGTGAGTCGGTGTGGCTCTATGGAAAGGAGCAGGATAACCAAGATGGACTTTGCCGTGTGTGTTTTTTCTCTCGGAGGTTCCCATTTTATCATTCCTTTTCTTTTCTTTTCTTTTCTTTTTATTTATTTATTTGGGAAATAAATTTGAAAGAACCTAATCCTATTTGTCAAATTCTGGTATATGCTTATAAAATGCTTTAATTCCAATAAACTTCTTTTTTTGGGAGGAAAACCACTTTTTGGGCAAAAGTTAGGTATCAACAAGTTTTATCAATCAAATGGTTATTTCAAAGTTATTTACACTTATTTTGGTAAGTCGAGGTTTCTTAATTTTTGGAGGTGTGGAATGGTCAGATGATCCTTCCTAGGTGTGGCCGTAACGGTCTGCTTATTGCTCACGTTTCGCCTTTCTTTGCAGAGGAATGGTTGTGGAGGTTTTTTTCTTTTTTTTTTTGGTCGGTAATGGTTGTGGAGGTTCAGACACTAGGATTTGTATCTAACTACTGCTCCTTTTCAGGTTTTCCATCATGTTCCTCTTTCGGATCGAATTGAGCCAATTCCTCTTGTTTGATCTAATTAAATAGTTTAAGGGTGCATTTATTCCAAAAAAAAAACTTAAGATTTGGAAAATATTTTCCGAAAAATGATTAGTTATATCATTTAGAAAAATTGACCAACGAAAAATATTTTTCATTGTCAACATTAATTTATACCTAACTATTTTGGTAAACGATGATTTCTTTTTTTGATTCATTCATTTTTGTGAGCAATAAATCCATCATTTTTTCGAAAATATTTTTAAATCTTGAGTTTTCAATGAAACAAATATATTTCAAATATTTAAAGTTTTTATGTTCTTGTATTATACAAAGTAAAGAGTAGAAATCAAGTTAGTTCGACTTAAAGAGTCACGGAGAGATTTTACAAGAGTGCAAACAAATTTCATGATTCAATTGATTCCATGGTTTTTGTTATCCATGCTTGCCATGACTTCACTTTACCCAAGGATGAGAGCAATCATGAAGGCTATGTATATGCAAAAACAATTATTGGACCATGTTCACCGATAGTGACCAAAGATCGGTCCCATATGATAAAACATAATGATGGAACTGGGAGGGCCCTGCATTAGCCTTTTTTGTCACCATATCCAATCAAGCATAGCATTAAGGACTTGATCCTCCGAGGACAACACCAAACCACCCCCCTCCCCCCATAAAAAGCACTAATTTTAATTTCATCCGCCAATTATTAAAGGCTGGAAATGAAAATGTTCACCATTTTTCATTTGAAAAGAAGAGCACTTAAGACTCATATGGTGTTACTAATTGTTATCATAAAATTAGTCGACAGTATTTCAAATACTTTTATCAATCATGTTTTAGATATCTTAGGTTCTAAGAATTAACAAAAGTCGAGAATCTAAATATGCAAGAGAGGAACGTGTAATGCTTGTGGACACGGAGTGACGAGAGAGAGAGAGAGAGAGAGAGAGAGAGAGAGAGAGAGAGAGAGAGAGAGAGAGAGAGAGAGAGAGAGAGAGAGAGAGAGAGAGAGAGAGCCATCGTGTTTCATCAAGTTGGAGTCTAGCATGTCTTGCATGATTTCATAAAGCAAAATTCGTTTTTCTTTCTTCAGTGGAGAGACCAATCATTTGGTATGGAAAATTTTCTACACAATGGGTCTGGATTACCTACAATTTTAGAATCTTGAGAACAATTCAACCTACTTATTCTGAGTAGCACACGAATTAGTATTATGCCTTTCCTCTAATATTATTTGAAGTGAAATAGTATTATGCCTTTCCTCTAATATTATTTGAAGTGAAATAGTATTATGCCTTAGTGTATATGGTAATTGTAGTGATTTTGAAGAATTCACAATCATGCACTATTAGAAGCCCGTGCATAAACAATTTGAGACTTGAATTTAGATCATACAATGAATTTGAAGCTGGTATAACCGAAGGCTCGAAGTTATGTCAATCTCCATCATGACATGGTACTTGTCGCAAAGATTCTACAGCTAGCCATCTCGTGCCAACATATGCCTTCCTAGCAGCTCCTCGTGCATCAAGAGGCCAAAATCGTACGAAAGGATTGCCGCTTTGTCAATGTGATTGAAACCTAAATTATTGAGGATACACCTAACAATGGCATCTTATTTTCTGTTATGCATCCACAAGTCATCAATGACTGCTTGGTTTGTCTGTTTGATAAGGAAAACAAAATCATGTGCATTGGTAAAAAAAAGGTCCTTTGTGTCAATCAACATTCAAAGTCTTGATATGAAGATAAAGGAGAACAATCTAACTCAAGGACGTAATGTGCATCAAATCAATGCTCTTTGCTTTAACTCAAACTTCTTGGCATATTAGGAAAAACAAGACTTTATTGGGAACCATCAACTTTTTTGTGTAAAAAGTGAAGCAAACGGGAAAGTGATAATGGGAAAGAAATGTTAATCGATTCTAGGAAGACTGAGACTTTGCAGGATGTAAATTGGCTTTGTTATTTCACTTTTCACATCCCTCCTCTTCCATCCCTACGTGAATGTCTCCCTTTCCATTAATAGTAGAGTTTCCACACGTTACATGTCTTTCTTGAAATTAGTATAAGAAAGAAGCTAAGAAGGGACCCAAAAAGATCTCTCCAATGGTCATGGGTTTACCAATCATCAACAGAACAACAGGGGTTTTAGGTTCCGGCACATATAAGGTAGGTTTCAGGTTCTAAAAAATTAGGAACCTATCCCAATGAGTAGATTCTAGATTTAAGGTAGAACCTCTAAAGAACCTGAAACCGCTCCTCCCTTGTGTGTACATTGGGATCGGTATCAGACTTCTAATCCTATCCATATTTTCTATTACATTTGTCTTTCAGATTGAACTAATCCAATTCCTCTTGTTCTCTATCAAATAGTTTAACTATTCAGAGGTTTTATGTTCTTGCATTTTACTTTGTAAAGAATAGAAACCCGTCACAGTTCAACTTGAAGAGTCATGGAGAGATTTTTTAAGGTTCCAACCACATTTCATGTCCTAAGAGATTTGATAGTTTCTCTTATTCATCCGTCGCCTTACTTCAGTTTACTCAAGGATGTGGGGAATCATAGAGGCTTTGTATGTGCTAAAACAATCATTAGATCATGTTCACCCATAGTGACCAAAGATCAGTCCCATATGTGCTAAAACAAATGATGGAACTGGGAGGGCCTTGCCTTAGCCTTTTTGGTCGCCATATTTAATCAAACATAGCATGAAGGACTTGACCATCCGAGGACCCCCTCCACTCCCTCTCCCCCCCCCCCCCTTCCACGGGGAGACCTAATGCATTAATTTGTATTTCATCCGCCAATTTTATTTTTTTTGGTCAGTCCTACTCTATTCCTACTTTACACTCACTCGCAGACTTGTGCCCTGCCTCTTGCAGGGCGTGGGAGTCGCAACCCACTCTCGAAACTTACGCGTCCCTACCCCCATCCCCTCCTGAGAAGGTGGGGATTTGAACCCCTCACCTCCCCCTTCCATGATGGAAGGGTGGCTACTGGGGCGAACCCCCAATTATTGAAGGCTGAAAATCAAAATGTTGACCATTTTTCATTCGAAAAGAAGAGTATTTAAGACTCGTATGGTATTACGATTGTTATCATAAAATCAGTCCATACTATTTCAAATACTTTCATCAATAATGTTTTAGATATTGTAGGTTCTAAGAATTAACAAAAATCGAGAATCTAATCTAAATAGGCACGAGCGGAACATATGATGAGAATCTAATCTAAATAGGCACGAGCGGAACATATGATGCGTGTGGACATAGAACTACTCGAGGGTTTAACCAACTAGAGAGAGAGAGAGAGAGAGAGAGAGAGAGAGAGAGAGAGAGAGAGAGAGAGAGAGAGAGCCATTGTATTACGTCAAGTTGGGGTCTATCATGTCCTGCATGATCTTGCTTTCTTAAAGCAAAATTCGTTCTTCCTTTTTGAGTGGGGAGACCAAATCAATTGGTAAGGAAAATTTTCCACACAATGGATCTGTATTATCTACGATTTTAGAATTTTGAGAATGATTTAACCTACTTATTTTGAGTGAGGGCACAAATTAGTATTATGCATTTCCTCTAATATTTACTTGAAGCGAATTAGTATTATGCCTCGGTTAACATGCTAATTATAGTGATTCTGGAGAATTCACAATCATGCACCATCATAAGCCCGTACACAAACAATGTGAGACTTGAATTTAGACCATATAATGAATTTGAAGCTTGACATCCATATCCGAAGGCTAAAAAATTATGTCGATCTCCATCATGACATGGTACTCGTCGCAAGGATTCTGCATCTAGCCATCTCGTGCCAACTTATGCCTCCTCAGCAGCGCCTGATGCATCATGGGGCCAAAATCACATCAAAGGATTGCCGCTTTGTCAATGTAATTGGAACCTAAATAATTGAGGATACAGCCAACAATGGCATTTTATTTTCTGTTATGCATCCACAAGTCATCAAAGACTACAAGGTTTGTCTGTTTGATAAGGAAAACAAAATCACGTGCTTTGGTAAAAGAAATGGTCCTATGTTTCAAACGACATTCAAAAGTCTTGATATGGAGAAAAAGGAATCTTACTCGAGAACATAATGTGCATCAAAACATACGCTCTCTGGTCTAACTCAAACTTCTTGGCGTATTAGGAAGACGAAGACTTTACTAGGACTCGTCAATTTGTGTGTGTAAAAAGTGAAGTAAAAGGGAAAAAGTGATAATGGGACAGAAACTTTAATCAATTCCAGGAAGATGAAGACATTGTAGGACCTAAATTGGCTTTGTTGCTCCACTTTTGACATCTCCCCTCTTCCATTGCTACATGAGTGTCTCTTTTTCCATTACTAGTAGAATTTTCACATGCTACATGTCTTGCTTAAAATTAACAATACCAGAAATTAGTATAAGAAGGGAGCCAAGAAGGCCCCCAAAAAGATCTCTCCAATAGTCATGGGTTTACCAATCATTGAAGAGAACAATAAGGATTGTGGTGAAGCTAAGTGATAATGAGCCGATGGAGAGAGAAAACTATGAATTTTAGGAAGACCAAGACTTTCACCTATCAAAAATATTAAACAAAGACCAAGACTTTCAAAGATGCTCATAGGAGATTAGAGAAATCAATATAAAATATTTTTTTGTCCACAAGTGCTTGTTTGCAATATTTAATAAATATCCCCCATAGATTTTGCTGGATATCATGTGCCTTTTTGTCTGAAAAGTGAAGCAAAAGTAGATGATTTCCACGCATTACATGGGAAGCAATAGTGAAGCACTTTAAGAAAAAGCAATAACGGGAGAGAAACTTTAATCAATTCTAGACAAAGACTTTGCAAAAAAAGTGATGATGGGAGAGAAACTTTAATCAATTCCACAAAGCGCAAGACTTTGTGAAAAAAAAAAGTGATGATTAGAGAAAAACTTTAATCATTTCCAGGAAGACCAAGACTTTGCTGGATGCAAATTGGCTTTGTTCCTTCACTTTTCACATTTCTCTTTCGTCATTATGTGAATGTCTATTTTTCCATTGCTAGTGAAATTTTCACGCGTTACATGTAAGATTAACAATACTATAATTTTCAGTTAATTAGTTTCATGTTTAATTATATTGGGGTTTTTCATTCATTAATCTCTATTGTACTTGTCTATTAGAATTATCTCTAGGTGTTCATTCATGTTTACAAGTTTAAGTTTGATAAAAGAAAAAAGGCAAAAAAAAAAGCAAAAAATTGAAAAAGAAAAAAAAAATCAGGAATAGGGCGACATAGAGAGTGCCACCCATCCAACGGCCATTGGCATGTCGCTGTTGTCAGCACCTCCGTAGGATGATTCATTCCAACCCTATCGCCACTGTTGCAGTTGGCGCTACTAGCCGGACTAACCATCTCAACCAGTCACCTTAAATTACCTAACGACTAAACTGACTTAATCTATAAATGTATTCACAATTGAAAATATGAGTTCTAAAATTTACAATTTCTTACATGCGCCGTGAAAAATTAGATTCAACGTGGAGCTCACTTCATTCAATAGTGGATGTGACCTGGGCTTACATGCGCTGGGTTCATTCAAAAATTTTCCCCCATTCCGTGTCTAAGACTTTAACAAGAGTTGCTACCAAAACGAAGGAGTCTTTCTTGAAAAAGAAAAAGAAAAAAGGGCTTAGTCCCAAGAGACCCAATTCTCATTTATTACGCCCATGAAGCTACAGCTTTGAAGCCCAACAGACTAAATTCCTTCAGCTTAGTTATAATTGTTGTAGTTGGCTTATCAGAGAAAAGAGGAATAGTTAAGAGGGAGAAACAAGAAACAAGAAAGCTGGAAAAGTGAAGTGAAAAGCGCGCTAGAGAGAAAAAGAAGTCGGTTCAAGTTTGCTGGGAACATCTTAACACGTTGGATTAATGTCGTACAAGCAGCGCTTGATAAGAATTCAAAGACTTAATTCACCTAATTGATGAAATTTTTCTAGATCAAGCTGTAATTTCAAGTCCATTCGAGTTTTAGGTTGCTAGGTTGGTTATAGAGGTTATTGAGCTATGAAATCATGTAGTGATGAAACTTTGGTGTGTCATGAAACCATGGGATTTTATGGAAGTCAACTTAGGATTACGGTTTGATTGGGGTGAAATTTTGAAATTTATTGCGCACTGTCGGAACCATATTCAGGCCATTGTGTTTGGCACTGGTTTTTTGCCAATTTATGGACCTCTTTTGGGTCGAAGGTGAGTTCTCCTTTTAAGCATGTTGAGTTAGTTTTCCAATGACTTTGGACCTACTTGAAACATATGTCAGTAGAGTTCTTTTTAAATTTTGCACATGAGTTGCCGCAGTACAACGGACAACAGTAATTGTCTACTTTGGGCAAGCCTTTTGTTGGTGCATTAGAGTTATTTGTTACCAAATAAGCTTAGTTTAGTCGAGTCTTAGTTAAGGTATTTATCTACTTGATTTTGATATCCGTTTCTCACTTAATTGATTGGATTTCACGTTCCTTCATTTGAGGTAAGTTTTGTAGTTTGGTTCGTACTTTCAAGTGAATGGTGCTTGTTTCTTCTAAGATTTTGAACTCATGTCTTGATAATAACGTAAATTAGATATGTTATAAGTTATGGAACATGTATTGCATATTGTTTAGATATGCATATTTGTAGCATGAAGGTGGATCGGACACTGACTATTCTTTTAGTAGTTGAAATGGCATAGCAGAGTATCTCTTGAAATAATTTTTTTTATCGGATGTCTCCAAAGAGACCTCTTGAAGTAGTTTGGGAGTTGGTTTTTTGTGAAATGATTTGGGAAATACTACGTGAAATGTATCCTTCTTGATAGAGGAATTGTGAAAGGATACATATGTCAATTTGTAAAACTGGTTTATGAAATGAATTCTGAAATTTTTTGACATTCCTTACTTGGACACAATTGTGCAGGGTAACCACATTTTTGTGCCCCTGATATCCTAATATATAGCCCAGATACAGTTGCAACTTTTGAGGATCTTTGAGTATGATCTATTGAAATTTGAGCACTTTTTGACTGTGGCAAGAGAGCATGTGGAACTGAGGCCCTTTTCCAAATCTGGTAATTAACTTTACTTCATGTGGCTGCTGGATTGACAAACTTTGTGACTCTGAAGCCTTTTTTAAAATTAAAATAAAGTTTCCTGCCACATGAATTTGAATCTTCCCTAATCCTGTCATATAAGAAGAAACTGAGACTTTTGATTGCAAGTTTAAATGCATTGATCACTGCAGTTCTATTAAATTCATCTATGGTAGAAAGATGTATCAATTTCTACAAGTTCATGTTGTGATTTTGGCTCTCTTTTATGTCATGTATTTCTAAGATAAGATGGTTTTAGTCAATACCCAGGATTTCATATCACTTGCTCTGTTACACATTCTAATCACAATTATCTGTGTGGAGTGATTCAATAAGCCATAGAAAGGCACATCAATTTTTTGCACCATTTATTTCTGAATCCTTCAGCTTTGAATCCCACATGTTTGCATTTCCACGATTTTCAGAGAGAAAGCATTTTGCTGTGGATGGCACCTGTTCCTGGAGACTCGCTTGAATGAGAGCATGAGGAAATCAGAACCAGATGAATAGGACTTTTCTTGAAAACAGATAGTCATCACTTTGCTTCAAAAGAGAGCCTTGAAGAAACCGGCTTCACAGGGATATATTAATTATTCTTAACATGAATCCTTAGAGGCACAGAGAGAGAGAGAGAGAGAGAGAGAGAGAGAGAGAGAGAATGAACTTTCTATTGCAAAAAATAGGTTGAGGTTGGGTTTTCTTGATATTCTAGGCTGCTTCTACTACTGCTGCTGCTCTTAGCAATCTCTTTTGTTTTCATTTTCCTTTTTTTTTTCTCTCATAATTTTTGCTGTACAATTGATTCCAATGAATTGACGACTTAAGAGATTGTTAATCTAGTGCTTTGGTCCAAAAAGCCTTTCTTGTGGTGCTCATACTGATGATGTGGTGACTGAAATCTTTCGCATTATCTCCCCCAAATTAGCTTCTTGCTGATAATAATCCTGGGCACATAAGGACGGATTACATCACTTGATGCAGATTCTTGCCATTGTTTCGCCAAGCCTATGAGGCTGCGATCCTCCTGAGTCCTGATCATACCCCCACTTTGACAAGTTTTGTTCCCTTCAATTAGTATTAGTCTAATGCATGTTGCATGATCTTGATGATAGCTCATTGATGCTAGAATGATTGTTTATTGAGAAAAGAATAATGAGACTTGCTTTGGGGAATATTATTATGTGACTGGAATATTGAGGGACCTTTTTTTTTAATTATGTCTGGTAGTCACATATTGAGAGCATCACCTTTTGGTAATATATAATTTCATTGAGATTTGCTTTAGAGAATATTATTATATGGCTGGAATCTTGAGGGACCTTTTTTTTAATTATAGGAGGTGGTCACGTGTTGAGAACACCGCCATTTGGTAATATATAATTTCATTGAGACTTGCTTAAGGGAATATTATTACATGGCTGGAATCTTGAGGGACCTTATTTTTTTCCAATTCTATTAGATAGTCACGTATTGAGAACACCACCATTTGGTAATATATAATTTCAGTCCCATGTCAGATTGTGATGCTATACATTCTTTGAAATAGCCAACAATAAAACTTGTTGAACCTCACCAAGTTGGTTGTCATAGTGGAACTACCCTAAAACCTCGATGATTAGTTTAAAATTGGGGATAAAGTGACTGAGCTCTAGTTTGCATGTTTAGACAAAGTGAAGGAAAGTATATTCTTTTATAAGATTGGTGATTATCATTTTAGGAAAAAATTGGGGAGTAAGGTATTCTAACGATTGTAGAACTAGGCAAATTTAGATCATTATATTCTTGCTTCTTCCTCTCTTTTTTTAAAAATAATCCAAGACATGAGTGTGGAAATCCAACTGCTAGAGACCCATTGGACAATCTTGCAAGCCCCATGAACTGGTTTAATATAGATGTTTGACCTATGCATATAACTCTTATCCAGAGCAATTAGAACGTAGTTGACAGGATTCAAATGAATGTCATCCAATTTCTTGAGTTGGAAATTTCCTAGTACCCCAGCTAATTGTACCAACCCCTTGTAGAGATCATTACATTCACAAATGTGGCATCCTCTCTAGAGGCACAAAATATCAACTCTAAATTTAAAGAATCTCTATTCAAATTAGTTCATAATTATAAGCCAGAGGCAAGGCATGTGTTATGCACGTGTATGAAGTGAGATTTCTATGTTTTAAAAAATATTGGTAGTTATTAACGGAAGTGGATGAAGGGGTGTGTGATGAGAAGAATATGCATTATAGTCCCTCAAATGACTTACTACCTTTATTATTACGTGATCTAGTTGGTATTTAAGTGCCTCAAAAATTAGTTGTGTCATTTCGGACTTTTGCATAGATTTATTTACCCAAAAGAAAAGTAAAAATATTGTTTTTCCGTCAAACTATTTTGAGAAAATATTTGAAGTGAAAATACTTTGTTCAGATCTAATTCTACCAGGCTTGTGATCCACATATCGTACCATACGACATTCTAATCTGTAAAGACACTATCGCAAAAGATTTTGAGCAATTTGATGCATATTGTGAAAGTTTATGGCGTGATGACATGAAATAAATTTTGAGGAGCAAATCAATGAAAGAGAGTGATTTTTAACAGCAATTTATATCCATTACTCTTGTCTTTATATCCAAATAAGCATTTCATATCATACTGAACTAAGAAAGTTGGTTTTATATATATAGGTGTTAGCTGAGAATTTCTTACTTCAAGTAACAACATGGCTTGAGAAGAGCATAAGAAAAATAAATTAAAAAATCTGGAAAGTAATGATCAATTAGGCCTGAATAAAAATTATCTTTCATGAATAATAAACATATCTATGAGAGTGATCAGACAAACAAAATTATATGAATACCCACCCGGTAGTAACCAAAAATGAACAACCAAGACAAGCACTGGGATGTTTCACTTTCCTACTCTCAGAAATCAGTGACCCTCTCTTTTGATGATTTTTTTTTTTGGCTGAATATATCTTATGATTAAGTGACAAACGAGAGCTGATGCAACTATAAGTACGTCCTGTATATGAGGAGATAGGATCCTAGTCTTTTTCTGCTTTATCTCTGTAGCTAAGCCTCACTTTCTGTTTTTTTAGGTGACTCGACCATGGAGAACAGCTCTTTCCTGATGATAAGAACTGAACTCACTAGATTCTACACGAACTGGAGTATCTTCTTATATATCCTCGAAATCCCCATGGAAAGGCGCCACCTTGCCTTGAGGAACCACCGGAGCTTGTCCACGCTTTAGATGTTCATTGTGACTAGCCTGCAAATCAAGGTGAAAAGAGGGCTATTAGCTATGAAGACAGTCCATCGTTGGTCAAATGGAAGAATTTTGGCAAGAAAATCAATCTCACCATCAGAATTCCTCCTTGGAACAAGACCAGACCTTGAATGAGCACCTCAACCACATTCAAATCCTACAGTTGGGGATAGCAGAAAACGCAGTCATACTCTATCTATCCTTAGACAAGAAAATAAAATTTTACAAAGATAACACTTTAGTGGGTCATCAGAGTAAAACTTAAAGGCCGCGTATATAAACAAAGAAATGTCCACATTCATTATGTGCAAAGCCCAATACTACCTATAGGCACAGATATCTGAACCACTTGGTATCATAGACTACTGTAATACAAAAACACTGATCAGGCTTAGCATAAATGTTCCATTCCCCATATTTTGCCAGTTGGAACAATTAGATTGGTTTATGTTCCACTATAAGCTAGATGTAAGATAGCAGAGACACTTTGTACCTGTGTTCACTGAATGGTTCTACTGTATTTTCAATGAAAAGACTAGATTCCGACAAGTTCAATTGGTGCAAGAACAACAAGAAGCACAAAAAGTAATCAAAGTCAAAAAATTGAGAAAAATGACTAAAACTCACCAAATGATTGGATGGCTGGTCAAGCATAACTACCTGAGGTTTCTTGAAAGTTATCTTGGCAAACGCATCTCTACTTTTCTGACCACCTATTTATATGGTCAAAGCACCATGTTATGTGTGCAATAACATCCAAAAAGCCTCGAGAAAAGTACGCAGTGAACCAAAATTCATATAACAAATTAACTAACCTCCAATAGAGCTTCACAATGTCATATGAAAATTGCAACAACAGAAAATTTACATGTGCAACAGTAGCAGAGAGAGAGATGTACCAGACAAGATACACATTGGTTGAAGCACAAGATTTTCAGTTACACCAAAGGAACCCAAGTGAGCTTGAAGCTTTTGTTTAGAAACTCCCTGCAGGAAGAATGCCTCATAAGAAGGTATTTTCAAATAAAATGACATGATGTATGTGAAATCATATTTAGCAGTGGAGTAAAATACAAATGCAAACCTAGAGGTCACCGCTGACAATGCAAACCCGGAGGCAAGCAGCATATCATTACAATCTCGACCAATAAGCATAAGTATATTGGCTAGAAGTTCTAGCATGCTGCAAGCAATAGTTCCTAAACTGCCAGAGATCAAGACCCAAAGGGAAGGTGATTTATGGAATTTCAATGTTGTCATGAATTGGAGTTGTATTGAAAGCTTGAAGCCATGAGCTGCCCTAGAATTTTATCCCAGATTGACTACTTAATACTGTGAAGGATCATCATCAACAAAAAGAAGGTTCTGATTCTTAAGAAAACCATAAAAAAGAATTGGATCCTCCTTTCTTGATAAACATATCACAGGTTCAACATAACTAATCATGTTTTAATATATTGAAAAGATTATTCTTATATAGATCATATTTACTAGAAGGAAAATTAGAACATACCAGTGCACCAAATAAAATTAGTGGCCTCTTTTTTTTTTTTAATTGCAAAAAATGGCGCAAAATTGACAGCATTACTCCTACCTCAAAAGCATTTGCAAGTGATCGTTCAAAGAGATTTTGCCAATACAGATTACAATGGTGAATGAGCCAAGGCACAAGAAAAAGATTGTTGGGAAGAGAACAGACAAGAAATGCCGAAAATGCAAAGGAATATGATTGCGGAATGCTATGATTCACCGGGATTCTCATGCAAAGCATAGTGTTTTTCATTCACAATTTGTTTGGGCATCAAGCATAGTTCAAGATATGTCATCCTCCAGTTTATTGTCCAACAAAACAAAGCCGAACCAACCTAACGAGAACACCCACTCAAATGTCAGTCTTTGACCTACAGTGGTTGGTTTTTGGAAATTCATGGGATACATTTCCATGGGAAAATATCAATTCGTATTACACATTGAATTGAGGAAGCGAAATTGAAATCAAAACCAAAAACTTACTCGAACCCTAAGAAATTGACTGCACATGGAAGAATCAATTCACTGGATTCGAACATCATCAACGAGGATGCTCAGGATCTCTTGGATGAGGGCTCAATAGTCGCCAATCAGTTTTGAGCATCGATTTTTCAGAATCTCGCACCCATCTATGCGCAATTCTCGGAGGGAGGGAGGGAAGGAGCCCATCCTCTGGCAAGTACCTCAACTTCGGGCAATCGTAAAGGTGTAAAAATGTGAGAGGAAAGATAGTTGCGAAGAAAGCTTGATAGTCTTCCCATGTTCCTCATTTTAAATATCCAAAGACAGGTTAGAGAGGAAGGAAAGAGAAGACTCCACGCATCCTCATCCTATGAAGGAATCCATACCTTCTCTTATTCCCCTCCCATGCTCAAGTCAATTAACAGAAACTTGAGGGATGTAAGCATGGGTAAGCCCCATTCTCTCACTATCTGCTTCAGATTCTTGTACGCTAAAACTGTAAGGTCCAGCAAATAGAGGCAAACCTCCTTTGGGGAAGCATTTGATATTTTGGCATTACATAATATATAACATATGAAGGGATATAAGATGATGCCTCCGATTTGGTAGAGACTTTATCTTCGGACAGTTATAGACAAAGAAATATGACAGAGTGATGGGAAGGGAAGGGAAGTACTCTATCTCCAATGTCGGACAATTACTTATTTTCAAAAGAGTGTAATGGGAGAGCATGTGAAGACACTGTGGTAGGCTTCCCAAATTCAGAGAGCTGTCAATAGTCATAGAATTCAGCAGTTCTATAGCAATCTCTTCTAGCGACTTCACTCCCTTGATTGGAAGCTTTTCTAAACTCGCACAGTCCCTTAATTCCATTGTTTCGAGGTTGAAAGGCAGCTCTATCTCTCCTTCTCTTGCCACTAAAGACGCGCATTTAGGACAACTTTGGATGAATAATTCCTTATGGCAAGTAAGATTTCGTGTTTCATTTCCATCTTGCCACAAGTATGTTAGCTTGTCATAGCTTCTTATATGAAGCTCCTTTAGCTTGACCAAACAACTCATAATCTCATGATTAAAGGAAACAAGCTTTGCAAGATTTTGAACATGAGAATGGTTAAAGAAGTTAGGTTGACCAAGCACTTTAAGATCCCTTTGTTACAATCCTCAAGGTATAACTCGCAGAGAAATGGAAGACAAATCACACCGGTTAAATTCTATAAATGCGGGCATGAATGGATTTCAAGCTTTATGAGACAATCAAGTTGACAAGCAATGTCCCAACCAACGAAGGACAACTCCAGACAACAAGATGCTGAAGACAAGAGAATTAGGGGTGAGCGTGGTTCCGGGTAGAACCGGGAACCGGAACCGAACCGGAGGAGGTTCCGGTTCGGTTCCCGGTTCTAAGGGGACCGGTTCCGGTTCCCGGTTCTCTTTTTCCGGGAACCGGTTCCCATAGGAACCGGAACCTGAGGAACCGGAACCGGCAAAGTTAAAAAATAAAAAACCCTAATCCCTTCCGCGCGAATTTCCCCCCCTTCAATTTTCCCCCCTTTCCCTTTCTTTTTCTCTCTCTCTTTTCTACCCTTTTTCCTCCTCACGTCACTTCCTGCCCCCCACTTTTTTCTTTTCCCCTCTCTCTCTCTCTCTTTCCTCCTCTCTCAGCCGAACCCTCCCACTTCTATCTCTTCTTCTTCTTCTTCTTCTTCTTCTTCTTCTTCCTTCCTCTCGCCGGTTGCTGCTTCACCCACCACCACACCGCTGCCCCACGCCCTACTCACCACCACCTCTTGGCCACCGAACCCCCACCACCCACTGCTCGTCCGACAAGCCGTCTCACTGTTGAGCCCGACGAGCTGTCTTGCCGTCCGCGCCGCCGTGAGGCACCACCGCCGTCCCCAAGCCACCGTCACCACCTCTTGCTGCAGCTTGCTCGGTTGTCTAGGCCGTTGTTGCTACGAACCGTCACCACCTCCGCCCGAACCCAGAACCTGTTAGGTTAAGCCCCAAATTAATTTACCCTGTCTCAGTTCCCATTTTCACTTCGCACTTCTCTCTGTCTCTGCCCGACGTTGCTCACTATGCTCCGTGCTCGCCCTCAACGAGTTCCTCGACGAATCTCCACACGGAGTCGGGCCTCAAGTCCCTCGACGAGTTCCTCTCCGGCAAGACCTACATCTCCGGGTAAAGCTCGTCTACAAGAAGCCGGCGAAGAAGACGACCGCATCCCCATCTTCGTCGGCTCGGAGGACCTCGTGTGGAACCATGTATCATCCCACCAGAGGCAACGTTCGCGGTGGCAAAGACCGTAAGCTCTCTCTCTCTCTGCATCGTTCTTTTTAAGCTTTTAAGCATTTGTGTTGTATTCTCTTTGCTCGATTCGAAAGCGCGGGGCTTTGAAGCTTGGGCTGGCTTTTGCCTCCTCGACAACGAGATTCTCATCCTCAAGGTCTGTCCCTCTCTTTGGACGTCGATGGCTTTGGTTGGATTTGCTAGGGCTCGTGGCGCGGGTTTACTCGTTGTTGGGGGCTTCTGTGCTTCGGCTCGTGCGCGAGGGTTTCTTTTGAATCTTAATTTGGGGTCCGTGCATTGATGGGGGTTTTGATGGGATTTCGTTTGTTTTTCTGTTTTGTGATGGTAGGAGGAGATGCAAAGGACAAATCTGGAGCTGGAGTCATATAATTGATGAAGAATTCACAATGATTCCCCTTGATGGAAGACTACAATGCCACAGAGAACTGAGGTCACTCAACCGGGCCAACATACAGCATTAAATGGTGCTACTCACGAACACCATTCAACATGAGCATGTCTTATGAAAGGCAAAAATATACTGAGCTCATACCTGCAAACACCGACTGCCGATGGTGATAATAGGAACTCCGAGCAGCTGCTCAAAAAGTTCCTTTAACAAGTTGCAGCACATCCTCTTGCCACCAGACAACAAAATCCAACATGGCTTCTACCAAAGAAGATACGTCTCAAGTCTAAACACAGAATCATGAGGCCAATACCCCAATACCCGCAGCAACAGCAAATGTGGGGCCCAAAGTTTCTGCGTGTTAAAGAATCCGGGGTGGAAGACTATCAACTCTTTCATACTCGTCGAATCTATCTTAATGTTCTTCACGCCCTTGCAGAAATCCAACACAGGGGACTCTAAAACAGGGCTTCCCCTGACAATTCCGCATCGTTGATTCACAAGGTAATATGACATTTAGAGCCGTAAAATGTCTCTTTAACATCAGAGAAAAGACCGACTGTGGTTAATCCATGGTCCTGCCCATATCAAACTTAACATGTGAATTTATGTTGCAGATATATGTTCACTTCGAGTAGATGTGGAGAGACTGGCTTTTTCTGTTATCTGGGTATGTTTCTTGTTCTATCTTCGTCATTTGCTATGCTCTTTTTGGTAAAGAGGATTGGATGTCCATTAGCCGCCATCACCAGACTACACTAAATGATAACTCATGTGCTTACTAATCATGAATTGTCGGGCCTGTGTATACCAATATATTGATTGATCTTCCCATGAAAGGAGAACAATCTTGTTTACTGCCCATTTTCAGGAAATGACACCTGAAGCAGATATAATATCCACAAGATATACAAAAAGCATTATTAAATCATGTGCAGCTCTGTCTTATATTGAAGCTCAGACAAGGATGGATGACAGGTAATCATGTAAATGTTGAGAAGGCTATTCCTCTGTTCATATGAGCTCTTTTCTGGTGTATAACCTCTCACACATTGTACTAAACTTGTTATGATTAATCAACATGCTATTTCCACATGACTTATCCTCTGTTCAATAAATTTTCACATTAGCATAATTCGGCAGTTTCCTATTCTTGTTGTTGAGTCTTTCATGAGTCTTCCATTTTTTTAAACTAAAAATGAAAAAAAAAACTCGTTGGAACCTGTTGGAACCTGGAACCGACCCCGGAACCTGTGACAGGGTAGGTTCCAGGTTCTTAGTTCTTACGGGTAGGTTCCAGGTTCCAAAAAATGAGGAACCTGTACCCGAGGGTAGGTTCCAGGTTCCAAGCGGAACCTGTAAGGAACCGGGAACCGCTCACCCCTAAAGAGAATGGTACTTCTTCTTCTAGGCCCCCGGCATAACAGACCAATCATTCCATGCCAACATCTCTTCAAACCTCAAAGTTGTTAAGGATGAGAAAGGCCTTTTACCTCCATAAAATTCAGAGCATACCATTCTTACTACATGTAGACCATTAAGACATAATTTCTTAATGTAGTTGTCCAAGTTGGGGCAGCAATATAACATTAGGACAGCCCGTAAGCACAAAGACACTAGCTTACAATAGGATGGACCATCCGACCATGATGGGAATATTGCGCCACCATAATATGAGATAGTGAGATTTTCAAGATCAGTGTGAGGTTGCAAAAGAGTGAAGCACCTGTGCTTCATGCTTACCTTTCCACAGATTTTCAAAATCTTCACTCCAATGCAAGAACATGTTGCCTAAGCCCTTGCTTTCCAAACAAATTAGCATTGACAACATCTCTAGCTTCATGCACTTTTTGCGATTTTAATATAACTAATTCTCCTTGAAGATAGGACAAATTCTTCAACTCATTTACCTATAACCCTTTCTTAGTTCCTACATCAAAGTTGGGCAAGACAATAAGATTTTTCAAGTTACCAATACCCAAAGGCATCTCGTTTAGATTGTGTGTATCTCTAATGTCAAGAAACTATAAGCTCACCAATTTTGTGATACCTAGAGGCAACATAAAAAGCTTTGACAACCTCTCAAGATCAAAGCTTGTAATTTCCATAAGGCGACAATTGAATTAGGTAGTCTCTTGATGTCCGTGTATGAGGAATTGAGATATCGAAGATGTTTTAAATCACCAACACAATTCAGTACCTCTATGATGTCACAATGACATAATGAGACCACCCTCAAGTACTTTAATTCTGTTAGCAAGTCATACAACGCCTTGTTGGAAATGTGGAACTTCCTGCCCCCACTAGATCCAATATGAAGTAGCATTAAACTTCTTACTACTTTCATTCGGTAAGATGCTCTTAAGCATTTTGATGTAACAAACCACAACGAGATGAATGATGCATAATGAGCTTTCACAAGAGATGCATCGTCTTCATTTTCTACTAGCTGATACTCCCCTGAGCTAAAGCACGTCCCACCTGCAATTGACTTTGCTAGATCATTCAAAAAATCATGCATTGAGAACTTAGATGCAATGACACTTGATTGTTGAATAAACGATATGGATACTAACTCATTGAAGTAATTCCATCCTAATCTCAAGTTATTCTCCTTTCTTTTTTGTCAATCTAAAAAGCCCTCCACTATCCACAAGAGTACCAGCTCATCCCTATCAATTTCGTAATCCATGGAAACACTGCACAATAAGCAAAACATCTCTTCAAATAAGAAGGAAGATGGACATAGCTCAAATTCAAAACTAGGAGAACCCCATCATTTTTTCCCATCAGAATTTCCCACATTCTAGTATTTAAGATAGCTTCCCATTCATCAAGATCCCCTTTATTATGCAAGAGATCACCTAACACCTTCACTGCCAAAGGTGAAACTTCACATTTTTCAGCTATTTTCTTGCCTATCGTTTCAAGATCAAGGTGCCTCTCAAAATTTGTTGCTCTAAGAGCATGAAAGGCTAATAAGCTTGTACGATTATCAATGGACAACTCCTTCAAGGGATGGGACAAAGCTTATGTTAAGGAAACAACCAAACTATTGCGAGTTGGGATGATGATCTTGCTTCCCTTAGCCCCTCCTTCAAATGGCTTTAAGAGGGCAGTCCATTGCCCGTACCCAGACATCATCTAAAACCAACCACAAGAAACTTCTTCCCCGATAGACTGTCCTTCAACTTAACTTGAAGCTAGTTGAGATCTTTGTCCTTGCATGACAACTCAGTGACCGACCGGAAAATAGCCTTTGTTATGTTGAGAACATAAAAAATGTCTGAAACTCAAACCCATGCTCTTCTCTTGAAACAGTTGCTCACATTGGCATCATTATACAGCCGTTAAACCAAGGCCGTCTTTCCAACACTGCCCATCCCAACTATGGGGATTATGCTCAACGTGGCATCAGAATTTTCAGCTTCACCAGTCAATAATTTGAGTATCTCCGCTTCTTCCTTCTCCGTGCCAAAAAAACAAGTGCTGTGGGGCCGTTTGTTGGTGAAGTCAGTTCTACCCACAGCATTCTCTGTCAAGCTTAGATAAGCCTTCCTGGCAACAATACCCTCCAACCTGCCATTGATCTTTTGAACCTTAGTTTTATACACTATAGAGCTTGGGTTTGCATTGGATCTGGAAGATTTATGTTGGCTAAAGAAATGAAACTTCACCTCACCTCCACTTGTGCTAGATTCTGCCTCCAACTTGGCCTGGCAGCTTCGATGGCAAACTCATCAAGCAAGTCTTCCATGTCATAGGCTAGGTCCCTAACATCATCCAATCATAGCTTCACTAGACAGTTACCACTCAAGTGCTTGTCCTCTGCATCATCCAGCACTGCATTGATTGTGTCGAGCGTCTTCCCCAATTTATTGAGCAAGTCAATACCGATTCCAGAGAAGGGCAGTGCTCCTTCCCTTTGCACATAGTCTAGTCCCAAAGACGCCAGCTTCTCGAACAGGACCTAAAGGAAGGCACTCAAAAGGATCTCCCCAATGGTCATGGGTGAATTTGTCAACTTTAAAGAACAACATAGGTTATGGTAAAGCAAAGTGACAATGAGCTAATGGAGAGAGAAAATGGGCGAATGAGTCATTATATTTAACAGCAAGGGCTATGGTGAAGTAAAGTGATGGCGAGCAAGACTTTCACCTCCAAAAACATTAAACAAAGACCAAGACTTCCAAGGATACACATCAATGGTTAGAGAAATCAAGACAAAATACTTTTTGCCCAAAAGTGCTCCTCTCTTAATGTTGAGAGTTTATCCCCGGATATCTTATTTGAAGAAAAAGACTTTTTGTTACACATCTACAAGTTATCAGAGGCAGCTAACTTTTTCTGTTCGTTAAGGAAAACAAAAAGTACGCTCTTTGCACTACAAATCTACAAGTTGAGCACACCAACTAATCCATTAAGCAGCTTGATTTATTTTAATCTGGAAACAGTAAATGAGTTAAAAAATCACCAACGAATAACATATAATCAATTGAATAATAACTCTCTAAGAATCACATTAATGAACAGGAAAGTCGTGTTCAATCCCTCTGTGGGAACAAAACTTCAATGAAATCCAGGAAGACCAGGACTTTGCAGTACGCCAATTGGATTTGTTGCTTTGCTTTTTACATCCCTCCTTTTCCATCCCCATGTGAATATCTTCTTCTTCTTCTTCTTTTCTACTGTTTGATGCTAGAAATTTAGTTGGTCCAAAAAAATAATTTCCACTGGGAGGAAAAGCCATGCCTCAAAATTGAGGAGAATAATTTCAGATCATAACGTCAAAAATTGCTGCTTACCCCTCTCACTATCGCAGACCAGTTTCATCATCATCCCTCTCCTCTCCTCTGCAAACGCGCGCGAATGCCACCCTCCCATTTACCCACCATCGTCATCTACCACCAACATCGATTACCCAACAGAACCAAATCGCCAACCCCATTGAACCCTCCTCCTTCAAAACCATTCCCAACCACAGTAACAAGCACCACCACAGACTCGATCACCACGACCACCACCGCCACCGTTCACAGCCAACAAAAATTCAGGAAAAAAAAAAGAAGAAAAAAAAGCCAGGGCGGAGGAAATTTCACCAATCGGATGGCCATGTAATCGAAAAATGTGGGTCGGAGGGGCTTCTCGAGCTCTTCCGCCACCTGGTCGCTACCATTTGACTTCGTATTCTGTGACTACCATGGCTGCGGTGTGAATGAACGGTGTTTGGCTTTTCACGGTGCCGGGCGGAGAAGAAGGGATAAAAGAAAGTGGTAAGAAGAAGAATAGGGGAATGTTGGACCAAAAATGTGAAGAAATATTTGGCCCAAACCCCTTTCCCTGCCCATATTAGAGAATGATATCTAACTTTCTATCCAACCAGCAAAAAATATTTTTTTTCATTTGCAAATTCCTACCAAACGTCAAAAAACAATATTATTTGCTCGAAAATTAATTCTAAGAAACCTGTTGAAAATACTAAATTTTCAGTTAATCAAGTAGAGCGCTAGTTAGTTAATAATTGATTTCTTCAAGTAATATCAATGTGATACTTAGAGGTGTACATATGAAAATAAACTAAAGACCACTTTATACCACTTGAAATAATAATTACGCCCTAGAATTTTTTTTAATTCCTTTTTTTTGCCAATCGCGATCATCAATACAAAAATTTCATATCAATCACAATCATTTTGGACTCTTCAAGTTCCACCTAAAGCTTGTTGGTGAGAAGAAAATGAGAATAAATAAAGAATCTGTGATGAGAAAATCAAGTTACCCCATTAAAGATTATTTTTTCATGTAAATAAACAATTATAAGAGTAATTAGACAAACAATTGTATTCAGACTCACACGAAAGCAACCAAAAACCTATGAAAAGACATATCAGGATACTTCCTATTCCAAGTCTCATAAATGAGTGACCCTTTCGATCATTTTGTTTTTCTTTTTCTTGAATGGCCCTTTTGATTATATTAATGTAGAGTTATGGGAGACTATAGATCCCCAGTAATGTTGACCTAATGGTATGACATGATGATTTCATAAATGCTGGGTCACAAAGATAACCCACTAACGAGGGTAGTGACATGTATCTTATCTTGCCTGCAACAGGACCTTAAGTGATTTGGTGTGCTTCTTGTAACTGGACTTGTCTATGCAAGATAATTTGGTTGCAAGTGGTATTGGATGACAACCTTCTCACAATTCTATATCGGAATACCTTATGGCAGGCGTGAGCTTTTCTTTGATAACTCAATATAGCAATAAAACATTAAAAAAAAAATAGCAGGTCAATAAAAGCATGGTCACCTTGAATGCTACACTTCACCCTTCCTTTACAACAAAGAAAAAGAAAATACGGGATTGGGACCGATAAAACTGTTGGTACGAGATTATGTGGGATTTTTTTTTTTTTTTTGACAAAAGATTATGTGGGAATTTAAATAGAAGAAAGATGGGCTGTGAACTTTAGAAAGAAGTTATATTTAAATGGATTATAATCTCCGGGCTTATTTCGAATTTAGCAGTTAGATTCCCCAACTCGAGAACCCCAGTTTTCGCATCTTAAAAGTAGCTGTTGTTTAAAAAAAAAAAAATAGCTGCCGATATTAGAGGTAAGAGAGGTTCTTAGATTGGCTTTGAATGGAGACCTCGATAATTGACATCGTCATACAAATTAATCTTAATTAGAACACGTTGCCGCCAAATGTTGACCTTGGACCTTCAGCAGCTGGTTCGTGGAAATTAATGTGGAGCATGGCCATGGAAAAACATGAACTTTTTTGCATCGAGATGTGGAAGAAAATTTGAAGTCTGAATTGTTACTTGATGTAAATAATCAAACAGTGAAGAGAAATTTTCCCACGAGATCCGAACACAATCAATTTCAATGAGGGTGATTTCTTGGATGAGATACCAATAATCTCTGGTTAGTTTTCAAGTACTGATGTTTTGGAATCTTACATTGAATTATGTAGACTACTTAATGGGGGAGATAGGGGAGCCATCCTCTCACAATTACTTCTAAACTTATAGATCTCTATCTTAATCTATGATGTAGGTATCGATTTTAATTTTTCGAAATCTGAACTTATCTCACGAACATTTTGAACTTGCTTACAATATCTCGATTTCATGAGTTTCAAGCTACCCTATACTACCTCGCTGAAAATGGATGGTAAAATGGATTTTCAATTAAGTAAGCTAAAAAATCTAAAAAGAAAACTCAAAGTTTTGTTTTATTCTAAATAATTTCACCACTGGTTTTGAGCATCTACAAAAAGAGAAGATATATATCATTTTATATTTGTGGGTAGTTGGGACACATAAATTAAACTGGAATCGGTAAAAGATGAATTATACTTTCTTTTTTATTTTTTGACTAGATTTGCATGGATTCAAAATCATAAATGCTATATATCTCGAATTTGACCTCAAAAAAGAAATCCAATACAAGTAAACTTTCTGATTTTAGTGGATTTTATAAAAGGGAAATAATTTTTATGTACAAAGTGGGTCTTTTTCATGAAAAGTATCCAACACTAGCTTTTCCTACGATCAATTAAGTATTACATTCCTAAGGAATTACAAAGTGTACTGAAGCAAATTAATTTTGTGGTAAGATCTGTGCATAATATCACAAGAGGAGGAGGAGGAGGACAGTTCACTCCAATTCCAGCCAACCAAAACCCCACGAAACTGGGAGACAACAAAATAAAATAAAAACAGAAGCCATCGGAATTTTCGAAGAAATTAAAGTTGAAACCTTTTATCTCTATTTTAATGGCAATCCTTACAACCCTCTCCTTCTCCGAACTGCCCTCCCCGAAGATCCCACCTTTCTCCTCCATCTCCCGCTCCCCTGCTCTCCTCATCTCCTCCCGCATTCGCAGGAACTCGTCCAACCTCGTCGCCCGGCACCGGAGACGAGCTCGCCGGAAGAACCCGCCGGAGCTGCCGCGGCCGCCGCCGGGTAACGACATGTCCACCGCCGTCCAGATGCCGGCGGCTCCTCGCCGGTGGGACGAGGATCATGACCGGTTGCTGAATTCTATGGGTAAATTTCATTGCGTCGATTTTTTCTTACCCAATGATTGTTTTCGTCAATTTACCTCAACCATGGACGCATTTGTTTTATCCTTGAGGAATTTATGGTGTTTGATTGAGCGTAGGTGGAAGATGATGCTTGAATTTCGGATGTTTGTTTGGTACCCAATTATGGATTTTGCTTATTTGGGTTTATGTCGGTCTGAAGGACTTGTGAGTCTGCTTGACGTGACGGTGGCGATGACGTTATTGTGGGTTTAACTGGTTAAGTGGTGATGGATATAATTCAATTCATGGCGGTAGATTGGTTCTCTTGGCCGATCATCTTTGCTCGTGCTCATCTCTGATTTAAGTTGAGCTGATCTGTCACCTCTCCGGTCTAGTTGAAGTTGCACAAGTAGAGATGAAAGTGTTCTTCGAGCATTGTAAAATACTGTTCGAGTGAAGTGAAACCTGCTGAAATATCAATTTTATGGGCAAATATGTGCTGCTTCTTGGTTGTGTGGAGAATGCAAGCGCATCATCTCAACTGCTCAATCTTTTCGAACATGAAAAATGTGTCGGCCTGTGAAGTGATGGAGCTTCACAACTTACGTTGGAAGTGGACTCCTCTGTGAAGGGTCACTGACCTGAAGTGGCTTTTTTCCTTGTTATTCATTTTGGCAGCTGTCGAATTCTAGTCAGGAACATGATTTAGCTTGTTACGATCATTTCTCGAACATTATCCATAAAACCGATGCTGCTTCCCTAATGCCACTACTGCTCTGATGCCGTTTTTCCTTTTACCTGTTTCCGTCGATAATCCAGGGGCAGGAAATGGCGATACGTTGACAGCAAACAATGACAGAGAAACAAGCACTTCCACTAAAAATGTTCTTCGCAAGGAAAAAAGCTATACAACTTCAATAATTTTTTTGGGGTCGACTTGTCACCAGACAATATTGCAGTTACGATAGTCTACTTTGTTCAAGGTGTCTTGGGCCTTTCAAGACTCGGCTGCATTTTTATTCGAAAGATGATTGACATCTAGATAGATCCTTCAGAGGTATGTCGTTGTTTTTGAAGGATTTTTAATGAAAAATCGGATCTCCTTTGAGAGCATTCAATCTGTATGTTCCAGCAGTCTGAAGATAAAAACTCAGTGACCTTTTCCTCTGATAGTTGTTATGCCTCTGTACTTTCCTTAATACTTGAGAAGATTCTCTTGTATCTATTTTCATTTCTAGGGGAATTATTCACGAACTAGATGGTCGTTGCTGCAACTCCGTTCCACTTTCTGGTTACCGAAGAAGATCATTACTTGGTTTTATCGGGGCTTCTGGGAGCACTTTCATCGAGCTTACAATGGCCACCTTTGCTGATAGCAAAAGTATAGTGAAGCTTTCTGCATACTGCTTGGATCTGTAAGAGTGGATTTCCCGTGGCCACATGATCAACAGATGCAGCGGCAGACAAACTACAACCATTATATACTTTGTAATCCATTGAGATGTTCAGTTGTAAAATGGCATACACACGGGAAACATCTCGCTGGTAGGATTTAGCAGAGAAAAGTAATTAAACAAACCCAACACCATATCAATGAGCTAAATATTATCGGTCGTGTATAAGCTGGTTGCACCAAATCCAAGCGCAGCTTCTATAAAGCGTTTGATCAGCACAACATGTTGATATTTGACAAAAGTAAGTCGACAAACATACTGTAAAATGTCTCAGATCAAGCACGCACTACAAAATCAGATATGAAAATCAAATATGCATGTCAATACAGTACATGTATGTGAACGAGATCATCACAAAGCAACGTAGCAAATTCAAATCGTTAACACAGACTCAGCCGTAATTGATTTTTACCCAGGCAGTGGTTTGTACGTAGAACACCAGGAAACAGAGCATACGTGATTTGATTGGATAGAGGATGATTACCTGTGGCTATTCTATTCATGATCTGACCTTAGTAAGGTGATCGTTGAAGCAGCTTTGTGAACTGGAATCGTCATGAGAGACATGCTGACTGCAGTTCGAGCACTTCAGCAACGATGACCGAGAACAGGGGCGAACAGAGCTTCGGATGGCGACGACCGGTGTGTGCCAACGGTGTCCGAGGGCGATGGTGAAGGAAAGTCAATAAGGAAGCCACTGGAGATTCAGAAAAGGGCCGAGAATCAATGCTGTTGCTTGAATTGAAAAATGAAATCAGAGAACGAGAGAGAACTTATCTTCAATATTGTAGCAGTAACCGAATGATGAAGAGCTCGAAGCGAAGAATCCGAGTTCTATCTTAGTTTCAGTCACGACTATTCTCCTCCGTCGGAGAACGAAAGTGATAGAAACCGAAGGTGGAGGCAGTGACGAAAACGAACGATAATGAAGTCGTCAAGGGAGGCTTTTTGCTACGATTGGCACCAGTTTAAATTGAGAAACTTCAACTGAATAAAGTAAATTCAAGACGAATTGAGACCGGAACCGCAGAGCTATCGGCAGGACTCAGAAACCATTTCGCCATGGAAGGAACTGGAAGAGTTACGCCTGAAGGCAGAAGAAGCCGATGCGATATTCCTAGTTGAGAATTTCCTGCTTGGCTGCACATTGTTTTTGTGCTATTACTTTGTATGCTTATGATACAAAATACTTTATTCAGGTCTAATTTTATTAGGCTTGCAATCCCCATACCGTATCATACAACATTCTAAATCTATAAAGACACCATTCCAAAGGAGTTTGGGTAAAATGATGCCTATTGCAAAAGTTTACAGTGTTATGACATAAAATAAATTTCAAGGAACCAATTAATTGAAAATACTAATTTTCAATGGACAATCTATACTTCCTCCTCGTCTTTTTTTTTTTTTTTTTTTTCCAGATAAGAGAATTTTTATCATATCATAGAAAATGCGAGGAAGTTGGCATTTTTTTTTTCATCTTGGTGCTAGATGAGAATTTATTGCTTCAATTAATAACCAACTCCAAAATTATTCAGTCACAAAAATAAAATATAAAATATGTATTGAAAAAGAAAGTAAAAGCCCCAGATTTTTCGTTAATTCCCTGGCTTTCGCTAATCACCATCATTATCAATCAACACAATTTGAATCATGCTGTCATTTGTATAGGAGACTCTTCAACAAGAAGAACAACGTATGGCGTGAGATGAACATAAAAAAAAAAAAAATGAAAAATCCAAAATGAACAATTAATTAAAATTATCTTTCATACATAATAAAGAGCTATGAGAGTAATCAGATAAACAACATTATATGTAACGGTAGTAGAAAGGGAGGATATATACTAGACAGGGTATGCATTGCTTGAACCGCAAAATTTCTAGTTACACCAAAGGAACCCAAATCAATATGGCGTCAAACTTTCAACCGAAAAGAAATAAAATGGGGTCAAACTAATTAATCAATAGAAAATTTGTGTAATAACTAAAATGAAAATCATTCTGAGTGGTGATCCCAACAATTTAAATTAAGACAAAAACCACTATATTGTAACAGCAAATTAGAGGGACTACTCTTTTTTCCCCCTCAAATAGTTCATCTTACAATCTTGTTTCTGAATATATCATAAAAATGATCGCCAGTTGCAAGTTTCTTGGTTTTGCATTTTTTGAAATATGTGGTGGATGAAGGACCGCAATAGAACGACAGTGTCACACCTCTTTTCCCGTGTAGATATTCCTTTGTACTATTTTCGTACTCAACTTTTTAAATAAAAAAATATTTTCTTTTTTATTTGATTTTTCGATTGACTAAAGTAATTCCTTTGACCGGCTTTTTCTTATCACACTAAATAGCGAAAAATGAAAATAACATTTTTTTTATTAAAATGTTTCTCTCAAATCCAATGTCAAGGATCCTAATAAAATACTGAGACAAAAATGTCAAGTCTCTAAAAGAGAAGAATCAAGCTCCATACACGGAGAAAAGATTTTCTGTAACAATTAGGATAATCAAGCTCCATACACGGAGAAATGATTTTCTGTAACAATTAAGCCTCTTCAAGAACCTCTTCATCTTCACATGTCAGATATTTTCAGACCTGAAGGTAATTGTTCGCATGTTAGATCTTGTCCCGTAGACCGTGAGTGTCCTATTCTCGAAAGACAACTAAAAAAATTAAATGGTGGGCAAAATTTGTCCCTCAATTCGCAAATGAAGAAGCAGGTATGGTTCGCCGCAGATCCTACTTGGCCAAAGCCACAGACTACCAGGACAACCTCAATTTTTCCTCCACAAATGTCAACATCAAGCTCAATTCGCAGCAGCTCCAGATCAAAAGTCTCTGCTAAAAGTAGTTCGTAAGACAGTGTCTCAAGCAGGGTCTGACGATGAAGTAGAAAAACAGTTTCGCTCCTCAACATGGAAATTATTGTCATGGCAAAAACCTCATATAGCAGGCAATAACTTTATAATGTAACAGAAGTGTCCAATAATAGAACTCACGTGACAGTATTCCTCACTATTGTATACCATGGAAGCCATAGTAGCATATTTCCTTTTTGGATCAAATTCCCTTCATTTGCCTGAATTCAAGGTATATCTTCAACATGTGAGCTCATGAGATTGAAACCATTTGCAATGGTAGTGCGTGTATCTTGTCATGTGTGAATGGTACTGGATCTTCAGCACCTCGATGGGGGTAAATGTGGTGGGGCTTGCCCCCTTCAAGGAGTTAATCATGAGTGCTGCTAAGTGACGATCTTCTCGGAATCAGAATATCTCATAGCAGACGCAAGTCCTCAAAGAAACATCCAGAGGTTAGCCACGGCTATTGATCCTCCCTCCCGTTCCCCGTCCTGCACAGGAAATATAATATGTAGGACCGCCAAAAATGTTGTCAAGAGATGGAGTGGAGTGGGTATTTGAATAAAATGAAAATGAAATTCAATCTTTGACCAGGCAACCAGTTTACTAACATGTTTTGACCTGCAGGCTCATTCAGAATTTAGCTGTCACATTAGCTTACTCAAACCTCTGCTATCAGTTCCGTTTGTCCATCTGCACCGTAGCAATTGGGAGAAAGAGAGCTTCTCATTTTCAATGATGACCTGAACATGTTAAAAGAATATTATCTAACAAATCCAGGTATTTATATGGAATTTCATTATAATATCTTTTGGCTACGCAAGGCCTACATTATAATTAGTCAACACAATTCTGTACTTAAAGTTGAATATAAAGTTTTGTTGACCGTGATAATATTTTCATAATTAATTCTCCTGAACAGTGCAAAGAATGAAAATAGGGAAAATATATTCATATAAAAATAGATTGTCCTACAAAATAATTTATTTTGCTAAATATATTCTTTTGCAAATGATTAAATCATTTTACTACATATGGGAAAGCTGACTTCCACGGCGACAGTGTCAAACTTCTAGGGGCACAACAAATGAACCTATTGCTAGAACAAAATGTGCAAGGAAGCATAAATTATACCAGCAATACGATCCCAACTCAGTTCTTAAGCTATTGCAAATGATACTGCACACTCAATGTCAAAACTTTGATTCATCCTTCCACGAGTCCTTATCAAGTATGTATGACAAACGAGGGCCAGGGTAATAGTGAGTCTATCCTATACATTAGCAGGAATCATCTCTTCATCTTTTTTGGCTTTCTCTATGTAGCTAAGCCTCATTTTCAGTTTTGTAAGGTAATGGGAACCCAATGAACCACTCTCAGTTGATGCTAATAACTAGATTCACTTGATATAACAAAAACTGGAGTACCTTCCTATAGTCCTAAAAATTACCATGGATAGGCGCCACCTTGCTTTGTGGAATCACCCAGACCTCATCTGACCTTCCAGCCATTAGATGCTTATCGTGACTAAGCTGCTCAAGGTGAAAGGAGGGCTATTAGCTGCGAAAATGATCCATGGTTGGTCAAATTGAAGTATTTTGACAACAAAATCAATCTCACCATCTCAATTGCTCCTTAGAACAAGACCAGACCTTGAATGAGCACCTCAGCCACATCCAAATCCTCCAGTTGTGGATAGGCAAAACAGCAGAGTCGCACTCACTCATCCTTGGACAAGAAACTAACAATTTACAAAGATAATTCTTCAGTAGTAACTACTCATTAAAGCAGAGCTTAAAGACCACATTTATAAACAAAGCCCAATACTACCTACAGGCACAGATATCAGAACTCTTTGGTATTACAGATTACTCTAATACGAAAAAACTGATCAGGCTAACTATTCTAGTCCAAATATTTTCCAAGTTGAAATAATTAGATTGGTTTCTGTTCCATTATAAGTTAAATATATGATGACAGAACAGAGGCTCTCTATAGTTGTTATCACTAATTGATTCTCTTGTATTTTCAATGTAACATCATATTCCAATAAGTTCAATTAGTGCAAGAACAACAACAGGCTAAATGAAAAGTATTTGGAGTCATAAGGTGGACAAAAAGAGCAGACTTACCAAATGATTGGATGGCTCATCAAGCAAAACTATGTGAGGCTTTTTCAAAGTTATCCTAGCAAATGCAACTTTGCCTTTCTGCGCACCTATTTATATGGTCAAAGCACCATGTTACATATGCAATAACATCCAACAAGCCTCAGAGTAGTACACAGTGAACTACTTGCAAATTGACTAACCTCTATTAGGGCTTCACAATGTCATAAAACAATTGCTTCAAAAATAATTTACATATGCAACGGTAGCGGAGAGGGAGGCGATGTATCATAAAGGTATACATTGGTTGAAGTGCAAGATGCCCAATTACACCAAAGGAACACAAGTGAGCTCAAAGCTTTTCGATCGAAAATCCCTGCAAGAAGAATGCTACATAAGAAGGCATTTGCAGATAAAACGACATGATGTATAACAAAATCATATTCCGCAATGGAGTAAATGCAAACAACCAATACTTTAAAGACCTGAATAGATTTTCCCCAGAGGTCCTGCTAATAATGCAAACACAAAGGCAGGCAACATATCGTTACAATCTCAACCAAATAAGCACGAGTATATAGGCTAAAAATTTCTAGCAAGCTGTAAACACAAACAGAATGGTGCTATGGAATATCAATGCTATCATGATGGAGTTGTATTAAAAGCTTGGAGCAATAAGCTGCCCCAGAAATGTGTCCCAAATAGATTGCTTAATACTACAAAGGATCATCATCAATAAAAATAAAAAAAAAAGGGTTCTCGATTCTAAAGAAAACAATTGAAAAAAAAAACAATGAATGAGCTAGGACACAAGAAAAAGATGGTGGGAAGAGAACATACAAGAAACGCTGAAAATGCAAAGACATATGGTTGTGGAACGCTATAATTCTTCATGATAGTGCATCTTTCTTCACAGTTCGTTTAAGCATCAAGTAGAGTTGAAGATATGCCATCAATATAGCAAGAGGCAGCACTGAGTGAATTTCGACCTAAAGTTTATTGTCCAACAAAACAGAGCTGATCCAACCCAACAAGAAATCCCGCTCAAATGTCAGTCTTTGACTTTCAGTGGTAGAGCTTGCCTAGCTATTAGATGCTCATCGTGACCAACCCGCAAATCAAGGTGAAAAGAGGGCTATTAGCTGTGAAATGATCCATCATTGGTCAAATTGAAGTATTTTGACAAGGAAATCAATCTCACCATCAGAATTAATCCTTGGAACAAGACCAGACCTTGAATGAGCGCCTCAGCCACATCCAAATCCTACAGGTGTGGATAGGAAAAAAAAAAACAAAAACATTAATCATTAGACAAGAAACTAACAATTTACAAAGATAATTCTTTAGTCACTGGTCATTAAAGCAAAACTTAAAGACCGGATTTACAAACAAAAAGGGGTCCACATATTTGTATGTAAAGCCCAATACTGCCTATAGGCATAAAGATCAGTACCATTTGGTATTGTAGATTGCTCTATTCTGAATATTTTCCACATTGGAACAATTAGATTGGTGTCTGTTCCATTATTTGCTAGATGTATGATGACGAGGGCTACCAGCAGCTATGACCACCATTTGGTTCTACTATATTTTTAATGTAAAAACCAGATTCCGACAAGTTCAATTAGTGCAAGAACAATAACAAGCTAACTGAAAAAGTAATCAAAGTCATAAAATGGAGAAATATGAGTAGAACTTACCAAATGATAGGATGGGTCGTCAAGCAAAACTATGTGAGGTTGCTTGAAAGTTATCTTGGCAAATGCAACTCTGCTTTTCTAACCACCTATTTATATGGTCAAAGCACCATGTTATATGTGCAATAACATCCAAAAAGCCTTGGAGAAAGTACACAGTGAACCACAATTCAGATTACAAATTATCTAACTTTTAACAGAGCTTCACAATGTCATAAGAACATTGCTTCAACAAAAAATTTATACATGCAACACTAGCACAGAGAGAGGAGATATACCAGGCAAGATACAAATTGGTCGAATCACAAGATTTCCAGTTACTCCAAAGGAACCCATGTCAGCTCGAACATTTTGTTCTGGAACTCCTTTTGGGAAGAATGCCACATGGTCACCGCTGATGATGGAAACCCGAAGGTAGGCAGCCTATCATAACAATCTAACCCAACAAGCATAAGTATATTTGCTAAAAATTTCTAGCAAGCTGTGAGCAACAGTTCCTAAACCACCAGAATTCGAGACCCAACCAGAAAGCGATTTATGGAATATCAATGCTGTCACGTGAAAGCTTGGAGCCATGAGCTGCCTCGGAATTTTATCCCAGATTGATTGCTTAATACTACAAAGAATCATCATAAAAAAGGAAGAAGAAGGTTCCTATTCTTAAGAAATCCATAAAATGAAAAAACCGCATCCATTTTCTTCACAATCACATCATAGCTTCCACAAAACTAATCATCCTTTTAGATTTTGAAAAAGATTTGTTCTTATTTAGATCATATTCACCAGAAGGAAAATTCAGAACATAGCAGTGCAACAAATATATTTAATTGCTTCTTCCTTTATTGATAAATTGCAAAAGAAAAAGAAAAAATGAAGCAAGACAATGACACCAACAGCATTAGCCCTACCTTAGCAGCGTTCGCACGTGATCATTCCAAGAGATTCTGCCAATGCAAGATCACAATGGTATCTGCAAAACAACTAGAGTGAATGAGCTTAAGGGCCCAAGAAAAAATATGTTGGGAAGAGAACAGACAATAGACGCTGAAAATGCAGAGGACTATGATTGTGGAATGCTACGATTCTTCGTGATGGTGCGATTTCATTCACAAATGGTTTGGGCATCGAGCAGAAATGAGGATATGTGGTCAACATAGCAAGAGGCAGCACTGCGAGCGTTTCATCCTACAGTTCATCGTCCAACGAAACAGAGCCAATCCAACCCAACGCAATCCCCCACCCAAACATCAGTTCGTATTGAGCATCGAATTGAGAAAGTAGAATGGAAAAGGATGCCTTCAAAACCAAAAATAACTTACTCGAACCCTAAGAAAACTCACTGTAGTGTAGATGCATGAATCAATTCACCAGATGTGAACCTCAGGGATCTCTTCGATGAGGGGCCAATAGTCGCCAGTGAGTTTTGCGCATCGCTCTTTCAGAATCTCGCATCTATGTATGTACAATCGTTGGAGGGAGGGAGGGAGGCCATCCTTTGGCAAGTACCTCAACTTGGGGCAATATCCAATCAATAAACATCGGAGAGAGGAGAGATGATTGTGGAGACCGCTCGATAGTCTTTCTGTGTTTCTCAAACCATATATTAAAAGAGAGGTTAGAGAGGAAGGAAAGAGACTCCAAGCATTCTTATCCTCCGAAGGAAACCACTCCTCCTCTCCCTCCCCTCCCATGTTAAAATCAACGGTCAGATTCTCGAGAGATGTGAGCAGGTGTAAGCCCCACTCTCTCACTGGCTGCTTCAGAGCCACGAGCACCATAATTTCAAGGTGTCGCAATTTGGGAGGCAGACCTCCTTTGGGGAAGCATTTGATATTTTGGCAAAAGACAATTATTAGCTCTTGGAGGGAGGTAAGATGATGCCACTTATTTGGCGGGGACTTTATCATCGGACAAGCCAAAAGTTTTAGACTCTGCAGGGTGATGGGAAGGGGTGGGAAGTCCTCTATCTCCAATACCGGACACTCCCATATTTTCAATTTAGTGAGATTGTTACACTTGGCAATGTTACAGTTGGCAATAGACTTTATCTTAGAACAATAACTAAGATCAAGACTCGAGAGGGTGACGGGAAGGGGAGGGAAGTCCTCTATCTCCAGTGCTGGACAATTATAAATATGCAATCGAGTGAGATGGGAGAGCGTGTGAAGGCATTGTGGTAAGCTTCCTAGATTTTGACATTTTCCAATTGTCATTGTTTCAAGCGATTCTACGGCAATCCCTTCCAATGACTCCACTCCCTCACAATTGTCTATATGAAGTGCCTTCAGAGGAGCAAGTCTACCCTTGGCAAATGAAAAGGATATTGGAGAATCATAATGATGTATCTTAAGAGATTCAAGTTGAGAAATCGAATTATTGCTGCTCGGGTCACCTTGAGGAATGTTTAGAGCCATGATTTTTGGACAATTCTCAATCACCAAATGTTTAAGTGTGTGCATCTTACTTGGAAGCTTTTCTAGACTTGTGCAATCCACCAATTCCATCCTTTCAAGATTACAGGGTAGCTCTATCTCTCCGTCTCCTGCCACAAAAGATGTGAATTGAGGACAATTTTTTATTACTAATTCCTGGAGGCAAGTGAGATTTTGCGTTTCATTTCCATCTTGCCACAAGCATGTTAGCTTGTCACACAGTCCTATATGAAGCTTCCTTAGCTTGCCCAAGCAACTCATAAACCGATGATCAAAGGAAACAAGCTCTATGAGTTTGTTAATTTTGAGAACTGTCAAAGAAGTTAGCTTGAACAAGCTCTTTAAGATCTCCTTACTACAATCCTCAAGGTATAACTCATCGAGAGATGGAAGACATAACTCACTGGTTGAGTTATTCAATTGTTGGCATGAATGAATTTCAAGCTTTATAAGGTGATCAAGTTGACAAGGCAATGTCTCGACCAGCGAAGGACAGCTCCGAACAACAAGATGCTCAAGACTGGAGAATGGGACTTCTTTTTTTGGGCCCCCCGCATAAGGAGACCAATCCTTCCATGCCAACATCTCTTCGAACTGCAAAGTAATTAACGACGAAAAAGGACTATCACCTCCGTAAAAATTAGAGCCTATTATTCTTACTGCATTTAGACCTTTAAGAGATAATTCTCTCAATGAAGGTAGTTGTCCAAGTGAAGGCAACGATGTGACATAAGGACAGTCCCACAAGCTCAAAGACACTATCTGAGAATATGATGAACCATTTAACCATGATGGGAATATTGCACCGCCATAGTTCAAAATAGTGAGATTTTCAATATCAATGGGAGGTCGCAAAGACTCAAGCACCCGTGATTCGTGCTTATCATTCCTAAAAATTCCAAAATCTTTATCCCAGTGCAAGGATAATTTTCTTAGGCCTTGCTTTCCTAACAAATTAGCATCAACAGCATCTCTAACATCTTCCACCTTTTGTAATTTTGATATGCATAATTCTCCTTGAAGACGTGATAGGGCCTTTAACTCCTTTAACTTTAGCCCTTTCTCTGTTCCTACCATAAACTTGGACAATATAGTAAGATTCTTCAAATTACCGATACCCAGTGGCATCTCTTTTAGACTTTTTGTATCTCTAACATCAAGAAACTGTAAGCTGACCAACTTTGTGATACTATTAGGCAACTTTGAAAGTTTATGACAATCTCTTAAGATCAAAGCTTGTAATTTGCACAAGTTGCCAATAGTCTCAGGTAGCCTTTCGATATAAGTGTTCGACAAATTGAGATATCGAAGATGTTTTAATTCATGAACACAATTTGGTACCTCTACGATGTGACAATGACATAATGAAAAAACCCTTAGAAACTTCAAGTTTGTCAGCAACTCATGTAGCACCTTGTCGGATATACGGAGAGAGCTCCCACTAGATCCAATACGCACCAAAATTAAACTTCGTAATACCTTCATATCATGATATGCCCTCAAGCATTTTGATGTAACAAACTGCGACCAAATGAATGATGCATACCGAGCTCTCTCCAAAGATGCATAATCTTCATTAATTGCCGGTTGAGACTCCCCAGAGCTAAAGCATATCCCACCCTCAATTGACTTTGCTAGATCATTCAAAAGATCATGCATTGAAAACTTAGATGTGTCAACACTTGATTTTTGAAGAAATGATCTTGATACTAATTCATCGAAGTAATTCCATCCTAATTCCAACTTATTTTTCTTTGTTTTTTGTCCATCTAAAAATCCCTCCGCTATCCATAAGAGTACTAGCTCATCCCTCTCAATTTCGTAATCCTTAGGAAATACTGCACAATAAGAAAAGCATCTCTTCAAATAGGAAGGAAGATGGACGTAGCTCAATTTCAAAATAGGGAGAACCTCATCATTCTTTGTCGTTGGAAGATCCCATATTATGTTATTTAAGGTATCTTCCCATTCACTGGGATTCATTTTATGACGTAGGACACCGCCAAACATCTTCGCTGCCAAAGGTAAACCTTTACATCTTTTAGCTATTTTCTTGCCTATTGTTTCAAATTCCGGGTGGCTCTTAAAATTTGTTGCTTCAAGAGCATGAAAGGCCAATAAGCTTGTACAATCATTGAGGGACAATTCCTTCAAAGGAATTGGCGGTGCTTTTGTTACTGAAACAACAGCATGGTTGCGAGTCGTAATAATAATCTTGCTTCCCCTAGCACCCACTACAAATGGCTTTAAGAGATCGGTCCATTTTTCATACTTCTCATTCCAGATATCGTCTAGAACCACAAGAAACTTCTTTCCGAAAAGATTGTCCCTCAACTTAACTTGAAACTCGTTTAGATCTTTGCCCTCATAGGGCAACCTAGTGATTGACCGTAAAATAGTCTTTGTTATGTCGAGAACATCAAAAACATCTGAAACACAAACCCATGCTCTCATCTCAAAACATCTATTCACTCTTGCATCATTATACAGCTGTTGAGCCAAGGCAGTCTTTCCAATACCGCCCATCCCAACTATGGGGACTATGCTTAGCGTGGCATTAGAATTTTTGACCTCATTGATCAATAGTTCGAGTATTTGTTCTACATCCTCCTCCCTACCAAAAAATTGAGGCTCTGATAGAGAAGTGGTTATCCTTTTACTGGTGTAGTTGGATTTGTCCACAACATTCTCTCTCAAGTTTAAATGAACCTTTCCAATGACAATCTCTTCCAACCGGTCATTGATCTCTTGTACCTTGGTTTCAGACATGAGCGAGGGTGGTCGGCCAAATACAGAGAACTTCCATTTCCCCAAACCTTTGCTTGTGCTGGATTCTGCCTCTGACTCAACTTGAGCAGCTTTGATCTCAAACTCATTGAGCAAGTCTTCCATGTCATAGGCCAAGTCCTTAACCTTGTCCAGCCACAGCTTCACTTGATGGTTACCACTAAGTTCCTTGTCCTCCGCATCAGCCAACACTGCATTGATTATGAATAGCTTCTCCTTCCACACCTTAGGCAAGGTAGTGCTGATTCCTTTATGTTGTGCATAACCTAGTGCGGAAGAAGCCAACTTGTCGAACAGGACCTGAAAGGATGAAGCCAAAAAGGAACCCAACACGATCCCTCCAATGTCCATACGTGAATCAGTCACTGTAATGAACAAGAAAGGTGTTATGGTGAAGCAAAGTGAAAATGAACTAATGGAGAGAGAAAACTATGAAGTCCTAGGAACACTGAGATGATGACCTACGAAAAAGATTTTTAAAAAAAAAAGACCAAGACTTTCAAGGGATGCACATCAAAGGTTAGACAAATCAAAATAAATACTATTGTCCACAAGTGCTAGTTACATCAATTACTCTCTTTATTCTTCGGATCAAGACTTTTTGGCTATTGGATCTTTACTTTTGGCCATCCAAAACAGAGTCTTAATATGACCAACTTAGAGTGTATGCATATTTTCGCCATAAGTGTTATCACTCACGAGTGTTTTGTTGGCTTTTTTAGCGTTTGTATATTCTTAGTAACCTCATGATTTCAATGTCTTTGTTTTCTGCTTTATTGGTGAATATGAGATTAATGAAGTCTTTTACATGGGAGTTTCTATGCGAAAGATTCATAGCAAGATGGGTGATAATGATTTGTTGAAGTGTGTTCAGGTAGTGGTTGATAATCAAGAATCACCTTGATAGGAGAATCGCGATCCTTTGAACACGATTATCAAGTTCATTAGTGTAATGGGTAGAGTGTGACATCCAGTGGATTATATGTTGTTAATACTGGACTCATTTACCATTTACAGAGAAAGCAACTTGCTTGATGGATTAGTTGGTGTGCTTATCCCTTTTTTCTTATTTAGCGATGTATAAAGTTGACCAAGTTAATAGGATCAGCAAATAAGCATATTTGTGCAACTTAGTAAAATAAATGCTTTTGAAACATAACATACTGAGGATTCGCCCAATAATGGCATCTTAGTTTCTGTTACACATATACATGTTATCAAAGACAATTAACTTTGTCTATCCACTAAGGAGAATAGAAACACGTGCTTTAGGCTAAATAAGGAAAAGGGTCAAGCACACCAACTAATTCATTAAGCAACTTGCTTTATTTTACTCTGCAAATAATGAATAGTCAGAAATCACCAAATGACAATGTATAATCTACTGAAAATTATACTCTTCCAATCACACCAATGAACAAGAAAATCGAGTTCAAAGGACCATGATTCTCGTTTCAAGCGATTCCCCATCATCAACTACTAACCCATCACCTTTCAGCAGATATTGCCGCCCATCTTGCTGCAACTTTTTCTTCTTTTTCTTTTCTTCACAAGTGCTTGTTCTGTAATATTTAGAGATTATCCCCATACATATGTAGTATCCACGATCATATACTTGTTCATATAAAAAAAAATCATAAACTCGGGAAGACCAAAACTTCACTGGGTATCATGAACTTTTTTGTCATGAAAGTGAAGTATAACTGATAAAGAGCTTATGGGAAAGAAAATTTAATAAAATCGAAGAAGACTAAGACTTACGGTGATGCAAATTGGATTTGTCGCTTCACTTTTCAAATCCCTCCTCTTCCGTTCCCATGTGAATGTCTTTTTTACATTACTAGTAGTTTTCCACGCGTTACATGGATGCCAATTTTTATTTTTATTTGTTTATGTGTGTGTGATTGACAATTAGCAGTGATTATTGTTCTCTTGCTCAAATTGACAAAACTATAATTTTAGTCCAACTTTTGTCATTTTTAATCATATTGTGATTAATCATTCATTAATCTCTGTTGTACTTGTCTATTGGAATTATGTCTAGATTTCCATTTATCTTTTCAAATATAAGTCTAATAAATGGAAAAAGAGCAAGAAGAAAAACTAAATAAGAAAAACAGCAAAAAACTGATGAAGAAAAAAAAATGCAGGAATGGGGCGATAATACTCTTCGTGACTCGCGGAGAGTTCCACTTCACATTTTTTTTTGTTTTGTTTTTTATGAAGATGCAATCTAAATTTACTAATATGCAAGATATGATTTTCCCAAATTTCCCAAGTTATAGCATGTGATTTATCAAAGGAAATGTGCAAAAAAGAGAATTAACAATAATGCACTCCAAAAAGCCTAGATGCGCATGATAATGCTTATCCATGAAAATTCTAAGTTTTCTGATATAATTGTCCTGATATGGATATAATGCAATTCTATGCTGATATGTAATGAAAAATCAAAAAATAAAGGTCTGAGTTTTGGCTCAAACAATTATGTGTGCAGATGTATCACCTGATTAAAACAAAATTAACAAATCACCATGAATTATGCAATCAAGCTGCAACTTTAACCTGGCCAGCAAGTATATGGCATCAACTTTCCCCAATTTTGCTATTAAACTTGCTGCATCAGTTCAAGGGAAAAAGAGAGCAAGTAGAAAGATGTCTTTTACCTATTCCAAGTAGACTTCCTGGAGCTGACCAGGCGAATGGGATAAGATCCACAACAGCAATCCAGCAAGCACGAGCGCTAGGTTTGGCAGTTCACTGTACGCGTGCGTATTCAGCTACGGCAATGCGTGGTCGCCGCTTGCAACGACGAACGATGGTATTGACTGAGCGACGACTAGAGATGGTGGTGATTGGCGACAATAGATGTGCATGCAAGAAATGAATTGAACGAGAGTGGAGTCTGTGGGCGTGAGTTTGATGATGAGGATGGTGGTGGTGGTGGATGAAGAAAAAGTGAGGCGGCGTGGTTTCAAAGAAAGGAGCAGGAGAACCAAGATGAATTCAGCCGTGTGTGTTTTTCTCTCGGGGGTTCCCATTTTATCTTTGCTTTTCTTTTCTTTTTCTTTTTTTTTATTTGGGGAATAAATTCGAAAGAACCTAATCCTATTTGTCGAAATTCTGGTAAATGCTTATAAAATGCTTTAATTCCTATAAACTTCTTCTGTGAGAGGAAAATCTGTTCCAGTTTTCCAAAAGTTTATGAAAACCACTTTTGGACAGAAGTTAGGTATCGACAAATTTTAACAATTAAATGATTATTTTTGAGCTATTTATACTTATTTTGGTAACTCGAGATTTCTTAATTTTTGGATGTGTGGAGCTGTCAGATGATCCTTTCCAGGTGTGGCTGTAACCGCCTGCTTATTGCTCACGTTTCGCCTCTTTGTAGAGGAATGGTTTTGGAGGTTTTTTTTTTTTTTGGTCTGAGAATGGTTTTGGAGGTTCAAACACTAGGATTTGTACCTGACTTCTGCTCCTTTTCAGATTTTCCATTATGTTCCTCTTTTGGATCGAACCGAGTCAATTCCTCTTATTTTGCTCCATGAAAGTAATTTAAGGATGTGTTTGTTTCGAAAAAAACTCAAGATTTAAATAAAATTTTCCGAAAAATGACTAGTTATGTCATTCAAAAAAATTGACCAACACAGAGTATTTTCATTGCCAACATCAATTTATACCTGCATATTTCGGTAAATGATGTAAAATTTTGATTTGTTCATTTTTGTGAGCAATAAATCAATCAGTTGAGAGTAATCATGGAGACTATGCATATGCTAAAACAATTATTGGATCATGTTCACGAATAGTGACCAAAGATGGGTCCCATACATGCTAAAACAAAATGATGGAACTGGGAGGGCCCTGCATTATTAGCCTTTTTTGTCACCATGTCCAATCAAGCATAGCATTAAGGACTTGACCCTCCGAGGATCCCCCCCCCCCCCCCGGGAAAAAAAAAAGAAAAATCTCTAAGGCACTCATTTGTATTTCGTCCGCCAATTATTAAAGGCTGAAATGAAAATGTTCACCATTTTTCATTTGAAAAAGAAGAGCATTTAAGACTCATATGGTGTAACTGATTGTTATCATAAAATTAGTCCATCGTATTTCAAATACTTTTATTAAATCATGTTTTAGATATTGTAGGTTCTAAGAATTAACAAAAGTCGAGAATCTAAATATGCATGAGCGGAACATGTAATGTGTGTGGACATGGAATGACTCGAGGGGTTTAACCAACTAGAGAGAGAGAGCCATTATATTACGTTAAATTGAAGTCTAGCATGTATCGCATGATCTTGCTTTTTTAAAAGCAAAATTCGTTTTCTTTCTTTAGTGTGGAGAATAAGCCAACTAGTATGGAATACTTTCTAAACAATGGATCTAGATTGTCTATAATTTTAGAATTTTGAGGACAATTCAACCTACTTATTATGAGTGAGCTCCAAATTAGTATTATGCCTTTCCTCCAATATTACTTGAAGCGAATTAGTATCATTCGTCGATGTATATACTAATTATAATGATTCCAGAGAATTCACAATTGTGCACCATCAGAAGCCCGTACACAAACTATTTGAAATTTGAACTTATACCGTGTAATGAATTAGAAGCTGTACATCTATTGTCGCAAGAATTCTGTAGCTAGCCATCTCGTGGCAACATATGTCTCCCCGGCAGCTCCTCGTGCATCATGGGGCCAAAATCACATCAAAGGATCGTTGCTTTGTCAAAGTTATTGAAACATAAATTATTGAGGATATAACCAACAATAGCATCTTATTGTATGTTATGTATCCACAAGTTATCAAAGAAAGTTAGGTTTGTCTGTTTGGTAAGGAAAACAAAATCACATGCTCTGGGTCAAAAGAAATGGTCCCCTATTTTAATCGACATCCGAAAGTCTTGATTTGAAGAAAAAGGATAACAATATAACTCAATGACATAATGTGCGTCAAAACATATGCTCTCCAATCTAACTCAAACTTCTTGGCGTATTAGAAAGACCAAGACTTTGTTGGGACTCATCAACCTTTTTGTGTGAAAAATTAAGCAAAAGGGAAAAAGTGATAGTGGGAAAGAAACTTTAATCAATTCCAGGAAGATCAAGACTTTGCAAGATGCAAATTGGCTTTATCGCTTCACTTTTCACATCCCTCTTCTTCCATCCTTATGTGAATGTCTCTTTTTACATTACTAGTAGAATTCCACACGTTACATGTCTTGCTTAAGATTAACAATACTAGAAATAAGTATAAGAAGGAAGCCAAGAAGGGACTCGAAAAGATCTCTCCAATGATCATGGGTTTACCAATCATTGAGAGAACAACAAGGGTTCTAGGTTCCAAGTTCCAGAACATATAGGGTAGGTTCCAGGTTCTAAAAAATGAGAAACCTACTCTAACAAAAACCATTGAGTCCTAAAACTTTAGACAAAGACAAGGACCAAGGCTTTTTTTAAAAAAAAATAATAATAAGTGCACGGGAAGTCCGAAAACTTATCATGAAAGTATAATTGAATTATAAAATTTTCAAAAGAAACAATTGAGTCCTAAAACTTGTTACAAAAGTATAATCCAGTCCTAAAACTTTCAAAAAGTGCAATTAATTCCTAAAATATGTCTTGAAAGTGCAATTAAATCTTAAAACTTTCGAAAATTGCAATCAACGAATAACTTAATTGGACTAATTTGACATGTTTTAGGACTTAATTGCATTTTTTGAAAGTTTTAAGACTTAATTGTACTTCATAACAAGCTTTAAGACTTAATTGTGCTTTTTGAAAGTTTTAAAACTTAATTACATTTTCATGATAAGTTTTAGAATTTATAATGCACTTATCCCTTTTTTTGCATCCGTACATTCTTAGTAACCTTATAATTTCAATGTCTTTATTTAATGTGTTATTGGTGAATATGCAATCAATGTAGTAGGCTTTTATGCGGTAGTTAGAGTGCTATAGATTCGCAACCAAACAAGCAACAATGATCTATTGAAGGGTGTTGTGTTAGTGGTTAATGATCGAGAACTGTTTGATAGGAGAATCGTGGTCCTTTGCATGATTTTCCTGTTCATAAGTGTGATGCCTAGAGTATATCTAGTACTTTCTTAGTTGGTGATGCCTGACCCTTTTTCTTGTCTAGCGATGAATGAAGTTGACCACAATTAATAGGACTGACAAATAAGCATCTTTGTACAACTTGCACCAACTTAAATAAATGTTGACAATCCACCTAACAATGGCATCTTACTTTCTATTATAGATCCGCAAGTCATCAAAGACAACTAACTTTGACTGTTCGATAAGAAGAACATAAACACGTGCTTTGGGCCAAACAAGAAAAAGAGTCGAGTACACCAATGAATCCATGAATCAACTTGCTTAATTTTTACTTTGGGAATAGTACATGATTCACAAATCATCAACTAATCCATCAAGCAAGTTGCTTTGGGCTAGCTTTTTTTGTTCAAAGGACCATGATTTTCCTATCAAGTGGTTCACTATCATCAACAACTACTTCAGCACCCTTCAATAGATAATTGCCGCCCACTTTGCTGCAAATTTCTAGCACTATAGCTGCCATGTAAAAGCCTATACTAAAAAAAAAAAAAAAAAAAGCAACAACAACAACAACAATAACAACAAAACATTGTAAGTTATAAATTTTTTATGAAAACATGCATGCCCTCTAAGTTGGTCATGTGAAGAAAGGGCAAAGTACCAAAAAAGTTATAAACCTATGACATTTGTACCAATTTAATCCTAAACATTTCAGTTAGGCTAATTTAGTATTAAATATTTTTATATTGGTACTAATTCAGTCCTTCTGGCCAATTTTGGCTAGTTGGCTGGCTATGACATGGACATTTGCGGGCTGGCGAACGCTAATGTGATAATTTTTTTAAAAAAAAATTGATTTATTTATTATTTTTCCTTTTTTTTTCCTTTTCCTTTTCCTTTTCTTTTTCTTCTTCTTCCTCTCAGCCTTCTTCTCCTGCAATGCCTAGCAAGCCTTTGATAGCTCACCAGTGGTGTGGTGAGGGCTTCATGGTCCTCGCCTAGTGGCTGGCAAGCCGCTAGAGGCTCGTTGGCCACTACAGGAGAAGAAGGTTGAGAGGAATAAGAGGAAAAGGAAAAGGAAAAGGAAAAAAATTATTAAAAATTCGAAATAAATTATTTAAAAATTGCCACATTAGCGTTTGGCAAACATTTATGTTAGCATTGGTCGGCCAAAATTGGCTGAAAAGGATTGAATTAATACCAATATAAAAAGGTTTAGGACTAAATTGGTTCAACTAGAAGGTTTATGACTAAATTGGTATAATGTCACAGGTTTAGGACTTTTTTGGTACTTTTTCCTGTGAAGAAATATCACCTATTATCCTATATTTTGGATGGCCACAAGAAAAGGTCCTCTTTTTCAAACAATAGCCAAAAGTCTTGATCCGGAAAAAAAAAAAAAGGAGAACAATTGATTTATCTAACTCAAGGACACAATGTGCATTAAAACATGGTCTCTTTTGTCTAAACTCAAGTTGCTTGGCTTGATAGTATACTCATAAAGTACTTTTCATCAAGAAGACCAAAACTTTACTGGAAGGATGCAAATTGTCTTTGTTGCTTCACTTTCTACACCCCTCCTCTTCCATCCCTATGTGAATGGGTCTTTTTCCATTACTAGTAGAATTTCCATGTCTTGCTTAAAATTAACAATTCTAGAAATTAGTATGAGAAGGAAGACAAGAAGGAACCCAAAAAGATCTCTCCAATAGTCATGGGACAATCAGTCGAGAAAAACAAGGGTTGTGGTGAAGCTAAGTGATAACATGCTAATGGATAGAGCAAACTATAAAGTAGACCAAGACTTTCACCTACCAAAAAGATTAAACAAAGTCCAAGACTTTTATGCACATCAGAGGTTAGAGAAATCAATATAAATACTTTTTGTCCACAAGTGCTTGTTTCACAATATCTAAAGAATATTCCCAAAGACTTTGCTAGAAATCATGTGCTTTTTTGTCCAGAAAGTGAAGCAAAAGTAGATAATTTCCACCCATTACATGTGAATCAAAAGTGAAGCACTTTAAGAAAAAGTGAAAATAAATTTAAAAACAAAAAACCTTTAGATAGACCAAGACTTTGCACAAAATAGTGATGATTGGAGAGAAACTTCAATCAATTCCATGAAGACCAACACCTTGCAAAAAAGTGATGATGGGAGAAAAACTTGAATCATTGTGAGGAAGACCGAGACTTTGTAGGATGCGAATTGGCTGTGTTCCTTCAGTTTTCACATTTCTCATTCAATGCTATGTGATTGTCTCTTTTTCTGTTACTAGTAAAATTTTCACATGTTATGTGTAAAATTAACAATACTATAATTTCGGTTAACTATCATCATGTTTAATCATATTGGGCTTTTCATTGATTAATAACTATTATACTTGTCTATTAGAATTATCTCTGGGTTTTCATTCATGTTTATGAGTTTAAGCTTGATAAAAGAAAAAAGGCAAGAAGAAAAGCGAGCAAGAAAAAAAAAACAGCAAAAGCTTAATAGGAGACAAAAAAAAATCAGGAATAGGGCGACATAGAGAGGGCCACCCATCCAATGGCCGGCGGCATGCTGCTGGAGTAGCACCTCCGTAGGATGGCTCATTCCAACCCTATCGCCACTTTCGCAGTTGGCACTACTATTTGGACTAACCATCACAACCAATTATCCTAAATTACCTATGACTAAACTAACTTAATCTATAGATATATTCACAATGAAAGAATGAATTCTAGAATTTACAATTTCTCGTGTGCAACGTGAAAGGTTGGGTTCAACATGGAGTCACATCATTCAATAGTGGATGTGAGCTGGGCTCACATGCTTTGGGTTCATTGAAAAATTTTCTGCCATCATGACAAGAGTTGCTACCATAACAAAAGAGTATTTCTTTTTTTCTTTTTTTTTTAAGTAATAAAAAAAAGGACTTAGGCTCAAGAGACCCAATTCAAATTTATTACGCCCATGAAGCTGCATCTTGGAATCCCGACAGACTAACTTCCTTCAGCTTAGTTATAATCGTTGTAGTTGGCTTATCAGTGAAAAGAGGAATAATTAAGAGGGAGAAAGAAGAATCAAGAAAGCTGGAAAAGGGAAGTGAACCGCGCTCTAGATAGAGAAAGGACTCGGTTCAAGTTTGCAGGGGACATCTTAACACGTTGAATTATGTCGTACAAGAAGTGCTCGAAAAGAATTCAAAGACCAAAATTTTCTAGATTAAGCTGTAATTTCAATTCCATTTGGGTTTTAGGTTGCTAGGTTTATTATAGAGATTGTTGAGCTATGAAATCATGTAGTAAATAAACTTCGGTGTGTCATGAAACTTTGGGACTTTAAGGAAGTCAACTTAGGATTCCAACTTGGTTGGGGTGAAATTTTGAAATTTATTGTGCACTACCCGAACCATATTCAAACTATTGTGTTTGGCACTGGTTTTCGCCAGTTTATGGAACTCTATTGGGTAGAAGGTTAGTTCTCATTTTAAGCACGTTGAGTTAGTTTTCCAATGACTTTGGACCTACTTGAAACAGATGTCAGTAGAGTTCGTTTTTTAAGTTTTGCACACGAGCAGCCACAATACAACAGACAAAAGTAATTGTCTACTTTGGGCGAGCCTTTTGTTCGTGCATCAGAGTTATTTGTTACCAAATAAGCTTAGTTTAGTCGAGTCTAAGTTAAGGTACTTATCTACTTGATTTTGATAGCCGTTTCTCACTTAATTGATTGGATTTCCCATTCTTTCATTTGAGGTAACTCTCGTAGTTTAGTTTGCATCTTCAGGTGAATGGTGCTTGTTTCTTCTATGATTTTTTAACACATGTCTTGATAATAACATAAATTAGATATTTATAAGTTTTAGAAGATGTATTTCATATTGTTTAGAGCATATTTGTTGCATGAAACGGGATAAGACGATGACTATCCTTTTAGTAGTTGTTTTTGCATAGCAAAGTATCTCTTGAAATAGTTTGGAAGTTAATTATTTGTGAAATGAATTTAGAAATACTATGTGAAATGTGTCCTTCTTGATGGAGGAATTGTGAAAGGATACAAGCATCAATTTGTAAAACTGGTTTTTAAAATGAAGTCTGAAGTTTTTTTACGTTAGTTACTTGTACAAATTTGTGCAGAGCAACCAAGTGTTTGTGCCCCTGTTATCCTAATATGTGGCTCAAATACTGTTGCTACTTTTGGGTGATCTTTGAGCGTGATCTATTAAAATTTGAGCACTTTTTGGACAATTTTGGGACGCATGTGGCAAGAGAGCATGTGGAACTGAGGCCCTTTCCAAATCTGGTAACCAACTTTACTTCAGTAGCTGCTGGATTGGCAAATTTTGTGACTCTGAAACCTTTCTAAAATTAAAGTAAAGTTTCCTGCCACATGTATTTGAATCTTCCCTAATCTTGTCATATAATAAGAAACTGAGACTCTCAATTGCAAGTTTAAATGCACTGATCACTGCAGTTTTATTAAATTCACCTCTGGTTGGAAGATGGATCAATTGATACAAGTTCATGTTGTGATTTTGGCTCTCTTTTACGTCATTTATTTCTAACATAAGATGCTTTTACTCAATACCCAGCATTTCATATCACTTGCTCTATTACACATTCTGATCACAATAATCTGTATAGAGTGATTCAATAAACCGTAGAAAGGCACATCAATTTTTTGCACAATTTATTTCTGAATCTTTTAGCTTTGAATCCTTCAAGTTTGCATTTCCACGACTTTCAGGGGAGAGAGAGCTTTTTGTTGTGGATGGTGCCGGTACCGGGGGATTCTCTTGGAAGAGAGAATGGGGAAATCAGAACCCGATGTATGCGGCTTTTCTTGAAGACAAATAGTCGTCACTTTGCTTCGAAACGGAGTCTTGAAGAAACCAGCTTCACAAGTATATATTAATCATTCTTAAGATAAATCTTTGGACGCAGAGAGAGAGAGAGATTGAACTTTCTATTGTATAAAATAGGTTGAAGTTGGGGTTTCTTGATATTCTAGGCTGCTTGGGCTACTGCTGCCACTCTTAGCAGTCTCTTTTGTTTTCAATTTCCTTCTCTCGTTATTTTTGCTGTCCAATTGATTGCAATGAAGTGATGATTTAAGAGATTGTTAATCTGGTGCTTTGGTCCAGAAAGCCTTTTTTTTCCTTGCAAACTGGTGCTCATACTGATGACGCGGTGACTAATTCTTTCGCATGATCTCCCACAAATTAGATTAGTGAGAATAATCTTGGGCATATAAGGACGGATTACATCTTTCGGTGCCATTATTTAGTCAAGCCTATTAGGCTGTGATCCTCCTGAGTTATGATCATACCCACTTTGACAAGTTTTTGTCCCCTCCAATCAATTTAGTATCAGTCTAATGCACGTTGCATGATCTTGATGATAGCTCATTGATGCTAGAATGATTGTTTATTGAGGAAAAAAATAATGGGACTTGCTTTGGGGAATATTATTATACGGCCAGAATCTTGAGGGACCCTTTTTTTGTAATTATATCAGGTAGTCACGTATTAAGAACACCACCATTTGGTAATATATAATTTCAGTTCCACTTTGGATTGTGATGCTATAGATTCTTCGAATTATTCATAGCTGACAATAAAATATTATTCAGTTTCAAAAAACTAGTTAAATCTGACCAAGTTGATTGTCATAGAAAAAATATCCTAAAAGCTCATGTTTAGTTTAACACTGGGAATAAAGTGACTGCATGTTTAGACAAAGTGAAAAAGAAAGTATATTCTTTAATAAGATTGGTGATTATCATTTTAGGAAAAAAATTGGGCAGTAAGGTATTCTAACGATTGTAGAATTAGGCAAATTTAGATCATTACATTCTTGCTTCTTTTTTTGTTTTTAATAATCCAAAACACGGTTGTGGAAATCCAACTACCTAAAGATCCATTGGACATCTTGCAAACCCCATGAATTGGTTTAACACAAAAGTTTGACCTATGCATGTGACTCTTATCCAAAGCAGCTAGACGTAGTTGATGGGATTTGAATGAATGTCATCTAATTTCTTGAGTTAGAAATTTCCCAATGCCCCAATTAATTGTATTGATCCTATGTAGATCATTAAATTCACAAATATGGTATCTATCCTCTGTAGGGGCACAAAATATTAACTCTAAATTTAAAGAATCTCTCTTCGGATTAGTTCATAATTATATGCTAGAGGCAAGGCACGTGCTGTGCACGTGTATGAAGCAAGATTGCTATGTTTTAAAAAGTATTGATAGTTGTTAAAGGAAGAGGATCAAGAGGGTGTCTTATGAGAAGAATATGTATTATAGTCCCTCAAATGACTTGCTACCTTCATTTTTAGGTGATCTAATTGGTATTTCAGTACCTTGAAGATAAGTTGTGTCATTTCGGACTTTTGCTCAGATTTATTTACCCAAAAGAAAAGTGAAAATTTTGTTTTCCTATCCAATTGTTTCGAGAAAATATTTTCAGTGAAAATACTTTGTTCAGATCTAATTCTACCGTGCTTGCGATCCACATATCGTACCATACAACATCCTAATCTATAAAGACATTATTCCCAAGGATTTTGGGCAATTTGATGCGTGTTGTGAAAGTTTAATGTGTGCTGACATAAAATAAATATTGGAATGTATATGTATGTATTGAAAACAAAGTAAAAGCCCCAGGTTTTTTAATTAATTTTCTAAATTTCGCTACTCTGCATTATCATTCATCCTACAATATGAATCATGCTGTCATTTGTATTGGAGACTTTTCAACTTAAAGAGTAACATATAACATGAGAAGAGCATAAGAAAATAAATAAAAGAATCTGGAAAGAAATGATCAATTAGGCCTGAATAAAGATTATCTTCCATGCATAAAAAACATCTATAAGAGTGATCAGACAAACAAAATTATATGTACACACACCCGGCAGTAACTAAAAATGAACAAACAAGACAAATTGGGATACTTCACTTTCCTACTCTCAGAAATTAGTGTCGCTTTCTTTTGATGATTTTTTTTTTCGCTTAATATATATTATGATTAAATGACAAACGATAGCCAATGCAACTCTAAGTACATCCAGTATATCAGGAGACATCCTCTCTTCATCCTTTTTTGCTTTATCTCTGTAGCTAAGCCTCAATTTCTGTTTCGTTAGGTAACTCTACCCCGGTGAACAACTCTTTTCTGGTGACAAGAACTAAACTCATCTGATTCTACGAGAACTGAAGTATCTTCTCATAAATCCCAGAAATCCCCATGGAAAAGCGCCACCTTGCCTTGAGGAACAACCGGAGCTCGTCCATGCTTACAGATATTAGATTTTCATTGTGACTAACCTGCAAATCAAGGTGAAAAGAGGACTATTAGCTGCGAAGACGATCCATCATTGGTCAAATGGAAGTATTTTGGCAAGAAAATCAATCTCACCATCAGAATTCCTCCTTGGAACAAGACCAGACCTTGAATGAGCACCTTAACCACATCCAAACCCTTCATTTTTTATTTTATTTTTTTGGTCGGTATCCAAACCCTTCATTTGGGGATAGCAAAAAATGCAGAGTCATCCTCTATCGTTAGGCAAGAAACTAACAATTTACAAAGATAACACTTTAGTAGGTCATCATAGCAGAACTTAAAGGCCACATTTATAAACAAAGAAATGTCCACATTAATTAAGTGCAAAGCCCAATACTGGTCACAGGCACAGATATTTGAACTACTCAATAGTATAGACTACTGTAATACAAAAACACTGATCAGGCTTAGCATAAATGTTCTATTCCCAATATTTTGCCAGTTGAACAATTAGATTGGTTTATGTTCCACTATAAGCTTAGATGTAAGATGGCAGAGGCTCTTTGTAGCCGTGTTCACTGATTAGTTCTACTGTATTTTCAATGTCAAGACCAGACTCCGATAAGTTCAATTGGATGGGAAGAAGGGGAAATTATGCAGAGCCCTTCCCTTTGGGTGTGAAAGGAGAACGGGCCATTTAGGTCAAAGGGGACAGGATATAGAGAGAGGAAGGAGAGAGAGAGAGAAGGATTGTATCTTGATGCCCTTGTGGATTTGGGTTTTCAAAATTTGATTTTTGGAATGGACTCTTTGGGCCTTTCTGGTTGTGCGTTCTTGGTTTTGGACCTCCTATTCTTTATTTGGGGGAAGTTTTGTGTAAGTGGGAAATTGGGGGGTTGGACTATGTTTGTCCCTCCTTAAAACCTCATGATTTCCTCCTTATTCTCTCTCTTTTTCCTCCTATATTAACAATTAGTGGGGTAGCATGTACCATGCATAAGATAATGGCAAAGTTGATTAAACTTTTTCAGGTCATGCGAGCCGCCACCAGTAGAGCATAAGGATGGACACCGAGCAGGTGCAAGGTCGAGAATCCCGTTTCCCATTCCCCAACTCGTGAAGCAGCACTTTGCCCCCAAAAACATATTAAAAATATATAATCAATCTAATTATGAGTTATTTTATGAGTCAGAATGCAGAAAAAAGACTAAAACTTACTGAATGATTGGATGGCTGGTCAAGCATAACTACGTGAAGTTTCTTGAAATTATCTTGGCAAATGCAACTCTACTTTTCTGACCGCCTATTTATATGGTCAAAGCACCATGTTATATGTGCAATAACATCCAAAAGGCCTCGAGAAAAGTACACAGTGAACCACAATTCATATTACAAATTAACTAACCTCCAATAGAGCTTCACAATGTCATATGAAAATTGCTTCAACAAAAAATTTACATATGCAACAGTAGCAGAGAGAGAGGAGATGTACCGGACAAGATACACATTAGTCGAAGCACGAGATTTCCAGTTACACCAAAGGAACCCAAGTGAGCTTAAAGCTTTTGCTTAGAAACTCCCTGAAGGAAGAATGCCACATAAGAAGGTATTTTCAAATGAAATGATATAATGTATGACGAAATCATATTTCGTGGTGGAGTAAAACACAAAAGCAAACCCAGAGGTCACCATTGACAATGCAAAACCAGAGGCAAGCAGCATATCATTACAATCTCGACCAAACAAGCATAAGTATATTGGCTAAAAATTTCCAACAAGCTGCAAGCAATAGTTCCTAAACCCCCAGAGATCAAGACCTAAACGGAAGGTGGTTTATGGAATATCAATGCTGTCATGAATTGGAGTTGTATTGAAAGCTTGGAGCCATAAGCTGCCCTAGAATTTTATCCCAGATTGACTACTTAATACTGCTAAGGATCATCATCAGCAAAAAGAAGGTTTTGACTCTTAACCATAAAAAAGAACTGCATCCTCCTTTCTTTTCAATCATGTCACTTTTTTCCACATAACCAATCATGTTTAAGATATCGAAAAGATTACTCTTATATACATCATATTTACCAGTGCACCAACTAAAATTAGTAGCTTCTTCTTCTTCTTTTTTATTGCAAAAAATGACACATAACATTAACAGCATTAGTCCTACCTCAAAAGTGTTTGCAAGTGGTCCTTCAAGAAATTTTGCCAATACAAATTACAATGGCGAATGAGTTGGGGCACAAGAAAAAGATTGTTGTGAAGAGAATATACAACAAACGCTGAAAATGCAGAGGACAATGATTGCGGAATGCTATGATTCATCGGGATTCTAATGCAAAGCATAGTGCATTTGCATTCACAATTTGTTTGGGCATCAAGCAGAGTTCAAGATATGGTATGTTGTCCTACAGTTTATTGTTCAATGAAACAGAGCCGATCCAACCCAATGAGAACACCCACTCAAATGTCAGTCTCACCTTCAGTGGCTAGTTTTTGGAAATTCATGGGAAACATTTCCATCGGAAAAATATCAATTTGTATCACACATCAAATTGAGGAAGCGGAATTGAAATCAAAACCAAAAACTTACCTGAATCCTAGAAAACTGACCATATATGGATTCACTGGATTCAAACATCATCAATGAGGATGCTCGGGATCTCTTGGATGAGGGGCCAATAGTCGCCAGTGAATTTTAAGCATCAATCTATCAGAATCTCACACCCATCTATGCGCAATTCTCAGAGGGAGGGAGGGAGGGAGGGAGCCCATCCTCTGGCAAGCACCTCAACTTCAGGCAATCGTGAACGTGTAAAATTGTGAGAGAGGAAAGATAGTTGCGAAGAAAGCTTGATAGTCTTCCCACGTTCCTCATTTTAAATATCCAAAGACAGGTTAGAGAGGAAGGAAAGAGAAGACTACACGCATCCTCATCCTCCGAAGGAAACCATACCTTCTCTCCTTCCCCTCCCATGCTCAAGTCAATTAACAGAAACTTGAGGGATGTGAGCATGGGTAAGCCCCAGTCTCTCACCATCTGCTTCGGATTCTCGCACACTAAAATTGTAAGGTCCAGCAAATTGAGGCAAAGCTCCTTTGGGGAAGCATTTGATATTTTGGCAATACATAATATATAGCATATGAAGGGATATAAGATGATGCCACTGATTTGGTAGAGACTTTATCTTCGGACAGTTACAGAGAAAGAAATATGACAAGGTGATGGGAAGGGAAGGGAAGTACTCTATCTCCAATGTTGGATAGTTACTTATTTTCAAAAGAGTGAAATGGGAGAGCGTGTTAAGACACTGTGGTAGGCTTCCCAAATTTATACAGCTGTCATAGAATTCAGCAATTCTACAGCAATCTCTTCCAGCAACTCCACTCTCTTGCAATGCCCAATAATAAGTGTCTTGAGAGCAACAACTTGAGGCATCGGATTATTGCTAGTGGGGTCATTTGGAGTAAATTGTTAATAATCCCATGAGTTTTGGGTACTTCTCAATTAACAAATCTATGAGCGTGTGCATCTTGCTTGGAAGCTTTTCTAAACTCGCAGTCCCTCAATTCCATTGTTTCGAGGTTGAAAGGCAACTCTATCTCTCCTTCTTCTGCCACAAAAGACGTGAATTTAGGACAACTTTGGATGGATAATTCCTGGTGGCAAGTAAGATCTCGTGTTTCATTTCCATCTTGCCACAAGTATGTTAGCTTGTCACAGCTTCTTATATGAAGCTCCTTTAGCTTGACCAAACAGCTCATAATCTCATGATTAAAGCAAACAACCTCTGCAAGATTTTGAACCCTGACAATGGTTAAAGAAGTTAGGTTGACCAAGCACTTTAAGGTCCCTCTATTACAATCCTTAAGGTATAACTCACAGAGAAATGGAAGACAAACTGCACTAGTTGAATTATTCAAATGCCGGCACGAATGGATTTCAAGTTTTATGAGACAATCAAGTTGACAAGGCAATGTCCCAACCAACGAAGGACAACTTCGGACAACAAGATGCTAAAGACATGATAATGGTACTTCTTCTTCTAGACCCCCAGCATAACGAGACCAATCATTCCATGCCAACATCTCTTCAAACTTCAAAGTTGTTAAGGATGAGAAAGGCCCTTTACCTCCATAAAATTCAGAGCCTACCATTCTTACTGCATGTAGACCATTAAGACATAATTTCTTAAGTAAAGGTAGTTGTCCAAGTTGGGGTAGCGATATAACATTAGGACAGCCCTGTAAGCACAAAGACACTAGCTTACAACAGAATGGACCATCCAACCATGACGGGAATATTGCACCACCATAATATGAGATAGTGAGATTTTCAAGATCACTGCGAGGTCACAAAGAGTGAAGCACCTATGCTTTGTGCTTATATTTCCATAGATTTCCAAAATCTTCACTCCAATGCAAGAACACGTTGCTAAGGCCTTGCTTTCCAAAAGAATTAGCATCAACAGCATCTCTAGCTTCTTGCACCTTTTGCAATTCTGATATAGCTAATTCTCCTTGACGATAGGACAAATTCTTCAACTCCTTTAACTGTAACCCTTTCTTAGTTCCTACATCGAAGTTAGGCAAAACAATAAGATTTCAAATTACCAATACCCAAAGGCATCGTGTTTAGATTGTGTGTTTCTCTAATGTCAAGAAACTGTAAGCTCACCAATTTTGTGATACCTAGAGGCAACATAAAAAGCTTTTGACAACCTCCTAAGATCAAAGCTTGTATTTACACAAGGCAACAATTGAATTAGCTAGTCTTTTGATGTCTGTGTATGAGAAATTGAGATATCGAAGATGTTTTAAATCACCACCACAAATTCAGTACCTCTATGATGTCACAATGACATAATGAGACCACCCTCAAGTACTTTACTTCTGTTAGCAAGTCATACAACGCCTCGTTGGAAATGTGGAACTTGCTGCCCCCTCTAGATCCAATATGAAGTAGCATTGAACTTCTTAGTACCTTCATTCAGTAAGATGCTCTCAAGCATTTTGATGTAACAGACCATGACGAGATGAATGATGTATAAGGAGCTTTCACAAGAGATGCATGATCTTCATTTCCTACTAGCTGAGACTCCCCTGAGCTAAAGCATGTCCCACCTACAATTGACTTTGCTAGATCATTCAAAAAATCATGCATTGAGAACTTAGATGCAATGACACTTGATTGTTGAAGAAATGATCTGGATACTAACTCATTGAAGTAATTCCGTCCTAATCTCAAGTTATTCTCCTTTTTATTTTGTCCATCTAAAAAGCCCTCCTCTATCCACAAGAGTACCAGCTCATCCCTCTCAATTTCGTAATCCTTGGGAAACACCGCACAATAAACAAAACATCTCTTCAAATAAAAAGGAAGATTGACATAGCTCAAATTCAAAACTAGGAGAACCTCAACATTTTTTCCCTTCAAAATATCCCACATTCTATTATTTAAGATAACTTTCCATTCATCGAGATCCCCTTTATTATGCAGGAGACCACCTAACACCTTCATCACCAAGGTGAAACTTTACATTTTTTAGCTATTTTCTTGCCTATAGTTTCAAGATCAAGGTGCCTCTCAAAATTTGTTGCTCTAAGAGCATGAAAGGCTAATAAGCTTGTACAATTATCAATAGACAACTCCTTCAAAGGATGGGGCAAAGCTCATGTTAAGGAAACAACCGAACTATTGCGAGTTGGGATGATGATCTTGCTTCCCTTAGCCCCTGCTTCAAATGGCTTTAAGAGGGCAGTCCATTCCCCATACCCAGACATCATCTAAAACCACAAGAAACTTCTTCCCTGATAGATTGTCCTTCAACTTAACTTGAAGCTAGTTGAGATCTTTGTCCTTGCATGACAACTCAGTGATCAACCGCAAAATAGCCTTTGTCATGTTGAGAATATCAAAAACATCTGAAACACAAACCCATGCTCTTCTCTCGAAGCAGCTGCTCACGTTGGCATCACTATACAACCGTTAAGCCAAGGCCGTCTTTCCAACACTGCCCATCCCAACTATGGGGATTATGCTCACCATAGCATCGGAATTTTCAGCTTCACCAGTCAATTATTTGAGTATCTCCGCTTCTTCTTTCACCATGCCAATGAGTCTCTAATAGACAAATGCTATGGGGCCTTTTGTTGGTGAAGTTAGTTCTACCCACAACATTCTCTGTCAAGCTTAGATAAGCCTTCTTGGCAACAATATCCTCCAACCTGCCATCAATCTTCTGAACCTTAGTTTTAGACACGAGTGAGCTCGGGTTTGGATTGGATCTGGAAGATTTATGTTGGCTAAAGAAATAGAACTTCACCTCACCTCCACTTGCGCTAGATTCCGCCTCCGATTTGGCCGGAGCGGCTTTGATGGCAAACTCATCAAGCAAGTCTTCCATGTCATAGGCCAGGTCCCCAACATCATCCAACCATAGCTTCACTAGACCATTATCACTCAAGTGCTTGTCCTCTGCATCATCCAGCACTGCATTGATTGTGTCCAACATCTTCCCCCATTTATTGAGCAAGTCGATGCTGATTCCGGAGAAGGGCAATGCTCCTTCCCTTTGCATATAGTCTAGTCCCAAAGAAGCCAGCTTCTTGAACAGGACCTAAAGGAAGGCACTCAAAAGGATCTCCCCAATGGCCATGGGCAAATCCGTCAACTGTAGAGAACAACAGAGGTTATGGTGAAGAAAAGTGACAATGAGCTAATGGGGAGATAAAACGGGTGAATGAGTCACTGTATATAACAACAAGGGTTATGGTGAAGTGAAGTGATGGCAAGCAAGACTTTCACCTCCCAAAAACATTAAACACAGACCAAGACTTCCAAGGATACACATCAATGTTTAGAGAAATCAAGATAAAATACTTTTTGCCCAAAAGTGCTTCTCTCTTAATGTTTAGAGTTTATCCCCAGATATCTTATTTAAAGACAATGACTTTTTGTTACACATCTACAAGTTATCAGAGGCAGCTAACTTTGTCTATTCAACAAGGAAAACAAAACCACGCTCTTTGCACTACAAATGTACAAGTCAGGCACACCAACTAATCCATTAAGCAATTTGGTTTATTTTAATCTGGAAACGGTAAATGAGTTAAAAATCACAACGAATAACGTATAGTCAATTGAATAATAACTCTCTAAGCATCACATTGATGAACAGGAAAGTCGCGTTCAATCCCTATGTGGGAAGGAAACTTCAATGAAATCTAGGAAGACCAGGACTTTGCAATACGCCAATTGGGTTTGTTGCTTTACTTTTCACATCCCTCCTTTTCCATCCCTATGTGAATATCTTCTTCTTCTTCTTTTCTACTGTTTGATGCTAGAAATTTAGTTGGTCTAGGAAAATTATTTCCACTGAGAGGAAAATCCACGCCTCAAGATTGAGGAGAATAATTTCAGATCATAAAATCTAAAATTGCTACTTACCCCTCTCACTATCGCAGACCAATTTCATCATCATCCCTCTCCTCTCCTCTGCAAACATGCGCGAATGCCACCCTCCCATTTACCCACCATCGTCATCTACCACTAACATCGATTACCCAACAGAACCAAATCGCCAACCCCATTGAGCCATCCTTCTTCAAAACCATTCCCAACCGCAGTAACAAGCACCACCTCAGACTCGATCACCATGACCACCACCGCCACCATTCACGGCCAGCAAAAATTCAGGGGGAGAAAAAAAGAAAAAAGAAAGCCAGGGCGGAGGAAATTTCACCAATCGGATGGCCAAGTAATCAAAATATGTGGGTCGGAGGGGCTTCTTGAGTTCTTCCGCCACCAGGTCGCTACCATTTGACTTCGTATTCTGAGACTACCATGGCTGCAGTGTGAATGAACGGTGTTTAGCTTTTCACAGTGCCGGGCGGAGAAGAAGGGATAAAAGAAAGTGGTAAGAAGAAGAATAGGAGAATGTTGGACCAAAAATGTGAAGAAATATTTGGCCCAAACCACTTTCCCTGCCCATATTAGAAAATGATATCTAATTTTCTATCCAAACAGCATAAAATAATTTTTTTTCATTTTCAAATTTTTACCAAACGCCAAAAAAGAATATCATTTACCCGAAAATTAATTCTAAGAAACCAGTTGAAAATACTAAATTTTCAGTTAATCAAGCAAAGCGCTAGTTAGTTGATAATTCCTTTCTTCAAGTAATGTCAATGTTATACTGAGAGGTGTCTATATGAAAAATAAACTAAAGACCACTTTATACCACTTGAAATAATAATTAGGGCCTAGAATTTTTTTTAATTCCCTTTTTTCACCAATTGTGATCATCAATACAAAAATTTCATATCAATCACAATCATTTTGGACTCTTCAAGTTCCACCTAAAGCTTGTTAGTGAGAGGAAAATGAGAATAAATAATCTGTGATGAGAAAATCAAGTTACCCCATTAAAAATTATTTTGTCACGTAAATAAACAATTATAAGAGTAATTAGACAAACAATTGTATTTCACAAAAGCAACCAAAAACCTACAAAAAAGACATATCAGGGTACTTCCTATTCCAAGTCTCATAAATGAGTGACCCTTTAGATCATTTTGTTTTTTTTTTCTTGAATGGCCCTTTTGATTATATTAATGTAGAATTATGGGAGACTATAGATCCCCAGTAATGGTGACCTAATGGTATAACATGATGATTTCATAAGTGCTGGGTCACAAAGATAACCCACTGACGAGGGTAGTGACGTGTATCTTATCTTGCATGCAACAGGACCTCAAGTGATTTGGTGTGTTTCTTGTAAATGGACTTATCTATGCAAGATAATTCGGTTGCAAGCAGTATTGGATGACAACCTTCTCACAATTCTATATTAGAATACCTTAGGGCAGGCGTAAGCATTTTTATGATAACTCAATAGAGCCATAAAGCATTTAAAAAAAATCAGGGTAATAAAGCATGGTCACCTTGAATGCTACTCTCCACCCTTCCTTTACAACAGAGAAAAAGAAAATGTGGGACTGGGACCGATAAAACCGTTGGTATGAGATTTTTTTTTTTTTTGGCCATTGGGAATTTAAATAGAAGAAAGATAGGTTGTGAACTTTAGAAAGAAGTCATATTTAAATGGATTATAATCTTCAGGCTTAATTCGAATTTAGCTATTAGATTCGCCAACTCGAGAACCCCTGTTTTTGCATCTTTAAAGTAGCTACTGTTTAAATAAAAAATAGCTGCCGATATTAGAGGTAAGAGAGATTCTTAGATTGGCTTTGAATGTAGACCTCAATAATCGACATCATCATATAGATTAATCTTAATTAGAGCACGTTACCGCCAAATGTCAACGTTGGACCGTCAGTAGCTGGTTCGTGGAAATTAATGTGGAGCATGGCCATGGAAAAACATGAACTTTTTTGCATTGAGATGTGGAAGAAAAATTGAAGTCTGAATTGTTACTTGATGTAAATAATCAAATAGCGGAGAGAAATTTTCTCTTGGGATCCGAACTCAATTAATTTCAATGAGTGTGATTCCTTGGATGAAATACCAATAATCGCTAATTAGTTTTCAATTATTGATATTTTGGAATCTTACATTGAATTTTGTGGAATACTTAATGGGGGAGGTAGGGGAGCCATCCTCTCACAATTACTTCTAAACTTATAGATCTCTATCTTAATCTATGATGTAGGTATCAATTTTAAGTTTTTGAAATCTAAACTTATCTCACGAGCATTTTGAAGTTGCTTAAAATCTGTCGGTTTTATGAGTTTCAAGCTACCCTTTACTACCTCACTAAAAATGGATGGTAAAATGGATTTTCAATTAAGTAAGCTAAAAAATCTAAAAAGAAAACTCAAAGTTTTGTTTTATTCTAAATAATTTCACCACTGGTTTTGAGCATCTTCAAAGAAGATCAGATATATATCCTTTTATATTTGTGGGCACACAAAAATTAAACTAGTATCGGTAAAAGATAAATTATACTTTCTTTTTTTATTTTTTGACTAGATTTGCATGGATTCAAAACCATAAATGCTAAGATTATATCTTGAATTTGACCTCAAAAAAGAAATCCAATCCAAGTAAACTTTATGATTTGAGTGGATTTTATAAAAGGGAAATAATTTGTATGTACAAAGTGGGTCTTCTTCATGAAAAGTATCCAACACTAGCTTTTCCTACGATCAATTACGTATTACATTCCTAAGGAATTACAAAGTGTAATGAAGCAAATTAATTTTGTGGTAAGATCTGCGCATAATATCACAAGAGGAGGAGGAGGACAGTTCACTCCAATTCCAGCCAACCAAAACCCCACGAAACTGGGAGACAACAAAATAAAATAAAAACAGAAGCCGTCGGAATTTTCGAGGAAATTAAAGTTGAAACCTTTTATCTCTATTTTAATGGCAATCCTTACAACCCTCTCCTTCTCCAAACTGTCCTCCCCGAAGATCCCACCTTTCTCCTCCATCTCCCACTCCCCTGCTCTCCTCATCTCCTCCCGCATTCGCAGGAACTCGTCCAACCTCGTCGCCCGGCACCGGAGACGAGCTCGCCGGAAGAACCCGCCGGAGCAGCCGCGGCCGCCGCCGGGTAACGACATGTCCACCGCCGTCCAGATGCCGGCGGCCCCTCGCCGGTGGGACGAGGATCATGAACGGTTGCTGAGTTCTATGGGTAAATTTCATTGCGTCGATTTTTTCTTACCCAATGATTGTTTTCGCCAATTTGCCCCAATCGTGGACGCATTTGTTTTATCCTTGAGGAATTTATGGTGTTTGATTGAGCGTAGGTGGAAGATGATGCTTGAATTTCGGATGTTTGTTTGGTAATTAATTATGGGTTCTACTTACTTGGGTTTATGTTGGTCTGAAGGACTTGTGAGTCTGCTTGACGTGACGGTGGCGATGAAGTTGTTGTGGGTTTAACTGGTTAAGGGGTGAATGGGTATAATTCAATTCATGCTGCGGTAGATTGGTCCTCTTGGCTGATCATCTTTGCTCGTGCTCATCTCTGATTTAAGTTGAGCTGATCTGTCACCTCTCCGGTCTAGTTGAAGTTGCACAAGTAGAGATGAAAGTGTTCTTCGAGCATTGTAAAATACCGTTCGAGTGAAGTGAAACCTGCTGAAATATCAATTTTATGGGCAAATATGTGCTGCTTCTTGGTTGTGTGGAGAATGCAAGCGCATCATCTCAACTGCTCAATCTTTTCGAACATGAAAAATGTGTCGGCCTGTGAAGTGATGGAGCTTCACAACTTACGTTGGAAGTGGACTCCTCTGTGAAGGGTCACTGACCTGAAGTGGCTTTTTTCCTTGTTATTCATTTTGGCAGCTGTCGAATTCTAGTCAGGAACATAATTAGCTTGTTGCAATCATTTCTCAAACATTATCCATAAAAGTGTGATGCTGCTTCCCTAATGCCACTACTGCTCTGATGTTGTTTTTTCCTTATCTGTTTCCGTCGGTAATTCAGGGGCAGGAAATGGGGATACGTTGACAGCGAATGATGACAAAGAAACAAGCACTTCCAGTAGAAATGTTCTTCGCAAGAAAAAAAGCTATACAAGTTCTATAAAGTTTTTTGGGGTCGACTTGTCCCCAGACAATATTGCTGTTGCGATGGTTTATTTTGTTCAAGGTGTCTTGGGGCTTGCAAGACTCGCTGTCAGTTTTTATTTGAAAGATGATTTGCATCTAGATCCTGCAGAGGTATGTCATTGTTCTTTTAGGATTCTTAATGAAAAATTAGATTTCCTTTGAGAACATTCAATTCGTATGTTCCAGCAGTATGAAGAGAGAAAGTTGTGAGTTTCCTCTGATAGTCTATACCTCTGTGCTTTCCTTAAGACTTAGGAAGATTTTCTTGTCTGTTATGGGCTCTGTTAGTCTTGACTTGGCCAAATCATTAGCAAATATATAACTGCTTCTTAATAGCAAGGAACACCTTTTTAAGCAGCTAATCAGCTTCCATTTGTTCTGATACTTATGAGGACTAATACTCTGTTTGCGGTTGACTAGACAGCTGTGATATCTGGTTTTTCTGCATTGCCATGGCTCGTAAAACCTCTATATGGGTTTATTAGGTACATTTTCTCTTTTAATCTTGTTTTAACCGCATTTGTTTCTCATAAGAATTGCATCTATTTTTAATTCTAGAAAAATTGTTCACACACTGGATTGTTGTTGCAGTGACTCTGTCCCACTTTTTGGTTACCGAAGAAGATCATACTTGGTTTTATCAGGGCTTCTTGGAGCACTTTCATGGAGTTTAATGGCCACCTTTGTTGATAGCAAATACGGTGCAGCATTTTGCATACTGCTTGGATCTCTCTCTGTTGCCTTCTCTGATGTTGTATGTATCCACCCTTAATTCCATACTTCCACAGAAATTATGTTTTTTGGCCTCCAGAAATAACTTTCTGTGTAGATGCCTATGATTTTCTATGACGGCTGAAAATGACGAATTAGCAAAAGAAATGGTTTAATGCCAGACGTAGGACTCTGGAAACTGGGTATCTCTGGATATTGGCGGTTGAAATTCATACAATTTTATGAGAATCTAGTGATTGGTTGCAGGATGCCTTAATATTTTTTCCTTTTTTTGAGCATGAAAGGGCTACACGGCTAATCCAAGAATCTCTTTTCTTAGCTACTTGCACAAAGGGAAATTACACTGCATTGAGATTAGACAACGCATATTGCTAGCATGTACTTAACCTCTTTTTCATGCGAAACTATAGTGGAGTTGAGTTGTAACGGAATGAGCAAGTATGCTGGGCTTAAATTGAACCTCCTTGTTCATAAAAAAGGTCATGTCTTGACCAGCTTTCTCATAGCATAATCTGTCAGATTTGTTTCCACTTTCTTGTTACTCTTACTATTTGGGTTTTCCACCTGAATGTTCACAATCGAATCTATCTTAAGGAGATAATTAGCTTTAAGTTGAATATTTGCCAGTGTTGTTTCCTCTGGATACATACAAATCATGCCAAATATTGAAGTATGCTGTAGGTTGTGGATTCCATGGTTGTGGAGAGGGCCCGTGGTGAATCACAAAGCATGGCTGGATCCCTTCAGTCCTTATGCTGGGGATCCTCAGCTTTTGGTGGAATTGTGAGCTCTTACTTTAGTGGGTCCCTTGTGGACTTATATGGAGTGAGGTGCTCATTGTGAATTTTTCATTTGTTGGCAAACTAATATTGATTTTTGCTCTGGTTGCACTTCAAGCAACCTTCGCAACTTCTAAAAAACTGAATTTTCCCATGTCAATCTCGTGTCCCAGGTTTGTATTTGGTCTTACAGCCCTGCTTCCTCTGATAACATCTGCAGTAGCTGTTCTTGTTAAAGAGCAGCCAGTGGTTGGTTCAGTAAGAGGACTGAAACAGAATCTTCCTCTTGCCGACGCTGGCTTTCTGGAAAAGTCAAAAGAGGATATTATAAAGCTTTGGGGTGCGGTGAAGCAACCCAATGTACTTCTCCCCACATTATTCATCTTTCTTTGGCAGGCTACACCACAATCAGATTCTGCTATGTTTTACTTCACGTAAGTTCAGAAGTGATTGGTCTTTTTGATTCCGACACTTCTTTCTAGACGAAGGAGGATTCTCATATAATGGCAATTTTGATAACATTTTTGGGAATTCAGCACAAACAAACTTGGTTTCACTCCGGAGTTTCTTGGACGAGTCAAACTTGTCACTTCTGTTGCATCACTTCTTGGTGTTGGACTCTATAATGGATTTCTGAAAAAGGTTCCACTACGGAAGATCTTTGTTGTGACAACAGTATTCGGATCAGTGCTGGGAATGACACAGGCAAGTGTCATGCTTGTTTTTAGTTAAGATTAAGCTGCCCTGATTCCCAGGCTTGTTGCATCACTTGCTTTCTTTCTTTGTTAGGTTTTCCTTGTGACCGGCTTAAACCATCAATTTGGTATAAGTGATGAATGGTTTGCAATTGGCGACTCCTTAATATTGACCGTTCTGGGCCAGGTAATTAGTTTCTAATATATTCAATTATGCTGGTGTATCTTAATCATGCACCATTTCCGCACAACCCAGTGCACTTAGCCCATAAATAATTGTGTGCTAGGTCAGTCAGACTAGAAATACAGGTGTCAACCACATATGTTGTCCTTGGTGCTGGTCTATTGCTCTAAAATGGGGACTATGATATAGGCTAATTAGTATAATGTTTTATATGAAGGTCCATGGACATGAATATAAGAAATTATCATGATGCTGGTCAGAGAATTTGCAGTTTTGGGATATTCTCTTTTCAGTGAAAAATGGAATTCATTCATTACTTTTTCAAATTTTTATTATGAAAGTTGTTGAATTATAGGGCCAAATACGTTTCTTGAGATTTCTAGGGCCAATATGTAGCATTCTAACATATCTCTCAAATCCATATTATGTCATTTTGATATCGGAAGTGCCTCCAATAGAAGACTTGGGTTGTAAGATCACTTATTTGTACATATTTGTGCAGGGCAACCAGATTTTTGTGACTAAAATGTCCTAATATGGGGCACAAACACTGTTTCCTCTTGTATCTTGTGCTGCTTCTGAGCTTTGTTTTCTTTGTTAGATTATTGTACAACCTTCTAGTATGAATCTTCCAATGTGAGACTTCCATGTGACAGCATCAGCTGTCATGCTACAATCAAAGGAATATGTGTTAATTTAATTGCTTTCACACCAGTGCATTATTCTCATCCTCTGGTACTGACTGCTGACTTAACGAACTAGTGATTTATCCTACTGAGTCACTAGATAAGAGAACACACTTTAAATATGGAAAACAGGAAAAGGAATTACTATTAGGCATAAGTTTTTTTTTTTTTTTTTTTTTTGGGGGGGGGGGGTGGATGACAAATTTTCTCATATAACATGATTATAATGTTTACATTTTAAATTACTATTTTGTCCATTGTTTGATAATATGTAATCAGTGTTTGTTTTCTTAGAATGCATGGGTATATTGTGGAATTTTTTAGGAAAAAGTTTGAGGTTTAAGGCTCCTTTCGGGTTTGCTTTAATATATAGAGATTGGAGAGATTATTTAACCCCTTATTTTTGCATTGTAGGCTTCTTTCATGCCTGTCCTTGTCCTGGCGGCAAGACTATGTCCAGAGGGAATGGAAGCTACATTGTTTGCTACTCTCATGTCCATATCCAATGCGGGGAGTGTGTTAGGTGGGCTTATTGGTGCTGGGCTGACACAGCTCTTTGGTATCACCAAGGACAGGTTTGACAATTTGGTCTTTTTGATAGTGCTGTGCAATCTCAGCTCGTTGTTGCCCTTGCCTCTCCTAGGCCTCCTTCCGCAGGATGATTTTGACACGACCTTGAGCGAGGATGAAGATATTGAGATGAAGTCCAACTGAGTGGTTTGTGCCAATAAGTTTTTCTAGTTTGGGCACAGTCTCTCTTAGATTATTCACCTTACTGTAGAATATGCAGAGAGAGAGAGAGAGAGAGGATCACAAGTATCCGCAGTCAAGGGCAAGTTGGCTGGAACTACAGCTACCACTCATTCCAATCTGTAGTTGTGAAGCCACTCTTCCTCCAATGCAGCTGACTTTTTCAAAATCTGGGTCTAACTGTAGTAAGTGGATTGCAAGGTTCTATTGGGCCCAAACTCTCATATATTCAACGTCTCAGCAGCAGGTGCTTGAAGTAAAATACTGGGCAAGTTCACCTCATGCAGTAAGAAAGCATGACACTTTTCACTACAGAATTGGGTGCGCTAAATTGATGCAGCTTTCAGATTTTCAACTTGCAAAATGTGCCGTTCACAGTGCGTATTCTTCTATAATAGGAAAGTTTCAGATTTTGGAACAATTAGGTTCGCAATCAATTTGTCTCATTGCAGTATGATATTGTCTCATTGCATATGCTTTGAACTGCTGAGTCCTCAAATGTATGCTTAACAGATAGAACAGGTTAAATATCAGTCATTTTTCTTAGGAATAGAGAGAACGTGGAAACCATTGGTAGCTGGGGAAATAATGGGAACAGAAGCTTTTAGCTCCTGGAAAATCATGGTTTAGACTTCAAACAGAGTCATACTTCTCTATGAAATAACGTTGCCAGCCAAATTGAGCGGTCCGAGAGTGGTAAAAATCTCTCTTGATTTCGGTCACACGAGATTCAGAGCCAGAGTCAATTTGAATATAATAGGAGGCATCGGTTTTTCCTTTTCCATTTCCAATTCTCCTAATAACCCTCGTCATTTATCACTACCCACCGTTGATTCTTTAAGGATGTAGAGAACTTGGTCGAATTTCTCAGACATGATTGTTATAATTGCTTCAAATGTCTTATGGAGTCTATAATTGCTTCAAATGTCTTATGGAGTCGATGAGAAAATCTTGGATTTAGCACAAACTTATTGCTTGAACTAGTGAGGAAATAGGAAGGGAATCTACTCAATTTGAATACTTTTTACCTTCATACAACAGCGAAAGCATAACAGTGCATAGCAGAGCAGGAGAAATTTGTTCTCTTCAGTGAGACGTAGGATCTCTGTAAACATAGGCCCAACTAATCAACAACATTACGTGTCGAAAATGGGATTCGATACTGGAAACTATCTACCTGGGAGCTCACCGTGAATTGCATGAACTCGCTGTCAAGCTGGAAATGGTGATCCGATGTTGTTCCCTTGAGATGGGCAATGGGAAGAACCCCGGTCCATTCTTGTCCGTATCGACTGAAGTTGCACGGACGTGTCGTATAACCTCGTGCCGAAGTTGGACCTCATGCGAATGTAATCCAAGCGAGCTACCTATTCATCGTCTTCTCAACCTCAATCTGAGAACACATGAAGGACGAGGTTGTGGTCTAACGATCCAAGGAAACCTGAAGTCAAAAAAGAAATGGGTCGACATTTTCCCTCGAGGAGTTTAATGTCTCCTCAATCACACAATCAACGCCTTTTGCAGAGCTTATAATTGCTACCAGTCGTTATGGAAAGAACTGATGGGGAGATAATGGGAAGAATCTCACGTAAATCAAGCCCAAAAATTACTTCTATTATGACTGATTATGGAGAGGAATAACGGGAGATGGAGCAGAGAATTTGTAACGTATTATCTCATGGAAAATTCCTTTGAAAACTGAAGTGTGAATTTTATAAAATTTTGATATTTGTTTTTCCCAACAAAAAGTGAGACAAGCTCACTCGCATTTGCTTTAGTTTAAGTTTTACATGAATATAAGTACGGATATAAATGTAGTTATAGATATATTCGCGGTCTAAAGAAGTTCATGTGGGTGTGCATCATAATTTGTCACTAATGTCAATAATAATGTTGTTGTCAAACAGCTAAAATATATTATTCAATAAATAGACCGAGGAACTTCATCCTTCGGATCATGGTGGGTGATACCAAAAGCCAGAAGAAGAAATAGGCCCCAATTGAGAAGCTAAAAAATTAAGAATGGGTCTTCCTAATAAAGATACATAATTAGGTCTTTATTTGTTTTGCAAAGAATAAATAATTTCAAAATTATTTTTCTAAAAATGATTGTTTGTATAATTTGAAGTAATCAACAATTTATGTTTAAATATTTGCATGGCCAATGAAAATATTTTTTATTTATATACTTTTGTAAACGATATAAGTAATTATTTTAAAAAATGTGTTCTCCGAATTATTATTTTTTACGAAATAAACGATATTTTCAGTTCCTGTAAAAGCCCATTTCTGCAACATATTGGGGCCTTCCCGAGCCCAATAACCCACTCTAAAGATGGTGTATTTTTGTTTTTCTTTCCTCCCCCATGTTAAAGCCGAAGCTAACGATAATTCATGTTGATTTGTAGTCCACAAGCTCCATCTCTTGTTATACTTATATTTTCAAAAAAGATAAAAGAAAAATATCTCAAATTTAATTTTAAGGAACTAGTTTATTTAACTCAATCGAATTTATCTAACTAAGAATGAAAAGAATGATATGATTCATCTAAATTAACAAAATTTATCCACAAAGAATAAACTATATTCTAGATAATACAATTTTGGATGATTCTACTTAATAATATGTGATAAAACCAATGTACTCTGGGCAAATGATTTAATTGCATTAGTAAATTTGAGTGGAAATTATTCGGCGATACTCCGAATAAACATCAAACTAAATTGAGACTTGAATTGGTTTGATTGCAAATTGGAACAAAATGGGCACCTACAAGGTCTCTTTCTACATTTATTTTTTTATTTTTTTGGTAAAAAGTAAGAAGTATATTGATTTTCAAACCAAGATCCGACACTAAAAAATTTGTACTCAAAATGACACAGGCGTCAAATCGAGTGAAATGATCCCAAGAAAAGCTGCAAACAGAGGATAAGGCAAACAACACAGGCAGCAAAGAGGCCATCTTTCTACATTTGTTGATGAGCAACAAAATTAATAATAATATATCCAAAGAAGAGTCCACATATTGCCCACTTGACAAGTCCATAAATGTGCAAAGCCAAGTCCATGGTGTTCACAAACTCATGAGTCATTCTCAATAGCCTAATTTTTCAGGACGCCTGTCTCCTGTGGACGATTCATTGGACAACACCACATGGTGGGTCCTCCGACTTATCCATTGTCTTGTCCATTCTCTCCAATCCCAACTTCTTCTCTGCATACCAAAATTAATTTTTTAGGGACTGAACTGAACATGACTTCAAAAACTTCAACATTTGATCCACAAGGGGCTCACTAAAGGCCAAACTTCCCATGATGGCATGTTCAAGCTTCCTTACATATCTCATGTGCCAATGAGCTTTTGAGGTTCCTGGTCAGGCCATAGGTTCGTGCTTTGGTTATTTGTCCTATCTGTCTTCAATTTTCTTATCTTTGTTTTGTTTATGGAAGACCTGCTCACATAAATGTTGGGTAACTATAAAACCTGTCGGACAATAAATAGTTAGGTGGTTTCATCTTATGCTTCATCATCGTCTTTCTAACCAATTATCAAGTGTTAGGAACCAAAGACAGTTCCTCGAGAGCTTGTAAAAGCACCGTATCTTTATCGAGGACAATACATTGGATCCAGTAATCACCTTTTAAATTGGAGTTGAGCCTAACGAGCAGGTGATTAATGCTAGAGACACCGAGATTGGTATACTAAATGGGTCGACTAAGTGGCGATCTGACAAATTGTGAATCGTCATTTAAACCATGCACCCATCTAAGCATCTAACGGTGATTTGTCGTATCATTTAATAATCCAATTCAATGTGTCGGTCTTAGTATCTCCAGCATTGTTCTTAGTACTTGAATAAATTTTGCTCATGAGAAAGGCGTGCATTCATGCACACACATGATAGGCTAGTATAGATTGGTTTTGCAGGGAGAAGATTACAGAGATACTGACCACTGCAGAAACTTTTCTTTGTTATCCATATATAGATCAGACCTAGACTTCCAGGAAATCTCCAAATATTTTTACGATTATTTCATGTAATATTTGTTAGAGCTATCTTAAAAGATTTCACAAAGGTAAAATCCTCCAAAGCTCACATGCAATGCTCTTACTTGCCTCCAAGGCTTTGTTCGTTCTACAAAAAACTTCTTGGAAAACGTTTTCCGATTTTTTCAATGTTGTTTTATGGAAAATAAACTAGTCAAAGAAAATGTTTTTCGTTATTGAAAAAAACACCTTCAAAAGTGAGGAATTTTTTTTTCACTTCTCAAAAGTAGAAAACATTTTCCATAACTTCTTCCAACTCATTTTCTTTCACCATACCAATTTTCATTTTTTTATCTATTTCTTTTTTCTTTTTCCTTTTAAATTGCATTTTAATTTTAATTTTCCTTTTTTTTTCTTTTATTTCTTTCCTTTTCTTCCTCTTCCTTGGCCTTGGCCGGTTGATGGAAAGAAAAGGAAAAAAGAAAATAATTAAAAATAATTAAAAATATATAATAATAATGAATTAAAAATAATGGTGGAAAATTTTTCTTTACCAAATAGTGAAAAATATGGTTATTTTCTTGGAAAATGGCTTTTTAGAAAACATTTTCCAGAAACACTATATTTTCCGTAAAATGAACGGAGCCTAAATGTATTATGTCACAATCTCATTATAAATAACTAGTTATTAAAATATATTTTCACCATTGATAACAAGTTATATATAAAAATTTTCGTGAATTATGAAAATATTTTTGATTTATTTATTTTTATAAGTAATACATGCGATAATATTTTCTAAATCATTTATTTTTTCTAGAACAAATGCATTCTAAGCATAATACGTCATAATCATATATGAATATACACTCCTCGTCTTTTGGCATTTCAGATTCTCTGATCTCTCCTCTCTCCTTTTCGTTTCCAATTTTCGCAGTGCATTCAACTCTTTCCAGCATGGGCCCTTTACTAGAGTTCGCAACGTTTATCCAAATCAATTCCATATTCAATCATGATATATAGATATAGCACCCAAATATGTATGTAGCAAATTATTTCGCACTTAGGGTTTCATGGGTCGAGGCCAAAATATCACCCTTCCAAGAAGATTTAATGTGGTGGGAGTTGGAAGTTGAAATGGGTGGTTGAGTTTCAAATGATTGAGCCAATTTTTAAAACATAAAGTTCAAGCACTAGAGAATTCAATAACTTCCAAGCCGGTCCACAGAATCACAAAAGTGGAATCCATAAACCGCTGTCCCAATGGGGGCCAAAGGGAAGTAGGGTTTGGCCAAGAAAAACGTTTAAGAAATTGGTGGACGGCCAGTTTGGAAGAGAGAACAATCGGAATACCCATTCAACGTGTTTAGGTTTAGACTGATATGGTAGCACATGGATCGGACTTAAGGTTCAAGCAAAAAGTAGTCAAAGCTAGAGAAGATCGGTGATGATTCTCCCAATGGAAAATAGAAGTTAGTAATAATATTTGTTTAAGTACCTTTTCAAATAAAGGGTGCATTTATTTTGTGAAAAATAATAGTTTAAAAAAGAAAATAAAAATAATCGTTAGTATTGTTTAAGAAATTAAATAAAAAGTATTTCATTGTTAAAAAAATTAGACATAAATTATTGTTAATAATGAAAATATTTTTCATCGACTAATTATTTTAAACAATACAAGCAGTCAGTCTTGGGAAACTATTTTTCAAATTTTTTATTTTTCGCGAAATAAATGGAGTCAAAATAAACTGGAATGACAACATGTTAGACTAATTGGATTCCCCAAGATAATCGAATTCCGACTATGGGTCTACAGTTATTGATATTGCTTTGACTTTAGAACGGAGAAGTGATATCTATATATTGTACTTACCATTACAAGTATCCAATTTGACTTAATAATAGATGAATTGTTAGTATAACCTTATTTTTTGCAATTTGTACTTTTTAGATCTTTAAAGTTTTTGAGTGAATAAATCGTGATTTTAAAGTCAAGGTTCAATTGACATGGTTAATGGACAGGCTTCAATGTCAATTGAGGCATCACTTAACGTTCGATTCCTGTTTCAACTACCCATTCTACCTAAAGTAGGATTTCCGGTCATGCTTGAGCATTCATGATGCTAAAAATTTCTCAGGTTAAGGATAATCTCTATTTCTAAATTCAGTTATTATTATTATTATTATTATTCTGGGGATGATGTTCATATCCTATAGGAGGCAAAGTGGACATAGATGATAATTGAAGGCGAGCTTTCATTTTTTCTTTACGTGAGATAGCCGAATTTTTCGACTCGACTAATCTTTATAGATGTATGTAAATTACCTCACTCGCATGCATCGCGTAAGACTTCACGCACAAGGGCGACCATCATTTCTAAAATCACTCTGAGTGTAGAATACCACGGTTCAAAAAATAAAATTTTCCATGTCCAAATGAAATGTCAAATCACTTGATCTAATCCTTAGGATGATTAGGGCGAGCTTCCCCTATTCAATTCAGTGCGGCTATAAATATCTAGAGCGTTCCTCATTCCCATGAACACAACACATTTTCAATCGGTAAATTGACAAATGATTGATTGCAAGCAAGAGAAGATATGGAGGGGAAGAGGCAGTTAGATGAGTACAGAGGAAGATCCTTAAATGAGAGTCAAGAGTTAAAGTGGATGCATGTGGGAAGCCATGTGAAGGCTTTATTTTATGATGACAACTCCAATTTTTTTTTCTTTTTCCTTTTGCTAATTCATTTATTAATATTTTATGTTCTTTTTTTCATTACATTTCATATGATGACGGGAGAAACAGACAAGGCCCCATGTGAGAAATCATTGACCCTGTGCACGATCAGGGCGTGGAGCCAATCCTATTGAGGGTGTGATATGATAGCTGAAGAAAAAGTATATATCATATAGCAAATTTATTTGGATAATATTCGCATTATATGTGTAAATATATACGTGCGGCTGACCAAACTCATATAGAAAAACTATTGAGATACATGCGAATTATGTAATAAATTATTTGATCCCGATGGCTTGGCTGAGACTGCCAAGCCAAGCGCCCTTCTGGCTAGAAGCCACAAAATATACACTCAACCCAAGTGTGCATCTATCTTAGAGGTAACATTCTACCTTTGGTCCCTTACTCTGCACATGTTTTTGAATCAAGTCCTCAAACTTTTAATTTATCTAATTAATTTTTTCAACTTGCATGAGTTTTGTAAATAAAATCCTTCGCTTCCGAATTTGGTCAGTTCATGTTGATGAGTCTATTGGAGCTAGTAAGAGCGACTGGCCAGTTTGAGTGGAATATTTCTATTGATAACTCTCATTACTCAAGATCCGGTTGAGATCTTCATTTTCAAATTTTCACTTCCACATTTTAATTTCAAAACTTTTTGTTTGGTAATTAAGAATGAAATAAGGAATTGAAGTTTCTCAATGTGTGAAATCGCACTTTCTCCAAAAATTGACAATTTTTATTAGATTATTAGTGATTCTTTTTCTAATAACAATGGAACAATGGGAGAAAGGGCTACATTATGTCGTCCCCCAACCAAGCGTTTGATTAATGGGTTATAAATGTCAACATTTTCCACATGCAAAACTTCGGCCTGTGCTTGCTTCAACCAATCAAAACTTCCTCCAATCAGGGATAAAGAAAAACATCACATTAGGATAATGTTACAACGTCGACTTGCCAATTATATAATACATACTTCCACAAGCAACTCATGAATGGAATGACATTGTAAACTTAGCTCTTGCAGTACTTTACAAAATTGAACAAACTACTTATATAATAGGTCGTCCTCTTTATGAGTTTGGATCCTATCAATTAACTCTCTTTTGAGATTGTGACACGTCAACACTTATTTGCTTTTTGGGAAGATAAGGTCTTTTTGAAAATATAAGGTCTACATATTCTTATATCATGTTTTTATATTGCAAGGATGAGTGAATTTATCCTCTGCTAATTAAGAAAGGTAGATATCCTTAATTTATCATATAAATTTAGTGGAGTAAATGGTCATGTTCTAATTATCAACCCGAGACAAGACTTTGCCCTACTTTAAGAAAAAGAATAATGATAAAGAAAATTGCTGGTGGAGAAGATCTGAATCCAAATTGATGGTGCAGCTTAGGCTTTTGTATGAGTTTGAGTCTCAAGAGGGACAGGGTTTGCTGTTGGAGACCACAAAGAAAGAGACATGAAATGTTCCTGTGGCCACTGGAAATGTGGGAGATCTACCGGACAAGCACAAGCACTCACATGTAGGAAAATTGCCTCTTGATGATGACAATTACTCTTTTATAAGAAAACACGGGTGTGTGTTTGTGGGGTTTCTTCAAGTTGAACACACGAAAGAACCCACATGCTAGGGCACTTCTTGGTTTTCGTGGACCCATTTGATGGCCAATCAATAGTTTGGAGAGAAGATTGTACCTGCTTGTTTGGTCTGTTGAAATAGAGGAGGAAAGGGAGAGAGAAGGGGGGAGGGGTGGGGGGGAGGGGGTTCATGTTATTTTGAAGAGAGGGAAAGAAAATCCAATTTCAACTTCTATCATTGTGCATGAGGAGGTGCATGTAATGAAGTCAAATAAGACTAGAAAAGAAGAACTTTAGGTCCCATCATAAGGTATTGTCCAATTCGACCCATGTGCTCACGATTTTGTCCTAAAAAGGGCCATTGTGAAAGAGAAGAGGAGCCTCAATAGCCATAGTCATCGTTGATTCTCAATTAACATGGAATTTGATTCTCTTAAGTCTCTTTTTTTCCCTTTATTGCAATTGAGTCTTTTTGTTAAACTTGTAGCATCAGTTTCTTCTATTATCTACTTTTGGTAACTATGATAAATTTTTATTTTTATAAAATTATTAAAAAAGTATCATTCCTTGTTGACATGGCATGTGGTTTCCTAGACATAAAAGGTTTCAGTTTTGGGGGAAGGGAGTTCATCATAGAGTTGATTACCTTGGGCTAATGTGAGGGTTGTGACCATCCCCTAGCCACTACTTTTGAGGGCCAACTGATAAGCATGCACTAGTTCTAAGTCTAATTGGCCAACTCTTATTAATTATGGAGGAGCAAGTTTTGTATACGCTCGGCGTATATGAACTCACTTCATCTTAATCATTAGATAGTCTTAGTTCCATGAGGAATCTACACAATTTAACAATTGAAATGCACTGAACTCTCGTGCATTGACTGCATGTAGAAACTTTTTGCCGTGGAGAGGCTCCTTCTCTTTATTCTGGCCCTGACTTTGGAAGTGCTCCAAGAGCGAATTGATGAAGTTGTCGCAGACAAGTCACAGAAGGATTCAATTGCGTAAATTAATGAGTCAAAAGACCTGATACCACATAGAAGGTTCAGATGATCAAGTTGCTCGGATAATAACTAAGATTTCAAGCATTGAAACCGTTTTTGATTAACCTTTATTTTTAAACGAAGCACTAACCCCAAAAGGGAGAAAATCCCAGATAATCTATTTGTTTATGCATCAAACAAGAGGTAGTGATACTCTTCTTTCTCCTTGGACCTTTTAATCAAAGTCTCATCTGTCGGGAGAATAGGGACGAAGTTGAGTCTAATCAATCTAAATCGCTCAAGTTGGGCTATATTTGCTAGCAAACAAGAGGTTGAAACAGAATTTTAGATCCTCCCACTATTCTTACCCGAAACCCTAGAATCCATAAATATGAAATGTCAGGTGCTATGACATGAATCCGATGATCTAATTATGAGATTCTATTGCATAACAAGGCCTTGGATTTCTAGGCCTCCCATCTACTTGAATTGAAGCCCCCTTATCAAAGAGAATTAACACAGGAAAATGAGAATTCATTTTGAGTTACATTAAACTAGAAGAGATGACGGCACGAGGGCATGTGGAGACAAGCTCAAATTTGAAAAAAGAAGAGAAATATAGAGCAGGCCAGGACACAGTTGCGGCTCTCTGGAAGGGATATGTCATTGGCTGCTTCTGTATTTATAGTGTTCACTTGTCGAGACAAAGTCACCAAAAAATAATAATAATAATAATAATAATAATAATAATAATAATAATAATAATAGTACAAGGGCTCATGGAGACTAGGTCATATACAAGTATGTTCAGATGTTCCTTGAAATGCAGATAATAATCTGAAAAGCTTAAGAGGACCAACATGAACTCAAAACGTGACCTTTCTTTTGGCTTTTTTACTTTTTCTAATGATTTTGGGTAAGGATGAAAATGGAGGGAGAAATGATTGGTTCTAATTGGTGAATGCAACTTGCAAACTGCAAGTGCTGAACCAAATAATAGGCACATTTCATGCACACCAATAGTAAAGGTGGGACCATCCTTAGATATGATAGTTTCAGCTTTTTCAATGTGAATGCATGATTCCATGAGCACCTACGTGTATTTCTGTACTACCTTCTCAAGAGATAAAGTAATAATTTTGTTCTTTTTTTTCGTGTACATGTTTTTGCTCTCTTGCAAGTCAATACAAAGATAACTTTGAGATCTTCACTGGAATCTCTTCAATTACTTGACTCCATTCTTTCAAAATTTGCAATTATGCAATCATGGGAGTCCTTTCTCCTTAACCTCCATCATGTGGGTCTCTTGGATAAGGTTGAGCTAAAGCATGAGAAAGTCAAGAGCAAAATAATTTCTCTTTCTTTCTTCCTTTTCTGAAAGTGCAAGGCAATGCATAGTCCATATGATAGATCATGACTGCGCCTGATCATTGATGAGTCCTTTTCAATTGTTGCTTACGTTGAAATCAATCTTGATGATTAGATTGTGGTGAGATCATGCGTGGTTTTGACATTCATGGAATGATTGTGATCCATGTACTGGGGATTCAATCAAAATCTCCACTCTATAAGTGGACCATGCACATATATCTCTTGAGCATGGTTCTCTTCTGATAGATGCTAGGGTTACAATGAAGGCAAAAGGCCGCAGCTTTACATGTAATAAAAATTTGGTCCATCAAGAGTCCTTTATCACCTTGAATTATTATTATTATTGACAGAATACCTCTTACCATCTATTTATACATATATGTGTGTGTGTGATTTGTGAATTAAGAACGATGCAATTCCAACGGCCAATTAAGAAGCATGCCTTAACAAAATTCATTGGCAATTGAAGAACTCAGCTGGAATAAAAATCCTGATATTGTAATCCGTATGTAGACTCATGTTAGGTCTAGTGACTGTGCAAAGATAATTTACAGAAGGCAAGTGTCATAAATCATTTATTCATGGGATTTGTCTAAACTGTATATACATGTGATTCTTCTCCAAATAACGACATTAATATTTAGATAAAACCTTTATACAAGGTATCAGAGCCAAGTTTCAATTGTTTGCACTCTATGTAGTTAATAGTTCATTTCAAATGTGGATTCTGATTTGCCTTATTCCACGTTGTCAATACCACAGACTTAAGTACCAAACAGCCTAACTCGGACGATAGTCATCGGTCAAATCGAATGGGTATGGAGCCCTCAGGGAACCGTCCGAGTACAAATTTGGATGGACGAAACTCAGCCAATGATGAAGAGCCATATCCCAAGTTCAAGCACACTCTTTTTGACAAAATTGTCGAGCAAAAGATGACGTGATGGAGAACTAAAGCGATGGAGAAAGCAACCCCAAGTCGTATGTGGGTTAAGCACGCTCAATACCCTACTCGTCAAGCAACTCAACATGGTGGGGAAATTTCAGGCATTGTGTCATCTAATTTGAGCAACCGATATATTTCCTTTTCAATAGTGTTGCCAAAAGAAAGAAAGAATCGCTTCAACAAGAAAGTGATGCGAGATGGTCCAACATGACCAAACACATGAATTTTCAATTTGTGTTAGCAAAGGTTTAATAAAGGAAGAAGGGTTTTTCATGCGCAAGTCAATGGAGAGGACAAGAGAAAATGGCGAAGGGTGGGATGTGAACAAATCGTGGGGTTGGGGTAATGGGTATGAAAATGCCCTTACGTGCAAAAGGACCAATCGATTCTGACTACAAATCAAAAGTCACATGAAAAATATATACCTTCTACATTGAAAAACAATCATTTGCCCAATACAAGACAAAAAGCAGGTGAAGGAGAGGGTCATCAATTATTGTAGAATCGATTCCCCTTTTAGAATTACATTCAACCGTCCGAAGTGTACAGCAACCATGTTGCTTCTCTTTCCCCTTTGAGAAATCAGGATGTAGATATAAAGTGGTAGAAAATTTAAGTAATAAATTCATATATGCCTCTGAAAAATTTAAGATTCTAAAACAATTGGCATTGATACCATACCACCTCAGATGATATTAGAGCAAGATATTTTGAGTTGAATCTTCCAAGTCCTATTGGCCTCCCCGATGAGATATTTTCACATTTAGTACTAAGCAAAAAAAATAAATAAATAAATAAACTAAGTATAAAGGGGAGTGATCAAATATTTAAATAATAAATTAAACATTTATTTAAAATGTTTGAGTTTTTGAAATAGTTAATAATGATACCATAAAACCTCACAAGAGGGGAAAAAAGTATTGCATTTACTCGAGGAGGGCTTGCCCATCCTTGAGTCTCTTTAGGAGCCTTTCACTTAGAAAACAGTTTACGACATATGTGATAATTCAAGCTTGAGGAAGGTTATTGGCTACAGACTTTCTCATCCTCGTACTTAAGAAGAAAGAAAAATGTCACCTATGAATTGTTCTTATCCTCACATAATGCATCCTTTGAACAACCTCGAGGTATAATAAGGGGTGTTCAATATCGGTCGAAAAATAAGAACCGGTATCCAATAAAAAATTTCTTTAGGTCCATCAACAATGATTTTTTCGCCTAACCATTACTCTTGATAACGTGATATGCGCATAAAATCTGGCGTTATAAACAACTTAATATTTGCAGGAGGGACAAAACAGAAATTAAGCTCATTAAACCCGAAGAAAGAGCAAGAAAATAGAAACATATGTCTGAGCCAGAAGCTCGAGCCATGGCTTGGTGGAGCGAAGCCAAGAAAAAAGCCAAACAACGACCGGTTCAACTGAAAGTAACCGTCAAAGGGGGCGAAAGAAAAGGTGAGAATAGAATAACTATATGGAGTTTCCAACTACCAATGCATTTGCAAAATGACAAAGGAGAGAGGAGAAGAACATGTAACCTAATGAATTTTCTATTGCCTGATGAACTGTGTCGCTCTATAAAATGCTTAGAAAAGGCCACTCATGAGGCCCCCCTGACCACATTGTCTCATTTTCCACTGCCCATGTCCCTGAGAACATGGAGTAAATTATGGCTGCCTTCTCCACTAGACTTCTCTCTCTCTCTCTCTCTCTCTCTCTCTCTCTCTCTCTCTCTCTCTCTCAATTATTGTCTAATATGTTGCAGGCAATACATAAAAAATGTTTGTGATTAATGTTTTGAGCATCCGAATAATCTCTAATAGATGTTCCATGTATACTGTTGCTCGATGAAAAAAAAATTAACGGAATGCAAAACATGCGGTTTGAAAAAAGGTGTTAAGCGAGGAAGAAAATTATGCTTATTAAAATCGGATATTACACCAATTCTCTAGTTATTTTAAGCTTTGGGGAAATTTAGAGCCTTTTGCTTTCGCCTTGGAAAGCAACAAATGTAAAAAGCATTCGATAGGAAAATGACGAGAGGACTATTAAGAACTTGTTATTGAATTAATTCGTTTTGATTTATTGCGTGACTTTTCAAATTCTTATGAGATTTAACCGAGCAAATTATCGAATTGCTTATGATTTCACTTTGGTAAATAGTAAACACCATTGCCTGGTGAACAATTTGACATCGAAAGACCGTGCTGCTGAAATTTTGACATTGTAATTTGTAAACTACCTACAATGGCATAAATTTTCGAGGTTTGAAGACAAATTCTCAAGATCAAATATTTGAATTTTGCATTGTAAAAGGAGACAGACGGGAGGTGTTAGTTAAACAAGACTTTTAATGAAAGGGTAATTGAGTCTAGGTATAAATGGTCTGGACAAGATAAATGAGTACAAAACCATCTTATTCCATATAATCTGCACAAAATACCTTGTTCATGGTTTAGGATGCGGTGTCGAAGGAGGTTAATGGGCGCAAACCACTTCATTCAATTTGAAAAAAAAAAAAAAAAAAACCCTCTTCGTTCTCTACAACAACAAATATTTCAAATAGTTGTATTCAAGATTAAGAGAGAGCACATGATTCGGACAATTGTGCCAAGAGATGAAAAATCTATGGTGATTCACATAAGACGGTGGAATTGCTAGAATTGCTAGTAGTTAAAAATCTTATCAGTTCTTATATTTTTGTTAGAATTTCAAAATCATCTTTTAATTATTTTTAACGAGAGAGTTATATTTACATCCTTAAAGGAATTTGATGATTGATTTTGCTAATATGATTTTAATGATGTTAAATTTTTCTAACCCGAAAACTCCCTCCCCCTAGGTGACAACGATCACCACCACCTCGAGGTGGCGCCCGCCTCTTTGATGATTGTTGGTGATGGGGCGCTTATTTGGCATCATGTGAGAAATTTGAGCAAATCATAAGCCTTAACACCAATCAAATTAAACAAGTATATGACTATGAATTGTTTATAAAAGAATAACGGCCATTTTGAATAGGGAAAAAAGGTAGAAGGGCAATTTTAAATTGTCAGTATGGAAATTGAGAGTGACTTTATCCCTATTTTACACTGCCCTAGACCAACTTCTTCAATATACCCCTACGCATATGCTATAAAGATGTTATGAACCAAAAGAAAAAAAAAATGCTATAAAAATGTTCTCCTCCTCGAGAGAGATTCAGAGCTTCGCACCACTTTCAATACACCAAAAACTATCTCATGTGATGAGGTACCAACCCTAATGGGTCAGTGAAAAATGAAACAAAAAAGAAATTGTAAAGAAATCATTCATTGCTCTCCCCCATGCCCACTCTCTCTCTCTCTCTCTCTCTCTCTCTCATTTGCATAAGTCAAGCCCAACTATAAAAAGGCATCCTCAATTTACGGCAGAAACTCCCAGATTGATCACTCTTTAGCTCCTGACTCTTGAGAGTCTCTCTGGGAGAAAAAGTCCTCAAACCGGCCAAACACAAACCCTACAAAAAAAGAAGACCCGGAAGGTGAAGAGAGAGAGAGAGAGAGAGGAACGATAACAGAGTATGGAGATTGAAATGGTGAAGTGCGAGTGTTGTGGGCTGAAGGAGGACTGCACCCAAGACTACATATCCCAAGTGAAGTCCAAATTTGAAGGCAAATGGCTCTGTGGGTTGTGCTCGGAGGCCGTGCGGGACGAAGTAAACAGAGCCAACAGCAACAACAAGAAGCCATTCGGGGTTGAAGAAGCCGTGGGAGCTCACATGTCCTTCTGCAGAAAGTACAAGTCCAGCCCTGCATTCAGGGTAGCTGATGGGATGAGGCAGATGCTGAGGAGGAGGTCTGGCGATCTGTCGTCTTCATCATCTTCTTCTTCTTCTTCTTCTTCATTGTCTTCCTCTTCTTCTTCGTCTTCTAAGAAGTACTCAAGATCAACCAGCACCTCACAAATTTGGTGATGAATCACCATACTCACTGTACTGATTGAGGGTAACAGAAAGCAGAGAAAAACCTAGCTATTCCTGATCTTGGTTTGGCTTTCTTGAAAACCCAACCAAAAAGGGACTAAAAAAAAAAAGAGAGGCAAAAAAAAAATGGAGAAAGTTATCATCTTTTGTCTTGTACAGGGGATGTTAAATTCAGTGGAGGCTTCTTCTGAGCCCTGGAATTTTGGCTGCTTCTGTACCCAAGTGTTCCTGGGATGTGATTGTTTCTAGTTCTATCTCTCATTTTCTTTTTATTTTCTTTTTTTTCCCAAATAATTTCCAAAACCCTCTTTTATTTTTCTAATTTTTTTTCCAAATTTTCTAGCTCAATATTTTCTTCAGATTTTCCACTGACATTTTAGTCTGCATCATACCAAAAAAGATTTGCGATCATTGGCACTGATGATGCATAACGGAGTTAGTAAAGCAAGAAATCATTCTATATCTCCTCTATTTCTTGACATTTCTTTCTATGACTTGGTAAGAATTCACTATTTGCGTTTTCTTCTATGGCAAGGTTGAGAATATCTAGGGTAATCTAGGAGCTTACAATAACATAAGTCAAATGTCGTTTCACTAAAGGAAGGACTGATTCAACATCATGACATGGGCTTCAATTATTAAAGCTGAAAATGTTTATTTTTCCCCCCACTAGGTTATTATGTTATATGTTGCAATAATTCGTTTTGTCTTTAGCACGAGTTTTAACCATCAGGGTCCTGGTTTCAATCATGGATCTCACCTATCGAGATAGACCACCATCATATGCTACACATGCCAAATCCATTATTGGTAGACCGAAACTCAATAATTTGGACAGGAAAATAATATTTTATCCCACCAAGTCAAAGAATGTGAACTATTACATTGTGCCAATTACAATTGAGTCATGGCGCAATGACCCTCCCTAGAAAAATCCTGGTGAAAAATCATTCTACCCCTAAGGGGTTAAATCCAGTAAATAATATATTTTTTATTCTACTAAATAATAATATAAATTTATTAAATCAATTTGAGATAATAATTTCTTAATTCTCACCATGATAAGTGGACCCATCATGATTCTGTAGAACGCGATATCTCATTTTAGTTGGAATCCATATATAAAAATAATGTGATGAAGTTAGTCTATCTATTCACAATTTACAATTATGTAAAGAGTGCTTAATCGGAGAAATAAATAACATTAATAAGGATATAATCGATTCACTATTGAAGTTCGAATTGTAATTTATGTGTTGATTTTGACCTATATCATTTGTTACATTCAAGCCTTTATATATTCTTCCTTCAAGGTAGATTATCATCATGCATGCAAGAAACGAGATATGAAATAACACTTGCACGCGCAATAACAAATCAAAGCTTCTACACGTTCTAGCCAATATAAACTCAAACCCCTGAAAGCCTAGCCCTAATTTGTCGGTAAATTTATTTCTAATGTCATGTCCGATCATCTCTAGATGTGTCTATGAACTTCGGCACCGGTTCATCAAATCCTTTGGGGCGGTCAACCTAAAATCACGGGGCAATGAGTTGAAACTTCCAATTGTTTCAATACAATGGATTCCTCGCTATTTATGTATGTAGGCTTTCAATCCCATCCGAAAAGCCAACATGGAGTACGACGTCAGTAGACAAAATTATTAGGATGTGGTTCCCCATGTGATAAAGTTTTGAGATCCTCTTGTTCATGAGGGGTCAATTCAGACAAGGCAGAAGCCGGTGAGGCAGCAACATTTGTGTGGGCAGGACATGATTCGATTGCGTGGCCATTTGGCCACTGCTGTGTCCGGCTTTGCACCGTTCGATAAAGCCGCGGCATCTCGAATTGGATTCCTATTTTGAGTTCGAGAATGAAACGCAATCACCATAAAAGGAAGAATTTCCTCTCTTCGGGGGACTCGTGTCTGTCCGAATTTTCTGTTCTTGTTTTCTTTTTCTTTTTTGCCTCTACGTGGCCACGGGGTGGCCGAGGGCAAGGTGACCAAATGATGGCGATGATCCTTCATATATATGACTACAAGAACTTTTCCGTGTCACGATGTTGGGGTGTTGCTCATTGACGGGATGGTGCACGAACATTCCACTTTCTGATGAAGAATAGGGGTGATCCGTTTTGGACTGAGCAGTTCTCTCCCTAGAATTAAGCACTCCCTACTAAGGACTGACTCAAAAAATTGAAATCAAGAACCGCTTGTTGATTCCATAAACTCAACTGCGAACCTGATCTCCGATCCAATCCAGTTCTTCAATGGGTACATGGAACTTATTGAAATGTCCTCACTTCGAAAGAAACATGAGAATTGAGAGTGAACAAGGTTGGAGGTCAAAAACAACCAAGAAAAAGTATGACAGAGAGAGCAATGAGGCCAGAGGTGTTCTAGAGCAAAAATGAAAAAGGGATTGACAAGGTCAGAGCCCATTGAGAGTGAGAATGGGAGAGGAAGGTAAGATTGCGAGATGAGTGAAACGACGAATGGAGAGAAACGAAGAAAACTAAGATTTTGATTTGAAAAGTTAAACTTTTTTTATTTAAAAAATTGTATATATATGTACCACAGGCGGCTCCACATCTTGAACTAAGAATCGGACTAATACTCATAAGTTCTTATTAATTGAAACTAGGAACTAGACCGGTCCCCATAGGAACTGACAATTCTAGGACGGTCCGATCCCATTTCGAACAATTCCAAATTTTTTTTGCATAGTCCTAGTGAGCAGGTGAGGGTCTAGGGAGGCCACTTCAATGGGGGTCACGGGGGTAGCACGCATAAGCCGCTAGAGGGCTTTTATAGTTTAAGCACATATTTTATTGGTAGATTAGGCCTAAACCCATTAATAATTACTAGATATAGATAATCTCTTTTTCTTGTAATTGAATGATGTAATAGAGAAGTGCAAGATGCTAATTATAATGAAATCATTTACTAGAGATATATCCCGAGTTAAGGGTGAATCGGGGTAAAAATATTGTGTCTCGATTCCTTTTCACTTTTATTCTGTATTTTCTTGTGATTGTATGCCGAATCTTGACATACAAAATACACGTTGTGAGGAAAGTCCTGAATGGCTCAATCCTTATTTAAATAGATGGGTCGTCATTCTTTTAGGAGTGCCCCTGAGGAGATCGAGTCCTACATGACGCTCGAGCTTTGTGGTACCTCTAGTTCTTAAGGTCAATAATCTTGAACTACATTAATCGTATTTCGAATTTTCAGTGACATGGGCGATGTCAATGCTTTTTCAATGCCTGTGCTTTCTACATTAACTTACAAATATCATGTAATTCGTTTTCTTGAATTGAGTACTTAATGAAATTCGAACATACCTTTATTAGTATTCGATTACTTTCTATATTGTCTAAAAATATGCAAGTGAGAAAATACACATATAGAAAGCAATTCATATATATTAAAGGAAAAAAAAAACTACTTTTTGAAGCACGAAAATAATTTTTAAAAAGGAGTAGATGTATTTATTCGGGTGAATATATCCCAAACTCAAAAGCACAAAAATAATTTTTAAAGCATGAGTCTTCGACTAACTATTTGAATTAAATTATATAGGATAATTCCAAAACAAATTTTAATCTTTTATGAATTACTAGTTTGTGTTTGAGTTTCATATATCAGTCAGAAAATAATTCGCACCTGAGATTTAGTTAACATTATCTTTTTATTTGCGAAATAGTCATCTCTTTTTTCCTGCAAAATACCGCTGTTGCAATTCAAAATTCCTGTTCAACTCAATAAAGCAACCAAAATCATACCTTGGCTTAGCTTGGTTGCCGCTGCCACCGCTGATTGCTTTCACTACCTTTTTCATTGCTCACCAGAGACTATGGCCGCAACGATCAATAGGATGCCTTCCTCTATTCATTTTAAAATTGAAGGGATAAATGTACTACATATCCAATCTTACAATTTTGTAACCATCATACATGGGTTGGCCCCATATATTGACCCACTCAGACATCAATAGTTGGGGGTCCCGTATACTACATAGGAAAGACAAACTATTTTTATTTTTTTTAGTGAAAGTATGAACAAGATAGAGTTTAACATACAAGATATATAAAAAGACATACAAGAAAATGGATATGCCAGTAACTCTTTAGAGGGTTGTTATAGTTTTTAGGGAGCTATTGTAGGTTTTAAGCGATGCAATGACCGCTTCAAGCACCAACAAATACCAATCACACAATGAATTGTTCCATTTCTGATGTGGACGAGCCATATCAATGAGGAGGTGCTAAGGACTCATTGTCTATTCCTACCGATTCGATCACTCGAGCGCAAGCCAAGCAATTTAGGCAAGCTGTTATTGTTGTGGTTCGTGATCTTTGCCGTGGAGATGGCCTTAGATCAAATCTTGAAGATTCTTGGAAATCTTGGCGTAATTTGATTATCTGGTCACCAAATATTTGACCAAGTCATATATAAATATAAATATATATATGTATATGTATGTATCTACATACATATATATGTATATGTATGTATGTATGTATGTATGTATGTATGTATGTATGTATGTATATTCTTGTTTAGGAATATTCTAGAATATGATGCATTAGATTTTTAGGGTTTGTGTGGCGGCTAGAAAGCTATATAAAGGATTTGCCAAATTTCTTTGGGGATAGAGATATATTTTATTTTTGAAGAAAAAGTTGAGAGATTCTCTTCTATTGTTCTTTTAAGGACTTGACCTAATCAAGGTTCCTTGTGACAGTTAATTCGACTTATCGAGCGAGATAACAAATTTTTTCGCTCGTGGCGTCTATAATGTTGGTTAGTTGACACGCTTTCGTTAACAGTTCACGTTCATATCGAGTTTGCCAATCATAGGTTTGATTGGAGGTCGAGGTTTGCAATTCGCACAATCTGGGCCTTCGTAAAACGATCCTTCCACAACGATTCACGTCAGTTGGTATCAGAGCTTGCTTCTACAAGGTCTATTTATCTTTAATTTTCTGTTTATATTCAGCAATTTGAAATTTATTGAGCTAGGGTTTCCGTTCTAGCCGATTTAGAGATCTGATTGCTTTTGCTCTTCCATACGTAGTTGTTTACTGTTAGTTTTAATTTTTTTTTTCTAGTATCTTAAATTGTATCTAAGTTCATCAAAAAAAAAGAAAAAAAAAGGAAAGTCTGTCAAAAAAAAAAAGAGAAAGAAAACGCACACAAAAAAAGTGCGCAAGAAAAAAAAAGATTTGGCAAAAAAAAATATTAGCCGAACAACAAAGAAATCGAGAAGGCAACTCATTTGTTAGTAGACCAAATTGAAATAAAATCAGTAGTGATTTACGTTTCAATTGGAATTTCGAAAGTTGTACTGTTGGTTTGAAATTGTTACTTGCTAAAAAAAAAAAAATCTTATTTGATTAGTTTGATTGATTGTCGTGAGAGGGTTGAGAGATAGGTTTTGAATCCAATAAAGAGCTTGTGAAAAGAGAATATGAGAGGGAAAAGGTAAGAGTGTGTAAGCTTAATTGAGGGTGGAAAAAACTTAGACTTGAGTTAAACACGAGGGGAGAGACAAACACCTTGAGAGAAACACGTGAGGGGGCGATTGGTGAGGATTTTTGTAACTAACGTTTACTTGCAGGTCTAAAATATGTTGCGCGAAGAAAGCGTGAATCAAAGGGAGGTTAACTCCATACGAAGGGATGAAGCACCTATGGAAAACATCTAGCGCCATCGTGGAGGAGCTTAGGGTGTGCATGCAAACGTTTCTGTTTCTCTTGGTTTATGTTCTTTTGTTCCCCGGAACAAAAAAAGAACAGAAACCTGTTTGCTAACGCCACTTTGTTTTTTTGTTCCCGGGAATGGTTTGGGAACAGAAACAAGAAGCAAAAAAAAGTTGCTTCTTGTTCCCGGGAACAATTGCTAGAAATAAGTTGATTTTCTTTTTTTATTTTCTTTTATTTTCTTTTCTTGCCGCGACCACCATCAACCGCCCGGAGCCACCGCCCGCCGCCGCCGCCGCCGCCGCCGCCGGTCGCCGGACGCCGCCGCCTCCGTCCGCCGGTCGCCGTCACCGGCCCGCCAGCCACCGCTGCCGCACGACCACCGGCCGCCGACCGTCACCGCCGGGCGCCGCCGGAAGCCCATCGGCCGCCCCCTCCCGCGGCCGCCTGGCCGCCTTCGGCGACCGGCAGTCGTGCGGCAGCGGTGGCTGGCGGGCCGGCGACGGCGACCGGCGGCGGGAGGCGGCGGCAATCCGTCGGCAAGATTAAAAAATGAATAAATACAAAAAGAAATTGTTACGTTATCAAACGCATTTCTATTCTTTTTCTATTCCCAAAGTAGAAATTTTGTGTCGTTATCAAACGGGGTCTTTTACTCAGAAATTGTTCCCCGGAGCAGAAATAGAAAGGAACCATTTCTGAAAAAAAAAACTCTTCCCCGGAACAGAAACGTTTGCATGCGCTACCTTAGTGGCCGAATGATGGGGAATGGCATGAGGGTTGATGGTGACCTAGAGCTACCCCAGGGAAGGCAGCAACATCAGCGAGACATCTCTAGAACACAACATAGAAGGCAGAGGCATTATGATGATGATGAGGTCAACATGAAGAATGATTGAGATGCTCAATTTGGAAGGTGGAATGGAGCCCGAGGATTTAGACACTGAGAAGATAATGAACTTGGCAATATCAAGATGAAAATTCCTTCTTTCCAAGGGAAAAATGATCCTGATGCGTATCTAGAATGGGAGAAACGCATAGAGATGGTATTTGATTACCAATGATACTTTGAGCTCAAAAAGGTAAAAATTACAGCTATTGAATTTACTGATTATGCTATAATTTGGTGGGATCAACTTATGACTAGTAGGAGGCGCAATGCTGAAATCTCACACAAGGCAAAAAGAGCGTGGAAGAGTATCACAAGGAGATGGAGATTGCCATGATCCGTTCTAATGTGGGGAATGATCATTCTATTAAGGCCCAAATGGTGCGAATTGCAAACCTCAACCTCCAATCAAACCTTTGATTGGCAACGTTGGTATGAATGTGACATGTTGACGAACGCGTGTCAACCAACCAACATTATAGACGCCACGAGCAAAAGAATTTGTTATCTTGCTCGATAAGTCGAATTAACCGTTAGAAGGGAACCTTAATTAGATCAAGCTCTCAAAAGAACAGTAGAAAAGAATATATCTCTGTCCCCAAAGAAATTTGGCAAATCCTTTATATAAGCTTTCTAGCCGCCACACAAATCCTAAAACCAACCCTAAAAATCTAATATATCATATTCTAGAATATTCCTAAACAAGAAGATATATATTTGACTTGGTCAAATATTTGGTGACCAAATAATCAAATTGCACCAAAATTTCCAAGATTTTTCAAGACTTGATTCAAGGTCATCTCCACGGCAAAGATCACGAACCATGACAACAACAACTTGCCTAAATTGCTTAGCCCGCGCTCGAGTGATCAAACCAGTAGGAATAGACAATGGGTTCTTAGTACCTCCTCTTCGACATGGCTTGATGTCCACATCAATTTCTATACATTATGTTCGTTGAATTGGCGAACAAGAAGGGTGATCGCTTCTTCAACAAAACAATATGGGCTATGAATGAGAAATTTCTCAAATATTACAGAGACATTCTACTTGCTTTTTTAGTGTCTATCATCTTTAAATGAAGGTTATATTAGAGGGATTCTAGACTCTCATTGTTTCATATTTAAAAATAAAAAATTGCACTAGGTGAAGAGGTCCCAATGGTAGACATATCGGCAACGATGAGGAATTGGCCTCGCAATATCTATGTTGAATCTTCCGGTTGATTTGATAAGATAAATGTTTCCCTATGGACAAAGATGACACCCTCATTGAATAGTGCCTCAAAATTTTTATAGGCTTTAGTTGGTAAGAAGAGGAATACTTGAGTATTTTTCGCCAGCTCTTTGTTTTCATCTACTAAAATTGAATGGAGATGTAACTTGTGACAAATCACTTTTAATACATTAAAAGATTTGATAAAGATAATGTTGACATTCTAATATAGTGGAAGAGGAGAGGGCTGCAACTTTCCGATGCCTTCCACCATGGTTTGTGACATGGTGACTCCATCCACGTCTATGTCACCATCAAAATCCATGTTTAATGCTGGACAAGAGATCATGGAAAACAATGGGTCAAGTTTGTCAATTTAGAAATGAAAGTGGTAAGGCATGATTGGTTTTTACAAAACTTGACTCCAGCCGAACGTACTCAACATAAAGAAGAGGACAACAACTATTATATCATCCACATCATGGAGAGGGAACCAGCGTCGAACACCAAATCTATTAGACATTCCCTTGGGTATGATTTGTGGCTAATCATTATTAATGGATTTATATGTGTAACTATTTCTTCCAATTTATTTGGAAATTTACTTGTACTTCATTCATGTGTGTGTGTGTATAGGCTGGAAAATGAAATATTTCACTAACTAAGAAAAGATAGTAGGGATCGATAAATGGGAGTTGGCCTATCTTAAGTATGGGCTACCCGAATACTTAAGAAGGACAATAACAGATCTTTGCATTTCAAAATAAGAGCATGTGCTTCCCATGTGAACTGATTTGGACTTCCCAAGGCATTAACTAGATTTTTTTTTATTAATTTCCTCAAGTAACTTTTGTATTATTTGTAATATCAGAAACATTAGTTTAATTCTTTTTTAAAAAAAAATTAGTTAAAAAGAATGTAATCTGATTTTTTCTTAAAAAACATATAATTTTTTTTTTTTAGTTTTATACTATATGTCCTCAAAATATGGTAAAAATCTCATTTTATCATTTGTCATTGCTCAAGTTGGACGAAGATGACAAAAATCACCAAATAATTAATTTATTAAGTTTTAGAATTATTTTATTTTTGTAACAAGTTTTAGATTCTTGGTTCCAGCGCACTTGTAAATAATTATAATTAGTAATAACTAATCAAAAATCAGTGCCATATACTGCTTTAAATTTCTTTTTGTTTTAGTTGGGAATTATGTACCTGAAAAAAAAAAGCGATTTTAAGCAAGAGTTCTTATATTTCGATTTTAGGGAATTGTAAAAAAAAAAAAGGAAAGAGATCTAAAAGATCTTTTTCCTAAAATTCCTGCTTGGCCCATTTAATTTATATAATACCTACCCCAATAAATATTTTCTATTACTATTTTATTCTTAAACCCTAAAGTGGAACTCGGGTCGGTCCGAGATTTTTACCGGATCCGACCCGCACGGACTCATCAACCCGACCATTAAGGCTCGCAGATGACCGTTAGAATTCAAATTTCAAAATCCCTCCACGAAATCTGACACGCTCCGAAAACACACGACACACCCAGAGAGAGAATCAAACAATCAACAGGCACTGATCCAACGCAGCCATGAAAGCGCTTCTCTCAGATTCGTCGTCGTCGTCGTCGTCGTGGTCTTCGTCGGTCACTCCGAAATCAGGGACCACCAGCGCCAACACATCCTCCACGCCGATCCGGGACGACGGAGCCGCCAAGGCCGGGGACAGCTGCTACTTCCCCGGATGCCGGAAGGACGCCAACTGCGACTGCGAGATGTGCTTGGCCAGCATCAGCGCGACCCTCGATCTCTTGCCCGCCAGCGTCCAGAAGAGCTCCTTCACTAAGCTCTCCCCTTCCTCGCAGGCGATGGCGCGGCGTCGTGCCCCAGTGTCCTTCGACTCGGCCGTTCTGTCCACCCCGGGGTCGAGTGTCTCGAAGACGGTGGATAGTCTGCCAAGCTCGGAATCAGCTGATGCGTTGCGTGAGGGGAAGGAGATGGGGAAGAAGAAGAAGAAGGTGAAGCTGGAGTCGGGGTCGCGGCGGGAGAATAGGTTTCTGTGGTGGGCTCTGTGTTTCATGATGATATTCATGGCAGATTTGGGGCTTCGGTGGGTGGTCTCAGCTGCTGTAAGGCCCAAGCTATCGAGTGATGCGGTGAGGCAGATTGGTGTGGAGTCTCGGAGAGCAAGTGATTTGATTTGGAAGATCAGGTTTTTGCAGGGAGAGTTGAGGGGTTTGGTTGAAGGGAGGGTTTTGAATTGCAGTGACCAGAATTCTGCGTGGAAGATCAGTCAGGTTTGAACAAAGTTTAGTTCTTTTTTTTTTTTTTTTCCCTTTACAAACAAATTTCTTTGCTATTGAATTTCTCAAGTGATGCAACTGAGGTTCTCTGCTCCTTAAAAATTGACTCTGATTCAAGTAGTGATGAAGCACTGTATTGCAGGGTGGTCTGCTATTGAATTCTAGGTGCACACTGTACAAATCGATGGCCGAAGAGGTGAGCATATGGGGTTGGCCTTTGCAGACCGCTGGGCTTCTCACAACCGGCGCGTCTTCGAGATCATTCACGGTCATCAGAGGCAGAGTCACAGAGGTAAATTTCAGCACCATTTTCTTTTTGTCCATTGTCACATAAAATAAGAGCTAATAACAATCCGAAATGGCTATAGTTGCAACAAAATCTGTTGAGAAAATTGTTGTTTTGTTAGCATGATAAGGTTCTATCTTTTGAGGTTACTTGGCCTTATGTAAGTAATTGAGGGTCAGAAATCTGTATGACCTTCAAAATGTGTACGGGCCATTACGTGTTTCGTGCAATTGCTAGAAGCATTGCTTGCAGTTTAATTTTCATCTTGTTGTAGCAACTCACTGAACTGCAATCTTTCAAAGGGCCTATTTCTTTTCACTGCATGCCTTACTGATGAGCTGAAAACTTGAGAAAGATTTTGCATTCAGCTTCATCTTCCATTCTGTCCGTGTCGTACCATCCTCTCATGGGTATATTTTCTTCTGTTCAATAGTGGAGCAATGGAAACATGGGATATATCATCCGAAAGGTAACTAGTTCTTGGGTGCAAGGAAAATGGAGTGCGTCTGTTGTGCAGCTTGATCCTGGTACTTTGATTCTGGAGTACAAAAGGAGCTCGACATTGGATGAGTCGGGATTTCTAATGAAAGCACTGGAGTTCTTGAAGTACCAGATGACGGTAGTAATTGGACGAATGAATCGACGGCTTTGGTATTTACCTGCTTTCGAGGACCATCCTGGGCAGATCAGAGCAAAAGTCCCAACTTGAGGAGCTTGTGTGCGGCAGAATGCTTCGGTTCTAGAGTCTCATCCCTTATGAGAAACTCTTTTGGTTTTTCTGCGCAGCATTCACCTGGTGAAATTAATAGCTCTTGATTTTGACTGTTCTTTTATTTTCTCTGCCGTGCTTAGAACAGCGTAAGTCCGAACAAGTTTTAGATAACGACTGTACTTATGCGACACAGCAATTGTAAAGTTTTAGTAGCTTTGAAGAGCTAAGTTCTGATTGCCATGTTACCAGACAGAATTATAGCTGACAGTTTCAGAAATGCCCAGGATGCACAACTTCTACATCAATAAACATCCACAGAAATCAAAGTTCGCTAAACATGCAATTGCTGACATTTCCGCTTTAAAGATATCTAATGATATCCGGTAGGTGGTCAAGCTCGAGCGGCATTCGTACCAAACATGAAGCCTAGTAGGCAGGGACACGGCATATATGCAGACTCTTTTTGCACCTCAGAGTTTCGGAATTACAGAACAGCATTCTACATGAATGTTTTCTTTACAGACAAACAACTACAGTAGAATTTAGGATTTCGATTTAATATTGGAAGGAAAAGGTCGCAAAGTACAATCACCAATAGTCTCTACAAGAGCAAATGCCATCTTTAAAATGGTGAAACCTAGTCCTATCTCTCACAATGATTTCTCTTCTGTATTCCTTCGAGATTAGTTTCATAAAAGTATGACAGTCCTCACATATCCTGAGGTTCTTTATTATGCGGATGCATGATCCTGTTCTTTCAGTCAACAAGCCATAGCAAACTGCCAATTTCTCACTATGCCAAAGTACCACTTCACTCTTATCTTCATCCTCTACATCAACCAAAACACAATGGGCACTAGGAGCATAGCCGACAAGCTTCAACTCTCTAACCACCTCATCTAATTTCACAAAGATTTGATCTGCTTGATTGTGATCCCGATCAGCCATAGCAAACTGGTGTACCTCATTGTTTAATTCAATCCTACTCCATCCCCTCGCCTTGAATACGCCCCTCTGTCTCATTAATTGCCTCAACTCACCAACATCTTGCCATCTTTTGTGTTTTGCATAGATATTCGATAAGACTACATGAGCTCCATCATGATCTGGCTCCAGCTTGAGGAGCTGCTTGGCGGCAAATTCTCCTAGTTCGTCCTCACCGTGAACCCGACAAGCGGCCATCAAGGAACCCCATATGACAACATTAGGAGCCAGAGGCATTGTTTCTATAACCTCCAGAGCTTCCCTCAATAGACCAGCACGCCCAAAGAGGTCTACCATACAACCATAATGCTCATGTTTTGGTTTGAGATTGTGTTCATTAACCATGGATGAGAAGATTTTCTGGCCCTTCTCGACCAACCCAGCATGGCTGCAAGCATAAAGCACACCAATAAATGTTATCTCATTAGGCTCGACATTTTCTTCTTTCATTTGATAAAAGAACCTCAGGACATTATTCGCATCCCCATGCATCGCAAAAGAATTGATCATAGTGGTCCAAGAGATCACATTTTTGCTAGAAGTTTTCTCAAAAACTTTTTGCGCTCTCTCCAAGCTACCACATTTGGCATACATATCGATAAGGGCATTCTTGACAGGCAGAGCTTCTCCAAATCCATTTTCATCAACATACTTATGCATCCATCTGGCTTGATCTAATGCACCAAGATGAGCACATGCAGATAGAGCACTAAGGATTGTGACCTGATCAGGTTTTATTCCCCACATCTGCATCTTCTTAAACAAAGAGAGAGCTTCCTGAGGTTGATCACTCTCAGCATAGCCAGAGATCATTGCACTCCAACAGACCAAGTCTTTTTCATCCAGCTGGTCAAAAATGAGCCGTGCATTCTCAATTTTTCCAACTTTGGAATACCACGATATCATGGCAGTTGAAACAACTAAATTCTTAGGAGACATGCTGTCAAAAAGCTCTTGAGCCAAATCCATGCAACCAGAACTTGCATACATGCTGATGAGGGCACTCCATATATGGGGATCCAGTATGACATTATTCTCAGTGATGTAATCATGGATCTTCTTTCCATAGCTTAAATTACCAGCCCGACCACAAGCTGAAAGTATGCTAGAAAGAATCATCCTGTCTGGTTCCACATTAGACCTCCGCATTTCTTCAAACAGAGACATAGCTTCATCAAAGAGCCCATTCTGACAGAATCTGCCATGTCAAAAGATAATTCGGATGAAATAAAATGGCAGGGCAAGTGCAATCTATAGCATGATGCATTTAAGAGACTACTGCATTTCGGCTTCTCAACTGTTAAAGGAATATGTTACGAAAATGATTGCCCACAATCAGCGAAAATCGCCTTCAATTACTGCAGGCCATAATCACAAACGGACACAGAATCAGGTGCACCTGTACATGAAACAGCAAGAAAATCACCATACCCATCAATCATAATGCTCCAAGAAACCACATCTCGCTGCGACATTGTATCGAACAGCAAACGCGCATCCACAATCCGCCCACCCGCGGCATACATACGGACCAAAGCGGTCTGCACAAAAGGATCACCGCCGTACCCCAACTTAACGACCAACCCATGAATCTCCGACCCTTCAACTAATCCCACCTCTTTCGAGCCCGCCTTGAGCAGGGGAGGGAAGCTGAACCTATCCAAAACAACACCCTCCCTCCACATTTCGTCAAACACAACGAGGGCATCCCCGGGCCGGTCGCCCCGGGACAGCTCCCGCAGGAACTTGTTGAGGACCCGGGTTTTCGAGGACTCGGGGACGTGGCGGAAGACGGAGAGGGCATAACCGAGGCTCGGGGAGGAGAGGAGGAGGTGGACGAGGAGGGGCGCGGCGGAGGGGTGGCTGAGGTTGGTGCGGCGGAGGATCTGGGCGTGGACTTGCTTGAGCTGTGCCGGGGTGGTGGCGGTGGTTAGGGCGGTGTGGAGTGCGGTGGTTGCGGCGGTTGCGGCGGCGGAGGAGGGAGGAGGGAAGGATGCGGCGGGATGGAGCAGCGCTTGCATGGCGTGCGAACTGTAGCGTGGCGTGATGATGCAAATGGATCCCGGACCGTGTGTTGGATCGAAATTAGACGGTCAAGATCGATGGGACACATGAAATCCACGCACGAAGATTCAGATTTCATCTAGTACATTTATGGAATGATTTTAGCAAGGGATAAGTAGTTAGTAACCTCCTTTGATTTTGCTAAATGAAGTTCTCAGGGGATAACTACATAAGTGATCTCTAAACTTTGGTTAGATGTGTAATATGATTTCAATTTTTAATTTGTTTAAAATGATTTATAAACTTTATTTTAATTTATAATGTGGCTCCCAAAGTGGTCCCTAAACCTTTTTATAATTGTTCAATTTGGTCCCCAAATTATATGAAAATATTAAATATTATCCTTTCATTAATTTAGATTTACTGATAATATTGGATAATTTCATATAATTCAATGATTGAATAGATATCAAAAGTTCAAGAAACAAATTGAATAAATTAAAGGTTTATGAACTACATTGTACATTAAGCTAAAGTCAAGAATTATATTAAACAAATTCGGGCCGACCACCTATGGCCTCACGATTCGCAAGGGGCCCTCACCCTTGCCACCAGGTCCTTAAACTATCTCAATTTATGAAACTTAATCTTCCCTTTAGCTGCAATTAGAGTGCCATCGAAATGCCAAGATGGCTACATTGTTCATTTTAATAACCTGGCACTTCTTAGTGTCAAAATGCTTATGTAGACTTTTATAATTAAGAAAAGAAAAGAGTGAAATATATTAAGACTTCATTTATTTCATGAAAAATATATAATTTGGAAAACATTCTCTTAAAGGAATTGCTTATATGGCTAGAAATAATGAATCAATTAAATATATTTTCATTATTAAAAATAATTTATATTTAAATATTTTCGTGAATAATAAAAATATATTCTATTTATTAATTTTTGTAAGCGATATAAGTGATATAAACGATTATTTGTGTTTTTTCAATTATTTATCTTCCACCAAATAAAGAAAAAACCCATAAAAACGATAGTGCCAAGTCAAGGAAAAAAAAAAGTCAAGGAAAAAACAATGAAGATTCGAGAAGAAAGGGTATAAGAAGAGAGAAAGTGCCGGACTGTTCACTCATGGCAATAGCCGGCCGTGCTCATCGGCCTTCTCTAGACTGCTGTAACGAGAAGAGAGAGAGATGAGGCCGTGACATTGGCGCCTGGCCTTCATCGGAATCAAGGGTTACGGCTCAGGGTGGCTATTGGCTCGTGCCGGTCAGGGCACGCAACGGCCTAGCTAGACGCAGCCTGTGCTTAACACAACCTGTTCAATCAACAGGCCGTGTTGAGCCGGCCTCTATACTCTTTTTCCCTATAACAACCAATCCATCTCCATTTGATCATGGACAATCTAGATCGTCCCTGTTAATCTTCCGGGGGAGAGTCTGCCGTTCCCCTAAGTGAACCCATCGCCGAACGAGCAATAGGGGTGTGCATGGTCCGAGCGGGCGGTTCCCGACCTAGAACCGGGAACCGCCCGCTAAGGACCGGTTCCGAAAAATTGAAACCGGGATCCACCCGTTTGTTACATTGATCCACCTAGGAACCGGACCATCGGTCCGGTCCGGTTCCCTAGTGGATCCATGGAACCGATCTTGACATGAAACAATTTTGGTTTTCAACATAGAACGACTACGTGACATCAAAGCAAACCAAAGAAAAAACGTGGAGATGCGAACGGCGGGAGAAGTTAACGCAGCGAAATGACGATAGGATTAGGAGCCGAAGACGAAGGGAGTGAGATGAGATCTAGGGTTTCTTTTAGTATTTTTTTTTTTAATATTAAAAAGGTTCCAGTCCGGTCCGGGTGGGTGGGTGGGCGGATCCGCCCATGGAATCGGGAACCGGACCGGTACCCACTGATTCCCATAAATTGGAACCAGGAATCAAACCAGTTCCCTCAAGAACCACCGGTTCCGGGCGGTTCCGGTCCGGTTCCGGGCGGTCCGAGCGGTTCCTGGATATTTTGCACACCCCTAACGAGCAGGACCGGGCCAATCGGGAGCACCAATTCGATGACAATGAGGACACGCCATCACGTAACAACTGGGAGAGAGAGGGCTCTTCGGGTGCCGGCCGGGCAAACAGCAAGCTCGTTCCGTGACGACGAGGTGGCAAATTAAAGAGAGCTTGGGAGTCATGTTCTTTTCCCCGAGCATTCCTTTAATTTCGCATATAAGAATCGAGGCTCATCGAGTAAGCAATGACCGCGCTGCAACCATAATTTGAGAGCATCCGTGAACAACTTCACAAGTTACATGAGAAGATTAAATGAAGAAACAAGGATCTGCATCGGTGCATCTTCGGGCTCCGACCGTCATCACAACCGAAGGGTTGCCTTCTTAAAGTTTCGGCCGACACCCTCGTTTGTTGGCCAGCGAAGGCTGCGAGCGCCTCTATGCCCTCGCCTGGTCTAGGCGAGGGTCACGGCCCTTGCCTGATCTGGAGGAGGCCCAATACCCTTGCCTATGGCCAGTGAGAGGTGGAGGCCTTTGCCCAAACCTTGTTTGTAGCCTTAGAAGGTTGGTTGGCAACCTCATTGGCCCACCGTTGCGAGAAAAAATAGAAAAAAAAATGAAAAAGTGATAAAAAAATCAGAAAAATTTAAATAGGTAAATATTATTAAAAATGCATACATCAGTGTCATGCAACATTAGATGGCCAATGCTCATATTAGTAATTTTTGGCTTAAATTGATCAAATGGATTAAATTTGTATCAATGCAAGATGCTTTAAAATTATATTAATCAAATTGAAAATTTTAAAACTGAATTAATACAAATGCAATCGGTTTAAGACTTTTTTGTCATTTTTTCCCCTTTAAGCGTGTTAAATATGAAAATAATTTAGCAATATGGGTTGGGTTAAGTACGAGCTACTAAATTTGCAGTACATGAAAATGGGTCAAAATGAGTTAAAATTAATCTATTAGGGCGCGTTTGGTTGTGTTTCTGTTTAAAAATTGTTCCAGGGAACAGAAATAGAAAAAAGTATTTCTGTTCCGGGGAACAATTTTTGAACAAAAATACGCGTTTGGTAAACTTGTTCCGGGAATAAAAAATAAACAGAAACATGTTTGGTAAATTTGGATAATCTTTTTATTTCTTTTATTTTTTCTATTTTTTTCTTATTTTTCCTTTTTTTCTTATTTCTTTTTCATTTTTTTTTCTTCTTTTGGCCGGTCGCCGGCCAAGGCCTTGGCCGGCGAGGGCCGAGCTCGCCCAGCGGCGGGCGAGGCGCGGCCTCGCCGAGCCACCGCCAGGCGAGGCCGAGGCTCGCCGGCCGCTGGGCGAGCTCGGCCTCGCCGGCCTGGGCGAGCTCAAGGCCGGATCTGGGCGAGATCGAGCTCGCCCAAGCCGGCGCGAGGCCGACCCTCGCCCAGCTACTGCGAGCCTCGGCCTCGCCGGGGGACGGCGAGCGTCGGCCTCGCCGGGGGCCGGCGAGCCTCGCCGTGGCTGGGCGAGGCCGCCGGCCCTCGTCGGCCGGTCGCCGGCCATGGCCGAGGCCGGCGACCGGCCAAAAGAAAGAAAAACAAAAAATAAGAGAAAAAAGAAAAAAAAAAAGTGTTTCTGATTTCTGTTCCAAAAACAAGAAACACAAAATTTGTGTTTCTTGTTTCTGTTTCTTTTTTGTTCCTGGGAATAAAAGAACAAAAAAGGAACAGAAATGCGTTTCTGTTCCTTTTTTGTTCCCAGGAACAAAAAAACAGAAATTTCTGTTCCTAGGAACAGAAATATGTTGCAGCCTTAGAGTCAAACCATTCAACCTGATTCATCTATTAACGGGTCTTCAGGCCGAAATTGAGTGGGTTAATAATGACCGGCTAATTTGACCAAAAACGAACGTCCGTGCCAAGTTTTCACGAGTTCATCTAATCTCACCCACTCGGTCACGTAGGACCCACCGACCGAACAAATTAAAAAAAAAAAAAAAAGGCTGAAATCGAGTTCCTCCGTTCGCCGACTGGTACATTCGGTCGAGGGAAGACGAGCCGAAAAAGATGTTGCCGATATACCAGCGCCACGTATGCCCTCCCTGCGCTGCCACGTCAACCGTTCCTCCGCCACGTATGCCGTCGTCCATCCGCCACGTGTCTCGCCGCACCACTTATATCTACCGGAACCGAAATCACTTGGAGAGAGAAAGCGAGAGGGAGAGAGAGAGAGAGAGAGAGAGAGAAAGATCCTTCTACTCAAAAACAAGTGTCATCGCTATTTTCGCTGAAGATGAGCCAAGAGCAGCCGAGGAGGCCGCGAGAGGAGGAGGAGCAGCGGCGGCAGAGGCGGCAACCTGATTTCGAGCCGATCAAGTACGGCGACGTCTTCTCCGTCTCCGGCAACCTCGCCTCGAAGCCGATCGCGCCTCAGGATGCCGCGATGATGCAGTCCGCCGAGGCCGCCGTGCTCGGGCAGCCGCAGAGGGGCGGCCCCGCAGACGCCATGCGGGCCGCGGCGGCATGGAACGAGAGGGCTGGGCTCGTCGGCCGCCGGGACCGCTCGGACGTCGCCGAAGAAGAAGGGATCACGGTCACTGAGACCGGAGTCCCCGGCGGGCGTATCATCACTGAAAGAGTCGCTGGACAGGTTTATCTTTTTTTTTTTTTTTTTTTTATCCTCTTGAGGAAGTAACGAAAACATAAATGAAATTCTAGGTCATCGTCCGTTTGATTTAATCGAAAAATTTTCCTCTTAAATTCATTAGGTCGTCGGCCAGTACGTCGAGGGCAGCCCGGCGGCGGAGGCGCAGGCGCAGGTGGCCCAGCAGAGTGCCATAACCATCGGTGAAGCGCTGGAAGCGACCGCTCAATCTGCCGGGGACAAGCCCGTGGACCGGGCCGATGCGGCCGCCATCTTCGTGGCCGAGCAATGCGTGACGGGGAGCAACGTGGTCGTCCCTGGCGGGCTGGCCGCTTCCGCTCAGACGGCGGCGGCTTACAACGAGGGGACGCTAAGGGACGATGCCAAGATCAAGATCTCCGAAGTGCTCACGGTAATTCTTTCGGGTATAAGATGAACGTAAAATCTTTCTATGTAGATTAACCCGACGCCACGACACGACACTGGCGTTGTTCTTTCGCAGGGCGCCATGGCGAAGCTGCCGGCGGACCGAGTGGCGAGCCGGCAGGACGCGGAGTGGGTGGTGAATGCGGAGATGAGGACGGGGAACAAGGCGGCCGCCCACCCGGGCGGGGTGGGGGCGTCGGTGGCGGCGGCCGTGAGAATCAACGAGAGCATCACCAATCCGTGAAGAGCGTAGTGAAAGCTCTTTTCCTCTTTCGGTTTTTAACTGCGTCTGTCTAAAAGACGGTTTTCTTTTTGCCGTTGCTTTTTCTCTTGGGGGATGAAGAGGTTTGCCTGTGTAATGGACGTGTTCTTCTTAGTGCAGCTTTTCGTGAGTGATGTATGTTGGAGTTTTTCCACTTTGAATTCATCACTCGGAAATACAAAATAAATTATACTAGAAGTACTAAAACTTACTTCTAAAAGATGGGTTAGGTGGTATTTATTTTAGTGTTAGAAAATTTTTGCCAGTCCAATTAAATGTCAAATAAGAAAAAAAAATATCACTTAATTTTCTCGGGTGAGAAATTTCGAATGTCACGTGATTTTTATAATTAAAATTTAAATATGACTTGCATAATTTTTAAAAAATTCAAAAATTCGCGTGGACATCCAAAACGAAGATGTGGCATCATTTAATAATATTTAGTATTTAAACGATTCAGATTTATAATTTTTGACGTTTAAATAATCATGTGTGAATTTGTCTACACAGCGTGGTTTAGGATTTATATCCTAGGATTTTATTTAACTAGGATTTTATTTAACTATAGCGTGGTATGAGTAATGCACTAGCGTCACTTGGGGTATACAGCGCGACCGTCGGCTGCAAGCTAGTTCCTCCTTTTCAAAAGAGAAAATAGCCGTCGGCTGCAAGCTAGTTCCTCCTTTTCAAAAGAGAAAAAAAAATTATTTAGGGGTTATATCCTAATTGGGTATGCATAGGATTTCTCGTTTTTCTTTTAAAAAGAAGTGATCTGAAAAAGCTTATAATATAAAAATAAATACAAGAGAAAAGAGCCGTCGGCTGCAAGCTAGTTCCTCATTTTCAAAAGAGAAAAAAAAATTATTTAGGGGTTATATCCTAATTGGGTATGCATAGGATTTCTCGTTTTTCTTTTAAAAAGAAGTGATCTGAAAAAGCTTATAATATAAAAATAAATACAAGAGAAAAGAGCCGTCGGCTGCAAGCTAGTTCCTCCTTTTCAAAAGAGAAAAAAAAATTATTTAGGGGTTATATCCTAATTGGGTATGCATAGGATTTCTCGTTTTTCTTTTAAAAAGAAGTGATCTGAAAAAGCTTATAATATAAAAATAAATACCGTATACAACCTTTGGCTGTTTAGTATCATCCTAAAGTAGCAACAATTCCTCCCAAAATAGCAAAAATTTCGTGATGAGACAAAATACGAATTAATTGAAAGCGCTGCTCCATCTCGGGTTTTCATGTAAAATAAAAGTTAAAAAGTATATTAAACTCATTTTCCTTTTGTTTTTTTATGGATATTAGTATATGCAATACAAACGATGCGAGCCGTTCAACAGATTAATTTAGAAATGAGGCATGCGCAAATCGGCTCAGTTACTTTGGACTCAATTTGTGAGCCTTTATTACATATCTCAAGTCTTTCCGATAAAATGAAAATTTTAACTTTGTACTATTTTTCCACAAAAAAAAAAAAAAAAAATCTCTACTAATTTGTGACTGTTTGTCCAAAACCCGGGCAAATCAATTGAAACAGTCATATGCACTAAGGATTTTGGAAAGTGCTTTTCTTAATTTGAGCCTTTTCTGAAAAAGAAAATGTCTCGAATTCGATAAAAAAAAAGAAAAAAAAAAGAAGGTGAAATGCACACAAAATTAAGAATTTATTGATGTAAAAATAAGTTATTTTTCCATGGGGTCAAATTTCTGGTGTAAGAATGGCCTTTCCACGGCTCTTTCGCCTTCTTCTTTTTTTTTTTTTTTTTTGCCTCTTTTCAAGTAGAGTGCTTTCGATATATTCGATGTGTTTGTACAAACCACCCTAGCAAAAGGAAAATGTCAAAAAGCGTCCTTAGGCCACTTATCCAAGATTACGACCGTTCTTTCCAAAATATCAGTAATATCTAAAAAATCCTACATTGGTGTATTTATAACACATTTAACATAACAAATATCAAATTAGTACTATTAATATGTAAAAAAAAAAAATCATAAACTGACACATATGTGCCATATTTTATATAAACTACTAAGCTAATACGTTCATGCCATATATAACTCAAATTGATTAAAAAAACACTCAAAATAGATGTAGCAACGGTCATTTAGATTTTAAATGTAATACGGATGCATTAATTTTATAATTTTTACGAAAATTAATATATGATAAGTATGGCTAGGAAGTATGCCATTCGTGCCTCATGTCTGCTTCTTGATTCTATCTTCCATTTATTGCTTTGCACCACCACTGGCTCCGAATCTAAAGACGATTCCAAGATAGCACCGCCTCCGTATTTCACAATAAAAAACAGTCCTCTGCAAAATCCGATTAAAAACGGCCCTAACTCAATTTTTGGACTTACGGTGGTTAATTTCACTCCAATGCGCTTTTAGCGTGACCTAAGCTACATGTAGTTTTCAGAACTTTTTAGAATAAATGATCCATAGTCGATTTTTTTCGAGCCACAATGAATCCACTCAACACATTGGCGACTCTCGATTGTCGTGAAAATCTCGATGATTCAAGTACGGACAACCCATCCCGCGCACCGGTTCCTCCTCCCGGTCCTTCCTATTTCCGGGTTCTTGGCCTAGCGTCCGTATGCGTCGCCAATCAGCTCTTCAGCTCGAAACGCGATTCTTTCGCGATCGCCTGCGGTCGAGAGGGCACGAACGATGGTGTAACGATGAACGCTCCCAGAGTGTTTGATGAAATTCCCGTGCAAAGTTCTCGTGGCGTATTCCCTGCCTTCTTCCAGAACGGAAATGAACGGTGGGTCTTGCCACGTTTTGCGGTTCAACGTGTTTCTAGCACGAAGATAACATGCCACCGAAAGATTCCAGCAAGCCGCTTGTCGCAGCCTAGATTCCTATGAGGGTTTCCGCCACGTGTCCCAGCTCCATGAACGCCTGTCTGCAGAGCCCGCCACGTGTATTGTTGCACCGCCATGTCACGCCCTCTGTCGCACTTGTATATCTACCAGAGCCGACGCCGGTCGAGCTCGATTCTGAAAGCAAGAGAGGAGAAATCATTCGACCCGCAACCGAGTGCCATCCCTGCTTTCCACCGAAGATGAGCCAAGAACAGCCGAGGAGGCCGCGAGAGGAGCAGCAGCAGCAGCAGCAGCAGCGGCAACCTGGGGTCGAGCCGATCAAGTACGGCGACGTCTTCTCCGTCTCCGGCGACCTCGCCTCGAAGCCCATCGCGCCGCAGGACGCGGCGATGCTGCAGTCCGCCGAGGCCGCCGTGCTCGGGCAGCCACAGAGGGGTGGCCCCGCGGACACCATGCGGGCCGCCGCAGCATGGAACGAGAGGGCTGGGCTAGTCGGCCGTGGGGACGTGTCCGAAGTCGCCGGAAAAGAGGGGCTCACGGTCGAGCGCACCATCACCGAAAGAGTAGCTGGACAGGTTCATCTTTTATTTCTTCTTCAAAGCAAAACAAAAGATCAAATAGAAATCCAGGTCGTCATCTGTTCGGATTTCACCGAAAACATTTTCCGTTCGAATTCATTAGGTCATTGGCCAGTTCGTCGAGGGCGCGTCGGCGACGGTAGGGGCGGAGTCGCAGGTGACCCAGCAGAGTGCGATAACCATCGGCGAGGCGCTGGAAGCAGCCGCTCAATCGGCCGGGGACAAGCCTGTGGACCCGAGCGATGCCGCCGCCATTCTCGTGGCCGAGCAGCGCGTGACGGGGAGCAACGTGGTCATCCCCGGAGGTTTGGCGGATTCTGCTCAGACGGCGGCGGCTTACAACAAGGGAACGCGCAGGGACGAAGCCAAGATCAGGATCTCCGAAGTTCTCACGGTAATTCTTCGGACAAAAGATGCACGCAAAATCTTGCATGTCGGAAATGACCGTTTCTCAAATTCAATCCGCGCGGCGTTGTGTTTCCGCAGGGTGCCACGCTGAAGCTGCCGGCGGACAGAGCGGCGAACCGGCATGATGCAGAGTGGGTGATGGATGCGGAGGTGAGGACGGGGGGCAAGAAGGCGGCCCACCCGGGCGGGGTGGCGGCGTCGGTGGCGGCGGCCGTGAGGCTCAACGAGGGCGTCGCCAGTCCGTGAAGGACGTAGCGAAGCTCTTATGCTCCTGGTGGTGGTGTTTCCGTTTAGAGCAAGAGGTTTCCTTCGTGCGTTTTGCATTTTCCTTTTTGGGGTGACGGGGTTTGCTTGTATAATACGAGCTTGTGCTTAGTGCAAGCTTTATCTCACGTAAGATGAAATATTAAAAGTAATGTTAAATTCAATGTTCTTTCTCTTACGAATATTTATGTGGGTTTTTGTACAAACGATTCGAATAACAGTTAGTTTTGCGACCCGCTTGGAAATCGCAAATTCATGAGGTAGTGCTAATCAAGTTGCCCAATCTGATTTATTGACTAACTTTTAGGTTGCCCCTCCATTAAAAAATCCACGTATTATTTTTAATTGGGTCTTTATATCAACAAGCTAGCACGAGTCGAGAAATTCTGACAAAACCCGTCAGAATTTGAGCTTCGATTGCTAGTTCGAGTCTTGTTGCCTAATGTGATGCGTTGCTTAGTAAACACTATAATCAGCCATCACCAGCTCCGATGATTGAAATAGAGCTGTGCATCAAAGAACTTGGAGAAGTGGTAGTTCTAATTTGATCTTTTCAAATTGAGGCAATATTAAATTCTTGTCACATATCTAATGGATTCGAATTCCATTAAAAAAAAAAAAGAGGTGAAATACATACAAAAGTTAAGCATTCATACGTATATTATCAGAAGAGGGTTATTTTTTCAAGTGGGATCAAATTTCTTGTGTGAGAATGGTACTTTTATATGCTTTCTTTTTCTTTTTCAGATAGCTATTTGGTGCACAAAATAAGCACCGGCTAAATGAAAATATTAGTAAGAGTCCTAACGATCCTTTGTTTCTTTAGAAATATAAATATTTCCTTTTAAATCATGCCAGTTTTGAAATGTTATTTTTCAAATTTCAAAATGCGTTGGCTTTCTCTTTTATTATTTTTAAGGGTAAAAGCCACAGAAAATCTTAACCTATGCCATATGACACATTTTCTCAAAATGGTATCAAAGTCCTAAACTTGTCTAATATGACACATTTACTACAAACTTATTGTAATACCAAAAATCCTAAATTTATACTCCGTGCAATATTTTTACCTTCAAAATTTAGTATCATAGAAAAAAGTTTGGGATTAAGATAAATGTGCCATATATGTATAACTTTGTGTTTTTCATGTCACAAAGAAAATGTTTGGTGTAAATATATCATACAAGTACAAATTTGGAGTTTTTTTTTTTTGGTAAAAGGTAAACAAATTTGGAGTTTTTGGTGTCAAAAATCACAAAAAATAATATGTAGCAAAATTTGAGACTTTCTTCTTCTTTTTTGGACCTTTTCCCCTATTTGTAATTGCGTTAATTACTATTGCCCTTTGCGGACATACTGAGGCCAAGGCCCAGGCCCAGGCCCAGAACGAGCCGAGACCGAGGCCCAGCGTCAACTCTATCCCCAGAAAACTCCCCTCCCTTCACCCATCTCTCTCTCTCTCTCTCTCTCTCTCAAGTTCCGACTCTCCGGTGGCGCAGCTCCGCCGCGTGCTGGCCGTGGAGGTACGCAATTCATGCTTCGTCTCTACGCATAGCTTTTGCTTCTTGAATTCGCCACCGTTTCTTGCCTGTTGCCACCAATGGCTCCGGCTCTTGGGTCGAGTCCAGGACAGCAGCACCGGGCTCTGTACCCATTTGCGCGCGCCGGGTTCCCCTCTTGTTCCGTCCTTGTTTTGGGTTCTTGGGTGTGTTGTAGATCAGTTCCTCTGCTCGAAACGCGATTCTCTCGCGATTGCGGTCGAGCGGACGATGGTCGACGGGGATGCTCTGTTTTGATCCTGAATGCCCTCGAAGTGTTTGGTCAAATTTCCACGCTGGTTTTCGTTGCGTTTTTCTGCCTTCTAGAACTAAAATGAGAAGGGAAGGATATAGAGGTTGCGAGTCTCAAATGGGCCATGGCACTTGAACGAAGTTCCAGCATTTTTTAAATCGAGATAACAGGATGAGGCACAGGAGAGTAGGGTGGTGGGTGTTGCTAGATTTTGCTCATTGACTTGTTTCTGCCAGTCAATGATGCGAAGATACTAGTCCATGAAATTTTATAGCGGGCTGGTTCACAGGGGAACTGGAACCGTGTCTAACAAAAATAGCATGATTTTTACTCTTGATGATTTGTGTCTGACTATGCTAGCACACCGCTCAATGAAAAAAGGGGAAGCACTTTATTTGGGGTTCCTGCTCTTACTGCATGCTATATCACAATGCCTATTCTATGATGTTAGAATGATATTGGTCAGCATAGAGTTAGTATGAGAATACTAAAGCTTACTGAAGCAATGACCTAGTTTGGTTGTTTTAGTTTAGGCTGTGATATTTAGCATTGCACATCAAACCAAACCTCTTGTGTAAATGGAAGTGGTGGGCTTTGTCATCTTCTCGTCTTGAGGGAAGTGAGCAAGGTCAGCGTGATGGCAACATGCCTGCATCCACACGCACAGATGTGTGCATGCAGGCAGGCATGTGTGCATGCGTGTGTGCATGCGTGAGAGAGAGAGAGAGATCTTCTTTGGTACCATTCTCTTTTCCATTTGTTGGGTGGGCATTTTTCTGTGCATTTGCATCTTGAAGATGAGCCGATAGTTATGATAGTTGTTGATAATAGAAGCTGTTTTTTTTTCCCATTACCAGTTTTGGCATTGAAGCAGTGGATAATACCACATCAGGGATGGCTGTTGTTGCTGTAGGTGCAAACATGTGCCTTTCTGTTTCTTCCAGAGCCACAAAAACTGGCCAAATGGCCATTTCTACTCCTTTGCCATTTCCCTTTGCATCAACTCTTCGGGAAAGAGCAAAGTTGCCATCCACCTGTGTTTTGGCTAATTTCAGACCATCAATAGGTAGTGAAGGCTCTCTACTTTACAGCAATACTCATAGGCAGTCCCACGTTGTTAGGGCTGTAGAGGAGAGCCAGGAAAGCACTGAATCAGATGTTCAAAACAGGGACAATTTCAAAGAGACTGAATCGATTGACCAAAAACCAAACGAGTCGACTGCTGAGTTGACCGAGCTGGGGACTGAGATAAAGAAAGCGTTGGAGCAGAGGAAGGAGAAAGCAGATGGCAATCTGTTGAGTGGTGTGGCAGAGGAGATTGGGGAGATTGAGTGGCCCGCATTTGGCAAGGTGTTGGGAATTACTGGTGTTGTCTTGGGGGTAATCGCTGGATCAAGCGTCACCTTGCTCACCTTGAATGCCATTTTGGCAGAGCTGTCGGACAAAGTTTTTGCAGGCAAGGGAATCCAGGATTTCTTCGGTTAGAAGTGGGAAAAGGTACAGAGAGTGCAAGGGTTTGTGAGGCCGAGGAACCTTCCTCATGGGACAAGCTAAGGTTTTTTTCTCACCTGCTCAAGAATTGAGACAAGTAGTATGTTGGTTGGGTGAGGCTTTCATGTTCCAAAGCACAGTGTACTCGTCTCGTATTTCACAAAGTCAAATGAATATATTCATGGCTGGCAAGCATTTTTGTATTTATCCTAAGTCTTGTAGAAGTAATGATAAAGCTGCTGAATGTAGACAAGATCAATCCTTCATGTTCTTAATCTATTGTAGATGAAGACTTATGGCCTGAGTAAATCATGAGAACACTATTATTACTCTGCTGTTATTACTCTGTAGTTCTTTCTCCACATATTTTGCCTAGACAGCTGAGTTCAACAGAGTGACTCATGGATTGTTAAGGCGTGTATCTTTTCACGTGTAGAATGAAAAGAGAAGTAAATTGCAGTTGTAATTCGGAGGTGAACCATAAAAGATTGCTGAACTTGATTTGGGCAAAAATTAGAAACAGTCATGATCTGCTTCTGTATCTGTAGTAGAATGAATGACTTCTTCCTTGGTGTCAGCAATGCAAAGCCCTAAATTTCCATAGTGACGTGGTTTCTGGTTTGAAGTTCCATGTCTTAAATTTTGAAACTAACCCGCTTTTGTTAAACACCCTTTGGACTCTGTACAGCATTTCCGTTGTTCAGAAGCTGATAACCTTGTACTTAAGAGCAAAACAGACGGAAGAAAGATGAACAGCTTAGTCTGAAACATGAGTATGTTCAATTTACTAATTTCCAGAGTAGCCACCATGTTCTACCGTATCATCTTGTCAAACCTCTTCCAAGAGATTTGGTTAAAAACTGCAACTGAGTGAGGTTAAAACCCTGGAAATTAAGCAACGGCAAAGATAATCCAAATCTTGAAGACAAATGCAAATAGTGTTTGGCAATTTTCTGAAGGGGTTTGGGGCCCTCCAAAGGCCTAAAAGGGAATAGAGAGTTGGAAAGTACAGGAAAATTTAATGGGTTTATATCAAGTTCATGTAGTGTATGTGTTAGTTGGGATGTGTCTCATTCTCTCATATTGTAAATCGAACAATCAATAAGTACATTTAGCAGCAAACTAGAAGATCAAACTACAATTCCTAATAGAATTGCCAGAAACTTCTTTTTTATTCCATAGCGAACGGAATATCTCGAGAATTCAACCTATATAAACATAAGAGTAGTGCCATTTTGAAATCAGGAATGGTGGTAGATCGCGTTTAATAGTAAACCCATTCCGTGCCAAATCCTAATAGCGATTAAACGGATTCTGGTTGAGGGTTCCAGATGGGTTTGTGATTTCATCTACAAAACCTATGAGATTCGGGACGAGTCTGAAATTTGTCTTGCAAATACTCGAGACCTAGACTCGGCGACCATTTTACTAGAATATCTGTGCTTTTCTAAAGGAAATAATGTTACTTGTACAAATCTATGTACCTAAGAATAGAATATACTGATATTTTCATTTTTACTGCAACATCCCTAATTTCTTTCTCATCATATAATTCTTGAAATTTATACAAGTTATTATTGAAGTGGTCGTTAGAGCAGGTGTCTCCCCAGGTGACTCCTCCCACTTGACGATTTGCCTTTTAATTCACCGCTACATGTCGTGGAAATGGCCTTCTCGACATCATTAGCATCATCTGGAACTAGAATGTCCTCTAGAGACCAAACATTCCTCTCCACGAAGGCGGCATTGCACATGCCTCAGGGGCTAGCTTTCGGTGTTTTTTTTTTTTGGTAAAGGGGCTAGCTTTCGGTGTTCGTCCCTACAGTTCCTCCAATTTTCAATTCTCTGTCTCATCGTCATCGAATTAGACTTGTTGCGGGAGTAGAGTTCGCTTGAATACGTTGCTGTCGAAAACTCACCGAACTAAGTCTTGCATCAATTGCACAGTGAAGTTCAAATTGAGTTGGGATGGTTGGACACAGTTTTTTTCGTTTTTTGGATAACCAAGGGACTGCCGGAATCACCTTTCGAGGATCACATGACCCTCCGGTGGGGCCTTGTAGCCGCTATTTAGACATAAACCCTCGGGGGCTGGCCAGTAAATCACCATCCACATCTCGTAACCGCTATTTAGATATAAACCCTCGGGGACGAACATCCGGAGATTCGAACTCGTTCCCTCAGCAATGAAGTAGTGAAGTCCAACCATCACGGCTATCTATGGGTGGGTATTGGACATAGTTGTTGTACCCCTCTTAGAATGAGATTAAATCATGATAAAACGAAAGGAAATAAATAAATCGACAGAGATTTTAGAAATTTACGAAAAGAACCTTAGCCTCCCAAGAAAAGACAGCCATAAAGGAAAAACACAGAAAATACCTTATCATCTCCCCAAAGCTAAAGCAACCTCATTTTTTCAAAGAACCAGCGACACCACTGCGACGGCAACTTTGTATGGAGCCATTGTCACGCTTGCTCCGCGAGCTTCTAGGTAATGCTTTCATCTAAAGCACAACTAAGAGTCAAGTAGTTCCAACTTCCTTTTGGCATCTTCTTACCAATTTCGTATCATCCGAGCCTGTTTAGTTGCTTGTGACTTCCGACAGTTGCTTGTTCGTTTTTCTTTATGCTGACACTGTGATTCTTGAGGTCGTGCTGCAACTTGAATCGAGAACAGATAGGTAAAAAAAAAGAGTTTGGATGAAAAGGGTGTCTCCAGATGGGCCCTTGTTTTGGGATTAGTGCTTTGCTAGATTAGCATGGTTTGGTTAATAGATTTAGCAAGTGAAGACTAGGTTTTGGCTGGGCTTTTCTGAAGAATTATGTAACTCGACTGCGAATATCACCTGGGCAGTTGTTAATTCTTCAGGATGTTAACCCAAATGTGCTCAACCCCATTTTTTCCCCTGTCCTTTGATTTTGTAGGAGGTGAGTTTTGAAGAAGTGCAATTCTTTCAATATATTTTGGCACGGCTGGTCTGCTATGCTGATACAGCTGCATTGATTTGAATCGGTGTGAGCATTTTTTTTGGGAGTTTGATTGGGTGGATACCATTTTGTTTTCCCCATCTCTTTCAGATTTGAACGTGGGCTGTTAACTTCGCATTGAGGATGGCTATTGTCACTGTTGCTGCAAAGTTATGTCCCTCTACAATCTCCGGAGTCCCAGAGAAAATCCCGAACTTCATCCGTGAATGTGAGTCGGAAGTTTATCAAAGTATCTTGTTCTTATTTTTCAGAAAGTTCTTATTGCAGCCATGTCGCTGATTACTGATTGTTGTAGACATCATTGCTGTATCTCCACTACTTTCTTTATCTTTTGAACCAACACTGCCACTTTCGATAGGAAGGCAGCAGAATTGAATATCCCGCTAGTGATTCTCTAACAGGAAGATTGATTTACTTAGAATTCAGAATATTTTTTTGTGTCTTCCTGCTTTGACCAGGTTAAGAATTCTTAATCCCGGTGAGTTTTAGTTAGACTGTTATGTGCATTTTCATGACTGTATTTCGTAACAGACAAACTACAATCTAGGTATCAAGTTGTGCTGCCACTTGAGGAACCAACATTCAGTCGTCGAAATGCCATTACTTGCATTGGTTCTTCGCTGGCTTCTGTTGTACCTGTGAGCTATGTCTTTGCCCCATTACCGGTACTAGCCGAGGAGAATTCAGCTTCAGAGGAAGATGAAGATAAAGGAGTCATTGGGGCAATCCAATCTCTGTTCGATCCTAATGAGAAGACAAAATTGGGAAAAGTATTGCCAAAGGCATACTTGAAATCAGCGAGAGAGGTCGTGAAGACCCTGGGTGAATCATTGAAGGAAGACCCTAAGGATAATGCAAAGTTCAGAAGGACAGCGGATTCAGCGAAGGAGTCAATCCGAGAATATCTGAGCAACTGGAAGGGACAGTTGGAAGTTGCAAACGAGGTTTGCATTCTCAATGTTTTATGGCTGAAGCTTTTAAGTCACATATCTGTGAATTTCTCCCCCAACTTTGTTCTTCATGGCTTTTCTGCAGGAATCTTATGTAATGCTCGAGAAGGCAATTCGGTCTTTGGCGAGTTTCTATTCGAAGGCGGGCCCATCTGCCCCGCTCCCAGAAGAGATTAAGTCCGAAATATTGGCCGATCTGAGTAAAGCTGATGAATTCTTGTGAAAAAAACATTAGTCCTTTTTCACCTTCAGAACCATCATTGTTATTAGTTCACTGGCATTGACAGTTCTAGCTCTAAGGGGCAGGGCCTTCAACAAGTAGTTTTTTTGTATCTCGATCACCAATGGCAATATTTATATGAGCATAGCTACCCAGAAAGCCTTGAGTACTGTTTTTTTTCTGTAGTTTGGGTTAAGGCTTGCTTTGATTGAGAGTGGTTTCAGATTGACAAAGCCAAAACAATTCATTTGGAGTTTCAGGGCCATCTCTCAGTGAAAATGCTCATCATCTAGTCACTGAACATTCTAATCTCTACTTTTCTGCAAGCGAAGGCGGGTGAAGTTGAAGTGAGTGATTACATCAAAGAAGCTATAATCTGTTATTGGTGATGCGGTGTATGATACTCTTTTAGTAATTTCTTCGCGTAACCGAGAATTATTACGATGACCGGGAAGATCACACGGTCTCCTCTCTTGAACAGAGTAACATGAGGCGACTGTTTCCTCTTCAACGGCGAAAGTTTAGTTTGATTCCGCTAATATATTTTGCTACCTTTGCTACTTTCCAAGGTATGAATTTCACTCGAAGGGACTGAACAGCGAAAGCCAAGGGTATGGTTTTGAGATTGCAAGTCTTTTGAATTGAAATCATTTTGTTTTTGCTGTTCTCTTTTCTACTATGCACATTTGCTTCTCCTTCACTGTAATATACCTAGATCATGGACTGAATATTCTGCCTCAGAGATTGACATGAGACTGTAAGTTTTACGCCCAACCAAATTTATTTTGGTCGATCTGTGTCGCGATGATTCCGGTAATAAATCCAGGTCGGTCTCAAGAATGGTCTTGTCTATGACTACCAAAAAAGTAAGCAAAATTGTTGTATCACTGCATTAGCCTAGATTCTGAGAGTTTGGCATGTCATTGGAGTAAATTCAAAGAAGAGTTGCAATTGCAACCAAAGAAAGAACCAAACAATTGGGTTTGTTAAAGAACACGAAAAGATAAGGGAGAATGAAAAAACAATTCGAAATTACGGATGTTAGTCTAATTCGAAATGACAACAGGCCGACGACGTCTGCTGGGCACAACGTTCCTCCACTTGTTGAGCATGATGACCGCGATGCCTATAATTCTGAACCGCCTCTGATCGACAGGAGCAACCATCCCTGCTTCTTCATCGACATAGAGCCGCCGGAACCCCCATCTTTGCTTGACCCGGCAGACCACGCGGCAGAGGAGAGGGACGAGCCCCGAGTACGTCTCCAATGCCTCCCTCTGCATTGCAGAGACGAGCGATTCGCAAACCGGTAGCAGTTCTCGCGTGCAGGCAAGTGATGAACTGGAACTCCTTGAGGGTACAAATAGCTAGGTAGAGGGAGAGAGAGGAGAGAAAGAAGACATGGATGCACGTAAAAGGAGAGTGGCCAACCTCAATGGACGACCACTGCAAAAGACTTGAAATAATGAAATGGCACGCGAAGCACAGCACAAATAAAATTTTGTAGACACGTTCTTGGATTGATCTAGCCTGCAAACTTGTACTACAGAAGTGACAGTTTTCCTCGCCTTAAATCCTTCGTGACTTCTTCATAGTTGTAAACAAAAAATCCAAAGTCGCCCAAATCTCACCATCCATAGTTTCCTTGATATTAAATTGCTCCACAGACATGTAACATCATTCACTTTTATATCCTAATTTATAATTTGAATCAAAGTTATTGCTGCCTACCAAACTTGCACGTAAGTAATCCTGAAGACTTTCTACAGGAACAGTCCAATGTTTTCTTCTCATCTCTTGAGAGTCGACCGGCAACACTGCCATCGAAAGCCTTTTCCATTGCATTGTGGTCCTATTCTTTCGATAGAAAGTTCACGAGATGCGCATATGCGACTGTTACATGTACATCATTATTACATTAGTTGCAATCTCAAAAATCTCCTAAACGGTACACGAAGTTAAAACCGAGAAGCAACATAGGCAATTCGAATTGAGAGCACAGAAGCAACAATTTACTCGGAACCACATATGGCGAGATTTCAAGTTTCATCAATTATTGTCTACAAAGGAGACTGGCAACTACAATCAAAGAACCATTTCAAGGAGTACACTCATATCAGAATCAAAACCAACTACCGAAAATTTGAAGTGGAAGACAAACCTAACCCACGCGATGAGCAAAAATAAACTGTTTTACAGTCTACACAAATGGGTCGCTCGTATCATTCAATCAAGCAACCTCACAATTAGATTCCTGCGCTAACGCGTATTCTGAACCCCTGATTGAAGAGTCAAAACTATATGCACTAAAAAATAGAAAAGAGAAGCTTGACCTTCGCTGTGGGAGTTAACATCAATTGAATCCAATGTAGCTGCACTCCACAGAACAGATGAATACCATAAACCTGTCTTGGTTGCCAAATCAGGAACGATGATTACGCTAGACTGAGATAAACCCATGGCACCAAATGCACAGGCAACTGGAGCAGTTCTGATTGCAAAAATTATGTAGCAAATGCTGGGTAACGAGGGTTGTATTGAATCATCACTCGTAAGACACAATAACACAGGAAAAAAGCAGCTAAAATTAGGATATATACACCATGAGGAAGCAAGACCACATATCCTATATATCTACTGAAAGCACCGTGCCTTTCCGATCCCAGTCCATCAATATTATCGTTTTACTGCAATGGCTGATTTCCCTTCTGGCAGAGACAATTCTGCTTTAACAGGCACTAGCATGAACAATAGAATGGCTGTATTGACCAAGCAAACCAAACCTTTAGAGTTACCACGTCAGATTATCATCCCAGACAAAATCGTCATCATTGATGAACATCCAGAACCAGTGACAGAAATGTAGAAATGTACGGAGAGAGTACCAAGAATTTGCGATGGTGGAGTAGGTTCTCACGTTGCAAGCACCATGAATCTCACCAAATCCAGGGTGCTATTCCCTATTTGCACCAACACCCTAGGCCAGTTAGCCACTGTCAATAACATCCAGTATGAGAATCAAATAACGATTGGCTCAGACTTGTCCCAAGGATATTCAACAACAGAAGCAAATCCAGCATCTAGTGTGATGATTGACCCTCGAATATCTTAAGAACAGCAGCCTCTGAATCAGATTTGAGATTAAATCAAAGAGGATTCAGTTCCCAACTGCAGAACATTGTCACTTCAATCACACGGAAAAATAACTTCAACTATGCTGCATCTGGTGCTAAATTGTTTCGACTGATGTGTTCTCCTCTCCCACTGTAGTTGGACAATCTGATTCAGACTTGATCTGCAATGAATTCACATCAGATACAGAAGCACCTTGACAATTCTCCTCCATGGTTATAACTTTCCTTAAGTCCTCTGCTTCCTCTGATGATTGAATTGAAACCACAGTAGAGACAGGAGCATCTTCTGCATTCTCCTCCTTCCAGATTTCAATAGTATCCTGCTTTTCCTCTGAAGTTGCAAAAGGCTCAACTAGTGTATCGTTGACATCTGCATCAGCATTGTCATACCGACTGCTCCCGCTGCAAGCATCCCAGTTAGTCTCATCCAAGGACTCACCTTTAGATGGAAAACTCAACAATGATTTATTTTCTACTTCCATGTCTGCATGAGAAAGTAACTCATCATTATTGAACTCAATCATGTTTTCCTTTCCATAACTGATTTGGTCATCTGCTTTTGAATTTACTGATATCAGATTTTCTTCGAACTGGTGAATACTAGGAGCATCTCTTGATTTGCCATCTGCACCCTCAGTTACATTCTCTGCTGAAATATCCCTTTTTTCCTCATTGACATTGGTTAGACAACCTGAATTCTGAAAATCACCCATGACACAGGAATCTGACAATGACTTGTCATCCATCCCAGATTTGCTATGGCTGACATCAGAAAGCAGGGGACGCACCTGACTTCCATTTATGGCACAAGAACCACAATTAGAAGCAGCATCTGAAGTTCCATTGATCCCCTTAAGAATCTTCACAGGTTTCACTTCTGAATTACTAGCATACTTCTTACATGCAACACCAGCTTCAGCTTCTGGGGAATCATCGGTATAACCATCTTCGGTAGTGGATTGAACACCAACTTGAAATGGCAAAGCTGGCATTGATTTGTCTTCCACCTTACAAGCTTCTATTTCAGCATCACATGGAGCAGAACATATGTGATCCACATCAGATTCAGCAGACTTGTCAGCCAAATCAGGATCAGAATCTTTAAGCCTTTCATCTGAAGCATCATGAGACGAGCCATTCCCTGTTGAAGCATCATCCAGGGAAACATCCTGAGACTTTGGATCGCAGTCCATGATATCTGCTTTATCACCCTCCTCACCAGAATGCTCACCAGGATCATCATGCTGACAAATATCATCAGGTTCAGGGGTAGTAGCTTGCTTGTCCATTTCCATTTCCATTTCCATGGACTTGGCATCTGTAAGAAACCATATAAACAGTAAGATGCAGATACTGAGAGTGACAGAAGATGTTAACAAAATTTGCAGACTTAAACCAGAGCCTGAACCTTTTGAGCCTGCGACAGTGTCTTGTTCAAGAAGCAGTTTCTGCAACATGTCTAAACCGGGGAATACTAACATATTCAAGGAACTCATGTCCTGCTTAAGTGACTCCTTAAGAGGAGAGAAACCAAAGGCAACAGTCCAGGTGTGCATAAGTTCAGATATAGCAGGGATAATCAGCATCTCAACTTTGAGCGATCGCAGAGCCTGAAGTGGAACAAATAACTATTGAATAATAGTAATTTGGTTAATTGTCATAATAAAATATTCAAGGTGGTCCAACAAATGCCTGTATGGATAATCTCATCTACAAAATGCTTGAGTCACCATCACAACTATCATTGCTTACCGACTCAATGGCAGAAAATAGTCTACGGCACATCCCTTGACGCCTATAAATATGCCGTGTCCCAATAAAAGGCATCTCTGCTAGCTGGGTCCCATGGAACCTAAACAGGCAAGAAAGAGAGGTCGAATGATGAATATGGCCTGCCATGTCCCTAGCAAGCTGGAAGAAAAGGACAGACATCTTGCTTGCATATGCAAGCAAATGCATCTATATTGACATGGCATTTATTAAGATCACTTAATCCCCCAGTAAACTAGGAGATAGAGAAATAGATTAAAAAACACAGTAAATAATTCAAGTTTAAGTAACAGAATGACAGAAAAAGATGGACGTTGGCTTCTCGACAGAGATGAATACCATTAAAAAGGAAATGCGCTGCAAAGTATTTTTTGACTTAAAAGCACAAAATAGAGAACACAGACAGGAAGTTTATCAAAAGTAACATCAAAGCAGCTAAAGATAAAGCTCCTTTCAAAGTTCAAGCATGTCTAACATAATTTCTCATGTAATATCCATTTTAGCTGCAACACAGTGCTTTTCTCACATCTTCCTAATTAAGCTCTTGAAAGGCATGGGAACAATGTCAATCTACTATAGAACTTGACAAACAACACAAATTTCAACCAGACAAACAGACTTCATTTCTTCAAGCCTCTCCTCACTCCTCTAGTCCTTCTCTCTGTGTTTTTTATTTTTTCTTTTACTATCTCCATGGTGGACAAACTACAATGACAATAACACGTAGCAGACAAACTACAATTACAATAACACATAGCGGATCAGAAACAAAGAGAAAACACACCTGAGCGATGCTGCAGAGATAATTTCGTCACCCCTCTCCAATATAGCAGTGTAAAACCCACTATAGTTAATCCTATTGAAGTTTGATCTGTGCAAAGGAATAAAAAGAAAATTTTATCTGTCAGGGGGGAAGACAACAGTAAAACATCAAAGAAATGAGTAACAAGACCCCAAGGAACCAGATTGGTTGTGGAGCAAAGATAGCCTTAACTCACAACCAGACAACATAACCAGTACAGCTAAGAAATCTGCTTAATTAGAAAAGAATGCTACTAAGCATATTTTCACAGCTATTAATCTCATGTCAAGCATCTTTCACTCTCAAGGAAGTTTACTGGGCCAACTAGAAGACTCTTGCATACATCTCACTGTCCCACATTGATTTCAAGAGTTCTGTGAAAAGTAGACAAATGCAAGGCAGGTATCTTAACGAGATACATACTACAATAGACCGTGCAAACACAAGATGGCATTGCAATAAACTTGAGCCTGAATTCTTGACAGCTTTATGATCAAGAATTGATCATGTTCGCTAAGAATTATATCAGAAAATCCCTCCTCATTCTCATTTATATTCATCCCAGATGACTCCAATACTTGGAAAAGAGAATAAAGCAGTAATAAAATTAACAAACAAGTGACAAAAGTTGCTTGCTTGTCATTATGGGGCAATAAATTACCAAATAAGATCACAAAAATACTCAGAATATCTTTATCCATCACAATGGAAACCCAAGGCAATTTTAGCATTAGCCATTACGTACGTGCATTTCTTTTGGTGTAACAAATCAAGGCAATCTTCAAAATAATCATTTCTTCATGAATTAGGTACATCAACATGTAAAAATTATCTTTCAATGTACCAGTGTAACAAATCAAAGACTTTTCCAAAATAATTATTTCTTCACAATATAGGTGCATCAACATAACAAATTAGTTATTGAAAGGTAAAGGATAAAAAAATAGAGCTTACCCACAGTTATAAAGAACATTATGAATCATATTTATCCCACTTCGCCGGTCAACAATAGGCAAAAAACATTCATCCATTATCGTAAGCGCCACCGCTAGCTTGGAGTTGCATTCCACCCTCTGAGGAAGCCCTCGAAGAGACATATCTGACTCCGCATCCGTCCTACGAATGAGAGACCATGAAAATCCACCTTCTAGTTCATGTTTGACTCCAAGATACTTCTGAAGATGTTCAAAGAGCTGCAAAATTAACAAAAACTTGAGTCACCAATACAAACTCCGCATAGATAATGTAAACATACCCAAAAAGGAGGAGGAGCGATATAGCTAACTAAACGCAATATAAGAAAGCCAACTAAGAAGCAAAACTTGTTAGTTATAAACCTTAAAAAAAAAAAAAAATCTTCTAATTTCAAATTTGTTAAAGTAAACATAAACAGAAAGAAGGTTGAAATAAAAAAGACCAGTAAATCAGCAAATCAGCACTACTTAGCTGACACTTGAGATCATAGTTTTCCTTTGGGGGAAAAAAATCAGTTATCTATTCACCATCTCAATTTTACTATCCAGTTGCCTAAACCAAATCCCACGCTCATCACAACATATCTGAAGTAAATATCATTATCAGCCTCACAAAATGTGCTGTCCAAGCTTGGATTTTGCATGCCAATTTAAGATGCTCCATGCCAAATCCAATCCGTTAGAAAGCATGGAAACAAATGCCATCTGGTCATAATTGCTAAACACATCATAGATGCTCCTCAAGGCAATGACTTAGTTTGATAAACATCAGCAACTGCTTGACTTATTATAATAGGGACTTTACATTGCCCAACTAGAATAGGCACTACAAGTAGGTCTACATATGATGAATTGCTAAGCCAATCGGAAGCATAGTTTGGAACTAAAATTGCATCCAGCTCTAGGCATAAAATATAAATGCCACACATCTGGATTGGCAAGTTAAAATGCTGAAGAAAGGTAACTTGACAACACCAATAGGGAAATTATTAAAACCAAATTTTCGAGGGTTGAAATCCACAACAAAATAATGAACCAGTTACTACTACAAAAGAATCACCTAGATGGGGCAAAAAATCAATTTCAGATCCTTTGCTACCAAGAAGTGGATCAGTATTCAGTACAACCTTATCTGAGCTGTTTTGGTTGCAAAGAGAGAACCCAAAAAGAAGATTACCTCTCCACATTTCTGACCGCAAAAAGAATGACCTGTGCTATCAGAGTCCAAAGGAAACGTATCTGTTTCCTCAAGACATGATTTGTGATCTGCAATGAAAAAATCAAAATGCTGAGCGAATGGAGAGAGCATGTGCCAACCATGTCATATGACACTTCAAGTTCCACCAGAAATAAAAAGACCTACATTTTTTCTCACACAGGTCGCACGCAAAGATTTCACTGACAGCTCCATCATCAACATGTGAAGTACATTCACTGGCTACTCCACAATATTTGCATGTGCAGTTAGGACAATGCCAGTCCCCAGGAGGAAGCTTCTGCAGTCAAACAAGATTACATTAAAACTAAAATCAGTCAAAAGGCTAATTACTGGGGAGAACCAGTTAGCTGAATTGAATGGACAAACACAGATGTCCATATCTATGAATGTAGACGAATAATATACATACATATGCATATTTATGTCTCACATACTATCGTGATCAGTAACGGTAATATGACAAAAATTTGTATATGGAAGCAAGGTTATCAACTATTAAAGAAAGCACATCCAAGAAAGGACACTGATAATTTCTTTGCCCCTAACCGACAGATGAAAACCATGCCACTGCAATTAACAGATAAAAACATGCCACACTGAGACAATGCAAATCAGCCTGTCGAACAATCTAGAATCCATTTTAATATTGCAAGTTTCTCCACAAAAACTAATTAGATGTCAGTAATTTCATAAATCAATCAAATAATCCTTGGAAATGCAAACCACATTTATTATTAATCTTACAAGTTCTCGTGCAGTTGGTTCAATTTGGTTGCACAGGACAGTCACAAAATCAGAGGACCCCAAAAAATTATCAGGGAAGAAGAGAACAATGACTGTTATGAATTCTTCCATTAGACTACCTCCAATTTCCAATATTATAATCTATTGAATATCCTCACTGAAAAATCACTTCAAGGAGCATAATATTCTAACTAGGGAAAGGACTCAATTGCCAGCAGAAAGCTCCAAGAATGAAGCAGAATTTTGATAAAGCAGTAGAAATAGAGATAAGCTATTTAAATGGCAAAAAGGACCACAAGGCATGAGCCATGCATGTGAAGATAACCTGTATGTTTAAGCAGCTCTGATGAAAGGTGGATGGACAACCATCACAACATATCAAATCTCCACCATCTCCACAAAGGCCGCATGTATCATCATTTGGATCATCCCCATCAGCATCCACAGAATGGAATCCCCCACGTTCAGACTCCACTTGCTTATTCCATGCATCGATCTGGCACTGCAAAAGGGAGACACCAGAATCCAGATGTATGTTCTGAAATGGCTGGCGGAGTTTGCTGCCTGCATGGATCTCAAACTTTGACAAACTGAGGATTTTGCTACAGCAGCCACAATGGATGCCATCTCTTGTAACCCATCCCTCCAATAGCACTCGTGTTTTTCGACGGTTCATATACTGTACTTTCTGGCTCAGCTCCACAACCCCAGAATCAATCAGCCATGAAAGCAGGGTTCTTTTACCAGTATAGGGAACGAAACCATCACCTTCTGAGTTCAGCCCCTTCTCAGAACTGCGGACCAGTAAAGTACATCTGCCTAGTTTTCTGCCTTTTCTTCCGTGTACTTGGTGAACATTGGAATCAGATGTGCCTTTCTCAATACTGCTGTGCATATTATGAACAGGACCTTTCTTTGATGACTTACCCCCCTGCTTTATGAAGGAGCTTAATTTTTCTTCCTCACTATCACTGTCCATGCTCTCTTCTTCATGCTTTGGCTTGGAGTTTCTCCTAATAGCAGCTTGTCTGGCATTGGCACTTCCAGCGCCTTCTCTTTCTTTCATCTTCATTTCTTTCTCCATCTTCTTCTGGGTTTTCCTTGTTAGTTGGCCGAGAGTATCATCTGATATAAGAAAAGCAGACCGCTCCTCACTTGCCTTTCCCTCATCATTGTCATCATCGAGCTGCTTTTGAAGTGCATCATATGCCTTAATGATAGACCAGTAAGCTGTCCCTGTGGGGTTAATGTAGACAGCATCTAGATAGTCTCTATTCCTTCTAGGTCTATAATCAATTTTCCACCCTGCATTCAGTAGCATCTCTCTTATACGTTCTCTGAGTTTTTGCTTCTCCGTGCCACTGCCACGCTTCACTTTTCCTTCTTTGGGACCACTCAGAACAGGTGTTTCAGGTGACTTGGCCCGTGCAACAATTTTAGGCTGGGGGGATTTTTCTTTTTCACGGCTTATTTTAGCTTGTCGGGGTTTTCCCTTTCCACGGCCGATTTTCAATTCCGGGGATTTCTCTCTTTCATGGCTTATTTTAGATTGTGGGGACTTTTCTTTTTCGCGGCTGACTCTTGTAACTGAGTCTCGTATATCTGCATTCCTCCGTGACGGTGTTGGAGATATATCACTGTCCTCTGATTCCCAGTCATCAGGCTTCTTGATCTTAGCAGACACAGTTTTCTGCACATTCAGCTTATTTTTCTCCATCTTAATCGTCGGATTCCGCATCTCATTCCTTCTAATCTCAGCAAATGCTGTAGGACGGGAGGTGACATTATGGCTAGTATCTTCAGAGATAGAAACTTTCCTGCCTTCCCCTACAGAAACTTTCCGACGTTCATCCCACCGATCAAGATTTCTGACAGGTCCACCTACTTTTTTCTTCGGGTTAACCAGCACCTTCAGAACACCATTTTTACCCTGAACCCTGATGGCCTCGTCTGGACGGCCACCATATTTTTCTCTCAACATTTGTATAGGAATTCGACCGCTTTCCCGCTTCATCTGATACCTACTTTTACCCCCGCCATCTTCCCTACCAAAGCTACTTGTCTCATCAATATAAATATTCTTTCTCCTCTCAACAACAGTCTGCCTACTTGAACTACTGGCGAAGTCCCTATTACCACCACTCCGAGCCATGGGAGGTGAGCCCAGGAATCTCCTTCCCGGCGACTCCATCCCACCGTCATCAAATCCCCTGCCCCCCATCCCCTCCCCATCAATCCCATCATACTCATCAAACTCAAACACATCCAACCTACTTCTCTTCCCCTCCCCATTCCGACCGACCCCATCGCTCCCTTCCGGAACGCCCTTCCTCGGGACACCCAATCCATTACACACCCGAATCGTCTCGGCACCCACCGGCAGCCTGCGCGGCCGCGCCACCGAGAGCTCGTCGCTCGACCCCGAATCGCTCATGACCGGCCTCGGCCTCTTCCTCTGCGAGGCACCCACCCCGCCAACCCCGCCGACCCCGCCGACCCCATCCCTCTTCTTCCTCACGATCAAACACCCCGAGGAGCTCCGCTTCTTCAGCACTATCCCCGACCGCTCCACAGATCTCCTGCTACTCTCCTCCATGACGAGCACTCAGTCCCACCCACCAAACCGAAGCCCTAAACTTCAAAACCCATCACCACCCAGAACCCCAAAACCGACAAGAAGCCTCAATTCCCTCTCCCTCTCCCGGACAGTAACAAGAAAAACATACAAACAGAATCGAAGCAACGACAGATCTGGAAGCCCGCACCACCACGGAAGCTCCGAAACCTCGAACGAGAAGGGATGACTTCGGGCCGACGCTTACCTCGCCGCCGCGCGTCCGCCGGATGCTCTCGCCCGGGATCAGTAATTCCTCGCAGCTGCCGCCGAGCCCATGCGAGAAAATTCAAGAATCGCGCAGAGAGAGAAAGAAAGAAAGAGAGAGAGAGAGAGAGAGAGAGATGGCGATTTTCCTCTAAAATTGCCAAAGCTTTGTCGCGCTCGTATATGAAAAATGTGAATCGGGGGCGAATTTACTATTTCCCCCCTCTCTTAATTTTCCTCCTTTCTTATTTTTATTTTGTTGCTATTTTCGCGTGTTCCCCTGCGCGTACGTGCACCGATGTCCCCCCGGCAATCGACCCCAACCTTCGATCCCCGCGGGTGATGGCGGCCCTTGTGATCCCGCCGCGTGTCCCCAAGGGCGGTCTTCGGCTACGTGTCGTGGGGTCATTGGGGGGGAAGCTTTTCGGTCGTGCGTTCGTGCGTCGTAGTGCGATTCCTTCTCTTGGCTAAACGAGGAGCGTGTAGGACAAGCGCTGTGGGGAGCGCGTGGAGGGAGGGCAAGTGGGGGCGGCCTTTCTTTTGTCCCCCGTAATGTCATCATGCTTAGGTTTTTGGGGATTTATAGATTTTAACTGGTGTGGTAAGAACTTGGTTGTGCATTTACTTTGTCCTAACAAGTAAATTGTCTCTTTCACTGCAGAAAGAGGAGGTTGTGATGTGGATTTATTTTTTGAGTGGAAAAGAAATTGAGGTGGTTGTTTTGGTTTGTGATGGAATTTTTCGTTTAGTCGATAGAACATCCTTTCGCTTTCGAAGGGTACCAGAAACGACCGATAAATGATAGAATCATTTCAACTCGTCACTTCTTGAGCGTGCGTGTTAATTAAGCATTGCTAATCTATGGTAATTAATTTTATTGAGGCTGGGTTTGGCGAGCTCATGCATAAATGGCAAAAAAGAAAAACAATAGAGATGGTTGTGGATTTTGATTTTGTATGAAAATTTCATGTGTATTTGGAAGTATATACTCTCTTCTACTACTAAGGTCTAGCCTGATAAAATGCATGAAGGAATATAGTGTAATTATAGTTCCTCCAATTGTGTGGGAGTTTGGAAAAGAAAAAAAAAATTGTGCGGGAGTGGTTCCGTTTAAGTGTTTGAGCCGTTTAAGTTTGAAAATAGTAGTTTATGTCATTTTCTTTTATTTCATATTTATTTTTTTCGAACGTTTCATTAATTAAGCAACTATGATGGTTTGTGTTGTTTCATATTTGTCAATTCTTTTGAAATTTCCGTGTTATTTGGGATTTTAGGCTAGAAAAGATCGAAAGAGAAACAGATGAAGGTTCCATTGATATTGTTTGACGATAAGTTAGGAGGCGTGTTTGAAATGACTTTTATTTTTTCATTGATCTAAATCTTGTGACTCCGCACGTCGACTTTTTTTAAATACCAAACTCTTGAAACACTTACACCTCAATGTTGATATGTAGATTCGCATATAATTTTTTTATAAATTTGCTGAAATTTGAGTGGTATTTGAAATTTTAGCATGTTTTTTGTTTACTTTTGTTTAAGTGTAAATAAATATGCCCTGTATGGTGAGGATGAAATTGACTAATTGTCAAAAAATTAATTTAAGATTTACTTATCACTATTAATTTGCCTGTCTTGTATATGGTCAAATTACCAAATATTTTTCTAAAATATTAATTAACTAACTAATATAACTAAATTGTGTTAATTATTGGCATAAAGCTATCATTATTTACAGTATAATTTCCTAACAAATTATGGAGAACATCCACAAGTTTAATTTCATAACCATAATATAGTTTCTTGCCAATTCATATCGCAAAAAAAGTGTAAGTATATAACATTTAGTTAACTTCTCTATTTTTAATGTTTATTGATTTCTCTGTGAATTAATATTAAGCAGTTTGAAAAATAGGAAAGCCATTTTTATTTTATTAAATAATATAATTATTATTGCATTTTTTTATTTAGTGCAATAAGCTAACTTTATGTGATGCCCTAATTATATTGATTTCTTTCAACTTACTTTTTAGAGGAATATACTTTTCAATTTTTATTTTCTTCATCACTATTAAATTATTGATATATATTTTCGCTAGGAAATAAGTCTAAAATGGAGTAATAATATAAAATAAAATAAAAATCCCAAACAGTTGCCACGTTTCCCAAATCTAATTTTTGTGTTATGAAAAATTCAGACTAGTTTGGTCACACCATATTGGACTCAAACTAATTTTTGTGTCACAGAAAAATCACAAATTGATACAAGCGCTTTACATTTACCCCAACTAGTGTCACACAAACTTCCAAAATGATGCATTTGTAACAAATCCTTCAAAATCTTAAAGTAACATTAGGAAAAAATTAGGAAATTAGTACATCTTTGAAATGTGAGGGAGTTCTTATAACGAAATTAGTAGATTTTAGCAAATTTTTCAATCTCAATACTTTTTCTTCAAATCTACCTTCTCTAAAATTGAAGTCAATTAGAGGACCCCATTCTTTTAAATTTCGACATTAAATCCACATCACTCTCCAATCATCCGAATTATTTGCCAAGTATTGTCGACAATTTAATATGAATATTTTTATGGAAGCTAATGAATTGTAGATTTGTCATTGGTGTAGTTAGAGGTAATGTGACATGGATGTACAAGTTTTGGAATTTTTGTGATGCAAAAATTAATTTGAGGCAAGTGTGGCATGAGTGTACCAATTTGAGACTTTTTGTGGTGTTAGCTGCTAAGATTTATTATAAAAATTTTTAATGAATTAAAATGTGGGGAGGGGTGACCAATACTAGTGACTCCTTTGATTGTCACCATACGGACTGTACTTGTTATGGAATGAGTTAAGATTTATTATACTAATAAGCTAAACTATAAGTTATGTCTTTTCAACCTTGTGAATATTAATTACTTTATTTTCAAATTAAGTAGATTTTCCTGACCAAAAAAAAAAAACCTTAAGTAGACTTCCTTGCAAAAAATACATATTTCATAAATTTAAATAGCTCGAACGATATAAGTTCAATGAAATAACTAATATCTATTATATCAATTCTAAGTTGTTAACTTCTGACCTACAAAATGTCAATAATCGTGCGAACCTTCTTCAAATAATTCGGGGTTTCATCTTATACATGTCTAAGGATTCTCAGTGTTTTCAAATTCCCTAAACAACAATAGTTCAAAACCATCAAATAATCTGGATGGGCTTGGAGCCAAACTAGTCCATGTGCTGGATTCACTTATACTTGTGATATCAACTAATCTTTTAGATCTCTCCATCTTGTATTTGGTATGGCTATAATCATAAGACTATTAAATTCAAAGTGAGTTATGTTGGAGACATTTGATTGCTAATAAAGATAGAACAATAGCCATAAATCTTTGATGCTTTGATGCGTGATAACAATTAGTGTCTGTAAGGTATTGTTTGCCCCCACTAATGTTGCTACTACGTTTAAATATACCTCTCAGGTATATACCAAAACCGCAGAGATCCAAGTTAGCAATGATTTAATATCTCTCTTGAAATTTTACCTTGAATTTGTCATCAAAGTTGTCTGTATGAAAAAATAAAAATAAGAAGAGAGGGTTATGCAGAAGAAATTATTGCTTTGAATAGTTGTGATCCTTGAACAGTTATTTTGAGTAATGTATTATTTTCTCTTATTTATAACAACCAATGAACACATGTCATAAGAATGTATATTTTATCCTCTCAAAACCACTTTCTATGTCAACAATAACTTCTTTTATAACCAAGAGTCACATCTTTTAATAATAAGAAACTATTTCAATAAGAGAAAAGTGTCAAAAAAAATCTTAAACCCATTGTAGTAGTATCAATTTAGTCATAATTTTTTTTATTAGTATCAATTTAGTCTTAAGCCTTTTTACTTAGTGTCAATTCAGTCCTAAACATTTTTACATAATGCCAATTTAGTCTTTTTGGCTAATTTTATCCAAATATAGCTAATACAAATGTCGATTGGCTCATGTGGCATAACCGACGCTATTATAAACAACTTTTACTAATATTTCGATATGTTTTTAAAATTTTATGTTTTAATTTTCTGTGACCTGCTAGAGCAAGAAGGAAATGAAGGACAAAAAAGGAAAGAGAAAGAAAAGAAAAGCAAAAATAAAACAAAAGAATAAGTAAAATAAATAAAAATTTGAAAAAAATACTAAAATATTATTAAGAGTTGTCAATGTCAATGCTGGCTATGCACATAAGTCGACCGACGTCCACATTGGTAATATCAAGGCAAAATTTGTCAAAATGATTGAATTGACACTGTGTCAAAAGGTTTATAGTGAATTGATACAAATATAATATGTTTAGGACTTAATGCTTTTTCCATTTCAATAATCCTCCACTTAATTTTTTATATGTACTAATTTATGTAAATTAATACATTTAATTAGGTATTTATTAAGATTTGAATGTTCAATTAGTGTAAACAACTTCAATAACGAAATCAATGGCAGATAAAACTTTGAACTATGATTCTAATTGTAAATCAAATTATCAAACATATGAACACATATTTGCTTAGAAATTTCGATGCCATACCACTTTTAAGCTATTGTGCTCCCTTCTACATTCATGAACATTTACAAAAGTCCATTAGACTTTTATTAGAAGTAGCACAACTTACTATGTTCATATAGATTAAGTTCCTAATATATTTTTTAGCATTGTCTTGCTAAAACCTTGAATTTCATTAAGAACATTTTCTTACACTCACAATCTTAACTTTCCATCCAGTAGTTGATCACCATCAAGGTACAATAGTTTATTGTTACTTTTTTTTTTCTTTTTTTCTTTTTTTTGTGGGACGAAATAGAGATATCATTTCATTAAACCCAAACCCCCTTACAAGAATAAGGGGCATCAAAATACAAGATCTCCTAAAGAGGGGAAGGGAGAGGGGGGAGGCTGGAAACCCAATTAAGGGGGAGAGTCTTACACGTTAAGGCCTTTACAACTTTACTAATCTATTTGAGTTACAGGGGCAAAGGGCCAATTTTAGACTATAAAAAGGGGCCAAGATGTGATACCTCGAATTTTCCAACTTTGAAAATCATTAGGCGAATAAATAGAAAGTTCATAAAGTTGAAGCGGGCCAATTTGAAGCATGGTTTGGGCCTTAAATGTTTTATTAATGAACTACTTGATGAAAGAAAGAAAGTCAAGTTGGGCCACGAGAACGGGCCGAATTAATATTATGGGCTTGAGTTAAGTCCATAGGGCCTTAAAGTCCGGTTTTGTCAACAGGATATCAGGGCTGCTCGAGACGACGCGGGCTCTATTTTAGCGCTAATTAGGCCCATTTGAGGTTGTAGAAGATTTTGAGTGCTTGTTTACTTTAAAAGAAATACTTTTTTTTAGCCTTACGAATGTCTTGAGGTGCGGGATTTTAGACCGCGAGAGGCCTCGTTTATTGCAAAGGTATTAAGATGTTTCTTGTTTGTTAGGCATCGTAATAATTTGTCACCGTAAATGTTTGTGCATCTATTTTGAAAACCTTGGAAAGGTGCATGGGAGGACATAAGCATATTGGTCTTATTTCTCTTTAAACCTAGTTTTAATGAATTCTTTTATCTAATTATATTAGGTTATTAAGTTAAGAGGGAGAAGAAGCCACCCTCATTCCCTCCGCCCTTCTCCTTGGCCGCCACCACTTTTGGGGATTGAGGACACCATCATTTGCATGAGATTTCCTTCAAAAACCCCAAAACCCGTTTTTCCTTCATCCTCTTCATCTCCCTCACATTCCCTCTCCCGAACCCACTCTTTTCTCTCTCTTTCCCTCGGCAGCAAGCACTCTTCATTTCTCTTGCTATTTGCTATTTGAGTAAAGCCAAGAGAGCTCAAAATTCTCTGTGAGGCTGATCCAAGGTGGGGAGGACGTTCCACACTTCAAAAGTAGGGGAAATTGTCACGTTTTAGAGTGCTTAAAATCTTTCGGAGCTCGGGACGTCTGGTTGACCTAAGTTTAGTATCGGAAGGGCTCGTGGGGGGCAAGATGAAGCCTGAAATGCCTGTGCATGTTGCAACTCATGGCTAAGCTAGGCCCGGAGGATGAGAGGGGTGGTTTTTAGTTGAGATATAGGGTCTCGAGCTACTGGGTTTCTGCTCTCGCTGGTCTATGTTGCTGGTCGTTCGCGTGTAGCATGGCTATAGACCGTCCTAAGTGCGATTGACGAGCTATGAATGGGTGACCAACTGAGTTAGGCTAATGCGAGGGCTGGTAGTGGCCATGTGGGTGTATATTGGTGCAATACTACCTCTTGTGGCTTGAGGGTTAGTCCGCTTGACCAAAAGGCTTGTGGATAAGCCTTTTTGTGTAAGAGAAATGGTGCGTTCCTTGGCTAGCCGGTGCGAGAACATATGGACAGGTTAGTTGAGCCATGGCGAGGGGAAACTTTATGGGTTTAGGCAAGAGGGTTGTGTAGTGCATGGTTTAGAGAAGTTCTAAGGTAAGGGAAGTAACTAGGTGCTAATTCATGTCATCCTCCGGCTACTCTGTGAGACAGCTGGTTCGACGTGGGGTAGTTTCTAATCGTAGGTGGTTGTTTTGGGGAGAAATCTTTCATGAATGTGTGTTGGGGTCTGTGATGGTCCATGCATGGGAAGCTCTTGTGTGTTCTTGACTCAAGGACAGGTATGCTGCATGAATTCATGAGGTTATAGATGTTTTCTAGGAGCCGACTATACTAGACCTCCTAGATTTGTCGTTTTTATGGTGTGGTTTGTGGTGCGACTTTGTAGAGGTATCCTTCATGAAAGTTGTTCTAATATCTTAACCTATAACATATATTTAATTCAATTATTTCAATTATTTTTGGGTTGGCATGATTGACATATAGGCCTAATTCTCTATTGTGGCTGTTCTGTCCAAAATTGCAATTCTCGTGACCTCAGTAATTTCTTGATTTTATATAAAATGTTCTAATTGGAATCAAAGTTGTTTGGTACATCTATGTGTATAACATACTAAAATTTCAGGTTGGTTGGTGATGTTTGGGCATCAAAATAGGTTTGATCTTACAGTCAGTGATTTTGCCTTATGGGTCTAATGTTGTACTATTTCGCATGAGTTATTGCTCTTTATATAGATAGAATCGGGTTTGACTTCCTTTCATGAAAGATGTTTGTTAGAGTCTTACTTACAACATATTAAAAATTCAGAATTTTTTGAGCTCATTTAATATATTTATCAATTAAATGCTCGAAACGGTGCGATTTTGACTTTGCATGCCCCTATTCCGAATTTTATAGAATTCAAGGGGAAGACGATGGAATTTTGATTCATGGTCTATAGATGATGTGAACTACAATCATTGTGCTACTATTTGAGCATGTTTCCTATGCCAGGTGATTTTATAGGTTGTTGTGAATTGTGGTTAAAGTTGCGATTGTAATAAAAAGGAACTGAGAATGAGATCTTGTTGTTGAATGGAATTTAATACCCCGGGGAGTGGGGATGCCTCCGTTGTGTGTCTGGGATGCCTTGGTTTAAAATCTCAAGGCTAGCGACCCCTAGATTTGGGATGCCTCGGAGTGAGATGCCCATGGCTAGCGTCCCATGAAAGACCAACCAGTGACTTGATATTATTTTGTGAACTTTAATGGAAATAGGTAAGTTGAACTTGAACCTTAGAGGTGGTGCCATGGCTCAAAGATGACTTTTCATCGATGCATTAAATTGCTTGGTGGGTTCATGATGGGTTGCTATAAATATGATATATCATATCGATTCATTCTTTGAAGTTGGCTTGGTAAGTTCATATATGCTTACCTTATGAAACAGTAGGCCCCGCAAATTAAATTGAATGTGTTTTAGGTTATGGAGTGGTTTGTCTTTCGAGTTGTGAATGAATTTTTGTAATTTAATATGTGATTTATTTCCTCTACTGGCACAGCTCACTTCTTAATATTTGTTCAGATAACTAGCCATGGATGTGCTTCCAATAGCTACTTAAGGTGCATTAGTATATGTGGAGATCTCCTTCCATGATGTATATGATGTTGACTAAGGCTGCACCTTCATCCATTATGAAGCCACCTTATGGATTGACGATGGTCGCCTTGCATAATTCCCCATGCGGTTTGTGTCGTGGTTCTTGAACCATGATGGGGATTTGAGAGGCACGTAGGTAGTTAGGTTGGTGAAGGGTGACTTTTGTATTAGCTTGGCAACTTTGAGTAGAGGAGTTAGGACACTTTTTGAACCTTCTATCTTAGACATTTCACCATATGTTTATTTATTTATTTTTTACTTTTGATGACCTAGGAACCCCCCGCATGGCCGGCAGCCGGAGGGGTAAACCTTGGGGGCTACGTAAGCGGGAGGACCCACCACCCCCGACAACCCACTTAAGACGCCACGCGGCAATCCACCAGCCTCTTGCGTTGAAGGGGCTTCGAACTCCAAACCTCCTCGTTGGAAACCTGAAGCCTGTCCAGCAGAGCCACCACAGCTGGTGGTACCATATGTTTATTTTTGTATTTTGATGAAGTGTAAATTTTGTGTACACATGAACATGCAGGAGAATGTAAAGTTTATAAATAACATGTAATCTAACTGTAATTTCATGGAAGGATATAAAAGCACTTTTTTCTCTATCTTGTACTTCTTAAATTTTGTGTTAGTAGGTGGATTTTGAAATCATTATTTTTACAGGTGTGCTTAGTTAGAGTATATGTAAGAATGGAATGGATGTAACGGGAACGACTATGGTTGCCAATCTTGTTTAGGTCGCGTGTAGGTTGTTATCCATTCTTGGGATTCATCAATTAGTTAAAATTTGAAACATTTATGTTTCATCTGAATGTAGAAAATGGCGCTACTGGGACACCACACAAGAGGTTCCCCTCTGTCCTAGGAATGTTGAGCCATTTATCACTGAATGTATACATTCCTAGGACAGAGGGGAGAATCTTTTAGACAACTCACCAAAGTTGAATAGTCTGATTGAACTTTAACAATTTCGTTAGAAATTATAAATTTGGGTTTTCACTGTGCTTGACTATTATCAATTGGTCTAAGGCCCATTCCTTTGGCAATATTGATAATTAAGTCTCTCATGTGTGAACACAAATTATTATTTGTCTTTATTGAAATAATTCCATTAATAATTGATTGTCGAATATGCTCATGTCGCAAGCCAATGTCTAGAATTTCCATCGCATGTGTGCCTCAAACATTATTACCTCGCTATTGCAATGTAAAGTTATGGTTGTCATAGGTTATGGCCACAATTCTTTATCTAGTAGCAAATTCCACATCCATTTATGCTCTTTGCTAATCGTCAAAGGTGTTTTAAATACCAATTCCATCATTTGAATGGGCTATACATGTTTGCTTATTTGATGGCCATGAGAATGCACCATTTACAAGCTTGAAAAAACTATCCAAATGTTGACTTATTATTAGTTGTGCTAGTTATCCAATTAGCATCTAAATATTCTTCTAGTATTGGAATTACTAGTAAATTTGGAAAATTTACACGCAATAACTGTTATACTAAATCTAATGTAATAGATAATGCGCATTAGACTTTCAATTGCACTAGCATATTCTAACTGTGCTAAAAGTTGACAAGTATTTTCCATCACTTAAATCGACCCATCATATAATACATTTGATTGTGTAATTCCCAAATGATAATATTTTTAAATGGTTTTTTCTACATGGTGGCGTTGACTTAAAGCGTAACCCCCATTATATTTGATCACTTTAACACCTAAAATTGTATCTACTACTTCCAAATCTTTTATTTGAAACTGAGAAGATAGATTTTTTTTTATAGTTTTATCTATGCCAAGCATATTTGTAATAATAATCTTCATACTTCATACTCTGATAAATTTTGAGTAATTGCACCTATCAACATTCTTATGCTTGCTTCCATAAATTCTTCATGCCTTGTTTTTGTTCTTTCTGTCTTTGCTCATGTTGCCATCCTCTACAAAATGCACCTTACCAACAACTTTTTTTCACATAATTACAGTCACGATCTTGAGAAACTTCCCTAATTGAAATGTGTTTTATCAAATTATTCATAGTTAGGTTTCTCGATTGTGTGGATAAGTTTCTTTTGATAACCATTCCAACTTGAAGGCAATTTTGAAATAATTGCAGCAATTCAAAGAGGTTCAAAAACTTTAATTATATGGTCTTTGAGTTTGACAACATATATTTAAAGTTCCTTAACTTGATTAGAGATAGATTTTCCATTAATCATGATAAATTTAAACTATCTTGAAGTAGTAAATCTATCCATATCTTTTATGTTAATATTGTATTTGGTCTCCAAGACATTCCAAATGATTTTGGGATTTCTATAAGATTGCAAATTTTCATATAGACAGTCTAATAGAGTATCGAGAATCCTTCCTTGGCACCTCCTTCTATCATCCTTTTCTTATCAAAATTACAACATGCGATCATACCACTTTCATTCGCAAATTTCAAAGTGCTATAACCAACACAAGATTATTTGTTGTACCACAAGAAAGATGACTCAAACATATAAATAGAAACAAAATTTTCAATAATCCTAATCCGTCATGATTGCAAGCACTTGATGCAGCCATTGTCTCCATCTTTATGAAAATATTAATACCTTAAGATTGTTGGGGAAATTTGATTGCTAACGAAGATATATCAATAGTTATAGATATTTGATACTTTGATGCGTAATGACGATACCTGTCCTTAAGGTATTATTTGCCTCTGCTGTTGTTACTATTGGATTTTAAAACAAATATACCTTCAGGATACCAGAGTCGTAGAGAAATAAGTTTAGCAATTACTTAATTTCTCTTTTGGAATTTCATCTTGAACGTGTTATTAAAGTTTTGTGCATGAAAAAAGAAGAAGAGAGTTACAAAGAAGAAATTGTTGTTTTAAATAGTTGTGATTCTTAAATAATTGTTTTGAACATTGTATCATTTGCTCTTATTTATAGGCAAAAATCACTACATATCTTGAAAATAGGTATTTTATTCCCATTATCACCCCTTTCCAAGATGTACCATCGACACTTTTCATGTTAATGATCACTTTTTTCATAACTAAGACTACGTCTTTCATAAGTAAGGTCACATCTTTTAAGAGTCATATCTTTTCATGATAATAAACTATTTCAACAAGTTATTGTTAATGTCTTTAGCCATCTGAAGACCCTTACAACACGTCAACCTCTTATGGATTGTTCTATATTTCTTATGTAATTAAGAAAGAAGGGAAGCATAACGCTTTAAGAAGCACTAATCAGAGTATAGTGAATATGAAGGAACCCCTCTACACAGACTTCACTCAAGATTATGCTTGATCGGAGACGAGATACATACAATTGAAATCCTTGATCCCAACATAGCTTCGCTTTCAATTCTTCAAAGGAAACCTTACCACCCCACCACGTGTCTTCTTAGTTCATGTACTTTCTAATATATAGATGAATAGGGCCTATAGAGATCAATCTTTTCACTAAACGCTTTGCAGGATGATGAAATAGAGGTACTGGTTCTATCTGAATTAACCTTACATTTTATATAATTGTTGGTACCTTTCGTTCTTTCTCTTATCCCTCTAATCTTTTGGATATTTAGCAGTGGTATATCTAGGCTTGTAGATTTGGTGCACGACACTCGAGCCACTTCGGTTACGAGACATCTATGACTGGTTCAAAGTTTAATATGGATCATTTGTGATTTGCCCTATTTCCTGCATTAGAGAATCTTCATTTCAAAGTTGATCTTGGATATCATAATATAAAGTTTCTTCTTATACCTGGATGTCGACTCCACCGTTTGAGTCCTCTTTATTTGTCGCTTACCCCGAGAAAAAATTCCTAGATAGATTCAACCTAAGAGTCTTTCGAGCTCCTACTCGTCTATTAGTTTGTAACCAGGTTCGTCGCAAAGAGTTTCATCTTTGATACATGGCCTCAGTACATTTTCCTTTTGCCGATACTTTTGTGGTCAAGCATCGGCCACGAGGGTTTTCGCTTCACAAACCCAACAGCAGTTGCAGCTGCTCTAGGGTTCACCTGAAGGACAATAAGGTTCTCTTCCGTGTTCTCTTTCAAAGGCTTCGATTCTCTTCCATTATCTACCATGAATATATTCTATCTGAGAGCAACAACTCCTATTCAAGCAAAGGAAGCTATTCGGCTGGTGTTCTTCCCTTAGAGTTGCGTAGGCTTTCCTGATAGCAGACTTTACTGTTGGAATTTTGTTTGTTAAAACAAAATGAGTGATTTTTACTTTGTCCCACATAGAAAATGTGGGAGCAGGAGGAGGGTCAGTTTAAAAATGTGGGATTTCCCTTTTGTAGTTAAATGAGTGATTAGGTGGGGCTAGACCCCACCATACCCGCGTGCGGGTGCGCGATTTTGGCGCACTTAGCACTTAGCACTTAGCACTTTAATTAGCATTAATCCCTTGCTTTTTATTTATTTATTTATTATTTTATTTTATATTTTAGTTCAAAGGTTGCCTTTTAATTTGAGAATTTCGGAAATCAAATATAAATGAAAATTCGAAATTCTATTTTAAAAAAAAATTATTCCGAATTTTATTTGTGTCTTTTCAAGACAACCTTTGGAAAATTACTTATTCGGTTTTAATTTTTCCGAAGGATTGCAATTGTTCGTTTTTCGACTTCTTCCGAATAGTCGCATTTGTTTATCCGAACAATTTTCTAAAGACGTGTTTGTTCGCAATTTTCACGAAGAGTTGTAAGACTGTTTCATATATATGCTTGTCATTTTTCGGAAAGAAATGTGTGGTCATTTTTCGAGTCTTCTTTCTGAAAACTGCAGCCAATTTTTCGATTGTTTTCCTAGAGAGACCTTGGAGAAATACTATAATTGCTATTTAGTATTCTCATCTGAGACTTTGTTGTATTCTGGAGGATTTTTGCCGGTGACCATTAGCAACGTTGTGGGGCAAATAAATCATTAAATAAAGTGATATCATGCCTCAAAGTCCGAGTTGTTTTACTCGATCTGATTTAATTGTTCAACCCATTTGAAGCCATATCTTCCCAACATTTACCACCTAAACCTTCTATGATCTTCTCTTCTTGAATGAGCATTCTTTGTAAACCTGGGCCATGGCCCAGAAGTCTACCAAAGAAAGTCTTTGATAGTAACTGTTGAGCAACTCTATATAAGTAATAAATATATTGGGATAAGTACACCGAAAAAGCAATTAGGTTCTAAAATTTTTAAAATATATAATTCATTTTAAAACTTGTCATGAATATACAATTGAGTTCCAAGACATTCGAAAAATGCAATCAAGTTTCAAACTTTTTAAAATGTGCAATCAATGAAAGGACTTGATTGGATCAATTTAATAAGTTTTAGAATTTAATTATATCTTTTGAAAGTTTTAGGACTTAAGTATACATTCATAACAAATTGTAAGACTTTCAATACACTTATTTCAAAAATCTTTGATGAAATTCATGAGTTAGCTATTGGAATAGCACATGTCACAAATCTGTAATTTCATTAGTGCATTTAAAAGATTGCATTCTTTCTATTGTTTATGTAGAACGTGAGAAATCAAGGGGATTCTCTCTTCAGGACATCTGCTTGAATGGCCTAAATCCCATCTATTTGTCGCTTATATCTATTTTAGATAATGAGAATTTCGATGACATTGGAGCATACCTGCAAGAGTGACCTTACATGATTGATGCGTAGCGTTTGGACTACATTCTCACATTATTGCTGCCATTCAACTTGTCCTTTTCAAGTACATGTTTCTTTTCAACCAAAAAAAAAGTACATGTTTCTTACCATCTAGATTAAAAAAGGAAAATTGACCAATATGTCTTAAACTTATTATATGGATACCATTGTGGTCCTAAATTTTTCAATTTTATCAAATTAATTTTAAACTTTGCGTGAAAATTTCAATTGCGATTATTCCGTTCAATTTTTGTCTAGAAATCACTTATGTGATAGTCTTTTGGCTAGCCATTCCACGTGGTATATAGTTGCGTCAGTGATTTTTGACAAAAAATTGTTTGTCAAATAGTTTTTACTTTATAATATAATCTGTTATACTTAAATTTATGAAGCTATATAGGGTACTATTAAAAATCCCGAACTGATACCCATGACACATTCATCTTAAACTAATTATCGCTTTACAAAAAATTTCAAATTAGTATCCAAAACCAAAATCTTACTAAATATTTAAATGGATGCATGTCAAAATACTTGAATTTTCCACATCAAATCTATCATTATACACCTCTAGTCTTGTAGTCTTACCATCTAAGCGACCATGTTAAATTTCTTGATAAGAAGTTGTACCCCAAGCAAGTACGACAATTCTTTGGCATTGTTAATTACTTTAGGAGGCAGCATGTGTGTATTTTAGTAAGATAAAGTAGGAAGATTCAATTCGACATTTCGCTAGAGGAAAGTTAGTTCAGAAGAAATATCTCACAGGACAACACTTCGAGATTTTTTTTTATGAGATAAAAATTAATTTTAGGTAAATGTACATTTTTACCAGTATCAATCAATAAAAAAAAACGTGAAAAAAAAAACGGACATTTTACCGGAACTTAATTCCGATGACTCGAATCCGATGCACGTCCAAGTTGGGCTATAATTGCTTAGAACTTTGATGCCGTTCCCTGCGCGAATCTTTGAAAATCGCTTCATTCATCAGCACTGCCCTCGCAGTTCGCTCTGAACTCGCGCCGTCCGACCGCCGATCAGCTCGCCGGCCGCCCCGTTCCCCCACTCTCCCTCTTTTTCCCGGCGATGGACGGCGTCACCGGCCGGAGCTCCGACGAGCGGCCGACGGTCCTGGTCACCAACGACGACGGCATCGACGCCCCCGGCCTGCGCGCCCTGGTTCGCGCCCTCGTCGCCGCCGACAGATACCGCGTCCGAGTCTGCGCTCCCGATTCGTAAGTTTTCACTGATCGCACGGGGCTTTCGACTCGTACACTCGATGATCCCGTCCGTGGAGGTCCTTCTGTTCGATTTTAGCCGTGAGTTTTGCGTGGCGCTTGGATGATCGGACCGTAGGAATCTGGTGCGGAGTCTCCGTTCGAGTTTTGGTGTGCTTGCGTGATGTCGCTCGCCGTATTTTCAGCTTGTGATGTTCGAGCTGCTTTTGGTTGATCTTTTGGATATCTGTGAGTAGAATTTCAGTGTACTTCAGCTGAACGCGTAATTTCCGAATGATATGATGTCGAACTATGTAAGAAGTCGAGAAATGAAGGAAAAGGAAAATGATCGGCCTAGAATTAGTCCGCATAACGTAATTGTTAGGAGGATCTGGAACACTTATCAGTGAGGGTATGTTTGAGCTGCTGGTTTTTATTTCGTCCGGCACAGTTTTCGGTTGTCCATACTCCATAGAGCTGTACTCTTGTTGTCCATCTTTTCTTGGTAGATGCGAAGAAAAAAACTCTTCGGTCCTCAGTTCAATGGAAATTAGCGCTGGACGTTTTGTCGGGACAAAACCCTTCTGTTTTGAGAGAGAGAGAGAGAGAGAGAGAGAAATCCTCAGGGTCAAGGTTAGTTCTCTAAAGTCTTGATTTCGAAACTTTGGTAGTTGTTTGTTTCTGATGAAAGATTCTCTTTTGCTCTGTCAATGCATGAATTGGATCATAGTTGACATGCAGGTACAAATCTCGAGCAGCCCACTTCTCATTCTTTGGATGGTAGAGGGGTGTTGGGGTTGGGAGATGGCGTTGTTAATTTTTTCAGAATATGCATTCCTTTGCTTGCAAGCTTCCCACAGGAATTATTTTCATTGGCATGATTTCTATTTCCTTTTTGCAGTCCCTTTAAAATTCAAATGTTTCATAGATTTAGTGGAATGCTTTTCTCATTCTGAGTTACACTGTTGGCAGGGAAAAGTCTGCTGTCAGTCATAGCATCACATGGCGTCATCCTGTAGCTGTTAAGCGAGTAGATATCGATGGAGCAGAAGCCTTCGCAGTCTCTGGTTTGATATCATCACCATTCAGTGGATATTTAATTTCGAACTTCTATTATTGTCTAGATCAAGCTTCCATCCCTTTACATAGTTTATTGGATGGAACAGCATTTCCACTTTAGGTGGTTCTCTAATATTCTTAAGACGCTTGAGGAACTTACAGAAACAGAGGAAAAGAAAAGAGAATCACTTGTGAACTAGATGTCCATATGGGGTCATAAGTCAACACTGACTGTCTTCTATCTCAAAAGATTGGTCAGAGTCTGGCAGATAGTCCAGTCCTGAATTCTCCTGTGGACTTGTTTTCCACCCATGATTGTACTCTCTAAAGCCGATAGCTTTGTATAAAACTCTTAACGTTATTTGTCATTTTGAAGGTGATTCTTAAAAATGGCAATAGAAAATATATTGTGGCTGACCACTGTGTATAGAGATATATATGTTACAGTCCAAATGGACCATTACGTCTACCTAAATGTCGGTACAATAGAAGCTTTTTAACCTTTCTTCGGGAGGAACTGACCATCTTTTCATCATTGTTTTCCTCCTCAAAAGTCGTGTGTGTTCGGGCTGAGTTGAGTTGTGTTTTCCTCCTCATCATTGTTTTCCTCCTCAAATGTAAGGATATTATTTAAACTTTCTAGAATTTGTTCTCATAGTTAAAATTGCCTTTCCCGTTGAAGTGTCCTGTTGGTTCTTCAACGACCATTGAAATATTTGTTTTTCTTCCTTTTCTTTTATGAGTTGCTAACCTGTAACTTCTTTTTCTAGTTAATTTTTTGGGTTAATCATGAACCAACTAATTGCTCTCCTTATGCTAAAGCATATGCATTGGGACATGCCACAACCATTGAGCAGGATATTAATTTATTATGACAGTGTAAAGAAGTGCTGTGCTTTGTTATCTTAGCCTTTTCACGTCTCTTATGTACTTTGCAGGAACTCCAGCAGATTGTACTTCTTTGGGAATCTCTAATGCAATCTTTTCTTCAGTTCCTGACCTGGTATATCTGGCTTTTGGGCAATCAACAGAATAGATGATTAACATCTTTTGAGGATTTATTTGGAGATTGTTCTCCTTCTTTTACCCCTTTCTTTTCAAAGTGTCAAAGTCCAACTCTTCTATGCTAGGACAATGCAGTAGCTAGCTATGAGCCCTCTATGGGACTTTATCTATGTTAGTCTGTCAGAACATTTTACACATGTTAATTCAAAATGTGCGGAGCCCTTCTTTCCATTCTTTCTGTGCATTTTTATTCCTATCTACCGGTAGAATTTTTGCTTTCTGATTTCTTAATCACTTCTTACATGCACAGGTACTTAGTGGTATTAACAAGGGCAGCAACTGTGGTTATCACACGTCAGTAAACTATTTCCTTTGGTCTATTCATAGAGTATGCTTGCCATATTTTTTGGTATCTCAAATGCATAGTAGAGCCTCAAAATCCACTAAATACTCAATCAGCCAACATTATTTGAAATTATTTTATTTCCATATCAGATCACTCCCACATCCCTTGTTTTGGCAAAATTGTGCGACTCTCCGTATTTTAAACGCTGTAAAAATAAGAAAGCTCATGAAGTCCGCATTGTTTATGGATTTGGTGGATGTAACAGATTTTAGTGGGGGCATCTTGAGATGGTTTTGCAAAAGCACAGGTGGTGCTCCTACTAATTGGTTGAAATAAAGGTGTTGGAATAATTTACTCTCTGAACTCTGAGGGAACACAAATTTGGACTTAAACATCTTTACTTTTCCACAAGAAGAAAATTCAACTGCTCGATATGTCCATTGAATATATATTTTACAATAAATAGCGAAAAGTTCAAGCGAGCATATTTAGATTTCTTGTTACAGTACATTAATGAGGGATCTTGACTTACAAGTGGTCATACTTTTGTTGTACCTTGTCTTGGGAGGGAGGTGGAAGAAAGGACTCTTTTCATCGTGGACCTATGCAGTTTAAGTCAGACATTTTCATTGTCGTTTTCTTGTTTCCTCATGCTAAGTCTGACATTTTATCATAAGATCATGACCAGTTCAGGCGTACATTAAAACTTGAGAAATTTTTCATTCTTAAAGTACAGGAAAGATATTACAAATTTGACTTGAGTATCAAAATAGATGCAAGCATAGCGTCAAATCTGCTGTACTGTGACTTCTGTGATTCTGTAGCTAGTGCCTTTGTAGTCACGATGTCATACTGTGTAATATGCTATTGCCTGCTGACATAAATGTATGCCTATTTGTTACATTACAGAGTTTACTCTGGAACTGTAGCCGGTGCTCGTGAGGCCTTCTTTAATGGTGTCCCTTCTGTCTCGATGTCATATGACTGGTATGGGCCACTAACCATTCTCCACATGCTATTTTACCCCATTGACAGCTTGGTTCATAGAGAAAACCCAAGACTTTGTTATGATCCTTTCTCGAGGCAGTCTCAAGTTCTTCCTTAGACTAACTTAGTGATTTACGTTTTTGGATAATCTTTTATTGGCCGATGAGAGATTAATCTCGAATTTAATACAACGAAGATGGTTCTTCCTGCAGTTTGATCTTTAGGTTTGCAAATTCTTGATGTTTTGCACACTACTGCTAACAACATTATTTCTTTTGCGACATGAGCTGCATTACGGCGAAATGTTTGCAAACATAAACAGGTAGTAAAATCTTTAAATTTAACTATAAAGAGCAGTCAAGTATAGCTGCATTATATTAAATTTTACGTCATCTTTACTTGGCGTTCATGGGCTTAGTTTCAAAATTTTGTTCTGTTAATACTCCCTCTCCAGCATGTACTTAGAAACCTCCACCTTCCATCCTAATGTCCATTAGCATGACCGGCATGAGGATGCAATCTTCCATCCTCTTTCCCAGTTCTGTGTGTCCTTGCTTGTCAAAGCTCGTGCAAGGATGCGTACTAGAGATTATGAGAGGCTGCTTCATTTGATTGGTTTAAATGGGCCACAAACCTTTCCAAGCCTGTTCAACCCTGAAGAGGAGGCATGGCCAGAATTTGGCTGACTTAGCTGAATCACGTTATCTTGATGAACCAGCTGAATTGGTTTACGGAATGTTTATCTGAGAAAGAAATACAAATCAGAAACAAATAAAATAAAAATCGATATATAGAGGTAAAATTAACACTTGCGAATTGAGAAAGTGACGTCTTATAAGTTTGTTACAAGCTCAATTAACTAGTCAAATTAATACTAGTTTCTAGTTATTCATTTTATACAATGATCAGATAATAGAAATAGTCACTTCTAATATATTTTCTTATTATTATGTTTACGGACATTTGATTTTGTAAATTAGGAATATGTGGCAGACATCTGTAGGGTTGGACTGTGTGTTCAATTTATAACATTGACCTGTCTATTTCTTGGTTCTCTAGCCAGGCCAAACTTGAAAGACTCATAATATGAATCGGTGCACATGCACCTATCTGCCATATAAGTTTAGTCTCCAGCAATTCTACTATGATGAACTTGTTGAACAAATGTAAAGCCAAGATGGTTTTCTACGCACACTTTGGAAATGCCTCCAATTCACTTGAATATATCATGTTACCAGCATTAGGTTCTCATGGTTTGGAGTTCGGACCCAACATATCAAATTTGAAAAATAGGATGCAGTCCATTTTTAAAGGATTGTACCAAAGAATGCAGGAAACATATTGCTAAGATTTTGACCAAGGGTACTGTTGGAATACTCTAATATTCATTTACAGATGTCATCAAAATGTTTCAGTATGATTGATTTATAATAGCTTGGTAGAAAGTACACATTTGTGCAGAATACGGGACAGCCTTGCATATAACTGCCACAGAGTTGCTATCTCCAAAACTTGCCTCTGTTGCTTAGGCCTGATTTCAGTAATGGCCTTTCAGGGTTGGAGGTAAAAGCAAGGTTGAAGACTACACACTTGCTGCTGAGGCTTGTCTACCTATAATTGGTGCAATACTCGATAGGATCAGAAACCACAGTTATCCTAATGGTTCTTTCCTGAATGTAGATCTACCAACAGATATTGCAAACCACAAGGTAAATTTCAAAATTGCTCTGACAGGCAGGTAGTATGGCATAGTTAGGATAATAATCTAGGCAATCACTATCACTATGGACATATATGTATTCTTCATGTAGGTGTCTCCTGGAGGCATACTTTCAACTTCTTCTATTTGCCATTGGCGATGTACCTTTTAAACAGTGAAGTGTTTGTTGGTCCCTGAAAAGGAGAAAGCTTTATCTGATCGAAGTTTTTTTGTTTTTACACAGGCATGCACTTGAATCCATGTACATGCACTCCGATCTCTTCCCTCTTTACTGTTCATACTTTCAACTTGTCAGGCTCCCTTGTCCTTAAGAATTTTCTTCTTTATAATAATAGCTTCAGTCTTTTTTTCACAAGAAGACACCCTCATCTCTTGGGGAGATCTGGTGTCGACTCAATTCCAGTCTTTCGTGTGCAGTAGACCCCACATTTGTCTCCATTTAATATTCTATTTTTTTATTTTTATTTTTTATTTCTTTTTATGTCTATTTGGGGGAATCATAGAACTTAAATAGGGGGGGAACTGGTCTCAGTTAAAATAAAGATGCTATTGCGCATTTATAACTTGAAATTGAGGAATCATATTGCAAAGTAATTGATTCTAACTTTTTGGATAATTTAAAAACCAGAGATTTTTTTTAAAGTGGACCCAGACAGGTCAAGCTGTCTAATGACACATGCTTACTGAAATCAGTTGAAGCACCTCAGAGTCTTCACTAGCCAATTTTGACCTGTTCTTTTTAGAACATTACTATTAGAATTGATTATGGGATGATTCCTGTCATTATTCAAATAATCATGTGCTGTTATCCTTTGCCATTTTCTTTAGGCTGTGACTAGATTGAACTATTATAGACCTACAAGTGGAAGGGTTGTGATATGCATTACTCCAAAAGTGCCGTCAAGTGCCCTTGCATTTTCATTTTTTGCTTCTCTTCTAACCAGCTGTTAGAGGCTCATGCCAGCACTCCTTGGGGAGAGCATGGATAATTGATTAGCTTAACAACAATTACAATCAGCCTGTTGAACTACAACCTCCTTGATTGACATGGGACGTAGTCATCTCTATTTCATTAAATTTCAGTTGAATGACCTCATAATGCCCAATGAGCTCTAATGCACGTCATCCAGGAATACTGAATAGAATGCTTGCAACTTTACGTTTATTGGAATCTGGAACTTTTCCTTTGTGGCTTTGACCACAATTGGAATTTGAAACTTTGCTGTTGGAGTCCTAACTATCTATCTCACGACTACCCTGGAATATCTAGCCAGAGTTTTGTTGCAGTGAGGAGGATGTAATGATATCTGACTAGTTCTTTTATTTCCTTGAAAGGGCTATAAGCTGACCGAGCAGGGTAGAAGTTTTTTTGTGATGGGATGGAGACTGGTGTCCTCAGAAATGCAAGGTGGACAAATGTTATCAACAATGACTATGGATAAAGATGTAGCAGAATTGCCTGATATGGATGCATCAACTATGTCAGCAGAACATCGTCTGTTCAAGAGAGAAGTGAGTTTCTTTGTCAATCTGTCCTCCTGTTGTGTCCTAGTTATTGTAATCTTCCACTATTTGTGGTTAATGATTTCTCACTGAATTCTGTCCTTTTTTGTGTCTGATTATATAATTCTCAGGTTACTTCTTGGAGAAATCTTTGTTGTCGAAAAACTATTCTTGCACTTGTCAACTTGATCTTTGACAGTGACTCTACATTGCAAAGTGAAATGCATTCTGATTAAATTAAATTTCCATCAGTCTATAAAAGGTTATAGTATTTTCATGGACTAAATAAAATTTATGCAAAGCGTGTCATGCACAGAATATAGGGTCTCTTCTAATTAGCTGCATCTATTTTATCAGCAGGAAAAGTTGGGGAACAGAATGATAGAATTTAGGGGATCGCATTTTCAAGATGTCTGAAACATTTTCCTGTAACAAGATACGCCATCAAAGTTCCTGTTTTTAATGTATCTTGAAACAATATTGAGGAGCGAAATTATGGGGTTTTTTGTGGTCGAGTGTGATTGTAGATTGTCTCTATTCTAAACCTATAATTGAACATTATTAGGTAAGGAAATCTCAAGTTGATGACAGCGATATGGACCACCAATGTCTTCAAGAAGGATATGTATGTGTTTCTGCTAACCTGTTTGCATAATTTATATGAGTTGTAACTTACTACACTTCATTATTTTTCAGATTACTGTCACTCCTCTGGGTGGCCTTGCTCCTCCCGAGAAAGAATTTCAGGCCTTCTTCAAAGATTGGCTGCCTAGTTTATCTGATCACGTCTGTTCATCAGCCTTATAGTTCTCCAATTTTCATGTGAGTTGCTATATTACTTATTATACATGAGTTGGAAGCATCAGCTTTCAAATAGGGGCCAAAAACTTTTATCTAAAGTAGTTAAGTTTATATTCAATTGAAAATGCTTTTGAATATTTCTATATTGATAAACCTGATAGAATGTTTCTGCTGTATTTGGAATCTAATGTCCTGCAATAATCTATAAATTGTCATTGGTAGTTAATTAATAGTACAAACGCTATAGCTGCAATGGCAGACCTTTAGGTCCAAATAATTCTACGTTGACAAATTTTTGGAAAGTTTACATGTATGGTATTTAACTAGTAATTTTTGCCTTGTCCCCCATGCTCAATTTCCCAGTCTGCCATATTATAGCTGTGTAATGAGAATGAATTTAACAAAAGGTACTATAAATTCTGATGCCCTCTTTTTTGTTTCGGCAGATATAGCTGATTTTCTCCTAGAAGTATATTATATTCCTAAAAATGGATCATGGCCGATAGGTTTGGTGGTTTCCATTGAAAGCACTCTGAAGCTCTATAATCATCTTATTCTGCTTCATCTCGTTATCATTTCTGGGAGAACAATAGTCAAGAATGTCTACCTAAATTGTTATTTAGAACACTATCATTATGCAAGGAAACCATCTTCATTTTCATATGATGTTTGTGGATGATACTGATCGGTGTAATAACTACCTTTTTATTTGGAATAGTGCAATAGCTACTATTCCTCAAAATTGACTCATCTTGTGTGGTTGCTTCTCCAACTTTTGCCTGTGACATAGTGTAGGCTGTTTTAATGCCTCGGTAATCACCTCGAATCACAACGCTTATTCTGCTTTTCTTCACGGTTGGCCCGTCTACATCACATAAACAGAAGTGCTTCTTGTTCAAGATCTTGTTTTGCCTAATCTGCATGCTCTTGTATATAATCGATGAATTGAAGCACATGATAGTGATGGGAGAAAATTTCTCTTTCATAGGTTCCATATAGATTGTGCAAACAGACCTTTCATGCATTGTGATGTAACTTTCCTTAACCGAGCAAGTTTAGATTGACAAGCTTCTTTTTCCCTAACTTGGGAAAAGGACCTGGTGTATAATGGATCGAGTTAATCACACCTATCGATTGTGCATTCCGTAAAAATCCAACGGCTGTGATTACATTTGATCTAGGATCCCAGTAGGGCAAAAACCTCCCCCAAACTAGATAGCAACTTCTGAAGCCTTTTCACCTGCTTTAATTGCACCAGCTATCGCAAAGACTTGTAGGCTGCCAGATTCAGATGCCGACTGGAATTGTTGAGAATTCCCAGTTTACTGTCATGAGTGTTGCGGTGATGCAAGATCATGGTGGTACTCAGGAGAGGTGGTCGAACGTTCAAGTCTCATCAATTTAGTATTGCTTGTGATGGCACTATAACATTGGCTGTCCTATCATAAGTTTTTTGAACTCATATAAAGCACGGAATTTTCACGATGGTCCCAAATTATGCAACTACTTTACAATCTGTCATGCCAATTATCTTCCTTCACTTGTTTTCTCTCGTGCGGATTGTCTGTGGTTAATCTTACTTTAGAGTTCCTAAATTGCTTTCCGGAGCGAAAGTCAAAAGTGAAATCACTGTTGAGATTGTGAATGATTGTGTGAATAGCATAGAAACCGCGTCCAGTTGTCCCATGCATTGCCTTCCCTTCAGTCCTTCCCACTTTAATATATATGAGAGAGAGAGAGAGAGAGAGAGAGAGAGAGTGGCTACCACCTTCAAGCTGACGCAGACAAAACAGCAATCTCCACCATCTCTTAATTAGTTTCTAGTGCTTCTTCAGATCGGTTGCATAACTTGGAGCTCAAGTGAAAGGGAAAGGAGGAAGTAGAGCACGTGAAGATCAAGGGCTGGGAGAGAAAGGGGAGAAAAGAAGAAAACAAATTGTGCAATGCTTCACACAAGATTAAGACATTATAAATATTGTAATTGTGCAATGCTTCACACAAGATTAAGACATTATAAATATTGTATGTGCATGATGTCATTGATCTCTTGAGCAACTCCCAGAGCTGCTGTCTTCTTCAGTGTTCCGATGGTAGTGCGGGATGTGATTCTACAAGGATGGACCAGAGGACGTGAACATCCTCATACGGGCATGATTTAACGTCGTCGTACAGAATGTAGATCCCTCTTCTTCCTGGGAAACAAAAGATCGAAACAGGAGCATGGAATCAGTCGCTATCTGCTTTTGTTTGTATGAAACTTTTCGAACCAGGGAGGACACGTGCAAAGCTAAATAGCAAAACTGGTCTGAAATGGGGCATGCTCACGCACACCCATGGGGAAATCGATTCCTGTAACATGCTTTCAGCCATAAGATGGTTTATACTAGCAAGCGAGCGCTCTGAGTTTCGTACTGTTTCCTAATGGAGTTTATGGTGCAATTGGAAATTGGAAGGATGAGCATGATAAATTAGCATTGATCAATATCAGAGTCCAACGACATGCAGATGCAAAAAAAAAAAGTGCTGAATCTTGGTTTCAAGCAGAAAATGCAGATGCAAGATAGGCTATAAACGAGAGAACGAATAGAAAACTGCATATCAAATGCAGATAAAGCTTCCATCAAAATGCAGTACATACTCTTCTTCGTAGCCGAATGCAGACGCAGCCATAGCTTCTTCAGTGGAGCGACAAGGGTCCGATACCACCTCATGTGGCACTGCGTCCGCAGCCGCTCATGTAAACCGAGGCAGCAACCGAGGAGCCCGAAAGAACAATGGCGTCGAGAGCCGAGAGAGATCGCAGGTTTGGCTCAGGCAATTTAAACATCTCTTTGCAGGGCCAAAGTTTTATGCACACCAGATGATCTTTTGGTGAGATGTCACTGTCCCAAAAAAGAGAAGCCACCCCCCACAGATCATTTTTATAACTTATTTTCCACATTCAATGCAAGTCACAAAACATGCCTTGTTTTTCAAGCCTCAGCTTAAAAGTTCTCTCTTTTCTTCCCCTTGTATGTTCTCCCTTTTGGCAAAATACACGAGGAGCAGCGTCACTGGGTCTACTACTCATGCTTTACCAGTTTCTGGGTCAGCCCCCCTTGTCTTCTAAGAAAGTATCAAGTTTCACCCTAACGCAAGTGAGTCTTCTACAAGGCCCTGCCTCCCGTCCGTCCATCTGTCCCTTGCAGTGCCTTTAAAGTGTGTCACTCTTATTATATGCAGATTTGGCATATCGTAAAAGTGTGCTTTTTTGGGAATGTCGTCTTATCGTTGCCAAGGCCTTTCCGTGAGGGGAAATAATCATCATGCAGTGGTTCAAGAACTTACTCACTGCGTGGAGAACGCCACCTACTCAAGCCAAACAAGTCGTGTAATCATCAGGAAATGGAAATTTTTCAGTGCCTTGTTGAACATAGGTGGCCTTGCCTGTTTTAGGAAGAAGTGGTTTTCGCTACGCTATGCTTGTGGCATGATCGTCGAGGGATACTACGGCACGTGACAGATCCATTTCCATGCCATTCCAGCACTTAGAATGAGTTTTCCGAATTGCCTCAAGAGACCCGTCCCTCCGATTAATACGAGTGAGCAACCAACTCGAAACACCTGAATTTTGAGTCACTCGTTTGCTAAGCATGTAATATTTTGATCTTTCCACATTGAAAAATTAATAACTGGGATCACGCATTTCATATAGTGAAGTTGGGAAGTTGTAATTGCACATCTTAATCGTTCGGCAGGATTCACTAGATTATGCTTACAACATGATCTCGGTATTTAGGGTTAGCAGATCCATTTCCAGGCCATTCTACTACCGCTTTGAACAAGTTTTCTTGAATTGTCTCGAGAGAACCATCGCTCCGATTAATACCAGTGAGGACCCACTGCTGAATTTTTTAGTCACATTTTAGTATGTGCTATTTGATTTTTCAACATTAGAGAAAGTTTAGTTAATAATCAGAAACAAGCATAGCATTTCATACAGTGAAGTTGGGAAATTGTAGTTGCACATCTTAATCGTTTGGCACGATTCGTTACATTATCCTTGCGACACAATCTCGGTAACTAGGGGTAGCATGAATCGTGCAACTTCGTAGGACATCCATTTCAGTGCCACTCTAGCACTTTGAACTAGTTTCTAAGTCGTCTCGAGCGAATCGTCCCTGTGATTAATATGGGTGAGCTCGCAACTTCAAACACTGCTGATTTTTAAATTTCCCTTTTGCCAGGCATATACTATTTTGATCTTTCAACATTGAAAAAGTATAATCAATAAGGGAACAAGCATTTCACACGATGCTCACATTAAATGACAGATAAAATACATCAGGAAGCAAGTACTCCGAACCCAAGTAAAAACTATTTCTCCGCCTCACAAATCATACGGTTGCTTTCCGGTGAACTTGACCTCGATGGGGCTGACGTTCTTCCCGATCGACCTGAAGTTCTGGCCGACCCCTTGGCGGCCCTTGTTCACCTTCTCCGGGTAGACGCCGTCCTTGGGGTGCAGGTACTGAACTTCGCCGTTGGGGAACACCCTGTAGAATTGGTACTTGATCTTGTACTTGGACCTCAGTCGGGTCCCGAGCGCCAGGCACTGCTCCTTCCTAGCTAGCTTGAGCAAGTTCGGGCCTTCCCTCATGATCGCCGCGCCTCCGGTCGGCATCTCGAAGATCTGCTCCTTGGGCGACTCCCAGGTGATCACGTAGAACTCTTCGACCTGGCACACCCGGTGTATCATATCATCTTTTAAGAACCGGCACGGCCGATTCAATCAACCAACTACTTCAAAAAGAAATTGTACATAATCCTAGTCGGTCCAAGTCTACCATGTACGATGTCCTAAAGAGACACTGCGCGATGGGTTTGTAAAAAGTTCTTGGCATAGTTAAAACAATGATTATTCATGTTGAAATGTCAGCATCTTGATTAATGAAATGGACGTTTAAGTATAAATATAATTGGTTTAATGATTAATTAGTCAATGTTCTAGAATCAAGACGTGCCATTATATCATGTCCACAAAAAATCTGGTGGCTACTAATTTTACCTGAGCCTTGCGGAGTAGCCCGCCAGTGCTGCCACCGAAGATCGGGGACGGGGTGTTGGGGTCCAACTCGGGTGGCGTGAACCCGACGGGTGCCACCTCCTTGACCGGGGCCTCGGCCTTGCCCTCCGCAGCAGCAGCCCTAATGACAGTCCTTGGCGAGGACTTGGCAGCCTTAGGGGTGGCGGCGAAGGCCAGGGAGGACGCCGACTGCTTCCACGGTGCAATCACGCGGTCGACGCCGGACTTCGGGGCGGCGAGGGCTGGGGTGAAGAGGGAAGCTTGAGTAGCCATGGCCATGGAGGACTTGACGAAAAGAATAGCCAAGGGCCTTGAAGCGATGGAGATGAAGAGAGGGAGAGAAATGACGGGCTGAGCGGTCTTATGGAATTTGGGGAGATAGAGAATGTGATCGAGGTTGGGGATTCCGTGGAAGGATGGTTGGTGTGTGGAACTGGATGTGGATAAGGTGGATGTGTGTTGGGCCAATGAGGAGGGTCGATTTTGATACGTTCCGGGTCCCGCAACACCTGCACAAACATTTTCCTTTTCTTTTCTTTTCTCTGCCCCAAAGAAAGATTTATATATATATGGAAAATTTATTATTAGGTAATTGTTCTAATCCAATATTATGACAGGGCAATTTTTCCAGCGAATTCAATGTATCTGGACTCTTGAACTCGGCGGATTGCACCTGAATCTCATCGATTGAGTGCTCAATTTATGTTTCAATCCACGCATTAGATTTACTGAGTAATTTCTCCTGCGAAAATATGGTGCCGATTCCTTTAAATATTTGTAGTTCTACCGTCCCAAGTGAATTTATGCTTTAGATTTATTTTGTTGGGAGCCTAATTAATTGAAACAGTTTGCAGTCATATATTCGTTGTGTTAGGACTTAGATGACTCATATGAATCCTTCACAAGAAAAATACCAAAAAAACTCATAAACATATTATAATTATGTCACTTCAATCATTGACTTTTTAATTATATTATTTTGTCGAAAATTCTATCAATTTAACCCTGAATTTTTTTCACATCACCAATTGAGGGCGCGTTTGGTAACGATTCTGTTCCCGGGAGCTGATTCTGATAAGAACTGATTCTTTTTTATTCTGTTCCCGGGAACTGATTCTGAGTAAAAACACGTGTTTGGTAACTGTTCAAAATTTTTTATTCTGGAATAGAATTGCGTTTGGTACCGTATTAATTGATTCTGTTCCAAATTAATTTCTTTTGATTTTTAAATAAATTTTAAATAATTTCTTTTGATTTTTAAATAAATTTTAAATAATTTCTTTACTTTTTTACTTTTTTCTTTTTCTTTTTTCTTTTTTTCCCATTTTTTCCTATTCTTCTTCTTCTTCATTTGGCCGGTCGCCGGACCGGCGACCGGCCAGACGAGGGCCGGCGACGCTCACCGGAGCGCCGCCAGCCCTCGGCGAGGTCGGCCTTCGTCGGCCGAGCCTCGCTGGCAGCTGGGCGAGGCTCGCCCAGCCCCGCCGAGGCTCGGCCTCGCCAGATCTGGCGAGCCGAGCCTCGCCGGTGGCCAGGCTGGCCTCGCCGGTGGCCAGGCTGGCCTCGCCCAGCCTCGGCGAGGCCAGCTTGGCCACCGGCGGGGCTGGGCGAGGCTCGCCCAGCCACCGGCGAGGCTCGACCTCGCCCGATCTGGCGAGGCCGAGCCTCGCCCAGCTGCCGGCGAGGCTCGCCTGGCCACCGGCGAGGCTTGCCCAGCCCCGTCGGTGGCCAGGTCGGCCTCGCCGGTGCTGGGCGAGGCCGGCCTGGCCACCGGCGAGGCTGGGCCTCGCCAGATCTGGCGAGGCCGAGCCTCGCCGGTGGCTGGGCTTGCCTCCGGCGAGCTCGCCGGACCTCGCCCTGGCCTGGCGAGCCTCCGGCGATCTCGCCGGACCGGCGGCCGGCGGCGGACCGGCGGCGGCGGCGGGCGGCGGCAGGCGGCGGCGGACGGCGGCGGGCGATGGCGAATGGCAACCGAGATGATGAAAGAGAAGAACAAGGTTTTACCGTTTTGATTCTTTTTTCTGATTCTCGGACGAGAATCAAATTTTTTTTGATTCTCAAATCTTGTCCAAAATTGTTCCCGGGAACAAAAAATTTACCAAACGCGATTCTCGTCCCAAACTGATTCTGGGAACAAAAAATCAGAATCTGGCACTATTTGGCAAGTTGCCAAACAGGCCCTGAGTCTATTCGACTAATTTTGATTAATTAACATGGACTTTTTTTTTCAATAATAGTTTAATATTTTTTAATATTTTTTAATATTTTTTATTATTTATTTTTTCTTTCATTTTGGCTAGCAGCGCTTGTCAGCAACCGGTCGAGGCCAACAAGCCCTCGTTGGCCATTAGGCGAGGACCAACGAGCCCTTGCTAGCTATTGGTAAGGGTTGTTGCCCTCGTCGAATCTAGGTAAGAGCTTACTCATCCAAAGCTGATGGGGTCATTGGTGCGGCCTAGATGGCCTTGGGTGAGGCCATTGTGATGTTGCCAGCCATTAGCGAGGTGGCCCTAGCCTAAATCTAAGTAAGGGCTAAGGCAATAATCATGCCAAAATAAAATGAAAGAAAGAAAGAAAGAAAATAATAATTATAATTTTTTTTTTAAATTATGAAACTATCCACGTTAGAGTTGGTTGTGTTGCATTTAAAGGTTGGTGTACACATCAGTGATTTTTGGCTAAATTTGACGAGAAAGACTCAATTAATAAATCGTGAGAAGATTTAAAATTAAATTGGCATAATTGAAAAGTTTGAGACTGAATTGGTACAAGCAATTTAAGACCTTTTTGATACTTTTCCTAGTCCTTGACCTTAAGTACAAATGGTGTTAGTGTGATGTCATTGTTATATCAAAGGATATCTTTATATTTTTATCTAACTTTTGAAAATCTGAAGTTCTTGATTGATCAAGATGAAACTTCAAATCCTCAAATGAGGATCGGTCAAAACCTCAAAGTCCCGTTTCTATGATTATCCCAATGAAAATAAATATACTTCACTTAAAGGTGGATAAAGTAAGATAAATCCTCTTATTACGGCAAGCTTAGCGTACTTAAATTGTCATAAGGAATGGTGATCTATATTCTAATGAGAGTCTCACAATTTTTCAAGTATAGTAATTGTTCGCAACATATTGTGCTGTAAATTATGCTAAATACCAAAAGGTGATCTTTATGTCCGGCAAGAGGTTACACAACAGAATTAATAAATGATAAAAACTATGACTGATCTTATAAATTAGAGATGTCACGTAAATATTAGCATTAACATCATTAGAAAAATCATTTTTAAGACATAGACGAACAACGGATACATATCACATTATTTATTTATCAATTACCCATTGTTGCAAGCCTTATATGTGAAGAACAAGATATTCACGTGACCGCCTAGTCCGATCATCATTGGAGACAGGAAAAAAAGTGAAATAACAAGAGTATGCACCGTACATAGAATAGAGGGATAAGTGTACTGGATGTCCTAAAATTCGTCACGAAAGTGCAATTAAGTTTTAAAACTTTAAAAAATGCAATTAAATCCTAAAACTCATCACATAAGTGCAATTTTAACCCCTAATATTTTCAAAAAATGTAATCAAGTTATTCCATTAATTCTATCCAATTTGATAAATGAAAAATTTTAGGACTTAATTGTACAAATTTGACAAGTTGTAGGAATTGATTATATATATATATTAGTTTAGAACGTAATTGCATTTTTGTGATAGATTTTAAGATTTTCAGTGTATTTATTCCTGGAATAAATATAAGAGTGAGTGTAAAGATTTGTACTCATGATATATGCTTTGACACTGTATTTGACAAGTTTTATTACCTGAAGTGGTTTAAACCGGGATGAAAGGGTCAAGAAAGTGCACACAATACGGGTTTTGTAATAAACATAAAATTTAACCGATTATTCGCTGCATTTTCGCCATGTTTTGCAACCTTCAGCGCTTTACCTTCCGTAGATCCACCTAATTATGGAGGCAACATCAGTGTCAGATTAGAAGCCCGCAAGCACCTTTTTATTTGGGCCAATGAAGCCCACACGTACTTGGACTCTTCGAGATCTAACAAACTAGTCGTCCTTATGCTTCATTCAAGAAATTAATTATTATTATTATTATTATTATTGTTATTATTATTATTATTATTTTTTGGGTGACCGAGGAACCGCCGGAGACCCCTTATGGGGTCACACCGCCCTCTGATGCCTGGTGGCATCATCGGACGTCGTCGCAAGCCACTATTTAGATATAAACCTCGGCGGAGACTAGCCTAGCAACCCACCGGCAGAGCCCCCCTTAAATCATGTTAACAACGAGGGGATTTGAACTCTCGACCGCAGTGTTGTGGGAGAGAGCGAATACCACCCGCGCTGCCCACTGGTGGGTTTAATTTTTATTATTTGTAATTCATCGGACGGATTTATTGAGTCACAAGAAATATTTCTAGTCTCCATTTGTTCGATGGAAAATCGATTCTCATAATTTTTCTTTTTTCATTTTCCAGCACTTGAATTGCTTAGGAAAATGAGTTGACAAAAAATCCTTTCATAGTCAATGAATAATATATACTTGAATTTCGGAAAAAAGGCCATCGAGACTGTTGTTGATTTTATAAGCAGCTCGAGGCACCATGAAATATTACTCTAAAGATACATAAAAAATTATTTACTGACTTTTTTTAGTGTCTTATCCTTGGCTTTTCGACAAATCTCGTCCAACCTCAATGAAACTGGTCCTTGATTATCATTTCGGATGAATGCAGTCTAGGATTTGATTGTGATAGAATGATGCTCCACAAATTAGACGATGGGATCATCACAATGACAACAATTGGGGGGAAGTTTTTCTTCCCTTACCCTAGAGAATACCCCTGAAATTTTATGTCCCAAAAGTTCAGACATAGCAGTTTAAGGACTTGCTAAGGTCCAGGCAATGCTATCAATGGAAAATTTATTCGACTAAAACAATACTCGATTACACATTATGGCATGGCATATTCCCACGAATACTCACGGTCCCACGCGGTGCCATTATTGCTAAAGTAAATCCCGTCATTTCGCAGAGACCACTTACAGTCCCCGCCACAACGATATTTATCCCGCTCCTCCGTGAACACGTCGAAACTCTTGAACCGCCCCTCCCATCGGGCAGAGCAGAAGAAGAGGGTCGAGCCAAAGAAGTTCATCTTAAAAGTAATCATTTGCTCCTCGCCCTGGTGGAGGGTTCGGGCCCCGAGATCGTCGTCCCCAGATTTGCAATGCAGCATCATGTCACCAGGCAAGTCGTTGATGATGTGGACATGGCGCTTTATCCAGACCTCGCTGAAGAAGGCCTGTGATGGTGGAAGAGAGGATATTAAGAAAAGTGACAGGAAAAGGACGAGCGTGAATTGGCTTAGGGACGTCATTTATGTGACGTATTTTGATAAGTAGTGACATTTGGGTTAATTTATAATTAACATTCTTTGTCCATCATGAACATTTATGAAAGGTCCATTCGTAGGATTTGTGAATTGACTTTGCTTGGAAAGATAAGGATAATTAGTGAGCGGAGTCTCAATTAAGTAGGAGATTTAGGTCAAATTGATAAAGAAGGAAATCAAATCTGTTTTGTGTATTGACTCTGTTGGAAAGATAAGGATAATGAGTCAGCGGAGTTTCAATTAAGTAGGAGTAGGTCAAATCAATAAAGAAGGAAATAAAATATGTACTTGCCTTTCTAATAGGTACTCATACTTATACCTAAAGATGTATTTTAGTTTATTTAAGGCAAAAGAACGTTTCAAGTGCCATAACTTTGACTAAAGGGACACTTAAATGCCATAACTTACAAAAGGTACACTTAAGTGTCATATTCGAAGAAAAACGGATCTGAGTGCCACTTCGGCTAAAGTCCGGTCAAAACACCAACGTGGCATTTTTCCGGCGAATGTCGCCCAAAACGACGCCGTTTTGCACACTAACATGGCGAAATAATGCTAAAACGGCGTCATTTTGGGCTGACGTGATAAAAAAATAAATAATTAAATAAATTAATTAAAATTAGTTAAAATATTAAAAAATAATAATTTTAAAATTAAATTTAGTTAAAATGTTAAATAATAATAATTAAAAAAATTAAAAAAACTCTAAAAAACTTAAAAACTTAAAAAAAACTCTAAAAAACTCTAAAAAACTTAAAAACGACAAAAACTTAAAAACTCTAAAATACTCTAAAAAACTCTAAAAACTTAAAAACTTTAAAAAAAATTTAAAAAAAAAACTCTAAAAAACTTAAAAACGGCATCATTCCTTTTTTTTTAATTTTAATTTTTTAAAGTTTTTTAGAGTTTTTTTAAAATTTTTTTAATTATTTTTTAATATTTTAACTAAATTTAATTTTAAAATTATTATTTTTTAATATTTTAACTAAATTTAATTAATTTTTTATTTTTTATTTTTTTACCACGTCAGGCCAAAACGACGCCGTTTTTGCATTATTTTGACACGTTAGCGTGCAAAACGGCGTCGTTTTGGATGTGCTTCGCCGGAAAAATGCCACGTTGGCATTTTGGTCGGATTGGCGAAGTGATTCCTTTTACTCCGATTTTGGCACTTAAATGTACCTTTCGTAAGTTATGGCACTTAAGTGTCCATTTGGCCAAAGTTATGGCACTTGAGGGGTCCACACGTCGTTTATTTAAAGATGATCAAGTCCCCCAAAGCGAAACACTGAACTGGAGGTTTCACATTGTTAATGCCTAAAATTTTTGACTAATTATTTAGGAATTAATTGCATAGAAAATTAGGGATTAATCGCATAGAAAATTAGGGATTAATCTTTAGCTCCTAATAAAAAAATATTATAATCAAATTTTAAAGCAAAAATATTTTAAGAGCATTCATCACATAATTTAGTTCATTAATTGAATTTGTGTCGGATCGGTAGTTGAGAATGGACCTAAGTTAGTCGTGTGGATTAAGTTCTTAGTTTTAATTGACTCGGGTTTAGCCCTCAAAATCAAAAGGCTTTGGGTTTAATCAGAATAAGCTGCAAAGAGATTAAACCTATCATCAATTAAGCCCATAAGAAGTGCCATTCGGCCAAACCCATGCAAACTAAGGGCTGGCAGAAAATCATCACAGAGATAGGCTAGATTGAGCCAACTCAGTCAAGTTTCTGCCCATCAAGAGTCTAGCTAGAGAGTGACTATAAGTTAATTGAGCTCGTTGCTCCAGAAAGGCCAAACATCAAAGATTGGCCAATTAACCTAAATTAACTATATATAAACTTTGCCATGCCCTATTGATGGTTTTATCTATGTGTTGATGGGCCCAAGTGGGCCTGTCCGCCCATGTTGAGCTTAAAAGCCTAGCCTACAAGATAAGGGCCCATGGAGGAACGGATTCGATGTGAAAGGCTACGTTTTACGTTGAAGAGTTACGTTTGTTAGAGAAAACATAAGGGGGAAAGAAAAAGGGAGTGTACCCCTTCAACTTACACTCTCTCCCTCTAAGAAACGTAAGAGAACAATACCCTTAAAACAATGTTTTTTCTCCCCTAATAAGCACGCTCTTCGATAGAACGGGATCAGATTCTTCCTCGAACTTCAGCATTGGTGTTTAATCTGTGGACAATAAAGTACGTTTAATTCCGTGGTGTATATTTGATTGGTGATACATGTGATTTATGGGCTTGTCTTCCGTGTTCGTTTTAGGGGTTCGATTAAGTATCGGAACCTGTTTTAGGGAATCTATAACCAACACTTATAATTAGAGGTAAGCAATTCATAATTCAGAAGATACATTTAGCGACACATGAAATAGAGAGAGAGCGAGAACAAAAGGAGACTCTTGGCCAAGCCCTTGGCCGAGATTCCTCACGACAACAATTGTCACTGCCCCTCACTGTTGACCACAATGGTTGTCGAGCCCCTTGATGAAGCTGCTTTATCGGCACTACTGCCCAATGATGATGAGATTGTTGCTTTTTTTTACGTTCCTCCATCGATGATGACGTGCTAGTCCTCCCTTTACGCTGCCAACGACTTGCAGTTTCAAGCCATCGAGACACGATACTAACCGTGACAAGCCGCTATCTTGCACTAACTCCATTCTGCTGCTTCGATCAACCTACTAAGCAGCATTGTTGCGCCTCTTGGCTGTCACTGATGCCTGCTTGAGCTGCTACCATTGGTCTCGCCGCAATATGCAGCATGCGTCAAACTAGATGAGCCACGAGTCATGCCCAAGTTCCTTTCCGAATAGCTTCACCAAGAAAGGCCCAATAATGTACCATCCTTAGCCGTGATTCGCCAGCCAACCGGCTAGGCATTGTTGAGCCACCACTGTGAGCACCACCAAGTGGCTGTCATTGCCGTGACGCATCACCTCGTCGCGCTAGCCCAGCTGAGCAACCCCTCGGCCAGCTAACTGTTCTGTTTGACTGAGCACCTCCTTTCCCTCAGTCATGAACTATCGAGCTGGTCACTATCCAATCCGCCGTCTGGTGACACCTAAATTTTGGCTACCCGTATATTCATTTATCAAATTAAAAATTAGGGGTTAATTTAATTCCTGAAAAAATATTAATTGCATAGCATATAGATTTAAGTTGCATTTATTTTGTTATTTGCATTTTTTGCATTTTATTGGACCGGTGGCAGATATATTCAAATTAGATGGATCAGACCCATAAAGCGAATAGGTTGGCCCAAGCCTACGTTTTTAATTATCTCATGGAAAAATAGAAATTTTGAAATTTTTCCGGGATATGAATCTTTTCGATAAGGCACATATGTGAAAAAATATTGCGATATTGCGATTTATCTTTGCGATATTGCGATTTCGAGAAAATATTTATCGTAATCTTGAATTCTTATCGATAGTGATCAGTTGGTAAAAAAAATATCGCAGATGTAGATTTGAAGGAAGAATCGAAAACCTATCTTCTACCCCCTATAAAAGCAACAGAGTACGAGGACCTTAGGGGGGCTTTTCTAGGTTTTCTTCGTCGAAAAGAAAGGAAGAAAAAAATCAAAAGGTGAAAAGAGAGAGAAAAGTGCTGACAGCAACAGAGAGAGAGAGAGAGGAAAAGGTAAAAAGTAAAAAGGCAGAGGTGAGGGGACGTTCACTGTTCATCGTCTCCCTCACGCTCGCCGGCTCTGTTTTGCCTTCCACCCGCAGCCACGAAGCCCGCCGGACGCTGCAGTCTTGCCACACCGACGCCGCCTGGAAGCCGAAGCTAGCCGCGGCCACCTCGCTCGAAGCCCCGCCGTTGTCCGCCCGAGCTCTCCCGTTCGTGCCGCGCCGACCCACGATTTTGGTGACCCGTTGCCGCCCAATGCCTGCCCGTGCCGCGCCGACCCAAGATCCTGCTGTTCGTTGCCGCCGGAGACCGTCTTCACCGCCGCTGATCACCCTGCCCTGCGCTCGCGACTCGACGCCACCACCTGATCCCTGCGCCAACGTTGCCCAGAGCCTTTGCCAGACTTGATTCCACCTCCTGCTCCGCTCCTCTGCTCTCGCGAGTCGTTGTCCACTGCACCCGACGACAGCTCCAGCAACGCCGCGACGACCTGCTGCTCTGCCGTGCCGCGACTCGGAGTCTTCTACCCGAACCGACTGACTCACTGCAGCCCTACCGTGCACCACTTCCGATCCGACGCTGTTCTGCCTGAGTCCGATTGACCCGCCAGTCTGCTCGCCACATATCCCCCTCGCCGGAGCTCCGACCGTGACGCCCTCCGACGATCGGAATTCGCTGCCCGGTGACTAGCCGCACGAGCAAGCCCACTTTTGGGAAAAAGAGAAAAAAAGGAAAAAAAAAGATTAGGTAGTCCTTTGATTGATTTATTTATTATTTTGTTTATTTTCTCCTATAGCTTGTTTTTAGTAGAATTGTTCCTTAAATATGTGATTGAGATCCAATATGAAATAGTCCCTCAAGTTAGGGATTGACAGTCCGATTTTCGCGCCCGAAATCCGACTCGCAATCCCTTACAAAAATCGACAATCCAATCTCAAGCCCGAGATTCGATTCGCGATTTAATTTAAAATTGGCAAACCCGATCTCATGCGCGAGATATGGTTCGTCAATTTTTGGATATCAATCTTATCTTTTGTTTGATTTTCTATTGTCAAGTTGGTTGAGTCAAATCTTATTTTCGTAAAATAAAAAAAAAAATCTTAATTAGGATTAGGTTTGTTGTCATCTTGCATATTTAGGATTGCAATCTTATTATGAATTTTTAAATAAAAAATCCAAAAAAGAAAATGCATTCATTTAGGTTGTTAGTTTTTTATTTGAATTGCATGTTAATTATGTATTGATTTTAATTTCGAGATTAAAGAAAAACACAAAAAAAATCATTGTGCATATTAGATTAGAATTGCATGTTTCATTTTAGATCATCTTTTTTAGATAAATGGCATTTTAGATTTAGATAATGTCTTAGTTTAAATTAGGATTTAATATGACTTAATCCCTAGTTTAAATTAGATAGAATCTTAATCTAGCTAGATCATTTGAAATTTCATAAAATTCGTCTTAGGATAAAGTAGTTGCAATTTCTAGGATAGATTGCATTTTTAAAATTAAAAATGTCATTTGCATGTCATATAGAATTAAGTCCATGAAATGCACGTCATTTTAGTGAATATTGTTAGGTTCATTTCTAATTAGAAATTGCCCGTCATTAGATTAGGTCATTTAATAAATGTCGCATGACATATACCCCGCATATTAAATTGCATGTTGCATGTCATTTTAGTTGAAATAATTTTGTACGTCATTGTATTGCATTGCACGTTATTAGAATTAAATCATTTTGGTTAATTTAGATTGCATATTTAATTATTGCATGTTCATTAAGAAATTACAAAAATTCTTATTCATTCATATAGTTTATGACATATTGCCATGCCATATCATTTCATATTAGATTAGAAGCATTGTATTGCATATGGACTATATCTTCATTGAAAAAGAGGAAACAAAAAGTTGAGTAATTGCTTGTTAATTAGAAACCATATCTAGGGTTGTTGATATGGATTTTAATTTAACATTGCAAATGCTTTCGTAGCTTTGGAGATAAGTCCTGCATTATTTAATTGCTTTCTTGGGTGTTAAATTGGTGGTTTGCGCACCTGCATGAACACCTCACATGTTAGGGAGATAGTTTAAAATCAATTCAAGCTGCCTGCCAAACTTTTTTTTTTTTCAAAATAAGAAGAAAGGTACCGAAAGGGTGTTAGAGAAATCTAACGTAACCAAGTCCCCGTACCCAAATCTCTGGTTCGTAGGAGTAAAGTAAATCTCCCGTTACTTTACTAGGGTTTCTAATCGACCTACCAAAAATAGATTAGTGGCGACTCCTAGTTAAAATTCAATTGCATGTTAACAATTCAAACCTAAGTCGTGAATTGGTATGGGCTTGGGAGAGCTCGAGTTAAGTTTAGGCTTAACAATCCATTAGCCAAACCCTAGGTGGTTCACACCCGAAAAATTGGTCGCGACACCGTCCATCGAGTCAAGTTTGGCAACGTTGTATTCGATTTAGGTTAAAATCACATCCTAATTCATTATAGGGTTTGTTCGTTTTATGAAAAACAACTTCCAAGAAAACATTTTCCGAAATTTTCGGTGTTTGGATGGTGGAGAATATATGGTCAAAGAAAATGTTTTCTGATCAATGAAAAATCTCATTTTAAGATTGTGGAAAATGATTTCCTCTTTTGAGAAGAGGAAAACATTTTCCATAACTTCTTTCACTTGTTTCTTTTCACCGACACATTTATGCTTTCTTTTTCTTTTTTGTCTTTTTTTTTTTTAAATCAAGTTTTAATTATTTTCCTTTTCTTTTTTTCCATTTCATCTTCTTCCTTGGTGGCCGGTTGCCAGCTCGAGCCTTGCCCCAGGCCGGCAAGGCTCCGCCTAGCCCGATTTGGCGAAGCCAAGCTCGCCCAAGCCCGATGAGCTTGGGCCTTGCCAGATCATGCAAGGCAGAGTTCTGCTGGCCTGAGGCGGAGCTCAGGCCCGGCTAGATTTAGTGAGCTAGGCCGGGCTCGGGCCTCGCTTGAGCTCGTTGGATTTGGCGGTGGAGCTTGGGCTCGCCTAGATCGGCAGCTCGAGCTCTGCTGCCAGATCCGGCAAGCTCAGGCGAGATTGGCCGAGCCTCGCCTAGCTCACCGGATTTGGCGACCGCTAGGCAGCTGGCCATCGTCAGGCATGCGGTGGTGGAGGAAGGAGGAGGAAGAAGGAGGAGGAAGGAGGCAGTTGAGGAAGGAGGAGCCGGGAGGAAGAAGGAGGAGGAAGGAGGAAGGAAAAGAAAAGGGAAAAAAGAAAAAGAAAGAAATAATAAATAATAATAAAAATTTTGATTTTTTAAAAATATAAATAATTAAAAATTCATTTTTTTAAAAAATATAAAAAATAAAACTAATTTTTTGGTCAATTAAAAATATTAAAATTCAATTTCTGATAATTTTTCCCAAACAATTAAATTAGCTAACGAATGGTGGAAAATATTTTCCACTCGAAATTTAGGTTTCGGTCGAACACCGGAAAATAGAGTCATTTTCCTGGATAGTGACTTCTAGGAAAATGTTTTTCGGAAACATGATATTTTTCGCGAAACGAACGGACCGACTTAATCTTTCTCATCAATATCTAGTTTGAAAATTTGATTGATATACATATCCATTGTGAACCTCCAAATTGGGAATTTCCTAATTTGACAACATGCATAGGTTGGTAATCTGATCTCTTGCCCAACATATGATTCTTGGCCACACGAAAAATTGATCAATTCTATCCTCAAGCTATTGGATACAATTGTTGGTTTTATTTGTCACCAAACTTGAGTGGAATAGATGCGTTTTGACGATTTGATGCTATCTTTGGTTGATCTAATCTGGTTTAATTGATTCTCATCCAAAAACATTAGGTAGGATTAGAGTACATATTAGATAAGATTAGGGTAGATATTTATAGATAACATCGCATGTATAGATAAGATTGCATGTTTGGATACAATTTCAACATCCAATAAGATAAAATTAGATAGCTTTTCTAGATAGATTGTATGCAAGTATAAGATTTATCTAGTTAAAATAATGTTCCGACTTAAATTAAGACTTGGCCTAATTTAATTCCCAAATTGAATTGGATAGTATCTTAATCTAGTTCATTTATTTTCATGATTTTATTATTCAAATTTTAATGATAATAAAAAAAAATATCAAATGCATCTCATATAGAGTTGGTGCATAAATGCAATGTCGCCTTGCCACATCATTGCATTATGCCACATCATCATTGTATGCATGCCTTCGTGCCACGTTATATATGCCATGTCATTTAGGAATTGTATGTCTAGATTTATTTCACTTCGCAATAACTTTGAAATGGCAATCATATCCCAATGCTCCTTGTGTATTCAAACTTCCTTCTAACATCTTGACCACTTTCCGATCCCTACTTATTGATACTCTTGTTGACCGTCTTCGACCAAACCTTGTCATATGTCGAGAACAAATCATCGATGTGTGCCAATATCGATACCAATTTTAGTCGTCAATAATGGGTCACATGCTCATCAATATTTAATATTCTGGTCATATGTCTACTCATATTGACAGCCTAGTCACTTTTTGGTGCATATAGGCACCCAATGGAGAGATACTTCCCCTTTGTCCATGGGAGATATTAGCTTGGTTGTTGATATGACATCTTCTATTGTTTGATTTGGAAATGATGTTAAACATTGTCAAATCAATAAGGGTTGAGCTAGCTCGGATGAAAGTCACAAACACGTGAAGAATGAGTTCCTTTGCAGCTTAGCTGGAAGGTTCAGTCTTCAATTTTCTTGCTCGGATTTTCTATTTCAGAGCCTTAATCCCAGCTCTCTTTCTAGGGTTTATACGCCACTCAACCAAGAAGGCGTTAAATTATGAAGAAAATCACCTAATGAATGTGAAGGTTTTCTTGGAAAAGAAGGAGAGATGATCATCAATAACAAATAATATTCAATAGAATTATAGAATCGCATGCATTGACATTAGACGACTTTCTTTTACATGGTCGATCCTCCTGTCAAACCATAAACAATCCCTGTCTTCAATCCAAATACCCAAGAACTAATGCCTTGTAGAGAAGTTGATGTCAATGACTATGTATTGACTATCTAGTAAAGGCTGGCTAGAGAGTATCAAGATCAAATGAATTTCACAAAAGTCAAAGTTAAACCGAGTAAAGTATTACAACATGTGGTTTGCGTGTTAAAATTAAATTTTCAAAGAACAACATGTTTAAAACATTGACTCGGTAATAGGCCTATTGTGAACGCCGGGCTAAGTTCGCAATCCGACCCTTGGAGGTGTATGCAATGGCGAACCTAACAAAAAAATCCAAAACAATGCAGAAACCAAAAAGAGCATTATGATTCCTCTTGTTGTCTTTTGGCTTTCAATTCGTTAGACTTTAAGGCCCTGTTTGGCAACACTCCAAACAGTGACTAATTCTGATTTTTTGTTCCCAGAATCAGTTTGGGACGAGAATCGTGTTTGGTAAAAATTTTGTTCCCGGGAACAAAATTGTTCCCAGAATCAGTTTTGGAGTAGATTTGAGAATAAAAAAAAAGTTGATTCTACGTCCGAGAATCAAAAAAAGAATCAACACAATATAACTCTTCTTCTTTCCTTCCGCCATCACGTGACCGTCGCCTACCGCCGCCCGCCGCCGTCCGTCGCCGCTCACCACCGCCGGTCGCTGGCCGACGGCCGCCGGTCCGGCGAGCTCGCCGGAGGCTCGCCCAGCCACTGGTGAGCCTCGTCGGGGCTGGGCGAGGCCCGCCTGTCCACCGGCGAGGCGAGGCCCGCCTAGCCACCGGCCGGGCTCGCCTAGCCTGACCGGTGGCCAGGCGGGCCTCGCCCAGCCCTGGCGAGCCTCGCCCAGCCCCGGCGAGGCCCGCCTGTCCACCGGCGACGCTCGGCCTCACCAGATCTGGCGAGGCCGAGCCTCGGCGGGGCTGGGCGAGCGTTGCCGGCAGCTGGGCGAGGCTGCCGGCGACGCTCGGCCGACGAGGGCCAGCCTCGCCGAGGGCCGGCGACGCTCTGGTGAGGTCGCCGGCCCTCGTCCGGTTCGGCGACCGGCCACAAGAAGAAAAGAAAAATATGAGAAAAAGGAAAAAATGAAAAGAAAAAATGAAAAAAGAAAAGGAAAAAAGAAAAAATGAAAAGAAAAAATGAAAAAAAAGGAAAAACGGTAAAAATAAAATAAAAAAAGTAGAAAAAATTATCTAAAAATAAAAAAATAATTTGGAACAGAATCAATGGACACGTTATCAAACGCAATTCTATTCCAGAATAAAAAAATTTTAGACAGTTACCAAACACGTTCTTTTACTCAGAATCAGTTCCCCGGAACAGAATAAAAAATAATCATTTCTTGTCAGAATCAGTTTCCGGGAACAGAATCGTTGCCAAACGCGTCCTAAGAGTTTCAGATTGTGATAAGAAAGGAGCAAAAAGGCAATGTTTCTCTGGGGAAGCGAAGGACAAAATACGAATTGGACCAGAACGTACCACCTTGGCTTTCAACGATGAAGACATGAGAGTGGGCTTCCTAAGACTGCGAACTCCACCTTCCTCGTCCTAATGCTACTTTAAATTTCAATTATGGCGTTCCACCATTTTTGGCTTTTTCTCTGCTTTGCATGTTCTTTTTATCCTTACAGTAATTCTGTTTGGACTTTTCCAATTTGATACCTCCAAATTTACTTTATTTTAAACGGTACACTGTGTTGTTATCTGAATTGAGTTTGTTGATCAAGAATGTGTAAATTATTAATGGGTTATCAAAAATTGGGCATGGAGTGAAATCAAGTGAAATTATATTCTCTTTTATTTAAATTTCGCTTATACTGATGATGTATACTTTTTTTTCCTTATATCCAAAGCCTTTTGGATGCATATAGATAAATCAAGTGAAATTATATTCTCTTTTATTTAAATTTCGCTTATACTGATGATGTATGCTTTATTTTTTCTTATATCCGGAGCCTTTTGGAAGCATATGGATAAATGCTTGGTCATGGCCACTCTTTACGATAGCTTCCCACGTTTCACGTTGGCGTGTAATGATTACACCTGTGAAAAATCTTAGTCTTGGATGTTGACTTTAATGGAGGCTGTCATAAGTAATTATTGAAAAATTCAAGGACTTAGATTAAATCCTGAAAAGATTGAGGACCAGTAACTTTGAGAATGGATATTCCTTTGTCCCTGAGAATGAAACCCTCCGATTATTCTCGGGACTTGATCTTATGAAAAAATTTAAATATCGTTTTCTGATTCTTATGAAAACACTTGATCTTAAAATTGAAGGAACATCAATCCGGTACAACTTTAGATAAGCCTATAATTTTATTGTTATAGAGATAATAAGCCATATATATATCTGTAAAAAAAAAGGAAGCCTACTTGTTTTTTTGTTGATTTAGGGTATGAATTGAAATGAAAAGACTTTCCAAAATTTAGGCAATAGTATAAATATGAAAACTTGTAAATAGCACCAAAGGGCTTATTTGATATTGTAATGAAAAGCCGATAGATTAGATTGAATAAATTGAAAATTCAATTACTAGATTGCACATTCAATAATAATTTAGGGACTTGTGGTGACTTCCTTTCTTGTTTGATCAAATAAACGGACCATATCAAATATTTTATGATAGCTTAGATATTATTAGTATCATTTTCCTTTTAGAATATTAGTTTGCTACCTCTAGATAGAGCTCCTATCAAGAAAACACCAAATTACTCTCTTTTGCAAATCATCGCCCTCCTAAAATTCTCCCACAATTCTTATCCTTTGTCGCCCACGTATTGCCATCTCTCCTCCACCGCACAGCGCCTTCGGCATCGCCGTCAATTCCCCGCTCCGCCACCGCCGTCGGAACTGTCGCGCCCCTTTGTTACTGCCATCAACCTCCCTCTTGCTGCTGCTCAATCTAGATTTGGATGCCATGGCCACGAGCTCAACTCGAGTGACCATGCCTCTAACTCAGATTTAGCCCGGCCATTACGGCAAGGTTGAGCTCGGAGGTCGCACCCATTTAACCTAATTTTAAAATTTATTGCATAAGTAAAATTCACCTTTCAAAAGCCCTAATATTACGGAAATGCAAAATTGCAGATAGGTGGACAATCTAATAGGAAGGGAAGGTTATATTTTTAGAAATATCGATATGTAATTGGTATTTAAGGCAAATAGTGACGCATCTATTTGATATATTTTGAAAATTTCATATTCATGAACTTAGTGTGCACGATCAAGTTAGCCAAATTTGATTAACCATTGTAATCGTGAGTGTAGTAAAAGTAAGAATAAATAGGGAAAACGACATGAATAGTTAATGAATTTTGATTCAATGTACAATATAATCCATAAATTTTTAATTTGTTCAATGGAGTCCTTGAACTTTAGACTAACGTGCGATGTCATTCTTGAATTTTTTTTGTGTATATTCAATATAATTCCTAAACGACATAAAAAATGCATAATATGATCTTTGAATTTGAATTAATAGAATAACAATATTGAATAATTTCACATTAATCCATGGATTATATTAGATATGTACTAAAAGTTTAAGGATCACACTAAATAAATCAAGAGTTTAGGAAATATATTACATATTGGGTTAAAATTCAGAAATCATATCATATAAATTAAACATATTTAACCGAAACTTAGGGGCTCTCCGTGTCACTATCTCATATAGTCATATGCACGATGAGTAATATTTTAAATGAAAACGAGAAACGAGACCTCGGGGACGGAAATGCGGGGGGCGTTCTGTAGACAACCGAAAACGGCAAGACAACGAAAGTAAAACAAAAAACAAAAGGAAAAAAAAAAATAAAAAAAAACAGAGAAAGCAGAGCCCAGCCTACAAAAACAAAGGAGAAATCTGAAATGGAGATTCTTCACGCGAAGGGAGAGAGAGAGAGAGACTCCATTAGCCGCAGCAGCAGATCTTCACTAGTTCCTCCTCCTCTCCGCACGCCTCCGCTTCCTTAGAAGAGATCCCACCACCACCCCATCAACGATCCTGGTCCTCTCCCGAAGGCCCACATCGTCGGACTGCCGATTCCGCCGTCGCGGCGGCCGATGCGTCGGCGGGGAGCGCGCGCGTGATATTCGATCGGATTCGCGAGAGCGAGGTGGCCTTTGATTGAGGCGGCGGCGGCGGCGGCGGCGTTGTTGCGGGCGGAATGGGGTCCGCCGGAGGAGGCGCTGCGTCTCAGCGCATGGAATCGTCCATTGCAGGCGAGCTTTTTCTAGATTTTCGCAAATGTCGTTCGCTTTCGGAATTCGCGTTCTCGTTTCGTTTCCCGAATCCTCGGGTGGGTTTTGTTTTTTGTTCTTTATGGGGGAACTTCGAAGGGAGCCAAGCCTGTGAGCACGGAATGGAAGTTAGGGATCGAGCATTTCTGGATCTCCTGTAGAGATGGTGTATGAATCTGTGGATAGTTAGATTGATTTTATCGATTAAGTGGTGCTTTTCGCGGAATATTAACGTGGGTTTGATGCGAATCGAACGGTCGTGACCTATACTCTTTGGGTAGGCCGAGCAAGTTTTCCGATGACAAACGGAGTTTCGGATTGCGTCTTGTTTCCTCTGGATTATAGAGCCGACCTAATTCTTGGGCAGGCTGTGTAATTGAATATTTTGATAGTTGAGCTTAGGAATTAGCTATGGAATATGGGGAATGCGCTCTATCATTGTGCACTTGTTATTAACCTTCTTGTTCTTGTGAAATCTTTAGATCAGGTGCAAGAGGGATGGGTGTCGTTGACTTTGCGGTGTTGTTTCTCGCTTTGGAAGTTTTAGTTTGTGTAGAGTCTAGTGCTTGTATGGTCTCTGGAGGCGCTGCAGTATATAAAAAGGAATTCAGAATAAAGGCTAGTGTTGCTCTCATTGCAACTAAAGCAAGAGAAAAATTGAAGGTAGTGCGTAGAAGTAATGTGCCAATCACAAGGTGGTCAGGTGGGAGAATATGACGTAGCAATACAGGGCCAATGGAGGCCTTGGAAGACGCGTGGAAGGTTATCATTTTCACCTGGAGGAGTTACTGACTCCTAGTCTTTGTAGGTCTAGAAGGGTGAAGACAAACCAAGAACTCATTGAACCTGTTATCACTGTCAAATGATTGATTGTAACAATGAAAGAACAAGGTGGATGATCTTATGTGAATTTTTGGGTTGTAGTTCGTTTTGGATTGGGTCAGTGTTGATCGATTTTATAGTAAATTAAAATCCTTGTGGAGAAGTTTTGTGTTTCCTGAAGTACCCGGGTCGTGCACTTTCTTTTTCCTTTCTTTACTTCGTAGATTCTAGTGGTCATTTGGAAAGAACTGATGATGCATTATTCAGTGCTTCCATTAGTTGTGCTTTGAAAGCTAATAAACCTTGGGGAAACAAAAAGAAGAGGGTATTTTAGAAAATGTTTGAGTCAGCAATAAATCAATCAACTAAAGGGCAAAAAACTCGGGCAGTTGTTTTTTCTTTGACTAGATTTTCAATTGGAAGTACTAGAAAGTATTAGCTTATGTCGTTGTTGTCTTTGCAGTTGAATAGGATGTTTGTAGTGCTTTTTTGTCCTCAAAATTCTCTTAGTGGGAAGTTTTGAAGCTCCTTGTTCTTTCATTGCATGAATACTGGAACAATGGTACTTTAAAAATATCCTATGCTCTAACATGTTAGACTGTGACGCCTCTCCAATTAAAATAAGAATGATAGTTTTTTCAGGACTCCAGCAGAAGCATCAGCATGATCTGGAGAACTTGACACTAACAGCACAGCCCTTCAAAACGTTGAAGTTCTTTATTTTGGCTGTAATCCAATGTGTTCAAAGATCAATGTTTTATCTTCTCAGAAGAGGTGGTTGGCTTATGCTTTTAAGTACTCTGGCAGTGGCTCTTGGAGTTCTGCTTGTGACTTTTGATGGCCCCCATGAAAAGGTATCTCTTTGTAGTTTGTTCATCTGTGGTGGTCATGTTCATTTCATTGTGTATCTGTTTGTCTGCTTATGTTTGATACAGAGGTGGTAGGCTCAAACATGAGACACCTTTGTGTTTCACTTTGGGATAAATACTATCATGTAGAGGTTTTATATCTTATAATCAATTATGTGCCATGACTAGTAATTTTGGACTTCATTTTTAGAATATAAATCCTGCCTGTGTCAGCTTTCTTCCCTTGCTGCTCCTCTTTGTTTTTCTCCCCTTTTTACGTTATGCAGCAGGAATTCTCCATCATCATGTTGGACCAATTTGGTAATTGCACGGCGAATTTTTAGTACTAATTTCTTCTTCTCCTTCTCCTTAATTTAATTTAATTTTTTTTTTTTGGGGGGGGGGGGGGGGGGGGGTGGAATTAGATTGAAGCTTTCTAAAGATCTTTTGATCTTTTGATTTTTCCCAGATAGCTACTATCAATTCTTTTAAATATCTTGGTTGTGCCTCCTTTGTTCTGAGTTTTTCTGCCTTGTGTATACAGCATGTCGAGGAGCTCTCTGAATATATTCAGTTTGGTTTATGGTGGATAGCACTTGGTGTAGCATCTTCAATCGGTTTGGGTAAGGAAAATTTATTTGGAGAAAATGTGATCCACTGCTGCTACTGGTGGCAATGGAACACATTGGGTTCCCCTTAAACACCCTGAAAGAAAGCTTGTCTGCTGTAGAACATTGTTTCTGAGTCCCCTCGTAAAGGAAAAGGAAACATTTGGGAAAAACAGTTTTAGGTGTTTAATTTGGTCACAGTATATGCATCAATTTATGGGAGTTTGTTTGTTCTTTGTGGAAGATTTGATATCACTGTCTTTTCATCATTTAGTATTTTTTTACATATGTGAGATGTGTGAGAGTTTCCTACATGTGTTTTCTCCCACTCCTTTTCATTTTCTCTCGTTCTTCTTTTGAGTGATTGATGGCGCTTCATATATTGTCATTGTTATTTTTTCAAATAAGCATCAAGTCATGCATGCATTAGATGTGATCTGATATGAGTGATGAAGTCTCATAAGAGCTGATCCTGCTGTGGCATGTTTATGATGTATATTAGCAGTGGTCCTCAAGCATTCCTTTTAATGATCACTATATTTGTGCATCACAGTAAAAAACGCTATTATCTTGTCTTATCTTAGAACTAAATGGATGAGAGGATAAGTTCACAAAAAATCTAAGTTGGTTGTGGTAAAGATTGGGAGATATAAAGTTTCAGCTGCTTTCTAACAGAATGTTTGAGCTATCCTCCGCATCCTCAATGAAATAATCCCGGATAACTGCAAGTGTTTTCTATGCCATGTATCCTGGATATAAGATGGATGAGTCTTGAGATTTTTTAATAATTTGAGAGGTGTGGCTTATAAAGGATCCTGAATAACTCTGCATTGTTTGATTTAGAAAAGAATCTGTGTAACTCTAGGCTTGTGAGTGGTATTCACCCTTCCCATGACCTGTATTAAGATGAAATGTAGTAGATAAGGGTGAAACTCGCAAGAATTGGAGCAGTACCCATAGGGCACAACTACACCAAGGTGCCAATATCACCCAATTAAGATTGTCGGTTTCATTTGTTTTTCTATTAGTCAATGGTGGTACATCTCCACAATAGTGCAGCTGGGATTTTTTCTTGTTGAAGGTCAAATTTGTGAAGATCTGATCAAGCATTTGTTGATAGGTCATTGTGCTTTTACCTTTTCATTTGAGAATCTTAAAACCAAAATGTGCGGTTGTTTAGGAATGTATTTTATAGTCAAAATTACCTGCTGCTGCTTGGACCCTATCTGGGCTTTGCTATTCCATTTTTTGTTGAATAGCTTTCTAATCAGTTCTACTTTGTGCCTGTTCTATTTATATTAAACATAAATGACTTGGTTATACCTCATCCTATGGCTTGATCACTCTCATTACTATTGTCATTTCACTTGTCAGACAAAGATGACTGGTGCATTTTGCCTGCTTATCTCTGATGACGCCCTTTTATTTATTTATTTATTTTCAGGATCTGGTTTGCACACTTTTGTCCTATATCTTGGTCCTCATATCGCTCTGTTCACCATTAAAGCAATGCAATGTGGGAGAGTTGATCTGAAAACTGCTCCTTACGATACAATACAACTGAAAAGGGCTCCTTCTTGGCTTGACAAGGATTGTTCTGAATTTGGACCTGCTATGTTTATGCCTGTTCATGGTTTGCGGGTTCCCCTCAGCAGCATTTTACCACAGGTCCAGGTAGAGGCTGTCTTGTGGGGAATTGGTACTGCACTTGGAGAGCTTCCTCCATATTTTATATCAAGGGCAGGTGTGTGGACCATGAATTTTATAGTTTTAAAACCATATTTTTTGCTTTGAAGCTTGTCATCCTGAAGCTCTCAACTGCTTGGTGGTTACTGTTGAATGAGTAAAACCAATCTAGGAGATAGTTCATTGCACATGCAATAGGGGACTTTTCCAACACTTCTGCTTCCCAGAATTTTCAGTACTGATTGAAAGGACAGAAACCCGCTGAATTATGTAGAGAACTTACTGTTATTCTTTCTTTTGAAAAGTCTGCTGAATCATGTAAAAAATCATCCTCAGTTTGCGTGAAGTTTGATGAAATTTCCATTATGATGATAGTACGTGTCTTATGTACCATTTGCCTTTGCTACCGTAGTGTTAATCCTTTGGTTAGGTTGGCCAAATGGTAGCTAATCTTGTGCTTAAAGTATTATACCAGAGTAGTATGACTTCAAACAAATTTGATAATGTTTGCAGCACAGCTGTCAGGCGGCAGAATAGATGCCATGGAAGAATTGGATGTTTCCGCTGGTGAAGGTGGTGGATTTATAGCTCGTTACCTTGGACGGATCAAACGATGGCTCCTCTCACATTCTCAACACTTGAATTTCTTCACAATTTTAGTGCTTGCCTCGGTTAGCTCAACTCCTTGTGATTTCACTGTTCAAAGTTAATTTCTCCTATTTGAATACTATCTTATTATGGAATCTGAACTATCTACGTACATATCTCATTGAACTTGACACATCTGTATTCTGTTCTAGTTGTGTATTAGGTTACTAGTTGTTGCTATATGATCACATTTATTTGCATTCCATTCAAGTAAGGATTCTTGCCTTTGTGATTATTTAGTGGGGAGGGGGCATTTTTTTCCTAATGCAAATAAATGACTGGCATTAACAGGTTAAGTGAGGGATTATTGTGACATTCAGTAGCTAGTTTGGTAATGGGCATGTGCCTTTGGAAAATCCTGGAGAATGGTTGGTGTCCTGTAGGATTACCTAACCGAGATCTGTCAAAATATATAGCGAGTCATCTTTTGATTGTTATGATCTCTACTTCAGTGGGATTTCTTCCAAGCATTGACAACTTCATCAAGCTATTTATTTGTGCTATTACCACTCGGTTGCCTGATGTAGTGACATGACCCTCTTTTGTAAGTGACAGCTATTTAATATTGCTTGTCTGGATATTGGTTTAGGTTCCAAATCCTCTCTTTGACCTTGCTGGCATCATGTGCGGACAATTTGGGATTCCATTTTGGAAGTTCTTTCTTGCTACGTTGATTGGAAAGGCTGTTATCAAAACTCACATTCAGGTATTCAGAATCTTTTTTACTGTGCTCTTTCAGGCTGTTTATCCATTCCAATGCATGCTTCTTTAAGAACAGAACTTCCTCATTTGCTGTCTAACTTTTCTCTTTTTTTGGGCGTCCTTTGCATTTTATATCGTGGCTATATATCTTTGCTACAATCAACTTATAATGATATGAACAATACTCACAATGTTTCCAGATTTCGCCAATGTCTTTATGCGCTAATACTATAGGACATTCTATCTTTGATCCTTTATCTTCTGCAGACGGTTTTCATTATATCAGTTTGCAACAATCAACTTCTAAATTGGATGGAGAATGAGTTGATTTGGGCGCTTAGCTTTATCCCTGGTCTTTCTTCGGTCCTTACTAACCTCATTACCAAACTCAATGCTGTCAGAGATAAGTATCTCACGGCACCTCCAGTGCCCTCAAAAGTAAAGGTATGGCCTCTTTCTAAGAAACATTTACGTATTCAATATTGTAGACTCACTCTCTCTCTCTCCCGCGTGCGTGCATCTTGTTGCAACTCACAGAATGGTATGCTTTGCAGGTGAAGAAATGGGATTTGTCCTTTGCTTCAATATGGAACAGCATCGTATGGCTTGTACTCCTGAACTTCTTCATTAAGATAGTAACTTCGACTGCTCAAAGTAATCTGAAGAAACAGCAAGAAAAGGAGCTCGATGACTTGAGAAGCAGATTTTATCCTCAGCAATGAACTCAAACTGATTTGTCTGATGAAGCGACTCGATAATTTGCCACCTATATTTCCCATTTTATTTCTTTCCCCCTATCTTTCCCTTACGGAACTAGAGCTATTGATTTATAGTGACGGCTCTTCATAGGTCGCTATATAGGTTCCCCCGAAGATCTCCGGGAATTAGAGGAGTCCTCTTACAAAGCTTGTATAGATCTAGGAACGGGACAACCATAGGAATCCGGGGCTCTGCAATCTCCATTATAGACGGGGCAAGCATTGTTTTGGGTGGGTTTTTGACCCTATTCTCAACTGTTGAAGTTCGGATGATGAAAGGTTACTATTATTCTTTCGGAATGCAAGCACCGATCATCTTTCTCTTGCATATTTAATGATCTCTGGTTGGCATAATAGCGCCCCGTACGTGTATGCCGATATTTCTTCAAGTCATCTTCTTAAAGTGTGTCGGATGTGACATGCCCTGCTTTAGTGGAGCATGTCCAAAGGAGATTTCCGCGTCATACGTGAGTTTTTCTGTGTTCACAATGATGTTGTCCATGATGTTTTTTGGGCCCCCTTATGAGAAAAAAAGAGGTTCTGGGTTCCATCAGCTTCATGCTTTAAGTGAGTGCCAACTGACTTGGATTGACTCGGTTCTAGAAGGTGAGATCTTTCTTAGAAAGAAAAGACACTTTGGACTGAAATGTAATTGAGACATCACGACTGATATAGTAAACGTTGGGCCTTCAAACCAAACTTTTCTGAGTGTTGCAGACTAAATGCAATGGCGCTAGATGTCAGCTAGAGATTAGTTGTTTTATAGTTTTTGGTTTCGAATAAAAGGTTTGGCGTGTCAGAGGTCACCGTCCATGTCTCAATGAAGCATGCTCAAGAGTCATATCATTCATAAAGTTCCAACGAGGGGCACGAGATATAATTGACTATAACATCGCCGAGAACGTGATGCATAACAAAATATTTCCTTGGTCTTAGGTGGCTCCTCTATACAATTGCTGTTTCACGTTTTAATAATAGCAGATATTGAGTATGGGTAACAATTTTTTTCCCTAACTCGGAATTGAATCAAAATGTTTTACTCAACCATTTTTGTGAGAATACTAGAATTGAAGGAAATTTTAGAGAAAATTACCCGGTCAATCTTAAACTTATTCTACGGATGTCAATTTAGCCTTAAATTTTTAGGTTTCGCTAGTTGAGTCATAAATCTTTGAGTGAAATTTTAATATAGTCATTTTGGACAATTTTCTCGAGAAATTGCTAACATGATGGCTTGTCATGTAAGATGGCTTGCAATAACTAGACTAATGAACCTAATCCTAGATGTCCACAACTAATCCTAGAGGCTTTGTTGCAAATAAAGATGAGGCGCCAACTAACCTAGATCAAATGTTTGGATTGAGCCTAATCTTTATATCTCTATTTGGGTGGATAACTCAGACTAGAGCCCTAGATATGAGACTAGGGCTCAACTCGGCCTTGGCCGGCGATTGGCCATGGCCGTGGCTAGAATCCTAGAGGTCAACGGCTGCCCTCAAGACAGACCAACCGAGGTTAGAGAGAGAGAGAGAGAGAGAGAGAGAGAGAGAGAGAGAGAGAGAGAGAGAGAGAGAGAGAGAGAGAGAGAGAGAGAGAGAGAGATTGTCACTGTATGAGGTTTCAAACTCCGGGTCACAAAACATGTCATGGGCGAGCAACGGTGATAGTGGCGGAGGTGTGATGTCTTGGGCAAGGTTGAGCAAACGAGAGGGAGAGAGGACTAGGGTTTCCTATTAGCAGGTGTTAGATCGTCACATGGCCTACACCAATGGTAAGCAACGTTGTGGTAAGAAATAGATATAGTGTTTGGTAATGATATCTTCTCTTCCACAATCAGATTTATTATCGTTTGAGATCTTTACAAGTTTTAATTGCTTAAAAGGGACAATGTAGCCGCCCATCGAACTTTCAACTATAATTAATAGGGAGTCATGTTTCCTCTCTGTAAATGGTGAATAAGAAGAAGCGGATATTATTCATATGTAAACTTAACAAATAGCAAATATTAATGATATCCAAATGTGATTCCTCTAGTAAAAAGGAAGTTTGAAGAATTGACACGTTTTGTTATGGGATCTCGTACTATTCCCCGTCGGAATCTTATTCCCAATCTTTCAAATGTCTTTACTTTCAGCACACGGCCCACTGGTAACTTTAAATTGTACACTATTTTTTTCAAGAGATCCTTTTTCCCACACATCAATCTCTCCTCTCCTTTGCCTTATTTTCTTATTTATTTATTATTAATCGATTTTCTTTTGCTTTTGGGGGCGGAGCAGCTTATCTAATTTTCCATGTTCTTCTGGGTATAATTACTATAGTATCACGATCTAAACTCCGAAGCCGCCGTGATGTGGCGCCACTTCACATCTCTTATCCTCAAACTTTTCGAAATTTGTCCTGATATACTTTATATATATATATTTTATGCCTCTCGAATTACAAGCGTCAAAGATGAGAGTCTGTATTTGGTCCATTTTCGTAACATTTTCGAATTTAGTGATGGAACCAAAAAGCATTCTATAAAAAGAAAAAAAGAAAAAAGAGAGCACTTAGATATTCCCTCACACCGGAGGTATGGATAAATTTCCGTTCTCATGCAACCTTGAGCTATCTCTACTAACAGTTTATTAAAAAAGAAATTTTAAACAGAATTTGTAAAAATGTATTTTAAATGTTTTAACTAGTTAAACTTATGACCTCTCCAAAATCTAGGGTTTTGATGATATTTTATGTCACGTAATGACTAAAATATAAGTTACATTGAAGGGCCACTTTTGTTAATATGATGCGTACATGGACTTTGGTTTAATATATAAGTGCACTGGGCCATATTCACCGGAGAATATGAGAGCGTCTAGATATCCTAATTGACTTATAGGTTATCGATCCTCGTATCTTGTTTCGAGGATGAGGTCAGTGGGAAATTTCATGAGTTCGAGCTCTATTTATCTTTGAAAAAAAAACAAAGATACGGACGGTATTGTTGGACTTTCTGGAGCATTTGGATAAGTAGAAAATTAAAAGAAGGGATCACACCAAGAATTTGCGTAGTGTCCACTAGGATCGCAACTCTTGATTAGGCCCGTAATACCAATCTGGAATATTCGTTCCAAGCACTATGCTTTGAACTCATTTGTTATCGTTTCAGGACTCGAAATCCATCATTTTCACAGGTTTGAAGCCACCTTTGAGTTTTCTAGGTCTATTTTCTGCACTATGCTAATCCACTAATTATATTTTCCTAGTTTCTTCGTTGCTTAGGGTTAATTGCTGGTTGCGTAGAGCATTTATTTGTTCTTTTTGGAGACACCTTTCATCATATCAATTCAGAACACATGCCTCCAGAGAGGAATTTCCCTGGATCTTCCATTGTAAGCGAATTTCCCGTGGATTTGTGCGATTGGATTATTCTCGTTTTCATCATCTCTACCACGTCAAAAGGTACCCAGATGACCATTTACGCTGATACATACGCAATCCTCTTTAGAAATCAAGCTAGGTTGTAGCTAAGTCAAAATCAATATACTGCGTACACCGAATCACACCCGTGCTACAGGCTTTCAACTTTTCCACCATCACGAATCTGAATCTGAAGGCCGACCGACCTCACACGTTCTCCGGACGCCTTTTCTAATTTGGATAAATCTTCCCTCCCACCCCCTTTGACCTTGAACATAAATCCCGACGAATTTCCATGCGCAATATCGTAACGTGGCACCTCTAAAATCTTATAGCTGACGCATACGCTTATCCAGTAATTCGCCAAATTCAAACCCCGTGGAATTCCCATTTCCTACTCGCGAAGAAAGTGACCAAGTTACATGCAATTCCACGAGACCATTTGCTTGATCGGAACGACATCCGACACGTGCGACGCTTTCATTTGGAATCTGTGTTGGTCGAAAGTTCAAAGCAAAAAGGATAAAGAGCGACAATGATGAGGCTAGGGTTTCACTTGACTTGGTAATTGGATAAGCCAGCATCTTTTTGAAACCGGAAATAATGATGTCTCTTCTTTTTATTAATTAAAAGACATCCGATGGTGGTGGCCAAGTCATCTATCCTGCGAACCTCATAAATCAATTAAGCTCAGTTCGTTGACCTTTGCAGTTAATTCTGATTTAGAGCAGTTTACTCATACTTTACCAAGTGTATCATACGTTGAAATAAATTTGGACTATCAGATTTTATGTATCTCATGTGGATTCACAAGTTGAGGACTCCATCACATCTAACTTTATCCGAAGTACATCAACAGGACAACGCACCTAACTAATAATTTGTTGCCAATCATTAAATTGAATGAAAAATATATGAATACAATGACTAAGGGATGCCATATTGATTCCATTGAAATTGAAGAATTAGAGAATTCGTCTTGCAGAATAAGATAATTCGAGAAGCTCTGATTGAATTACTTTAAAAAAGAGGATAGGATGAGCGTTATTTCAATTCTTTTGGCATGAAATCACACCAAATATTCAAGATTTTGTGTCAGGAACGAGTCACTTGAGCAACAAGGACCAACCGATAGTTGCGTATAATTAAATTTGGATGTCCTCCAAATCTCGGGATTAGAAGTTTGTATTATGTGTCCCCACAAGTGCACTCCATTTAACAGTATTTTAAGTCTCAAGTACTATATATATAATATCTCCCTGGCTCTATTATGGAAGTACAATGACCGCATAAGCTCTCAGCCTCTCTCTTCTTCTTCTTCTTCTTCGTCCTCAAAGCACAAGAGAGCTCCGAGTTTGATTATTACTTGTTATCCACAGAAGAATTAGCTCTGTGACCGTCGGAGTACAAGATGGCGGGGGGAGGCTTCGCGGTGGCGGCACCAGGGGCGAGCCAGTTCGAGGCAAAGATAACGCCGATCGTCATCATCTCCTGCATAATGGCCGCGACCGGTGGCCTCATGTTCGGCTACGACGTTGGGGTTTCAGGTAAACATACCACTCGTTCGTTCATCGATAATAGCCAAACAGAAACCTTTGTGAATGTAGAGAAGTTCATGTTCCGACAGGCTGCGATTGTTCGTCCGGCGACGCCGGTCTTGTTCGGGTCGGTCCAGTTTCATCCTTTGGCTCCACCGATCTTAGAGAGAGAGAGAGAGAGAGTTCAGATCGAAGTAATCTATACCAAAACTTCATGAGTTCGAGAGAAACAGAGAGCGTTCGTTAGGTGGGTTGTGATGGAGGGGGGTAGTTGCCGGTCTCTCCCAACCACTGACGCAGCACCATGAAAAATTAGAATTAGAACTCATTAATTTTGATTTTCTTCTCATCATTAGTAAAATTTTTCACTCTAATTTTAGTCGATAAATTAGCCAATAACTTGTCTTTTTGAGCGACGAAAATTATCACTTTTCCCCTTATTTTATGTGATTTCTCTCTTTTTGATGACATGTTTGGTCACGTGATGTGCAACTTGTTACCTTTCTATATTGCTAATGGAATTTATCTTACTAATTTTACACAGGAGGAGTCACATCGATGCCCGATTTCCTGAAGAAGTTCTTCCCGGTGGTGTACCGGAGGACCCAGGAGCCGGAGCTCGACAGCAACTACTGCAAGTACGACAACCAAGGGCTCCAGCTCTTCACGTCGTCGCTGTACCTCGCCGGGCTGACCGCGACGTTCTTCGCATCCTACACCACGAGGCGGCTCGGGAGGAGGCTCACCATGCTCATCGCCGGGGTCTTCTTCATCCTCGGGGTTGTGTTCAATGTTGCCGCCCAGGACCTGGCCATGCTCATCATCGGGCGGATCTTGCTCGGATGTGGCGTCGGCTTCGCCAATCAGGTAATCCGTCTAAATACATTCATGTCACGTACCAAAAAGATCGTAATTTTAGTGTATGGCATGTGTGTTGCGATTGTGTTTTGAAATGTTGTCCGGAAAGGGTGTCGTTATGCTATACTTTCGCCGTCGCAATTGGATTCTCGCCGAGCAAAGGACGATTTGTTCATAAGGACAGCCTGTCTTGTAGCTAAGGAAGAACATAAGGTGAGATTTGACCATCCGGTAAGGAAAAGGGCTCTTTGTTTTTTCTTTTTTTTTTCTAGGAGTTCCTTGAAACGAAGAAAAGAATAAAAACATGCTCTTGCACATTCAATCATGTGAAATTATTCTCCTCTTGATAAGCCTAGCTTAAACTCCACCTAATTTTTGGGCCATAATAACATGGAGTACCTCAATTATTCCATTTCTTTTCTTAATTTCATTTGGAAATAAAGTTACTAGTTTCTAACATTATATAAATTAAATTTATTTTTCAGTGGCTTTCCGAATTATTGAAAACTAAAGTGGGTTACATTACCCACTTCTTGTTGATCGTTTGATAAAATTGCTCATTTTAAAATTAAGCGTCCACCTTCCTCAAAATCTTAATCACCCTTTTTGAATAAGAGATCAGTGAAGTTTGATTTAATATTTAAATATTATAACAGATACCGTAATCCTGATTACTAGTTCTTTAAACTTAATCCGCCAATAATTTCATAAAGATGGAGATATATTCTGTGAATTGGCAGTTTGTTCCATGTGATTGCGACATTTCATTTAGGTATACTTTTCTGGTAGATAGTTCAAAGATAACATCATGTTCGACATCGTCCATCTTGGAGTCATCCCCATGATGCCGACAACACCTCATTAATATATGCTTCTTGCACCACTTGGCCTTTCGACAAGTCTTTTAGCCTTTTTTTCTTTTGTTCTGAATTAGAGTGGTTATTGGGAAACTTCCTTCTTGTGCATCTTTTGAGTCCAATCTAATGTTTAATACTCTTTAAAATTTTTATTTTTATTTTTTCTTTATCATCTTTTCACTTAAATTCAAATTCAAATTTCAACTGCCCCCGAAGAATTTCTTCTCCTACTTCTAGGATAAACTTGTTTAACCTTGCACGCCATGCGAGTCAAGAACAAATATAAATTATTTAATCTAATGAAAAAATGACGCGGTGAGTTCCAATTTGACCACGGAATGTGGTTCCCAGGTATTTGGGGTTGGAAATAAACATCAAAGATAACACTTGGCATACCTATTAATTAATTAATTGCCTTAAAAAGGTTTCCTTCGTTTCGCATTGATTAAGTTTCTTGTATTAAAATATCCATGTCGTTTAATTATGAGATCTATAAATTATTTATATATATGACATATCTCTTCATCTGGTATTAAACATCTGGATTAAATCTTCTAACATGATATATGTGTTCATTTTGTTCGTTTAATTCTACGTGTCATTTTTTAGTATATCTAAATTCACGGGTCGTTCTTAATTTGGTTTATACTTGAGAGGAGTATTGAAAAATCCAAATTTTGGATTTCGAGCATGTAACGTCCAAAATATTTGTGTTATTAGTGAAATGTTTGGATTATTCTGAGTAAGAGTAAAGCTGAGAAAAGTAATGGGAAAAATAGTAATTTTTTACAAATTTTGCCTCGATTCCTAGTACCTTTTTTTTTTTGCTAGGAATTGATTCCTTGTACTTACCAAACATGTGAATGCGATAATTTTTTTTTAAGGCGGTCCCCTTGTTTCTATCGGAGATCGCGCCGACGAGGATCCGAGGAGGGCTCAACATCCTGTTCCAGCTCAACGTTACCATCGGCATTCTCTTCGCAAATCTAGTCAACTACGGCACTAATAAGTAAGTCAATTCCCCCTATGATTGCTAATTAAATATATTTTTTTCTTTCTCTTTTTTTATTATATATCTTTTTAAAAAAATTCAGATCTTCTGAATGACACCTGTTGATCCTGCTAAAGCGCCCACCATTTTTTTTTTTTAATTCCTTCTTTTTAAGTGTGAATAGAAAGTGCACCCCACACGTCGTCTTAGCTAAGATGCTGAAATTGATCGTGTGGGGTTGACACTGGTGAATGATTCGACACGCAACGGAGCAAGCTACCTAAAAAGAAGAAATATTAATAATTTAGAACCAAAGAAATAATAAAGAACAAAGTGATCTTCTTTGTTTATAATAAAGTTTCCGGATAATAAAATCTGGCAATCGGATGATTGAAATCGAATAGTGACGTTCCATGGAGGTTGTGAGGATAAATTGCACTAATTTTGTAAAGAGGCAGGTGACGTTTCCTCCAAATATATGATGCATGTCAACCATTTTAAGTGCTAAAGATTAAAATATAATAATTGATAAAGCTAAATATCGAGTATTGTTTCATTATTTTTTCTTGCAGAATATAGAATCATGAATATTATTGGTAAGTTTTAGGCTTTAAGCAATATAATGGCGAGATTCTACGTATAATTTAAATGTCTTTTCTATTTAAACGATTCAAGTAAATCCATCCTTAGCTAATTTAGTGATTTCTTGAATTAGGTAAATCTTTTAAGTCAAAACCAGTTGTACTTGCTGAGCGTGCTTTTTTTTTTTTTTTTCATTTAGTACTGAATAGATATAATTTTCGGCATTTATTGGAGTCGTCAAACATGCCGAGTCAAATTCTGTCTATATGAAAGGGAGAAATGAAAGCTTTTAGGGCTTTTGGCATTAATGGGCTTTCTCATAAATATTGGGCCTGAACATTTAGTGTGTGTCACTAGTGAGCTCGATAATTTTCCTACCCTCATTTCTCCATTCCTGGATTAGAAACTGTTAGAATATTTTCAACGGATTAATATTGAAAATATTTTAAAAAAAGAAAACTCATATTCAGATTGCTCGGCAAATTGAGTACTTCAATCTTGTGATGTAAATGACTCTCTAGCATTAAATAAGCCAATGAAAGGTTTACTTCCTTTGTTAATAGAAGATCAGATTGGATCGAGCGTTATTAGAAGAGTAACGGTGTAATATTATATGGATTTACTCTTTCTCTTTATGAGCCTATGACAAGTCTTACTAATAGGTGATGATATTTCGGAACCAAAGGATTAAATTTGAACCGAATTGCCAGAGGTTTTGGTGCAGATTACTCTATTTTGCCAATAATCAATTAACCACACTGATCTCTAGCATGATACACAAATTTAGTGTAGTTCTCTTATGCATCTTGTTTACTCCTGATAACTTGTTCTTCTCTGCTTCTTGATTTGATGCAAGGCATTCTGAGTTGATATCTCAATCAATCGAACTTCTAATTGTTCCATTAAACTGATTCGATTCAATTCGATTCGATTGTCCTAACATAACCGTGAAAACTATGTGACAGGATCAAAGGGGGATGGGGCTGGAGGCTGTCCCTGGGACTAGCGGGCATTCCGGCCGTTCTCCTAACCGTGGGGGCTCTCATGGTGGTCGACACTCCCAACAGTCTCATTGAGCGCGGCCACCACGAAGAAGGCAAAGCGGTCCTCCGAAAGATCAGAGGGACCGACAACATCGAGCCTGAGTTCTTGGAGCTCGTCGAGGCGAGCCGGATCGCCAAAGAAGTGAAGCACCCGTTCCGAAACCTCCTTCAGCGGAGGAACAGGCCTCAGCTAGTCATTGCCATGTCCTTGCAGGTAACCCAATTTGATCTCAAGATCGTGCATTATATAGCTTATAAAAGGGCAATCATCCAGTGATGACAGAAGTTTTCAATTTCTTACAAAGAACGTTTCTCTTGCATTGCAACAGCTTTTCCAGCAATGCACCGGCATCAACGCCATCATGTTCTACGCGCCGGTCCTCTTCAACACGGTGGGATTCGGGGGCGACGCTTCGCTCTACTCGGCTGTTATCATCGGGGCTGTCAATGTCCTATCCACTTGCGTGTCCATTTACTCCGTCGACAAGGTCGGTCGCCGGATGCTCTTGCTAGAGGCCGGCGTGCAGATGTTCTTGTCCCAGACCGCGATCGCCATTGTACTCGGGATCAAAGTTAAGGACCACTCGGAGAATCTCAGTCACGGGTTCGCGATCTTCGTGGTTGTCCTGGTCTGCACGTTCATCTCGGCCTTCGCGTGGTCATGGGGACCCCTCGGGTGGCTGATCCCGAGCGAGACGTTCCCCCTGGAAACGCGCTCGGCGGGGCAGAGTGTGACGGTCTGCATCAACCTGCTCTTCACCTTCGTGATCGCGCAGGCCTTCCTCTCGATGCTGTGCCACTTCAAGTTTGGCATCTTCCTCTTCTTCTCCGGGTGGGTCTTGGTCATGTCGCTGTTTGTCCTGTTTCTTCTCCCGGAGACGAAGAACGTCCCCATCGAGGAGATGACCGAGAAAGTATGGATGCAGCATTGGCTCTGGAAACGGTTCATGGACGACGACATTCCAGTGGCGAACGGCAAGGGCGCCTTCAAGAATGGACACAGTAATGGACTGTAATTCAGCTTCGCAGCTGTAAATTTTTAGTACTCATCAAGATATAGTGATGATACATATGCTAGTACGAACCATCTTCAGGTTGACTCCATGTTTACTGTATTGAGTTGCAGAGTCTATGTCATCTCCGAGCAAGATGTCCTATGTGAAATCGATCTTGTTATCGCGATTGCTTGAAAAAGCAAAATCTTACCCGAGTACTTTTTATGTTGCCTCATAATGCTGTCACAAGTGTTAAGTGAAATGCTCCAACGTATACATGCCCTTGTTGTTGAGTGACACTACAAAGATTCAATCTTTCATGATCTTCAATCCATGAATTTCTTCCAAACTGGGTGCTGCTTCCGCACCTCGTCAACGATCGCATCCATTGGCACGGTTTTTGTCTCAGGCAGCAGGAGCAGCACGAGCAGCTCCATCAGGAAGATCCAGCCTGCGAAGAAGAAAGCGTAGCGCGCATGGGGAGCATTATCAAGAGCAACCCTTGAGCTTGAGGAACGTGAACGGCAAGTTGGAGCCGACCGTGATTGCGAACACGGTGGTCCTGGTCTTGACTGGGAATGTCTGGCTCGGTATCAGCCAACCGAGCAGGCCCGAAGGCTATGCAAATGCCATTACGAACAAGCACGACCAGGATCGCAGCCTCTCTTTTGTCTAGTGAGTTTGTGGCTTTTAAGTAAGGTTACTAGAATTGCTCCAATAGCAGCCTAAATCACAGACTTTCTCATCATCAAATCAAGATATAGTAATACGAAAAATTTGGCACGGAGAGATAAAGAGAGAGAGAGAGACCTAACTGATGAACATTCGGACGCAGGCTTGAAGGAGAAGCTTTCTCCTTCCCACTCTTATCGACAGCATAGATCGACACCAATGTACTCGCCACAATCACAATCCCGGTGATCACGAAGGACAACATTAAGGTCGTTGATGCCGGTGAACTGCTGGAACACTTGCAATGTGTTAGGAATGGAATTCCTAATGCAGTTTCTTCGCCTATGTGAACGCCTAATTTTGAAGCGTTTATGGGATGTTTCCACCAAAGATTCAAGCAGAATCTCAGACACTTTGATTTTATTTCATTTCTTCAATGCATGATTCCTCATAAGAGGTATAATTTTCGTACAACCAAGGAATTTTATTATAAAACGAAATGGAAATACTAATAATGTAAATTGACCCGGCTATAATGATTATTGATTCAACTACTAATTCTCTTCCATTGTTAGCTTCCCTTGATTTTTGCTTTCATCGAGAGAAATAATCATCCCTTTAATTTTGGTCTGAAAATCTTCATTCTCTGCCCTAGATTCCATTTTGAGCTTCCCTTGATTTTTTTCTTCCATCCCGAGAAATCATCCTCTTTTCATTTTTGGCCCGAAGATCTTCATTCTCTATCTCAAATTCTCGCTTTTCATTTTGGATATGTATCTTGACCGTGACATCTTCCCCCGCCAAAATTGTCCTTGTCCTCAAGGACAAAAATGTGCGGAAATTGGCCCGAGATTGTGTCATAGTCTTCCCGTGTGGCGTTAGCTTCCTCTAATCCCTTCCATTGAATGCAAACTTGTTTTTGGCCTTGGTGGATTCTATTGGAAATCGTGGCCTCGGGCTCAACTTGTAACAGCCCATCTTCGACCTCCGTGTTTGGTAGCTCGACCTCGAGCCTGTCATGTGCTCCAAGGTGGGGGCTTCAGTGCAGAGACATGAAAAACATAATGGATTTGGGCATTTGAAGGAAGCTTGAGCCAGTATGCAACCAAGCCAATGCGACCAATGACTTCAAACGGACCATAAAACCAAGGAGATAGCTTGTGGCGTTTATCGATTCGAGCTGTCATTTGGCGATAAGGTTGTAAGCAAACGAAAACCTTATCCTAACCTAGAATTCCAATTTGCGATGTCCACGATTGTGTTGGACTTTCATCCGGGCTTGTGCATCCACAATTTGCTGTTTAAGGTCCGTAAGTAGCCGGTCACGGGCTTCCAAATCACTAGCAACGATGGTGCTTTGTGCCGTCTCGGGCACATAGGTAAAGAGGTTTGGTATGGGCCTCCCATCCGCCAATTCGAATGGAGTTTTACGGGTGGTGGTGTGGGTACTAGTGTTGTAGCAAAACTCCACCCACAGCAACCATTCTACCCAACGTTTTGGACGATCTCCGGTAAAGCATTTCAAATACATTTCAAGGACCCGGTTGACCGCTTCGGTTTGTCCATCCTTCTGTGGATGGTAGGCCGAACTCATGTTGAATTTGGTCTCTTGAGGTTCGAATGATTCCCGCCAAAGGCACTTATGAAAGTGGGGTCCTGGTCACAAATAATGGATTTAGGCATCCCATGGAGCCGAAAAAATATTTTCAAAAAATGCCCTTGCCACAGTTAGGGCCGTGTAGGGGTGGCTCAGTGCGGTGAAGTGGCCCATCTTTAATAAATGGTCAATGCCGAATAATATAATAGTCCTACTGTAGGAAGCCGGTAATCCCTTTATAGAGTCCATTGAAATGTCCTCCCAAATTTGCTTCGGAATCGGTAATGGGTGGAACAATCCTGCGGGCTTGCAATGCTCCGTTTTATTTCGTTGGCAAACTTCACAATTTCGGATGCATTCTCTCAATGTTGCCCTCATGCCTTTCCAAAAGAAATTCGACTTGAGACGTTGGAGGGTTTTGTGGAATCCCTCATGTCCGGTGTCACGTCTCTTTGGTGATGATGGGAATTAATTCTGACTCTTGTCCGATATAAATTCAGTCCTTACAGAATAGCACGCCGTCTATATTTTCCCACGGACCAATTATTTCCCCTGATCGAAGCAGCTCGTGCAGCTGATGTAACTCGGCCAGCCATCCATTCTCCTCTTTGATTGTGTCTAGCCATTGCGGAATTGGCCGAGAAATAGCAGATGGACTTGCTTTGATTTTGCGAGATAAGGCGTTGGCCACACCGTTCTTCTTTCCCTTTTCATATTCAACGAGAAAGTCGTATCCCATCAACTTTACAAACTATCTTTGTTGCTCGTCCGCGTTAATCCGTTGCTCCCAAAGATATTTGAGACTACGGTGGTTGGTGTGCACTAAGAATCGTCTTCCCAAAAGGTATGCTCGCCATTTTTGCACTGCCAATACGAGGGCCATGATTTCTTTTTCGTAGGTGGATTTTGCGAGTTGTGCACCGGACCATACCTTGCTAAAGTACACCAAGAGACGCCCTTGTTGCAACAATATCGCTCCCACGCTAACCCCGGATGCGTCGCGTACGACCACAAATTGTTTTAATTGCGTAGACCGAGAACCGATGCTTGGGTCATAGCAAATCGGAGATTTTCAAAGGCTTGATTAGCGGCATCCCCCCACTTGAAAGCATCCTTTTTTAGCAACGCCGTAAGAGCCACTGTGATTTGCCCGTATCCCTGAATGAATTTGCAGTAATAGCTGCCGAGGCCCAAAAATCCACGGACTGATTTGACATTCGTAGGGCGAGGCCAATCAAGGATGGTCTTGACCTTGTTTTGCTCCATGCTAACCCCATTTCGGTCTATGACCTTGTTTTGCTCCATGCCCCCAAAGCCACTTGGGAAATTTTTTTTGTGTTTGGCAAATGTTTTTGAAAGCTTATTTGCCAATTGTGAGCATTTCCAATGCTGAAAGCTGAATGTTGGGAAAGAGGTGCTTTGGGCATTGGGCATTTTGGAAATGCAACCGCGTCATGTTCATCGTCTCTTCCCCCTTCGTCTTCTTCTCTTCCCTGCCCATCTTCTTCCTTATTCATCTTCTTCTTCCTCGCCCATCAGGCTTTTTCGGCAGCCGCCACTGCCTCCTAAGGGTCACGTGTCCCTAGTGACCATCGCTTGGGGGTGGCGTGACCCGCAACCCAGGCGGCGTCGCTTGGGTCACGTGGACCTCATGTGGTGTAGCTTGGTGCCCACGGACCCTAGGCGATGCCGCCTGGGTCTGTGCAACCTCAAGTCGCTAGATCTGGCGGTCTGGAGGCCAGATCTAGCCTCTACAACCTCAGGCGCCTTGAGGTCGGGCCTCCAGGTGACAATGGCGTCGCCTAAGGTCACGACCTCAAGTGGTTAGATTTGGCTGCCGCCGCGACCTCAGGTACTTGAGGTTGCGCCTCTAGGCGGCGTCGCTTGAGGTTGCGACCTTTGATTTTCAAATTTAAAAAATAATAATAAAAACAAAAGTCCATTACAAATATTAGTTTTGCGAAACAATATTTAGGTTAAAGTAGCATTTCAATGCTATTTGATATTACAATTTACCAAACGATGTAATATTTCGGAAAACCCCTTTACTTCAAAAATATTTGTATTCTCTCAAGGGCATTTCCCCAAAGTTGAACCAAATGGGCTCTATATGTGGCCTAAATAATTCATTTGAGGCTGCCCGAAGATGCACTTGCTGTGCTTAATGGTCAGCCCGTGTTTTTTGAATAGATCGAACATGATTTTCACATGCTTGGCATGGGTCATTGCATCTTTACTGTAGATCAAAATGTCATAAAAAAAGACGAATGAATTGACCTAAGTATGTTGAAAAATACCATTCATCATTGCTTGAAAAATGGATGGAGCATTAGAAAGTCTGAATGGCATGATGAGGAATTCATAATATCCATATTGTGTCCGGAATGCCATCTTTGCAACATCTTGGGTGGCCGTTCGAATTTGATGATATTCAGACCTTAAGTCCAACTTTGTCAAGATCTCTGCACCAAACAACTTGTCGATAAGTTCATCAAATAAGGGTATTAAGAACTTGTCTTTTACTGTGACTTTGTTCAAGGCGCAGTAGTCAATGCAAAAACGCCACGTCCCATCTTTTTTGACAAGAATCAAGGGAGAAGAGTACGGACTGTTGCTTGATTGAATTATTCCGCTTCTTAGCATTCCCTCAACTGGTCTTGCAATCTCTCATTTTTGGAAAAAAAGGGTAGTGGTAAGGGCGTACAGACGGGACCCTTTCCTTCCGCAATGGTAATGCGGTGATCTTGGCTTCGTGACGGTGGTAGACCCTCGGGCTCCATGAAAACCGTTGGATACTCCTTCTCGTGTCATTCCCATTTTTGTCCCAGTTTTGGGTCGATCTTGCAGATGGATTTTTTGTCGGCCACCATTCCCGAATTAACCTCCATCCGAAGCAAAAAAAACCATGCACCTGTGATTGCCCAATCTGCCGGCTTAAGTTTTCGGCCTTGATCTCCTTTGCTTCATCTTGCTCCATCCCAATAAATCTCACATTCTTCCCGTGACACCGGAACCGCATCTCCATAATCTTGAAATCCCATAAAATCGGGCCAAGATTTCGAAGCCATGATGCCCCAAGTACTGCATCACATTCACAAAGAGAAATAACGTGGAAATCAGTCGTAAATATAGTATCTTGGATGGTTACCTCCATTGCGTTACAACTCCCCATGCTTACGAGCCTCTGCCGTTAGCCACCACCACGCTCAAATTACACTCTTTCTCTATGGTCAAGCCCACTTGCGTGCTGTCGTGAAATTGAGGAAATTGTGTGTGCTCTCGATATCAATGACCACACCAGGAGGCCGTTTCTTCACCATGGCCGGGACTCGCTTGGTCTGCGGAGTAGTCACTCCCGCAATTACGTGCAGCGAGATTTCGGGGATGTCTCCCTCCTTCGTGTTTGCTGCTTCACGTTGCTCCTTGAAGGCCTCCGCTTCCTCTTCTACGGATTCTTCCTCCCCAACCTCCCTAAGGAACAACCGCTTGCATCTGTATCTGGGGTTATAAATCTTGTCACAATTATAACTTAACCCGTGGTTTCGCCATTCCTGAGCCTCCATTGGCGTTAAGCGCTAGATGGGTGCTCAAGATATGATAGGACTGGGTTTTCGATTACTATTCACTGCTTGGTTATCCTGTGGGGCCTGAGGTGGTCCCGTGTTGGGGCCGCAGTGGAATTGGGCAGTAGTCGTGGCCCTTCGTAAAGCATTGCTCCTTTCGTCGAAAATTCGAGACAAGCTAATTGCGTTCGAGAGAGTTCTTGGGGCTGCAGCACGGACATCAAATTTTACAGGTTCTTTAAGGCCACTAACAAGACAACGTACTTCTTTCGCGGGAGAGTTGCACGCCGCATCGCACAAGCAGCCGTTCGAACTGGATTTGGTAATCCTTGAGAGTTCCAGTTTGTCTTAACTTTGTCAACTCTCCAAAGAAATCATTGAATCAAGTTGGGCCGAACCTTTCCAAAAATATAAAGCGAAAATGTTCCCATGGTAGATAACCATCCACCCGTAGCGATTCAACCCATAATTGTGCTTCCCCTTCAAGATGTATGGACGCGAGAATGAACTTCTAGTTTTCTGGAGTTTGATTATATCAAAATATTTGTTCTACTCTCCCTACCCAGGCTGTTGCATTGGTGGTTCCGTTGAATCGAGGAATATCAAGATGATACCATCGGTGAGGATGGGTTGCTCGCCCCTGACCTTCCTCGGGCTCTTCTCGGTCCTATGAGTTTTGGTTTACGGACCCCTGCATCAAGCCTTGGCTCCGGCCTCCGCCGCAACCCTGGTTCCCTTCTAGTGTCGTGAGACGCTGTTGAATATCCTGCAAGGCTGCCAACACTTGCAGTTGTAAGTCTTAGGGGTTGGTCTCCTGCTCCATTTATTCTGACTTTGATACGAAGTTGTTAGCAATGGAATTTCTAACGCGGTTTCTTTGCCTATGTGGACGTGTAATTTTGAAATGTCTATTGGTGGTTTCCACCAAAGATTCAAATGCAATCTCAAATGGTTTGATTTTGTTTCATTTCTTTAATGCATAATTCCTCATAGGATGTACAATTTATACTTTTCGTACAACCAATGAATTTTTTTTATAAAAGGGAATGGAAATACTAATAGTGTAAATTGACCCAGCTTTAATGATAATCGATTCAGCTACTAATTCTCTTCCATATTAAGCTTCCCTTGATTCTTGATTTCATCCCGAGAAATCATCGTACCTTTAATTTTGGTCTGAAAATCTTCATTCTCTGCCCTAGATTGCATTTTAATCTTTTCTTGATTTTTGCTTCCATCCTGAGAAATCAATCCTCCTTTCATTTTTGGCCCGAAAATCTTCATTCTCTGTCCCAAATTCTCGCTTTCCACTTTGGATATGTATCTTGACTGTGACGCAATGAGACTCCAATAATTAGGGGACGCAAGCTCGGTCTCATCAGGAGCTTCCTGAACAGGTTTTTGACTTGGCTGGCTGATTCGCAGGCAGATTTCATCTAGTCAAGCTTGGTGTTGACTCTTTTGACACCCTGATCTTCTCTCGAGTCTTTCTTCCAGACTCTTCCTTCCTAGGCTAGTCGGTCTCTCGGTCATGACTAGCGATCCTATGAACAGGAACGTCACAGGGATGCCTACAAGTCCCAAGGACGCTCAGCCATCCTTGCGGAAACATCTTCAGGGTACTGTAGATTACTCGGTTCGCAACTAGGACGCCAATAGTGACAGAGTTGGAAGAGACTGTTCACAGCTCCTCTGTGTTGAACAGGAGCAATCTCTGACAAGAACAAAGGCACAGCTTGAATGATTATTACCAAACAAATTGGAAAGTGCAGCACATTTTGTGAATTCCCATGATTTATGCACATCGAATCTCAACCAACTTACAGTACTTATATAGCTAGGTGAGAAATTTAGGTGGACTTCTTGCAATTTGGCTAAGTTACATGAATCTTTCCTCTGTTCCAAAAGAAATCTCCGTTTCTTGCACCCCTAATTTTCTTTGTTTTCAGGATACAAATTAAGGCAAACCTTACAAAGAATGAGTTGTAGGATTTGTTAGAGAAAACTCCTTAATTGTTTTGAAGTTGATAAAACATTTCCAAAAGTCTAGTCTGAAAACTTGCAGACTCAAGTATTATAGTCTGAAGAACTCCAGACTCTATCATCAAAATCTGAAGACCGTTAGACTTTAAGCTCAAAGTCTGTCATCACTGACAGTTTTTAGACCGAAGAAAGAAGATTTATTCAAATGCGGGATTATCTTCAAAGATTCAATTCGTGTGGTTTTTGGAAGACCTTATGGTTGGATATAGCATCTACATGATTGATTATTCTTATTGGAATCTACTCCGATTTGAAAATCTTTTTGAAATGTGAAGTATACTTGGAAGGTTCTACTTATGGAAATCAAGATCTTGATTGTATGGGCGAGTAGGATCGATGGGCTCTCATCACATTCTTAAAACAACTCGAGATTTCCTTGGTTGGTTCTATCCAACGGGTTGATTGGAGGAATTATTTTGGAAAGTGCCAACGGTCGTGAAGGCATAAATGAGTATTTAAGGCAGACTCTCCAATAGTTCAAGGTAGTGTGTGAAAGAAAAATTTCAAAGTCTGAAACTTCCCAGTTCTTTGCTATTTCATTTGTCCAGCTTAACTTGTACTTAAAAGAGAGAGCAAACACTTGTGAGACCTGGAAGAATGTAGTAGAGTTTCTACACTGTAAAGTCAAGGACGTGAGACTGTTGATAGGGCTAGTAAGGACATTTAGAGGGGGGTGAATAGGTGTTAAAAGAAGTTTTGCAAGATTTAATAAATTAACTCGTCTTTTGAGGATAATAGATTTAAGATGTAAAAGACTATAAATAGTTATATAAAGCTACGAATTAAAGTAAAGAGTTCGGGGAAAGAAAATTGAAACACAAGGTTTATAGTGGTTTGGCTTAGACCAAGCCTACATCCACTTTCCCACACTGACAGCCCATTGGCTAGATTTCATTAAGAATTAAAAGAGATTTTACAGTCTCACGTCCTTGATTCCACAGTGTAGGAACTCTACTACACTTTCTCAAGGTTTCACAAGTATTTGATTCCTCTTTTGAGTACAACTTAAGCTCAACGATTGAAATAGCAAAGAACTAAGAGCTTTAGACTTTGGAATTTTTCTTTCACGCACACACTCGAATAACTTAAGCGTCTTCTTTATATACTTCTCCATGTTTTCACAACCGTTGGCACTTACCAAAGGAGTTCTTCCAATCTACCCGTTAGACAGAATCAATCAAGGAGATCTCGAGTTATTTAAGGAATGCGATAAAAGCCCACCAATCCCGCTTGCCCATATAATTAGGATCTAGGTTTCCATAAGTAGAACCTTCCAAGTATACTTCGCTTTTCAACAGATCTTGATTATCCAAATTGATTTTGATAAGAATAATTGATCTCGATGTGCTATCTCCAACCGTAAGAGCTTCTATAAACCGTACGAACCAAATCCTTATAAACTCGCATCTAAATAAGTCTTCTCTTCATTGGTTTAGAAACTGCTAGTGTGGGTTGACTTTGAGTCTTGAATCTTGCGGTCTTTAGACTTTGACAACAGAGTCTGGAGTTCTTCAGACTTTAACAGATGAGTCTTGAAGCCTTCAGACTAGACTGATGGAAACGTTTTGTCAATTTCAAAATAATAAGAGAGTTTTCTCCAACAATCTCCCCTTTTTTTTTTATGGTAACAAAACTTTCCTGCAGATTTGAACACTTTTGTCCTGCAAAACAATACTTAAGCAAAACAAGATATCTCATAAAAGATAAGTAGATTAGGACTTGGATAGTAACGATTTTGTAACCACAGAAAACATGTTAGTTTTGCAAAATAACTATCATTCCATAATCATTATCACGACCTAAGTTACTGCAAGTATCAAAAGATCAAATCAAACAGTCTAAAGTCAAAAAGTCCAATCCATAACCAAACAAAAGATAAGTCCAAAGGTAAAATAATCCAAACCAAAATCAAATATGTATCAAACTTCTCCCCCTTTTTGTCAATAACAAAAAGTGGAGAACAAATAAAAAGAGTTGTTTGAAAATAGTGGGGTTTGAGTTAAGGCTGTTTGGGTAGGCGAACAAGCTGGAATTCCCCCATAGAGCTCACTGTCTTCTCAAGCTTCCCAATAGTCTCATTTAGTTACTGGAAATCTTCACCCTTCACATGATCTTGCACTTGAGTCTTCAGGGTAAGTAACTGATCTTGCAATGAAACTGAAGTAGTCAGGAAAGTCTTTTTGAGATATTTTATCTCATGGTTCATACCATATTGACCCTTCTTTAAATTCAGCAGAACATCCATTTTGCATGAAAAGTCCGCTGAATGAGTTAATGTAGCACTGGGTCTAGTTGAATTTGTTCTTGGAGTTTTGAGAGAGGAGGGATCTTCTGCAGTTTGTCTACTGCGACTTGGAGTGAATGCTTCAAATTCTGGTTCTGGATGGTGAGAAGCATACATATCTTCTGGATCTGCTGCAGACCGACTAACATCACTAGTGAGAATAGGCGAAGAAATACCTCGTTTTTCCGCAGCTCCCCTTATTTGGAGTTTTGAGAGAGGAGGGATCTTCAACAGTTTGTCTACTGCGACTTGGAGTGAATGCTTCAAATTCTGGTTTTGGATGGTGAGAAGCATACACATCTTTTGGATTTGCTACAGACCGACTAACATCACTAGTGAGAATAGGAGAAGAAATACCTTGTTTTTCCGCATCTCTCCCTGTTTGTGTGCCTTTAGGAGGAGAAATGGATTCTTCTTCCTGTTATGCTTTAGCAAGAAAGTGATGTTTTTCTTTTGCTTTCTCTCCAACAGTTCCACTCCTTGTCTTTTCAGAGTTGCTTGACAAGGATATAGCCAATGTAGGCTCAAAAGAGTCATCTCGAGCCTCTTCTTCTTCTTCTTCTTCTTCTTCTTCTTCTTTCTTCATCTCTTCTCTCAGTCTCTGCTCTAGTCTCGCGTCATAAGTTTAATATTTAATGGATGGTTATGTGAGAAAACTAAGCCACCAACGGAAGGGCTTGGGAGAGCCTATTTTAAACATAATAACCACCTTATAAGAAGGATCGTTCATGCCTGCTTGGCAGTTCATTAAACTCTTTTAGGATTTCATCTCGAGAGTCTCGCGGCGTGTAGCGGCATTTTTTCACAAGAAAATTCATTAAAAAAAATTACAGGATAGTATTGGGTTGCTTGGAACCTCCACTAGAGCCAAAAATTTGTAGAATGGTTTCAAGCCCCTATAGGAAAAGTTTCGGATTTGAAAAACCTTGAAGTGGTGCCTATGTGACTGGTTTTAGGGTAGAGCAATTCCTTATCCATCCTGCAACTCGCACTCCCTAATCATACCAAGAGTAGAGGATTTAAGATATGTAATAAAGCTAAGGTTAATTATAAAGAAGATAATTACACGTGAGAGAGGAAGCTTCGTATTATCTTTCCTGGGTGCTTTGTTTTAAGTACAATATCAAGGGAACCCCTTCCTAGCAATAAAAATTTGGGAGCGGCTCAGCTGACCGTCCCTCAGTCAACTGACGGAGGAACGGTCAGCTTATGACCACACGTTTTTCCCTACTTTTACTTTTTAAAAAAAAAAAATTATCTTTTCTTAAAAAAGAATTAATGAGAATCCTATGAATAAAAAATTACAAGTAAAAAACAAGCAATCAAAGTGATAATGTCTTATATTTGTGCACAAAAGACTTAAGGCCATCCTCGTAAAACCTTCCAAAATTTCAAACACAACCCAAACATAGTTAATTACAAGTAAAAAATATTATCACCTATTAAAAAGAAATAGTTAATGTCATTATATACATCTATTGAATTTAAAAGATGAAAAACACTTGAAACATTGGTTTTGCAACTAATAACAAAATCACCGTGTAATGAATTGGCTTCTTAGTCCTTTTGTCAAAATCAAATTGCTCTAGAAGGACTCTCGGGTGACCTAAAATTAAGACGAGTGATATCGATTATGCATAAAACAAATAAAGTAAAGAAAAGAACAAAATAAGAATAATGAATTAGAAGAAAAGAAAATTTACCCCACTGATGGAAATCTCGTCCATGAAGATGTGTTGGGACCTCAAACATTACAAAATCAATTTTATGATCACATGAGTCAAAACTAAGTCAAAAAACGATTTTTAATCAATTTGTATACAGATTTTACGTAATATAGCTTCAATGTTTGGTTCATTGAGAAGATTCACATGACCACGAGATATTTGACCCTATATCATTTTATATAGATAAAAAGTCAATTTATAGTAAGGTATTTTAATTCAAAATAAAATAATAACATGTACTAGCAACGATTGAAAACTCTCGATTCTTTCTTGATTGCAAATCAAATTTCGAGAATAGCTATAGTGAATTATCTCATCCAAATTACTAATTGTGTGAAAATCAATGAAATTCCTTGTACCCTCATCCTAGTAGATTGCATACGTTAATTCAACTGATATGCACTATCATATAAATTTCCAAATAATTCTACACAATTATTGAAAATTTTTTGGAAACAACATATGGTGCGATCCAAATTCTTAGGAGAGTCAATGTGCGTCAAGCGATCATGGGTTGTTTTCTTCTACAAGAGAGTTCATTTGCATAAGTTTAGCAAAGTACTATCAAACTTATAACAAATAGATGAGAAAATTAGGTCGTGTTAACTAGAATTATTTGTGAATAAATTCTTAAGCTTTAATGTATATAGTTTTATATAGATAATAATAACAGTGTATCTTGAATGCAAAATAGATAAATCTACCTTTGTAGATGCTTTTCGTTTGTGTTTCTCAATTGGATTCTTTAATGGACAATGCCGCTGCCGCCACTTAGTCGCTCGGCCATTTCTTTTTAGGAGGTGACAAAATATTTTACTTGTAATTATTTGTATTTTTTACTTGCAATTAACGATATTTGAGTTGTGTTGGAATTTTGGAGGGTTTTACGAGGATGGCATTGAGTCTTACTTGCATAAACATAAGAAATTATCACTTTGATTGCTTGTTTTTTACTTGAAATAATTTAACCATAAGATTCTCACTAACTTTTTTTTTTTGGAAAAGACAAAAAAGAAAAAGAAAAGTAGAGGATGGAAACCGGTGGTCAACCCGTTTCCCTTGAAAATGTGTGGTAATTAGCTGACCGCTCCTCCGCCAATTGAAGAAGGACGGTCAGCTATGATTTTTCCTAAAAATTTCAGGCAACCCTTGACTTTTCTTATTAAGAGCAAATTACGTATTATATATGTCACTAAATTAGTGAGAGTGCTAGTATGAACAAAATAAAGGAGTTAAGGAAGAGAATAAGAACACGAGATTTATAGTGGTTCGGCTTAATCCAAGCCTACGTCCACTCTCCCACGATAACAGCCTTCTTGGCTGGATTCCACTATGCAATCAACAAGAGATTACAACTCCGAGTGCAAACACTTAGTAGTAGATCACACTATCTCACTAAGTCACTCTCTTGGTATTTCTCTCACGATTACAAACGTTTAAGCTCTCAAGAGACAAGTATATGATCTAAAGTCGCTTAGACTTTGGAATTATAAATTCTACGCTCCGTCTCTTTCTTGCTCATCGGTCCATGATCTCCTTAAATACTCCTCCACTTCCAAACTACCCGTTGGACAGCATCCCGGAGAATCGTCTTCCAATATACCCATTGGACAGCTCTGTATCTTAGAAGATTTGGTAGCCGTTGAGTGACAAAGGTAAAATCCCAAATTGATTCCGATCGCCCATACAAACGAAATCTTGGTTTCCATAAGTAAAGCTTCTTCGTATAGAAAGTTCTTGTCTTCAATCAAATCAATCTTGATGTGGAATCCAAACCAGATCACTAGCCGTTGTATGATTGGGCTTGAGTTACGATTCAATGAATCTGGATGTAAAGTCTGAGTCTTGAGACTTTACGATATGAGTCTTGAGACTTTACAACCTGAGTCTGTAGACTTTACAATCTGAGTCTGTACCCAGTTCAGCTTCAGCATAGAGTCTGTCTTCAGACTTTGAGTCTTGAGTCTGACAGTCTTCAGACTTTGAGTCTCGAGTCTGGCAGTCTTCAGACTTTGATAATATCCTCTACATATTCTATTATCTGCATGGTCTATTACTCAACCATCAAACATGTTAGTAGCCTTTGATTTATTTTGTCATCTTCAAAACATCATAAGGGATTTCCCTAACAATCTCCCCCTTTTTGATGATGACAAAACAATCTCTGAATATGCAGATTTAAAAATTTAAATCAAAGGATATCAGAAGATAGCAAATAGATTGAGCATAATAATATATAGAAAATAATCTCAGCTCAATATTATGCCATAGATAATATAATATTAACCAATCAGCACATATGCATATTCACATCTTCTCCCCCTTTTTGTCATAATCAAAAAGCGATAATGATGGATTCACGTAGAGAATGATAACAAATATCTTGCATGAATCACAATTTTCAAAAATCAGCTTTTATCGAATATTAAAGATATGCAATATAGCTCACTTCGATCATATCAGTAAATATCCAATAAAAATCACAGATGCATCATAAAATTCACGTACCATTTTTGTCATAATAAATTGATAATATCAATATGAGATTTGTTAATGACAAAAGGTAATAAGAGATGCACTAACCGGATTTTGTAGAATAAATTCTGACACAATTACCTTTCCTTCCATCCATAATAAGATCACGATCAATCAAAAAAGATTTTTCCATAATTGATCAAAGCTCCCCCTCAATTTGTTGCCTTTTTGAGGTGATCACGATTCTTTTCCTTTTCTTTTGGATTCGATTTCTCCCCTTTGATTTCCTCATCGAATTCTGAGTCTGGTTCTGAATCAGACTCTGATTCTGAGTCTCTGTCTGAGTGAGACTCAGATTCTGAATGTTCCATCAAGCATAAATTTTCTTGCTCATCATCTTCTTCTTTTTTGTTCTTTTCTGGCCATTCTGCTTGTATTTTCTTCCATCGAAATATGGTGGCCTTGTGTTGCTTTGCCCTTCCATAAGACCTGGTGCTAACATACTAGCCATAAAGAATCTTTAGCTCAAAAGTAAAAACACTTTTATAAACTGAGCACTTAGCTCTGATACCAATTGAGAGTGCTAGTATGAACAAAATAAAGGAGTTAAGGAAGAGAATAAGAACACGAGATTTATAGTGGTTCGGCTTAATCCAAGCCTACGTCCACTCTCCCACGATAACAGCCTTCTTGGCTGGATTCCACTATGCAATCAACAAGAGATTACAACTCCGAGTGCAAACACTTAGTAGTAGATCACACTATCTCACTAAGTCACTCTCTTGGTATTTCTCTCACGATTACAAACGTTTAAGCTCTCAAGAGACAAGTATATGATCTAAAGTCGCTTAGACTTTGGAATTATAAATTCTACGCTCCGTCTCTTTCTTGCTCATCGGTCCATGATCTCCTTAAATACTCCTCCACTTCCAAACTACCCGTTGGACAGCATCCCGGAGAATCGTCTTCCAATATACCCATTGGACAGCTCTGTATCTTAGAAGATTTGGTAGCCGTTGAGTGACAAAGGTAAAATCCCAAATTGATTCCGATCGCCCATACAAACGAAATCTTGGTTTCCATAAGTAAAGCTTCTTCGTATAGAAAGTTCTTGTCTTCAATCAAATCAATCTTGATGTGGAATCCAAACCAGATCACTAGCCGTTGTATGATTGGGCTTGAGTTACGATTCAATGAATCTGGATGTAAAGTCTGAGTCTTGAGACTTTACGATATGAGTCTTGAGACTTTACAACCTGAGTCTGTAGACTTTACAATCTGAGTCTGTACCCAGTTCAGCTTCAGCATAGAGTCTGTCTTCAGACTTTGAGTCTTGAGTCTGACAGTCTTCAGACTTTGAGTCTCGAGTCTGGCAGTCTTCAGACTTTGATAATATCCTCTACATATTCTATTATCTGCATGGTCTATTACTCAACCATCAAACATGTTAGTAGCCTTTGATTTATTTTGTCATCTTCAAAACATCATAAGGGATTTCCCTAACAATTAGTTATGAATTCAAATCTACACGTATACTGTCAATATAGTTTGCAAGAACAAATTGAGTATTATGTACCACGATTATCAAGGAAAAATGAAAGAATAATTAACATGTTGCTATCAGCTAAAATGTGAAAAATCACACATCATTAATACAGACTACAGTATTATCACCAAAAAAAAAAACTCTAATTTTCCTTCTTCTTTTTGAACGTTTCCATTAGATAAATAATCGAATCCGACTGATATATTACAAGGTGGTTACATATGCAGAACATTGGATTGACAGAAGCAATAAAGAAAGACCAAAAACAAATTGTTGTGGTTTGTTTTTGCACGTAGAAGATGGAGACGCCAAGCCTTTTGTCGTTTGTCCCCAGGACGAGTGCCCATGTGCTGTTCCATATTCCAAGAAGACAATATCTGAACATTACAAAACAAGCACTCGAGGACAAAAAGTGTTTTATTTTGATTCGTCCAACCTCTGATGGATTCTTGAAAGTCTTGGTCTTTATTTTATCTTTTTGATAGTTGAAAGTCTTGGTCTTCCCAGACTTCATAAATTTCTCTCTCCATTAGATCATTATCACTTTGCTTCTGCACAACCCTTGTTGTTTCTACACTGACTGATTCACCCATGGTGATTGGAGAGGCCATTGTGAGTTCCTTCTTCCAGGTCTTGTTTGACAAGTTGGCTTCTCTGGGAACGTCTGCTGTGGATAATTATTTCTTTGCACAAAGGGAAGGAATCAACACCGCCCTACTCAATCGGTGGAAGAGGATGCTAGTCACAATCAAAGCAGTGCTGGATGATGCAGAGGACAAGTAACTAAGCGGTAACCATCTAGTGAAGCTGTGGTTGGACGACGTTAGAGACTTGACCTATGACTTGGAAGACTTGCTCGATGAGTTCAAGATCGAAGTTGCACGGGCCATGTTGGAGGTAGAATCCCGCACAAGTAGAGGCCAGACAAAAAGGAAATATATTTCCTTTGTCCAAGACCAATCCTCCGGATCGAATCCAAACTTGCCCTCACTTTCTGAAACCAAGGTAAAGGAGATCAATGATAGGCTGGAAGAGATTGTCACTAGGAAGACTTGTGTAAGCTTAGGAGAAAATGTTGTGGATAGATCCAACTATACCAACAAGAGACTCCCCAGTAGTTCTTTGCCGGAGCCTTGGTTTTTTGGCAGGCAGAAGGAAGAAGCGGAGATCCTTGAACTATTGACCAGTGCAGCTAAACATGGTAATAAAACACTGAATATAGTCCCCATAGTTGGGATGGGGGGTGTTGGAAAGACGGCCTTGGCTCAACGATTATACAATGATGCCAAAGTGAGTAACTATTTTGAGATTAGAGCATGGGTCTGTGTTTCAGAAGCTTTTGATGTTCTCAATATAACAAAGACTATTTTGCAGTCATTCACTGGGTTGTCTTGTGATGGTAAAGATCTTAATTGGCTTCAAGTTATGTTGAAGCACAATCTATCTGGAAAGAGATTTCTTGTGGTTTTAGATGATGTCTGGAATGAGAATTACCGAGAATGGATTGCCCTCTTAAAGCCATTTGAAATAGGGGCTAAGGGAAGCAACATCATTGTCACGACTCGCAACCTTCCTGTTGTTTCCATAACAGGAGCTTCGCCATATCCTTTGGAAGCATTGTCCCTTGATAATTGTACAAGCTTATTAGCCTTTCATGCTCTTGGGGTAACAAATTTTGAGAGGCACCCAGATCTAGCAATAATAGGCAAGAAAATAGCTCGAAAGTGTAAAGGTTTACCTTTGGCAGCAACGATATTGGGCGGTCTCCTATATAATAAAGGGAATCCAGATGAATGGGAAGCCATCTTAAATAACAAAATATGGGAATCTTCAATGGGAGAAAATGGTGAGCTTCTCCAAGTTTTGAAATTGAGCTATATCCATCTTCCTTCTTATTTGAAGAGGTGTTTTGCTTATTGTGCAATATTTCCCAAGGATTATGAAATTGAGAGGGATGAGCTAGTACTCTTATGGATAGCAGAGGGTTTTTTTGATGGACAAAAAACAAAGGAGAATATCTTGAAATTAGGACGGAATCACTTCAATGAATTAGTATCTAGATCATTTCTTCAACAATCAAATGTCAATACATCTAAGTTTTCAATGCATGATCTTTTGAATGATCTAGCAAAGTCCATTGCGGGTGGGACATGCTTTAGCTCAGGGGAGTCTCAGCTATCAGGTAATGAAGATGATGCATCTTTTGAGAAAGCACGTTATGCATCATTCATCTCGTCAGGGCATGCTACATCAAGATCCTTGAGAGCATATACCAAAATGAAGGTACTAAGAACTTTAATGCTGTTGCGTGTTGGATTTAGTAAGGACTCAAGAAAATTTTACATTTCCAGCAAGGTGTTGGTTGACTTGCTTAAAAAATTGAAGTACTTGAGGGTGTTCTTGTTATGTCATTGTTACATCAAGGAGGTACCAGATTGTATTGGTGATTTAAAATATCTTCGATATCTCAATTTCTCATATACTGATATTGAAAAGCTACCTGAGTCAATTGCCACCTTGTGCAAATTACAAGCTTTGATCTTACGAGGTTGTCAAAAGCTTTCTATGTTGCCTCAAGGAATTACAAAATTGGACAGCTTACAGTTTCTTGACATTAGAGATACAGGGAGTCTAAAAAAAATACCATTGAGTATCGGTAATTTGAATAATCTTACAATCTTGTCCAAGTTTGTGGTAGGACCAGAGGAAGGGTCACAATTAAACCAGTTAAAGAACTTGGCACATCTTCAAGGAGAACTATTCATATCAGAATTGCATAAGGTGGAAGACGTTAAAGATGCAATTGGTGCTAATTTGTTTGAAAAGAAGGGCCTTAGCAACTTATTCTTGTGTTGGCATAAAGATTTTGGAAATCTCCGGAATGAGCAGCGCGAAGAACGAGTGCTTCACTCTTTGCAGCCTCCCACAAATCTTGAAAATCTCACTATCTCGTATTATGGTGGTGCAAAAATCCCGCCATGGTTAGATGGTCTGTCCTATTCTAAGATTGTGTCTTTATGCTTGAGTGGTTGTCCTAATGTTGAATCGCTTCCGTCACTTGGACAGCTACCTTCATTAAGAGAATTATCTCTTCAAGGTCTATGTGCAGTAAGCATGATTGGCTCTGAATTTTATGGAACTAAAAGGCCCTTTTCATCCTTAATGACTTTGGAGTTCAAAGAGATGCCGGCATGGATAGATTGGTCTCAATATGATTGTGGTCGAGAAGAAGTACCGTTCTCTTGTCTTCATCATCTTGTTGTTTGGCACTGTCCAGCATTAATTGAGGCATTGCCTTGTCGACTTGATCACCTCGTGAAGCTTGAAGTTCGTTCATGCCCGCATTTGAATATCTCAACAACCAGTGTGGTTTGTCTTCCATCTCTCCAAGAGTTATACCTAGAGAATTGTAAAAAGGAGCTCTTAAATAGATTGGCGAGCGTAGCTTCTCTAACCAAATTGAAGATTGAAAAATTTGAAGAGCTTGTTTACTTTGATCATGGGTTTATGAGGTGCTTGGTCAAGTTAAAGAATCTTCATATAAAAAGCTGTAAGAAGCTAACATACTTGTGGCAAGCTGGACATGAAATGCTAAATCTTACTGGCCTTCAGAAAATAGTAATCGAAAGTTGTCCTCAATTCATATCTTTTGTGGCGGGAGATAAAGAGATTGAGCTACCTTGCAACCTTGAAAGCATGGAATTGAGGGATTGTGAGAGATTAGAAAAGCTTCCAAGCATGATGCACACCCTCAACTCTCTTAGCCATTTGGAGATTGATAATTGTCCAGAGCTCACTGGGCTAATCATTCCTTCGGATGACCCCAACAACAATCATCCAACGTCTAATCTTGAATCTCTGCAAATAATCAGAGGTGATTCTTTGACATCCTTTATGTTTGCCAAGAGTAGGCTTGCTGCTTTGAAAAGACTTTCTATTAGAGGGTGCAAGGAAGTGAAGTCATTGGAAGAGATCGTTGTAGAATCGCTTGAATATATGGCTATTGTCAATTGTAAGAATCTAGGAAGCCTACCACAGTCCCTTCAAAGGCTCTCCAAGCTCACTCATTTGGAAATAATTGATTGTCCGGCATTGGAGATGGAGTGCTTTCCTCCACTTCCCATCACTCTATCATGTCTTAGACTTTATAACTGTCCAAATATAAATTCTCTACCAAATCAGTGGCATGATCTTACATCCCTCCAAACTCTAGATATTTGGAGGTGCAAAAATATCAAATGCTTCCCCAAAGGAGGTTTGCCTCCCAACTTGCGGATACTTAAAATTTCAGGGTGCGAGAATCTGAAGCAGCCAGTGAGAGAATGGCACTTACAAGTGCTCACATCCCTTGAGTCTCTAACACTTGATGGGAGCATGGGAGGTGAGGGAGAAAAGGCGTGGTTTCCTTCGGAGGACAAGGATGCGTGGAGTGTTTTTTTTCCTTACTCTTTAATTTCTCTTCGGATGAGAAATATGTGGAACATGGAAGGACTGTCAAGCGGTCTTAGCAACCATCTCTCCTCTCTCCAACACTTATGGATTGGGGATTGCCCGAAGTTGAACTGCTTGCCAGAGGATGGCCTCCCTTCCTCCTTGCAAGTACTGGATATACTTGGTAGCAAGATTCTGAAAGATCGATGTGCAAAATTCACCGGTGATTATTGGGAAGACATCCAAGAAATCCCTCACATCAGCATTGGGGACGTTCGGATCCAATGAATTGAAATCAATCACACCCGACCCATGGTAAAAGATTTGTCTCCGTTGACTTCTTTTTCTTCTTCGTGTAATGCTTCCAACCTCTTTTATTCTTTCACTTTCATTTGCTAGCTGATGGTAAAGGACTGAAATTTGAATGTGTGTTTTAGTTGGGTTGGATCGACTCTGTTTTTGGGACAATAAAGGATAGGATGAAATGCTGATAGGGCTGCCTCTTGCTATATTGATAACATATCATGAACTTTGCTTGATGCCCAAAAAGTTTGCTTATTTTTGCACTCGATAGACCCACCAATCGAATTGTGATTGGAAATGGACTATGCTTTGCATGAATCATGAAGTATTATAGCGTCCTACATCAATATTTCTCTGCATTTTCAGCGTTGTTTTTTGTTCTCTTCCCCACATTTAGCTCATTTACTGCGGTTGTTTTGTAGATAACTTTGTGAACTGTTTTGGCAAGATCTCTTGGGAGAATCACATGCAAATGCTGTCGAGGTAGGACTCCCGTAGTCAATTCATTTTTTTCAACTTAACAAAACAAAGAAAAAGAAGTTTTTAATTTTGTTGCTGCATAAGTTTTGAATTTTCTGCATTGATATGATCTATATAAGAATATCTCTTTCAAGATGTTCTGGTCAATATTCAAAATAAGAAGCTTCCTTTCTTCCCATAACAGCTATTGTACAGATGGAAGAATCGATTGAAAACAGAGATTTTGAATATGTGAATATGATAGTTAAATTCTGAATGATCCGTGCAGGTCAAAACCTATTTATAAACTGATTATCAGGTCAAAGATTAAAGATTCATCTTTTTTTCTATTCAGATATGCTTTCCATCTCTTGAAAACATTTTCATCAATCCTACATATAATTTTTCCTGTGCAGGAGTGGGCAGGGGAGAGAGGATTAATTGCTGTGGCAACTTTCTTGATGTTACTTTTAAGGATCTGCTGTCTGTCATGCCTAGGATGTTGCCATAGCTGTCTGCTATGGGAGCGATAACTAAAAGAAAGTAGCAAGGGTCTTAAATATAAGAGATTTAGCATTGTTTTGAACTGTTCCAAACCAGTTCTTTCAAAGGCTGGTTCCCAGAATTTTAACACGAGAACTGACTGGTTCTCGTGTGAAGCAGTGTAGAATCAGGCGAGTTCGTTTGGTTCGAGATTGAACCGACTCGGTTGCTCGCCACTAATAAAAATGTTACATTGGAGTTCTAACAACAAACATTATAAGGCTAATCCCTCGATTAGTGGAATGGAAGGATTATCATGAAGCACAGAGTTTTTTTCATCTAAATAAATTAGATAGTCCCTTATATGAAATAAAAAGCCCATCATAAAATACGTTCGGTCAATTGAAATAATTTAATATCGCATCAATTGTCAAACCAAAAATTATTTATATTAGATAAGGTTAGCGTGGAGATTTTACATACTGTATACAAAAATCAAGTGTTAATTTGTAAGTTGTCCCTGATTAATGGCCAATCACCTCATTTTAAAAATAAAACTCTTTATCGCCACCATACCCCAATTATTGGACAAAAACTCTCTTAAGATAATGCAAGTGTACAATAATAATGCAAAAATAGAAACTATCTAAAATGATAAACACTAATTGCAAAACCTCCCCGTCGTCAATGCTCAAAACTGTTTCATCATATGCTTTCCCCCAAAAACATTGCACTTCACATGCCCAAATTGTTTGGTAGTAACATCGAGTACTCAAATTAGCGGGATTCGATCTTGAGAACATTCAAGATTATTATAGTTGTCTGGGCAACTTCAACATCTAACTTCACATCATAAAAAAACATATCTTCATGAATCTCCGCTTTTGCCCTAACAAGAAGAAGAAGAAGAAGAAAAGAATATGATGTTCCGTTTCAAATGAAGTAGTATGAAATCTTTTGTGCAGTGAAAAAAGAATAAATTTTGTCATTAAAGTACCAATTAGTGGTGGGCACATAAACGCAAGCTGATGAGAATGTTTTATAACTTCAAAATTTTAATAAAAGGAATGATAAAACAGCTCTTGAAGTTGGCTAATCTTCTCTTCATGAATACTTAAAAAAACCCATATTGTTTTCTTGTGTGAATACTTTAATATCTGTCTAGACTACCCAAACTTTAACATCTGTCTGGATTATCCACATGTCCGTGTGTGATGTGAGAAAGACTAGTAGCTATCATCTTTCATAGAGGATGCGGTAGGAGAAGTTACTCTTCTTGACAACTCTTCAAAAAGATGTAATTCTTGTTTTCCCTCACCAACGACATGTTTCACAGCCATCATCACTTCAATCATGGTGGTGTTGCTGTTCATCCACCTCTACTGTCTCTCTTCCGATGCATTTCTTCCTTTCATGCCCTTGGACTCTTGTGTCGTCGTTTTTCCGTACGGAAACAAGAGTCACAGAAAGGTTCAACGAAAAGTCCCGAGCAACCAGTCAACCAGTAGGTGGGGAAGGTGATTCGCTAGTTCTTACAAAACCAACCGGCCGCTGAAATTGCCGCACAAAACCAACCTCGCATAATCTAAAGATATTTCTTGACTAGTGGGTAGTTTCCTTTGTCGAGACAGACCATCAATTTTATGTCTTCGCACCATTACTTAAAGCACAATTTTTTGTATGCAAGTGTTCAGCACTTCTTAGTCGCATAATCTTTAGCGCTTCTTGGTTGCACAATTTTTAATAATATACATATCGATACATACTTTTGTATATATTATTTTATGATTTTTTGTTATGGTGGAAAAGTAAAAAGTTGTACGTTTCTGCCTAACATGTCCTCATATTTCACATTTTATTATCTCCTAGCACCTAATTAAGAGAAAAAACAATTTGTATACATCAATTATTCAAATAAATAAATAAATAAACCAAAAAAGCTGCACGATACAAGTTTTACAGGAAGTCCTTTGCAAAATATCTTTTCGGTGGAGCCGAGGCCAAGATCACAATTTGGGGTGAAGATTTTGTTGGTACGTGGTGAATCTGGAGTGGGCAATTGTGTAGACTAGACTAGTATGGGGGCCCGCGTGCATGCTGTTGTGTTGCTACATGACTGACATAGTCAGAAAGCAACTTAACTCTCTACCATGGTCACCTATTAACATCGCTAGGCTCTTTTTTTCTTTAATTTTTTTTTTTGGGTTGTGCGCCATTTCTGTCTCTTTCTTACTCCTTTTTATTTTAAAGATAGAGACACCGGACTTTTTTGGAACTCTAGATATTAAAAGTCGGATATTAATATGTCAATTGTCACTCGTTAGTGGCCTACCACCTCATTTAATACATAAAACTTAATATAAGCACCCGCCTCATTTATTATTAAACAAACTCCTTAGAGATAATATAATGCGCAATAATAATAGATAATAAATGCTATAAAAATGAAATATACCAATTGCGAAACCTTGTATATATCATATAGATATCTATATATTGAAAAAATATGTAAAGTAATATGTTTAATTAATGTTAAGGAAAGTAAGAAGGAATGAAGTTTTGTAATGATATAGCAGAACCATTAAGCTCCATTCTATCTCTTCACCTATGCTCCCGAATACAGCTTCCGCCATGTTTGTTTTCTCTTTCTCTCTCTATCGCTCTATTTCTTTCTCTCTCTGTGAATTAGAAAATATTAGTCAGCCTTCCACGGACATGAGTGGAAAGTTTATATTTGAGATAGAAATTCTACTCAGCCACGCATAATGGAAGATGAAGCCCAAGTCATTAATGCATGTGGGACCTTGGGGTCGAAGTCCACTATTGGTTTGTCTAAAGACTTTTCATGCTTCTAGTATTTAGTAGTCTAGCATGCTTGCAAAGCCAATAAAATGCTGGTGTTGAAGTGATATTGATATTTATTTCGCAGATTGGTTTTATCTACAGTTTGCCAGACCCAGAAGCATAGGAGAATAGGACCATGTTTGGTAAAGCAAATTGCGTCTCCAAAGGCAAACACTTCATGTTTTTTCCCCAAGAATTCGTTCTATGTATAAATTTTTTAATTAATGGAGGTCATTGTCTAATTTCTTAGAATGGATTTTGAGGTATGACAAAGTTGGTAACAAAAAAAAAAAAACCTAATGCATATTAGTTGTTTTCTTTCGAACACTAAGAGATGGGAGATGCGATTAATTAATAACTTATATATGTGTAGATATATCGATACATATGCAATACATGATAGGACATAGATTATTTCTATTAAAATAGAAAGTTTTACATGCATAGATAACAATAGATTTCTTAACCTCCCATTGCCAAAACTACACCTCTCAATCGAAAACTCTCCTTCATATCTTCACTCGACATTATTGCTATTATTTAGGAAAACCTTATTGTTTGATTAAGGGAGTTCGCTCTCCTTGTCAATCTCTTGAAATTATTTGCTTCCTATGAATATAATGCTTCTAGACTATTTCTTTCTTCCTTTATTATTTCATATTCTTTATATAAATAAATAAAAATGATTTAAAGATCTCTCTCCAATTCTAGGAAATATCAAAACTTGCACATTTATGTAATGTAAAATTTCAATGGTTAGTCATCTTATGCATGTCGTTCCTTTTTCATAAATTTCAAATGGATTCCCATTTAGGGGCAAAACGAAAGGCACACCCTATTTTTTTTTCTAGCATATACAATTTGTTCAAAATTCTTTAATATTTTAGTTTCCTATTCCAGTCATATCAATTAGTTTGGAATACCATTCGGTTCAGATTTATAGCTCTTTTTAACAATTACTATAAGACAAATGATGTCACGCCCCCAACCCCGAGTGCGTGCACATCCCTCGGCAGTCGATTTAAAAAAATTTGCAACGTTCCCAAAACGAATCATCGACCAATTCATTTTATGTACATGTGAAAGCGAACTCATAAACCCCGGACAACAATCAACATAGGAATAGTAGAAAGACATGCAACCAATTTTTTTTTTTTCATAAAACACACTTTATATACATACCAAGTTAAACCTATGAGTTTATAAACATAAGTTAGTCTAAAAAGAAACCCCTAGGTAACCTTACTCCACTAGCAACAGGGCCCGCACGAGGTGTCACATCGTGCATTCATCAAATCCACACTCTGCAGATCTCCACGTCATGGCCTTGAAAGGGGTTAACTCACGATGGGGTGAGAATAAATCTTAGCGAGTTAAACCTTAAGCCCTGACTAGGGCGCAAATTCACTCAAAGGCGGCCTATACACACATCACAAAGGACTTACCTCACCTCAGCTCCTCCTTGCACGTCAGCACAATTCATATAACATATGCATACATCCAATGTATTTGATAATTGAAATGCCTCACTTTAATAAATCAACCAATCACAGGGGTCCCGATTATGAGACCAAATTGTTGTAACACATCCCATTCCGTGCCATACAATTTTGTCCCACGATCAGGTGCGGTCATCTCAATCATTCAAGTGTTCCAATTAGTTACGGCCCCATGGGCACGACCTACTCGACGTTCGGCGGTCTTCCGGCGTAACCGGCATCGTCTCGTTCCATTGAGCACGGCATCGTCTATCTCTCAACGGCATTCCTGAAGGAGCATCGGTCTGGTCTCTACTACGATCTGGCATCCGTTGATATGGGGCATTCCATATAGGAGCATCATCCACCTGGCGCACATCGGGTGACGAGTTCTCATAGCGTTCACACGCACATCCAATCTTGACCAAGGACACCGTGCTTTGTACTCAAATGCCTCAATTTAAATAATGTGCTTGGCCTATTTTCTCCATATTAAAAACATCCGGTAAATATAGGTGTGCGTAGACACACGGTCAAGTCAGACCGCAAAGCGTGATATCCTTTTATTTTAAAATTTCCCGATTTTATATAGTACTAAAAACCTTTTCGGCATCAAAAATTGACACTTGGTATTTTTCTAATTAAATACCGAAATTTCATATTTGAAATAATAAATAAAAAATCGAAACCATTTCCAAAATCACAATACAAAAATCTGTGCAAAATAGCAAACAGACAACACGTTCAACATCATAACACTAGAATATTACGCAAAATCAGTAGAATCATCCAATTTCTGAAGCATAATTCAGGTATTAAACGAACTCCATTCAAGGCCTATAACCTATCAAATCGCAGCTCATCGAACCTTGATCATACGTCTAGAACAACTTGATGTCAAATAATGAGATTTAATACCTCAGATCGGCCCTAATAGAAGGTCACATTTCAACATAAGATTTTTGCAGAATAAGGTAAATCAAGAACAATCATATATAAACTCATTATCAATTAACATAACCTCATCACATATCATCATGTAAAATCCAAATCTCTAGATCTAAGCATGAAATACTATCCTAGGTTTGAATCCTAGCCCCAAGCGACTATTTTAATCTCGCTTCATTGGATTCACGTTTCGGTTCATTACCTCTTGTGATTTTATCAAATGGAACGCGACCTATCGCTGATTAAAGCTCCAAATCAACTCACAAACTTCGAGAATTATCGGATGGACATCGTGGACTTGTCGGGAGGTCAGATTGTTGTTGAAACAAGTCCGGTTCAAACCTCGACAGATCTGGTCGTCGAAAGAGGGAAGGCCACTGGAGCTTGTCTGGGGGCTATCCGGCCAATCCTCGACCACCACAAGGTTGGGGATCTATTCAGGAACAAATCTGATGACGGTCGGACAGCTGAGGACCGCCACTGGTTGTCAGTTGGAGAGGGTTGAGCCATTGGTTCAACCATCGGCATGTCCATTGGTCTTGAGCTCTGATCGGTGGATTAGCTTAGGCGAGCACCTCTAGCAACTACTGGAGCTAACATCGACTCGTATTTATCCCAGGGGCAAGGGAGGGAGGTTGAAGATAGTGGCGCAACGCCAAGGGCCATCGGACAGATCGTGAATCGATAATGGTTGTGGTCGTGCACGAGAGAGAGAGAGAGAGAGAGAGAGAGAGAGAGAGAGAGAGAGAGAGAGAGAGAGAGAGAGAGAGAGAGAGAGAGAGAGAGAGAGATGGCGGGAAAAATCCACAGAGAGATTTTCAGAGAGATTTTTATGTGTAGATCTGAAAATGCTATTAAATGAACCCCCTAAAGTTTTTGGAGGGAAAAACCTTATGTAGTCTTAATTTGAGATCAAATCTTGATCATTGATTCGATCTGACGGTTGAAGTTTGGTCGAATGACCTAATTAAGTTTGTTAGGGATTAATCCTAATCAAAATGTATCCCTGATTGTTCAGATAATATCAATGCACAAAAATTGAGAGTTTAAACTCAAATTAAGATCAAAGCCTAATTAGGGGTAATTTTGTAATTTCACGAGGTATTTTCGCAAAATCTATAAAATTGAGAGGTGTAGGGATGAAATACATGCTATAAGGAGTCAAGTGTGGTCATCGGCCCAAACTAGCCTCTTCCTCCGATGCCTGGTGGGACTGGTTCAAGCCTATTCGACTAGTTCTTGGGCAGTTTGAGCTGGTCGGTCCTTGGGGGGCTAAGTTTTATGCAATTTAGTCCTTGAAAGGAAAACTTGCTCGATTTGAGGAAAAACGGTCCAATTCTAAAGAGATTAAGCCAATTAAACCATGTAAATGCAATATGGTGATTTTCTATTAGCATAATTGCTTGATTAACATACAAAATAATGGATCTACACAATGGGTGCACATAATTGGACATTACAGGCCAAATTGGGCAACTTCACATAATTTTTTGATTGAAATCACAAATTAAGCAAAATTAAATACAATGAATCCTGCAAAACACTTATTCAACTAATTGCCCATGCTTAGGATAACCTGTTGTATCCAAATTGACTTCGAATTGATGTCATGACTCTTATTCTAAAATGAATCGAGATCTAATATTGAAATTTTGACATCCTAAATTTCCAATTCTGTTTCAATTGAATGAATTGGGCTTTTCATCAATGCGCCTATAGTTCTGTTCTCTGAGCTGATCACTCACGAGATAACTAGTTTATCTAGTGAAGCTGTTATGGGATTTTAACGCAATAGATTTGAGAATTTGATTAGAAATTGGCTGCTCGACCGTGCTAGTCTGCAAGGGTCAATACAACACAGTTAAAAATTGATTTAAGACCGGAGATAGGTTGACTCGACTGAGCCATGTGATTTAGTATGGGTGATTCCACCTAATTGCAAAATTCTTGTCGATCGGCACTAGACCATTTTTTTGTCGTTTTGGTACCCTCTGTTTGTATTTAAAATCTTGAGATTTTCACGATAACCAAGAGTCGCCAATGTGTCGAAGATGTACAATGTGGCTCGAAAATAATCAACCATGAGTCAATTGCACTAAAAATTCCTAAAAGCGATCCGGTAGGCTAGGTCACGCTAAAATCGTGGTAGATTGAAATTAATCGCAAATTTGAACCCGATTTCAGAAATTGAAAGTTCTGTTATGTCACGATTCATTTTAGGACTGTCGACTCATCCTCTGAAGATTTTTCTACAAAGTGAGATTTTTGACGAAAATTCAAAGTAGGGTTGTTTTTGTCCAAGAAAATTAGAGGATTGTTTTTTGTCGCGTTTTTGGGATTCAAGTTGGACAAAATGATGGGGGGGAAATGTGGTTTGGGATGATGGCACCTTGGTGGGATTTATGGATATCAAATTGGATCCAATTGGAGGAGATTTAGTTCAATTTGGGGGAAAATGTTCCAAAATTCGTAAGCCATGGGGGAGGGAACATTTGGACCACTTGGCTGGCTTGCTAGGGAAGTTTGAGGGCTATCAAGGGGCCATGGATGAAACCCATGGCTGGTGGGACCTTGCCAAGGGACCAAGGGGATAGAATAGAAGACTCTTGGGCCAAGGGGGACCCTCATCTATCTTCAGCTATCTTCTTCTTCTTCTTCAAGGGTTTACTTTATCCATTGTTGTCCATTTTGAAGCTCCAAAAACCAAAGAAACAGAACAACACCCCCTAGCTCGTCGTATATCGTTGGAGCCGCTAGGATCGCCGCACGCCGCCCATTTGCGCCTGCAAGCTCCGTTCGTCTTCCCGCTTGTTTGTGCCCTTGCACGCCCAGCCGTGTCTCCTGAGCCACCTCAAGCCACCGTCGAGCTCCTCAAACCACCGTCCAGGTCGCCGGAGCAGCCTTCGTCACCCACAGCAGCCTCCACCTCCCTTCCCGAGCCGTTCTAGCCAGCTAGCAGCCCTTCAACCGGTTCCTGCAGCCAAGAGTAGAAGCTGAAGCCAGCAAGGAGTTTTGGACTTCAAGGCCCGTTTTAGTCTCTTTCGAACCTTGTTTGGTGTCGTCACCAGGAGGTTTGTCACGTGTCTCCACGTCGTTGTCGTCATGGACTCTCTGGATTGCTAAACCGGTGAGTTTACTTGCTAAACTCTACTTAGGGAGTTAATAACAATTAGTTAGAATTGATTAACGATTTAATTATTCGTTTGTGCATGTTAGGTGGTTAGAACGGATAGATTAGAGACTAGATAAGTTGTACTATTTATCTAGATAGGTTTGGAAATGTTCTTGGCTCGTTCGAGCGGTTAATTAAGCATTTCTGGCATGAGTTTGCATTTTTTGTAATTAATTGTATTTATTTAATTATTTTTAGTATTTATTTAATTATTTGTTATTTTCCATAAATTATACCGGGATAGGTGGTGACCGGAATTTCGTGCTGACTTCAGTGGTGTATTTAGTTTTTGCAATTGAATGTTATTTTTTGCAAATTGAGTGGTGATTGTAATTTCGGGTATTTATCCCAAAATTGTGTAATTTCGATATTTAATTTTAAAAAAACTAGGGCGTCGGTTTTTAATGCCAATAATGTTTTTATGCAGTATATTAAATAGTGGGATTTTTGAAAACAAAGATACAACATTTTGGCTCAAACCGGCCATGTACCCACACATAAATATTTTTATCAAATATTTTTAACACGATGAAAATAGGCCAAGTTCATAATTTTAATCGAGAAATTGGTGTGCAAAGCACAAGGTCCTTGGTCAGAATTGATTTATCATGTATTAGCTTGTGTGAGCATTATTGAATCGTCAGCTTGTGCGAGCATTATTATATGTCAGCTTGTAAGAGCAATATACTATATCAATCTATGTGAGCATTGATATATCAGCTTGTGAGAGCTGTATATTATATCAGCTTGGGTGAGCTATGATATATATCAGCTTGTGCGAGCTACCATTTATATATCAGCTTGTGCGAGTTATAACCATCTAATTCAACTTGTGTAAGCAGTAATCGTATCCATGAATTGATAGATGGTATTGATTGATAGATGGTATCGATGGTATTGAATCGATTGGATTGATTTGATTGGTTGAAATTATGAACTGTATTGACGTGCATGAGACAACTGAGGCAAGGTAAGTCTTCTGACTTGTGTGTATAGTTGCCTCTAGGCGTATTTCCCTCTTAGTCGGAATTTAAGGGGTGAACTTGCTGAGACATTGTCTCACCCTATCGTGGGCTCAACATTTTCAAGTCTTTAGATGGCGGTTCCTCCGGAATGTTTTGGTCAGCCGATGAGGGTTACCGAACGGAGTTTTGATTACCATGCCCCAAGGGGTCAATGGGTCTTTGAACTTGTGGTGACCACCGTTTGGGTCGATGAAGACCTATCTCAGAGGGTACCTCATCGGTTCAGAGCGTGGTTTCGCTACCGTTTTAATGGATTCCGTGTGGGTCCCCTCTAGGGTTTTGAAATTCCCGCTGTGGTAGTCGATGCCACTCTAGGCGAAAGTGCAGCTGACCCTCTTGATGGTGTTGTGGAGGACTCGACGCCCCCGGAGCCTATGGAGACCAAAGGATTAGTGAATGGGTTCGACTAGCTGGCCATATGATAGCTTTGTTTTGAGGACCGGTCTTTTGTAAACTCTTGTTTTTAGTCTAGTGTTGTATATAAATCGGGGTGTTTTTAAAAGTGTTTTGGTTGTGAATATGGTTTCTGCTTTATCTCATGTTGGTTGTTGTCAAGGGTAATTGTTTCGTTTTTGGATGTGCATTAAAATGAATGGATTGGCGACGTGTCTTGGGACGTCACAATTTAATTGACCACTGAGGGATGAACACATGCTCAAGGATCAGGGCGTGATAGAAATTGAACCTTGATTCATAAAATTAAACCTAATTTTCAAATGGATCAGCTTGAATTTCTTTAATTGGAGCTCATTTCCTTAGTTTTCCTATATTCAAGAAGGTTGAATTCCTCAAATTGCAAAGTTCCCAAGTCTCTTAAAATGAACCCCGAATTAAGACTTGTCACAACCCGACCTTTATCGAGGTGAAGGTCAGGTTTACGGGTATTTGATCATGAGAGTTCCCTCACGGTTTGCATTCCAAAAAACATCATCACCTCATCTTTCAGGATGAACCATTGCGAGTTTGCTAGAAAACCCAATCGAGGTTCAAGAATGGTCTCTTGATTTCTACATAATTAAAGATTCTAGATTTGGAGACTTAGGTTATGCTAATATTTCTATTAATGTCCTTTCGGTACCTAATGGTTTGTCGTGTTTCCTAAAGTGACCATGTGTCTTTTTTACTTTTTCGGATCGATGAATCCAACTAAGTAATCATGCATGGATAATTATTTTCATGCGATTCTATTTCTATTAAAAAAAAAAAAGGAAACAAACAATTGAAATTTAAAGATAGTGCGGTAAGTAAACACTCAAGAGAGTAATTCAAAGATAGTAGTAAATCTAACATGCAATCCTAAATGACAAACAAGAATAAAATGAAAAAAATAAATAAACTCATAAATTGTCGGGTATTTATACAATACGAAATAACCCAAAACATATCATTATTCGCGGTCTCATGCTCTGTTTCAGCTTTTGTATAGCAAGTAGAGCCCAACATCTTTACTTTTGTTTGAGAAAATCAATCATGAATGAGGCTGCATTGATGAATTGAGCTCGTGCTGAGCTGAAGCATCGCTCTAGTATCGCATATCGAATCATTGTACTAGTAATATTTAACCTGCTGGGTAAAATGCCTGAGTGATGTCAGAATCCGCATCTGTAAGAGAAGGTGAGTTCAACAGTCATATCATTCAATGTTAAACTTCACATGATCAGATCAGTGTCATTTGAGGTGTTTGCCTTTTCCATTCATGCTTGATCCAAGAGGTAGTCTGTCATGCTTGATTCAATTAATGATACGGAAACAATATATCATAGCTCGTGGATCGCCAGGAATAGAATTGATCAATCAAGTTGTTTATGGATTCGTTTTTGCTATGCACTGTCATTGTTTTGTTACCTTTTTGCTTCTGTATTCTGGATACTTCCTATGTCTAGTCTGTACGGTGGCAGGTTCCATGGTGGTCAAAGATGATCGATGAGGGAATAAATGGCATATGCGGTTGTTCTCTGCATAAAGCATGTATATCTTGTATGCTGGTAAGGTGTATGTGTGTTCCATTGTTCAATTTGTAGAATACGTATTAGTGGATGATCTCATGTGGCTGTGCAGTAAGTCTGGCTTATTCTATATATGTGGCTGTTCTCTATAGAATACGTATGGTTTGAGCATAAGGAAAGGGGACATCAGTTTAGTTCAGATTGGGTTTAATCAATGTGATGTATGAAGTGCTGATTTCGTTTGCATCTGAAGTGTTCATGTGGCTTTCATAAAATGGCACTTTCTCAATTCCCAGCTGCTGGGGTGTTCAACTTAATTCATATTGCTGTAATTTTACTATCCGGTTTAGACTTATTGTTGTTCATTGTTTTGTCCCTCCAAAATTCATTGTGTTTTCATTTCTGTAGAAGATTATTTCTGATTTTTGTTAGCATGCCCAATCACTGCTAGATCAGGTTTATCTCTCACTCTTGCCTTGTCACATGTCCAACTAGTTTTATAAATCTAATGGGTATTCACTGCCTATAGTTGATTCCCCGCATATTTTGGTCCCACTTTTACTTCCCTGCTTTTTGTTACATGGTTTGGTTCTCTAGTTTTGTTGAATTTATGATTCCTGCAGGCTTGTTCTGTTTTGCGTCCCACTTCTGTGTTGAATTGAAATGTGAGAGGACTGAGTCAAAGTAGATGCAGGGGTAGTTGCTTTTTAATTTTCTTATTTGGTCCATGTGCGTAATGCTGATTCAGTTTGGTCATCTGCTTCCAATAAAAGTACAGAAAATATATCTAAAATTCTTGTTTCTATGGAAAGATAGATAGGAGTATGGATGGGTATTCTAAGAAGAATTAATTAGTGCTATTGCTAGAGATATGATCTGGTAGTGCTTATTTCTTTTGCCGCCAAGTTCAGTGTGAATAGGTACATGGTAGATTAAAGGAATAAGATGTTCATTGGTGACATTTGTTTTAGGGAGTGAATTTGTGCCACGTACTTTACTTAAGCACATAATATAGTCAGGTTTGTAACATGCATGAGAGTTGTAGAAGTGGGAGGTTAGATCCTTTTAGCCTTTAATATCATTAGTGAGAGTTATAATAGGTGTTTCTTCTGTGGCTAAGGAATTACACTTTGTCTTTGATTTTGATTTTTGCAATTAGCTCATGGGGTTACTGGGGCTTAATAATGAGGCCGTGTAATATTGCCTGATGTTGTATCAGATTATTTTACCACGCTTTACCATTTATTACTATTCTTATTATGTTTGTTGTGATTTCTCTTATATTGCTTTTGTGCCATGATTCTTTTTCTTAATTGATTGGTTAGGTTATATTTTTTGATCATAATGTAGGAAACAGACTTTTGAAAATTGAACCGATACTCAAACGATTGAATTTCGAAAACAAACGCAAAAAACATGCCCGGGAAACATGTAACATTGATCGAAAGATATATTATGAAGACGAACATATCTTGTTTGCTACAGATTAAGTACCGTTACAATCTTAGAGAAATTGTTTGAAACACTGGAGTTTCGTTCTTCAAGAGGGAGTATATTGTTTCAAGGGGAAGAAAATAGAGAAACGTATTTTTCTCTTTACATGCTACAAGTAACGTTATCCCATTTTCTTTTTATTTTATATATTGCATTATTTTCACTTAGAAAATAACTGTCATTTCCTCTTATCCTTCACTTACAAGCCAAGTTTTGGCCCAACATGGGTGTACGGGTTTAACTTGGTCCATCAAATAAAAAACCCATCACGTAATAAACACAAAAACATTGCATGCATATTTAGTGGACGAGAACTTTATAATTCATAATTTGGTAAAAAAAAAATTGTGTGAATACCTTAGCCAACAAATGATCAAGTTTAGGTACCGAAAGGATACTAATTATATAACTAGTGTAATTGTCATCAAGATTTATAGTGGTGTAAAAAGTGAGATCTACTCCCGTATTTCACTTGACTATGAGTTAACCCAAAGACTAGTGGCAATGCCTTCTCATTATAGAATTCCCATAGGCTTAATTGAACTAAATTGAGTATCTCACTTGACTACGAGTTAACCTCAATAGACTAGTGGCAATGCCTTCTCATTATAGAATTCCCATAGGCTTAATTGAACTAAATTTGAAAATCCCAACGCTGTGAAAGAGATAAGGGTACGGGAGAATTCACGCTGATCGAGGACCGTCAGTTGACAATTTGACATTACTTATAAACCCTCATCTCCCTGACTCCTGTTCGGGAGAGTCACGACATTTTTTAATCACGATACAAGTATTTTTATTTTCATAAATTGTACATTATAAAATGAAAATATAAAAATCACATCTTGCATTTTAATAATGTTAGATTGCATCTTCATAAATAAAATCTCAAAAATATGTCTAGAAGTGAATATTGGGAAATTTGCATATTCATATTTCATGAGTAGATTCATTCCTTTAGTATTGCATTTAACTTGCATCTTTGATAATTTATTACAAAAAAGGACGTTATAAGTGGTATAAATTTTGTATGATGATCACTTCAATGTCAAAAAAAATTTAGTGATCACACCGGTGCTTGGTTGAAGGAAGTAAGTGCCTCCGGCAATAAATTCTAACAATTCGTCCGATATGGCTTTTTCAAGAAAATGTTTACTCCAATGTGGTGATTCATCTGTTTTTTCCCCCTTCTACATGCTTCATTTCTACTTGTTAACTAAGACTTGCTCTAGTGGTCAACATTTCCACATGGGGACATGTGAGTGAGGAAATAGGGTTTTGCAACTATCTAACAATGCATAGGACACACAATCTAAGTAGTACCAATACACAACGTGACACAACATAACACGATACACTAATACGTCATTTCTAAAAGAAAAAATAGAGAATTATGATAAATTGGGACATGTTGATATTAAATGTATAATTTTATATGCACATGATAAATTACCATTTTTATGATTATTTCAATCAAATTAATTTGATTCAAATCCATAAATTAATGAAAAAAAGATTGAGAAAGAGACATGCGAAGAGAGAAAGAGTATATACATATCAGTGGTGTGTTTCTTCTTCTTCTTCTTCTTCTTCTTCTTCTTCTTCTTCTAGACCCTTGGAGAATGTTAGTACTTCCTTGCATATAGTAGCTTGTAAAATAAATGTAGGATAGGACCAGATAATATATATTTTTTAAAACCTGTAAATGATGGAAAAATGGTAGGGGGAATTAAAAAGAAAGGACAATAAGAAAATTAAAAATTAAATTCTTTAAAAAAAATAATTAGAATACCGAGCGGGCGATTAATAAGGTGGTAGGAAAACGATCCTCTCAGTCGGTGATGAAACCACCATTTTCTTCTTTTCCGAGTTTAAAACGTTCTAGAAGGAGATGAAAAACAAGAAGCAATAAGACAACTCAGCGCAATCGCGCATCGTTCTCTTCTCGGATCTCTTCTTTTGTGGGATCAATCCTCTAACTTCCCCGAGCTTCTCGAGCTCGAGCTCTGTATATTCCTGCGCTATTTCTTCCCTCTCGTGCTCTCCATTGCAAGTTTCGGCTATTAATTTTGCCCCAAATGCCTCACTTCTAAAGTTAAGTTTTGAAGAAAAGGTTAAATTTGTCCTCAAGTCATTAGTTTAGGGCAAACATGTGCTGGACGACGTCACTGAGGGCAATTCATGCTAATTTACTATGCTGGCGAGTTACGCTAGATAGATGTAGCCATGTCGGATTTTCTGATGACCCAAACTCGCGATGATAGTGAGATGGTCGTCTTTTTTTTTAATCAAAGTGGCATGATCGTCTTCTGAAGCTAAGGCCCACTTTTATCATATCTAGCTCTAGATACTGCTGCAAAGGGGTATATCAAGAACTTAGGCTGGTGGGACCAATTGTAAAGTGGTGCGTTTTGATGTGAACCAATGGTATTAGCAAGCATAATTTTATAGGCTGCTTGCCTGTAAAGATAGATTATTGACAGTAAAGGCCGTATCACGATGAAAGCTTTCAATTGATATTCGGTGTAACTTATGTATATCCGGTTTAGAAGACAAAACCCAATTATTCTTTGAGTGTAACTGGACCAGAGTATATGGTAGAGTATCATTGCATAGAATGGTATCCGACGTTTTTCAGGAAGATTGGATTTTTAACTTCATTGGATGATAAGAGCTACAAAGGGCAAGAATTTGGAAGCACGACTCCTCAAGTTATCCTTCTTAACGACCATGTATTGTATTTGGAGGGAAAAGTACCAAAAAAGTCATAAACCTATTACATTGATATAAATTTAGTCCTAAACTTTTTAATTTGACCAATTCAATTATAAACCTTTTAATATTAATACGAATTCAGTCCATTCGGCTAATTTTAGCTAGTCAATGCTGACGTGGACGTCGGCTGGTGGCTAGACGCTGACGTGGCAATTTTTATGATTTTTTAAATATTTTTTTTGAATTTCTTTTGAATTTCTTTTGAATTTTTTTCTTTTTCCTTTTCTTTTCTCCCTTCTTCCTCTTCCTCCTTAGACTATTCCGGTGGTGACTGGCAAGCCTCCGGTGAGGCTTGCCGACCACTGGGCGAGAGCCGCAAAGCCCTCACCTGCCGTCGACGAGGGTCGCAGCCCTCGCTTGGCCTCTCCCAAGGTTGCCGGTGAGGCGGCTTTGCCCGGATCTAGGCGAGGCCAGCCTTTCCCTGTCCTTGAAGCGAGCGAAGGCGGCCTCTCCTGCAGCTAGTGTGGCCATAGCAGCCATTGCCAGGGCAGAGGCAAGGGCCGCTAAAACCTCACCAGCTGCCGACGAGGATTGCAGCCCTTGCTCGACCTCTCCCAGGGCTGCAGGTAAGGCGGCTTAGCCTAAATTTAGGTGAGGCCAGCCTTGCCTTGGCCTTGTCGTGGGTGAAGGTGGCCTCGTCATTGGTCGACAAGGCCAGCACGGCCCTCGCCAGGCCTTGCCGGCGACCATCGCTAGGGGCCAGGGCTTGGCGAGGGCCATGTTGGCCTTGTTGGCCATAGATGAGGCTGCCTTCACCCGCGGCAAGGCAAGGACGAGGCTGGCCTCGCCTAGATCTAGGCTAAGCTGCCTTGCTCGCGGCCCTAGGTGAGGCCGAACGAGGGCCATGACCCTCGCCGGCAGTTGGTGAGGGCTTAGCGGCCCTCGTCTCTGCCCTGGCGATGGCCGCCTTTGCCCGTGGCAAGGCTAAGGCAAGGCTGGCCTCGCCTAGATCCAGGCAAAACCACCTCCCTGATGGCCTTGTGAGAGGCCGGGCGAGGGCCGTGACCCTCACCGGTGGTAGGCGAGGGCTTCATGGCCCTCACCAGCCATCAGTGGAACAGTCGGAGAAAAGAAAAATGATAAAAAAAGAAAAAAATCGAAAAAAAAAAATTTTAAAAATCATAAAAATTGCCACATCAACGTCCAGCCATCGGCTGATGTCCACATTAGTGTCGACTGGCCAAAATTAGCCGAATGGATTGAATTGGTAGAAATATTAAAAATTTTAGGACTGAATTAGTCCAATTGAAAAATTTAGGACTGAATTGGTACCAATGCAATAGGTTTAAGATTTTTTTGGTACTTTTCCCATATTTGGATGGAGTGCAATTGTAGACTTCCAAAATAAGACAATTGAGATGCATCTTCTTTTGGCTAAGATACGTAAAATTGTAAGAGGTAGGGCTTCACTTTCCCATAATTATAAACCCTCCAAGGCAAATATTTATTGGCAACTATACGGAGTCTTCTTACCTCCATATTCTCACATAATTAATTCTGTTTGTAAAGTTGGAGGATGCTTGTAAGTATCTGTACTTCATCTTGTCAATGACATTTACATATTTATACCCAAAAAAAAAAAGTGGCATGATCGCTTGAAAGGTTTTGGTATTAACGTATGTGTAAAAGTTATGAGATGAACTTTTTTCCATAATTTATTTTAGGAAGTACATATAGAATATATTCCTAGCACATCATATTTGTGTTATTCACTTTCCTTTTATGCATTAGTTCATTTTAGGAAATTCGCTTGAGTTTTTTAGAGTTTCCATCTACCGCTCACTCAGTCCTGTCTCGGGGGTAATAACAAGGCGTTGCATTTTTATTTTTATTTTTGGTTAAAACCCACCCCATTGGTGGTCGCGTGGTTTGCGCTCAATTCCTCTTCCAAAAGGGAGCGAGTTCGAATCCTCGTGGTCGCTTGTGCAACTCACCTGTGGTCCGGGGGAGGTGGGTTGCCCCGGGTTTACGCCACCGGCTGCTGGCTGTACGGCGGTTCCCGAGTCACCAAAAAAAAAAAAGGCATTGCATTAACTTTGCCAAATAAGGCTCGTGTTGCTTTTTACATCTGCTTTAATTTGTGTTAATTATTATTGGACGATTTATTGCTTGCGCACTTATGCATGGCTATGCAGATTTACACGTTCAGGGAATAAAAATTTGAAAGATTGCATGAAAATCGTTTCTATAAAAGAGAATGTATTATTAGATGAATCATCCGTAACAAAGTCCACAAACCTATAAATCTCTAGTTTGCAGAAGTAAGATGGGTGCCCACGACTTGGCTTATAATCGACTTGTAACATACTAGTAGCATCTCATAAGTTTAATAGTTAATGGATGATTATATGAGAAAACCAAGTCACCAACGGTAGGGCTTAGGAGCTAGGTAGCACGGACACGGCGACACGGACACGCGACACGACACGACACGACACGCGATACGTCATTTCTCAAAAAGTAGAGAATTTCGACACGTTCCGACACGTTAAATATTAAATAAATATTTTTATTTTTAATTAATTTGATTCAAATTCATAAATAAATAAATAAAGAGTTTACAATGAATTTATACTAATGATATTAATAAATTTTACACTTTTTTTATTTCATTATCCTAAATTTATATTTATTTTTCGAAATCTCCCCTCCCCCCAACTTTACTTTTATTTTTCGAAACCCCACCCCCCCCCAATCTGCGCCCAAGGGCCTGCATGTTTTCGTTTCTGAGAAGTGTTTATAAACACTTTTTCTGTTTTTTTGTTCCAGGGAACAAAAAAAGAACAGAAACGCGTTTGGTTGCGTTTCTGTTCTTTTTTTGTTTTTTTGTTCCTGAAACAAAAAAAGAGTAGAAACGAGAAACAACAAAAAGTTGTTTCTCGTTTCAGAAACAATTCTCAAGAAACAATTTTTGGTTTTTGTTTCTCCTTCTCTCTCTCCTCTTCTCTTCCTCTTTTCTTCTTCTTTCTCTTTGGCCGGTCACCGGCCGAGGCCATGGCCGGCCGTCGAGGGCCGGCGACGCCGTCGGCGACCTCGCCGGAGCGTCGCCGGCCCCTGGTGAGGCGAGGCGTCGCCGGCGCGGTCGAGCTCGAGCCTCGCCGGCGCGGGCGAGCTCGAGCCTCGCCGGATCTGGGCGAGCCCGAGCTCGCCCAGCCAAGGCGAGGCTCGGCGTCGCCGGCGCGGGCGAGCTCGAGCCTCGCCCGCGCCGGCGACGCCGAGCCTCGCCGGATCTGGGCGAGCTCAAGCTCGCCCAGCCATGGCGAGGCGCGGCCTCGTCGGATCTGGGCGAGCCCGAGCTCGCCCAGCCAAGGCGAGGCTCGGCGTCGCCGGCGCGGGCGAGGCCGAGCCTCGCCTTGGCTGGGCGAGCTCGGGCTCGCCCAGATTCGGCGAGGCCGCGCCTCGCCATGGCTGGGTGAGCTCGAGCTCGCCCAGATCCGGCGAGCCCGAGCTCGCCCAGCCAAGGCGAGGCCGAGCCTCGCCCAACGACGGCGAGGCTCAGCCTCGCCAGGGGCCGGCGAGCCTCGCCGTGGCTGGGCGAGGCTGCCGGCCCCGTCGGCCGGTCGCCGGAGGCCGGCGACCGGCCGAAAGAAAAAAAGAAAAAAACAAAGGAAAAAATGAAAAATGAAAATAAAAATATAAAAAAATTAAAAGAAACAAAAAAAGAACAAAAATGTACCAAACGTGTTTCTGTTTATTTTTTATTCCCGGAACAAATTTACCAAACGCATATTTTTGTTCAAGAAGTGTTCCCCGGAACAGAAACACTTTTTTTTGTTTCTGTTCCCTGGAACAAAAAAAGAACAGAAACGTTACCAAACGCAGCCCAAGCTTCCCTCGTCCTTTTTCCCCCCAATTTTTTTTTCACTATCTTTTTCCCTCCCCACCACCTGACAGCCCAATGGGTCGATTCCCCCCACTCCCAAATTAATTTTTTATTCTTTCCCTCCCACCATCGTCCATTTCCCCCCCCCCCCCCCCCCACCTGTCCGTCACTTTCCCTCCTCCCCCAAAATACATACCCATCAGACTCCCATTTTTTTTTTTATTATTTTTGAGTTTCTCAGAAACCCTAGCTTCTTTAATTCTCCTCGCCGCTCGCGACCTTTCCTCTTCTCCTCCTCCCTCCTCGCCGCTCGCCACTCCTTGCCCAACCCCCTTCCTCGCCACTCGCCGCTCCTCGCCCGACCCCCTTCCTCGCCGCTCCTCACCGCACGCACGACCCCCTTCCTCGCCGCTCGCCGCCCGCCGCTCGACCGCCTTCCTCTCTTCTTCCTCTCGCCTTTGATCCTTTCTCCCTCGCAGCTGTAGCCTCGTCGGATCCATCGCAGCATCACAGTGGCGGCCCTCGCCTCAGTTTATGCTCAGCCGTCTCTCTCTCCGTCGCTCCCTCCCGGACACGCGTGTCGAAACGTGTCGGGCAAAGGTTGACCACGTGTCGGATTTTCGACACGCGTTGACCGCGTGTCCGGCCGTGTCCGTGCTACCTAGCTTAGGAGAGCCTATTTCAAACATAAGAGCCGCCTTGTAAGAAGGACCATTTGCACTTGCTGCCGTTTGTTAAACTATTTTAGGATTTCATCTCAAGAGTGTCGCGACTTATAGCGACATTTTTTCACTTAAGAAAATTCATTAAAAAAAATTACAGGATGTTATGGGGTTGCTTGGAACCCCCACTAGAACCGAGAATTTCTAGAATGGTTCCAAGTCCCTATAGGAAAAGTTTCGGGTTTCAAAAACTTTAAAGTGATGACTACATGATAGGTTTTAGGTAGAACAATACCTTATCCATCCTGCAACTTGCACAATCTAATCATACCAAGGGAGGAGGATTTAAGATATGCCAAGTTATACAATCTGTAAAGCCAAGGTTAATTATAAGGAAGATAATTACACGTAAGAGAGGAAGCTTCGTATTATCCTTCCTGGGTGCTTTGTTTAAGTGCAATATCAAGGGAACCCCTTCCTAGCAACAAAAATTTCAAGGCAACCCTTGGCTTTTCTTATTAAGAGCAAACTACGTATTATATATCTCACTAAATTAGTTATGAATTAAAATCTACACATATTCTGTCAGTATCGTTTGTAAGAATAAATTGACTATTATGTACGGTGATAATCAGGGAAAAATGAAAGAATAATTAACATGATGCTATCAGCTAAAATGTGAAAAATCATACATCACTAATGCAGACTACAGTGTTATCACAAAAAAAGTACTATATTTTTCATTCTTTTTGAACGTTTCCATTAGATAAACAATCGAATCCGACCGATATATTATAAGGTGGTTACATATGCAGAACGTTGGATTGACAGAAACAATAAGGAAAGACCAAAAATAAATTGTTGTGGTTTGATTTTGCACGCAGAAGAAGATAGGGACGCCAAGCCTTTTGTCGTTTATCCCCAGTAGGAGTGCCCATGTGCTGTCCCATATTCCAAGAAGATAATCTCTGAACACTACGAAACAAGCGCTCGACGCCAAAAAGTGTTTTCTTTTAATTCGTCCAACCTCGAGTGTGCAGGCTTGAAAGTCTTGGTCTTTGTTTAATCTTTTTGGGTAGGTGGAAGTCTTGGTCTTCTACTGTATAACTTTCTCTCTCCATTAACTCATTATCACTTTCCTTCACGAGAGCCCTTGTTGTTCTCTGCACCGACTAATTCACCTATGGCCATTGAAGAACTCTTTCTGGATTCCTTCTTTCGAGTCCTGTCCGACAAGTTATCTTCTTTGGGATTGGTATATCCACAAGGGGAAGGAATCCACACAGCCCTGCTCCAAAAATGGAAGATGATGCTAGAATCAATCACTTCTATGCTAGATGATGCAGAGAACAAGCAACTAAACGGCAACCATCTAGTGAAGCTGTGGCTAGACGATATTAGGGACTTAGCTTATGACATGGAAGATTTGCTCGATGAGTTCGAGATTGAAGTCGCTCAAGCCAAGTTGAAGGCAGAATCCAGCACAAGTAGAGGTCAAGTAAAAAGGAAGTTATTTTCCTTTAGCCGACCGCACTCGCTCATGTTTGAAACAAAGTTACAAGAGATTGATGGCAGGTTTGAAGCGATTTTTAATAGGATGGCTCACCTAGGCTTGAGAGAGCATGCTGGAGACAGATCCCACTTCACCAACAAAAGGCTCCCCAGCACTTCTCTGCCAGAGCTTCAATTTTTTGGTAGGGAGGAGGAAGAAGCACAGTTATCCAAAATATTGATCGGTGACGTCCAAAATTCCGATGCCACTCCGAGCATAGTCTCCATAGTTGGGATGGGTGGTGTTGGAAAGACAGCCTTGGCTCAACGACTGTATAATGATCCTAAGGTAAGTAGCTATTTCGAGAGGAGAGCATGGGTTTGTGTCTCTGATGTTTTTGATGTTCTCGACATAACAAAGAATATTTTGCGATCAATCACTTGTTTGCCCTGCGAGGGCAAAGATCTTAACTGGCTCCAAGTTAAGTTGAATGACAATCTATCTGGGAAGAAATTTCTTGTGGTTTTAGATGATGTCTGGAATGAGAAGTACGGAAAATGGGCTTCCCTCTTAAAGCCATTTGAAGCAGGGGCTAAGGGAAGCAAGATCATCATCACGACACGCAATTTCACTGTTGCTTCCATAACAAAAGCTTCGCCATATTGTTTGATGGAGTTGTCTATTGATAATTGCACCAATTTATTAGCCTATCATGCTCTGGGAGCAAGAAATTTTGAGAGGCACCCAAATCTTGAAACAAAAGGAAAGAAAATAGCTGAAAAATGTAAAGGTTTACCTTTGGCAGCAAAGATGTTGGGTGGTCTCCTGTGTAATAAAGGAAGTCCTGATGAGTGGGGAGCTATCTTAAATGACAGAATATGGGATCTTCATATGGGAAATAATGATGAGGTTATCTCGGCGTTGATATTGAGCTATGTCCATCTTCCTTCTTATTTGAAAAGATGTTTTGTTTATTGTGCCGTATTTCCCAGGGATTACGAAATTGAGAGGGATGAGTTGATACTCTTGTGGATAGCAGAGGGCTTTTTAGATGGAGAAAATGCAAAGGAGAATATCTTGAGACTAGGGCAGGATCACTTTGATGAGTTAGTATCCAGATCATTTCTTCAACAATCAAATGTCAACGCATCTTGTTATTTAATGCATGATCTTTTAAATGATCTAGCAAAGTCAATTGCGGGTGGGACATGCTTTAGTTCAGAGGAGTCTCAGCTAGCAGGGAATGAAGATGATGTGTCTTTGGAGAAAGTTCGTTATGCATTATTGATCTCATCGTGGCATGTTACATCAAAATGCTTGAGAGCATATGCCAATATGAAGGTATTAAGAACTTTAATTCTAACTTTTAGATCTAATCGGACCTCAGAAAAATTGTCTATTTCCAACAAAGTGTTGCATGACTTGCTAACAACATTGAAGTACTTGAGGGTCTTCTCGTTATGTCATTGTAACATCATGGAGGTACCAAATTGTGTTGGTGATTTGAAATATCTTCGATATCTCAATTTTTCGTACACTGATATTGAAAGGCTACCTGAATCGATTGGCGCCTTGGGCAAACTACAAGCTTTGATCTTGAGAAGTTGTCAAAAGCTTTCTATGTTGCCTCAAGGAATCACAAATTTGGTTAGCTTACAGTTTCTTGACATAAGAGATACAGTGAATCTAAAAGAGATGCCATTGTATATTGGTAATTTGAGGAATCTTATTATTTTGTCCAAGTATGTGGTAGGACAAGAGAAAGGAGCACAATTAAAGGAGTTAAATAACTTGCCATATCTTCAAGGAGAATTATTCATATCGGAATTGCAAAAGGTGAAAGAAGTTGGAGATGCAATTGGTGCTAATTTGTTTCAAAAGCAAGGCCTTAGCAAGTTAGTCTTGCATTGGAATGAAGATTTTGGAAATCTCCGAAATGATAAGCTAGAAGCACAAGTGCTTGGCTCTCTACAGCCTCACACTAATCTTGAAGATCTCACTATCTCATCCTATGGTGGTAAAATATTCCCATCATGGTTAAACAGTCCATCTTATTCTAAGATAGTGTCTTTGCGCTTGGTTGGTTGTCCTAATGTTAGATTGCTGCCATCACTTGGAGAGCTACCTTCGCTCAGAGAATTATCTCTTGAGGGTCTACATGCAATGGGCATGATAGGCTCTGAATTTTACGGATCTACAAGGCCTTTTTCATCCTTAACAACTTTGAAGTTCAAACAGATGTTGGCATGGAAAGATTGGTCTTGTTATGTTAGTGGCCAAGAAGTACAATTCTCCTATCTTCAGCATCTTGTTATTCAGAGCTGCCCTGTGTTGATCGGAGCATTGCCTTGTCAACTTGATCATCTCATAAGGCTTGAAATTCGTTCATGCCCGCATTTGAATATCTCAACCAGTGTGGTTTGTCTTCCTTCTCTTTGTGAGTTATGCCTTGAGGATTGTAACAAGGAAATCTTAAAAAGCTTGGTTAACCTAACTTCTTTAACCATTCTCAGAATTGAAAATCTTGCAGAGCTTGTTTGCTTGGATCATGGGTTTATGAGCTGCTTGGTCAAGCTAAAGGAGCTTCATATAAGAAGCTGTGACAAGCTAACATACTTGTGGCAAGATGGAAATGAAATGCAAAATCTTACTTGCCTTCAAACAATAGTCATCAAAAGTTGTCCACAATTCACATCTTTTGTGGCGGAAGAAGGAGAGATAAAGCTACCTTGCAACCTTGAAATGATGGAATTGAGTGATTGCATGAGTTTAGAAAAGCTTCCAAGCAAAATGCACACCATCAACTCTCTCAAACATTTGAGGATTGATAATTGTCCGAAACTCATGGGTCTAACCATTCTTCCAAATGACCCCAGTAGCAATATCCCGATGTCTCAACTCGAATCTCTGCAAATAGTTGGAGATGAATCTCTAACAAACTTTTTGTTTGCAAAGGGTAGACTTGCTACTTTGAAGACACTTACTATTAGGGAGTGTAAGGAAGTGGAATCGTTGGAAGAGATTGTTGTGGAATCACTTGAATATATGGCTATTGTTAGCTGTGAGAATCTAGGAAGCTTGCCACAATACCTTCACAAGCTCTCCCATCTCACTCATTTGGAAATAATTGACTGTCCAACATTGGAGGTGGAGTGCTTTCCTCCCCTTCCCATCAGCTTGCAATCTTTTATTCTTTACAAGTGTCCAAAGATAAAGTCTCTACCAAATGAATGGCATCATCTTACATCCCTCCAGAGGCTAGAAATATGGAGTTGTAGAAATCTCAAATGCTTCCCCAAAGGAGGTTTGCCTCCCAATTTGTTGCAGCTTAGAATTTCAGAGTGCGAAAATCTAAAGCAGCCAGCGAGAGAATGGGGCTTACCATTGCTCACATCCCTCGAGTCTCTAGCAATTGATGGCAGCATGGGAGGGGAGGGAGAGAAGGTGTGCTATCCTTTAGAGGACGAGGACGCGTGGAGTCTTATGTTTCCTTCCTCTCTAATTTCTCTTCATATGAGAAATATGTGGAATGTGGAAAGATTATCAAGCGGTCTTCGCAATCATCTCTCCTCTCTCCGACATTTATCAATTGAAGATTGCCCGAAGTTGAGGTGCTTGCCAGAGGATGGCCTCCCTCCCTCCCTCCAAGTATTGGACATACTTGGAAGTGAGATTCTAAAAGATCGATGCTCAAAATTCACTGGTGACTATTGGCCCCTCATCCAAGAAATCCCTCACATCCTCATTGGGGACATTTCAATCCAATGAATTGAAATCAATCACACTTGACCCGTGATAAAAGATTTGTCTCCATTGACCACCTTCTCTCCTTCATGTAATGCTTCCTAACTTTTTTCGTTCTTTCGCTTTCATTTGCTAATTGCTGTGATTCTTGTTCGATCTAAAGCAAGCTATTTGTTTTGAAGGCATGAAATTCTACTTCGTCAATTCAATGCTTATTTTTGCGCACAAAAAAATTCAATTCTTATAACCAACTGATTTTTTTTCCATGGAGACGTTTCACATAGATTTCCAAAAACCAGCTACTGAAGGTCAAAAACAGAAAAAAACTGACTTTCCGGTGTGTGTTCTCACTTGGGTTGGATCGGCTCTGTTTTGTTCAATGCTAAAGTATAGGATGAAATGCTCACAGTGCTGCCTCTTCTATATTGATGACATATGATGAACTCTGCTTGATGCCCACAAAGTTTGCTTGTTTTTGCACCCGGTTGACCCGCCAAACAAAATGCGAATGAAAATTCGTCATGCTTTGCATGAGAATCACGAAGAATCATAATATTCCACAGTGAAATTCAATCTGCATTTTCAGTGTTTGTTGTATGTTCTCTTCCCAACATCTTTTTCTTGTGCCCCAACTCATTCACTGTGACTGTTTTGCAGATATCAACGTGATCTGTATTGGCTCAAACCTCTTGGGAGGATCACATTGCGAAAGCTGTTGAGGTAGGACTAATGTAGTAAATGTGATGTGTCATATATGGCAATTTAACAAAAAAACAAAAGAGAAGCATTTAATTTTATTTGGTGCACTAATATATTCTAAATTTTCTTCAGTGATATGATCTAGATAAGAATAACTCTTCCAACATACTCAAATCAATGTTCGGAAAAAGAAGTTTATGTTCTTCCAATGACAGCTATTGTACAGATGGAAGAGTGGATTGAAAATAGAGGTTTAGAATATGGGAATTATAACAGTTGGCCTCTGAATGAACCCTGCTTATCAAAACTATTGAAAAATTGAATGCCTGGTCAACTGTGAAAGTTCATCTTTCTTCTATTCAAATACCCACTCCATCTCTTGCCAACGTTTTTCCTACGTATTGTTCTTCTTGTGTAGGACTGGCAAGGGGCGGCGGGATCAATCGCCAGGGCTACTCTCTTGATGTTACTTTGCGGATTCTGTTTTCTGCAAAGTTGTGGATCTGGTGCTTTGTAGGATTATATCTGCAGGAAGTTTTAATAGATTGTTTCTTCACAGTAAGTGTGCTGAGATAATGCTTGTGTTATTTTCCGTTATATTCTGTGATGTCTTTGTTTCATTTTGAAGGCAATGTATGAAAGTTGACTCGAGGTGTTTCGTGCTTTTAATGGGACTGGTAGATACGTGCATTGCACGTGAAAGTTATGCTATTCATACTTAGTGATTATTTTTTTCAAATTTAAATTTATAAAGCATAGCGACAGTGTATAGTAACATACTATGAAAAGGTCGCAACTATTATATGAATGAATATACACACCTGTTTACGAATAGATACTGTTCTTGATAAGAAGACACAACTATATTCATTAACTTTGAAGTGTAGTGATTTATAACAACAAAACGAATAACAAGTGAATCGAAAAGTTGTAAATTGATTTCAAAGGTAGTGTCTTATGGTTATTACATATCTAAAGAAAAAATGTGTAGATTAGGATATGACTAAGGTTGACAACGTTTTGTTGACACATGAATTTTAGCCAATGCGTTATACAAAGAAAAAAATTCGAGATTAGAGATCTATGATCCAGACAGGCCTGTTTCTCGTCAAAAAAAAGTTGTTTCAGTGTTTTTCAAGTTAATTTCATTGGATGCAACTCAATTCCAATGTTAGTTTTGGCAAAATTACATCGACTGGATTCACTTTGATTGGTTTGGCCGACTAATCATTGACAAAATCAATATGGGTTGGTCCAGTTTAGCCAATTCACTTTGGCCCATTTTAGTCTAAGGTTTAAATTAGCTAATTGAGATCCAATTTGACAATTAGATTGCAATTACATTTTGAGATCTAACTCATGTCGTCATGTAAAAGTCAATTGAGAAATTTGAGATGCCAAAAGTCAATTCAATTGAACCAATCGCATACAATCCGAGCAAATTTGATTTAATTGAAATCATCTTTGGCAATTGAACGCAAAAGTTACGACAACTTAATCAAGCCCCAATTTGAGATATTGAATCAATTGAGATGGGATTGACATACCCATGGTGCAATTGTAACAAATTAATTTGTCAATAGTCAATTTGATTGAGTTGAGCCATTTTAATTGCATTGATCCAATTCGAACAATTTGGGCTAATTTGCTTAGCCAATGCCTAATAAAATTTGCAATTACGTCCAATTGATCAGATAAGTTGAGCCACATAATAAAATTGGACTATATTACATAGAAATTGAGCCGATAGGATCAATTCAACCCTGTTCAACTAAATTTGATCGAGCCAAAATTGTGGGCGGCGACCACCTCTCTATCCCCATGTCCAAGAAATTACCAAATTGCCATTTGCTTAATCACTAAAGAACCTTGGCCAAGTCATCAATCCATGTTATCAAAACTTGACCGATATTGAGCATTCCTTAATTATTAAGGATGCAATCCCAACCATTCATCATCCTTGAATCCTAGTCATCCATCTTGCCAACTCACTAATCCATATGACTTGGAATGGACCAATGAGAAGCAATCTTAATTATTAAGCATTTATTTCAAAACCTTGGATAAACACAATGACCAACACTCAAACTTGAGGAATTATATAAGATTTTTTCACTCGGGGGTTCAGCCATTTTTTACAAAATATTTTCCCTCTCAAAGATCTATCATTCCCCCTCTCTCAGGCGGCACTCTCCGACGCCCTTGCTGGCCGTTCGCTGGCTATTTTCCGGCGAGCCACAAGGACGCTGTCGCTCTTCTGAACATTCTCGAGCCACCAGTGGTCGGCGTTCCACCAGAGTTTCACTGGAAGATCTTGTAGTTGGCTGATTTCCTCCTTGGTTCTAAGCGCGATCTCCACGTTGGTACTCTGTCCGGCAGTTTCGAGTCGCTGTTTTGGCTAATCGGTGATGGTTCTTCAGCTTCCGACCTTTGCGACAACGATCTTTAGCCTGTCCTCGACGTCCACGTGATCGGAGCTCACCAAAATTGCCGTCGGATTTCTCTTTCTTCATTGATTAAGTGATTATTTGAAGTTCAACATTCGTGGATTCTAAATGTTTTTGCTCCAATTAATCTATTGTGCCGAGCCTCTGTAGCCAAACCATTTAAGTCACCGAGGTAGACGCGGTGGCCGGATCTTTCGATCGTATGTCAAGGTGTCCATAGTCAAGGTTGGTGCGTATAAACATGGAAAAGCTCTAGCCAAAGCATGTTTAACCAAGCATGTGTTAGTGATGAATGTTGTTGATCCTTGCTGAATGATGTTGAATGCTATATAGTACCGACATGGACACGCGACACGTGTCACGACATGCCGACACGTCATTTCTAAAAAAATAAAGAATTCCAACACGTTCTGACACGTTATATATTAAATATATATTTTTATATATAAATATAAAAATAAATAAATAATAAAAAAAACATAGAGTTAATATATACTAAAAATATTAATCCAACACTTGTTAATATCATTTATTGTTTTAATTTGACAGATATTAAATGAGAAATTCAAAAATTACAAACACCAAAAGAGTAAATTTGAAGGAATATATCATGTTTTCTTACACTTGTCGAAAATTAGTGAGATTTCTTATAATCCCAGACAGATTCGAAATTCATGATATAAACTAGCTTGGAGCCCCTTTGCAAAACAAAGTTTGAGAAAAATGAAAATCTAAGATAAGAACTCTCAAAGTACAACCAAAAGAAAAGGAAATAACTAAATTCGCTAGGAAAAATGTAACCAAAAGAGATCACTCGTGGGCGACGCCTGCGAGAGGTGGAAAGGAGCAAAAGAAAATCACGACTTTAAGTCTGCGGGGCTAGCGGAGCGACGCAGGGAAGAAAAGAGGCATTTCATTGTCACTCACGGGAAGGTCAAACTTATAAGTGAGAAACTTGAGAATGAGAATTTTCTTATTTCCCCTTATTTTTATTATTTTCATTATTTTTTCATATATTTATATTTTGATCCCTCAAGTATTGAAATTTTTTAAAATTGACCTCATACGTGTTAGAATTTCGAACTTGCATGTCGGAGCGTGTCGAGAAGAGTTGACCACGTGTTGGATTTCCCAACACTCATTAACCGTGTGCCAGAACGTGTCGAAGCGTGTCGGAGTGTCAGACACGACACGAAGGCTTCTGGAGAGTGTCGGTGTTTCTTAGGTTGTATGTGGCTTGAATGTGTTCTAGAATGCTTAATTTAGGCTTAGAAACGCATATACTTAAACATGTGGGTTTGAGCATGTTCGATGAAAATTGGAAATTCGGAGTTCCAGGTACCTCTTGGTGTTCTCCGATTTTTCAAAATTCTAAAGTTGGAATTTCAATTTCTCACGTGAAATATCACTTTAACGTTATATCCGTAGCTTCACATTAATATAATTTTCATAAAAGTCTAACATTGTTTTGATCAAAATCTCGCATCCATAAGGTAGCGATGACTTTCGCAATCGAAGTAAAAACTGAAGTCAGATTTTCTCAAACTTTGTTTTGCAAATTCGACTTAATTTGAGCCTCTTTTTTTTTTTTTTTTTAATGCAAAAACCTAAAACTAAAAAGTTGCTCTTTGGATATAAATGAGTATACTGGAAATCTTGAGGACTACATAGCAAATTTTAGGGGGGGGTCAAATTGGCCAAAAAATGGGACTAGGTCAGACCCGGCCTAGAAAATTGCTTTCATCATGTAGAGAAAACCGGACGATCTCCGCTCGGATAAACCCTCTGACTTTCAGAGAAAACCCTCTCGTCATGTAGAGCTTCACTATCTACCGTCAATGGTAGTTTTGCCCTAACTAAACCCTATTCCACAGTTGATTTCCCCTCAATCGAAGCTTTTCTCCCTTCATCCCCTCAATTGTCATCCCCCTCAGTATTTCTGCTGCCATTTCTTCCTGTTAGTGCTTCCGCTAGTTCTCGCTCGAAGCCCTTCACATCCAATTTGCATATGCTCGCGGATGCTTTGTCTGCATTGAATTTCAAATTCAGATGCGATTTTCCTTAGCGAGTTCGTATTCCGCTGTCTTACTCGATTTTCCACCTTCACTCATACCTATCAGCATCACCATATCTTCTTTTCCCCTATTATCTTGGCCTTCGTCTTCTATTCCTTTGCATGCTGTCTTACTCCGGTTTGTGCGCAATATCCACATCTACTTCCATACCCTGATTCCATGGATGAGAAGGACCTGGAGGAGGATTCACGACTGGCTGTGCTTTACACCAGGTTGGGCAATCTCAGTGCTGACCTTGAAATTGAAGTGTGGGATGACCCGCTGCCGCTGCAGAAAATTGAAGAGTGCAAGCTTATCATAGTTGGTAAAATTCTGTCAAACCCTTCAATAAATTTCCAGGCTTTACAAAATACTCATAAATGTTCCTGGCGTTCAGAACAGGTAGATATAACTCAACAAGACACTGGCATATATGTTGCAAAATTTAAATCTGAAGAGGAGAAAAGGTGGATATTAGAGAGTGGTCCATGGTCTTTCTCTAGCCACCTGGTTATCTTAAAACCATGGATTCCAAATACTCCATTACAGTGTTATGATTTTTCTACATGTGCCTCTTGGATCCAAATATTTGGCTTACCACTCGAATGGTGCTCGGAACAAATGCTGAGTAAAGCTGTTAGACATGTTGGGCGAGTGATTGACATCGGACTTGACACAAAGGAAATTTCTAACTGCAGGGCAGGTAGAGTTCATGTGGATATCAACCTTAGTTAGCCTTTAAAATCAGGGCACTTAATCCGTATTAACGGGAAAATTTTTTGGCTTGACTTTCGGTATGAGCGCCTCCCTCACTTTTGTTTCTCCTGTGGTAGGCTAGGCCACTATGCCACATACTGTCAGGAAATTCCTTTTACAAAGGCAAAAATGGAAGGAAAAGAAAAAATGGCTTTTGGTCAATGGTTGCGTGCCGAGTTTAGAGAACATAGTCCATACTGGCTAACCTTTTATTGTGATCTAGAGAAATCTAAAGGGACTGAGAATGACATACCAGAGACCCCTCCTTCATTGATACCGAAGACCCTTGCGCTACCTACAACGCTCCTTCTAGACTAGCTGGCACTGATGGACAACAAGCTGGACCGTCTTCCAGAAGTGAGAAAGCTCCTGCAATTTCAAAACAAAGGAATATATTAGACATTCATGTGTTTGATAAAGAGCTGCGAAAAGATAATTGGCTCCTATCTGTACTACCTCTGCAAACACAGAACAGGGATCAGCAACTACATGGTGACATACATTTGCATCAGCTTCAATTAAGCTCTATTATTCCAACATCTCCCATGAGGGATCTTACTTTGGTTCTTGCAAAGTTATCACGTATCCAAGAACATCACTTACTTGCCCCAACTACCAAAAAATTGAAGCTCTCGAAAGTTCCAACAAAAGCAGGTACTACTAAAAAGCTGAAACGATATAATCCTTATGAGTCTAGAATACATATCATTGAGAACTGGGATGAAACCCATATAATGGATACACCAATCCTTCTAGTTGAAGAGAAGAACAATTGGGCTGAGGTGGCTTGCCCGCAAAAGCCACCAACAGAGAAATGAAGATTGTATGGTGGAACTATTAGGGTTTGGGATCTACCCTGACAGTTCAAGCCCTAAAGGCCCTAGTGGCCAAAGACAGACCTGACTTGGTTTATTTTTTTTTTATTTTTATTTTTATTTATTATGGAAACCAAAAACAGACAAGAGATGCTTACCAAACTACAGAGATGACTTAAATTTGAGAACTCCTTTTTGGTTAATCCGATCGGCTTGGCAGGAGGACTGGCCCTATTTTGGCAGAAACACATCTCTATCAACATCGTCCATTCGCATCAATACATCGTAGACTTGATATACTCAGAATCAGGGAAAAACTTACCTTTTCGTTTGACGTGTGTTCATGCACCAATAGTGTTTCGGCTCCGGCAACAACTTTGGGATGAGATCCGCAGCATTGCACACTGCAACTCTCTACCTTGGATCTACGCTGGTGATTTCAACGAGATATCCTATCACTGGGAGAAGGTAGGTAAACGTTTAGCAGATTTTCACAGAATGAACACTTTTCGTGAGGTAATTCATGACTTCTCCTTATTAGACTTGGAGAGTAAGGGCTGTGCATTCACTTGGACGAACAACTGTGCGGGTGATGAAATTGTTAAAGAATGTTTAGATAGGATTCTTTGTAACCTGGATTGGCGTCTTACCTTCCCCGAAGCTAAGGTGTTTGCCCTACCAGCAGTGGGATCGGATCATAATCCTTTACTTTTGAATACTGACGCCATTCGGAAAAGGAGACGTAGGCCGTTCATCTTTGAAGCATTTTGGTTACAATATCCGGATTGCAAGACAATCATTGCCAACGCATGGGACATAGCCACCAGCTCTAACTCTGATCTGCCACAAAAGCTCAGATATGTTAGTTTGGCACTCAACTGATGGAGTCATAATAAATTTTATAAAGCCAAAAATAGAATCTCAGAACTGCACCTTTAGCTTCAACAAATTACAAACCAGAGTGTTACCCACTTTGATAAAACTACTGCAACCAAGATCAAAACAGCTTTGGCACCAAGAAGAGCAGTATTGGCATATGAGGTCAAGAATAAATTGGCTGCAATATGGTGACAAAAATACTAGATTCTTCCATACATCAACCATTCAGAGACGACAAAGAAACATAATAAGGATGCTTCTAGATGCCAACAATAGATGGGTGAGAGATGAGGGAAACTTGAAGGGGATGACTCAGGAGTTCTATTCAAATCTATTCGGAACAGTGGGATACCGAGACTTTAACCCCATTCTTGATCAAGTTTCGAACATTGTGACTCCCGAAATGAACTCTGCTTTGACAGCTCAGGTTTCTAGAGAGGAGGTTCGCCTTGCAACCTTCCAATTGGGGTCTACAAAAGCTCTGGGCCCAGATGGTTTGAACGGCTTATTCTACCAATCAAACTGAGCTATAATTCAGGATGAGATCTTTACTTCAGTTTAGAATTTTTTCTAGTTAGGTGTGTTGCCTTCATATCTTAATAAGACTTCAGTAACTTTGATTCCGAAGATTCCATCACCAGAAATTTTAGAGCAGTACCGTCCCATTAGCCTATGTAATTACGCCTACAAAATCATCTCTAAAGTCTTAGCCAATCGCCTCAAACCCCTACTACTCGAACTTATATCCTTGGAACAAACCGCCTTTGTTTCTGGACGACAAATCTAGGACAACATTCTTATGGTCCAAGAGATTCTCCACCAGCTCAAGACTCGCAGAAGAAGGAGAAATTTCTGGGTAGTTTTGAAGACGGACATGAAGAAGGCATACGATAGAATTGAATGGGATTTCCTCACGGCATATCTACTTAAGCTAGGGTTTCATCCTACCTGGGTCCAGTGGATTTCCCAATGCATCTCAACAGTGACTATTAGCATTAAATTCAACATAGAACAGCTACAGTATTTCCAACCTACATAAGGTCTTCATCAAGGCGACCTTTTATCCCCCTATCTTTTTTATCATTTAGGCAAATCTCCTTTTAACACTCATCCACAAAGCTATTAATATGGGAAACCTAAGGGGTATCAAACTAAACAGGTCGTGCCCTACTCTTTCTCACCTGTTTTTCGTTGATGATGCCATTTTCTTTTTAGATGGCACTGTTAATGAATGTCAAAATATGGCTAACATTTTGAATCTATATTGCCTAGCCATGGGACAGGAACTGAATAGAAATAAATCAGGGATCTTCTTTAACAGAAACTGCCCGTTGTGCCTTAAGGAGAATCTAGCAAGTGAATTGAGAGTTCCTGTTCTGGATAGAATAGGTAAATATTTAGGCATTCCTTCTGATTGGGGAAAGTCCAAGAAGGACATGTTTGCCTGGCTCTTGGGTAGAGTGAACAACAAGCTTGAAGGGTGGAAGGAGAATCTTATTTCCAAGGGTGGAACGGAAACCTTGATTAAGACTATTGTGCTAGCTATACCTCAGTACTCTATGTCTATTTTTAAATTGCCTATATCCATTTGTAAATCTATTGAGCAGAAGGTAGCTCGTTTTTGGTGGCAAAATGATTGTAGGAAGTCAGGTATACATTGGAAGCAATGGGAGGTTTTAAAAAATACGAAGGCTTCGGGAGGATTGGGTTTTAGAGATCTACTGGCCTTCAACAAGGCAATGCTTGGAAAACAAGCATGGCCCTTATTACAACAACCTTCCTCCCTCTGGAGTAAACTATTTAAGGCCATGTATTTCCCAACCACAGATTTTCTTAAGGCCGAAAAAGGCACCCGCCCTTCCTGGGGTTAGCAAAGCCTACTAGCAGGAAAGGAGGCAATCTTACCTAATCTACAGTGGTCAATTGGCAATGGATCTCAAATTAAAATTTGAGAAGCTAGGTGGCTACCAAGGGGACTTCTCTATGGCCTAGCAATAAGAGGGGAACCTGTATTTATTTCAGACCTACTGGCGACTAACTTAACTACCTGGAATGAGCCCCTATTGGACAAATTCTTTGACACCTCAATAGTGAAGGATATTCTGGAAATTCCAATTAGAGCAGAACTCGCTTCTGACCGTCAGGTTTGGACATCCACGACCCAAGGTATATACACAGTTAAGAGCGGGTATCTTTCAAACAGAAAAGCTACTTCAACTAGCACTAAGCATCAGGCCTCATCTTCCTATCAAGTACTACCTCTCCTTTGGAAAAATATATGGCAACTAAGACTTGCTCCTAAGGTTAGAATTTTTATGTGGTCTGTTTGTCAAAATGAATTGCCGACCAAAGACAACTTATTCAGAAGGAGAATAACCCTTGACCCCGTATGCACTTTATGCAATCAACAAATACCAGAAACGATAGAACATCTCCCGTTTCTATGTCCATGGACTAATAATATCTCGTCTCACCCTACCCTTTGCTTTCCCATAATTGCATCACACATACATAGAGTGGAAGAGTGGATAGTAGACTGTATTATTTAGAGGCATCACTCACCTGATTTGGAAGCAGTTGCTGCCATTTTCTAGCAGATTTGGAAGGCTCAGAATAGAGCCATCTTCTGTAGTCAAAGCCCGAATCCTCACCATGTTGTCGAAGCTACTGCTGCTCAAGTCAAAACGGCTCAGAATCTTGATCATCACTCCAAACGTCCACAGAGTACCTCTTTCGACAACGACAACTTCTGGAAAGCCCCTGATCCGGGAACATTAAAGATCAATATTGATGGGGCATATAACAATGGCGATACCAAGAGTTATATAGCCTTTATATGCAGAGATCACCATGGGAAGATGCAAGATGGTCTTTTCGAGATTGTACCTGCTTCGTCAGCGCTGCACACCGAAACCCAAGCTTTGCTCTTTGCCCTTCACCACCTATTGCAGCACAACAAATCGGAATCACCTCTTTGAATAGAGTCGGACTGCCTTCTCCTGGTTGATTGCATCAACAATCACCTTGATCCTCCATGGCATCTTCGTGCCCTGTTTGCTGAAGCAGCCGTTCTTGTGTGTCGCTTTGCTCTCCTCAAGATTACGTTTTGCAAGTGTAGGGCAAACTTTGTAGCAGACTAGGCCACAAAGGCCCAAGCGAAAGGGTTTCTTTTTTCTAATTGGGCCGTCTCTCCCCCCCCCCCCCCTTTATTAGATCTTCTGCTTTCGGACGCTTTAGTAACGGGTTGTACAATTGTTTCCTCTTAATAGCATCTCTTTCTGTCCAAAAAAAAATAAAATTAAGTTCCTGCGAAAACCTGTAATTTTCACGTAGTTCAAGGGATTTTTTGCTAGCATGTAAAGCATGAAAGTTGTCAATAACATAATGAACTACCTCTCTGTAAAATTTGGTGGTATTTTGAAAATTCTAGATATTTTTTCCGATTTTTACAAAAACCGGATCAGATTTTGGAGCAATGTTGATTTTGAGATAGCTAGTATAAGCACCTAGAGGGGGGTGAATAGGTGCACAAACAATTTACCGAGATACGGAAGCGATTCTTGGCAAATGATAGAAAGAAAATTCTCTCTCGATTAACAAAATGAAATACGATCAAGGTAAAGAGAGTAAGGAAGAGAAAATTGAACATAGGATTTATAGTGGTTCGGCTTATTCCAAGCCTACGTCCACTCTTCCGCACTGACAGCCCACCGGCTGGATTTCACTATGATCTTTGACGCTAAAAGAGAATCTATTCGCATCCAAAAAGCGAAGATTTGAATAGAAATATGCAGTTAATTCAGCATAGCCCTTTGTAGTGTCAGAGCAGAACTTTTCAAGTTGAAGATAACTGAACTTTCTCTCAAGTTCACATTCACAGCATCCAGAAAATCAAAATCCACATTCCTAGGGTTTATTACCCCACGCTTCAGCAATTTCGAGTACAGATCCTTTTGTTCCTTCGATTTGAACAAATCTCCCTTTTTTCCTTGATTTTCAACTGCAATACCCATTTTCGGTTGAAATTGGTTGTACAATTTGTCATCATCATTCCCATCTACAGGATTCGGCCCCCAGTCACGAGGATTACTTGGGATATTCGCAAGGGTTTCCTCAGCCACCCCTTTATGAGCAATTCCCAAACTTTCCATTTTTCGCAGAAAGATATATTCGTTCTTATATCCTTTGTCTTTAAGAAAATCATCAACATAGTTCAAAGGAGTACGAGTTCCTTTTAAGGCACGATATAGCTTGTAAATATAAGCGGGCTTTTGAACTCTTACAGGGTCTGCATCCTCGATGATTTCTTCCTGTTGCTGATGATCAATGCCTTGAGGACTAGATGGAGGAGAATGACGCTGCTGAGAATGTTGTGGGCTCGGTTGCTGTTCTGGAGACACTTCTTCTTCAGTAAGATCGAAGTGCGTAGGCCCCTCACTCATTCACCGTGGACCCCTGCTTGCGATTCTCGAAGACTTTCTTGAAGATGACATCTTTCTCAGTTTTTGGAAGATTCCTTGCTTGACTTTCCCAAGAAAGATGACAACTTTTTGAAGATTAAACAAAGAAGACAAGCGGGAATGGAGGATTGATGCTTTCTAGGGTTTTTGAGAGTAAAGTGAAGAGGAATCAACAATGTACGATCGGTTAAAAAGAGAGATAAATGAACCGTCACAAAGGAAATAAAAAGATGCCTTTTCAAAATAACTGTCTTTTTCCGTGAAAATAGTCATTTTAAAAATAACTTCTTTTTGGAAAAGGAAACGATGCAAAAATTACGACGATTAAAGATAGCAATAAAACAAGGTTACCAATCGTACCTTTTCAAGATAAGATTCGAGAGAGAGAGAGAGAAAGACTAACTTACAGTCTGACGGACGTACCAAGACTAGTTTAAAGTCTTGTATGTCTGAGTCTGAAAGTCTTTAGACTTTGATCTCCTCATACCTTAAAATGTTGAGTCTGGAACGGATGGTTTCTAACTGATTTTTCTCCAACGGCTTTGTGAATATATCCGCCAGTTGGTTCTTTAAGTCAAAAAATTGAATTGAAACATCTCCATTTTGAACATGGTCTCTAATAAAGTGATGTCGAATCTCTATATGCTTCGCTCTTGAGTGTAGAATTGGATTTTTGGTGAGATTGATAGCGCTGGTGTTGTCGCAATTAATCTCCGTGCATGAGTCTTCAATTCCAAAGTCTCTCAGCTGTTGTTTCATCCACAGAATTTGCGAACAACAACTTCTAAGAGCTACGTACTCTGCTTTTGCTGTAGAGAGAGCTACTGTACTTTGCTTTCTTGTAAACCAAGACACTGTCCTGCCTCCAAGTAGTTGACAAGTACCCGAGGTGCTCTTTCTATCGACTCTGCATCCAGCAAGGTCTGCGTCTGAATATCCAATAAGAGTAAAGTCTCCCCTTTTTGGATACCAGAGACCAAAGCTTGAAGTTGATGAGATATATTTGATAATACGCTTTGCTGCATTTAAATGAGATTCTTTTGGGTTTGATTGAAATCTGGCACAGATGCAAACACTAAACAAAATGTCAGGTCTAGAAGCAATAAGATAAAGAAGAGATCCGATGATACTCCTGTACAGCTTTTGATCGACTTTCTTCCCTTCTTCATCTTTGTCTATCTTCAAGGAACTTGACATTGGTATGTCAGCCTTTTTGCAATTGTTCAGACCAAACTTTTTGATAAGATCATTTGCATACTTTTCTTGATGAATAAAAGTTCCTTCCTCCAATTGTTTTATTTGAAGTCCAAGAAAGAAGGTTAACTCACCCATCATGCTCATTTCAAATTCTTCCCGCATAGTCTTAGAAAATTTCTTGCACAGACTTTCATTAGAGGATCCAAAGACAATATCATCGACATATATTTGAACAAGCAGAAAACTTTTGCTTTCTCTTTTAATAAAAAGAGTAGTGTCCACTTTACCTTTAACAAATCCATTTTGAATTAAAAACTTACTTAATTTGTCATACCAAGCTCGAGGTGCTTGCTTTAAGCCATATAAGGCCTTTTTGAGTCTGAATACTGAGTCTGGTTTCCTTGGGTCTTCAAACCCTGGTGGTTGTTCCACATAGACTTCCTCATGGATGAATCCATTTAGGAAAGCACTTTTGACGTCCATTTGAAATAACCTGAAATTTTTATCACAAGCAAAAGCAAGTAATAAACGAATTGCTTCTAACCTTGCTACCGGTGCATAAGTCTCATCATAGTCGATCCCTTCTTCTTGTGTGTATCCTTTGGCCACGAGTCTTGCTTTGTTTCTTACGACTTTACCTTTCTCGTCCATCTTGTTTTTGAAAACCCATTTAGCTCCAACAACTGATTTACCTTTCAGTTTTGGAGTTAATTCCCAGACATCATTAATTTTGAATTGTCTGAGTTCTTCTTGCATAGCTTCAATCCAGCTTTCATCGGATAAAGCTTCTTCTATGCTCTTGGGTTCTATTTCAGAAATAAGAGTCACGGCACTAGACTCTTCTCTCCTTTTGGATCTTGTGCGAATTCCTTCATAGATGTCGCCAATAATAAGATCTTTGGGATGACTGGACTTATGTTTCCAGTTGCTGGTTAATTTATCAGATTGTTGATTACTTCATTCACTTGAATCTTCAACAGTCACTTATTGCTGATCCTTCAAAGTCTGAACTGCTTCTTGAGATTTAGACTTTGTAGAGTCTGAAGCAGATTCAGTCTCTTCGAGATGAGTCTGAATGAATTCACTTTGTGTAGAATCTTGGAATTTGACATTCATTGATTCTTCCACTGTTTGAGTCTTCTTATTGTAGACTCTGTACGCTTTGCTTGTGGTTGAATATCCAAGGAAGATGCCTTCATCTGACTTTTCTTCAAACTTACCAACTCGATCATTTGCATTTTTCAATATGAAACATTTGCATCCGAATACATGAAAATACGAAACAATTGGCTTCTTTTCTTTAAATAGTTCATAAGGGGTTTTTTCCAGAATAGGCCTTAGAAAGACTCTATTGATAATATAACATGATGTTGAAACTGCTTCAGCCCAAAAACGCAAAGAGATATTTCTTTCAATTAAAAGAGTTCTAGCCATTTCTTGAAGAGATCTATTCTTCCTTTCCACGACTCCGTTTTGCTCTGGAGTATATGGAGAGGAGAACAAATGTTGAAAACCAGATTCATCACAAAATTTTGTAAAGTCTTGATTTTCAAATTCACCTCCATGGTCTGTTTTTATACTTGAAATGACATACCCTTTTTCATTTTGAACCTTCTTAGCAAATTTTTCAAAGTAAGAGAAAGTTTCAGACTTACTTGCCAAGAAATATACCCAAGTAAATCGTGAGTAGTCATCCACAATTACTAGGCAATATTTCTTACCTCCAATGCTCTGCGTTCTTGTTGGTCCGAAGAGATCCATATGCAAGAGCTGCAGTACATGGTTAGTGGAAACTTGATTTATTGGTTTAAAGGAATTTCTTACCTGTTTTCCCAATATACATGGTGTACATAGATCGGACTTTTGATATGATAAATTGGGTAGACCACGAACAAGCTTCTTTGCTGAGATTTTGGCTATCTGTTTCATGTTGATATGCCCAAGCTTTTTGTGCCATAAGTTTGCTTCGTCTTGGATTGAGATTAGACATTGCGATTCATTTGGTTTTACGTCCAAGAGGTAGATATTCCCATGTCTTCGACCTATGAATGACTGAGTAGAGTCTTTACTGGTTCCTGAACAAATACCCTCTTGAAAGTTGATTCTAAAACCGGCATCACAAAGCTGACTGATACTGAGCAGATTGTAATTGAGCCATTCAACTAAAGAAACATTGCTTATTGTGAGGTTCCCAATCTTTACAGTTCCAAATCCTACTATTTTTCCTTTGCTGTTTCCTCCAAATGAGACTTTTCCACCATTCATTTGAGCGAGCTTTATGAAGTAATTTGAATCCCTTGTCATGTGTCTCGAGCATCCACTATCCAGATACCATTTCACTTTTTTCTTGATAGTGACCTGCATTCAAAAAGAAACTCAAGCTTTCTTTGGTACCCATATTTTCTTGGGTCCTTTTGAGTTAATCTGATATACGGTTTTTGCCCAGACTTTATTGACAGGTCTCCAAACCATAGGACATTCTTTCTCAAAATGATCTGTTCTATTGCATTTTGAACATCTAAGAGTATTGCGACCTATTGGTTTTACAAAGTTCATTTCAAAATGATTTTTGTAGGCACCTCTTGTGGGTCTTTGCTTGATCATTTCCTTTACATTAGGAAAATCAATTAAAGGAATGGTTTCAGCAGTCATTCCCAAACCAGATTTATTGAAATAAGGTCTTTGAACAGAAAGTATTTTCTCCAGTTTTTCAGAACCTAGAGAAAATCTTTTGGAAATATTTGAAATATCCTTTTTTAAGAATTCATTTTCTTTTAAAAGATTATTTTCACTTTCTTTGAGAGAAGAAACGTTCTGGTCTAAGCATTTCACTTTTTCCTCCAAAGCATTCTCATGTTGTTTTAAAGCAGAATTTTCTTTTTTGAGTTCAGAAATTCTTTTAAGAGAAGTCTTAAGACTAAAACATAATTCATCAATGTATTTTGAAACTTTAATAGAGATTTTGAAGTTACTTACCTCGAATTCACTTTTTGAATCTGAATCAGTCTCGGAGTTTGATTCTGAATCCGATTGTGCCATTAGACATATGTTGGCATAATCATCATCATTATCTTCGCACTCCGTATCACTCCAGGTTTCAGCTTTGAGAGCTTTTCGATATTTTTCAGCTTTTCCTTTCTTCTTTTTCAGAAGAAGACAGTTGGGTCTGATGTGTCCCTTTTTCTTGCATTCAAAGCAGACTACATCTTTGTTTGATTCATCATCTTCAGCAGACTTTGTCTGTTGCTTCTGAAAACTTTGTTTCCTTGAATTGAATCTTCTTCATTTTCTGTTTAACTTTTTGAATCTTCTTATCATAAGAGCAAGTTCTTCATCATCCATGTCGTCTTCAGAATCTGTTGCATCAGAATCATCATTAGATTTTAATGCAATAGATTTCTTACCTTTAGGGTCTTCGTCTTCATTGATTCGTTCCACTTCATAAGATTGAAGAGTCCCAACCAACTCATCGACAGATAGTGGCATGATTCTTTGGGTCTCTCTGATTGAGGTCTTTATGTGATTCCAATCCTTGGAGAGTCCACGCAGTAACTTGTTTACTTTCATGGGATCAGAAATTGGTTGGCCTTGATTTTCAAGACCATTCACGATATCTGTAAAACGACTAAACATGTCAGTTATAGATTCTCTTGGTTTCATTCTGAAGGCTTCGTATCGACCGAGAAGAATGTTGATTCTTGTCTCTTTCACTTGATCGGTTCCTTCATAAGTAATGTGTAATCTATCCCAGACTTCTTTGGCTGTATCACAAGAAGATTTTCTGTTATATTCAGTAGGTGATAAAGCACAACATAAAGAATAAATTGCTTTTGCATCAAGAGCTTGTCTCTTGATTATCTCTTCCTGAGTCATTTCGCTAGACTCAACAGAGTCTTTTCCTCTTTTTGAGACAGGAGCAGCTTTGGGAACGATTCCTTTTTCTACAATGTCCCATTCCAGAGGATCCTTTGATCTTAAGAACGCCTTCATCTTGTTTTTCCATATGTTGTAGTCCTTTCCATCAAAGTAAGGCGGTCTGGTGTTGCTTTGCCCTTCTACCAGCCCTGGAGCCAACATACTAGTCATGGATCTTTTACTCTGAAGTAAAACACTTCAAACAAAGTGAGCACACGAGCTCTGATACCAATTGAGATAGGTGCACAAACAATTTACCGAGATACAGAAGCGATTCTTGGCAAATGATAGAAAGGAAATTCTCTCTCGATTAACAAAATGAAATACGATCAAGGTAAAGAGAGTAAGGAAGAGAAAATTGAACACATGATTTATAGTGGTTCGGCTTATTCCAAGCCTACGTCCACTCTTCCGCACTGACAGCCCACCGGCTGGATTTCACTATGATCAAAAGAGAAGTTACAGCACAGTTTTGCCTTGATTCCACAGTGTAGATGTTCTACCACACCTCCTCAAGGTTTCTCACAAATATAGACTCTCTTTTGTATACAAGTATTCGCTCAAAGTGATTGTCTAAACAACAAGGAGCTTCAGACTTTGGAATTCTTCTATCGCGCACACCTCGAACAACTAAGAATGTCTTCCTTATATACTCCTTTATGCCATCATACCCGTTGGCACTTACCAAAGGAATTCCTCCAATCTACCCGTTGGACGGAATCAATTAGGAAGATTGTTCGAGCTATTAAAGGAACGTGTCGATAGCCCATCAATCCTGTTTGCCCATACAATCAGGATCTCGGTTTCCATAAGTAGAACCTTCCAAGAATATTTAAGCAATCAACGAATCTTCAATCATCGAATCAATCTCGATCAATCAAAGGATTCCGCTACGTCTTTTCCAGCCACGAGATCTTCTCCAGTTGATAAGGTTGAATCCTTAACGAAACATCCAGTTCTGGATAACCTTTCTTCAATGGATTAGAGACTATCAATGAGGATAGACTTTGAGTCTTGAGTCTAGCTGTCTGGAGGTCTTCAGACTTTAAATACCATAGTCTGCAAACCTTCAGACTAGACTGATGGAAACGTTTTGTCAGCTTCAAAACACTCCAAGAAGATTTCTCCAATAGATTTTGGGTCAATAGAACCCAAATTCGAAAAAATGGTCTTCCTGACTTTTGAAACACTTCCCGAACTTTCCAATGACACCTTAATCGTGTTAACTGGAGCGCGTTTAGAGGGTCAATTAAGCCTAAACGGAACGGTCCAAAATCAGGGAAGATTGAATGAGTGATCCATTCATTGGCTCGCTAATTGATTGTTGTTTGATCAAAGCTAATTAGCCTTAAATGCATGTTTAATTAGAGCCTTATGGATGTGATTGTTAGATAAATGTTAGGTTCGATGCATGCCTCAATGGGTAGCTTAAGGGGAATGATTAGATTTAGCGACTAATGATGTGGTTCACTGCTTTGTGCACACAAGTGGTGTTTAATTATCATTAGTCTTATGCATGTGTTGTTCATAACCATCTCGTTAAGAGGTAGTTTGGAGATGATCGAAATGCATAAAAAAGGGAGAAGTACATTAGAAGTGTCTTAACTTGTAAACGGCGCTCATTTTAATATCACAACTTTTCGTCAGCTCACTTAAGTGTCACTTTTTTTTTTTAAATATATCACTTAAGTGTCAACTTCGATTTGAGTCGCCAGAAATCTGATGTGGTAATATTTTATTGATTTCTCAATCCTATGTGACTTGCCGGCATGCCCGGTCAATATATAATCTCTAAATGACATCGTATAACAAAGTTAAAAAGTGATTACTTCAGTGTCAATTGGTGAAAAAAAAAAATTATCACTTCAGTGCTAATCGTTGTTAAAAAGTGTTCACTTCAATACTAATCTTAATGAAAAAGTGATTACCTAAGAAGTGATTACTTCTGTACTAATCAGTCATTGTAAAAAAATAATAATTTCGATACTAATTGTTCTTAAAAAGTGATCATTTCCACACTAAAAAATGTCACCTCAAATAAGATACATAATTTTTCTAGCTGGAATTTTTTGCCGGAAGCACTAAAATGATCGTTTTTCTCCGATTTTAGCATTTAAGTGAGCCAGCAAAAAGTTGTGGCATAAGGCGAACGCCGTACACAAGTTTAAGCACTTCCGGTGTACTTCTCCCACATAAAAAAGTAAAGGCTGATCTCGAGGCCATTCCTTGTTTGATGAGTGAACATTGTTAATTGGTCTAATTACTTGAGAGCATGTTATATGAATAAACGAATGGGTTGAGTGGAAACCGACATCAGCAATGGTGGCCATGCAAGGCAGTCCATAGAGGAGGCAGCCAAAAAGATGGAGGTGAAAGATCGATGTCCATTCCGGTCTCTCAACTTGTTATAGCTAGTTAAATAATTAGGATCAAACTAGTTTAGTTTAGCTAATAAAATGCAATAAACTTAGCATCACACTTTAATAAACAATTAGGTTAGTTTAACCTAAGTTCAATCGTCATCGATCCCTTAGAATTAGGCTCACCCCGGTCCCACTTAATAAACAATTGGTTGCAAATGTTTTGTATTGAGTCTCGTTATGTTCAGCTGCGGGGCATGGTTCGAAATGGTTAGAATAGATCTCTAAACCAACGCACACAGCTTTTTGATAAAATGTTTCATTGATGTGACAAAGAAATAATCTTGATTTTTGTTCAACCTGAGGGCACATTGACGTGGGTTCCAGGTAGTCAATCATTGTTAGTACTAAGGCTCGATTCTGGGCACGTTTCATTTTAATAAAATGGTCTCTGAGCATGTTTTATTTGTATACGTCTTGGGTTATCCAATGGCATGCGACGAGGACGTGTTCTGGGCATGCCGGTTTAATCTTCGGTTCAAGCTCCTCTTGTCCGTTTGTGGAGACCGTGGCCGACGGCCGTAGGTGAAACGTTCTGTCTGGGGCACTACGAGGAAGGAGGCGAAAGGAAGAAAGTAGAGAAGTAAGAAAGGGAAAGAAAATAGAGCTTGGGCTTCATTAGTCCAGTAAGTTTGGGCTCACTTAGGTTGGTGAGCTTTGAGCTTGTTTGGTCTCGGTAAGGTCGGGCTGGGCTGTTTGTTACCGAGCTTGTTTAGTTTCTACTTAAGCTGAGGGCCTATAATAATGGCCCTTTTCTTTTTGTGTCCCTGGCCTGGTCCGAAGTCCTACGACAGCCCATATTCGGACTGGGCTCAAGGGCCCCATCCGAATCCCCTTTTCCGGAATTTTTAGAATTAATTCGAAAAAATCAGAAAATATGGTTGGAAATAGAAGTCTTGTTTAAGTTCTTAGACTTTAGCATTAGATTTAGCTTAGTTTCTTTTTTAAATTTATGACATATATACTTAGATATTTTGGCGAGTACTCTTGATATAAGCTTAGCCTCAGTAGATTAATCTTTTAAGTAGGAAATTGAACGTGGTTTGAATTTAGCTCATGGGGATCATGTCATTAGGTTTATAGCATGGTCATGTATATCTTTTGCTTGATGAGTATTGGGTTTTCATGTGCACTTTCACTTCAAGCTTTTAAATACTTGGGTGTTTAATTTTCTTCCTTTCAACAAATTGTTTGTTAATTTTCCTTACTAGATGGTTAGGACTAGTTTAGGATCATAATGAACATCCCAAGACCACTTGCATAAACACTTAGCAATGTTAATACGTTTAGGATTATAATTGGTAAAACTAATATAGGACCATTTAGATAATGACTTTCCAAGTTAGAGATATCAAAATGTCGTTAATTGAAATATCAGCGTAATCAAGTCTTTAGTTTTAGAATCTTTGGTTGCAAAAGAAATAATACAAACCTCTCACGTCTTATTTGGCTTCAAGTTGACCCTTAAGTGGCTAATGGCATCTCCTAGAAAATGCTTATATTGTTAAGAACTTAAAAGACAAAACTCCAATGTTGTGCGGGATATGAGCTTGGGAAAGCTCACGCTTTTAATCAATGGATCATTTGGACTGCCATCTTGCGGTGAACCATTTGAACCGTCCTTGGAGCAATACTTCTAAATCTATTCCCAAAAGCCACGTCACTTTGGGAGGATCACAACCAAACTTGAGACATATTTTCAACAATATTACTTCAAAGAATTGGCTAAATGTTTCGCTCATTGATTGAATCTCAACCAATTTACCAATGACCTTAGATGAGGCTTGCAAATGGACCGTTAGCTGCTTGGAATCTCTCGCCAATGTGATGTTCCTCATTTTTCTTGCTCCTGTTTTCAACCAGACCTACACTGTGTAAATCCAGGATAGTCATACTGTTGGAAGGAAGTCAGCGGAAAACGACTTACCTGTTTTCGATGTGTGGTCAACAATTTACCTCAGAACGATTGTTGAATTGCGAATGAATCACGAACAAAATTACTTCACATTAGTCTGAATATAGTCACAAGGAAAACATCTGATTTTCACAATGTAAATGCCAATTGTTCTTGTAAAGGAGAAATTGAACGCCTTCTTTTTCTTTGATGGAAATGGGACAATAAAATGAGAACTTTCTTTCTGAGCATACATTCTACCAACCATGCCAACATCTTCAGAAGAATTTTATATGAGTCCCTCATGCCCTTTCAAAAATGTGTTTTTCCATCGTAGCATATCAAGACGAAACGGTGTGTTCTCATCGCACCTCATCATGGACGTACTAATTAAGTACAACACATACATACAACATTGGACCAATTTGCATTGGCATTTCACATTTTCACTATCTTTGCATAGTCAAAAGATTAAGCCTTTGCTATAACAGTGGCATCATCTTACATACCGGACGCTAGGAATTAGTAGTGCCATAATATCAAATGCTTCCTTGCAGGAGGTTGGTCTCCCTCTAGAGATATGAGAATCTGAAGCAGCCATTGACTGAGTTAATCTTTCAAATGTTCACATCTCTTTACAATCTCTATCAGTTGGCTGCAATTTAGGAGGCAACGAAAAAGAAGGTGTGGTTTTTTTTCGGAAGACAAGGATGCTTGGAGTCTCTATTTCCCTCCTCTATAACCTCTGTTTGGATGAGAAATATGAGGAACATGTATAGTTGTAATATCCTAAATTTTCAGTTCTGTTTTCAATTGAATAAATCGGGTCTTTTATCGACGCGCCTAAGTTCTATTCTCCGAGCAGATCACTCACGAGATAACTAGTCTAGCAGGTGAAGTCGTTAAGGGATTTTAATGCAATAGACTTGAAAATTCGACTAGGAATCGACTATTTGACCGTGCTAGTCTGCAATGAACATTACTGCATAGTTAAAAATCAATCAGAGATTAGAGATCAGAGATAGGTCGATTCGACTGAGATATGTGATCAAAGTGTAGGTGATTCAACAAAATTATAAAATTCTCGTCAATCGGCACTAGACCGATTTTTCTGTCGTTTTAGTATCTTGTGCCTGTATTTGAAATCTCGAGATTTTCATGACAACCGAGAGTCGCCAATGTGTCGAAAATGTACATTGTGGCTCGAAAATAATCAATCACGGGTCAATTGCACCAAAAATTCCTAAAAGCTACAGGGTATACTAGCTCACACGAAAATCGTGCCAGATTGAAATTAACCACGAGTTTGAATCCGATTTAAGAAATTGAAAGTTTTCTCATGTCACGATTCATTTTAGGAACGTCGACTCATCCTCCGAAGATTTTTCTACAAATCGAGATTTTTGGTGAAAATTCAAAATATGGCCATTTTTTACCGGAAAATTCAGGGGACCATTTTTTATCGCATTTTTGGGATGCAAGTTGGTTCTATTGATAAGGAAAAATGTCAATTTGGTTGAGGACACCTTGATGGAATTTATGGGGACCGAATTGAATTCAATTAAAGGAGAATTGATCTAATTTGGGGGAAAAAGATTTCAAAATTAGTAGCCCCCATGGCGTGCAACATTTTGGACTACTTGGGGATTGTTCTAGGGGGATTTTGGTGCATAAAATTAACTAAGGAAGACAGTCCATCAAGTGGGGCCTTGCCAAGGGGACAAAGATGATAGAGAGGAAGACTTTGGGGCCAATGAGGGACCCTCCTCTATCTTATGATGTCTTCTTCTTCTTCAACAGCTCACTTTCTCCATTTTCAGTGTTTTTGAAGCTCCAAAGAATCAGAAAACCGAGCCAGCCACCCCTTTGGCCATCACACGCCTGCCGGACCCCCTATCCTGCCACATCGCCATCGTGCCCCTGTGCTCGTCCGCTGCCCGTTCCGCCTGTCCTACGTGCCCAATTGTTGACCTAACGCCTTCGAGCCACCGTCGCAGGTCGCCAAGCACGCCTAGCCGCCCGTCCCGCCGCCGAAAGCCTCCGCTTGCTTCGCTTGCCCGTCTAGCCGATCGCCTTGCCCATTCCAGCTCAAGCTGAGGCCGCACCAGCCCTCTCGGCCTAAGAACAGAACCAAGAAGCCCTCAACTCAGCCGTGATCGTTGGGCCTAGTTGGGACCTCTCCTCGGCCCTGCTTGGCTTCGTCATCAGGAGGTTTGTCGCTCGTCTCCGCATTGCCATTGTCGTGGACTCACTGGATCGCTAAACCGGTGAGTTTACTCACTAAAATCTTCTTAGGGAGTTAATGATGCTTAATGGTTGATTAGTTTAGGCTAAATATGGTTTAGATGGTTAGTTAGAACGGATTAACGATTTAATTATTTGTTTATGCATGTTAGATGGTTAGATTGGCTTAATTAGATACTAGATAAGTTGTATTATTTATCTAGATAGGTTTGGAAATTTTTTGGGCTGGTTTCAATGTTTAATTAGGCTTTTTCGACCTAAGTTTCTATTTATGGCATTTAATTGTATTTATTTAATTAATTTTGTTATTTATTTAATTATTTATTATTTTCCGAAAATTATACCGAGATTGCCGATGACCGGAATTTTGTGCTAATTGCAATGGTATGCTTGGTTTATTTAATTGAGTGTTGGTTTGTGCAAAATGAGTGGAAATTATAATTTTGGGTATTTATCCCAAAATTGAGCAATTTCGGTATTGTAATTAGAAAATACCAGGCATCGGTTTACAATGCCAAAAATGTGTTTATGAACCATATTAATTAGTGGGATTTTCTAAAAGAAATATATTTAAATTTTGGCTCAGGTTGACCATGTACCCACACACAATTATTTTTAACACAGTGAATTATAAACTTGTGTGAGCTATGATCGTTTTATCAGTTTGTGGGAGCACGATATATATATATATATATATATATATATATATATATATATATATATATATATATATAAGCTTGGACGGACTACTACATATCTATATCAGCTTATGAGAGCTATGAACATATATTGTAGCTTGTGAGAGCAAAGACTGTCTATTTCAGCTTGTATGAGCAGTAATCATATCGAATTGATAGATAGTACTGATGGTATCGATTTGAGTGGATCAATTGATCGATGGTTCATCTGAATTGAATTGATTGGTTGAATATATAAATTGTACTAACTTGCAGGAAGGAACTGAGGTGAGCATATTTCCTTCCTAGTTGGAATTTAAGGGGTGAACTTGTTGAGACATTGTCTCACCCTGTAGTGGATTCAAAATTTCAAGTCATTAGATGGCGAATCCTCAGGAGCGTTTTGGCCAGCCCAAGAAGATCATCGAACAAGTTTCTCTGATTCCTCTACCCGGGGGCCAAAGAGCTTGGGTATATGAACTTGTGAAATCCATTGTCTAGGTTGATGCGGGCCTACCTCGGAGAGTACCCAATCAATTCAGATCGTGGTATCGTCGCAGGCGAGATGGACCTAGAGAAGGTCCCTTACTGGAGTTTGAGATCCCTATGTTGGTGTTAGAGATCACTTTTGACGAGGGTATGGCTGACCCTCCCAGTGGTGCAATGGTGGACCCGAGTCCCCAAGAGACCCCAGAGTCTTTGGCTAAGGGTTCAAACACTTAGAGGACTTGTAGCCTTTCTATTTTTGGCAGACTTGTGTATATAGACTAGTATTGTAAATAAACTAGTCAGTTGTGTATAAAAGGTGTGTTGTGGTTTTGAAAATAAGATCCTGCTTTTCTATCCCATCCTTATGCTATCTGGGGATTTATATATTCGCTTCCACATGTACATTAAAATGAAAGAGTCGGCGACGCATCCTGTGACGTCACAATTTAAATGACCACCGAGGGATGGGTACGCGCTCGAGGATCAGGGTGTGATATCTCCACCTGGAGTGGTATCAAAGCTGGTCGATTGTCGGAGTGATAAGGTGCGATAAGTTTATGGAATAGCTAGTAGGAATGGCCTTTATTTCATGTTCGTGCATGTAAGTGATAGCTGTTTGGTAAATTATTTATGAGGATCGCTCAGCTTCTAATTCTGTGTGGAGTTGGAAAGCAGGTTTCTGTAGAGAACTTGCATTATGAGCGATTAGGAGCAAAGGACTCCTAGAAAGTGTACCATTGGACTTGTTACTCAGGGTAGGACGCCGACGAGGGTCGGTACTCGAGGAGGTTGTGGTCGAATGCCAGCTCAGGTTAGCGCTAGTGGTGTAGCACTGCCTCCTATTGGTGCTGAGGTAGTAGCTCCTGGTGATCTCAGGATCGAAGGGATCATGTAGGTGCTTGAAGCAATGGGAGCACTGATGGGGTAGCAAGCCCATAATCAAGCCGCCGCCACTACTGCCGCCGCTACAACTGTTGCTACTGTTGCCATTGCCATCGCTGCTCAGGCCACCGCTGTTGCTGCACCTACCAAAGTTCCAGTTGGGAACATAGTTGTGGAAAGGGAGAGACCGATTCACAAGATAGTAGAATAGTTCTTGAAGTTGAACCCGCTGACGTTCACTGCTGTTGGAGATCCCGAGATTGCCTTGCTTTGGATTCAGGACCTGAGAAAATGCCTTTGCACTTCTGATGTGCAATGAGGAAGAAAAGGTTGTCCAGGTAGTATACCAGCTGTAGGGTAACGCGAATACCTGATGGAGGGCCACCAAAGGTATAGTATTTCCAGAAGGCATAGTCCCGGTATGGAACATTTCCTCAAAGCATTCAACAGTAAGTATTTTTCGAGTAGCGCTTGAGAATAGAAGATGGAGGAATTTCAGAACCTCCGCCAAGGGATGATGACCTTGGACCAATATGAGGTCAAGTTTGCGGAGCTGTCTCAATATGCTCCAAGACTAGTGGAGGATCCCAAAGACAAAGCTCGGAGGTTTAGGAATGGCCTTCAACTAGAACTAAAGAACCCACTGGTGCCGTTAGATTTGAAGAACTACAATGAAGTGTATAATTGGGCCCAGCTGATAGAAAGAAGCGTGAGTGAGCAAGCCACCTCGTCTGGATCAAGGTTTAGTTCAAATAGAGATGGGAACGGGTATGGGAAGAGGCCTATGACCAGAGGAATGTTCCATGTTCCGCCTAACAAGAAGGGTGGAATTGGCAAGTCAGGGTCAAATCAGAATGCCGAGTGTCGCTTCTGTGGAAGGCAACATGGTTCGGCCCTGTGTCATCTTACGATGAGTGTGTGTTACGAGTGTGGCCAGCCAGGTCACATGGCCAGAGACTGTCCCAGAAGGTCAAGAGGATTTCAGCAGTTACGGCCGCCATCGCCTGATGTGGTTACAGGTACGGTTTCGCTGAACGACCATACTGCATATGCTTTATTTGATCCTGGTGTTACTCATTCATTTATAGCTGAACAGTTTATTAAGCTGATAGGATTAAGTCCTTAGTTATTGGAGTTAGTGGTTAGCATATCTACATCGTTAAAGAATAAGGTATTAGCTGCATTGGGTTGTCCTGGTTGCAAGTTAGTGATTGGTGAGCGAGAGGGGAAGATAGACTTGTTAGTCCTAGTTATGTATGATTTCGATGTGATATTTGGAATGGACTGGCTCACCAAGCAACGAGCTAAGATGGACTGCTATCGTAAAGCGATTCAATTTAACCCATTAGGGGGTGAATGTTTTGAGTTTGTTGCGAGTCGAGGAGGACCCTCAATTTCCTTAATCTCGTCGCTTGAGCCAACCCGGTTGTTAGACAGGATTTGTCAAGGTTACCTGGCGATTGTCGTGGATATGACAGTTGAGAAGCTGAAGATCGAAAATATTGCATGGTTCAAGAATTTCCTAATGTGTTTCCAAAGGAATTGCTATGCTTGCTGCGAGAGAGAGAGAGATAGAATTAGTGATCGAGTTAGCACCCGGGACAAAGCCAATCTCTAAGGCTCCTTATTGGATGTTGTTGTCTAAGTTGAAAGAACTGAAGGTGCAGATGCAGGAATTGTTTGTTAAAGGATTCATACGTCCCAATGCATCGCCTTGGGGAGCACCAGTTCTATTCGTGAAGAAGAAAGATGGTTCGTTGTGCCTGTGCATCAACTATCATCAACTCAATCAGGTGATGATCAAGAACAAGTACCCACTCCAGAGGATCGGCGACTTGTTTGACTAGTTATAAGGAGTGTCGATATTTTCAAAGATTGACTTGAGAATAGTGTATCATCGGTTGAGCATCAGAAAGGAGGACATACCGAAGTTAGCATTTCGTACTCAATACAGCCATCATGAGTTCATTGTAATGCCATTTGGTTTAACGAATGCTCCAGCTGCTTTTATGGATATGATGAACCAAGTGTTTAAAGAGTACCTGGATCAGTTTGTGATCGTGTTCATCGATGATATTCTGGTGTATTCGAGAAGTTTTGAGGAGCACCAGAGTCATTTGAGAATGTTATTTCAGACCTTGAGGATTCATGGATTGTATGCTAAGTTTAGTGAGTGCGAGTTTTGGTTGACTCGTGTTGCGTTCCTAAGTCACGTGATTTCAGATGAAGGAATTTCCATGGACCCGTCCAAGATTGAAGTAGTGATCAACTAGCCGAGACCGACTACAGTGACAGAGATCAGAAGCTTTTTGGGTTTGTCTTGTTACTACAGAAGGTTCGTGGAAGGATTTTCAACTCTAGCTTTGCCGTTGACTCGACTACTGAGGAAGGAAGAGAAGTTCGTGTGGATAGACAAGTGCGAGCGTAGTTTCCAAGAGCTTAAGCAGAAGCTGACTACCACACCTGTGCTGACCATTCCATCTGATCCTGGAGGATACGAGATCTATAGTGATGTGTCATTTAGAAGACTGGGTTGCATGTTGATGCAACATGGTAAGGTTGTTGCATACGCGTCCCATTAGTTGAATTACCCATCGTATGACTTAGAACTCACAATAATCATTTTTGCCTTGAAGATTTAAAGACATTATTTGTATGGAGAAAAATTCCAGATCTTTACTGACCATCAAAGTTTCAAGTATCTATTCTCTTAGAAGAAGTTGAATATGAGACACCGTCATTGGATGAAACTTCTGAAGGACTATGATTGTGATATCTTGTATCACCTTGGGAAGGCGAATAGGGTCGCAGACGCTTTGACTCGAAAGTCTTCAGTTGCACAGATGATGGTTAATGAATGGATTTTACTCGTGAGAGCTTGAGATTCGGTTTTCAAATTTGAGATAGGCCACCCTTCGAATCTTATGGCCACCTTCAGAATTGACCCGAATGTGCAGATCAAAATTAAGATGCTTCAGTTGATAGACCCAAATCTTCAAAAAATTATGTAGGAGGACATTAATAAGAGAAAGGCTGATTTTTAGATTTCTGAGGACGAAACACTAAGGTTCCGAGGACGATTATGTGTACCTGACGATGCAGAGCTTAAAGAGGAGATCTTATCAGAAGTCCATTGTAGCAATTATGACATTCATCATGGCAGTACGAAGATGTATTAGAATCTGCATCAACACTATTGGTGGTCTAGTATGGAGGCGGACATCACCAAGCATGTCACCAAGTGTCTGACGTGTCAGCAAGTGAAGGCACAGTATTATCAGCCGGGAGGACTTCTACAACCTCTCGAGATTCCCGAGTGGAAATAGGAGCACATCATAATGGATTTTGTGACAGGCTTACCAAGGAGTCGAAGGAGAAATGATTCCATTTGGGTAGTGGTCAACAGATTGACGAAGTCGGCTCACTTTATCATTGTATGAAAGGATCTTGATTTAGATAGACACACAGAGTTGTACATGCATCAGATCGTTCATCTGCATGGAGTGCTGGTGACGATTACATCAAATAAAGACCTGAGATTCATAGTTGCATTTTGGAAAAGTTTGCAAATTGCTTTAGGGACGAAGCTGAAGTGTAGTACGACCTATCATCCTTAGACGGATGGCCAGTCTGAGAGGACGATTTAAACCTTCGAAGACATGCTGTGAGCTTGCGTGTTGGATTTCAACGGAAGCTGGGAGGAACATCCTCATCTTGTTGAGTTTATCTACAACAACAGCTACCAGCAGAGTATTTAGATAGCTCCCTTCAAAGCGTTGTATGGCAGAGCGATCAGAACGTTAGTGTGTTGGAATGAGGTCGAAGAACGAAAGATCACAAGCCTAGAGTTGGGTTAGCAGTCAGTGGATGCAATTACAGTAATTGGAAATAGATTAAAGACCACTCAAAGCCACTAGAAAAGATACGCATATAAGCGCGGGAGATCATTGGAATTCCAAGTTGGTGAGCACGTCTTTCTGTTCACTGATGAGGAGTACTTCGCAATTCCGTAAGAAAGGAAAACTGAATCCGAGATACGTAGGTCCATTTGAGATTCTGGAAAGGATAGGGTCTCTAGCGTATCGTCTTGCATTGCCGCCGAGGTTGGCACAAGTGTATGACGTCTTTCACATGTCGATGTTGAGGAAGTATTAACCTAACCCGACCCACGTGCCTAATTTTGAGGCATTAGACATGGACGACAGAGTGTCGTATGTGGAAAGACCGATTCAGATTATAGATTGCAAGGAACAGGTTCTACGCACCAAGACTTCCGTTGGTGAAAGTGGTCTGGCAACACCATGACATAGAAGGAGCAACCTAGGAAAGCGAGGATTCAATGAGACAACTGTACCCCCGTCTTTTTGTTTAAAGATTTGTAATGGTTTAAATTTCGAGAACAAAATTTTTATAAGAGGGGAAGAGTTGTGATATCCTAAATTTCCAGTTCTATTTTTAATTGAATGAATCGGGCCTTTCATCGACACGCCTATAGTTCTATTTTCTGAGCTGATCACTCACGAGATAACTAGTCTAGGAGGTGAAGCAATTAAGGGATTTTAATGTAATAGACTTAAGAATTCGACCAAGAATCGACTGCTCGATCGTGCTAGTTTGCAAGGATCATTACAACACAGTTAAAAATCGGTCAGAGATCAGAGATAGGTTGATTCGACTGAGATATGTGATTAAAGTGTGGGTGATTCCACCAGATTGCAAAACTCTCGTCGATCGGCGCTAGACCGATTTTTCTGTCGTTTTGGAACCCCGTGCCAGTATTTGAAACCTCGAGATTTTCACGATAACCAAGAGTCACTAATATGTCGAAGATGTACATTGTGGCTCGAAAGTAATCGACCACGGATCAATTGTATAAAAAATTCATAAAAGCTACCCGGTAGGTTAGGTCACGCTAAAATCGCGTCAGATTGAAATTAACCGCAAATTTGAACCCGATTTTAGAAATTGAAAGTTCTATCATGTCATGATTTATTTTAGGAACGTCAACTCATCCTCTGAAGATTTTTTGCAAATCAAGATTTTTGGCGAAAATTCAAAATAGGGTCGTTTTCGACTGGAAAATTTAGGGGACCATTTTTTATCGCAATTTTCGGATGCAAGTTGGTTCTATTGGCAAGGAAAAATGTCAATTTGGTCGAGGACACCTTGGTGGAATTTATGGGGGCCGAACTGAATTCAATTGAAGGAGAATCGTCCAATTTGGGGGAAAATGTTTCAAAATTTGTAGCCCCCATGGTGTGCAACATTTTGGAATACTTGGGGATTGTTCTAGGGGAATTTAGGTGCACAAAATTGGCTAAGGAAGACAGCCCATCAAGTGGGGCCTTGCCAAGGGGACAAAGAGGATAGAGAGGAAGACTTTAGGCCAAGGAGGGACCCTCCTCTATCTTATGCTGTCTTCTTCTTCTTCAGCTGCTCACTTTCTCCATTTTTAGTGTTTTTGAAGCTCTAAAGAACCAGAAAATTGAGCTAGCCACCCCCTTGGCTATTGCATGCTCGCCAGACCCCCTTGCCTCGCCGCTTCGCCGTCGCGCGCTCGTGCGAGCCCACGCCAGTCCGTCGCTCGTTTTGCCTGTCCCGCATGCCCAGCTACTGTCCTGACACCTTCGAGCCACCGTTGTAGGTCGTTGAGCATGCCTGGCTGCCCGTCCTGCCACCGGAAGCCTTCACTTGCTCCGCCTGCCCATCTAACCGATCGCCTTACCCGTTCCAACTCAAGCCAAGGCCGCACCATCCCTCTCAGCCCAAGAACAGAATTGACAAGCCCTCAGCTCAGCTGTGACTATTAGGCCCGTTTCGGACCTCTTCCAGGCCCCACTTGGCTTCACTGCCAGGAGGTTTGTTGCCTGTCTCCACGTTGCCTTCGTCATGGACTCACCGGATTGCTAAACCAGTAAGTTTACTCACTGAACTCTGCTTAGGGAGTTAATGTTGCTTAAGGGTTGATTAGTTTAGGCTAAGTATGATTTAGGTGGTTAGTTAGAACGGATTAGTGATTTAATTATTCGTTTATGCATGTTAGGTGGTTAGATCGGTTTAATTAGAGACTAGATAAGTTGTATTATTTATCTAAATAGGTTCAAAATTTTTTTTGGCTCGTTTTGGTTTTTAATTAGGCTTTTCTGGCCCAAGTTTCTATTTATGGCATTTAATTGTATTTATTTAATTAATTTTGGTATTTATTTAATTATTTATTATTTTCAAAAAATTCTACCAGGATAGTCAGTGACCGGAATTTGTGCTGATTGCAATGCTATACTTGGTTTATTTAATTGAGTGCTGATTTGTGCAAATTGAGTGGAAATTATAATTTTAGGTATTTATCCAAAAATTGAGTAATTTCGGTATTTCAATTAGAAAATACTAAGCGTCGGTTTACAATGTCAAAAATGTATTTGTGGACTATATTAATTAGTGGGATTTTCTAAAAGAAAGATATTGAAATTTTGACCCAGGCTGACCGTATACCTACACACGATTATTTTTATCGGGTATTTTTAACACGGTGAATTATCAGCTTGTGAGAGCATATATTGTCAGCTTGTGAGAGCAGTATACTGTATCAACCTACGTGCTTCGATACGTCAGCTTGTGAGAGCAATAGACCTTATCAGCTTGTGTGAGCTATGATCGTTTTATTAGCTTTTGAGAGCACAAGCTATATATATATATATATATATATATATATATATATATATATATATATATATATATCAGCTTGGGCGAGCTATTACCTATCTATATCAGCTTGTGACGGCAATGATCATATATTGCAGCTTGTGAGAGCAAAGACCGTCTATTTCAGCTTGTATGAGCAGTGGTCATATCGAATTGATAGATAATACTGATGGTATTGATTTGAGTGGATCGATTGATTGATGGTTGATTTGATTTGAATTGATTAGTTGAATATATGAATCATACTAACTTGCAGGAAGGAACTGAGGTGAGGTAAGTCCTCTGTCTTGTGTGTACATAGACTGCCTTTAGGCGTATTTCCTTCCTAATTGGAGTTTAGGGGGTGAACTTACTGAAACATTGTCTCACCCTGTCGTGGGTTCAACATTTTCAAGTCCTTAGATGACAAATCCTTCTAAGCATTTTGGCTAGCCCAAGAAGATCACCAAACGGGTCTCTCTAATTCCTCTTCTTAAGGGCCAAGGAACCTGGGTCTATGAACTTATGAGATCTATTGTCTGGGTTGATGCGGGCCTACCTCAGAGGGTACCCCATCAATTCATATCGTGGTATTGTCGCGAGCGAGATGGACCCAGAGAAGGTCCTCTACTGGAGTCTGAGATCCCTATGTCGGTGTTAGAGATTGCTTTTAGCGAAGGTACGGCTAACCCTCCTAGTGGTTCAGTGGTGAACCCGAGTCCCCAGCAGACCCCAAAGTCTTCGGCTAAGGGTTCGAACACTTAAAGGACTTGTGGCCTTTCTATTTTTGGTAGACTTTTGTATATAGACTAGTATTGTAAAAAAACTAGTCAGTTGTGTATAAATATGTGTTGTGGTTTTGAAAATAAGATCCTGCTTTTCTATCTCATCTTTGTGCTGTCTGAGGATTTATTTATTCGCTTTCGCATGCTCATTAAAATGAAAGGGTCAACAATGTGTCCTGGGATGTTGCAATTTAAATGACCACCGAGGGATGGGCATGTGCTCAAGGATCGGGGCATGACATAGACTATCAAGTGGTTTTTCACAGACATCTGTCCATCCCTTGTAGTTGAGGTACCTCACATAGGATGGCTTTCCTCCATCCCTTGAAATATTCCACATAATTTGATGTGAGATTCTGAAAGATCAAAACTCGAAACGCATTGGCGACTGTTGGCATCTCATCCATGAAATCCCACTCATCGAATGATGGAGTTCCAGTCCGAGTAATTGAAGTAGATTGCTGCCTGCCAATAAGAAGATTTCTCTCCATTGCCTAATTTTTGTTCTTCAGCTGATGATACGGACTTGTTTTTTTCTTCCACACTTGTCATAAGCAACCACTGCTACTCCAGGATCCAGGTCAATTTAATTTTGATGGCATCCATTTCCATTCAACTAGCACAAATGCTTGGTTTAAGACTAAATTGGCTAAAAAAAAGTTTACGACTGAATTGACAAAAAAAATTTAGGATTGAATTTACACAATTGTAATAGATTTAAGATTTTTTTGGTAATTCTCTTGATTATCCTCGTGACCACACATTTGTGGAATATCAACATGTATCGTTAGGCCATCATAAATAGTGATTAGTAGGCCCCGTGGTTCTGCATTATAAAGACCACCAAAATGGTGATTCATTTTTGACAAATGGAATGAAAGCAACCTTGCATGTCCTGTTCGTTGATTTTTGGTTACTGTTGGGTGAGTACGTATATATTGTAGGGCAAAAGTCACCCAAAATCTTAAATTATACCTATGGTGTCACATTTATCCTAAACTTTTTTTTGTAACACAAAAAATTCTAAACATGTGCTAATGTGATATATTTACTTTCTATCAAAGTTTTGTCAATGAAAGCCATAAAAAATTTATCTACATAGATGCCAAAAAGCAAACATTGTTAAAATAAATACGACATTGTTTTGGCTGAAAAATCATATAATGAACCTTGACAAAAGATAAATATGTCATGTAAGTACAAGTTTTGAGTTTTTCATGTCACAAGAAAAAGTTCAAAATAAATGTATCATAATGGGTCTAATGTGGATTTTTGATATCACAAAAATGTTCAAGGTAAATGTGTCACAGTAAGTAGGGGTGTGCATAGTCCGGGCGGGCGGTTCCCAACCTAGAACCGGAAACCGCTCGCCAAGGACCGGTCCCAAAAAATTGGAACGGGGATACACCTATTAGTTGCATGGATCCACCAAGGAACCAGACTGCCGGTCCGGTCCGATTCTAGGGTGGATCCATGGAACCGGTCTACTTAAAAAGACCTATTGCGATCGAGGGTTTCCTTGCGAACCCTAGCCCGAGGGAGTTCTTGGGTTTCTCGAAAGCTCCGATCTTGACGTGAAACAACTTTGGTTTTTGACTGAAGTTGCTGGTTCTTCGTCCAACCTATTATTCTTCTTCTCCTCCTGCAGCCCCGCTTCTTCACGTGCTTGCTTTCTGCTCGGTGTTTTGTCAAGGACTCAAGGTGCGATTTGGACTTTTAGTTTCTGGACCTCTTCATTTGGTTTGACTGGAGATTACCTAGCCAGGCTAGCCAACCCTGCTTTGGACGGCTTTGGACTTTTTAGCTTCTGGGCCAGCCTTGCTTCTTCGCGATCTTGACTTAATTTTTTTAGTTATTTGATTTGGGTATATTAATTAGTAATTTCAATTTTTTTAATATTAAAAATTAATATATTATTTTAATGTAATCGGTCCGATCCGGGTGGGCAAGTGGATAGATCCACCCACGGAACCAAGAACTGGACCAGTACTCACCGGTTCCCATAAATTGGAACCGAGAATCGGACTGGTTCCCTCAAGAACCACCAGTTCCGGGCAGTTCCGATCCGGTTTCGGGCGGTCTGGGCGGGTCTCGGTTCTTTTGCACACCCCTAACAGTAAGCGTAGTTTGTAGTTTTTTTGTGGCTTTTTCCCTCTATTTTATTTGTCCAATTACTCTTGTAATTAATTATTTCGCATGACTAAATAATTTTTGCTGAGGGCACCCTGATTTTCTCATTCCAGACTCTTTATTTATTTCCATTTTCATCTCATACTTCATATATCAATCTTCAGTTTGAACTTGAGGAGTCTGACGCAATAACCATGATTCAAACGAAATTATTGTACTGATAATCGCGATTGGCAAAAGACAGGAAATTATAGATAAAGTCCACGGCCATATTATTTATTTTGAGTGGTATAATATTGCTTTTTAATTTTTTTTGAAATATGTTAATTATTTTTTTACTGAACCATTTAGAGAGGTAATACTTCCAAGTAGACTACTAATATCACTTGAATCTGGAAACTCTAATTAACTAGAGCTATGCTTATTTCAGGGGGGAAAATATTTCCTCAGAAGTTATTTTCAAGGAAAGTGATGGTGCTTTTTGATGTTTGGTTGAAATTTAAATATGCACTGAAACATAATTTATGTTGTTTGGATACAAAATTAGAAATCATGTTATGATCATGCGCCTGAAATCATTTTCAACACGTGCTTTTGATTATTATTTTCTCTACTGAATCGGGAGTTGGTAACACTTCAAATTACACTAAATATTACTTGAAGCTTGAAATTCTCAACTAGCACAAATATGAAAAAAAAATATATATATATATCAGATTTCTCGCATTTTGTATGATATAAAAAGCTTATAAGGTTCGACCAAAAAAAGAACAAGCTTATAAGGAAGTAAGGACAAGAGGGGCGAATTACAAATTACCTGTTAAAAATTAGTCTCTTCAATTAATTTGCTTCTTGATGTTTATTTTGTGTCATCACACGATAAGCTTTCACAACATGTAAATTTGCCCATAATCCTTTGGGGATGGTGCTTTCTATGGATTAGAATGTTTTGTGGTACGATATGAGGATCACACGACCATGTGAGAATTAGATCTGCACAAAGGATTTTTGTCTAAGAGAAATACAATGGAGTAGCACAAAAACAGTGTGTAGTTAACCAATGGGTGATTGAGGGTGCATTTGGTAACGCTTTCAAGAGATTTTGTTTTTTTTTTCTCCAAAACGGAAATAGAACAAAAACTTGTTTGGTAATTTTTTTTGTTCCTAGGAACAAATTTATTTCCAGGAGCAGAAACAAGAAACAAAAAAAATTGCTTCTTTGTTTCCGGGAATAACTCAAAAAACAAGCATTTTTTCTTTTCTTCTTCTTTTTTTTCTTTCTCTCTTCTTCTCCAGTGAGGTCGCCTTGAGCTCGCCAGCCACCGGCAAGGCTGCCCCAAGCCTCACCATGGTTGGGTGAGGCGAGGTCACCGGTGAGGCTAGACCTTGTCTGACCACCGGTGAGGCTCAACCTCGCTTGGCCACTGCAAGGTTGGCGTTACCTAGGTGGGCGAGGTCAAGTCTTGCCCAACCGCAATGAGGCTCGGGGGGACAAGGCTCCCCGAGGCCAGCTCCCTCGAGGCCAGCAACCTCGCTGGCTCTCATTTGGCCTATCATCGGCCCATGGCCAAGGCCGACGATCGGCTAGAGAAAGGAGAGGAATTAGAAAAAAGAAAATGCAATAAAAATATTAATAAATTCTAAGAAATTCTAAGTCACAAAAATATTTGGGGTTGTATAAAACGAATTTCTATTCCGATGAATAGAAATTTTGTACAATTACCAAATGTCTTAAAATGTTTAGAAATTGTTTCTAGAAATAGAAATAAAAAAAAAATTTCTCAATAAAAACTGTTCCTGAAAATAGAAATGTTATCATATGCACCCCAAGTTACTCACATTGATCCCACAAATGACACCTTGATTTCATGACGATAATTCTTAATTGGTGGTGATCTCAATTAAGGGAGAGATTTTGCATCCTTTCAAAAACTCACTTTCCCTCCCACCAAATTGGAAGACTTTCAGTTTACCTCCATCAATTTATGACGAGATCAAGCTATTGTACTTTGTCTTGGTTATATTAACCATTCAAGCATTATAATATACTTTGTTCCCTTCAATGATGGAGCAATGGAAGGCCCATGAATAGCCAGAGACATCATATCTAATATATATTTAAATGTATATATTTATAGCAACATGCTAGGTTACTAATTTTATAGAATCAAATCACAGTCCCAAACAAAAGTTTAATAAAAGATTTAGCCTTGTAGGCTACATAGGACTAGTTTTGTGACATCTTGATTTTCAACTTTATTTTCGATGAAATAAATTGGGCTTTTCATCGACATACCTATAGTCTTTTTCTCTGAGCTGATCACTCACAAGATAATTAATCTATATGGTGAAACCGTTAAGGAATCTAAACGCAACAAACTTTAGAATTCGACCAAAAATCGACTGCTTAACCGTATTAATTTGCAAGGATCAATACAGTACCATTAGAATCGATTAGAGACCGAAGATAGGTTAGTTCGACAAAAGCATGTGATTAAAGTGTGGGTGATTCCACCTAATTACAAAATTCGTGTCGAACGACATTAAACCGATTTTTCTATCGTATCTGTACCCTGTGCCCGTATTTAAAACCTCGAGATTTTCACGACAATCGAGAGCCGCCTATGAGTCGAAGATGCACAATGTGGATCGAAAATAATCGAACACGGGTTAAATGCGCTAAAAATTCCTAAAAACTACCCGGTAGGTTAGGTCACGCTAAAATCACATCCGATTGAAATTAACCATGAAATTGAATTCGATTTCAGAAATTGAAAATTCTGTCATGTCACGATTTATTTTAGAAATGTCGATTCATCCTTCAAAGAATTTTCGGCAAGTTTGAATTTTTGGCAAAAATTTAAATTTGGGCGATTTTGGACCGAGAAATTCGGATGGCCATTTTTGTGTGAATTTTTGGCATTCAAGATGGATCAATTGGTGAGGGAAATTGTGGAATTTGATGTGGGCACTTACCTTGGCAATTTGGCCATTGATTTGAGGCCAATGGAAGTGAAATTGAATTGAAATTGAAGGGAAATGCTTGCAAATTCGTAGCCATGGGGGGCTACAACATTTCAGCCTCATCCTTGGCTTCTTGGAGAATTTTTGGAGGGGATAAGGCTACTGGACACAGCTGGGGACTTTGAGGGACCAAGTGATGATGAAAGGAGATATTTAGAGAAGACTTTGGTGGCCTTTGTCCCCCTTAAGCCATCAACAGCCCACCTTCATCTTCTTCCTTAGCATTCTACTTCATTGTTGTTGTTTGAGAGCCAAAGAACCAAAGAAACCAACCAGCAACCCCTTGCAGCCGAGCCAACCACCACCGAGCAGCCTCACGCTCGCCCGAGCCCGCCGGAGCTGTCGTGCCGCGCCCGCACACCCATCCTGCATCCTGCGCATCTCTGTCATCCCGAGCCCTTCGCTCGTACCTGGTAGTCGTTATCACCGTTCGCCTAAGCTACTCCAGCTACCAACCGTCGCTGTCGAGCCCCTCTGTCGCCTGTAGCCATCCTCGTTGTCATTTGTCGACCACCTGCCCCGTTTCAGTTGTCCTAGCTCCTCCCAAGCCGATCTTCTAGCAGCTCGAGCAGTGAACTGTAAGGGCTGTTTCCGGCCCTTTCCATACCTTGCTAGGTGTCGCCGTAGGCTTGAGTCTAGCTCGCCTCCGTGTCGCCGTCACCATGAACTCATCTGCTTGCAAATCCGTGAGTTTACTTGCTAAACCTTGCTTATGGGGTTAATTATGCTTAGTGGAGGATTGGATTAGCTTAAGATTGGTTTAGGTGGTTAGATTAGTGTCATTAGTGGTTTAGTTAGTTAATTAGGCTAATTAGGTGGTTAGATTAGTTTAATTAAGGGTTAATTAGATTGTGTGATTTAAGTAGCTTAGTGCGTTATTTATTTAGGTCCAATTAGGTGGTTAGATTAGTATATTTAGCTTAATCAAGCATTTATTTAATTATTTCGCAATTTATTTAATTATTTATTATTTTCTGGAAATTATACCGGGATAGCCGGTGGTCAGAATTTCGTGCCGATTGTCGTGGTGTGGTTGGTTTGTGCAATTGATTGTTAGATTGTGCAATTGAGTGATGCTTCTTGATTCTCATTTATTATTTCAAAATTATGAAATTTTGGTATTTAATTAAAAATACCGGGTGTCGGTTTTTAACGCCAAAAATATTTTTAAGTACTATATTAAATAGTAGGATTTTTAAAAGGAAAGATATCACTTTTTATGATTCGATATGATTGTGTACCCTTATACGATTATTTTACCAGTGTTTTTAATACGAAAAAAATAGGCCAACCACATTATTTTAATTAAGACATCTGAGTGCAAAACACAATGTCCTTGGCCGAGATTGGATGGTCGTGTGATGATTATGAGAACCCATCGCGAACTTTTAAGCCAGGCGATGCTCTTATATGGAATGCCTTTGTCAATGGATGCCGGTCGCAGTAGAGGCTAGACCAATGCTCCTTCAGGATTGCCGTCTAGAGGTAGACGTTGCCATGCTCGATGGGGCGAGACGATGCCTGGTTACACTGGAAGACTACCGAACGTCGAGTAGGCCTTGCCCGTGAGGCCATAACTAAATTAGAATGCCTGAATGATTGAGATGACCGCGCTTGATTATGGGACAAAATTGTGTGGCACGGAATGGGACGTGTCATAATAAACTGGCCTTATAATCGGGACCCCTGTGATTGATTAATTTATTAAAGTGAGGCGTTTCAATTGTTGAATACATCGGATGTATGCATATGTTATATAAACTATGCTGATGGGCAGGGAGGAGCTGAGGCAAGGTAAGTCCTCTATGATATATGCATAGGTTGCCCTTAGGTGTATTACCTTCCTAATCGGGGTTTAGGGCGTGAACTCGCTGAGACATTGTCTCACCTCGTTGTGGTTTAACCTCTTTACAAGTCCTTAGAGGGAGGCACGTCATGTGCGTTATGGGGTTGCGAGGGAGGTAGACTTCTAGCGCTCCTATTTCCTAGTTACCGGGACCAGCCTAACCCGTGAGCTTGTTAAGTCCACCATTTAGGTCGATGAGAGACTACCCCACCTGGTACCTCATCGTTTCAAAGTGTGGTACATTCACAAGCCCGATGGGAGTCGGGAGGGTCCTTTGGGTGGTTTTGGCGGCCTTCTCGTTGGGACCGAGGAGTGGGAGATAGGGCACCCTTTGGATATCGACACTCCTGATAGTGCCGTGGAAGACCCGGAGCCAAAGACTGGAGAGTCCAAAGTTTAGGTGGCTCCATAGCCCTTTCCGATCTAGACTTCTATACATAACCTTAGTGTGACATCCTGATTTTCTAATTTTATTTTCCATTGAATAAATCGGGCTTTTCATCGACGCGCCTATAGTACATTTCTCTGAGTTGGTCACTCACGGATAACTAGCCTATCAGGTGAAGCCGTTAAGAAATCTAAATGCAATAGACTTGAGAATTCGACTAGGAATTAACTACTCGACCATGCTAATCTGCAAGGGTCATCACGGCACAGTTAAAAATCGATTAGAGACCGGAAATAGGTCGACTCGACAAAGGTATGTGATTGAGTGTAGGTAATTTCACCTAATTGCACAATTCTTGTCGATCGGCATTAGACCGATTTCTCTGTCGTTTTGGTACCCTATGTCTGTTTTTGAAATCTCAAGATTTTTACAACAACCAAAAGTCGCCAATTGTTGAAGATGTACGTGTGACTCAAAAGTGATCGACCACGGATAGCATGAAAAACTCCTAAAAGCTAATCGGTAGGTTAGGACGCGCTAAAAATCGTGCCAGATTAAAATTAACCGCGAAATTGAACCCAATTTCAAAAATTGAAAGTTCTCTCATGTCACAAATCATTTAGAAATGTCGACTCATCCTCAGAAGATTTTTCTGCAAACCGAGTTTTCGACAAAAAATCAAGAATTGACGGAATTGGATCAGGAAAATTGGAGGACTGTTCTTGAGCGCACTTTCGGCATCCAAGATGGATTTATTGGCATGGAAAAATGTGGATTCAAGGGTGGACACATGGGATGAATTATTGGGACTTCAATTGAATTAAATTGAAGAGAATTGATGGAATTGGAGGGGAATGTGTACAAATTCGTATGTCATGGGGGGGAGGAACATTTGGACCACTTGGGTGGTGTGTTGAGGAAGCCAAGGAGAGGAAAATGGCTGAGGCTGAGGGCCATGTGTGGTGAGGGCAAGCTAAGAGAGAGATGGACAAGTGTTGAAGGCTAGAGAAGCCTTTGGGGACCCCTTTGCTTCAGCAAACTTCTTCTTCCTCTTTCCCCCTCTTTTCTCCATTGTAGAGGCTTAGGAAAAGCTCGAGAGAACCAGAGGAAGCCAGCTGAGCCAGCCCCTTGCTGTCGAGCAGCCCGCAAAGCCACCAGACGTCTTTTTCCCCCTCTATTTTCCCTTCTTCCAATTTCTACTCCAACTGACCTTTCATCAAAAACTCAAGTTAAAAGTCGTCTTCCCATGAGAACCAACCAACGCTCCACCCACTTCCATGACCAGGAGAGACAACCTGTCCCAACGAGCTAGGCCGCTCCCCAACCGAAGCCATCGGCTGTCCTGTATGGCTGCAGCAAGCCTCCAGTCGCTGATCCGTCGATCCGCCGCCTGGTTTGCCTGATTTTGCTATTTTAGCGTTTTCTTTCGTTTTTCTTCCATTTCGACCCTACCTCCACCCATACCAACCACCTACAAGATCCCCTTGACTCCCGGGAGCCGCCGGTTGCCGACCACCCACTCGCTAGAGCTTCGATCAACCTATTTTTGCCATTGAAGTCGCTGGTTTCCTCTCTGCAGTCCAACAAGAACATTAGCAAAAACCAGAAGGTTTTGCAGACTTCAAGGCCCGTTTTCGAGCCTTTCCCGGCCTCGCTTGGTGTCACCACTAGGAGGATTATCGCTCGCCTCCATGTCGCCGTCGCCGTGGACACACCGGAATGCTAAACCGATGAGTTTACTCACTAATCTCCGCTTAGGAAGCTGATGATGCTTAAGGGGTGATTAGATTAGCCTAATGATGGTTAAGGTGGTTAGATTAGTTTAATTAAATGTTGATTAGATTAGATGAATGATTAGTTTAGTGGATTGATTAATTAGTCTAATTATGTGATTAAATTAGTATTAATCATGTTTGTACTTTTAATTAATTATTTTATTTATTTATTTAAATTAAATATTATTTAATTGAATTATTTAATATTTAAATTAAATTCATTTTCGGAATTTATTTAATTATTAATTAATTAATATTCTCCGGAAATTATGCCGGGAGAGCCGCTTGATAGAATTTCGAGCTAATCGCTGTGGTATGGCTAGAATGTGCCATTGATTGCTAGATTGATCAATTGAGTGAGACTTTGTGCAATTGTGTGATAATTGTGAATTGGTTAGATTATGCATTGATGATTGGGTTGTGAAATTGTGTATTGATTGTGAATCGTAAGCACTTGTGTATGACAATTGGCAAAGCTAGAAAACCGCCTACCTTGGAATAAGCTATGCCCAATCGAGTCGTGATTTGCCACTTGACAGAGGTAGCGCCCAATCGGGCTGTGATTTGTCACCTGATAGAGGTAGCACCCAATCCGGCCGTGATTTGCCACCTGATTGATGTAGCACCCGATTGGGCCGTGATTTGCCACCTAGTAGAGGTAGCGCCCAATCGGGCCGTGATTTGCCACTTGGTAGAGGTAGCGCCCAATTGGGCCGTGATTTACCACCTTACTTAAGTTGTGCCCACTAGGCCGTGATTAAGCTAGTTCCACTAAGAGACCGCCCAATCTGGAATAGGCTTTGCTGTAAGTGGCCGCGATTAATATTTGGAGTGAACACTTGACGTGATTGGATTTGGTAGTCATTACTGAATGGCTTGACCTATAAAAGGTCTAAATGACATGGAATCGACTAGCTCGATTGATGATTTGGTTGAATAGTGATTACACGTATATGAGATATGAATTGTGCTAACGTGCAGGAATGAACTGAGGCAAGGTAAGTCCTCTGTTGTGTGTGGCTAGGCCACCCTTGGGTGTATTTCCTTTTTAATAGGGGTTTAGGGGGTGGACTTGCTGAAACACTGTCTCACTGGTTATTGTATAACCATTTTCAGGTCCTTAGATGGTGGTTGTGGAAGACCAAAGCCCTAAAGTCTGTGGAGGTGGAGTCCGAAGGATCGGCATATGTGTTCGACTAGTATGTCGTAAGACAGCTCCTTTTTGAGAGCCGATCTTTTGTAGGCTTTTGACCAAACTCGTTTTGTACCTAAACCCCATTGTTAATAAGAATGTGCTATTGTGAAATGTTGCCCTGCTTTCCTATCTCATGATGTTTGTTGTCAGGAGTATTGTTTTGCTTCCGCATGTGCATTAAAATGAAAGGGTCGGCGACTCATTCTGGAAAGTCACAAATACTTATCGACAAGTAAGGGATGGGCACGCGCTCGAGGATCAAGGCGTGACACTTAGGGTGGGCTTGACTGTATATAAACCTAGTCTGTTTATAAAAGTGGATTTTCTGTTATCTAACTACCTTGTTTTTCTATCCTATGTTTGTTGTTGTTGTCGGGGATTATTCATTTCGCTTCTGCATGTTTATGATCGATTTGGGCCAACGACGCGTCCTGGGAACATCGCAATTTGATCGATGACCGAAGGATATGTGCGCGCTTGAGGTTTGGGGCGTGACAAGTTTACCAAGTAAAAGAGACATTTATAGTACTTTAGAACAATATTTTTTAAAGGGTTGACGCTAAAATCATGTGCACTTTATGTCTGTTACACGAGCAAATTCTTGTGAACAATTTTTCAGACCGCCAATTAAAATCTTTTTTCTAGAGATAAACAAAAATTCAGATGAAATGATCGGGGAAAAAAGTAAGTTAAACCTGAAATTCCAATGTCATAACCGAAAATAAGCCCTCCGAAGGCGGTGATGAACACATAGATGATCACGTAGATCGTGATCTTACCTTCAAACTCCGGGTCATCGCCGCCATGATTATTTACTACGACAGCCAGCAGTTTGACCTCTCCTTGAAAAGAAACTCCTCGAAAATCAATAAATGGAACGGTGCAAGATAAATTGGCATAAATGGAGGAGAGGAAAAATACAAAGAGCTGAAGAGAAATGGAGTTATCAAGGAGCAAAAAGGGCAAGAGCGAGAGAGAGAGAGAGAGAGAGAGAGAGAGAGAGAGAGAGAGAGAGAGAGAGAGAGAGAGAGAGACGTTTCAGGTACTTTGAGATGACAAGAGTTTTTTGATTGCTCATCGCATTTTACAGAGGAAGAAAGCCATTCAAGAAAACATTATTTTACAAAAAAAAAAAAATATTGAACTAAATACGGAGGCCACAAGAAATTGTTATTGATATATTTGTGGATATAATTTTAAGGTTGTCCCTTAGGAATAGGTCTATGCATTCACGTCCTCAGATGTTTTTCTTTTATTTATTTATTTAGTTTAATTTTCTTTTCCTTTTCGTGGATAGATGAAGAAAATTAGAGTCATTAATGAAAAATGCGAAAGATTTTCCCTCTCCAAAGATGTTGGCATGGATGACCAAGTTAAGATTACGTTTGACTCTTGTCCTAATCTCTCTTACATATCACAAAGACCAGCAAAACACCGTCCTTTGTTTGTTTTATTTTATTGTATTTCAATTTTTGTTCTCGTAATACTTTTCCGAATATGGCTTATATTTCTTTCCATTTCTACTCATTTGAGAATTATTTCTTCAAAGGACATTAATGTTTCATTTATTTGCAGAAAATGAATGATTAAAAAAATATTTCCTAAAAAGTGATCACTTATATTGATTATAAAAATGAAATAATGAAAACTATTTATATCATCCATGAAAACATTTCAACATAACTTGTTGTTAGTACTAAAAAGAATTTCATTGATTAATTATTTTAAGCCAAATATGCGATCACTTATAGGAAATATTTTTCAAATCATTCATTTTTCGTGAAATAAATGGGCCCTTAAAAAAGGTTGTTTAGTTAGCTCATAGGTTCTTTTGAGTATTTCTTATCCTAAGTTAAGGGAGCAACAATTTCCAACATGACTTGAGAACATATTGAGCACGACATGAGTGAGTTTTGTATTCATATGATATGATCATGCACTTATTAAAATCATGTTGCTGGTGATGTGATTTTAGTCAGTCCGCTTTCCTGTTTATTGTGACTATTTAGATTTGAAGTGTAATGTTATCTTGTTGTTACATAGCTTTGTGCAAGCTACTTCTTGACATGAAATTTTTTTTCTCCAAATCACCTTCACATTTAATGAAATGTAAGGATCCAATCCGCCGACAATGACAGATTTTGACCCCTAAATAAAAATACTAACAGTGCATGCTCTTGCATTCTCATTCTCATATTTTAACGCAATCCTATGCATTTATAAATTAGGAACGATATATATATATATACATATATATGTATACATATGTATGTATGTGTACATATGTATATACATATGTATGTGTACATATGTATATACATATGTATATGTACATGTACATATGTATACATATGTATATACATATGTATACATATATATGTATATATATATAATGCTAAGAGAAATGGCAAGCTCACGAATTTTTGCGAACCAGCTTGACATGCGACCCTAGCAATTTTTTTTTGTTGTGCTGAATTTAAATAGAGTCAGCCCAATCCAAGTTCACCCCGAGGCCTTCCGGTAAAGCTCAGCCTAAGTTGGCCATCTTTTTGTTTCTCTACCATCGATTTTTGAAGGGAAAATGACATGAATAATGACTAGTGCTCTTTCCATCCATTGATTGGCTCCTGACACCCCAATTACATTGAATTAGACACATTATCCCTTACAGATCTCACTCTTGATTTAAGATCATTTCTTACATTTTTTTTCTTCTCCTTCCTCTTTTGTTTCAATTTTTACTAGAGACAAAATTCCCCATGCTTCTTTCAATAACATTTATTAAGGTTCGATGTGGGGTCCACTCTTATTTCTTGCCTTCTTTTCTTGTTCTTGTTCTTTTTTTTTTTCTTTTTTGATTTTTCCCTCTTCTTTGTCCATTTGGAATAAAATTGGTGCCGTTTTTTCCTTTGAAAATAGTTTACTTGATAAATAGCTTACTAAATATTGCGTTAATGAGTGTATATTTCTCTCCTTTTGTTTTTTGTTTTTTTGGTACTAGGAAACTATTATTTAAAGATAAACTAAGCACAAGTAAGAGTGAAAAGAACCATTTACTTGTTTTAGTATGCATTTCGTTTAATTATAACTTTAAGATGTGCTATTATGTTTGTAGTTTGTATATTTTAATTGCTCAACTTTCAATTTACTAAGTGAATCTAATAGTCCAATTTTTATTTATTTTTCATGCCATCATTGCGTGAGGTTAGACACTTTCAACCCCCCCCCCCCCAAAAAAAAAAGAGAGAGGCAAAGTTAAGGATATATAAAATAAAAAAAATTCTAAACATCCATTATTGTCTTGCAAATGCAAAAGAAAATGCTCTCCAAAATATTATTACATAAAATACTATCTATGCCTTGCTTACATGATATAATTAGTTGTTGACAAGAAATTATGGTAATTGAATTGCGTTATAAGACAACACATTTGAACCATTTGCAAACACATATGTCTTTTTATCAATTATAAATGCATCAGAATTTTCATATAATTATCAATGGAAAATAAAATTATCCTCAAAGTACAATAAATTGCAATAATAAGTTGCATATGCAACTTAACAAAAGATATTGTCTGTTCAGTTGATTGACTCCCCTATAAAAGGTTACTCCATCGAAAGAAATATTTCACTTGAATCAAACAATAAAATATTTCAATTACATCAATAAGAGAGTCGTTATCTACTACAAATATATATGAAGGAATAATTTTCAATGTTTAGAGTGGGATGCTCCAAATGAACTTGTGGACATGATTGCTTACTATTCTCCATTCGTAGTTTCATCATCAATAGATGTATTTAAGCGATTTGGGTCCTCTTCACTTTTATTTTCCATAGTGGCTGCACTACAATATATATATATAGAAAGATGAATAAATTAGGTATAATGCATTAGCCAATCACAATATTCAATCTTTGAGTAAATTCTCATAGATTTGTACTGCAAATTAAAGTTGAAAAGTTCATGATCATGGGGATTATCTAGGTAAATAAAGTTATTACTTGCCGGAATAAGTTTAGAAAAAGACAAACATGAATGGAACATTGAAATGCAATGTGTGTGGAAGAAGTGGCTAGGGTGAAAAAAGTTGTTTAAAGGGATGTGGGTTGTAATGACCCCAACTACATCCCCAGGGTCACGAGTGGCAGGGGTTATTTTTGTGACGTCTTAGGCACGTCACCGTCTTATTTCTTTTTATCTTTTCATTAACCACATGTGGAAGTGTTACAAACAACACCTAGATGATAACAACAAACAGCTAGGAAAACAATCATTTATAGACATACAATTACATCAGTTATATTTACAAGCCTTTTTGTCACAAGTCGTTATATATACAACCACTACATATTCTATGCTCAAAAGGTCGGGGTAAACCTTAGCTCCTCTAGTAAAACTATAACTCTAGAACTAGTGTGAGACTTCCATGCCTACAATTATAAAAAACAACAGGATGAGTCATAAACTCAGTAAGTAAAACCCCTAATTCTCTACTAGGAGGACATATCTTCATCAAAATCTAGCAGGTACAACACTCGCAATACAATGTTTATGGCAGATCAATGGCAAACTTATTGCTATACCTCAATTACATGTAGATGTCCATTACTGCATGCATGCTTACTTTCAGCATACCAATGAACACATCAATATATCATGCTTATGCATATACCGACACTCATAACATGATTCTTGTATCATCGTCCTAGCTCGACCGGGCCCTCTTGGCTTGACTGAGGCTTCCAACTTCATGCTGGATTTCCTGGCTCAACAAGGGCATCCCAACTCAACCAAGGCATCCTGACACTAGCTAGCCAAGGCATTCGGGCTCAACGCAGGCATCTTAGCCCAACCAAGGCATCCCGAGGCTAGCTTACCCAAGACATCCAAGCTCAACCCAGACATCTTGGCTCAACTAGGGCATCTCGTTCAATGGACGAGGCATCACCGCCAACGCTATATGGCGACAGACGCTTTTTCCTCTTTAAGTGCATCATAAAAGTGCATAACACAAGCCGGTTCTTACTTTTCTTCTTAATCCACTCGTACATGGCCTGAAGGTGTGCTCATTCAAGTAAGTGTGTTATGGCTCTTAACATCATTTTATATGATATACTAGACATGATTCTTGGTTCGTGGCTTGTGTCGCATGCCTAGGCTGATGTCTGCACCAAGCAAGACTTGGATCGGCATGCTTCAAAGCCAATCCAAGGCCTTGCGACTTAGGCCATCACGACTTGACGTTGATTCCAAGTCGAGGAAATCTCAACCTCATTTCGAGGCATGAACACACTCAATTATGCAAACATGAGCAAACATACAAAAGAACATTACAACATACACACGGCTTACAAGGTGAGCACCCCACTAAACTAAACGACGTAGGCTATCGCCATAGCAACGAGTTAGAGATTCTACTTACCACTTTCTAAACCGGCAGCTTAGATTGACAGCAACGGCAACAAGACCAATTGCAAGGACTCTTAGGGGCAAGATGGCTGAATGGAGGAGAAGAGGGAGAGACTAATTAGTTGAGGGAGAGGAAAAGAGGAGGAAAGGCTTTTGGGTGAGGATGACATTGGATTGAGGGTTCTAGCCCTATTTATAGAGCCTCCTCCTAGAATAGTCCAAAAGGCGTCAAATGTGTTCACATGTGTTCGCACTTAGCCCGCAACTCATTAAATGCATTCGCACACGTTCACATTTAGCTGCAATTCATTAAATGTGTTCCCATTTGTCTCCTTCCCTTAATAGGCATCGTAGGTCTCCCAATAGGCTTGCATTATTGTCCTCAAACAAACCGGTCAAGAAGCATTTAAGAGGGCATTACTTGGTCATCAAGCCTTAAGTTAGGGTATGACTATAGCTTGGTAGATTGGGACACCTCAAGAGGGCAATTAAGGATTAGAATCCAAGCTTGGGCGTGACTCACACCTCCGGGGTGAGAAAAACAGTTTTGAGTAATTTCTGAAATCAGTGTCATTACCCCCATCAAATGGAATCAAAAAATTATAAAATTTTAATATGTTATAGAAAGATCTTGACTAAGATTTTTCATGAAGGAAGTGAATTTAATTTGTGCTGTAGAAAGAGTACAAAATCATTAAACACAACCTAACAATCTACCCGTCAAGTAGATCCAATGACCGCAAAGAATGACCAATTTTGAAATCCAAATCTTTACAAAACTCTTTGAAGTTTTTTTGTGTTGTAGAGATAGATGTCCTTTAAAAATTTCATGAAGGAATAATGCCAAATTTGAAAGGGAAATTTTATAAGAATTCGAGAAAGCAATCTGGTCACCGTTTTACTACACTGGGCAGGTTCCAAATGGTAATTAATTGGGCCTTTATCTCAACCATTTCATCTCAGAAAAATATGAAACTTAAATATGTTGTAGAGTAAGATTTTTTGAACAACTTTCAAAAATGAGTTTTTCCCAAATTTGTATCATAAAAAACTCTATATAATTGGCAAATAGTGTAGGTCCAATAGTTTTGAAAATCAAAGGTGGCATATCTAATTGGAGAGAGGTGGTGCCCTACTTGGTCAAGAAGCACTAATTGCTGGACATTCTTATCCTCCAAGTTTCCAACTAGGTTCTAGGTTAGCTTGGACACTTCATCTTACTCAGTAAATGGCTAAATTCCAAGGGACATTAATGTGAGCTTATCTTAAGTTCACAGTTTGGACTTGACTTGGCTACTCCCCCTTTTCCTCTTGGGTGTGTGGCCCTTTCCTTGTATGCTCCAAAGTTCACATTTCACACTTAGATATTTAGGGTATGATTAGGCCTAGGTTATAGAGACACCATTTTCCACACTTCATTTAATACATTTATATTTATTCACATTTGTTCACACTTGTATTTCTAAGAAATTTTGACTAGTCCAAGTTTCATATTTGTCTTCCAAGGTTAAGGCCTAATTTGCCATGTGTCAACCTTAGTCAATGCTCCTTAATTAGCTACAAGACGAGGGCGTTAAATGCAACTTGGAAATGTCTCAATTTTGAAGGCCTTGTCATCGGGTAGGGACTAATCAAGTTTGACTATGATCGACTATCTTATTTGGCCTGAGGTTCATGCCTAATCCATGATTGGATGAAGCGGACACAACCAGGTTTAACTGGAGAAACCAAGTTCGGACTTCTCCTTTACTGTGTAAAAGGGCTCTCGGATGGGTCCAAGGGCTAAGCTTTGGGCTAGTCAACCTGTTCGAGGGCTGGTCCTATGGCCAGTCCAAGGTCATGTGCCACAATTCACAGCCCATAACTGACCCTTGGGTCGATTCATGGCCTACTATTGGTGTATTGATCCTTAGCCTATTAGTTGGGACAAAAATAAGAGCCGAAATCGAGGATGTTACATGGGTAGTGTTGCCTTTTAATAAATATTGAAACAAAAGAAAAGAAGAATAAAGATAAAAAATAATCATTAATTGAGAGTGGGAGTCACAAGGGATAAGATAATCAATTCATTGTGGAACCAATAAGGGGGTGGAAATAGGGCAAGCCTAATTAGTTTATAATTTATTTATTTTTTTGTTCAATGTGGCCCATAAACTTTAGCTCAATACACAATGTCATCTCTAAATTTTTTATTTATCTAATGTGGTCCATGAATTTTTGGTATATGTTCAATTTAGTTCCTATATTATATGAAAACTTTCAATGTCCTTCCATTAATTCAAGTTAATGGATTTGTTGATTTGGCTTCCAAGCTAGTACATTTGAATAGTGGACAAAAAAAAAACATTATCCATGTTATTTGATTATGTGGATTATTATATATTACTTTAAATTGAATATCTTACATGAATAATTTATGTATAACGTTATTTTTTGTCTATTGTTAACTTAAATATAAATGGAAGGATAATACTTGATATTTTCATATAGTCTAGGGACTATATTAAACATTTATTAAAAGGTTAGGGACTGCATTTAACAATTTAAAAATTCATGGATTACATTATATATTGGGTCAATGTTCATATATTATTTGTATAATTATCCCATTCGAGAGAATAGCGTGTTATGATGCTATATGTGGTTTGGTTTTCTTTCCAATCGAATGAAGCGTCAGTTCAGGAAAGATCCTGAGGATTTGTAGGCTAAGGAAAGTGAATGAGTGAAGGGAAGGAAAGACCGGAGAGCTCAATCTCGGCCAACACAAAAATGGAAGGAAGATTGGCTGGCGGATTGAATGGGTGAATGAGATCATTTTTTTAGGGGAAATAGGGTCTTCTTTACCGCTTGAAATAGAGGGAGGACGCACAATGTGGCGGTTGGGGGACAAACAGGGAAAGAGCCAGAAACTTTCATGAGAGCTTTTGAGAGAAAAGCGAGAGAGAACGGGTAAAGAAAAGTACGGGGGAATGGCGTAAAAGAAGGGAAAAGGAAAGAAAAAAGAACGGAAAAAAAAAAAAGGCACGTTGCATGGTCTTGCGCAAACGAGGAGAGCATGTTGGCACAGAAAATGAGTGTGTAAAAAAGGGTGGTGAAAAAGTATCTGGAAGTGAAGTTTTGATGATTAAAATAGAACAGGTCGGACCGTTTGTCTAACACTGTCGCGGAAATAAAGCTTTATTGGAGAATATAGTTTAAATCAATGTATGAGCCAAATGCCGTTAGGAGCTAGACTCGAAGGCGATCACCAGCGATATTGGATCGGTTGCTGTTTCAGTCCGTATTGGTCTTGTTGGAATTCAAGTCAGCGGAAGACAACTTACCCGATTTCGATGCGCAAATAGCAATTAACCCCAGAACGAATGTTGAATTGCGGATGAATCACGACCAATATTACCTCACGTTGGTCTGGATGCGATCACGAGGAAAACACCCGATTTCCACGGCGTAAATGCAAATCGTTCTCGTAAAAAAGAAAATGGCGCTTTGATGGAAAGGGGAGAGAAAGGAAGAAAATTTTCTGAACATACGTTTGTCCAACCCCTCCAACGGTTGAGTTTGGGAGGCTTTTATACGTCTCCCTTCGTACCCCTCAATTTGTGTCTTTCCATCGTAATGCATCAAGACGAAACAGTGCATTCCAATCGCACCCCATCATGGACGTACTAGCTAAAGTATAACATCTCCCACTTGGACATGAACGGCTTGATAGTGCTCTATCAAGAATATAGGGCATTTAACATTCATCAACTTTACAAAACAATTAATACTGGCAAATAAGCTATGCGACCAGTGAGTACACCTGCACTTAGGAGCTCTAATTATGCACCTATTAGGGATGACGTAATGGCTACAACCTCGAAAAGAAATAAACAATCGATGTCTTATAGTGCCTTAGACATATTTTTGTTATTAGACATATTTTTGTTACATCAGTCCAAGTATACATATCCCTTAAAGGCTATACTTGACTATTCTAAAAAACACCATGTATTTACAATTACATCCGCAACCATAGAGGGCGATATAATTGGTTGACCAATAAATACATGTGATAGATGTAAAACAATAATAGTCTTCTTTTGCACTCATGTCTCTCTCAATTTCAGAACAACTGCTTTCCTAGACACATCCCATAGGCCATATCTATTCATGACTGCCCGTAACATGCTAAAGTAGCAACATTGATCTTTCACTTCGAGAGCATAGTTAGAAGTAACATAGGGCACCAAATTGAGGTAAATTATAAATTACCTTAAGGGCTCACACGATGAGTAAATAGGGATAATTTTACTCATCTTCTCTTATTGGTCATACAATGACATGTAGTATGAATTCATGCTATAGTGGATTACTCTTTCTATAAGAGTGTATGTCATTTATCAAATATATCCACCATACGGATCTTAGCCTAAACATAGTCACGTGCTTCTCACGTACTCATGTTTAGCTCGAGTGCTATATCAGCTCGCTTTCTATAGCACCCAATTAAGTATTCGCATCCGGCATCTTTCAAGCATACATAATTGTGGGAATATCATGTTCGGTCTTGTTATAAACAAATCACAGACCTCATCTTGACTCTAATCAATGCGACATATTTTATGTACCAGACTTGCTCTTCAGCATTTATTTGTACATAACGTCTCATCTCAACGTGCTATCTAAAGCATTTGAGGTGATTGCCCATGTGAGTGAGCTAATCATTGTCTACTGACATACTTTTCAATAATACATGTGTGTTTGTGCTAGTCTCATAGTAGATTTGTACTTATTGATAAAACATCAAATCACTAATAAATAAACAAGTACAATACATCTGTCCACAAATATATAAACCAATGATCCTTTACAATAACAGATATTACATTATACGCAATCCTAGTAACATCTTATGAGTCAAGAATATGTCTCTAGGAATAGCCTTCGTAAATGGATCAACGACCATTCTATTGGTTGAAATGTATTGCAGGATCACTTCTTTCTACGCTATAATATTTCTAATGAAATTATTCTTTATGTCAATGTGCTTTGTCCTTCCACGATACTTGGGATCTTTCACATAGGCATGGCTGCTTGACTATCGCAATAAACTGTCACCGGTCTTGGAACTTCAGTGATAGTGGCAAAATTTTCCAAGAAACGTTTTAACCATATTACTTCTTGCACTGCTGCAGAACATGCAATAAATTCTACCTCCATCGTAGACAAGGCTGTGCATGTCTGTTTCTTGCTATTCCAAGAAATCGCACCTCCATTGAGCAAGAACGCATATCCAGAAGTCGATTTACGCTCATCCAGGTCTCCACCCCAATCAGCATATGAATAGCATGATAGGTGTAAATCACTTCCTTGGTAACAAAGTCGATAGTCCATGGTGCCCTTCAAGTATCTCAAGATCCTCTTCATTGCTTTCTAGTGTGCTTGACCGGGATTTGATTGATATCGGCTCACCAATCCCACGGCATAACATATGTCGGGTTTAGTACACATCATAGCATACATCGAACTTCCGACCGCACTAGCGTAAGAAACAGTTTCCATCACTTTGATTTCTTTTAGAGTCTTAGGACACATCTCAGTACTTAGGCCTTCACCTTGTATGATAGGGGTATCAATGAGATTACAATACTGCATATTGAAATGCTCAAGAATCTTCATAATATAAAACTCTTGTGATAAAGTAAGAAGTTTCCTTGATCGATCTCTTTCGATCTTAACTCCTAATATATAAGCAGCTTCTCCCATGTCCTTCATTTCAAAATTAGAGGACAACCATTTTTTTATGGTAATAACCAAAACATTGTCATTTCCAGCCAATAGAATATCGTCCACATAAAATGATAAATCATAAATTTATCTTTGGACCGCTTAACATATACACATTGATCTTCCTCGATCATCGTGAAACCAAAAGTGGTTATGGCTCGATGAAAACGAAGATACCACTGTCTAGATGATTGCGTAAGGCCATATATTGAGCGATGAAGCTTGCAAACTTTATGCTCTTGACCTTTAGCTATGAAACCTATTGGTTGTTTCATATAGATTTCCATTGAGAAATGCCATCTTTACATCCATCTGATGTAATTCAAGGTTAAAATGTGCAACGATGGCTAGAATAAGGCATATTGATGCAAACCTTACAACTGGTGAAAATGTTTCCTCATAATCTATACCCTCTTATTGAGTATAACCTTTCACCACAATGCGAGCCTTATACTTTTCAATGGATCCATCCGCCCTTTGCTTAATCTTGAAGACCTATTTGTTTTCAATAGCCTTACGATTGGGTGGTAGATCAACCAAGTCCCAGACATGATTTGCCCTCATTGACTCCATCTCATCTTCCAAAACTTTTCTCCATTCTTTCTTATTAGAGGATGAGAGAGCTTCTTGAACAGTCTTAGGCTCGGCATTGTCATTCTAAGCAATCATAAATGCTTCCCCTTCAATCTCAAAACGACGACGATGAATACTTTTACGATTACTTTTAAGCAATTGAATTTCTCTTGAATTCAATTCGTTAGGCGATGCAACACTCCCACTAGGTCTTGCATGTTGAGGTAAATTTTTCATTTCCCTCTACAACATCAGTGGGTGTGTTATCAAGATCTTCTATCTCATATAATTAGAAGTCCTTATCTTCTAGGAAAATCGTTCTCCAAGAACGTGACATCTCGTGACTCTATTTCGGTCACACTTCCATCAGCTTGTTCACCTATGAACACGTACTCTTTGGAGTGTTCAGAATATCTTATAAAGATACATTTCTTCCCTCTATGACCTAATTTGCCATATTTATGGGAAGAATCATGAACATAAGCTGCACGTCCCCATGGACGTAGACTACTCAAGTCTGGTTTCCTACCAGTCCATAATTCATAAGGGGTGGAAGTGATCGATTTTGAGGGCACTCGATTAAGTATATATGCAGTAGTCAATAACGCATCTTCCTAATAGGAGATAGGTAAATTTTCTTGCGCCATCATAGACCTAACCATTTCTAATACGGTTCTATTCCTTCTCTCAGCTACTCCCATTTTGTTGTGGAGTACCAGGAATAGTCAATTATTGTACAATTTTCTTTTCATCACAAAGAATCTTGAATTGCTCCGATAGATAATCACGTCCACGATCGGTTCTCAATGCCTTTATTGTTTTGTTCAATTGATTCTCTACCATCACTATATATCATCTAAAGCAATATAATACTTCTGACTTATGGGAGATTAGAAAGACATAACCAAAACGTGTGAAGTCATCTATGAAAGTGATGAAATATAAGGCTCCATGCCTCGCCCTCACATTTAAAGGACCACAAATGTCAGAATGTATGAGATGCAATGGAAATTCAGCTCTAGTCCCTTTACCGAATGGTTTTCTAGTTGTTTTTCTCGCTAGACAATGTTCACATACGAATAGACTAACATTAGTGAGTGACCCTAAAAGGCCTTCTCTAGCTAATCTTTGCATTTTTTGCAATTCAATATGACCTAATCTAGCATGTCAAGTACTTGCATCAATCTCAACGTTATTAGAAGATGTAATTAAAGAAAAACAACCATCAACATTAACATTGTACTGATCATAGTCAATGTCTAACACCATAAAACCATCCGATACAACCATCAACCATCAACAAACTGTTCCATACAAAATGTCAACACAATCACCATCGAAATTCAATACATAACTTAAGCTAAGAAGAACAACTACAGAGACCAAGTTTCGTCGAATATCTGGAGTATAAAGGACATCATGTAGGAATAGGTTTCGACCATCACGTAAGATTAATTTACATGTGTCGATATCCTTCACTTCAACTCTTGAATTATTCCCAACATATATCCATCTTCTTCCAGGCGGTATCCGACGATACTCCACAAATGCTTCTCGATCTCTAGCTACATGGTCTGTTGCTCCTGAGTCTGCAGTCCACATTGGATGAGATTCAGCAAGCATTACAGTACTAGAAACAAAAGCATTACTCAAAGTAATTGAGTAATAGGGTACCTTTTTCGGCTCAGTGCATTCACGAGCAAAGTGACCCATCTTGCCACAATTGTAGCACTCCATCTTGGCCTTGTCCTTCTTCCTACCTCGCTTCTTGCGTCGGAAGGTTTTAGCCCTTTTTGGTGCTTGATCAGTCTTCTTCCCTTTGTTGTTGAACTGAGGATTCCTCTTGCGCTTGAAGCCCGAAACTTTGCACGAACTCGATTCAACAACATAAGCATGGGTAGAGGATCTCGTAGCCTCTAGGCGCTCATCCTCTAATTCCAAATGACGCGCAACATCATCAAAAGTGACAATATTATCATTATGTGTCATATTGATCTTCATATGCTCCCAATTGTCAGGAAGAGACCTTACAACAGCCTGAAATTGCTGTTCATCAGTAAGGGAGTGACCTGCCGACTTCAGCTCACGAATCATGTTTGATATCTCCCGAAGATGCTGCCTCATCGTTACATTTCGGCGCTTTCAGAATGTGTCAAACTTGATGGTGAGTCTCCTCAGCTTAGTGGCAGATGTACCCCCAAACTTATCCTTCAAGGCAACCCACATAGCTTGAGCTTTATCATAACTTTCAAACTCACACATGAGATCATCTTGCATACAGCTTAGTAACGTGATGCGAGCAATGATATTTTTCTTTTTTCAAGCTTGATAAACTTCTAGATCTCTCCTATGTTAAGCTAAAGTTTCATGCTCAGGTTTATCCATGGTATGGTTAAGGGTTTCCAAAACCTCTTGCTCCTCAAGGATGTACTGAACCTTTCAATGCTAAATATCATAATTGTCACCGTTCAGTTTCTCACACTTATTGAGGTCAGCCACAATGGTCTTGGATGCCGAAGCCATAATCAATTGCTATAACACATTGACATAATAAACGCAGAATCAATACTAGCACACTTTATAGAGTAACACACATATTTAATTTGCAGCAAAGACAAACTAAATTAATGATAATTCAACAAAAGACACATAGGCAAAAGTTCACTGTGCTCCCAATCAACTTCTATGTACAATTGTTCTATCATCATTAATTAGTTTAATTTGCGTAAATTTTAAGTTCTAGGTGAGAACTCTTTCAAATTCTACCAATCTACAAACTCCTACTAGAAAAAATGATTACATGACCTTATGTAATTTCTACATTTTTCCTTAACATAAAAACATAGCATGATAATAACTAACGTATAAACAACAATCATACTTCAACTATAATCAAAATCGCAATTCAATATGTAATGGATTTCCTACCATTGTTTGAATTTTCTAGCAACTAGAAAATTGCAAGTATATTAAAATATATACATGATATCATTGAACCAAGCTCTACATAGCATATATGATATCATTTGCACACAACCTAGCTACTTTATTTCTTAAACCACAAGAAAATCCAAGCTACAAATGAATAAACTGCATTAAACCCCAAAAATTATGCGTACATAGGGTTTCTTACGCATTTTCATACATTTATAAAATTTAAAAGTATAAAATAATTATACCATAATGTAGACAACATTCATACAAACCAAACGCCACTGACCATGCTACAATCGGACCCCGCACGCACCCCCACGCGCCACCTGAGTGCGCAGCGCATGTGGTGCATGCCCCAACGAGCCAAACCGCTCCTGGCCAGTCCAACCGGTCCGTCGGGTCGGGTCAGGTCAATTTGGGTCAGATCTCGGGTCGGGTCGGGTCGCCGGCCGGCCAACTGCCACCGGCGATGACGTCATTGATGATGTCATCCCAACGGTTGCCGACCGTTGGGTGACATGTCATCACGCGCCGGTTCGCCAACCGGCACATGACACACACCTGCCGATTCGCTAACTGGCGCGTGAGGCGCACGCGCTGGCTTTGCCAGCACTTCAGGCACGTGGCGCCCACGCGCCGGCGTCATCCGACGGCGCTCGACCCATTGCTGGACTCGTCTCGACGAGTTTTTTCACCCTGTATATTTAAAAATTAATTTTGGCGAAATTTTTTTTTCGAAAAATAGCCAAAACCGTACGGGTGTACGCGACCCCGAACCCGTTCTTTGCTTCGGTTCGAATTCAAGTTTTTAGATTGCAATTCCAACCAATAAACATAAAAAACAGTGTAGAATACAATCTCTTGATCTCAATATCAAATGGTAAATAAGAAAACTCGATGAAAAACAAGGTAGAAATCACGATCGGGCTTTAATACCAATGTTGGAATTCAAGTCGGCAGAAGATGACTTACCCGATTCCGATGCGCAAATAGCAATTAACCCCGGAACGAATGTTGAATTGCGGATGAATCACGAACAATATTACCTCACGTTGTTCTGGATGTGATCACGAGGAAAGCATCCAATTTCCACGGTGTAAATGCAAATCGTTCTCGTAAAGAAGAAAATGGAATGCCTTGATGGAAAGGGGAGAGAGAGGAAGAAAACTTTCTGAACGTACGTTTGTCCAACCCCTCCAACGGTTGAGTTCGGGAGGCTTTTATACATCTCTCTTCGTACCCCTCCATTTGTGTCTTTCCATTGTAACGTATCAAGATGAAACGGTGTGTTCCAATCGCACCCCATCATGAATGTACCAGCTAAAGTACAATAGGTCTGGAAACATCCGAGACAACCGATTTGGTAAATCTGCTCCGCCCAAAACGGGGACCTTACTTGCTGCTTGTGAAATCAGGACCTCTCAGGTCCTTCCAGGTCTTTGTTGGTGCTCTGAGGGCTCAGGTTCACTGAATCAATCCAGATTTCGATTCCATCACCGTGGTTATTCTCTCGATATTGCTTTAAGGATTCTGCTTCTGCCATAAGATGTTCTCATTCCTAGATTGGTCTTCACTTAGCACTTAACGCCACTCACGACCCACTCTTTAGAAGTAGCCCAGCCCCATCATTGTCATCCCCATCAAAGTGCCAAAGGTGTATGTCAAAACTAACAAGGTACACGTACCTAATAAGTCATTGCCCCACTGATTAGTGGTCTCCCATAGTTGTGGGTTATCATAACTAGGTGAATTATTCAGCAGAAAAAAATTGGCGTTTGGTTGGACTTTTGAGAAAAACCTTTTAAGAAAATGCAAAATATTTTCCGAAATGCAAATGGTATTTGTTAAATTGTAATTTAAAAGTCCATTATAAAACAACTTTGGGTAAATTAGTGTTTAGAAAAATAATTTTTGCAAGACTTTTCTTGTTTATTTATTAAAAAAAAGAAAAATAATTCAAACTCTTTGCTGGAGCTAGGGAAGGGCTCAAGTCGTTGATAACCTAGATTTGGCGCCAACGGCTGTCATTTTAGATCACATGATTTCAGGTGGCCCCCAACAACACTTGGCAAGGGCCACCTTCAGTCGGCAACCTTGGTTAGGGTTGCGCGACCCAAACAGCCCTCGTTGGGTGTCACATGACCCCGACAATGGCTACCAAAGTTCGCGTGACCCCAAACAACTGTGGCCTCCCTCACTAGCCCATCAGGACACGATGAGAGTTTGCTTGCCTCAGTAGGAAAGGGATCACCGGAGTATAGCACAAGATCACCTTTTCTTGTTGCCATGGGGTTGACTTGTGAACAAGGTAAACCCAATGGGAACCCAAAAAGGGGAGAGTATCGCATTAGGCAAAAGACGATCCACAAAGCGAAAGCTCACCTAGCTGAAGGAAGGAGATTTGAAAGCTTACCAACAACTTAGACTGCTGGGCGTAACATAGAAATTTTGCTTCAATTAGAATATCTGAGGCCTAGTGGGGCCCAATCGAACATTTCAATAAGGGTTGCCGAGCCAATAATAATATCACTTTTTGGAAAAAAAAATACTGAGAACATCTACTCAGGTGAATCCAGTGAAGACTTGAAGATCTAATCCGAAATAACATATTTAAAGCTCAGAAATAAATGTTCAGACTCCTATAAGGGCACCGCACTTAGTACCCCTTTTCCTTCTGCGCTATCCTTAAAGCGGAAAAGCAAAAAACTTCCGTTTTTTGAGATCGCAACCCATCACGGAGCACTTTCTCGCCGATTTAGTGAGATAAGTGTTAAATTATCCTCCACAAGATTCTTCATGTCTTTTCAGGGCTGATACGAGGACATAATTTTAAGAAATAAGAGTTTAGACTGCTTACAGTATTTCTACCTATCATCAGAGGGGAGACAACCCATTTTTGATTCCAGCCACGAAGACTAGTCAAAGGAACGATCAAGAATGTCATATATATCAGGAGCTAGATCAGTTGACAATGAACAAATAAGAATTGCCACAACATTAATTGATGGAATTGGACCAAAAAAAGCCATTCAGGTTCATTATTGATTAGGTATAAGTGGGGACATAAAGACAAAAGAGTTAACTAAGTATCAGATCGACCAATGCCAGCCCCTCACCTATTGCTTTCGTGTAAATAAGATGAACAATTATAACCAGGGCAAAACTAGAAAACCAAAAAATTAGTGAGGGTAGTTTTTGAAGAAAATACTAAATCCTAGAACCGGCATGTCGAGAAAAATGAAAGTCCAAGACACTCTAAGACTTTGCCTTAGATTTTCAGCCTTCCAAAGGCTCACTTTTCCTCAAGGTTGTTTCAAAATCTTTTCCCAAACACCTAAAATTTGGTTCAAGGGGCTTTAGAGGGAAAGGCTTCCCTAAACAGAGCACAATAGAATCATCAAAAGGGTAACAAAGTTATAAGAATAGGAAAGCAAGGTGTCTCGTGTCTTGTCTTGTTTGCACATTTTTTGTTGCCATCGGCCCGGTAAGCATAAAATTTTGTTTGTGTAATCACTTTTATTGTCGTTTATTGTGTAGCAAGATGATTATTGTTCAAGACTAATTGATAGACACTTCGAGACTTCTTAATTCTCTTCACGCCATATGTTAAAATCTTCAGGTTGAAGAGTCTCCAATAAATGACAGCATGATTCGAATTGTTTGATGACCGATGATGGCAATTTGGGGAAGCCAGGGAACTAAAGAAAAAGTCTGGGGCTTTTGCTTTGTTTTCTAATATGAATTTTGTATTTTTTTTCTCCTACCAAATCATTTTGGAGTTGGCAATACTTCAAAGTATACTATGAATATTACTTGAAGTAAGAAATTCTCAACTAGCACTTGGCCAAAACAAAATTAACTTTCTCGCAATATGAAAAGCTCATCTAGAAATAAGGTACAAGAGGAGAAATTACATATTGCCCATTTTAGTCTCTTAAATGAATATGCTCCTAAAAGTTTATTTTGTCTTATTGCATCGTAAACTTTCATGACATGCATCGACTTGTCCAAAATCCTTTTGATTTGAATGGTACCTCTATAGATTGGAATCTTGCATGGTACGATACAACAATGATAACGACTGAAGAGCTAAATCTGAACAAAGTATTTTGTATCAAACACATACAAAGTAGTAGCACAAATATAATGTGCAGTCAGTCAAGGTGTGACCAAATTACTCTTGCCCGTTCCTTTGAACATGACAATTTTCATTTGATCGTATAACTATATTTTTAGATTACCTCCACTAATATTAAAAGGAAGATCATGCATCCTTACAAAAACTCACTCCCCACCCCCCCACCCCACCCCCACACACCCGGACCAAATTGGAAGACTTTCAGTTTACCTCCATCAATTTAAGACCAGATTAAGCTACTGTACTTTATCTATCTTGGTTACATTAACCATTCAAGCATTATAATTTACTTTGTCTCCTTCAATGATGGAGCAACGGAACATTAGTTTCCAGCTTTGCATCGGCTCCCTCATGGCAAGAAAAATTAAACTCTCATGGGAACACATGGTTAGGGGCTCCTTCGATCCATGCTACAGTCCATGCAACCCTAGTCAAAGCAATTAAAGAAGGAAATTATATTTTATCTTTGACTGATCCTGGTTTTAATTATGCGCCCCGATTGCCCACTTACATTAAAAGATAAGCCCTAGGCATCCCTAACCCTAAATCATTAATTTTTTTTCTCTTCTTTCCGAATGCTGAAATCCCTTGGTGCAATAATTCAGATTAAACAGGACTTTCAGGTTCTTTTTTTCCAAGAATTTTTAAATAAATGAACTAAAAATTCTGTTCCAAAAATTATTGCGAAATTACCAATAAATCCTAAAATTTTTATCAAGTCTTAAAACTTATCATTAAAATGAAGTTGAATCATAAAAATTTTAAAAAGGTAATCAATTTTTAAAACTTTTTAGCATTTTTCATTTATCAAGTTGGATGAAATTAATAGACAGACTTGATTTCACCAATTTAATAAATTTTAGAATTTGATTATATTGTTTGAAAATTTTAGGGCTCAATAATATTTTTGTGACAAGTTTTAAGGTTTAATTATATTTTTTGAAAATTTGGAACTTAACTGCATTGTTATGACAAACTTTAAAAATAATTTTTTCATTGCTTTTTTTTTTTCAATTGGAAATTCTATCTGACCATTCAAAAACGTATGTAATATTCTATTTCCTACAGCAAAATAATAATTGATAAGTACATATACGTCAAAAAATTGTAAACCAATAGTTAGCAAGTTATGTAACCAAAATTCTACTTATTCATGTCCTTGCAAGTGGCTAATTAACTTTATATATTTAGATGTGTTTAAAGTTACCTGCAAAACTTGTAGAACTGATATGACGGATAGTTACTGAAGGTCGCGAGGACGTTTCAGGTTTCAGAATTTTGGAACCGTGAGCATGAGATATGTTTCAGAGCTCAGGGTCATTTCCAAAGAAAAATACACGTAAGGAAGGAAGCTACCTACTATCTTTCCAGGGCGTTTTGTTTTAAGTGCAATATCTCAAGGGAACCGCCACCTAGCAATAAACATTTCGAGGCAACCCTTGGCTTTTCTCATTAAGAACAAATTAATTATTATATATCTCATCAAATTAGTCATCCATTCAAATCTAAGCATGTACTATCACGATAGTTAATAACAACAAATTAAATATTTTATATCTCATATAGGCCATCAATGCAAATTCATTTATGTCTAGCATTCACTTTAGTGTTCAAAGTCAAACCATGATCATTAAGGAAATTTGGAAAAAACTAACATACCGCTATTGCCTAAAATGTAAACAGTTCATGCATGACTAATACAGACTATAATATTATCACGGAAAAGCATTCACTTTTCTTCGTTCTTTTGTGAACTATTCCATTAGATAAAAAAATCAATCGTATCCGACCCAAATATTATAAGGAGGTGAACATATGCAGAACGTCGGATTGACATGGACAGAAACAAGAAGGAAAAGACCAAAAAGATGATGTGTTCTGGTCTATTTTTGCATGCAGCAGGAAGAAAGAGAGAGGCCAAGCCATTTGTCATGTATCTACCCGAGGAGGTCCATGTGCTGTTCCCATATTCTAACACACCATCTCAGCTCTGATGTTTGGGCATCTCCAGACCTAAGTAGCACTGACATTGACACGTGACACGCGACATGACATAACATGACACGCCGACTGTCACGCCCCGATCCTCCGAGCACGCGCTCATCTCTCATTGGTCGATTAATAGCGACGTCCCAGAATGCGTCGCCGACCCATTCAATTTAATGCACATGCGGAAGCAAATAAATAAATCCCTAGATAACAATCAGATGGGATAGAAAAGTAGGGCTGCAGTTTTTCAAACCAACACAAATCTTTTATAAACAAACAGGTTTATTTACAAGGCCAGGCTGTTTACAAAAATGTCGGCTCATCGACCCGTTCACCGATTCTGATCTCTCCACCTTCCCAACTCCAGGGCTTCAAGTCTTCCATGACCGCCAACTAAGGACTTGAAAATGTGATCCCACAACGGGGTGAGATGACGTCTCAGCAAGTTCAACCCCCTAAGACTCGATTAGGAAGAAAATACGCTCTAAGAGCTATATAAGCACAATCACGAGATAGAGGACTTACCTAGTCTCCACTTCTTCCTGCAAGTCAATTTAATTTAAATACTTGCAAATCGCATCAATCAATTATACCCAATCGATTCATCGATCAATCGACTCAATCAATTACATGTCATCGAGACCATCCCACGGTCATTCCAATTTCTCAATCCAACTATTAATTACGGCCACGCTTTGGCATAGCCTATTAAATAGCCAATGGTGAATTATAGCCTAATGGGCACAGCTCGCTTCAAGTGTGGCGGTAGATTACGGCCCAATAGGCACAACCTTTATCAGGTAGATAATTACGGCCCCATAGGCACAACCTTTATCAAGTAAATGATTACAGCCCCATAGGCACAACCTTTATTAGGTGGATTTCTTAACCAGAGTCATAACCTCACAGGGTTACTCATCTATGGCCAAAAACATTGTGTTTCACAATCATATCCCTCAATTAAGAATTAAGTCTTGGCCCATTTTCCTCATATTAAAAATACTCGATGAAAATAGCCGTGTGTGGGTACACGGTCGGCTTTAGCCAAAATACAATATTTTCACTTTTGAACTTCCCATCAATTTTAGCAGTCCAAAAATAGATTTTTGGCACCGTAGGCCGACGCTCGGTAATTTTTCATTTAATTACTGAAATTAAATAAATTTAGGAATAAATTCCTAAAATGCAAATTACACAAAATCAGCACAAATTAAAACTCAATTAAATAAAGGGAATACACTACTATGATCAGCACGAAATTCCGATCACCGACTATCCCGGTCTAATTTCTGGAAAATAAATAAATAAATAATTAATTACGGAAATTAATAAATAAATGCCAATAATTAGTCAAATGCAAACTTAGGCCCGTAAAGCCTAATTAAAAGCCGAGACAAGCCCGAAAAATTTCCGAACCACTCTAGATAAATACTAGAGCTTGTCTAGGCCCTAACTACACTAAACTAACTACCTAACATGCAACAATAATTAATTAATTCACTAACCAAATCTAACTAACCACCTAATCCTAGCTTAGTCTAAATTAATCAACCTTTAAGCGTCATTAACCTACTAAGCGAGGATGAGTGAGTTAAACTCACTTGTTTAGCATTCCGACGAGTCCATAGTGACGGCGACGCGGAGGAGAGCAACAATCCTCTTAGTGGCAACACCAAGCGAGGCTAGGAAGGGCTTAGAAACGAACCACGAAGACCTCACGGCTTGCTGGTTTCTACTTCTATTCTAGGCTGAACTGCAGAGAGAGAACAAGTGGCTGAACAGCAATGAAATAGGCCGATTGGAGCTCCAACAAGTGGGTGGTCAGCAACCGCTGGCTCCCGGGGGTCAAGAGGGTCTTCTAAATGGTTGATATGGGCAAAAGAATGGCTGGAATGGGTGAAAAATCGAAGAAAACTCGAAATAGGCGGACCCAGGCGAAACTAGGCGGTCCGGCGGTCGGTTCCTTCTCTTTGACGGACGGGACGGCCGGCGGATCGTTCCGACGAGTGGTAGGGTGCTCCGGTATAGTCTGGACGTGCTGAAGATGATGGTGGGTGGAGCGTGGGCTAATTCTTACGGGAAGACAACTTTTAACTCGAGTTTTTGATGAAGGGTCAGCTGGAGCAAAAATTGGAACGAGGAGAAAACAAAGGGAAAAAAAGATCGACGGGCAAGGAGGATGGGCTGGCTCGGTTTTTCTGGTTCTCTTGAGCTTTCCAAAGACCTTAGCAATGGAGAAAGGAGGGGGATAGAGGAAGAAGTGGCTGATGGAGAGGGGGGACAAGATTGGGTTGAAGGGGGCCACCAAGTCTCATCCTCACCTCTTTGGTCTCCTTGGAGGGCTCCACCTTGCATGGCTGTCCTCCACCTTTGATTTTCAGCCTCCAAGTCCCTTCTAGAAGCATTTGAGATGGTTCAATAGTCATGGGTGGTGGGGTATACGAATTTCGCATTAATTTCCCTCAAATTGGACTTTAGTCATTCTTGAATCAACTAAAATCGGCTCCCATAAATCCCATTATCAAGTCAACGATCAAATTGGTATTTTTCCTCACCAATTGATCCCACTTGCTTTCCAATTGCGCGATCAAAACCGGTCCTCTGAATTTTCTGGATAAAAAGTACCCACAGCAGCGCTGCCCTTGCGTGGCGACACCTGCAGCACAGGCCAACTCCCTAAACAAATTTCTACATCTCTCGATGCTTTTTGCAGGCTCCTGGGCTTTATTCAGCGAGTGCCAAATTTTCTAGCGACGTCCTTGCATCGCGTGTTGAGGCAACAACGTGTGGTTTCCTTGTTCGATCCGCGGCATCACCACCCGTGCTTGTTCCGAACTCGCTACAACTTGCTGTCCCCGAGTCCACATTGAGCAACCAGAATCGACGTCCCAGCTTTCAGACAACGTCCAACCGTTGCTTCCCAAGACGCCACCATCACCATTCTTGGTGTGCCGTTGCTTCTTCAATTGATAAAGCAAGTTTTGGGGCATCGATATGCAACACGAAGCCAAGTAAAGAACGTGATCATGGGGTTCAGTAAGTCAAAGCTCGGGAATTAGTGAGGAGACCGAAGGGAGCAGATCTGTTCCTTTGGTCAAAGTGAAACTGAAGCGGAGCACCTGGACAACCGGGCAAGCACTCAAGCACGCCCATATCTCAGCGCACGGTCAAGGAAAAGATGGACATCTGGAGAAAAGGATGGAACATGCAACTCAGCAGAAATTCTCTTTAATCTCCCTGGGTGCAAGAAGAGTCCAAGCATTATTGCTTTTGTTTCGATTTCTATTATTGCAGGTCTTTCTGGCGAGACACCACCGCGAAGTAGTCCCTCCTTAGTCGCATATCACCCTGAATCGCCAGTCATTGTTGTCCGAACGGTCGATCGTGATCCGCTGCCCCATTTGAATTTGGAAACCATATCCTTCGGATTAGGTGAAATTCTCATCCCAAGTTTTTTGAGTATTTCATTATCTATTTGATGCGAGTTGATATCTAATTAAATATTTTCGAGTGATAGACATCTTCAGTTAAGATTTATTTCCTAATTCGTGCAATCACATATAATCTTTAATTCTATCTATAATGCTTTAGATGAAATTATTATACTCGAACTAGGCTTGGGAGGTGGTACATCAACAAATTCATTCATCCTTTTCGTAATTAAAATTCTTTTATTGATACTGTTAATATTTCTAATTATATCAGCGAAAGTATGCAAAGACAATTCTTCTCCAAGCCTATTACACGAATTCATAATACAAAGTATGCAATCATGGATTGTGTCCTCAAGCCTTCATTATCTATTATATGTATTATATGCCTAATATGTTGCATTAGATTTCATGCAAAAAAAATAAGGATTTCGGTGTCTTTTAAAGTGAAAAATATATTAAGTAAAATGCTAATATTAAGGTATTTGAATTTCTATGGAATTTAATATTGCATTTTATCTATTTCCACGTGATAGCATTCGCAAAATTGTTTTCATTTGGAAAAGTAATAGCAGTATATTGAACTTATATTTTCACCTAATTTTAAAAATGAAATTCTTATGAAAACCAATGAAGTTTTTATCTTGCTAGGCAAAAGAAAATTTTAGTGGAAGTTTTTAGCTTTTTTATTTCTTTAATTCTTATCCTTTCTTCTTGTGTCTTTTGTTTGTTCTTCTCTTTTTCAAAATTTTCAACTCTTTTTTTTCCTTTTAAAATGTTGAAGTTTTTCTTCCTAATGTGGCGTTTGGTAGGTGTCAAAATTGCACCATGTATCTTTAGAGAAAAAAAAAGAATCACATCAACTTCTTTCACTAGCTAGCTTGAACATATTTAATGGAGGGATTTCATTACACAAATTTGGCAAGTTTTAAAATTTGATTGTACTATTTGAAAGTTTAAAGACTCAATTATACTTTCATAATAGGATTTTGTACTGTTGGTACACATTCCCCTTTGAAATATTATGCCACATTTCATAAAAATATTTTTTTTTAATTTGAAACTATAAGTAATGTCATCTCTTATAAAAGAAATAAATTTCAGTCATTTAAAAGTATCACATTAAGGATTTTAAATATAGCATATTTCTTTTTCATCTATCTCAATTAATAACAAATTCATTAATTATTTTTAAATTTGTTTGTGATTTTTAGTATAGATAATTTAATCACATAAATAATTTTCACTTTATATATTATAATCAAATTAGTTCAAGATAAAGTTAACCTAGGAAAAAAAAAAAAGAAACATTCAAAACCCTATAAATATACATGTCACTAATAAAATATATTATAGCTAATTAAAGCATCAATGATTTTGTTTGAGTGATTTGATTTAGTGTAATAAAAAAAAAATACACGGAGCAGGTAACTTCATAGAGTATAAAGAATTTTTATATGTTATTTACTGATGACATGATTTATTAAAATTTTCTTTTAACCATAATGAGATTAAAGGGGATAATTGACTCCAGTTACTTTAATATTAACAAAGCATTAAGATTATTTGAAATCTTCAAACTCGCTATAAAAATGTCAATTTTTTTTCTCTTACATGACATGTCATATTAATGGATTATCAATTAAAAATATGCATATTAGTGAGATATGGTCAGTGTTTGAATAAATCGGAGCGTCCGTTCGGTTTGAATAAATTAATACTAAGAAGAAAAAATCTAGTTAAATGACAGAAATGAGCGGCTGTTCAATCATTTCTAAAATTTGGGTGCTCTTGAAATGTGGCAAAATTGAGACAAACCTCACTTTTGTATAGCTATGTGGATCTATTTTCATCCGAAAGAAAATGCATTAAATTAAACATGACCGAAATAGGTTAATTATACTCTCTCCTACGCTTAACCTAGTCTTTGATCTAAAATCAATGCATGGAAATATGCAATTGAGGAGGCAAATAGGAGCTTGAACCTATTCTAAAAGTTAAGCTTGCAGGTAAATGTGTGGTTTAGTATCTAAATATTCTAACAAGCTTTTCAACAACTATGTACGTTCAGTCTTCACATACGGTCGGATGCGTATAACTTTGCCTCTCGTCCCGTCCCATGGCCCCGCGTATCCTCTTGTGTAGCTTACTTCACATGCGGATGCACTTGCTCCTTCATTTCTTCGTCGTTCACATTGACCATGTACCGTTTCCAAAACCAGTGCTGCTTCCATACCTTCTCCACCATCGAGTCGATGGGGACGCCCTTCGTTTCCGGCAAGAAGAAGAGCGTGAACAGCCCCATGACCAAGATCCAAGCGGCGAAGAAGAAGAAGATCCCGGCCCTCATGTGGCACAGCATCGACAGGAAGGCCTGCTTGATGATGAAGGTGAAGAGCATGTTGGAGCTCACGGCGAACGCGAACCCAGGAGTCGGGGTCTCAAGAGGGAACGTCTCGCTCGGGATGAGCCACCCTAGCGGGCCCCATGACCACGCGAATCCCCCCACGAATATGCACACCAGGGTGACCACGATTAGGGCTTCCGTGTGGTTCAATGAGCCTGTGGTACACATGCCCCTTTGAATTATTATGCCAGATTTCATAAATATATATATATATATATATATATATATATATTAATTCGAAACCATAACTTGTGTCATCTCTTATAAAAGAATAAATTTAAGTCATTCAAAAATATCGCATTTAGGAAGTTAAATAGAGCATATTTCTTTTTCATCTATCTCAATTAATAACACATTCACTATTTTTTTTTAATTTTTTTTGTGATTTTTAGTATGAATAATTTAATCACACAACTAATTTTCACTTGAATTATATATTACAATCAAATTAGTTAAAGACAAAGTTAACCTAGAATAAAAATAAAGAAGAAACATTCAAATCTGCTATAAATATACATGTCACTAATAAAATATATTTATTGCTAATTAGAGCATAAATGATTTTATTTGAGTAATTTGATTTAGTGCAATAAAAAAAAAATACACTAAGGAGGTAACTTCACCGAGTAAAAAGAATTTTTATATGTTATTTGTCGATGACATGATTTATTAAAATCTTCTATTAATCATAATGAGATTAAAGGGAATAATTGACTCTGGTTACTTTAATGTTAATAAAGCTTCGAGATTATCTAGGCTCATAAATTATTCGTTGTCTTTTAATGTTAATCTTCTGTTGACCCAAACAAAGTTTTTATTGGGCCACATGCTTTGGGAACTCATAAATTTTTCGTCATCTTCCTTATGGAGTGAGTGGGTTCACAGTACCAAATGTAGAGGTGTCACGCCCCGAACCTCGAGCATGCCAACATCCCGCCATGGTCATTCAAATGCGGCATTCCCAGGTTAAGTCGCTGACCCAATCAATTCTTTAATGCACATGTGGAAGCATATTATAAAATCCCTGACAATAAAATATGGGATAGAAAAGCAAGAAGCAATTTCACAACAATACACTTACATAAATAAACGGAGTTACAAATGAAGGCCTACAACCAAAAGTCTATAAAAGACCGGCTTTTAAAAAGGAACTGTCCTATGACCTACAAGTCGAACACGTTCTCCAATCCTCCTAACTTCACCTCTGCAACTCCTCAAGGCCAACCAAAGCAATCTGGCCGCTCCCTTCACAAGGGACCTGAAAATGTTGGCCCACAATGGGGTGAGACATTGTCTCAGCAAGTTCAACCCCCTAAACCCCTATTAGAAAGAAAATACACCCACGGATGGCCTAGCCACACCACATAGAAGACTTACCTCGCCTCAGTTTCTTCTTGCAGATTAGCACAATTCATATCACTCAATCACATGTTCATATCACTTAACCACATACAATAATACAAACTTAAACAACTAGAACACATTCGCTTTCATATAATTGACAACTACAGGGGTCATGATTATAAGACTAAATTGTTATGACACGTCTCATTCCATGTCACACAATTCTGTCCCATTATCCGACACATCAATAACACTCAACATGCATTCCAATTGTTATTCACCGCCAAACAATGGCATAGCTTACTCGCAGTTCGGCTATCTACTGGTATATAGCCAGGCATCATCTCCCCACCTTGGAGCACGGCTTCATTAGTACCTCGACGGTGTTCCCAAAGGAGTATGGGCCCAAAATCAACTGCGACCCGCAACTACTATGTGGGCATCCCATATAGGGGGCAAGTCCGGCTCAATAGCCCAGGACAAATTCATCTTAATTATCACACAACCAATTCATACTCGGCCTAGAACACTTTGCCTTTCAATTAGTGCCTTCAATTAAAATAGTGATCCCGGCCTCCTTTCTTCATATTAAAAATATTTTAGAAATTAATCACGCGTGTGGGGACATGTTAATTTCGATCCAGAAAACCAATATCTCACTTTTTCAAACCTCACTATTTAATATAATACTTAAAATCCAATTTGCATCAAAACCCGACACTTGGATTTTTATGAATAAAATCCTTATTTATCACAATCAACACTCAATTTGTCACATCCATTCATCAAATTCAAATTCTAAATGCACAACAGCAATCAGCATGGAATTTAAGCAATTGAGGTCAAAAATAATTTTTCGAATTTTTTTAATAATATTTTAATAATTTTCGGAATATAATTTATTATTAAATAATTCAATAATTTCGAAACATTTATTAAATCAAAAATAAATTCATTTAAGTCACATCAAGGCTTGTATTAAAATAAATCTACTTAGCTTTAAACTAAACACACTTTAACTTAATTAAACACCCTAATCTAATCCACAACTAAAGAAACTAAACTAATCACCTAAGCTTACTTAACCTAGACTAAGCACACTTAGAGCATCATTAACCCTCTAATCAAGATTTAGTGAGTTAAACTCACTCAAATGACGAGCCAAGCAGTTCCACACGACAAGGACGCAACGAGGATCGACTTTCCTCAAGGCGGGCCGGGCTTTCGAGGTCAGGAAGCCGACCAAAACGGGCCAAGACCGGGCTGCAATACCCACTCAGCGAGCTACTAGTTGAGGCCGAGAAAGGGCTGATCCGGTGCTGGTTCGAGCGGAGGAACGGTAGAGGAGACGGGCGGCAGCTCAGGCAGTGGCGTCGAGCAGCAGCTGGGACGCCAGACAATGAGCTGGAGGCTCAGCAGATGAAGGCACGGCTGAGGCAGCAGCACGAGCCGACTAGCGGCGACCGCGGCGGCAACGGCGACGGCTGCAACAAACGGGCGAACGACGAAGGGGTGATCAAGCAACTCAACCGGTCAAAGCTTCACTCTCTCTCCTCTCTTCCAAGTCCAAGCCAAAGGTTGAAGATTGTCGCGACCCAATCTCGCCGCCCTCAAAAGTCCAAAGGGGAAAAGGTCGGGTTTAAGGGTACTTGATCACGAGAGTTCCCTCACGAGATCGCGAGCTCTCCTAAGCTCGTACCCTGCGCGACAGCGGGTTTATTTATGCAGTCTAGTTGTTTTAACAAACTAAAAAATAGACAGGAGTCGCCACTAGCCTCATTTTGGGGGTCGGCTAGAAATCCAATCGAGGATCGGAAGTGTTCCCTCAATTCCTAAGTAACTAGATATCTAGGTTCGGGGACTTGAGTTACGCTAATATTGCTATTAGCGCCCTTTCGGTACCTAAACAGTATGTTGTGCTTTTCCTAACATGTCCATGCATTTCTTTTTATATTTTCAGGATCGTCAATTCTATACTAAATGATCATGTGTGATGGATTACTTTCATTCTATTCTATTCATAAGAAATGAAAGGAAAACAAACAATGAAAATAAAATTGCAAGACATGAAGTAAACAATCAAGAAAAGCAATTAAACCTAATCATGCAATCCTAAAGAATATAAAAGAGAAAACAATTAGGAAAGAAAGGAAACCCGCAACTCATCGGGTTTTATACAATGCATGGAACCCGAGACATGTCGGGAAAACAAATAGTACATGACAACGGTCGGAGTGGACATCGACCTCCACCATCTTCACGCAAAGGTCCATCTTTGGGGCCCTAATCTAAACCTAATCTAAGAAACAAGGATCCCTTACCTCATCTTATATGACTAAGACAATGCATAGAAATCATTATTATAACGAATAGACATAGGCATCAGACATGAACATGAATCTAGCAAATTCAAGTCACAAACAGGACAAAATACAATGCATGTTTAAAGGTTCGTAAGACCACCTAGACAATGTATAAAAATGTGAAACTTGTACATGACATAAGGTTGAATGCGAAAAAGGTTTGGGTAAACATTTAACCCTAAATCAGAATGCAAAGAAGTCACACAAGCCATTAACATTGCAAAGTGACTTGGAACTAAGAATGTCATGCTTGACAAATTTCAATTGCAATTAGCCAAATGGATGCATGATATTCTCATCAAACTAGACTCAAATGTGATATGCCCTGAGTATGTCTAGAAAGCACCAAGCATCAAGTATGCTCTTAAGGAACTTGATTGAAGACATTTTCATAGAAACGCGATCAATTAAAATCACAGCAGGGATTGCACAAAACATGGATGATATTTATTGAAATGAAGACATAAAGAAAATCTATGAAATCCCAAGTATATAGAAGGAAATTTCCTGATCAACTTTGATGAAATGCTGAGTTAGAAGATCTGAACAGAGATCGATTAAAACAGAACATCAGAACAGAACAACTGCAACACCAGATTAGTGCTCGATCTTTGCAAGAAGCATTAGGCAGGGCAAACGATGGCCAAATCGCACATATGATATGTCTATGGAAAGCTTGAGAAGTCTATTACGGATCTTCAGAAGACATTAAGTCCTAATAACATCATCTACCAGCTCATTCCAATTAAAACAGAACATCAGAGCATAACAGCAAATCAACCTAAAAAAACTACTGCAGAATCAACAGACTTTGTAGGTGTTTTTCGATGACCAAATGACATCCTCTCAGGGCATGTGAACTATGAAATCAAAGCTTGAGAAGTCTATTTTCTATGTCTAAAAGGGCTCAAGACCAGAAAGCCTCATCTATCACTTCATTTAAGCCAAAACAGAAAGTCTATCACAAAGACACGAAATTGCAGATTAATAGAAATCAAACTCAATTAACCTCAAGTTCGTGATCATTGATCATCAAATTAAGGTGCTTATCAATGTGTACACACATACATCATTTGCGCTATTCCTCACATAACAGAACATGTAATTCATATTCACTCTCAGTGGACAAATCAGAACATGCTGAGCATCCAGATCAACTCAATTTACTCAAACTTGGAGAAAAAATGTTGCAATCAATTTCAATTTTCGTACATGCGATTCTTGATCACCACTTAAGATCAATTAACAAATAATTGTTGTAGAATGAGGTCAATGAAATGGACTAAAGCTGAGAATGAAAAATGAGCAGGGACCAAACAAGCAGCGCACAAACAGAGACTCGACAGAGCAAAACAATAGATCAATTCAAAGGCACAATGAGGAGATCGAACGAATACATCTTAGTTTGAACATTAAATCATCAACCAGATGCTAACATGCAGGAACTTTACTGAAATTCGTATCCTAGCTTCATTTAGAAAAATCATCGAACATATGGCGGACACTTTCATCTAATGATCTAGATGTAGGAATACGTCAACAGTTCGTCTCCATATCATCACCGAAGGTCAAAGAAAACATAGCGCACATACTTGGTTGGATATACCATAGTCACGATAAACAAAAGCAGCTAAAGAAAGATCCACAAACAAAATCTCCCTGTTAGAGCATCATCATTTCAGAATCTAGAGCTCGTCCGGTTCAAATATCAAACCTAGACAAGCTTTTCCATTAACGAAACTTCAAGAGAGGACAAAGATCACCGAAAAGAAGAAGCAATGTACCGACGCCACTGGAGTCTCTGGCGACAAGGACCAGCTTAGAAGATGCCGAGGACGGGGCTTTGGAATCGGCGGCGAGCTCGATGACGGGAGACTCAATCACCTCCTCCTTCACAGCGTTGACGACAGGTGCCGCAACGGCTCTTCTGCCCTGGCTCGAAGTAGTAGCCTCTAAGGAGCTACACCGGCGTGGGATACTCCGCGAAGAACGGACGAAGACGGCAGATCTCCAAGGAGCTATAGAAAATCTCCAATCTCGGCGCGAATCCGAGTCTCACACCTCGAGCTCTTCGACCGGCAGATGCTCCATCTTGATCGAACGAGTGAGTGTCAGATCTTCGGGAAAAAGCCAGGGAGCATCCGATCGAGAACTTCTGGCCTAGGGTTTCTGGTGCGGAGGAGGAGAAGGGAGAGAGATCCGGAGATTTAGGGTTTCCTCCGATCTGCCATGGAAGATCTCCATCGAGCAGTTACAGAGAGAGGAAGAGAGAATCCGAGAGAGAGAGCCTTTGTCCTCAGAGAATGTGAGCCAGAGAGGTTTCAAGAGAGAGCTCCTAAGAGAGAATCCGCGAGCCAAAAAATGAGACAACCCCCGTCCGAGAGAATCCGAGAGAGAGTGTGGGAGTCCACCCGTTGTAGAGAGAGAGAGTCCCCTAAAGAGAGAGAGCCAAAAAATGATCGTGAATGGCCCCCCCATTTCATTTCTTTTTTTTTTCTCTTTATATATTTTCAGGCAAGATCAAATCTCAGCTTTTGGATTGAACTAAGGGCTAGGATTTGATCTTTTAAGAGTTCCCCTAATTGAGCACATGCCTATTTCAATGGCCATGATGCATTATTGATGAACGTCAATGATTAATTGCGAACTAATTGGGATTTTCTCTCTATTTTTTATTTTTATTTTTTTTAATAATGTATCGACTAAAAATCAGGTGTCAACAAAGATGATGGAGAAATGTGAAGTGACATCCCACCTTTCCAAGAGCCAATCCCCACCATCCACTTGTTAACATACTAGCCACTCTTGCCCCCACACCATGACATCACTTGTGATGTCACAATCCACTATCTCAATTCTGCACAACCTCTTCTAATAGGTTCAATTTCATTTTCCGCCGGGGCATAAAATCTTGTGCTACAACTTCTTCAATTTCATTTAATTCTCTTCCAATTGAATCAAATTGAAGTCCATATAATTAATCCAATGTCACCACACTTCAATTCACATCTTCACTTGTCCATAGAACCATCTTGACCTCAAAAATACGACCAAAAGCGGGCCTACCAATTTTCCGAACAATATTAGCCATAATTTGATTAACTTGCTGAAAAACTCTGACTGCGTGAAAAATCTTCCGAAGATGAGTCAATGTCTCTAAAATGATTTGTGATACACCAGGATTTCCAATTTCTGAATTTGATCTAAAATTCACAGTTGATTTCACTCAAACACGATATTAGCGCGTCCTAATCTACCGGGTAGCTTTTAGAAATTTTCATGCATTTGACCTGTGATTGATCAAGCCACAATGTACATCTTTAACACATTGGCAACTATTGGTTATCGGGATAATCTCAAGGTTTCAAATACGAACACAGGGTACCCAATTGACAGAAACATCGGTCCAGTGCCGACCGACAAGAATTGTGCGTCTGGTGGAATCACCCACACTTGATCGCATGCCTCTGTCGAGTCAACCTATCTCTGGTCTCTAATCGATTTTTAATTGTGCCGTAATGACCCTTATAGATTAGCTCGGTCGAAAGGTCGCTTCCTAGTCAAATTCTCGAGGTTGATGCATTAAAATCTCTTAACGGCTTCACCTAATAGATTAGTTTTCACATAAGTGGCTGACTCAAGGAAATGAACTATATGTGTGCCAACGAAATGTCCGTTTCAATTTATTGAAAATAAAATTGGAAAATCAGGATGTCACAACTCTTCCCCTCTTATAAAAATTTCGTCCTCGAAATTTAAACATTTATCAATTCTTAAACGAAAAGGTGGGACTACAGTTGTCTCATCTAATCTTATCTTTCTTAGATTGCTCTTTCTGTACCAATGTTGCCAGATCATTTCTATCTTGCCCAAACCACTTCGGATCCAAAATACTAAACTCTTGCCCAATTTTGCAAAAAGAGAGTTGCAAAAATTTGGTTCTTTTTCTTTTTTCCACTAAGTGGCTAATTGCCGCGTCGGGTATTCGAACTCCCAACTTCGGACCTTTCGCTTCTTCCCGGGTACCACTCAGCTAGAGGCATCGACAGTGTCTCGAAATGCTTCTTTAATTCATTTAAAGCCAAAACTCTCATTTGAACTCAAATTTCGATGGATTCCGATTTAAATGTCGATTCATCTTCCCTTCCTTAATAGATCAAGACGTCCTCACCAAGGGCGATACCCTAGGAAAATACACTTCCCCACTTAAAATTCCAAAGGTCTTCAACACAAAATTTGCGAAGCTAAACTGGCGATTCTGAGCGGGTCTCAAAACTGTCTCTGATAACTGCAATTGAATCACTAATTTCTGAACTAACTCTGGACCTGCGATTTTTCGATCTTTGATCTCATCTCAACCGACTGAAGTCATGTACACTCTACTCTCCTCTGCTTCAAAAGGAACCATTTAATTGTTCTACTGAAACTGGGAACCAACCGAAAACTCTGCTGGTAACTGTTGCTGTAAGTGAACTCAACGAGAAGAGGTTGTTCCTTTCAACTTCCTTTGAAAACCAACCCACATGTTCTCGACATGTCCTCGAAGATCTGAAATGCCCTCTCACACTAGCCATCGGTTTGAGGATGATAAACATTACTATAATGTAACTTCGTTCTCAAAGTGCTCTGTAAACTATCCCAGAATATAGCCACGAACCTCGAGTCTCGATCTGAAGTAATCGTCACCGGCACTCCATGCAGACGGACACTCTGACGCATGTACTACTCTACGTGCTTGTCCAAAACAGTCATTTTGTACTATGATGAAGTAAGCTGACTTCATCTATCTGTTGACCATTATTCCAATTGAAATCATTATCCTTTTGATTCCCTGATAAGCATATCACAAGATCCATTGTGACATGATCCTATTTCCGCATTAGGGACCTCAAGAGGTTACAAGAGTCCTCTCAGTTTACAATGCTAAGCTTTGACTTGCTGACGTGTCAAACACCTGGCGACATGCTTGTCGATGTCCGCCTTCATACCCGACTACCAATGATATTCACGCAGATTCTGATACATTTTCATACTGACAGGATGAATGCTATAACTGTTACGATGAACTTCTTACCAACTTCTCTTTAAGCAATGTATCGGCACGTACACATAATCGTCATCGGAACCTCAATGTTCCGTTTTCATAATTCTGAAAATCAACATTTCTCTCTTCTGTATCTACTTGCACAACTTTTTGAAACTCCGTATCTGATGGTTGAAGCGTTCTAATTCTAATATGCACCTCCGGCTCAATTCTGAGGATGGCCATAAAATTTAAAAAGTGGCCTACCTCAAATTTGAAAACCGAATCTTGTGCCTTCTCAATTAAACCCATTCCTTGAGTACCATCTGCGCTACTGATGACTTCCAACTTAAGGCATCTGTAACCTTATTTGTTTTTCCTAGGGAATACCGAATATCTTAATCCTAGTCCTTCCACAATTCTGATTCACAACGATATTTCAAATTCAATTCCTTCTGAGAGAATAAATACTGAAAACTAAGCTCGACAGTGAAGATCCAGAATCTTTCTCCACACAACTAACATCCCTAAATATTCAGTGCGAAGATTAAAGCTGCGAGTTCTAAGTCATGCATCGAACAATTCAACTCATGAGGTCTCAACTGAAGGGATGCATATGCCACAATCCTACCATGTTGCATCAACACATAACCAAGTTCTCTAAACAACGCATCACTGCAGATCTCATGTCATCCAGGACCAGATGGAATGGTCAGCTTCTGTTTAAGCTTTTGGAAACTACACACGCACTTACCTGCAGACATGAACTTTTCTTTCTTCTTCAACAGTCTTGTCAACGGTGACGCTAACGTTGAAAACTCTTCCACAAAACGTCTGTAATACTCTACTAAACCCAGAAAAATTCTGATCTCTGTCATTATAATCGGTATTGGCCAGTTGATTACTGCTTCAATCTTGGCTGGGTCCATTGAGATTCTTTCTCCGAAAATGGCGTGACCTAGGAACGCCACACAAGTTAACCAAGACTCGCACTTGCTGAACTTGGTGTACAGCTCATGATTCCTCAAAGTCTAAAGTATCATCTTTTAATGCCTCTCGTGCTCCTTAGCACTCTTCGAACACACCAAGATAACGTCAATGAACACGATGACAAAACAAATCCAAGTACCCAATAAAGACTATGTTCATCAGATCCATACAAATAGTTGAAGTGTCCGTCAAATCACACGGCGTTACAGTGAACTCATAACTGCCGTATCGAGTGCGAGATGCTAACTTCGGTATGTCTTTCTTCCTGATCCTCGACTGATGATACCCTAACCTCTAGTCAATCTTGAAGAATATCGATGTACAAACACAACGAACCAACTTTCCTCTTCACGAATAGAACGGGTGCTCCCTAAGGTGATGCACTGGAACGTATGAATCTCCTATTCAACAATTCCTATATTTGCACCTTCAGTTCTTTTAATTCGAGTAACACCATTCGGTAAGGAGCCTTAGGGACTGGCTCTGTTCCAGGTGCTAATTCAATCATGAACTCTATTTCTCTTTCTGACAGCAAACCTAGCAATTCTTCAGAAAATACCTTAGAAACTTCTGTACCACGATTATGTTCTCCATATTCGGCCCCTCAACTAACGCATCCATTACAGTTGCCATGTAGATTCGGTAACCAACAACCAGAACCAGGTCATCTTTAGTGACAAATAACAAGGATTGAAGTTCCTCTTCGACTTTCAACGATTCAAAACTTCCGCATGCTAACTGCATAAACTAAATTATATCACTACCACAGTTCAAAACAACAGAAAACTCCTTAAGCCAAACCTTTTATAAATGACTTCCAAGTCATACTTAAGCAAACCCTTCAAGTACAGTTATAGTCAGAGATTCATCTTTCTATCACTTTATTACCACACGAAAATCCTACAACCTTCACTGAAAATTCTATTGCACTACTCTGATAAAAACATCTCAAAAACATTCTTCTTCTGATCAATGCATGGTTCGATTCATTCTTGTTCTTTTCGCCATCCTAGTGGAGCCCTAACTGCTGTAACGGTGCCAGTGCTCTCTTGGACCTATGAGGACAATTCTTCACTTGATGGCCGTACTAGCCACATCCATAGCACGCTTCGGTTATATTTGGACACTGAGTCAGTCCATGCTTCCTTCCACAAACTCGACATCTGTCTGGTGAGTCCTCTACTTCCTCTCGGATGACAACATGTACCCTATCTTGCACCGGGGGCTTTATCCAAGTACCCCCACGGTGCATCTTGTGGCGCATTCTCTCTATTTTGATCCATCGGTGGCAGTGGTAGTAGCAGTTGTTGTCCCATCAGCTTGCGCAAACAATTCCTGGCCATGTGACCCTGCTGGCCACACATAAAACAGGCACCCGTCCTAAAATGGCACGGGGTTGGTCCATGCCTTTTCCCACAGGCACGACACACTTCCTTCAGGTTGGGTGCTGGCGTTCCCATAATACTCTTTCGAGTGGGACGTTTAAAGTGCTTTCCTTCTATCATTGGTCTTTTCCCAAATCGACTTCCAACTTTGTCTAAACTAAACTGCGACCTAGATGGGGCGGCTCGCTCCTCAATTACAATTCCAGGTTGGGTCTCAACAGGTGCAGCAACAACGGTGATTACGGCATTAGCGGTAATAGTGACAGCGGCAACAGCGGCGGCTTAATCTTGTGCTAGCTAACCCAAAATGCTTCCCAAAGACTCTAGCACCTAAACGATCCCGTCGAACCTAGGATCGTTCGGTGCTGCTACACTCTCAGTACCGACTTATGGCAGTACTCTCACACTCGCGCTGGTCTAAGCCTGCGCTCTACCTTGGGTACCGACTATTGTCAGCGTCCTAGCCCGAGATACAGGTCCTACCGACCTCCTCCAAGGAGTTCTCCACTCCTGGTCACTCATCCTATATGTTCCTTATAGATACCTGTTTTCCAATTCCAATATCAGGTTAGAATTTGAGTGACCCCACAAAATAAGCTATCAAACAACTATCACTCACATGCATCAACATATTAAAAGCATTTCCTACTAACTATCTCATGACTCATTGCACCTTATCACTCCATACATAGATCATGCTCTAATACCACTTAAAAGGGGATGTCACGCCCCGAACCTCGAGTGCGCCAACATCCTGCCATGGTCATTCAAATGTGACGTTCCCAAGTTAAGTCGCCGACCCAATCAATTCTTTAATGCACATGCGGAAGCTTATTATAAAACCTATGACAATAAAATATGGGATAAAAAAGCAAGAAGCAATTTCACAACACACTTCCATAAATCAACGGAGTTACAAACGAAGGCCTACAGCCAAAAGTCTACAAAAGACCGGCTCTTAAAAAGGAATTGTCCTATGATCTACAAGTCGGACAATTTCTCCAATCCTCCTGACTTCACCTTTGCAACTCCTCAAAGCTAACCAAAGCGATCGGGCCGCTCCGTCCACAAAGGACCTGAAAATGTTGACCCACAACAAGGTGAGACATTGTCTCAACAAGTTCAACCCCCTAAACCCCTATTAGAAAGAAAATACGCCCAAGGATGGCCTAGCCACACCACATAGAAGACTTACCTCGTATCAATTCCTTCCTGCAGGTTAGCACAATTCATATCACTCAATCACATGTTCATATCACTCAACCGCATATAGTAATACGAACTTAAACAACCAGAACGCATTCACTTTCATATAATCGATAACCACGGGGGTCCTGATTATAAGACTAAATCGTTATGATACGTCACATTCCATGCCACACAATTCTATCCCATAATCCGACACATCAACAACATTCAACATGCATTCCAATTGTTATTCACTGCCACACAAGGGCATAGCCTACTCGCAGTTCGGCTATCTACTGGCATATAGCCTGGCATCGTCTCCCCACCTTCGAGCACAGCTTCGTCAGTACCTCGATGGCGTTCCCAAAGGAGCATGGGCCCATAATCAACTGCGACCCGCAACCACTACGTGGTTATCCCATATAGGGGCAAGTCCGGCTCAACAGCCTAGGACAAATTCCTCTTAATTATCATACAACCAATTCATACTCGGCCCAGGACACTTTGCCTTTCAATTAATGCCTTCAATTAAAATAGTGATCCCGGCCTCTTTTCTTCATATTAAAAATATTCTAGAAATTAATCACGCGTGTGGGGACATGTTAATTTCAATCTAGAAAACCAATATCACCTTTTTCAAACCCCACTATTTAATATAATACTTAAAATCCAATTTGCATAAAAACCCGACACTTGGGGTTTTATGAATAAAATCCCTATTTATCACAATCAACACTCAATTTGCCACATCCATTAATCAAATTCAAATTCTAAATGCACAACAACGATCAGCATGGAATTTTGAGCAATTGAGATCAAAAATAATTTTTCGAATTTTTTTAATAATATTTTAATAATTTTCGGAATATAATATATTATTAAATAATCCAATAATTTCGAAAAATTTATTTAAATCAGAAATAAATTCCTTTAAGTCACATCAAGGCTTATATTAAAATAAATCTACTTAGTTTTAAACTACATACACTTTAACTTAATTAAACACATTAATCTAATCCACAACTAAATAAACTAAACTAACCACGTAAGCTTACTTAACTTAGACTAAGCACACTTAGGACATCATTAACCCTCTAATCAAGATTTAGTGAGTTAAACTCACTCGAATGACGAGCTGAGCGGTTCCACACAACGGGGACGCAACGGGGATCGACTTTCCTCAAGGCGGGTCGAGCTTTCGGGGTTGGGAAGCCGGCCAAAACGGGCCAAGACCAGGCTGCAATACCCACTCGGCGAGCTGCTGGTTGAGGCCGAGAAGGGGCTGATCCGGTGCTGGTTCGGGCGGAGGAATGGCGAAGGAGAGGGGCGGCAGCTCGGGCGGTGGCTGGCGAGGATGTGCAGCAGTGATGGACATTCCAGCGAAGTGCAGCGGCGTCAAGCAACAGTTGGGACGCCGAACGACGAGCTGGAGGCTCGGCAGACGAAGGCGCGGCTAAGGCAGCAGCGCGAGCCAGCGAGCAGACGAGCGGCGATCACGGTGGCGACAGCAACAGTTGCGACAAACAGGCGGACAACGAAGGGGCAGTTGGGCAACTCAACCGGTCAAAGCTTCACTCTCTCTCCTCTCTTCCAAGTCCAAGCCAAAGGTTGAAGATGATGGAGAAATGTGAAGTGACATCCCACCTTTCCAAGAGCCAATCCCCACCATCCACTTGTCAACATCCTAGCCACTCTTGCCTCACACCATGACATCACTTGTGATGTCACAATCCACTATCTCAATCCTGTACAACCTCTTCCAATAGGTTCAATTTCATTTTCCGCTGGGGCATAAAATCTTGTAGAACAACTTCTTCAATTCCATTTAATTCTCTTCCAATTGAATCAAATTGAAGTCCATAAAACTAATCCAATCTCACCACACTTCAATTCACATCTTCACTTGTCCATATAACCATCTTGACCTCAAAAATACGACCAAAAGCAAGCCTACCAATTTTCCGAATCATATTAGCCATAATTTGATTAACTCGCTGAAAAACTCTGATTGCATGAAAAATCTTCCGAAGATGAGTTAGTATCCTTAAAATGATTTGTGACACACCAGGATTTCCAATTTCTGAATTCGATCTCAAATTCACGGTTAATTTCACTCAAGCACAATATTAGCACGTCCTAATCTACCGAGTAGCTTTTACAAATTTTCGTGCATTTGACCTATGGTTGATCATGCCACAATGTACATCTTTAACACATTGGCGACTCTTGGTTGTCGAGGTAATCTTAAGATTTCAAATACGGACACAAGATACCCAATCGACAGAAACGTCGGTCCAGTACCGATCAACAAGAATTGTGTGATCTGGTGGAATCACCCACACTTGATCACATGCCTCTGTCGAGTCAACCTATCTCCGGTCTCTAATCGATCTTTAATTGTGCCGTAATGACCCTTGCAAATTAGCTCGGTCGAAAGGTCGCTTCCTAGTCAAATTTTCGAGTCTGATGCATTAAAATCTCTTAACGGCTTCACCTGATAGACGAGTTTTCATATGAGTGGCCAACTCAAGGAAATGAACTATATGCGTGCCAATGAAATGCCCGTCTTAATTTATTGAATATAGAATTGGAAAATCGGGATGTCACAAGAGGCATTTCAATTATGTAGCTGGAAATCAAGCGGATTATGGCATAGAGTTGGCGTGGTATTCTTAAATTGAGACCAACTCTATCTTTAGCCATATCTAGGCAAAGTTATTGTTGCAAAGAGTTATATGATGAACTCAGGAGTGTGGGACCGGCTGTGGGATGGTATCAACTAATATGGATAGGCGGGGTTAGCAAACATACTTTTATCGGGTGGTTAGTTTTTAGAGATAGACTACCAACAACGGAGATAATATTGCGTTGGATGCCTACGATGGGAATCCGTTGTAATTTTTGTTTGGGTGATCTGGAAAATCGAGATCATCTATTCTCTTAATGCATGTGGACTGGAAGCATTTGGCGTATCATCCTCACACAATACGGAATCCGTCATTCTTTAGGAGGATGGAATGATGAACTCCAATGGATGATCAGGGTTACCTAAGGCAAGAACTTGGCGGTAAGGCTTCTCAAGGTTACTTTCTTAGCAACCATATATTGAATTTGGATGGAACATAACTGGAAACATTTCCATCACAAGTCAAATAATGTCCCCATCATCGTGGCTAAAATTCATAAACTTGTTAGAGGGCGAGCTTCATATTAAAAAAATTTCATACCTTTCCAAACAAATGTAATATTAGCTACTATATGGAGACTTCCTCACTCCATTTTTTCACATTCTTAGATATCTTTGTAATGTTGGGGAATGCCCCTAAGCTCCTATATGTCATCTAATAAATGATACTTACATTTCAACCAAAAAAAAAGCATTGAGATTATCTAAAATCTTCAAAATCACAATAAAATCTTTTAACAGAAAACATTTAATTACGACTTAGCTAAAACATACATCACTGTATTTTACTTATTCTTGTTTTTCACTTTTTGAACAGAAATATTTTAGATATAGCTTTGATTATTGTACACTGAAAATTGATCTTTTTTATATTTTATGTGCTTAGAAGTATTAACATTATAGCATCAATATGGTATTTTCCTTTAAAATTATAATACATTATCGCTATAAAAATGTCATTTTTTCCTCTTACAAGACATCTCATCTTAATGAATTACCGATTAAAAATATGCATATTAGTGAGATCTGTTCGATGTATAAATAAATAGGAGCGTCCGTTCGGTTTGAATAAATTAATACTAAGTAGAAAAAACATCTAGTTAAATGACATAAGTGAGCGGTTGTTCAGTCATTTATAATATTTGGGTACTCTAGAAATGCGGCAAAATTGTAGCTATTTGCATCTATTTTCATCCGAAAGAAATTGCATTAAATTAAACACGATCGAAATAGGTTAACTCCACTCTCCCCCATGCTTAACCTGGTCTTTGATCTAAGATCAATCCATGGAAGTATGTAATTGAGGAGGTAAATAAGACCTTGAACCTGTTCTACAAGTTAAGCTTGTGGCTAAATGTGTGGTTTGATTAGGTCAACAACTATGTACGTTCAGTCTTCACATACGGTCGGATGAGTATAACTTCGCCTCCCGTCCCGTCCCATGGTCACGCGAGTCCTCTTGTGCAGCTTACTTCACATGCGGATGCACTGTCTCCTTCATTTCTTCTTCGTTCACATTGACCATGTACCGCTTCCAAAACCAGTGCTGCTTCCATACCTTCTCCACCATCGAGTCGATGGGGACGCCCTTCGTTTCGGGCAAGAAGAAGAGCGTGAACAGCCCCATGACCAAGATCCAAGCGGCAAAGAAGAAGAAGATCCCAGCCTTCATGTGGCACAGCATCGACAGGAAGGCCTGCGCGATGATGAAGGTGAAGAGCATGTTGGAGCTCACGGCGAACGCGAACCCGGCGGTCCGGGTCTCGAGGGGGAACGTCTCGCTCGGGATGAGCCACCCTAGCGGGCCCCACGACCACGCGAATCCCCCCACGAATATGCACACCAGGGTGACCACGATTAGGGCTTCCGAGTGGTTCAATGAGCCTGTGGTCTTCAGGTCTATCAGGAGGATCAAGCCAATCACAATCTGCAGCATCATAGCACAATGTCACTGTCAGCTGTGGTATCGTGAGACTACTCGAATGAGCACAGGACTGAAATAAATCACTTGTAGGATTTTCTTCACCTGAGTGAGGAACATCTGGACACAAGCTTCGAGGAGCAAGATCCTCCTTCCCGCCCAGTCGACCGTGTAGATAGAGACTAGCGTGCTGAACACGTTGACAAGACCCGTGATGACTGTCGAGAGCAGCGACGCGTTGCTGCCGAACCCGACCGTCTGGAAGAGGACGGGCGCGTAGAACATGATGGCGTTGATCCCGGTGAACTGCTGGAACACCTGGAGCAGGATCGCGATCACGAGCGGGGGGCGGCTCGAGGGCTGCATGAGCTTGCTGAAGGGGTTCTTGACCAGGCGGGCCATCTCACTCGCTGCCACAAGGGACTCGAACTCGGCGGTGACGTCATCGGTGCCCCGGATCTTCTTGAGGGTGGCGTTGCCCTCGTCGAGAATATTGCGCTCGATGAGGCTCGTCGGGGTCTCGCAGATGGCAAAGGACCCGACAAGGAGGATGAAGGCAGGGACCACGGCGAGGCCAAGGGAGATGCGCCACCCATGGGGGTGGATTTTGGAGGTGAAGTAGTTAATGAGGCCGGCGACCAAGATCCCGATGGTGATGAAGAGCTGGAAGCAAATGTTGAGCGCTCCTCTCATCTTGGCCGGTGCTATTTCTGATAGAAATAGAGGCACTGCCTGCAAAGAATCAGAAACATACATGGTTAAATCTTAGAAACCACATGTGAAGGCTAACCAGAGCTTTACTGCTATTGCTGCACAGCATTTACCTGATTGGCGAAACCGACGCCAATTCCGAGCATGAGTCGTCCGCACACAATCATCTCTTTGTTGATGCCGCCAGCCTGAAACCCGACCCCGATGAGGAAGAGGACCGACGCGATCTGCATAGTTGGCTTCCGGCCCATCTTTGTGCACACCCTTGAGGCGACGAAGCTGGCCAAGAGAGCAGCGATGTAGAGCGACGACGTGAAGAGCTGCAGAAGCGTGTCGTTGTATTTGCAGTAGTTGTTCTCTTGGACATGCTGCTTCTTCTCGTACACGTTTATAAAGAACTTCTTCAGGAAGTCATCCATGGATGTCACACCTCCTGTGTTTGATTAAAGAAAGACGAATGCGCTATATTATTTTCTAATAAATATTTTAAGATAATGAAATTTTCAATTACTAGAAGTTATATTCTGAAAATCACGTAATAAACTTTTCCCTCCGAAAAGATTACAGTAATACGGTTATTCTTTGTAAGCAACATAGGACTAGTTTACCAGCTAAAAGAGACATTTCTAGTACTTTAAAACAATATTTTTTAGAGGGCCAACGCTAAAAACAGGTGCACTTTATGCCTGTTACATGAGCAAATCCGTGTGAACAATCTTTTCAGATCGCCAATTTAAATATTTTTCGAGAGAGGAATAAAAATTCAAATGAAATAATTGGGGAAAAAATAAGTTAAACCTGAAATTCCGATGTCATAACCGAACATAAGTCCTCCGAAGGCGGCGATGATCACGCAGATGATCACGTAGACCGTGACCTTGCCCTCAAACTCCGGGACATCGCCGCCGGGACTACTTACTACAGCAGCCGGCATTTTGACCTCTCCTTGAAAAGAAACTCCTCAAAAATCAATAAGTGGAGGGGCAAAAGATAAATTGGCATAAATGGAGGAGAGTAAAAGTACAGGAGCTGAAGAGAAATGGAGTTATCAAGGAGCTAAAAGGGCGAGAGAGAGAGGGGGAGAGGGGGAGAGGGGGAGAGAGAGTTTCACGTCCTTGAGTTTTTTTATTGCTCATCGCATTTTATAGAGGAAGAAAACTTCATTTCACTAAATGCGGAGGCAAGAAGAAATTGTTATTGATATATTTGTGGATATAATTTTAAGGCTATCCCTTAGGAATAGGTCTATGCATTTGCGTCCTCAGATGTTTTTCCTTTATTTATTTATTTAGTTTAATTTTCTTTTCCTTCTCGTGGATAGATGAAGAATATTACCGCCATTAATGATTAAGGTGAAAGATTTTCCCTCTCCAAAGAGGTTGGCATGAATGACCTAGTTAAATTACGTTTGACTCTTGTCCCAATCTCTTTTACATCTCACAAAGACCAGCAAAACATGATACTAGTCCTTTGTTTTATTTATTTTATTTTATTTCAGTTTTTGTTCTCGTAATACTTTTCCGAATATGGCTCATATTTCTTTCCATCTCTACTCATTTGAGAATTATTTCTCCAAAGGACATTAAGGCTCCATTTATTTGTAGAAAATGAATGATTTGTAAAATATTTTTCTAAAAGTAATCGCTTATATCGATTAAAAAAGAAATAATGAAAAATATTTTTATCATCCATGAAAATATCTCAACATAAATTGTCGTTAGTACTAAAAATAATTTCATTGATTAATTATTTTAAGCTATATATGCGATCACTTTTAGAGAATATTTTCCAAATTATTCATATTTTGTGAAATAAACGGAGCCTAAAAAAGGTTGTTTAATTAGCCCATGGGTACTTTTGAGTTTTTCTTATCCTAAGTTAAGGAGTAACAATTTCTAACATGACTTGGGAACATATCAAACACCACATGAGTGAGTTTGGTATTCATATGATATGATCATGCAGGAATTGTCAACAAAGGTAATTAAAACACTCCAAAATCATGTTGCCAGTGATGTGATTTTAGTCAATCCGCTTTCCTGCTTATTATAACTAGTTAGATTTGAAGTGTAGTGTTGTCTTGCTGTTACATAGCTTTGTGCAAGCTACCTGTTGACATGAAATTTTTTTCTCCAAATCACCTTCACATTTAAAGAAATTCAGGGATCCAATCCGCCGACAATAACAGATTTTGACCCCTAAATAAAAATACTAGTAGTGCATGCTCTTGCATCTCATAATTTAACGCAATCCTATGCATTTATAAATTAGGAACGATTTTCATTGTACAAGAAATGGCAAGCTCACGAATTTTTGCGAACCAGCTCGATATCGACCCTTGCAATTTTTCTGTTGTGTTAAATTTAAATAGACTGAGCCCAATCCAAGTTCAGCCCGAGGCCTTTAGGTAAAACTCAGCCTGAGTTGGCCACCGTTCCATCCCTCTTGGTTGTTTCTCTTCCGTCGATTTTAGAGGGGAAAAAAATTAATGGCTCGCACTATTTCCATTCCCTTATTAGCTCCTGACACACTCTATTACATTGAATTAGACACATTTTCCCTTGCGGGTCTCACTCTTGATATAAGATGATTTCTTTTTCTTTTTTTCCTTCTCCTTTCTCTTTTGTTCCAATTTTTTATTAGAGATGAAATTACATATGCTCCTTTCAATAACATTTGTTAAGGTTCAATGTGGGGCTCATTCTTGATTTAAGATTATTTCTTGGCTTCTTTTCTTCTTCTTCTTCTTTTTTCTTTTTTGGTTTTTTCCTTTTCTTTCTCCATTTGGAATATAATTGGTGAGGTTTTTTCCTTAAAAAATAGTTTACTTGATGAATAGCTTGCTAAATATTGCATTGATGAATTGTATATTTCTCTCTTTTTTCTTTTATACTAGGAAACTATTATTTAAAAATAAACTAAGCACAAGTAAGAGTGAGAAGAACCATTTACCAGTTTTAGTATGCATTTTTTTAAATTATAATTTTAATATTAGCTATTATGCTATAGCTTGTGTATTTTAATTGCTCAACTTTCAATTTACTTTAGATAATTTTAAAAAAATAAAAATATATGGCAAAGTTAAGGATATAAAAAAATTCTAAATATCCATTATTATCAAGCAAATGCAAAAGAAATTTCTCTCTAAAATAATATTACATAAAATACTATCTATGCCTTGTTTACATGATATAATTAGCTGTTGACAAGAAATTATGGTAATTGAATTACATTATAAGACAACACATTTGAACCATTTGCAAACACATTTTTTTTATCAATTATAAATGCTTTAAAAAATTTATATAATAATCAATGGAAAAGAAAATTATCCTCAACGTAAAAATGAACTGCAATAATAAGTTGCATATGCAACTTAACAAAAGATATTGTCTATTAAGTTGATTGACTCCCCTTAAAAAGGTTACTCTGTCAAAAGAAATATTTCGCCGGAATCAAACAATAAATATTTCAATTACATCATTAAGAGAGTCATTATCCACTACAAATATATATGAAGGAATAATTTTCATTGTTTAGAGTGGGAAGCTCCAAATGAACTTGTGGACATGATTGATTACTATTCTCCATTCACAATTTCATCATTAATAGATAAATTTAAGCGATTTGGGTCCTCTTCAATAGTATCATCCACAGTGGCTACACTACCAAAAAAAAAATTATAATGAAAGATGAATAAATTAGATATAATACATCGGTCAACCACAATATTCTATCTTTGAGTAAATATTCGTAAATTTGTACTGCAAATGAAAGTTGAAAAATTTACGATCATTGGGATTATCGAGGGAAATAAAGTTATTACTTGGCAGAAACATGAATGAAACATTGAAATGTGATGTGTGTGGAAGGAATGGTTAGAGTGAAAAAAGTTGTTTAAGGGGATGTGGGCAGCGTTTCCTTTTAATAAAAATTAAAACAAAAGAAAAAGAAGAATAGAGGTAAGAAATAATCTTTAATTGAGAGTATGACTCGCAAAGTATAATATAGTCATTTTAATGTAATGGGAGTGTCAAAAGCCAATAAGGGGTGGAAATACAACGAGTATAATTAGTTTATGAATTTTTAATTTGTTCAATGTAGTCCTTAAACTTTAACTCAATGTATAATATCATCTCTCAATTTTTTATTTGTTTGATGTAATCCATGAACTTTTAATATATAATCAATTTAGTCTCTGTATCACATGAGAACGTTCAATATTATCATTCCATTAATTCAAGTTAATGGATTTCTTAATTTGGCTATGAAGCTGGTACATTTGAATAGTGGACAAAAAAAAAAACAAGTTATCCATGTTATTTGATGTTGTTGATTATTATATCTTGATTTAAGTTGAATATCTTACATGGATAATTTACATATAATGTTATTTTTTCCACTATTAACTAAAATATAAATGGAAGGATAACTTTTGATATTTTCATTAATTTATGAACTAGATTGAATATTTATTGAAAGTTCAGGATCCATGTTATACATTGGGTCAAAATTCATGAATCATTTGTATGATTAATCCATTTGAGAATGGCATGTTATGATGGATATGTAGTTTGGTTTTCTTTCCAATCAAATGATGCGTCAGTTCAGGAAAGATCCTGAGGATTTGTAGGCTACGGAAAGTGAATGAATGAAGGGAAGGGAAGACCGGAGAGCTCAATCTCGGCCAACACAGAAATGGAAGGAAGATTGACTGGCGGATTGAATGGGTGAATGAGATCGCTGGCGGATTGAATGGGTGAATGAGATCATCTTTTGAGGGGAAATAGGGTCTTCTCCACCGCTTGAAATAGAGGGAGGACGCACAATGTGGCGCTTCGGGGACAAGCAGGGAAAGAGCCAGAAACTTTCATGAGAGCCCTCGAGAGAAAAGCGGGAGAGAGCGGGTAAAGAAAAGTACGGGGGAATGGCGCAAAAGACGGGAAAAAGAAAGGTAAAAAAAACGGCACGTTGCATGGTCTTGCGCAAACGAGGAGAGCATGTCGGCACAGAAATCTTGAGTGTGTAAAAAGGACGGCGAAAAAGTATCTGGAAGTGAAGTTTTAATGATTAAAACAGAACAGGTCGGACCGTATGTCTAACACTGTCGCGGAAATAAAGCTTTATTGGAGACTATAGTTTAAATCAATGTATGAGCCAAATGCCGATAGGAACTAGACTCGAGGGCGATCACCGGCCATATCGCATCGGTTGCTGTTTGAGTCCGTATTGGTCCGGAAACATCCGAGACGACCGATTTGGTAAATCTGCTCCACCCGAAACGGGGACCTTACGTGCTGCTTGTGAAATCAGGACCGCTCAGGTCCTTCCAGGTATTTGTTGGTGCTCTGACGGCTCAGGCTCACTGAATCAATCCAGACTTCGATTCCATCACCTTGGTTATTCTCTCGATGTTGCTTTTAAGGATTCTGCTTCTGCTATAAGATATTCTCATTCCTAGATTGGTCTTCACTTGGCACTTAGCACCGCTCATGACCCGTTCTTTAGAAGTAGGCCAGCCCCATCATTGTCAACCCCATCAAGGTGCCAAAGGTGTATGTCAGAACTAACAAGGTACATGTACCTAATAAGTCATTACCCCAGTGATTAGTGGTCTCCCATACTCGCGGGTTATCATAACTAGGAAAATTATTCAAAAGAAAAAAGTAGCGTTTAATTAGACTTTTGAAAAAAACCTTTAAAAAAATGTAAAGGACTTTCCGAAATATAAATGGTGTTTGTTAAATTGTAATTTAAAAGTCCATTGTAAAGCAACTTTGGGAAAACTAGTGTCTAGAAAAATAATTTTTGCAAGGCTTTCCTTGTTTATTTAAAAAAAAAAAACTCAAACTCTTTGCTAGAGCTGGAGAAAGGCTCAGGTCGCCCTAGATTTGGTGCCAATGACTATCATTTGAGGTCATAAGATTTCAAGTGGCCCGCAACAACACTCAGCAAAGGGCCGCCTTGGGTCAACGACCACGGTTAGGGTTGTGCAACCCAAACAGCCCTTAGCGGGTGTCACACAACCCCAATAATGGCTACCAAAGTTCATGCAACCCCAAACAACTGTGGCTTCTCTCGCTGGCCTGTCAGGACATGATGGGAGTTTGCGTGCCTCAATAGGAAAGAGATCACTGGAGTATATAGCACATGATCGTCTTTTCTTGCTACCATGAGGTTGATCTTTGAGCAAGGTAAACCCAGTGGGAACCACAAAACGGGAGGGTAACACATTGGGCAAAAGATGATCTACAAAGTGAAGGCTCACCAAGCTAAAGGAATGAGCTTTGGAAGCTTACCAACAACTTAGGCCATCAGGCGTAACGTAGAAGTTTTGCTTCAATTAGAATATCTGAGGCTTAGCGGGGCCTAATCAAACATTTTAATAAGGGTTGTCGAGCCAATAATTACATCGGTTTTTGGGGGGGAAAAAGGACTGAGAACATCTACTCAGGTGAATCCAGTGAGGACTTGAAGATCTAATCCGAAATAGCATCTTTAAAGCTCAAAAATAGATGTTCGAACTCCTACAAAGGCACCGCACTTAGTACCCCTAAGCGGAAAGCCGAAAAACTTCCATTTTTTGCGATCGCAACCCATCGCGGAGCACTTTCTCACTGATTTAGTGAGATAAGTGTTAAATTATCCTCCTGAAGACTCTTGATGATTTTTCAGAATTTGGTTACAAGAACATAATTTTAAGAAATAAGACTTCAGACCGCTCATGGTAGTTGTACCTATAGAAAAGATCATCAGAGGGGAGACAATCTATTTTTTATTGCAACCGTGAAGACTAGTCAAAGGAAGGATGAAGAATGTCATAAGTATCAGGAGCAAGATTAGTAGATGATGAACAAGCAAGAATTGCCTAAACAAAAATTGATGGAATTAGACATTAGCCATTCAAGTTCGTTATCAATTAGATATCATTGGGAACATAAAGATAAAAGAGTTAGCTAAGTATCAAATCGACCAATGCCGACCCCTCACCGGTTGCTTTCATGTAGAGAAGATGAACAATTATAACTAGGGCAATATTGAAAAACCAAAAAATTAGTGAGAGTAATTTTGGGAAAAAAAAAATACTAAATCCTACCACTAACATGTCAAAAAAGATGAAAGCCCAAGGCACCCTAAGACATGCCTTAGATTTTCAGCCTTCCAAATGTTCACTTTTCCTCAAGGTTGTTTCAAAAATTTTGCCAAGGCACCTAAAATTTGGCTCAAGGGGCTTTAGAGGGAAAGTCTTTCCTAAACTAAGCGAAATAGAATCATCAAAAGGGTAACGAAGTTATAAGAATAGGAAAGCAAGATGTCTCGTGTCTTGTCTTGTTTGTACCTTTTTTTTGTTGCCATCGGGTGGGTAAGCATAAAAATTTGTTTGTTTAATCAATTTTATAGTCGTTTATTATGCAGCAAGGTAATTATTGTTCAAGACTAATTGGTAGACACTTCCAGACTTCTTAATTCTCTTCACGCCATATGTTAAATCTTCAGGTTGAAGAGTCTCCAATAAATGACAGCATGATTCGAATTGTTTGATGAACGATGATGGCAATTTGGGAAAGCCAGGGAATTAAAGAAAAATTCTGGGGCTCTTTCTTTGTTTTTAAATATGAAATTTGTATTTTTTTTTCTCCTACTGAATCATTTTGGAGTTGGCAATACTTCAAATTATACTATGAATATTACTTGAAGAAAGAAATTCTCAACTAGCACTTGGCCAAAACAAAATTAACTTTCTCATGATATATATGATATAAAAAGCTTATCCAAAAATAAGATACAAGAAGAGAAACTACATATTGACCATTTCAGTCTCTTAAATGAAAATTCTCTTGAAAGTTGTCTTATTGCATCATAAAGTTTCCTGATAGGCATCGGCTTGTCCAAAATCCTTTGGAATAGTGCCTCTATAGATTGGAATGTTGTATGGTTGTATCAACAATTGGAGAGCTAAATCTGAACAAGGTATTTTGCATCAAGCACATACAAAGTAATAGCACAAATATAATGTACGGTTAGTCAAGGTGTGACCTAGCTACTCATGCCCATTCCTTTGAACATGACAATTCTTAATTGATGGTAATCTTAATCTTAATCAATATCTATATTTTTAGATTACCTCCACTAATATTAAGAGAGAGATCATTTATCCTTTCAAAAACTCACTTTCGCCCCATCAAATTGGAAGACTTTCAGTTTACCTCCATCAATTTATGACCAGATCAAGCTACTGTACCTTATCTTCGTTACATTAACCATTCAAGCATTATAGTATACTTTGTCCCCTTCAATGATGGAGCAGTGGAAGGCCCACATAGCCGGAGACAGCATATATAATATATATTTATATGTGTATATATTTTATAGTAGCATGCTAGGTTACTGATTTTACAGAATCAAATCACAGTGCCAGACAAAAATTTAATAGAAGATTTAGCATTGCCCTACGTAATTCAGCTGTCTGGATCATTATAGAGCTACCCCCCAAATCTTTCTGCTGGCTAGTTTCCCAAGAAGCTGCATAATAATTTCCACTGGTCATTCGGGTCCCAAGATTGCCCCCTACCCGGGGCAACAAAATTACAAATTGTGCCAGGATAAGTCCCATCAGGCATGGGGCAAATAGGTCATTAAGGGGGTCTGATGGTTATCATTGGTTTTCAGCTTTGCACTGGCTCCCACATGGCACGAAAATTAAACTCTCATGGGGGCACATGGTTAGGGGCTCCTACGATTCATGCTACAATCCATGCAGGCCTAGTCAAAGCAATTAAAGAAGGAAATTATAGTTTATCTTTGACTGATCCTGGTTTTAATTATGCGCCTCAATTGCCCACTTACATTAAAAGATAGCTCTAGGCTTCCTCACCCTAAATTATTAACTTTTTTCTCTTCTTTCCATATGCTGAAATCCCGTGGTGTAATGATTCAGATTAAAACAGGACTTTCGATTCTTTTTCTCAATTTTTAAAATAAATATACCAAAAATTCTAAAACTTATTGTCAAGTCTTAAAACTTATTACGAAAATACAATTGAATTATAAAATTTTCAAAAACTACAATTAATTCTCAAAAACTACTTTTTGTTTATGCATATGGATATAGTTAATAGAATGATTTGATTGCACAAATTTAATAAATTTTAGAATTTAATTATAATTTTTGATAGGACTCAATTATAACTACAAACTTTTGTGACAAACTTTAAAACTGACTTTTTTTCGTTGCTTTTTATTTCAATTAAAAATTCATTTGACCATTCAAGAACGTATGCAATATCTATTTCCTACTACGACATAATAATTGAGAAGTACGTATAGATCAAAAAATTGTAAATCATTAGTTAAACAAGTCATGCAACCAAAATTCTACTTATTCATGTCCTTGCAAGTAACTAATTAACTTGTTATATCTAGGCGTGTGCAAAATTACCTACAAAACCTGTAGAACTGACACGACGGATAGTTATTAAGGGCGCGAATGATAACCATTATGGTTAGAATCTAGAAGAGAAATAGATTTTTCTTTTTCTATTTCTAAATGGGTTTCTAGGCAAAAGTATTCATTTAATAACGATACAAAATTTATATTCCTAAAATAGAAATTCGTTTGATAACGATATAAACTTTCTCCCTTTCAGACGGCACTGACTAGTAGTGGTTGGTGGCAACTGACGATCGGCGGCTAGTGATCAGTAGTGGTTAGTGGCGACCGATAGCCGGCGATTGACGAATGGCGTTCGGCAACTGAGGCGGCAACGACCAATGACCGAGGCGGTTGCGACCGGTGACCAATGACCGGCAGCTAGTGGAGGCCGATGTTTGGCATCCAACGGCAACGAATGGCAGACAATGGTCGACTGCGATGGATAGACAACCGGTTCGTAACAAGAACGAACGATGAAAAAAAAAAATATTTCTCATTTCTATTCTAGAAATAGAAAAATTAAAAAATTTTATTTTTAATTTATGTTCCAAACCTATTTCTAGAACAAAAATCTATTTTAGAAATAGAAAAATAAAATAATTTTATCAAACGGATTTCTATTACAGAAATAAGTCTGGAATAGAGATTTTGGTTTGTCATGCACCCCTAAATTTACGCCTAAATGTCGCGAGGACGTTTTAGGTTTCAGAATTTCGGAACCGGGAGCATAGGATATATTTCAGAGTTCAGGGTCATTTCCAAGGACACGTGAGGAAGGAAGCTACATACTAACCTTCCTGGGCGTTTTGTTTTAAGTGCGATATCTCTAGGGAACCGCTACCTAGCAATAAATATTTCGAGGCAAACCTTGGCTTTTCTCATTAAGAACAAATTAATTATTATATGTCTCATTAAATTAGTCATCCATTCAAATCTAAACATGTACTATCACGATAGTTAATAACAACAAATTAAATATTTCATATCTCATTAAATCGGTCATCAATGCAAATTCATTTATGTCTAGCATTCACTATAGTGTTCAAAGTCAAACCATGATCATTAAGGAGGATATTTGGAAAAATTACTAACATACTGCTATCACCTAAAATATAAACAGTCCATACATGACTAATACAAACTATAATATTATCACAAAAAAGCATTCTCTTGTTTTCGTTCTTTTGTGAACTTTTCCATTAGATAAAAAATCAATCGAATCCGACCCAAATATCATAAGGAGGTGAACATATGCAGAACATCGGATTGACATGGACAGAAACGATAAGGAAAAGACCAAAAAGATGATGTGTTCTGGTCTCTATTTGCATGCAGCAGGAAGATAGAGAGAGGCCAAGCCATTTGTCATGTAATACACCCGAGGAGGTCCATGTGCTGTTTCCATATTCTAACACACCATCTCAGCTCTGATGTTTGGGCATCTCCAGACCACCTCCATTTTTCTATTCAACCGTCCAAAAGACGACACTGAGACTTCAATCACGACAAAATTCAGACCTCAGACGGACATATATATTATTTTTGAAGAGCAGGACCAATCTTACCAAATATATATAGATGTACATATTAAAATAGAATAAATATAATGAAAAATCTTAAATTAATACCTCGTGATAAATTAAATTAATTTTTTTATCACAAAAGATCTCAAATTGATTCACTTTAATGAAAAGTAAATTTATGACAAATATATCGATTCACTTTACCAAAAAAAAAAAAAGATCTCAAATCGATATACTCGTAACAAATTTATCATCTATTAATTTGTAATAAATTTTACTATCAAATTACTGATTTGGATGATACTTAGCAGTTAACGACGGTATCAATTTGACATTTTACCATATATCAATTTTTGGATTTTTGTGATATTGTTTTAATTCAACAGAAATGAATGAAAATGGATTTTTATGTCAAAAAATTAGTTTTTGGTGCCAGTTTAGAGATTTTTTTTGTAATTAAAAAATTAATTTAGATTTTAACTTTAAAAAAGCAAAACCAAATTTAGCAAAATAATCCACCAAAAAAAAAATCAGCAAAATAAACAAATGAATGCCATCCTTTATGGTCTCCTTCCTTTTATAAGATCCCATCTCCAAACCCTCCCTCTTGTCTGTCTCCCCATCCACATCTCTCTCTCTTCCCAAAACAGAGAAGGAAAAGGAAAGATTATGGTTTCCCAAGAAAACATTGACCCACCATTCTCAGCCCCCAGGATCTCATTCTCTGCAGATCTTCTTGATGAGAGCGACTTCATCTCCATTAACCCAGATGGCCATTTCCACAACCAAGTAACCAAAGCCAAAGAAACCGCAGCGATGGACCTCGAAAAGAAACCAAGAAACGGTGAGTTCGAGTTCTTGGCCGCCAGCATGAGTCCCCACAAGATGATGAGTGCGGATGAGCTCTTCTTTGAGGGAAAGCTGCTTCCTTTCTGTCAAATGCAGCAATCCCAGAGGCTCAAGAGAATCACCCTCAAGCCGAAATCCGGAGACAGTGAAGAAGCCGGAGATGGAGGTCGAGATCAAGAGCCGGATCGAGAAGAGGAAGAGGTGAGGAGCAACAGGAACTACTGTAATAGTAATAACAGAGACCAAGATCAAGAACAGAACAGGGTAAGTTGGTTTCTTGACGACGACCCATCGCCGAGGCCGCCCAAGTGCACCGTGTTGTGGAAGGAGCTCCTGAGGCTGAAGACCAAGCGGAGGGCTTCGTCCTCCCTCTCGCCCTCGTCCTCTTCATCGTCCACTTCGTCTTCCTCGAGCTCTCTCGGCGACGTGGCCTCCCTGGACGAGAGGAAGGAGGCCAGAGACAGAGACAGAGACAGGGAGAGCAGCACCAACTATGTCCAGAGGATAAGGAAAGGGTTGGAGAGGACGAGATCGAACAGCATTAGGATCAGGCCCATGGTGAACGTGCCCATCTGCACGCACGTGAGGAGCGCGAGCGGTGGTGGTGGTGGTGGTGGGTCGTTGCCTCCTCTGTTTCCGCTGAAGAAAGGAAGAGTTTGAGAGAGACAGAAAGCAAGATGTGGATGGCGAAGGCGACGATGAAAGGGAAAGGGTTCGAATAAGGGAGAGATGTGAAGATTTTTTTGTTTATGTTTTCCTTTGATTCTGTTTTTCTACTTTTTCGTTTTTCATTTCCGGGTCTGCTAATTTCGTTGTTACGACGGATCTGCTGATTTAGAATGTGCATATGCTGACTTTGTAATTTGTTTTGTGGAATTAATGATGATTCGTTCCATTTTGCTTCTTCCGGTCTAGTGAAAAAGCCAAGCAAGAATCTGCACTGCATAGTGGCTTCAAATCGTCTGTTCATTTCTTTTCCCATTTAGCAGATGACTGTACCAAGGTCCATTGGGATTACTGTTGATCTTGAACAGTAACCCATTATGCACTGTAACTAATCCACGTGATGAACCATTGAAAAATGGGAGGGGAGTTGGAGCCTTTTCGGCTTCCAAGGAGGGAGGAAATCAAGGTGGAAACTCATATGGAAAGATGTAATGGTCCAGTTGTACTTGGGCCTTCCCATTGGGTAAGTTTTGGGTGGATCTGTATCTGATTAATTCCTTAAACCGCGTCGGTTTTGATCCAATCGATATTAATAAGGAAATGAATTTATTGACCTTCTAATTTTTTTCCCAAAACTTCCTTTCTCGGATGTGCAGACAAGGGATATTTTAATCTCACTAGTAATATATTTCTTCTTACTTTGTATCTCTTCAGTGTATAACCAAAGAAGAAGTGTTGGAAGTTATGTCTTACCTTGGTTAGAAGCAATAATCATTCCTTCCAACTTTGTTTAAATATGATATACTGGGTGGACTGGCACTTAAGTTTAGAAATTCTTTTGTGAGGATCTGTTTATGCTACACGTAATTAAATGTGTTGGGATTGAGTTTTATCATATTTGTGTCAATAATAGGTCAACTCGTTTATATGCAAAATAATAATGTCTCATTCGTGGGTTGACCCTTTAAGCCAATTTACGACATGTTTAGACATGCTCAATGAATAGGTTAACATATTAAACATGTCAAGTGGTGAATGTGTAACTACGTGTAGACATCATACATAATATACGTTTAAGGATATTTCCGCATATGTTTGGCAAAAAGAAAAAAAAATTATTTCTACAAGTTTATACATAGAAGAGTTTTATGTCTTAAAGGTGTTAAATATTGTCTTGTAACTCTCTTAATAAATCTGTCATGTTTGGATTTCAAGAACCTGACATGATTGATAAACAATGGCGCGTTCTAATCAAATTGCATTTCACAAGCAACTATTATGACACCAACATGGTTATGATAGAAAACATGAATTATCGGCCCTATTCGGAGTGTCCACCAAAATCTAGAGGTTAAATCGTGATTCCTATCCTTATCTAACTAAAGGAATGAATTCTATAAGATTACAAATCTGATAATTAAAGAACAACAATTTATATAAAATGAATCTTCTTTAGGAGGAGGAAAGCGTCATTAGAACAAAATATAAAAATAAAGACAAAGCTGCTAGTTTTGATGGTGAGGGCTTGTTCCCAGTAAACCATAGTTTGGGATAGTCTCAGCGTCATGAGCAAATAACTAAAGTCGTACAAGGTCTTCCTCCTTAAGCTAGTAATAAGGGCTTCCAACAAAGTTCTTTTACTCAGGATTTAATGTTGTGAATCCACAACTTGGCAATGTGGTGTTTCCCCATGTTCATCTCTCTAGACGACGGTAGCATCTCCTTAATTGCTAACCATTCAGGCCTATCTAGCAATTGACTATCTCTTGGAGGTTCACCTTGAAGGTCACGATAGATTGTCGACTCCATTGCAAACTTAAGTTAAACTCATAGTGGATGTAGACATTGAACTTCTCTTTTGAATTTTTATTTGTGCGAGAAATCCAAAGTTAAGGTATGCCACTGGCATTATGTGTTAGATGGTCTTTCATATGGGAGTTATAAGAGGTGAAGTATTTGCTAACCCTTGTCTTGTGGAGAGGTTGGAAATATATGCCTTTATTGAGGCGATGTTTGGATATTCAACTATTGTGCCTGCTTAATATGCTTTAGCACTACATGTCTGCACACACGTCCCAAAATTGGCTTTAGACTCTCATGGCCAACAAAGTATCTATACAATAAAATGATTCCTAGTGAGGGAAGAAGATTGGTAATAATGTCGAGATGATCACTAGTTTCAAGACCCCTTCAATGAAAAATCTTTGAGCCTAGCAAGTTCTTTTGTTTCTCAAAACCTTAACCAAGCCTAAGTTACGTCCTTTGTAAAGTCTTATCAGATTATGGCACTTAAATCAACAAAGGAATTTTAAATGTTAAACATTTCGCTTGAATAAGTACAGGCAAGATTGTTTATATCTCTTCTGCAAGTTCTTGACTTGTAACCTCGATAGAGATAACATATAAATGAAGAACGTTTCTTTTTGAGCAGATGCTTGAATTATCCCTTTTTATTAAGTCATTGACCAAACATATATTATGGTCTTAATAGAAGAACCCTCATATTGGTAATGTTGTATAGCTTGCAAGAAAACTTGAGCCCTTGTCAATATGCTGATTATGGTAAGATCAAGTGATTGTCCATTGCTCCTATTCAACATTTCCATAGTTTTTGCTCCTATTAGATATTTATGTAGCTTTGAAATATTTATTAGAAATTATGACTATCGTTCAAGTCATCATTATTATAACGGTTTTACAACAGTCGTATAATGACTTTGTAATGGTCATATAGCGACTTTATAACTTTTGATTTATTACTTCATAAGCTTTTCATTATATTATAATGGTCATCCTTTTAATTACCAATTGATTTATGATGGTCTCCTAACGACTCTCTCTTTCTTTTATTCAAATATAAATTAAACTTCAAACCACAATCTTTGAAGATAGACTATGTTCTCATATCTTTCATTTTCTTTTCGTAGGGTTGTACACATAATGTTGTTCTATTCTTTCTCATATTAAATACAGAGTATAGAAAAAGGTCTATTGTATCGAGGATAGCCGCTAAGGCCTTATGCACCAAGTTTTGTATTTTGAGGGATAGAATTATCCTTAAAGATAGTGCTTGCATGCCTCAGACATTTGTTTTTATTTTCTAATCTTTTGCAATGTATTTCCAATAGTTATTATTATTTCCATGTCATCTAAATATTTTTCCAAAAGTCTTTAAGGATAATGCATTGCCATCACAGTTGGAATTGAAAGAATGATCGGAGATAGTGTTGGAAAGTATCGTGTATTCATGGGCAATTTGTTGTGGAACATTATCAATCCTCAACATAAAAAAGCTTTTGGTCATTTCGGTAAGGTTATTTAGTGCGCTACCTATGTTTGTTTCTCCGAGAGGAACTTGGACATTTGTAGGCGTTTTTTCTCTCAAATTTGTGATTATTATCTCGTAAGCGTGCATCTAGATTTGGAGTTTGGGGTACTCAATAACTTTCTATTTTTTATAGATGAATTCACTAATCAGTGTTTGGAATTTCACTTTCGGAGTGATCGATCCGTTTGGTGCTAGATTTGAGTGGTACTCATTTGGAGGCAATCTTTGAGAACGCTTGTGAGATTGTGTTTTTAGATGATTTATCAGATGAATTTTGGTAAATCCCAATTTCATCCTCAAAACGCAATGCTGCGGTTTGGTAAACAATGCATCTTCGTTTTCAACTTTGATTGACTACGCAATCCTGTGCTTCGTGACTGATTGGGATGTGCGTATTTGGATCGTTTTGATCTAATGAACATTGCACGGGTCGACGCATTCAATCTGAAAATTTTCGCTTCCTTGAGATCCGGGAGTGATGAGAAGTTTTAGTTGGTGGATCTGGTGGTTATTTGGTTTGTCTAGGAATTCTCTTTTTCGAATATGTGCTCTTCTTCTATTCTTTGCATTGTTCAAGCTTATGGTGAAACTTATGGTCTGGTGATCTTGATGAGTCGTGAATTAGCATGACTATTTGATCTGATATGTTGACCCATTACTTTTGGGATTTTATACGAAATTGGTTGTTCTTTATGTAAATTTGTATACAAATTTAAGCAAAAAATAAAAATAAAAGCGCACACTTCTTTTATGGTTACTGAATTGGGTGTCCACTGCCCCTGTTTTGTGGGCAGAGATCTCCGTATATAACTATTTATTTTTTGTTTGACAAATTGCTCTTGTTGATAGCTTTTCACTCAATTTTGTGACCACGTTTTGTCCTCTGGCTCGCCGAGGGTGCTTACTAATTTGATGCCTGAGTCAATCTCATGAGGCTTACCTGGTTAGTGAGAGAGGAAAAAGTGTGACTAGAGATTGCAAACCAATGGTCACTCTTCATGCAAATTAGAGCTCCTAATTATTAGATCTAAGATGAGAGTCTAAATGAAGCAGAGTTAGCAGGATATTTGTGTGCAATACACTACTTGTGCACGTCACCAGCATGCCTTCACCGCGGTAAGTGGTAAGATTATTACAGGAAGCCAAGGGGCATGTGTGCTATCATACATACTAGCATTTCCAAAGATATTCCTTTGAAGTTAGAATTTTCAAGCTTTAGTCTTGTTGCTCTATTTCATAAATTCTCTTATGTGCTTACAGTTCTCTAGTCTTTGATAAATTTTAAGCATAAGTGGTTGATAGTCTATATTAAGTTGCATTTGTCCATTAAGGGGAGGAAAATTTTAGCCATTATTCATGACAATGGCGATGGTTGGCTATAGTGTGGATATATTGATGGATAATCTTGTTGGTTAGACATTTTATGTAACGACCTCAATTTCTTTATCTCAAGTGCGTTGTCGTCTCGTTTGTTTTATCTTTTCATTAAGCACATATGGAAGCATATATACAACACCTAGACAATAACAAATAGCTAGGAAAACAATCATTTGCAAAACACAATTACATGAATTACATTTACAAGCCCTTCTATCATAGGCCATTATATTTACAACAACTATTTCTTCTATACTCAAAAGGTTGGGGCAACTCTTAGCTCCTTTAGCGAGACTGCAACTCTAGAACTAATATGAGACCTCCATGCCTACAATTCTGAAAAACAACGGGGTGAGTTATAAACGTAGGAAATAAAACCTACTAATTTCCGGGTAGGAGGATGCCTCACCTATCAACAAGCACATAACCTAACCCGACCACTTGTTGATGGTAAATCAATAGCAAAACAAAAGCTAAATCTTGGTTAGTAACATGAGAAATCCCCAGACAACAATATGCAAGTATAAGCCAAGATTTATTACATAACATGAGGAACTCACTCCTCACTCAATCATATGCAAGCATATACCAATAACCCAATTAGTATATGAGAAACTCATGCACTTGGGATTCATTTGTTAATAGCCAAAATTCATTGACTCTTTCGGAATCCATTGGGCATCCAAAATTTATCGAGTAACATTCCCTAATCTAAGGGTGACAAAAATCCTCCAACTATGCATCAGTTAGGCATCCGAACTTAAATAGGTAACGTCCTTTCATTAAAAGATGACGACGATTCTTCGACAATGAGTCCGTCCAGCATCGTTGCCAAAATCCTTTGGTCGACCACTAGAAATTAGTCCCTCATGTGACCATGCACCAAGCATAACGATTTGATTCTTATCTTCACTTTTAGTTCAAGGGCCCGAAGGCGTGTCATGCATAAGTATGGGAAATAATTTACTGGAATTGAAATGTTGAACATGTTAGGCGTGGATCAAGGATTGCAACTTGATCTAACATGTTTGAGCATCAATCTAACACCCATCTTGGCTCGGGAATGTTACACATCAATACCGCACTGAGAACATGATAGGATCGGCCTGTTGTGACATGTTTACTAACCTACGGGAACGCTATGCCTCAATACTGCACTGAGACCATGAAAAGACCGGCTTGTCGTGACATGTTTACCAACCTAGTACCAAAGTTGGCTTGGGAACGATACGTCTCAATATTGCACCAAGACTAATAGAGGATCAATCTGTCGTGATCCCAAGTACATTCAAGGTTGACAAAACCCTTTTTGGAGCTTGAGGCATGAATTATAACATACACTTGTGAAATAGATTGAAATAGTTTGAAAATAGTTTGCAATGGAAGAATTGAGCTATCACAAAAACATTTTCCCAAATCAGTTTGAAGTAAAGCAAAACTAAAGCATATCAAATAAGCACAAGTACTGGGCCTCTTCCAAAGTAACTCGAGTCCAAGTATGAGCCAAAGCTCATCAAATAATTACCAAACTTCAAATAAAGAACAAAGTCTAGCTAAGGTACAATAAAACAAGTACAAGAATTGAGTCACTTCCAATTCAAGTCAAGCTAAAGGCCAAGCCAAGGCACAATAACCAAGCATAAGAACTGTTCCAAGTAAATTCAAGCCGAAGGCCAAGCCAAAGTCCAATAAACAAGAACCAAACTCAATTAAGGAATAAAGCATAAATCAATCCAATTCTTGGGTGTGTGACTCTCTCATTCTAGCATGAAAAACAGTTTCGGGTGATTTTAGAAATCAATATCATTATCTTACTAAACGGGCTCAAAAAATTATAATTATAAGATATTGTAGAGAAGTATTTAGATAAAATTTTATATGAAGGAAACCAAATCCAATTCGTGCTGTAAAAACAACAACAAATCACTAATCACACCTAACAATCTACCCTTCGAGCATATCCAATGGCCACAAAAAAAGACTCATTTCGAACTCCGAATCTTCACAAAACTCTTTAAAATTTTTATATGTTGTAAATATGGATATCCTTCAAAATTTTATGAAGGAAATATGTCCAAATTCAAAAGAAAAAAAAATTATAAAAATTCGAGAAGGCAACCTGGTCATTGTTTTCACTGCATTGGGCAAGGTCTAATTGGTAAATGATTGCGCTCTCATTCTAGCTATTTTACCTCAGAAAACAAGGGCCAACTTGATCCTCTTCCCCAGGGATCCCAGATGAGGGAACCCTAAGAGAGCCGCCGGCTCCAACTACCGTCCATGTACGATCCAATCTAAAATTTAAGTATGTTATAAATCAAGACATTTTGAACAATTTTCATGAAGGAAATTTCTCCGAATTCAAACTATGAAAAGTTCTATAAAATTGGAAAATAGTGAAGGTCTAATAGTTTTGAAAAATGAAAGCTAGCAAATCTAATTGGGGAGAGGTGACACCCTACTTGGTCTTGATTCAAGAAGCATTAATGGTTGGATAAACTTATCCTTCAAGTTTCTAACTAGGTTCTAAGTTAGCTTGGACACCTCATCTTAGTCATTGAATAGCTAAATTTTAAAATATATTGTTGTAGGCTTATCTTGAGTCCAAAGTTTGGACTTGGCCTTACCTCTCTCTCTCTCTCTCTCTCTCTCTCTCTCTGTGGGCGTGTGGTCCTCTTTGTAGGGTCCAAAGTCTACTTTTCACACTTAGTTTTTAGGGTATGACTAGGCCTAGGCTATAGAGGCACATATTCCTCAATAGCCCACATTTCATTTAATGCTTTCACATGTGTTCACATTTATTCACATTTATTTTTCTAAGAGCTTTTGACTAATCCAAGGCCTTGGTATTCCATTTATTAATGGATCCAAGTTAAAGTCTAAACTTATCTTCCAAGGCAAAGGCCCAATGTGCCAAGTGTCCACGCTTAGTCAACGCTCATTAAATTACTATGTGACGAAGGTATTAGTTATACATTGGAAAATATCTAAGGGCCTAGTCATTGGGTGGGAATTAATCGAGTTTGACCATAGTCATCCACCTTATTTGGCCTGAGGTTCGTGCCTAAGCAATGCTCAAATGAAGCCGAATGCAATTGGGTTTAATTGGCAAAATCAAGTTTGAACTCCCCTTTACCAAGTTAAAAAGGCTTGCAATTGGCTCAATCGATCGATTCTCTAACAGATTCGTGGACCAGCCCTGGGCAATTCCTCTTAGCTAGTTTTATGGCCAATCCTTAAGCTAGTTGACCAATCTTGTGGCCGATCTTGTAGTCGATCTAAGGTCCTACACCACGAGTCATGGTAAGTCTGAAATTGAACCATGTTAATTTCATGTGATCCATGGTCAATTATTGATTGTTATGTAATCATGTGGGATTGATCGATCCATCCTGACTCGTGGTCATATGAGATCATATCATGGTCATTCACAACTAGTGCAATGACCGGACATAATCACCTACAACTAGTGCGATGATTGGATGGAATTAAGCCATGACCATCCGTCAATCCATGATGGTACATGACCATCCCACGGCCGATTCTTATGATCGAATAACTATTCCATGGTCGAATACTCTATACCTAGACCTTAGTTGCTGAATCCCAATCGGATCAATTGACGCATGACCAGCCTTCGTGCCGGCTCATGGCCTAGTCTTGTCGTTAGCATATTGATTATTAGCCTACTAGTTGAGGTCAAAGAAGAGTCGAAATCAATGATGTTACATTTTATTTACTAGAGAAGTATATTTTTTGGTTACTCACTACTGTTAGAAGAGACTTTCTAATGTAGAGTAAAGTTTTTAGATAAATTTGAAAAATATGCACTGCAAGTTTTTGTATGAGCTTGTATGGCATGTTTTGATATTTATTGGAAAATAAGTAATAAATACTTTGATGCACCCATTATTGATGTGTGTGTTTTGTGCATACTCATTTATGCTTTAAACTTTCAAGTGGCATTTTCGTGTGTCCACTCATGTGCTTGCAAGTTGTTAGGGTGTCTCGATACAAGCATATTCATAAGTTGGGCAATCCCTAGTGTTATGATGCGCTTGAGGCATAATTTTACTAATGCTTGGACTTGCGGAATTTCTTGTCACAATTGTTTTTCATGCCTTGAATTGGTTGAATTCATAATTATATGAGCTGTGACATCCTGAATTTTCAGTCATGTTTTCAATTGAATAAATCGGGCCTTCATCGACGCACCTATAGTGCTATTCTCAGAGTCGATCACTCGTGAAATAATTAGACTATCTGGGGAAGTCATTAAGAGATTTTAATGCAATTGACTAGAGAATTCAACTAGAATCGACTGATCGACCGTGCTTGTTTGCAAGGGTCATTACGGTATTATCAAAATCAATTAGAGATCAGGGATATGTCAATTCAACTAGGATGTGTGATCAAAGTGTGGGTGATTCCACCTGATTGTAAAATTATCATCGATCGGCATTAGATCGATTTTCTGTCGTTTTGGGTACCCTGTTCCCGTAATTGAAACCTTGAGATTTTCACGACCACTGAGAGTTGTTGATATGTCGAAGTGGTACATTGTGGCTCGAAGAAAATCGACCACGGGTCATTTGCACTAAAAATTTCTTAAAGTTACCCGGTAGCTTAGGTTACGCTAAAAGCGCGCCAGAGTGAAATTAACCGCGAATTTGAATCCGATTTCAAAAATTGAAAGTTCCGTCATTTCACAAATCATTTTAGGAACATCGAATCAGTCTCCGAAGATTTTTCTACAAATCGAGACTTTTTGGGAAAAAGTCGTCATAGGGTCATTTTTGTTCAGAAAAGGCCGATGACCGTTTTTTATCTCAAAATTGGGATGCAAGGGGGATATATTGGCGAGGAAAAAAATATCAATTTGATCGATGGTATATGGATTGAATATTTAGAGACCGAATTGGATTGATTCGAGGAGGATTTGAGGTCCAATTGAGGAGAAACCGAGCCAAATTCGTGTGCCCTCACCACCCACGAATTTTGGACCGTCTCGGGCTTCTAGAAGTGAGCCTTGGTGGCTGATTGTGGCCAAGGGACCAGCTGGTGGTGGACAAGGGTCAAGGGGACAAGAAGATAGACTTTGGAGGCAAATGGGACCCCCCATCCTTGACCAGCTACTTCTTCTTCCTCTTTCCCCCTCCTTTCTTCATTGTTGAGCCATTAGAGAACTTAGAGAAACCAGAGAAAGGAAGCCAGCAACCCCCTTCCTTTCTCCGTCGACCCCATTTTTCCCCGTCTTCTCCTAGTTCCAATTTCTGCTCCAGCTGACATTTTGCCAAAGATCTAAGTTAAAAGTGATCTTCCCGGATGAATTAGCCTTCGTGCCACCCACCGTTCTGATTAGCACATCCAAATCATTCAAAGGGGCTTGACCTTGTGCCGAACAGAGCCACCGACCATCATGTATGTTAGCAAGAAGAAATCGGTCACTGGACCATCTGGAAGCCACTCGCTTGCACTGTTTCGCCTGTTTCGCGACTTTCAACCGTTTTCTCCCCCATTTTGACCCTACCTCTACCCATACCAACCACCAGCAAGTCCCCCTTGACCCCCGAGAGCCATCGGTTGCCGACCACCCGCTTGCCGAAGCTCTGATCAACCCGTTTCCTAGCCGTTCGCCATTTCCTCCCCCGTCTGCATGCCGTGCGACCCCGATGTCCCCTGTTGCTTCCAGCTGTCTGTTCCTCCATCCAGGGTGTTGCCAAGGCTGTGTGGAGGTCACCAGAGCTGCCTGGCCGCTGGTCCATCGCCGTGAAACCCCGCTGAAGCTTCACCTACCTGTTATTGGTCTTGTTTGCCTCGATCAGCTCCTGTTTCTCTCTTTTGCAACCTCGAGTAGAATCAAAATTGTGTGGGTTTCCAGCACTGTGTTGGCCCATTTTGAGGTCGTTTCGAACCCTGAAAGCCAGGCTCACTTTAGAGAGAATCAAGCCCCATTGTGTCCCTGTCAATTCGCACCGACCGGATCGCTGAACAAGTGAGTTTAACTCACTAATCCTTACTTAGTAGGTTACTCACGCTTAGGGGTTGATTAATTTAGGCTAAGATGGATAAGGTGGTTAGATTATATTAGATTAGTGAAATTTAATTAATTGCCGATGCATGTTAGGTGGTTAGTTAGTGCAATTAGTGAGTAAACACATTCTAGTATTTATTTAACGAATCTTGGAATTTTTTTGGGTTTGTTTCAACGTCCAACTAGGAATTACGGGCCTAAATTGGATTTATTGACATTTATTTAATATTTTCCATAATTAATTAATTAATTAATTAATTATTTTCTGGAAATTAGACTGGGATAATCGGTGATCGGAATTTTATGCTAGTTATTGTGATGCAATCTGTTTATTTATTTGAGCTCAAATTTGTGCTGAATTGATTTAATTGTGATTTTATGATTTTATTCTTAAATTGGTTTAATTTCAGTAATTGATCGGAAATTAACCGAGCGTCGGTTTATAATGCCAAAAATATTTTGTTGGACCATATAAAATGGTGGGATGTTTAAAAGTGGAAATTTCATATTTTGGCAAAGGCCGACCGTGTGCCCACACACGATCAATTTTACAGGGTACTTTTAATCCGAGGAAAATAGGCCAAGATAATGTGTTAATTGAGAAATTCATTTGAGGAGTGTAATGTTGTTGGCCGTGGGTGAATAATCGTATGACATTATGGGTTAGATCAAGAAAACCGCCGAAGTACAGTTATTTCCTTTGGACCGTAGGTTACCTAATCTAGATTATGCTTTCTGAGCCGTAATTCAACACCACCACCGAACTTAGAATCGATTGTGCACGCTGAGCCATAATTTAGCATTACCACCAAATTTGGAATCAGTTGTACCCACTGAGCCGTAATTCAGCATTAACCATCGAAGAATTAGTAAGCCATGCCCACTGAACCGTAATTCAGCATTATCGCTAAAGTTTAAGTAGGTCATGCTCGCTGAGTCGTAATTCAGCATTGAATTTGAGTAATTGAGATGACCTGGGAATGGTCTGGTTGACATGTAATTGACTAGGTCGATTGATCGATAAGTCGATTTGAGTAAATGATTTAATGTGTTGATGTGACTCGATAAGATTATGAATTGTGTTGAATTGCAGGGAGGAACTAAGGCCAAGGTAAGTCCTCTAACGCCTTTTTGTGCTTAGGTAGCCCTTAAGGCACATTTGCTTCCTAATCGAGTCTTAGGGAGTAGAACTCGCTGAGACATTACCTCACTGATTATTGTATAACCATTTTCAGTTCCTTAGAGGGAGTTGGTGAAGGATCAGAAGCCCCAGAGTTTAAAAGGTGAAGCCCGAAGAATCGGCAATCTTATTTGGCTAACTAGTCATAGGACAATTCTCTTTTGTTGGGAGCTAATCCCTTTTGTAAATCTTTGTGTATAGACCTGTGTGTTTATAAAAAGGTATTTTGTGAAAAATTGACCATACTTTCCTATCCCATTGTTTTATTGTCTGGGGATTATTTATATGTTTCCACATGCGTATATTAAATGAACAGGATTTGGCGATGCGTCCTGAGACATCGCTATTAATAGACCAAGGAGGGATGGGCATGTGCTCAGAGAATCTATTTGATAGGTGTTTATGCTTGCTATCCATATTCATTTTTTGTTCAAATAATGAGGGTTTGGTCTCATTTGGCTATTTTGGTAACAATGGCAGATATATTCACTTGGGAGGAAGTCAAGTAGAATTTATAACGCTCCTTTGTTGAATACTTGTGTTTTCATAGCTTGAACACGTCAATTTTGACATAGAAATAAACTAGTTAATGTCTTCTTGGATTTGATTTTTATATTATTTGAGGAACCATAAATTATGGCATCATACATAGTGGATTTTCTGCTATATTAAAAGGATATAGTAATGTTAACTAGATCTTGAATTTAGATGATACAAAATCCAATATAAGATATGTGTTCACCCTCGATGGAGATGATGTAACTTTGAATCAGCCAAACAAGATTGTGGGGGAAATGACAATCCTGCTAACTAAAATTTGACTTAGTTAAAGCAGACGATTTGATGATATAATTGTTTTAGTCATTTTCCAAGCCCATATTTTGGCAAATGCAAAAGAATTTGAGATAGACTCAGGTGCTACTAGGTATATATGTTAAAAACATAGTGCTTTATCCTCCTACACTCTAGTAAGGAAGGAGAAAGAAATATTTTATCTTGGTGATTGAAGACTACTCAAGTTCTTGAGAAGAAGAAAAATTTCTCAAACTCCTATTAAAATTGAGGCCGAGTGGTTAGGAAATTTCTTAGCGTATGTTCTTATAAAATGAAACAACACCTATGTCTGGACATTGTGATTGCCAAAAGGCAATAGCTATTGCAAAGAATGAAACTTTCAACGGTAAAAAGAGACACGTCCAGTTGAGATGTGACGTAATAAAATAATTCTTTAAAAAAGGAATTATATCGATCAATCATGTTAAAGTCAGAAGTGATTTTGGCTGATCCTCTAACTATACATTAAGGGGAATGAGACAAGCCAATTGAAGAAAACCAATAATAATGATAACCTAACCTATGTGATTAACGATCCCATAAATGAGGTTCATATAGGCAATAACGAGTCACTTGTTGATCTAGTGCACTATTAAAATTTTTATGTTGCTCCTAAGGTGAAAATAGTGCAAAACTACAAAGAAAAATAGGTTAAGCTAAGCTCTTAATGAAATTCCATAACAATTATTGATGGTGTATTAAGCTGCAGAATACACTTGATGGAATCACCTATATAAGCGTGGAGTGAGGCCGTTGCTATGAGAATTATTGGTGATAATTTCTAAAGCACCTACTAGCACAAAACCGCATTGAACAAGAAAGTTTGTGGGAGTGTAATGTGATTGGTGAAAATTATAATTCACAAAAAGAAATTCTTAGTTCATTGAAGTTTCAAACTTTACCAATGATTTCATAAATTATATTTCATTCTTTCTAAGGTTGGTTCATAGCCTAACAAGCACCAGTTTCAATGCATTTCTCTCCAATAAGCCAACATTGTTCTAATTTTTCTTTTCAAAACTTTTTGAAATATATGGAGATTGTTGGATATTTCAATTGTTTTGAAATGTTGATTAGAAATTATGATCGTCATTAAAGTTATCATTTTTATAATGCTTTTACAATGGCCGATATAATGGTTTTATAACTTTTGATTTATTATTTCATAAACTCTTCATTATTTTATAATGGTCATCCTTTTAATTACCAATTGATTTATTGTGGTCTCCTAATGGATTTTTCTTTTTCTTGTTTAAATATGAATTAAACTTCAAACCACAATCTTTGAAGATGTACTATGTTCTCATGTTTTTCCTTCTCTTTTTGTTGGCTTGTACACATAACGTTATTCCATTCTTTCTAATATTCAATGTGGAGTATAGAAGAAGGCCCGTTGTATATTGAGAGGATAGCTACTGAAGTCTTATGCATTGAATTTCATACTTTGAGAGGCAGAATTATCATTAAGGATAGTATTTGCACGTCTCAGACATCTGTTTTTATTTTCTAATCTTTTGCAATGTATTTCCAATAGTTATTATTATTTTTATGTCATCTAATATTTTTCCAATAGCTCATACATCAGTGGATAGGAAAAAATAGTTTTGTAAATGAGAGTAAGTGAAAAATCCTTTCTGATTGAAAGTCTCTCCTTCGACATTTTGAGCAAATCCAATTGTTATGATGATAACTTTTTTCTTTGAAATTTTGATGATGCAGACATGACAAAATGGGAAAAAAAAATGATATTTCCACAACATGCAATACATTTTGACTGATTATCCCTTTGTATATAATGTGTTTGCTCAAACCATGTTTAACCTATCATGCCTCAAACCGCCGAGCGTGCGAACATCCATCAACGGTCAATTAGCTGCGATGTCCCAAGATATATCGTTGACCTATTCTTTTATCTTTCGATTCAATGTAAGGGGAAGCATTTAATATAAACACCACCTAGTCAAACATCATAACAGAGATAGTACACACAACAAACATTTTCAAAATAATGCTTTTATTTATTTGTTTCCTAACCCCAGTAAGCTTAATATTTATAAGCCCTTACACTGCAGTTTCTTACCGACCGTGTAAAAAATGAGCATGGGTCAGGGTTAGCCTAAACTTTACTAACACGAGGCCAACTAATAGTGACGACAAACATCCTTGTGTCTTGGTCCAACAGGGCCCCAAACCACACACAATGGCTCTCCATTCTATGGGCCTGAAAACAACAAGGGTAAGATAAAAATCTCAACGAGTTAACAGCTTAAACCTCAATTAGAATGCAAATTCATTACGGAGGTAGCCTAAATATGCAATGATATACAAACTTATCTTGCCTTCGCCCACCCTTGCATATTAATACATCCCGTATGCCAATATCAATGCAATAAACATAATCAATAATCATAACACATAATTCTCCTACACCAAGCATCCACACGGGTTTTGATTATAATGTAAAGCCCGCCTTCGCCCATCTTATACCATGCCTCACAATTTTACTCCATAATTAGGTGCAATGCATCACAATAATTCACATGTATTCCTATTATTATGACCTCTCAGGCCACGAATAACACAAAAGTTGGCGGTCTTCCATCATAACCAGACATCGTCTTGCTTTAATAAGCACAACATCATCTAGGATTCGCCTAGATGGCATTTCATAAGGAGCATCGGTCCGACCTTAATCACGACTCGGTATTTGGACCCCCACTGGGCGGTCGATAAATATTGGGCATCATCCCCAAATTCTTGTTGGGTGACAGGTTCAATTCAGTGACCACTCAAGCATGCCAACACTCAAGTCAATTTTTATTTGCCGTGAATTAGCCCATTGCAAAAGAGTTCATGCTTAAAGAACAAACATCAAATAATCTTTACATTTAAAATTTTAGTAAAATAATCGCACGTGATCACATTTTTAAAATCAACACTCCAAACTTTGTATGCTTTCATTTTGAAACCCTATTGCCCCATTTAGCACGTAAAGCATGGCGTTCAAACACAACATCTCAAAGTTTGCCCTATTCTTGCTAATAAAACCTTCTTTGAAAATAACATTTAAAACTCACGATTTGGCAAGCAACATCATGGCATTATAAGATAATCAGAATTATGCATAATTTAATCCAATAAATCAAACATAAAATTCTATTTAACGACTAATTCATAATTAATTTCCACTCGAAATTAATTAAGCTAATTACGATTAATTAGGCTAACTGCGAATAATTAAACTAATTATGATTAATTAAAATAATCACACTTAATTAAACTAACCACACTTACTTAATCTAGTCATGATTAATTAAACTAACTATGATTAATTAAGTCTAACCGTCATTAATTGATCTAACTATAATTAATTAATCTAGTCGCACTTAATTTTAATCTAAACCATCCTTAATCATAGTTAAGGCCAAACCATAATTATTTATCATTGATAACCATTAGTCTAAACTAAACCTACCCCAAAATACAATTGACTACCTAATCAAGGATTAGGAATTAACTCATGGTTTTCTAGTGGTGGCAAGCTCATGATGACGAGGGCACGACGGCATTGAGAATACAGTATTCTCGGCTTGAACAGAGACTTGACAACAGTGGCAACACCACTTGAGGCTCATGGCCACCAAAGGAGGAGGAAGGGTGTTTGGTGATGGAAAAGATGTGCGAGCATTGGCGTGAGGGATGGTGAGCAACGGTGGCACGAGCATGGTGAAGGTGGCTCGAGCGGCGGCGGTGAAGGATGGCGAGTGACGGCGGCCCAAGCAGCTCGAGTAGACGGCGGAACTTGTAATGCTCGGCAATGGCTCTTGACAAAGGGACGGCACGAGTGGACAACGGTGGCTAGACGTGGCGGTGAGTGGTGATGTGGGTAGTGGTGATGAGAGTGATGTGGGTAGTGGTGATGGGAGCAAAATGGAGAAGATGAGGAAAGATGAAAGCAATTTCTTTTTTCTTTTTCTTTTTTTTTTGGGGTGCCAGCTGTGGAGAAGGCGTGAGGGGGAAGGGGAAGAGAGAGAAGAAAGATTTTTAACCAAAATCTCATGATTTCCTCACAACCACTCTTCCTAAAACCTTGTAAGCCTAGCACTTTGTCTCTCTTATTTTCTTTTTGTTTTTAATTTCTTAAAACCCAAGCTTTTTTACCAAAATTTACAACTTTGCCATTGGGCCTGCTTGTTGAATTGGGCTTGGCTTGGCCCACTTAGGCCTCTTTAGCTGACCCACATGGGCATAAGGCCTAACAGTGCTCACTTGGCTCAGCTTCTCTTTATGACGTCCCATTCTCGATCGATTAATCATTTTCCAAAAATTTTAAACTTGCCGACATTTCATAGATAAATGACGCGATGTCCAATTAGTTAGTCTCGAAACCCTTGAAGATTTGATACTCAAAATCGAATTAAGTTTCATAGTTAAAATCGATCAAATGCAACTTTAGTACAACCTAAACTATTGGGTGGCTTTTAGGGTTTTCGCATGGTTGAATGATCATTGATAATTTTCTATCCATGTTTATATATCTTCGAATCTTGGATGACCCTCCGTTGTTATATAATCATGAGGGTTCAATCATTACCCTAAGTACAAAATCAATAAGGAATTGGTTTATTGTCTTTTGACGCGAGTATAACAATCATGCAAAACTACTTGTGACCCAACTATATATTTCTATCGAATCAATTTATATATGTTCGCTAATTGACTTATTACAGCGTAGTATTAACTTTGGTCAATTTTTATGGTCAAGTGATCGATCCCTAATCGAATTATCCAGTCTTTTGCGTTTTAACCATTTACAGCATCGCCCAATAGATTAGTTAACTCATAAGTAATCAGTTCAGATTAAATTAACCATCGGTGCATTGATGAAATAACAATTTCATATATTTTGAAAATGGGCCAAATTTTGGGATATCACATAATTGAATCACTTCTTAATAACCAGAGCCATTCCAAAGTTATTCTAGAATTGGACTTGAGATAAGTCCCTTATTATCGAGCTATCTCGAAATTCTACAAATTATCAGGTGAGGAACCTGCATACATCATCCGATGGGTGGTTCAACTTTTGCATAATTGTATAGCAATACATGGGTGGTTCAAACTCGTCCGAGTTCTCAACACGGTTTAGATCGTTAGTGTTTTATAAACAGCACAAGCATACTCTTATTTAGACATCATGGCATTGTGTCTAAATGTTTTTATCCACTTCCTCGGTTCTTGGATTGGGTTCATATCTATCCTTGTACTTTAAGCTAATTTTGCTTGGATTAGGGGATGTGCACCACCAACTAGGGAAAAAGATATGTGAATTACAACCCTCGGTCCAAACGTTCACTTAAAATTGTACAAGTCCTCCGCTCATCCACATCATTAACTTCGCAAAAAATTGGTATTTCGACTTTTGGTTCTAGAAAAAAAAATCCTTGGCAAAACCCATACTTGGGGAAGATCTATCGACAGAGTGGTGACCAGGTAAATAGAAGCAAAAGAGAACAGCATCGCAATCAGTATTCAGTAAGGAGCTTATGCGAGGATTTTTGTAGGAAGTATGATTCAAGAAAACATAGTCCTTGTCAACAGAACTGCATGTTATTACAGCTTGAAGTTACTTGAAATTACTTTAACAACAATGACAATAGAGAGAGAGAGAGAGAGAGAGAGAGAGAGAGAGAGAGAGAGAGAGAGAGAGAGAGAGAGAGAGAGAGAGAGAGAGAGAGAGAGAGAGAGAGAGAGAGAGAGAGAGAGAGAGAGAGAGTGGTGTGGGTAGAAAACTTCAGAATCTCAGGTCTTACATTAGAACATAACAGAAAGGGAGACAAAAATATAAATATTAAATCAATGAACAAGAATTTTGTCACCATTTTCAATTTTTCTTCAAAATGCTTGAAAAACTCTTAGAACAATGAAAAACTATCTAAAAATAAAAACTAAACTATCTCCCCAAGCTCTTAATGTTATTCTATTTATAAGATACATCCAAGACTCCTATCCCAAGGCAATTGCTTATTTTTAGCATAAAATCAGGAAGTAAATCAAAGAATCTCTGATTTGATATCCACTTTCCAATTCTTGTCGATTAAATTAAAATAAATTACAAAATATTTGATTTGATATTTATCTTCAAACGCTTTTTGATTTGAATTCCTAATTTTTGCCATTTTTTGCTTATTTTCTTCATATCTCATTATACAGTGTAAATAAGGAAAATTTGAATAATTAGAAGGAAATCCAAATATTTTCTTATAAATATTGCATTATTTGTTACCTAAAATAGGTAAAATAACTCTCTTTTTTTTTTTATAGAGTTATGATCGAGCTAATATTTGTGTCATACAAGCAAGGTTCCTTTTCCATCGGTAGCACTAGAGAAATCCAGGGCAAATGTATAAGGATTGTACAAATGAGAAATCTAAGTTTAGGACTTATCTACCTTTGAAACTTGATTCCTCTTTTCTGAAATTTGTAGGACCCCTGCTAACTATGGAGGAAAATTGAGACTTGGAAAATTCAAATTCAAGATAATCTGCTTTAATATCATGTGAGATTTTAGGTTCATTGCCAATTATTATAAAAATTTAAACTATTAGATGAAAGTGTGATTTAATATTTAAATATTCAGTAATCTCTCTTGGGCTCTAATACTATCTAAAGAGGAGAGAATAGAGTAAATAGAGAATCTGTTATTTTGCATTAAGCACTCAATGCAATATGATGTGAAGTCTCAAAAGTGCATAAAGACAATAACTCGGTGGACATTGACATTGGTAATAGGTCGTTAATGCCTTCTGGAAGATGAGTGCCTTGTTCCTTCAAACCATTTACACAAAGATTAAGTTTAATGAATATACAAGTATTTCTCCTTTAACATTTATGTCCAATTTTAAATTACGTTCTTTTAATGCTTAGGATATGCTTCTTCTTTCGAGCATATGTCCCTTGGGCTGGTCGAAAGACTCTTATTGCAGGTCTGTCTAAGTGAGGAGTATGTGAACAATGCTATGCATTCTGACATAACCTTTTTGGTTGAATGTGAGTTCTGATTGTCTGTTCAAGTTTCTGTGCTCTTGTGAATTTAACCTTATTCCTCTGACTCTCCTGTCTGTTTTTATATCAGGCTGCCTCGTGATTGAATTGCTTGTTGCAGCGAGACAATTTTATGTCCAGAATTTGCTTATCCGTTTATACATTCCTTGCAATGCTTGATGGCGGTTTACCAGGCAAGCTCTTGTAGTCTTTTTAAGTTGGTAATAACCATCATTTCCAGCAGTCACGTTCCTAATCTCGAGGAAACATGCCTCACTAACCCAGTTTCTCTCATCTTAAAGAAGCCTTGTTAAGCTATTTAACTGTAGAGACTGCTACATGTGGGCACGTGATGCATTTTGACTACTTTCACCTTATGTTTGCTTACAGGAGAAGGATGCAACTAGCATACAGATTCCAAACGTAAGATGGGAGATTTTTTTGAGTTGATGATGAGGTCATGCAAGTTTAGCTTCGTATGGCAAAGGGCCTATATGCTTAGTTCTCTAACTCACTAGATCCTTTTAATGCTAGAGGTTCACGTACTCCAGGTCAGTTGAAATTATGACAGATATTGCTTAAGAGCTTCTAAGAGCTGCTGATCAGTATCTTATTGAAGGACTTAAGCGACTTTGTGAGTGTGTCATTGTGCAGGTTAGCTGGAGAAGTTATCTGTCTATTTTCTTTTGATCCCTGAATGATTGGGAGTGTCTATTGCAGGAAATATCTGTGGAAAGTATTTCAACTATGTATGAGCTCCCCAAAAATTTCCATGTGACTAATTGAGAAATTCATGCAATCTTGTTGATCCTGGAGCATTTTGATACATTCAGGCATCGGTATGCAATCTCACCGGGTCTTAAACTTCTAAAATATACTTTATTCTGCTCACAAGATGACTAAGAATGTTAATTCTTTTGAAGTTGGTTTCTTGGCAACTAGCAAGCTAGTGTCCCCCGGGTTGCCATTGCTGGGGATTGCTGTACGCAAGTGGCCACAATCCAACTTATAATACATGGGAAAGAGCCGCTGGACGTTGCTTAGGTGCTGGACATTGCTTAGGTTTCCATCTAGAATTCTAAAGCCATGCCTATTATCACCTTCTAGAAAAATTTCATCCAGGCAGAGATTTAACAGTATTATCTTTAGTTTCTGCCTGACCTTTCTAGTTTTTTACCTGTGTTTGGGTAAGTGCTTGCATCTGCCTTTGTCACCCAGCGGGTGTGCTTGCTGCATTTGTAATTTCACAAAGGCTTGCTAGGGAGAAAGTTTTGTTTTGGGTCGGTTCTTTCCAGCTTTGGCGGTGGTATTGCTCCTAGCTATATAACTTTCCGGGGGAAAAGTGTTAAAAAAAGTCCTAAATCTTTTGTATTTATGCCAATTTAGTCATAAACCTTTTTTTAGTGCCAATTAAGTTCTAAACATTTTTATGTTGTGTCAATTCAATCATTTTCGACCAATTTTGGCCAGATTTTCCTGACTGGACGTCGGCCGGCTGACGTGGCCTGATAAGCACTAACGTGGATAACTTTTAATAATATTTTAATTTTTTTGAAGTTTTTTATTTTTCGTTTTATTTTTTTATTTTTCTTTTTTCCTTCTCCTTCTTCCTCCAGCTGGTCGCCGGACCTCAGCAACTAGCCAGAGGCAATGGTAGGCAAGGTCAAGGTCGACCTCACCGGCCACCTCGCCAGTGGCCGCAAGGGCGGCCTCGGGTTGGGCGGCGAGGCTTGCCCTCGCTGAATCTAGCAAGGGTCGAGCCTCACCCATGGCCGGCGAGGGCGAGCCTCGCCAGCCTGGCGCAAGGCCAGCTCGAGGCCACCCAGTCCACGAGGGCAGCCTCGAGTTGGGCTGGCAGGGCTTGCCCTCACCAAATCCGGTGAGAGCAGGCCTCGTGGCCACTGGCAAGGTGGCCGGCCAGGTCGACCTCGACCTCGCCGGCCGTCATCTCTGGTCGGTTGCCAAGGTCCGACGACCGGCTGGAGGAAGAAAGAGGAGAAGGAAAAAATAAAAAATAAAAAGAAAAAGAAAAAAACTCTAAAATATTAAAATATTATTAAAATTTATTCACGTTAGTGCCAATCAAGGCCATGTCAGTCGGCCAGCGTCTAATCAGCAAAATCTAGCCAAAATTGGTTGGAAATGATTGATGTGACATCCTGAAATTCGAGTCCTTTGAGGAATGAATGGATGTGAATTTCGTCAATGCATTGTTGGTTGATCTCACTCGGAATTGATCACTCCTGAGATACTGACCTTGAGGGGAAAGGCTAATGAGGACAGAACTCGTGCGACTAAAGGACTCGACCTGGGAAAACGACTTGACCGTGGGACTTACGTGAGGACGATCCTGTAGATAGACAGGCCGATTTCAAGGACGACTAGAAGTTGATTCGTGGACAGAACATAATGGAACGACGGGTGATTTCGCTTACTGTTATCGAATCCACGAACGACCCTATGTTGATCCTCAGTAATCGTGTACTTTGAAATAAGAATCTATCCTCCGTAATTTCATGCAGTCAAGGACGTCCATGCGTCGAGATGTCTTGAACGTGGTTTGGCACGAGTCGGTCACGCGTGAATCCTCAAAGCCACCCGTCAGTCTGAGTTGTTACCAAAATGGCATTGGGCGAAATTGACATGGCAAGAGAACTTAGGATTGGACTTCGAATTATCGGGAATGTCCGGGACGGACTTTGGATGAAGCTACTTCAGACAGTCGACAGAGCCAGTTAAGCCGAGCAATTGGAAAAAAAGGGATTTTCGGACCGAGGAAGCGAGCCCGTGAGGACGTGGGCCGGGCCAAGCCAGTGTGGGCCTTAAGCCCAAGTTGGGACAGCCACCAAATGGGCTTAAGTCAAGCAATGAGCCCATTGGGCCAAACCAACTATTCATCTTCTAAGCCCATGGGCCAAGCCTTAACCATTTCAAAGCCCAATTAATTCCCAAGCCCACTTCTATTCATGGCCAAGCCCAATTCCTAGGCCCATCCACCAATTTCAGCCCAAGGTCAGATTGGTAAATTGGTGCAAAGTGAAATGACTATTTTGCCCCTAAAAGCAAGTGGATAAGGGCAAAGGAGGAGAGAGAAATTGATGATGTCATGCATGGGGACTTGAAGTGGCCATTAAATGGCCTTAATGAGGAGTGCTCTCAGCCCTCCCATCACTCTCTCTCTCCCCCATTCGGCCTCCAAGCGGACGAGCTCCTCTCTTCCTCGTTTTCCCTCTCCTTCAGTTTTTGCTCCAGCTGACCTTTCGTCAAAGAATCGAGTCAAAAGTGGTCTTCCCGGATGAATCAGCCAACGATCCACCTATCACCGTGACCGGGAGAGACATACCGTTCCAACGAGCCCAGTTTCGTCCCGAACGGAACTGGAGGTCGTCCTGTACGGCCGTCTCAAGACGCCGGTCGCCGGACCGCCTGGTTCCGCCCTGCTTCGCCTGTTTCGACTTTGCAGCCCGTTTTCTTCCATTCCAGCCGTTCCTTTGCTCATCCCAACCTCCAACAAGACTCCCAAGACCCCCAGGTGTCACCGGTTGCCAGCCACCCTCCTCGCCGGAGCTCCGGCCAAGCCGTTCAACTTGTTTTCTTCTCCGGCAGGGCTGTTTTTCAGAAGTTCCAGAGGGAGTCTGAGCTGTGGTTGCTGTGTTGAGCTTGGGACCGCCTTGGATCATCGTGGTAGAGGTCCCGGAGCGTCGCCTCCGTCGTCACCGCCGCGTCGGTGTTTCCGGCCCGCTTAACGGGTGAGTTTAGCTCCTAATCCTTCGATTAGTGCCTAAACTTGCTTAGGGTTGGTTTAGTTAGATTTAATTCTAGTTTAAGTGATTTAATTAATTTGTATTAGCCCTAAGATAGGTGGCTAGATGGACGAGTTAGATTAGTCTAGCTTAATCTTGCTTTATTTGCTTAATGTGGTTTATGTGGTTAATTAAGTATGCTTGGCTTTAATTAATTGATGGTTGCTTTAATTAATGCTTTTGATGATTTATGAATTTAATTTATAGTTTATTAAATTCTGGGAATTTACTGTTCATGCGACATTATTCACGATTTACTGTTCACGAGGTACTGTTCACGATTACTGTTTACGAAACACTGTTCACCGAGTACTGTTCACGTGCACTGTTCATCCAGAATGCGAAAAGTGTCTAAAATTCATGTGTGTTGATTCTATGAAGTGATTGGATGTGTTATTGCATAAACATCCGCATGAATTGTATGTTTTTCCACAAAGAAGGGAAAATGGATTGTCCGAGGGACCGTGGAAGTGGACCGTTATCATGAGAAAAAGGGAGTTGTAGTGGTGTGCTCATGAGATTGAATTGGAACGCCACCGAACGGGAGTTTGGGGGTGATACTCGACGGGAGTCGGAAGCCGGTCGCAGTAGACTCTGGACCGATGTCCCTTTTTGGGAAACCGTCTGAACGGGAGTTCGAGACGTAGCCGTGCCCGACGAGGTGGGACGAAGCCCGATCTTTTTATCGGTAGCTCGACGAGAGTTGGATGAGTGCTGACTGGGAAGTTAGCCATGGCCGGGAGGTCATTATTATCTGGAGCACGCATGAGTGTTGAGGTAGATGAGCACCAATTGGAAAGTTAGCTATGGCCGGTAGGTCATTAGTAACTGGAATATGCATTGAATATATGTATTGTGTTTCTGAACTGTGATAATGTGCAATAACGCATGAGAATCATTGCATTGTTGATTCCGGTCATGCATGAGTTAAGCACATTGTTTATGGCACACACGCATGAATCGATAATGTGTAGGGTATGGCATACCAGGTAAGGTTGTATGCGAATCGACTGTTGGTTGTTGCTTGTGGTGGGGTAGTTCTGGATAGATACCCTGGGTTGAGTTGGTGTACTAACCGGGCTTAGGGGTAGAACTTGCTAAGACGTTATCTCAGTGGTTATTGAATAACCATTTCAGGACCTGAATGAGGAGCCTAAGGAGCATGAATCTGATGAGGAGATCCCTGTTGAGGAACCTGAAGAGGAGTACGTGGAGGAGGACCCCGAGTACGACCCGGATGAGGACTGAGATCCCGTCCTGTCTTGTCATACCTTGTTTGCATGTGAATAGACGTTAGACCAGAGTTGCGTATATATAGTATTGTAGAATACTATGAGATGAATGTAAAAAGGTGGGGTTGTAAATTTTCAGTATGAAAAATATATGGCCTGCTTTTCTATCCCATTACTTTATTGTCTGGGGAATTATAACTACTTCCGCATGTGCAAATAAAAATGAAAGGGTCGGCGACGAGTCCTGGGAACGTCGCGAAATTTTATCGACCACCGAGGGTTGTGCGCGCGCTCGAGGTTCGGGGCGTGACAATTGAATTGGCACAACGTAAAAATGTTTAAGACTTAATTTGCACTAAAAAAAGGTTTAGGACTAAATTGGCACAAATACAAAAGGTTTATGACTTTTTTAACACTTTTCCCAACTTTACGGACTAGTGACTTGCGTGAAGTTCAGCCATGTCAAAAGAGTAATGCTAGAGGTAGTTGATTTGGCAGTGAAATCCATCTTCCATGGATTGGTCGAGTGAGAGTGGATGGCATTGTTTTGGTAGTTCAAATAAATCTTTGTTGCTCTAAGGATTGAGTATTGCATGCGTCTGGCTTCGTGTATCTATTGATAAGTCCGGTATCTACATTAGAAATGCCCGACTTTTGCCAATTGTGCAGGGCTTTACCATTTTGTGCTGAGAAACGATATATATGTTACTTCTCTTCTGTCACCGTCCTAACTTCATCAAGATCAGTCGTATAATCTTAAAATATAAGTTAACTTTTTACTTTTGTGCACGTGGAGGGAAAAGCGTCGCAATCTCCTTTTGGTTCTAGGTCGTTCGGCGTTGAGAGGGAGTCGGCAGTCCTCGCGACGTAGGAGCAAGCCGGTCCAAGTGGTAATTCATCTATATTCATCTTGGAGCCCTGTTTATTACATAAATAAATATTGCAAGGATTGAATAAGGTAGGACTCTGACGTAGTATAGTTCTTTTCATCTGCCACACACATCTTTTTCCTTGCTTGAAATGAGACCCGGTTAGCGTATGTGAGACTATGATTGAGTTTTCGATCTCATTTGAAAACAATGTATAAACTCAATGAGAATTGAGATTGTTTGTTTCGCAAAAATGAGTAATTTACAAAAATATTTTCCTAAAAAAGGACCGCATCTATCGTATATAAAAATGAATTATCGAAAAATATTTTCATCATCCACAAAAATCACAAAATATAAATTATTGTCGATAATGAAAATATTTTTTGTCAACTAATTATTTCGATCGATACAAGTCATTATTTTAGAAAAACGTTTTCCAAACCAACTATTTTCCAACTAAAATGGAATCTAGATACAGTTCAATTCCCATGCAAGATTTTTTTTTCTTTTTTCATCTGCCAACAATAAATCAACAAAAAGGAAAAGTGGTCTCTAACACGATTAGCCAGACTCATCTTTTCATCTTCTTCCTTGCTAGAATCGCATGCTGCAGCCTGGGTTGAAAATGTACAGTGATGTCGAATAAGTTGTAACCTTTTGTCTTACTTTTACCCTAAGTTTTGCATTTTTGTGCCAATCCATCTAAATGTAATGAGATCCTAATCTAATAGTGTCTAAAGTTATCCACTGACCAAAGGTGAAAAACCTAAGTCTTGTTTTTGCACTTCTTGTTTCAGAATTCACCAAAAATACATATGTCCATGTTCATTCATGTATTATATAAATTTGTCTGTTGAATAATTAGGGAAGAATTATAAAAAAAAAATTCTAAACTTATTGCAATTATACGAATTCAGCAATAAACTTATTTTTTGGTCAATTGAGTTTAAATTGACACAAATGCAAATGGTTTAAGATTTAATTGGCCAAAAAAATTAAGGATTGAATTGACACAATTATAATATATATATATATATATATATAGGATTTTTTTGATAATTTTCTCAAATGATTAGTTTCCTTGCATAGGGAATACTTAAGTATTAAAAAATTTTAAGGGGATTTACACAAAATAAAATTAGCATGTTTTTTTTTTAAAACTTTCTTTTGATTAAAAATTGTGAGCTTGACCTTTTTTTCTTGGCTGCAGTTGGTTGGTTGCTTGCTTACCAAACAGTCCTGGCTGCCACAAGAAAACTTTCTCTCTTGCCGTCTACTTTATCTCATCTAACTCAATGTTAATTTCAGCAAGTTGCTCGGGACATATTTGAAATTAGACTTAAAGTTTGGGATTTTTTCAGAGACAAAAAGAGTTTAAGATATGGTTGGGATTAGATCTAAAATTTGAAATTTTTAAGAAATAGACCCACAGTACATCTGTCACACTTATATAAGTTTGGCATTTTTTATGACACAAAAGAAAATTAAAAATTGGAGTGTTTGTGTCATAAAAGTCAATTTTAGGGGATTTTAGTGATAAAAAAATTTAGAGTATTTATGGCATGATCAGTATAGTTTAGGATAACGAAGCGTGACGGTCTGATTTGGATATGGGTCCTACAAGCCCCGGCTCATTACGAACGCAAAAAGGCGCGGGGAAGAGCGAATCCGGTGGGAACGGGCAAAAGCGAAAGCCAACGTCACTCTCTGCTCTCATCTCCCTCACCTCTCTCTCACTCTCTACGTCCATCCCTTCGCCGTCGCCGATGGAGTCTGCTGGCGACCGCGACAACCCCGCTGGCCACCGCCACCGCCGGCCAGAGGAGAGAGGCCAGAAGCGCAAGGCGGAGGCGGAGCTGGGGCCCGTCGGCCACTGCGCGTCGCTCCACTCTCCTGCGGAGTGGGTGCCGCCGGACCAGAGCTTGGTCACGCACGCAGCCGACCGAAAGACTTCAGTGCGCTCGGCGATTGAGATGGTTGGCTTCCTCGACCGCACCTTTTTGCACATCGATCTTTTCGAGTGAGTCCGTTTTCAGTGTGGAGGTTGATCGGTTGCCGGGACATCAGCTGATCGATTGAGGAATCTCGTCATGCCGTGCCATTAGTGTAGACTGTAGAGTCCGTGTGGTGTTCGGCGTAATGCGTGTGGCGTTCTGCTGTTTAGGGAAATGCGTGGGCGAGATGGTTGAGAATGGAGTGATTCCTGTGCTTCCTGCTTTAGTGAAGCGTTCGGAAGCGTCGCCATTGGGAGAAGGTGACAGCCGCGAGAAGTTTCACCGGCGTGAAGTTGAGAAGACGAGTGAGGTACTGGGATCTATTGCTGTTGAGGTGAGTGTAGTTCATGTTGCTGTTCTTTTTTTCTTCCGAAGTTTTTTGAGATGTTAGATGCGATTAAGGTGAGTGTTCGTGTCTTCTTTCAATTGGAAATGTTAAAACTGCTATAGTCTAAATTTGGATTAAGTTTGAAGCACTAGATTCTGGTCAAGGGCTATTAATTCTGCTCAAGTGCTCTTTTGTGTCTCTTGGGTTTTGACAGCCTGAGCATCAACATGACTCAGATAATCATGATTCCATATCCTATCTGCGCTCTCTGTTGAAGAGGCACGAAGCAGGCTCTAGTTCACCGTCTGTGAAGGGTCTTATTGTAAGAGCAGCCGAGGCGGTTAAAAGCTTGTTTTAGGTATAGGTAATGGCAGCGCCGACATCATTGTACGGTATTGTGGCTTTCATTCTTGTGTAATTGTTTGTCGTTTTTTCAATAGCACATCTTTCCTTGATTATACGGTGAATTTGTAGGATGGGAGGCGGCATTCCACTACTTGTCGAGTTGCTAGATGCTGATGACATATATGTGCGAGGAGCAGCTGCGGCTGCATTGTGCGTGATGGCTTCGAAAAATGAAGAGAACAGGAATCAGGTGGTCACATTTTAGGAAGTTAAAACTTCCATTTTGTCCTTCTGCAGCAATCCTCGCCAAAAAGTCTAGTGTGTTTCTTTTCTGTTTTAACTTTTGCTTTATTCAAAAGTTGTGCCACAAGCATCATTTTTTTTTTCTCTTTTTGAATTTTAACGGGCTGAACTTTCATAAATACAATTATTGACACATAAATTGAAATAATATATTTAATATTTTTAATGAAAATAATATTCTACACTTTAGTGGGAAAGAAAAATGCTGCTTTTTATTTTTCATATGCCATACAAATGAACTAGTAACTTGTCATTTCAGATTGTGGACTCTGGCGCTTTTCCAAACATTGTGTTGATACTCAAATCTGAAAATGCTGACATACACATTAGGGCGGTAATATTTCCAGACAGTCATTGTGCTTCATTGATCTATTTATATGCTAATTATCAATTCTTGACTTATTGATTGCACCACTTTAACTCACAATTTTCTGTGATCACTATTGTTGCAGGTTGCATTGACTAGTGTTATGGTCTTCTTAAATTCAAATTCGAGATTCTTGAAAGAATCGGAATCCTAGTGTATTGTCTTGCATTGCCACCAAGGTTGGCGCAAGTGCATGACATCTTTCACATGTCAATGTTGAGGAAGTATAAGCCTAACCCGACTCTCGTGCTTAATTTTGAGGAATTAGACGTGGACGATAGAGTATCATACGTAAAAAGCCCGGTTCGGATTGTGGATCGGAAAGAATAGATTCTGCGTACCAAGACAATCCTGTTGGTCAAAGTGGTTTGGCAACACCACGGCATTGAAGGAGCAACTTGGGAAAATGAGGATTCGATGAGGCGATTATACCCTTACCTTTTTGTTTAAAGAATTGTAATAGTTTAAATTTCGAGAACGAAATTTTTATTAGAGGGGAAGAGTTGTGACATCCTAGAATTTCAGTCATGTTTTCAATTAAATAAATCAAGCATTTCATCCATGCACCGATAGTGCTACTCTCTAAGCTGATCACTCATGAGATAACTAGACTATATGAGGAAGTCATTAAGGGATTTTAATGTAATAGACTTGAGAATTCGACCATGAATCGACTACTCGACCATGCTCATCTGCAGATATCATTACAACACAGTTAAAAATCGATTAGAGATCAGAGATAAGTCAACTCGACTGAAATGTGTGGCTAAACGTGGGTGATTCCACCAAATTGCAAAATTCTCATCAATCGACACTATGCCGATTTTTCTGTCGTTTTGGTACCCCGTGTCCGTATTTGAAACATTGAGATTTTTATGACTACCGAGAGTCGCCAATATATTAAAGAGGTACATTATTGCTCAAAGAAAATCGACCACGGGTCAATTGCATCAAAAATTTATAAAAGCTATCCGGTAGGCTAGGTCACACTAAAATTGAGCCAAATTGAAATTAATTGCGAATTTGAATCCGATTTCAAAAATTGAAAGTTCTGTAATGTCACAAGTCATTTTAGGAACGTCAACTCATCCTCCAAAGATTTTTCTATAAACCGAGATTTTTGGCGAAAATTCAATATAGGGCCATTTTCGACCAGAAAATTCAGGGGACCGTTTTTTATCGCGTTTTTTAAATGCAAGTTGCTTCTATTGGCAAGAAAAATTTCAATTTGATCGTGGACATCTTGGTGGAATTTTTGGGAGCCAAATTGAATCAATCCAAGAGAGAATTGAAGTGGATTTGGGGAATTTAAGTCCAAAATTCGTAGCTCCTTGGTCCATGACCTTTTGGACCACTTCCAAGACTTCCCAAGGAAGCTTTATGGGCTACAAAGGGGTGTGGGAGCCAGCCGGCCATGGTGGGGCATGGTCAAGGGGACAAAGGGGTGAGGTTGAAGCCAATTGGGATCCTCCAAGTTTTGTTGTCCCCCTCCTTCTTCCTCAGCCGATCACTTTCCTATTTCCAGCAGCCTTGAAGCCTCCAAGAACCAGAGAAGTTGACCAGCAGCTCCCCCTCCACCGTTGACGCCCCCTGCTGCCCGTCGAACCGCCAGCACGCCACCATCGCACGCCTGAGCACGCCCGAAAGTCACACACCTGCCTGCGCGTCACCACCATCCCAACTACGTCGTTCACCCCTGTTCACCGTCCAACAAGTCGCCTGAACCATTGTGGAGGTCACCAGATGTGACACCCCGAACCCTTCAAAGGTCGCCACAGGCACCTGGCGTTACACCTAACCACCTCTCTTATGAAGAAGCGTCGTAAATCATAGACATTTAAAAAAAAAAAAAACGGTCCCAGCGCAACTCATTAGCGGAAGCAAAATAAAACATCATGATCTCTCCCCCTACCAACCATGATACAAATACACACCACTAATCATCATGATTTTATAGACAAGCCAAGACACTTTATTTATATATATTTTCAAGATGGGATTTCTTTGGGTCGATACATCAAAAGGAAAAGCCAGGACTAGCCATGTTCGGCCTAAAACCTCGAAAAGAACCCTCGACCCGCTACAACTCTCGTGCAACAATCCCCATCATTAGTGTCGGCTAACTATCCCAAAAAAGATCCAGCTCCTACTCATCATGCACGGGCCTCACACCCAATCCTGTGCATTAGGCGATGGCGGTGGCAACATCCCTCTCATCACCCCGTTGTGACGAACGTGGACGGAGACGAACTCCTGGACAATCGAGCCCCCAACTAGGCCTATGTCGTACATAACAAAACATCGCACTCGTATATACGTCAATCCAGGCACAGAAGGACAGCCGAACTCCTCGCACTCAACCTCGACATCGGATGGTAGACCGTAAAATACACCCTGCGTGACGGCAGAAAGCGGCATGCTTCTAATCTGAAATGTCGGTCCCCAAAAGGGGTGAGTACAACCACTCAGCAGGTAAAGGAATCCAATAACCACTCAATGCATCATACAAGTCATACATGCATTCCAGGCGTTACTTACCTTGGAGCCATGCGTATAGTTTCATGCATCATCACCACAATCATAACACATACATGTGTATCATCATGTCATACTCATATCATCGTCATCATGCCATTATTATATCGCACACATGTCATCATCATCATGGCATCATCACATCACATATCATCATGCCATAGGTGATCATCATCATCATGTCATATCATATCATGCATATCATCATGCCATAGGTGATCATCATCATCATATCATACACATGTCATGCATGGTTCAATTTTCCACTTTTTAACTTTCCTTTCGATCACCACATCACCCTTCCTCGGATCACCAATTTCATCTCATATTATACACTCGCATCCCATGCGAGAAAAACCTCCGGCATTCAGCCATTCCAGGCCACCGGGCATCCAGCCCCCCACATTTCGAGCATCTCGCATCCCAACTGGCATCACGAGGCATTCCCCTCGGGCAAAGACCTCCGACAGGGCTTCCGGCCCCCCACATTCCGGGTATCCTGAATCTCCCAGGGTCATCCGGCAATGTATTTCTATACATTCCGGGCATCACCATCCACCACAACCATCTCCTCATTTAATATTATTCATGTTCACCAATTTCGGTCTTAATTTAGCATGGCATATGATGTATTGGAAATCAACAATCATGTTCAACATTTGAATTCACACATGCATCTCAATGCATACATCAAGACCTCATCACACATACTACATGGTGCAATTATTTATAAAATAAAATTCATGGAATTTATGCCAATTAAAATAATCCATTGTCATGCCCCTTTTTATTAATATTTTTTTATTTTATTTAAATTCCAGCTTGTGCCATTTTCAAAAATATTAAATTTAATTATTTATATAATCTCAAAAATCATAAAATTAAGGCAAGTGATAAACAAGACAATAGGATGATGATTTCATGTAAAATACATGGCCAATTAAAATTTCACATAATTCCATAAATCACACAAAACAGCATATAATTTTCAGATGAAATCAGAATGCACAGTTTCCGAAGAAATACGATTAAAATATCCATACGACCTCCAAAAATTACGAAATTTTACCGAGTTATAGCCAAGACATTAAAGTACATTTTTCATGAAGACTTCCAAGTCATATTATTTTTAGATAAATTTCTACAGTCTCACGAAGCTTCTGGATCCAACACCGAATCGTCCAGTACATGCTTCTCCGAAATACTGAGTTTTCACCTATCTATTCTCCTTCTTTTCCTCTGAAATTTGGATATGTTCTACATCACGATGTTCTCTACAAGTTTCATGAAGAGATCCAAGTCAAATATCCAGAGTATAGTCGTCATTTAGGTCCATGAAGTCTCGGGTGTCCCGTAATACATCTCCAGAATTACCGTCTTCAAGATCTAGTCGATTTACTAGGTTATACTTGTTCATTTCACTTCAAATTTGAGTATGTTGTATTTTAATATGTCCCCTACAACTTTCATGAAGAAATCGAAGAGAGATTTTTAGCACAACTCAACATGCAACCACAAATCCATCAAAAAGGTCAGTGAAATGTTTCCAGATCTGAGGTCTCTGTAGGATGAGAGTTTAACCCCTCAAATCTCCATCATTTTCCACCACATTTTAGTATGTTGTAGTTTAAGATGTTAGCTACAACTTTCATGAAGATATTGAAGCCAAAATCGGACTCTAAACATGCATGCAAGCTCACACAACATTCTGACTCAAACTGTTCAAGCGAAAACAGCAACACCTCTCAAGAACAAGCCATCCAAGCTTCGGTTTTCCTCTCCTAATCACCCAAAATTCGACATACATGTAACACACACACATGCAAGAGCAGCTAGAGAACTTCAACTTGCCTCTAGACCGGACGGACGACGGCACACGGCGGCGATCACGGCGGACGGACGGCGAGCAGCGGCAACTCCTTCCTCTTCCTCTCGGCTTCTCCTCTCTCGCACGGTATCTCTCTCTCCCTTGGCCAAATGGCTAACCGGCCATTCTCTCTCCTCTCTTCCCTTTTTTATCTCCCCCAAACCTCATCATTTGCAATCATGAGATTGCCTTTCAATTGGCCAATGCATGAGCTCCTCTTTGCCACTTGGCAAATCTCATGCATGGGCTTGGGCTTGGGCCTCCTCTTGGGCCTCCTTTGTGGCTGACGGCCACTCCTCCTTGGGCCTCAATGGGCCGGTCGACAGCCCCACCGTGGGCTCCTATTGGACCGACTAGTGGCCCACTAAAGCTTAGGCCAATGGGCCTAAGGCCCAACCTAATTAAAAATTAACTTTTCCTCCTTTTTTTTTTATTTCTTCTATGGATTTTAAATTTTAAATTCCACATGGCCAAAGTCTTGTGACATTTTATTTATAGGAATTTAATTCATAAGGTGCATGGCCAAGCATAGATTATTATCATTAATCTATCTAATTTAAAATCTCATAAACACAAGCACAAATCACCTAATCTTAAAAAGAGGCTAATGGCTAAAGCATAAACCATATGTAATCTCATTACCTAATTAAAGGCTTTAACACACCTTATAGCTTGACTTTGAATTTTTGGGATGCCACACCAGAGCTCAACTCGCCACCATCCAGCAGCCGTCTCCACCCGCCTGACCGCCGTTGTCCCCTCCCTCCTATTTCGCGCCAATCCAACCGCCGATCCACCCTTGCTCGACCCAAAGCAGAAACCGAAACCCAGCAACCCTCCGTGGGCTTCGAGGCCCACTTCCAAGCCCTTCCGGACCTCGTAATGTAGCACTACTTTGGAGTTTGTCGCTCATCTCTGCCCCGCTGTCGCCATGAACTTATCGGAATTCAAAACTGGTGAATTTACTCACTAATCTCCGCTTATGGAGTTAATTATGCTTAAGGGTTGATTAGTTCAGGCTAATTAGGGATTATGTGGTTAGTTAGAATGGATTAACAATTTAATTAATCGTTTAATCATGTTAGGTGATTAGAGTAGTGTAATTAGTAAGTAGATAGATCGTAGTATTTATGTAGATAGATTCGAAAATTTTCCGGGCTCGTTTCGGTATTTAATTAGGCTTCTTCCGGCCTAAATTGCATTTTTGGCATTTATTGGTATTTATTTAAATAATTTTAGTCATTATTTAATTATTTATTATTTTCTGGAAATTAGACCGGGATAACCAGTGACCAGAATTTCGTGCTAATTGTAATGGTATGATTAGTTTATTTAATTGAGTGCTCATTTGTGCAAATTGAGTGTGAATTGTAATTTTGGGGTATTTATCCCCAAATTTAATAATTTCGGTATTTAATTAGAAAATACCGGGCCTCGGTTTACAACGTCAAAAATGGGTTTATGGATTATTGGAATTAGTGGGATTTTCAAAAGGAAAAATATTGTATTTTGACTAAGACCAACCGTGTACCCACACACGATTATTTTTATTGGAAATGATTAAAATAGTGAAAAATTCTCAATGGGTGAGAATAGTATACTATATCAACCTACGTGCCTTGATATATCAGTTTAGAGTTAGCTTCATCGGTATACTATATCAACCTACATGCCTTGATATTAGTTTAGCGTGAGCAGTATACCTTAGCAGCTTCTGGTGAGCATTATCGGTATACTATATCAGCCTACAGGCCTTGATATATTAACTTAGTGCGAGCAGTATACTTTATTAGCTTAGAGTGAGCTATATTATTTATCAGTTTTGGTGAACATTATCAATATACTATATCAGCCTAAGGGCATCGATATATTAGCTTAGAGTGAACAGTATACTTGATCAACTTCAGTAAGTTATACCATCTATTGTCAGCTTAGGGTGAGCAAGGTTCTATTCGATTGAATTGTGTGGATGGTATCGATGATATAGAGTCAAGAAAGTCGACTAACTGATGTTTGATGTGAATTGAATTGAAGTGATTGATTAATTATATGAATCGTACTGACTTGCAAGAAGGGACTGAGGCAAATGTAAGTCTTCTATCTCCTACGTGGCTAGATAGCCTTTGGGTGTATTTCTTTCCTAGTCAGAACTTAGGAAGTAAACTTGCTGAGACGTTGTCTCACCCCATTGTGGCTGTACCGCTCGGGCGTTTTGGCCAGCCGAAGAAGGTCATCAAGCAAGTATCTTATATTCCGCTTCATGGGAACCCAAGGGGATGGGTCTATGAATTCATGAGATTCGTTATCTGGGTTGATGAGGGTCTACCCCATAAGGTACCTCATCAATACAAATTGTGGTATCGTTGTGAGTGAAATGGACAAAGAGAAGGTCCCCTACCGGAATTTGAGGTCCCTATGTCAGTGCTAGAGGTTGCTTTTGGAAAAAGGCATGGCAAAACCCCCTAACGGTTCAGTGGTGGACCCGAGTCTATTGGACCCAGGGTCCCGAAAGTATTCAGTTGAAGACTCGAATGCTTAGAGGATCTATAACCCCCCACCCCTTTTTGCAGACCTTGTATATATCGGCTAATATTGTATATGACTTAATTTGATATGTATGTAAGTGTATAATGGTTTTCAAAAATTTATGGTCATGCTTTTCTATCACATCTTTCTACTATCTAGGATTTATTTATTCGCTTCCGCATGTGCATTAAAATGAGTGGGTCGATGACACGTTCTGGGATGTCGCTATTTAATCAACCACCGAGGGATGGGCACGCGCTCGGAGGATCGGGGCGTAACACACACGCCATATTCCCCTTTATGTTGATCTTGCACCGTTGCCCCTCATCAAGCCGCTCTCTCTAGGATTCTTGAGATTTATCCAGGTAAATAAGATCCCCATTTCACCTCTAGGGCAGTAGACTCCATTGTTGAACTTAGCTAGGTGCTCACCTGTCAAGCCGTGTGTAGGATGTTGGATCTTTTGTATGGTTTGCGCATGGTTGTGTTTAACGCAAGGCAAGATTGCCTAAGGCCACAAGACCTTAGATCGGCATTAAAGCGTGCTGGTTCCAAGTCTCGTTCAATGAGAGAATCGCCCAAGGCCGCAAGGTCTTGGATTGGCATTGAGACTTCAATTCTAAGTCTTGATCAGTATGGGAATCACCCAAGTCTACGAGGACTTGAAAAGGCACTAAAGCACACCAATTCTATGTCTTGATTGTTGCGGGGACTTCGTACTTGGCATTTGAACCAAACCACAAACCAAGGGTCATTCACGGCATGAAGTATGTTCACGCCGGGTCAAAACCAAGGTCCATTGAGCTTAAGATCTTCACTAAAGCAAGGTGTATCCAAACCTTAAGGTCCTGGATCCGCATTAAGGCATGCCGTTTTCGAGCCTTGTCCAGTGCGGGGATTGGTGCTAAGTGATCGGTTCAAGTCACAAACCAAAGGGTCATTCCTGACATATTTATTAGTGCAATACAAAAATTCTTGGCACACACGGATGCATGAGCATGCCTTTGGACCATATATGTGTCAGCGAAGAGAAAAGATAAGAACCAACTTATATGATGCATATATGTGTGCACTTAAAGAGTAAAAAGCATTCGTCACCACATAGCGTTTGCCACGATGCCTCATTCATTGAAATGAATACCTCAATTGAGCTAGGTTTTGATCCGGTTGAGCTAGGATGCTTGGGTCTTGAACTTAGAAGCCTCTGAAAGCTAGCCCCGAAAATCTCAATAGAGCCAAGATGCCTTGGTCAAGCCAGGAAGCCCAACAAGAAGGTGGAAGACCCGGTCGAGCTGAAGCGTTTGGTCGAGCTAGGATGACAATAAATGAATTTGCATAAGTGCCGATTATACATAAGCATGATATGTTGATGTTTTTACTATTAAGCCAAAGGTAAGCATGCATTAAAACATGATGTGATGGACATCTACATGTAATCGAGATGTAATAATAAGTTTTTTATTGATTTGTCATCGACATTGTTTGCGAGTATTGTACTTGCTAGGCTTTGATAATGAGATGCTTTCTTAGTAGAGAACTAGGAATTTTACTTACTAAATTCTCAAAACTCACTCCCTCATCTTTTAGTCTTGTAGGCATGGAAGTCTCACATCAATTTTGGGAGCTACAGTCACGCTAGAGGAGATAAGAATTCCCTTGACCTATGTGGAAACTTGTAATGGGATGTGAAAAGGAAAAATGGATTGTAAATGTACTGTTGAAATAAAAAGTTATGTATTTTGTGCAATGTCTATCCCAGTCTTTCAACTGTTGTTTGTCTAGGGAGTTTGTTTATTCACACTTCCATATGTGTTTAGTAGCAAGATAAAAAGAATTGGGACGGCGACGAGCTTGGGATGTCATGAAAATAACCCATGCTACTCAAAACCCTAGAGATAGAGTTGGAGTCGTGATAGTTTTTGGTATCAAAGCGGGGTTATCACTTTGAATGATAAAGTGCAGTGGGAGTCATGGGATAGTTAGTTAGAAAAAACATTTTATGCATGTGATTGTCTTGCTTGATAGATTTTCCTAATGATGAATCGGAACTACTAATCTTTTTTTTTGCGCCTATAGAGAAAACATCCCTAAGATTCCTATAGTTGTTCTATAAGTAAACAACATGAATGCTCAGGATTAGGTGACTTCGAAAGGAAAATCAAAAGGGGACACCCGACTAGGAGGAAATCTACAAGCATTAGCGACCATTGAAAGCCTGATGGAGCAGCAGGTTCAACAGCAATTAGCCTTTGCTTCTGCCAATACCTCTATGCCTGGTAATGGGAATAGCAATGGCGGCCGTCTTATGCAAGAACCAGTTGAGCAATTCTTGAAATTACAACCCTCGAGATTTGCGGGAGCAAGGAATCTCGAAGAGGCCGAATCATGGATTAAAGAAATGGAAAATATATTCACACTCTCGAGGTGCTCGGATAAAGACAAAGTGACATTGGCAATAAACCAATTATAGGGCAATGCTAGTCACTTGTGGAATGCAATTAAAGGGAGAATATTTCCTAAAAATACTCCCTTAACTTGGACGTCTTCGTCCAAGCTTTCAATGGAAAATATTTTTCAAAGCATGCTTGAGACAAGAAGATGGCAAAATTCCTACAACTCCAACAAAGGAATATGGCCTTTGATCAATATGAGGCAAAATTTGCCGAGTTGTAAAGGTATAATCCTAAACTGATCGAAGATCCAGTGGATCAAGCGAAAAGATTCCGAGATGACTCGAAGCCTGACATTCGAAGCCAATTGGTGCTGCTAAACCTTAAGTGTATGTTTTTTTTTTTACTTGTATTTGGCCGTTTATTTGAAAAATTGACGAAAATGCTTATAACATGGCATTAATTTGCAGTTTATTGTCATTCTAGCATCACATGTGGTGTTAGATGTGTTGTCAAAAACATTAAACAATACGAAATAATAAATATTTTTGAAAATTTTAGAAAGCCGGAGAGTCGCCCAAGCGTGATGAGGGTCTTGTATCTCTTGTAAGGCTTCAACGAATGCAACATGGCCTAGTGTTTCAATAAAACTTGTGGAGGTTGTGGAATCTACAATGGTAACTGTGTGGCATACTTTGTAGTAGCTATCAAGAAAAACTAAAAAGAGTTGAACCCATTAATTTTTGTTTTCATTGGGCAGAAGTACAACACAAGTGTCAAAATTTGGTACAGAGAGACACGTAAATGCCAAAAGTTACGAAAAGTATACATAAGTGTCATTTTCTTTGAAAAATAGGACATTTAAGTGTCAACTTCGGCGAAGGTCATCGGAAATCCTACGTGGTATTTTTTCAATAATATAACCCGCCTACGTGGCTCGCTGGAGAGTTGAATCAATAAAAAAGAGTCAAAACAACGTCATGTTGCCTCTTATTTGAATTTTAATATAAACACTAATTTAATTTAATTTAAAACTAAATTTAAAAAAATAAAAAAGATTCGATTGCAGAACAACGAGAGCCCAACCCTCATCGCCACCTCCCCACGGTCACCGGGAAGAGCCAGCGACGGTGGAAGGAGAGTTGGCTGGGGTCGCTGAGGCCTAGCTTAAGGCCGAAGACCCTAGCCTACCGCCAACGAGGGCCTACAAGCCTTCCCGATAGCGAGGGTCACCGGCCCTCGCTACAAATCTAGGCAAGGACTTGCTGTCCCTCGTTGTCTATCAGCTAGGGTTGTCGGCCCTTGGCCAATGTCTGACTGCCCCAACTAACCCTCCCCCTATTGTTGCCAGTCGGCAAGGGCTGAGCCCTCGCTATTCTACAATAAGATCCCCTTTTTTTAATTTAGTTTTAAATTTAATTTAATTAATATATATTAAAATTCAAATTTGAGGTAAAACAATGTCGTTTTTTTGTTTTTCTTTCCATGTTAGCATGCAAAGTAGCGTCATTTTCGGCTTATTTAGTTATGTCAACATGTAAAACGATGTGATTTTGCACTTGTCTCATCAGAAAAATGCCACGTCAATATTTTGATCGGATTTTTTCGCCATTAGTATTATGCTAATCCATTTTGCTTCGACTTTGACCTTCAATATACCATTCGAATTTTTAGCATTCAAGTGTTTCTTGGTGTCAAATTGACCCAGAGAAAGCGATGCTTGGAAAGAATTCCAAAAGATGGTGTTTATTTTGAATAAGGAAGTGCGGATTACAATATCTTAGATGCCTATTTAAAGGAGGTCATTGTCTAGGAAATAACCAAATAATAGAAATCTAGTAACAAAATTGAAAAGATATTGATAAACTAGGAAATCTAAAATCTAATAACAAATTAAGGAAACGATATTGATAAACTAGAATATCTGAAATCTAATAATAAATAAAGGGAAACGTGTGAATCAAATATTGTAACCCATTTGCAATCTTGAAGATCACGCAATCCTCTTTGATTTGTGGGACCGCCCGCTCTTATGATGCTCCAATGTTTCCATAAAGGCATTTGCATATTGTTCTACATCAGTCTCCTCCACTTCAGAAAAACCCGACCTCGAGTTATGATTAGGATAAAGAGGATTATCTGGAGGATGATACTCAAATAGGTCCACTACATTGAATGTCGGGGAGATGTTGAGGTCACTAGGAAGATCAACAACATAGGCATTGTCATTGATTTTCTTCACGATTCGACAGGGACCAACTTTCTTGTGCGTCAACTTGTTATATGTACCAACAGGAAAGCGTTTCTTGCGGAGGTAGACCATCACTTCATCACCCTCAGCAAATATCTTAAGGCGACGATGTTTATCTGCAGCAGCTTTGTAAATAGTAGTGGAAGCTTCTAGCTGTTGCTTCACACCCTCTTGTATATCTTGTAATTTTGTTGCTAAGTTTTCAATCGCAACACTATATCCTGGGACTTTGGGCAAAGGCACGAGATCCAATGTATGTTGTGGCATTCGCCCGTATATAATCTCAAACGGAGACTTGGCCGTGGAACGGTTGACAGTGTTGTTAAAAGCAAACTCAGTAGGAGCAAGATACTGGTCCCATTGCTTTGGTATGTCACTACAAAGACACCGAATAATATCCGCCATAGTACGGTTGACAACTTCAATTTGCCTATCGGTTTGAGGATGAAAGGAGCTGCTATACTGTAAATCCGTCCCAAATAAACGCCATAGGCTCCTCCAAAAATGACTAAGGAATTTGGTATCACGATCAGAGATGATAATTTTTGGAACACCATGTAAACGAACTACTTCTCGAAAAAATAAACTCGCTACATGAGAAGCATCAGAAGTCTTCTTGCAAGGGATAAAGTGTGCCATCTTTGTAAACCTATCCACTATCACAAAAACAGAATCCATACCTCATTGGGTTCGGGGAAGCCCCAACACAAAATCCATTGAAATGTCTATCCAAGGTCCAGAAGGAATAGGTAGAGGGGTGTAAAGTCCAGTGTTCTGAGAATGGCCTTTCACAGTCTAACAAATGTAGCACTTTTTCACAAATCGTCCAACATCCCATTTCAATTTAGGCCAATAATACCGCTCTTCAACTAAGGCAACAGTTTTATCTCGCCCACAATGTCCTCCAAGGGAGCCACCATGCAACTCTTGAATAAGTTGTTCTTGCAAAGAGCTTCGAGGAATGCACAACTTGTTGCCAAAGAACAAAAATTTGTCTTGAACAATCATGTCACCGTGAGAGCCTGTTGCAGAACATTTCTCCCAAATTTCCTAAAAATCTTCATCATCAGCATAAAGAGCATAGAGGTGATCAAAGCCCACAACATCAGTGCGCATGGTAAAGAGTGCTGCAGCACGATGGCTAAGTGCATCAACGACTTTGTTCAAATGGCTCGCCTTGTGTCGAAGCACGAAATTGAATTGCTCCAAACAGGAGACCCAACGTCCATGCATTCGATTTAGATGTCTTTGGCTCTTAATATATTTGAGTGCTTGATGGTCAGTGTTAAGGACAAACTCATGTTGATAAAGATAGGGCTGCCAATGCTTGATAGCTCGTACTACAGCAAAGTACTCCTGCTCATAAGTAGACCATTGCTTGTGAACATCATTAAGTTTCTCGCTAAAATAAGCAATAGGCTTACCTTCCTGAGAAAGAACAGCACAATTCCTACACTAGAAGCATCACAGTCTAGTTTGAATACCCTTTCAAAATTCGGGAGCATCAATATTGGTGCCGTGGAAATTTTTTCCTTGATGAGAGCAAAGCTGGCTTCTGCTTTGTCACCCCAATGAAATTTTCCTTTCTTCAAGCACTCGGTGATCGAAGCCATAATAGAACTGAAATTTCGAACAAAGTGTCGGTAGAATGTCGCAAGCCCGTGGAAGCTACACGCCTCCCCAATAGTCTGGGGAGTCGGCTAGTCGTGGATGGCAGCTACCTTTTCTGCATTAACTTGAAGGCCTTCTGCTTCAACAATATACCCCAAGAAGCAAAGTCGATCAGTCATGAAGCTACACTTCTTCAAATTAATGTACAATTGGTTCGTCTGCAAGGCCGATAAGACGTCCCTTAGATGCTCCATATGCTGTTGGTTATCTGAACTATATATGAGAATGTCATCGAAGTAGACCACCACAAATTTGCCAATAAAAGGTTTAAGAACTTGAGTCATCAAACGCATGAAGGTGCTAGGTGCGTTCGTGAGGCCAAACGGCATGACAAGCCATTCATACAAACCTTCACTTGTTTTAAAGGTTGTTTTCCATTCATCGCCAGGGCGAATGCGTACTTGGTGATATCCGCTACGTAGATCAATCTTTGTAAAGACCTTTGATCCCGCAAGTCGGTCGAGCATGTCATCCAAGCGAGGGATTGGGAATCGGTACTTGACAGTAATCCGATTAATTGCCCGGCTATCAACGCACATACGCATGCTTTCGTCTTTCTTTGGAGTGAGGAGTGCGAGTACTGCACAAGGGCTCATGCTTTCCCGCAAGAAGCCTTTTCGAAGAAGTTCTTCTACTTGGTCTTGCAAAATCTGGTTCTCCTCTGGGTTCATCCAGTAATGCGGCAAATTAGGGAGGCTCGCTCCTGGAAGAAAATCAATCTCATTTGGATATCCCTCAAGAGTGGTAATCCAACAGGTAGATCCTCCGGAATAACATCGCTGAATGCCCTCAATAAGGGCTGAAGAGCCGCCGGAATTGGAATAATGGCTTCTTGATTGCCTTTCTCCACAATCATATACATGCCCTTACGTTTACGGACATTTAGCATAATCCCCGCACTTTACTTCTTTGGGGCCTGGGGAGTGTTACTCATCGGCTTCAAAGTAATCTTCATCTTTTTCCACACAAAAGAATATGTGTTCTCTCGAGCCCTATGAGTGATATCAACATCGTATTGCCATGGTCATCCCAGTAGGACATGGCATGCATCCATCTCCACTACATCACAAATTATGGTGTTCTTATAGGACTTTCCAATTGAAATAGGTAAATGACATACCTGTGTCACCTTGAGTTCGGCCCCTTTACGAATCCACCCGATTGTATAAGGGGAGGGATGTAACTCTGTCTTTAGTTGTAGATGGTCAACCAAAGCCTTGGACACTATGTTCTCACAACTTCCGCTGTCGATAATGACATCACAAACTTTGCCGTCGATGGTACAACGGGCACAAAAAAGACTATTCCGCTGTGTGTCTTCTCTTTGCGGAGCAAGCAATAGTCTCCTAATAACACAATTGACATGCTCGCCCTCCTCATCCTCCACTTCTTCCTCATTAATCAAGTCATCTTCATATATGTCATCGTCATGCTCGAAAACATTGGCCATCTTCTGCCGTGGACAATCACTCGAATGATGTCCCAGTTCGTTACACTTATAGCATTTGATTGGTGGTGGCTTAGTGTACGGGTTCTGGGCATTCTGATTGGTGTTACGGTTGTTTGCAATGACTGGTTCTTTGCGCACCCCAGTACTACTTCCCGGAGTTCGGTTCATAGTGTTGGTTTGTTGGTTGGAGGATTCTGAAACATCTAGTTGTCTCCCCTTTCCAGATGATCCTCGAGCGGAATAATTATTAGCCCGATTAATGGGGCCAGTTCTCTCTAACTGCATCTCAACCTTTCGGGCCATCTCTTGAGCATCCTCAACAGAGAACAAACGATGTAGTGAAACACGGTCTTGAATATTAAGTCGTAAACCATTAATGTACCTGGCGGTCTGTTGTGCCTCTGACTAAGCCAGGTTGTTACGAGCGGAAAGTCAAAGAAACTCCTCCGTGTAAGCTTGGACTGATCGACTTAGCTGCTTACAATTCTGAAATTGTTGAAATAATAATTGTTCATAATCAGTTGGGAGGAACCGAACCTTCAACATTTCCTTCATTCGATTCCATGTTCGGATGGGAGCTTTTCCTTGTCGATGTCAGGTCAGTTGCGTTTGCTCCCACCACGCTGAGGCACCGCCCTTCAATTTGTATGCCACCAATTTTACTTGGCGATCCTCTTCAATCTCCATGGCATCGAAGAATTTCTAAACTTCCCAAAACCAATCCAAAAAGTCTTCAATATTCAAATTGCCATTAAAGGTCGGAAGGTCAACCTTAAGTTGATATTGCTCGGGGTCTTGTCGTTATCCCCTATTCCGGTGGCCTCCACGAACAAGCCAATCCAAGAACTCTTCTTCTCCTTCAGAGTCCTCGACATAGGCTTGTTGCCTCTGTCGGGGATTTGCCCCACATTCCATAGCTACTTCCGGGTCTTGAGCTACCTAAGCATGTTTAGCCAGAAGATTACCAGGCATGGGGTTGGTAGACAAACGCCAGATGGCGACAAGTAATTCTTGAAACCTCTGTTCAGTTTGCTCCGCAAATTGGTTGAACTCATCCCGTGTAATAAGCTCATTGCTACAACCTTCAGCTACATGGAGATTGTCATTAACGTTATTAGCCATTGTCATAGGAGAAACCTGCTCTGATACCAAATTACGCAGAGAAAGCGATGCTTCGAAAGAATTCCAAAAGATGGTGTTTATTTTGAATAAGGAAGTGCGGATTAAAATATCTTAGATGCCTATTTAAAGGAGGTCGTCATCTAGGAAATAACCAAATAACTGAAATCTAGTAACAAAATTGAAAATATATTGATAAACTAGGAAATCTAAAATCTAATAACAAATTAAGGAAACGATATTGATAAACCAGAATATCTTAAATCTAATAATAAATAAAGGGAAACGTGTTCAAATACTGTAACCCATTTGCAATCTTGAAGATCATGCAATCCTCTTTGATTTGTGGGACTGCCCGCTCTTATGATGCTCCAATGTTTCCATAAAGGCATTTCCATATTGTTCTACATCACAAATTTTTAGCACTCCAAGTGTTTGCGTCTTGTTTTCATCATTTACCAACTAGGGGTGAGCGCGGTTCCCGGGTAGAACCGGGAACCGGAGAACCGCACCGAAGGGTCTGGTTCGGTTCCTGATTCTAAAAAGATTAATTCCGGTTCCCAGTTCCTTTTATCTGGGAACTGGCGGTTCCGATTCCGGTTCCGATTAGGGCTCCAAAAGGAGCCCCAAAGAGGAAATGCCCCAAATCTCTTGAGTCTCGACTCTGGTTCACAATTTCCCTTCATTCACAATTTCACACTTTCACGTCGCCGGACGCCGCTCTAAGTCTCACCGCCGGACGCTGCTCGCCCTCAACGCCACCGGACACAGCTCACCCTTGACGCCACCAGACACCGCTAGACGCCAGTCACTGACACTTCTCGACACCAGTCACTGCCCCAAATCTCTAGGTCTCTCCCATTCTTTGCCTCTACCCGTCGCCAATGCCGCTCGCCCTCGAAGTTCTTAGGGTTCATGTGGAATCCCCTATCCTGGGTCATGGAGCTTGCTGCTATCATGGCCATCGCACTTACAAATGGAGGGGTTGGTGAATTTTTCCTCTACTGTTCTCTCTCTTTCTAGTTTAGGGTAAAATTTGAGTTTTTGCAAAAGATGGTATCCATTTGTTTCTGATTCTTCCTTTGCAAGGCAAGCCTCCAGATTGGCAAGATTTCATAGGCATCGTCACTCTTCTATTTATAAACTCCACTATTAGCTTTATCGAGGAGAACAATGCCGGTAACGCTGCGGTTTGAAGAGCTTGCTAAATCAATTCTAACCACTGAAGTCGAGGTTATCTAATGAACTCAGAGCATGTGCATTGCTTTTTTGGCTTCAATAGTTAGTTTAAAAACGGCTTATTTTGCTTCATGTTGCATTATTTTTTTATAGGAAATAGAATGATAATCATAATATAGAAGAAGCCAAGAAATTGACCCATTAACTTCATGCTTCAGTTTCTCGGCATCCCTTAACCGAGTCGTTACTAGTACTGACCTATTTCATTAGCTGAAATTTTGCAGAATTTGTTTGTTTTCTTTTTTCAGATGTAGTGATTGTTGGAGAGGTTGCAAATTTCATAGCTTACGCATTCGCCCCGGCGGTGCTTGTCACTCCTCTTGGTGCTTTAAGTATAATAGTCAGGTAGTGTGGTTTCCCTTGAGTTTTTAGCATGTTCTTGGGGGTTTTTGTTGCAGTATCTCAATATGAGCCCTTTTCAATTGTCCTCAATGTCTGTACTTTGGATCAATTGGTTAGTGCCGTGCCGGCGCACTTCATCTTGAAGGAGAAACTACACAAGCTAGGGATGTAAGGCTGTGTGATGTGCATTGTCGATTCTATCATAATTTTCATCCACACATCGCAAGAAAGTCCCATCACTTTTGTTCAAGAAATATAGATTATGGCAACTCAACCAGGTCAATCTTCGGGCCTAGTTTATGTGTTCTTTATACGATCACTGATTTGTTGATAACTGATTGCATTTACATATCTTTTTCAGCTTTTCTGCTTTACGTCAGCTCAGTAATCATGCTAGTGTTCATCCTAGTTTTCCATTTTTCACCTAGATGGGGCCACACGGATGTGCTAGTTTACACTGGCATCTACTCATTAATGGGCTCTCTCTCAGTAAATCAACTGCTTTCGCATCTTTTGGAATTTTTTCTTCCTTCCAACCTACTTTAGTGTATTTACACCAACCAGATTGTTGGAAGCCCCACTTAAACGCAAGAGTTGACCTTGCATCGTTAGCTTTAGGTAGATCATTGATTCGGGGTGCAGGGAGGCTCATCACTAGGGACAAATCGTATTCTTTTCTGATTCTTTTTGTCCTGTCAAAACAAAGTTAATGAGTTACAATAATTGTCGTGGGGATATGTCTAAATTACTTTTGCATATGGGTATTTTTTCTTTCTCAATTCTCATAAGTTGTATGATCTATCTGCAGGTGATGAGTGTGAAAGCCCGTGGGACTTCTTTGAAGTTGACTTTTGAGGGGAAGAATCAGTTGATCTATCCAGCGACTTGGTTCTTTATGTTGGTGGTGGCTACATGTGTAGTTACCCAAATAAATTATCTCAATAAGGTCTGTCCCAAGATGCTGTTCAACTTTAATTAGCTAACTTGCCCAATGATGAATTTGTAAATTTCATTTGTCATTGCCTCACAATAATTGATAATATTGAATGACACCAAATTTCCTCTTTTACTGTAACTTTTACTTTTCCCATATGTTGAGATTACATAATATTGGGAGAAAAGGAAGTCATGGAATATATGCATCTTTCTTAACTAGATATGGTGCTTGTCTTTTTTTGTGGTGCCTCCATGTTTCATGTTTCTTGGGATTGTAGGACAGGTAGAACTTTGTCTTTCCTTGGTTAGAAGCATTTTGCTAGTGATATGGTAAATTAACCAACCTGGTTAAAGTTAGCTCCTAAGATTATGATCATGAAGAAGTCAAATTTTTGTTTTTTTGACATTCTCTCTTCTTTGGTAAGGCTGTTTTGAGATTCCAGCCTCTCTACCTCTAGTCTGCATTTTTTGTATACCGATTGATTCCTAAACCTCATGAGATGTGCTCAAAACAATCAGGAACTGCAGAGGAATCTGCCCTTTTTTGCCCTTGGGTCTATGATAATTGAGGACTCCGAGTGTCTGAGTCTTGCAATTCTTAACTAAATTTTCACCTGTAAACTTGAAAATCTATGTTCCTGTGGCCTTTTGGCAAGGTCACTGCCCTCCTTCTTCATTGCTGGATAGAGTGGTCTATCCTTTTCATTTACCTATGTGGTAATTCTTTATGTCGGGATTGGGGAGTCAAATCTCTTGCTTCAGAAACTATTTATAGTTGTTTTTTACTGCAAAAGGTTTCTTTGGGTTTTGTTTACTTATGGATGATATAGTGCTTGATGAGAGCTTATCTTCAGAGCTTTTCTTGGTCTGCTTGGTTTCTCTTTGGTTTGTCTCTTTCCTTATTCGTTATAGTCCAAATCTGAAAATGAAAAAAAATAAAAGAACCTGTTGGAACCTAGAAGTTCCAGATTCTAGATGGAACCGAACCGGAACCGAAAATCGCTCACCCCTATTACTAACCATACCTAATTCCAACCAAATAACATTAGAAAAATTAAGTAGAATTTCTATCACTATTGCTCTTGATTTTTACTCTCTAAAGCAAAGCAATTGATCCTTTAGCTTGACAACGATACATTTAGTTCCCTTCCTTGTGCAACCAGAAGATGCAATAGACAAAAGCGACGTTAGATTCCAAATTGTGGGCCTGAGACATCATCCATCATCCCCTCTCTTTAATAAAGAATCCTTGACAAGACCGTCTGTACAATCTTCCCCTTGGCCTTGATCTGGAAAGCAAAACAACGACTTACATGGCCAACTCATATCTCTATGATTCGAGCTTCAATAATTGCTCAATCCGATCGTGAAGGTTTCCTTTTATTAGGAGCCTGATGCACGCTGTCGTATTGCGATATATTATAGGCATTTCCAAACTGAGTTCAAAAAAAAAATTAAAATCGTGAACAGAGACCTTTTTTTTTTTACAATGCCTTGCCCATGAAATAAATCAGTTTCAATCAATTGACCTTATTTACAAACTCGACATCATATTTAGATCTTTGTGTACGAACTATTATTTTGATTTATGATAGATAGCATCAGAAGACAAAGGTAGATCAATTGATAAACACTAATGATTCAATTTGCTTGGTATTAACGCACTAATCCTAAACCCAACAACTATACCCCAACTTTTGTGTGAAATATAAAATAGCAATTATATGAATTATATGAACAAGAGATTTTATGCAAGCTTTCTCTATGTTTCTTAAATATCAACCACTTTGGTATGAAGTACCATGAAAAAGATTTGTTATGCTGTGCCGCTCAAAGGTAGACAATAGCATGTCCTTTTACTGAAGCAGCTTTTCTGAAATTCCACCAACGTGTTCTTTGAGGTAAGAGCACAAATTTTGCATGATGGACCAATGTTTTTTTGAATTATTTTGTAATATTAGTTTGCAAATTCAACAGTAGTATTCAATGCAATCTATCACAAACTTAGGTTTTTTCAAGTTATGAGTCATGTGGACTGTGAAATTCTAAACAAATACAAGAAATTGATTTATTTGTGGTGGTTGATTTTCTTGAGATCTAACACTTTTTGTAGGAACAATTTTTTTTTTTAAATGAATTGTCAAAATTATGCTTCTCATGCTTTTGATGAGTATAATAAAGTATATGGACTTTTCAACTTAAACAAATGTCACGAACACATGCAATTCACCTATTCAAATGTATTTAGTAAAGCTTCTCCACAATGTGCTTAGCGAGACTTATTTGAATGCGAGACGCTATGATAAAATTTACCGCATACAAATTAAACGTTTAATCATTCAGTCAATAATTCAAGATTGCAAAACAAAATGATTTGACTGGAAGTTATCACCAAATGGTTTTGATCATAGAGGCCTTTTCAACTGTCTTTTCTCATATTAGATGCGAAATCCAGCACGCCTCTCTCTTTTGATTGAAGTAAAGTAAGACCTATCACACGACCAAAAAAAAAGTACAGAAAAGAACCTGGGATTAATCTATGGGAGACCTTCACCATTTTTTGTTGGCTTCGGACACAGTTGGCCCACCCCTAGACCGAAAAAAAAATATTAAGAACATGCTTCGATGAGCGATCCTAATCGATCGCTAACGTTGATTTATGTGGGCTCTTTATAAGACTTACCTCATCAAAAACTGAAATTCATAAAGATCTTGTGCACCCGGTTCATGCAAGTGCGGCTTGGATCCGCACTAAAATCCCCGGGCCCAACGCTTGGCGACCAACACTGGTGACGATGACACAAGACTCGCAACGCCCTATCGGCGCAGTCTTTCGAAGAACAGGACAACATGCCAGAGAAAAAGCACACAGAAGAGACGAGACGTTGTGGGTCTCTCCCTGTCATCCGTCTGGAGGATAACGAAATGTGGATTAACACGAAATGAGGGCGCCACACAGGAGATCCCACAGCGACGAAACACGTATCACGCGAGCTGATCGTCGCTCGGTCCATTGTCTACACCACATCAAAAGGAGAAAATGACAACACCACTCATGCTTCGAGCTGATTTGACCTCTCCACCCATTTTCTTCTATATGAGGTCATCCACTTCACTGTTCACGATAATAGACCGGCCAATTGGCCCATACCGTTGTTTAATGAGCTATATATAGTCTTCTTTTTATCCCAAATGAAATGTTGACAACATGGCATAGACTTAAAAAGGTTACTTTGCTTCTCAGATTAGAATCACTTGAACATGATAGCAATCAGAATATTGTTATATGCATTCGATATAGTATCATATGAATCTCATGTAAAGTCCATGCACTTGATCCACTGCTTTGTGTGTAAGTATTAACGTTGCATCTCAACAAATATTGACTTTAACAGGATCTCGTTAAGGGAAAAAACATAATCCCACCCTTTGCCAAAATATATATAATATAGCAACAATAAAAACATTTTAAAAAAAAAAAGCCTAGTGAGAAGGCAATGCATCCATACAAAACAGTAGATGGGATTTCTCCGCATACTCTATGCTCCTTTTTATTTAAAAGAGACTTGTTTACCCTATTGAGTTAAAGACGACTGTCCAAAATCTTGCCCTTCAGCGTTAAAAGAAATTTTGCGCCATTTTGTGTACCAAATCCACTAATCCCCTATGGTAGAGAATTATCATTTCACTCTGAAAACTATAATGATCTTTCATCAGCACCTCAACAAAATTACGTAACATGACTAATGTCCATGTCAAATTTTCTGATAAGACAAATCACCAATAGTACTCAAATGATTGATTTTTAAAATTTATGGCACTTAATAAGTTATAAAAAAAAAAATGGTACTCAAGTCAGCGTCTTTTACCCTATTATTTAATGGGTTGGCGTGAGTGGGTCGAACTTAGACTTCCGCTCTACGAACAAATATAGCGAGAGAGAGTTTGAGTGAGTTTTTCTTTGGAAATGAAGATGGTGCGTTGGCTTCTAACGTTGGCTGTGGCATGGTGGTTGCGACAAGGTGGCGCTCAGAAGGCGCCCTGCTCACGCCGGTGTGGAAAAGTGGAAGTACCTTGTCCGTTTGGGCTCGAAATCAATTGTGCGAGATCCAGGGACTTTTTGCTCAATTGCACCTCTGCTGACCTACTGTTACTGGGGAATGTTACGGTATACGAAATCGGAGTCCACAACTCGACCATGGAGGTCGGCCTCCCCGAAGAACATAACGAAACTCAACTGCTGCTTGCCTTCAGGAGGAGTATTCCGATGCTCGACACCTCGTCCGGGAACTTGACGGCTTTTTTTGACTGGATGATTGCAGAGAACAGGACTTGCGAAGAGGCCAAGTCGAACCCGTCGAGCTATGCCTGTGCAGGCAAAAACACGAAATGCGAGGACTCCGGGGAAGAACGGGGTTACTTCTGCCGATGCAAGGATGGGTACGAGGGGAATCCCTATGATCGCACCCAAGGATGTACAGGTAATTAATATAAGTGACTCCTCATGCGTTGTCGTACTCAAATAAATTGTGTGGATAATTAATTAATTAATCACCATGCAAGAGCCTGCTAGAGAACTACTGTATCTATGTACTGATTCCACCTAGTTTACCCGTTTGCCGCTTGATTTGCACTACCCTCTCCCTCCCTCTCTCTCTCTCTCTCTGTCTCTCTACCTCCACTCTTCGGCTTGCACCTCACGCCATTGCCACAGCCGCCATCATTCACCCACCACCTTAGGTGAGCCCACCGTCGGCCTTCACGTGCCGTCCAACCACCATGTCCATGTCCAGAGAGAGAGAGAGAGAGCCCTGGCTCTCTCGTTAAAATACCAGTACGCACTCCCTTTCGTCCACTGGCAACAGTACCTCCACATTTTAATAATAATATTTTAAAAATTTCCCAAATTTTTATTTATTTTTTTCTTTTCTTTTTCCTCTTTTACTTCTCTCTCTCTTTTTTCCTTGCCGACGAGGTCGAAAGAAAGAGAAAAAAAGAAAAATAAATAAATAATTAAAAAATTAAAAATATTTTTAAAAATTAATCATATCAAGCTTTCGCCGCAACATGTAGGATGCCCCACGTCCATGTAAGCATTTTCCAATCAAAAATAGTTGAATGAATTAAATTGACATAAATGTAAAAGCTTTATGACTAAATTAGCCAAAAAATGGTTTATAATTAAATTAGCATAATTACAATATATTTATGACTTTTTTTGTAGTTCTCCCGTGAAGATGATTGGGGAAAGATAGAGAAAATATGCTGATCATATATTTGATGCGTCCTATATGATATTATTTTAATGGGAGGCCTATATAAAGTTGGGGAATCTTGTCTCCATCCAAATCCATCTCCAAAATTGATCATTGAGTTCATGTGGAACCTGCATGATCAATGATTATGATAAACCCGTCAAATAAGTTTGGGTTTGGCAAAAATTTCTCGAGGATGCAACTTGTTGCCTAGTAAAATAAGTCAAGGCCATTGCCATCACCCTGCCAACATCATCATCAACATTTCTAGCATTTCTACTTTTGTGTTACAATGATAGTTTTGCCTTCTCTCTTAAACCTTTTTGCCTCCTCCCCTATATACACATATTCAATGTGGTTTGCATACCATAATGCATCTCAAGGGTTAGATTTGATGATAGATTTGACGAGTCCATCATTAGTGATACGTATGCATATTAGCACATCCACCTTACTTGGAGAGTAACAGCTCATATATATAATTTTATGCCCGCATGTAATGATCAAACCTTCTCCTTCCTAGTCTCAGTCTTCGTCCCCAATAACCATAGACGACCCCTCGCTTGGCTCTTGCAATGTAGGACCCATGCACTATTGCAATAGCTCGATTTCCACAAGTTCTGTATGCTGGATCCTTTCCCAACTCGTGTGCCCTCAACGGGTCTATATATAGAGTTCAAGGTAGCGTCGATCTCAGTTGATGGCAAAGAACGATGAAATTGTTGTGCTCGGATTCGACGCGGAGAGAGACTGAGAATGGAGAAACAAAAGAAATCCCGAAAGAGAGTGGGCACATGTCCCAATACTACAACCGAAAGCTAAATGGGATAGCATTGTCTATCTAATAATCCATGCTCAGACTTGTTCAATTTGATTTTGCCATTAAACGAGATAACGGTTCAATTTCTCTTCTGCATGATGTAGACTTCAATGAGTGCAAGAATCCAAACCAGTGCCCATATAATGGGAAGTGCAAGAATACGCCCGGGAACTACACCTGCCATTGCCCACTTGGAATGCGGGGCGATGGTAAAGTCACTTGCCAAATTTCTCTTTGGGTCGTACTTGTTCCAGGTAATTTCATCCATATGCGTGTATTCCCCTCATCATTCACTAGATGGCTCATATTTTATCAATTCGTTGTTGATTTTACAGTAGGTTTGACATGTGTTTTTATGGATTATTATACCGTACTTAGTCGGTGGAATCCCCGGCGACATAGACAGTGAGCCATAAGCTGCCACGTGTCCTTATTCAGTCCCAGGCCAAGGCTGATTACATCTATCCTTCGTTTTTCTCGTACCTCCTTTTTCGTCTTTTTAACCTTTTTTTCCGGCTGACACTTTGAAACCACATTGGTGGGAGGACACCGCATTCCTAAGTGAAAATTCCTATCTCAACCAAAACCTGCAAATCTTGGGCCAAAACGAACAACTAGAGCTTCTGATTTCAAGAGGAAAAAAGCCCTAATAATGGTGTAAATTTCAAGAATTTCTTTCTTCTCTGGTGAGTTGCTGAAGTAATAATGACCCCTAAGCACTAAATGGACACGAAGGCCAAACGCCAGTTGTTGGTGAACTTGCGTATAAGGATGGCCTTCAAGATTGATGAAGCCCGGTGGGGTTATCAGAATTTACGAAACCCAACTCACCTTAACGATCACACCCATGGATTGGACCCGGGCTTTTTATTTTTATTTTCTTGCGAAATCCTTTTACAGTAATTATTATTCAGACTTGCATGTCTTGTTTGAGTTGGGATTTGGGTAAAAATTGTCCCCTTTAGGTAATATCCCGTGAATGGTTCACAAGATCTTCAATTGATTATCTATTAAAAAAGATTAAAAGAGAGAAACAGAAGAAAAAAATAAAGAGAACAAAGTACAGACAAACAGAACTTTTCAGAATAAACAGGAGTGAAGCAATTGGTCACATTATAGGTCCCACTAACACTACTCGTGCAATTTGAGATTAGCTTGACAGGGTACGGTATAATAATCCATGGTTAATTGAGAGTTGGCGGTGGATGTATTAGTTTTTCCGGGATGTAAAAATACATTTTCTCATCTATCTTACATATTTGAAGTTATTGATGTTAAGCATATATATAATTAAATGTCAAAGTTCGGATAATAAGCTACAAAAAGAAGGAATGGATCCACACCTAACAGCCTGGGGCAGCGGGCTTTCTTAGTACAACAGTTGATAGAAGCTAATAAGGCTGTTAGCGTTACCACGTTTACACTTTTAAGAAAAAATATATTTTTTTATTTCTTTTATGTTACTTTAATGTTTTTAATGGAAATACGGATTAATAATAATAATAATAATGATAATATTAATATAAAAAAAACGATCGCTACTCCTTGCAAGTCTCGCTTTTAAAAAAGATGCAAGTTTGGAAAGTCCTTTAGGAAAGCAATGAGGTACAATTGTTTTCTATGTATTTCATCTTCTCATTGTCCCACGTTGACTGACTTGTGAAGGTTGGAGCTTTTTTGGCTCTATAAAACCAGCCCGTGGCAGTGGCCCCACGCTGAACATGGGGTGGCGGCGTGTTAACTTATCAATTCAATATGGGTAAAATTAGTTTTAAGAGAGAGAACTATTATGTAGATAAACAATGGTTATGTTTTATAATTAGTGTGTGGAATAATGATTTGCATTTTAATTTAATGTAATGTGCGATGCGGTTTGTTAATCTAATGTAAAGTGATAGAATTTTAAATTTATTCAATGTGGTTCTTAAATTTTTGGTACATATTCAATTTAGTCATATAACAAATTTAAAGTTCAAAGATCGCATTACACATTGGGCCAAAGTTCAATGACCATTTGTATCATTTACTCTTAGTGTATATGTCCTTCAATCATGTTTTTAATTGGCAAATACAAATCTAGGTAGTTTAGAAAAAATTACCAAAAAATTCCTAAACCTATTGTAATTATATCAATTTAGTTTTAAACATTTTTTTGGGTAAAACATTTTATTTATTATCAATTAAGTCCTAAAATTTTTGCATTTGTGCCAATTCCATCTATTCAACCAATTTTGATCGAAAATCACTAACATAGACGTCAGCCACGCCATGTAGGACGGTCAGTGCTCATGTAGATAAATTTTAATAAATATTTTAATATTTTTTGAATTATTTCATTATGTATTTATTTATTTCTTTTTCCTTTTTCTTTTTTCTCTCATTTTCTTCTTCCCTTCTTCTTTTTCCTCTAGCTGGTTGCTAGATCTCGTTGATTGACCAGAGATGAGGGCCAGTGAAGCTTGACCCTTGCTAGATATATCAAGGGTGAGCCTCAGTGAGCTGCTTGGACAAGGCCGCCTTCACGACCTACCTCGATAGAGGGCTAGACGAGGCATGACCTTCTTGGATCTAGCAAGGTTAAGCATCGCCTAATCACAGTGGGGCTCGCCCAAAGTCAATCTCGTCAACCCTGGCCTTTGGTCAGTCACAAGACCGGCTAGAGGAAGAAGAAGAAGAAGGGGGAAAAGGGAAGAGAAAGAAAATAAAATAAAAAGGAAGATAAAATTTTGAAAAAATATTAAAAAATATTAAAAATTATTCACATTTGTGTTGGCCACGTCACATAGGACTGTTGGCGTCTACGTCAGTCATTTCTAATCAAAATTGACCTAATGAAGTGATTTAGGACTCAATTAGAAAAAAAAATGTTTAAAATTGAATTGATACAATTACAATATGTTTAAGATCTTTTTAGTAATTTTTCCTCATTGTTCATGCATAAGTGGTTTAAAGATTTCTCTGAGTTTTCATACCATTTGTAAAGGTAAAGAGCTATAACAATGGGAGGTGAATGCTTCCTTGTTCTTTTTTGTTTTATTACAAACCCTCTTCATTATAGTCAAGGAAAGACATCGAGAGGAGTAATAGAAGACGCTGGTATTATGTCTTTGAAATGAGTTCAATTGATTACTTATTCGGTTTATAATGACGCTCGTCAAATTTTAAATGAGGACTTTAATAAGTCTAATCCTTTTGTTATAGAAACAATTTTTCTATCACCGTTAAATCGGTAGTTAAATCGGTAGTTATATTTTGAAGGATTGACCGTTTATCCAAATAATAGTAATAGAGGCAGATTATGTCAAAAAAGGATTAAATGGGTTGTGGGTTTGAAATTAATTTCTTTGAAGAACTATTTGGATCATATAAGGATTACATGCTTGAATCATTAATCTAGTTATGTATATTCTTTGGCAGCGATTATTCCAGCCTTCTTCACAGCTGTTTGTGCTTTAGTCCTTTACATGTGGAGGAGGAGAAGCAAAGAGAGGCACTTCAAACGAAATGTAGGAGAGCTCTTGAAACACCACAGAGTTCAAATCTTTACGAAGGCAGAGTTAATAAAAGCAACCAACAACTATGATAGCAGCAATAAGCTTGGTGAGGGCAGTTTCGGTTCCGTCTATAGAGGGAGAGTAGTTGGGGACACTATGATTGCGGTCAAGAAACCTAAAGATTTGCACAAGTCTCTAATAAAGAGGGATTTCCAGCACGAACTTCAAATTGTGATGCAAATAAACCACAAAAATGTGGTGAAGCTCCATGGCATATGTTTGGAGACAAGAATACCCTTGCTGGTTTATGAATACATTTCAAATGGTATCCTCTTCCAACACATCCATCAGAATGCATCAACCATCTTGAGATTGTGGAAAAACCGGCTCAGAATAGCTACCGAAATTGCTCTTGCACTTGAGTATATGCATTCCTGTGCAGAACCCCCAATCATTCACGGTGACATCAAGTCGGTGAACATACTTCTGGATCACAATTACTCAGCAAAAGTGTCTGATTTTGGAACTTCAGTACTAATATCACCAGAGCATAGTAATATTGTAGCCACTAAAATACAAGGCACATTGGGTTACATCGATCCGGAATATTTAACCACTGGTATAATAACAATTAAGAGTGACGTATATAGCTTTGGAGTTGTCCTTGTGGAGTTGCTCACGAGAAAGAAGCCCACAAGTTTCATTACTAGGTCCGGAGAGCCGATCAATATTATCCATTATTTCATCTCTTCTGTGAAGGATAAAACACTCTCTGATGTCATAAACTTCGAGGCTGCTAGTAAAGATGAAATGGAGAGAGTAGGAATGGTTGCTGAGATTGCAGTGAAGTGCTTGGACCAAACCAGTGCGAAGAGGCCTACAATGCAAGATGTGGCTGAGCAACTTGCCAAGATTAACCGAGAGCTTGACAGCTTGACAGTTGAAGAAAACAATGAAGAGACCAAATGCGAAGTGGATGAAGAAAACCTCCCCTACCATTCGACTTCAATTATTTGCGAGACGAGCCAACATGGGACCTCAAGCTCTCTTTTCTGATCAGCGAATGGAATCGGCAGGTTCCAACATCTGATCCATATTACCATAGCAACATGTCTATTAACTGTTCATAGGGACTTCTAGGGTTTTGTGCATTCAGAATATAAATTTTGTTTGGCATTTGCTTTGGACTTATAATTGTGCAAGCATCCGTGTAAGTTTTAAGTGTCACAATCTATATATAGCAGACTTTATGGAAGGCTGGCATATGGCCATTTTGACATTATCATAAATCTCTCTTTTCCTTCTATCTTTTCTTCTGTCTTTTTTTTTCCTCTCTCTTTTCATTTTATCTTTTCTTCTGTCTTTTTTTTCCTTACATATAATAATAGGTCAGGAAAAAAAATGTATACACTCCTTTTTATCTTATTTTTCCTTAATATAATCCCAATTCACTTTTGTCGCAAGTAAAATTCTCCCTTCACTTCCGGTCTTTGCCTTTCCCTCGTTATATTGCACTTGACCATATAATATCCATAACTGTTGGCCAAAAAGACAATAATAGGGCCAGAAAAACTATCTAATTTCACTATTGCTTCCCTTTTTTTTTATAAATCTGATCTAAATTTGAAAAAACAAATCCCAATTTAATTTACTTTCTCTTTATTTGTAGTAGTTTGGATGTTAAATGGGGAGCGAGAGCGGGAAGGACAAACCGGAACTCAAAAAATACCATATCTTCCAACCATGATGCGATTACTCATACATATGATAAAGGCATTCCAGGTGTGCTTCAGCTAGATGCCTTTTGCTACTAGGTTTTCTTGTAGTTTACCTTCGAGTAATGCATCTTTACTTTATCTCTATGACTTCCTTACACACCACAGTATTATTTTGAAGCTGAATCACAATAATGGCCTTGATGGATGATGGAAACGCCCTCCACATGTGGTCTTCCCATACTCCTCGCGTTTCCTAAGTACTAGACTTGTCACGTGCACGCACAGATAAAATCTGAGTGATGATCACTACCACCGCCACGCCAGTGCCACATGCCACATGTAATGCTAGAATGGCAATTATCTGCAACTTAATGCATGTTAGCGATAATTTTTCTCAATTAATGGACCAAAACATGTAAAGAAACATGTACTTAAAGTACTCAATTGAATAATAAAAAATTACAGACTTAATTGAAGATTGTGCAAAAGTTGTGATCCAATAGTCAATTTATCCAGCCAAGATTAGTAAGAGAGTAGAACACGTACATGGGACTCTGGTAGCTCTATATCATCTGTGGGCACACAAAACGACATATTTTATGATGAAAATTATTGTTACCATATGCGTTGCCATTTATAACTCTTACAGAAAGTCAACTGTTCTCCATATTAAGTCCTTGATGTCAAAATCAGCATACCCAACGCACAATCACAAATGTACTTTTGGATGCTAATCTAATTGAACCAAATAATGCCATGTATTATTATCAAATTTTGGATTAATACCACAAAAAATCGCAAACCAATACACATGTGACAAATTTATCTAAACTCTCAAACTAATACACCTTAACAAATTTATCCCAAACTGGTAGACATATAACGAATTTATTATTTGTTAGTTTCGGTTAAATTTTATTGATAGCGACCAATAACAGTTTATTGGTATATCAATTTAAGATTTTACTCCTCGTTTGTCACAATTATATTAGTTTTGTGATTTTTTTTTTTTGCGATGTTACTCTAATTTAACAGAGAGCATATTTGTCATAAACGTATCAGTTTGAGGTTTTTAATAGTAAAAAAATTAATTTGTGATAAATTTATTACAAGTACACTATTTTGGAGTTTTTTTTTTTTTTTTGTCATTTGGGATAAATTTGTCATGGTGTACTTATTTTAGGTTTTTCGTTGTATTAACCCTAAAAAAGTTTAGACTATTGCAAGATTATTTTTTGATGATTCTAGTACATCTTAATCTCACTATAAATGTGGTTATGTGCCCATAAAAAAATCACCAAGTAAATTTATTTTAATCCAATTATTAATTAACTTAAAAGTTTATTAATAAGAAATTTCACAAAAACAAAATTGTGTTCCCCGTAGCACCAGAATAACTTTGAACCGACTAGGGCAGGCAATTTTTGACACGATATGTGTTCTTGTCAAGCTTAAATGGGTTCATGTCATAAATGGATCAACCGATCTATACACAATTATCGTGGATGATACTTAGGACTCAAATTGAACCTTCATAACCCTAATGAATGATTTTTACAGCTCAAATTGAATATCAATGATGAGCGAACTTATGGTAATCCTCGTAATGAATACCTGCTATCATACGACCAGTGGTCGATCCCTTTGTGCCACTATCACTCTAAAGCCAAAGGCTGCAACATTAAGGCCACAAAGTTTGACTAAGCAGGCTAATGTCACCCTGTCTGCCATTGCAAGGGATTGCTCATTGCAAGCGGCCACAGTCCAACCTATATTACCCAATAGTGAGCCGCAGGACATTGCTTAGGGTTTTTGTCGAGAATTTTTAAGCCACTTATTGTTATCCTCAGAAAAAATTCATCCAGGCAGAGATACGATAATATTAACTTGAGTTTCTGCATGAGTTGTCTAGTTGTTGCCTGTGTTTGCATTCGAGCATGTGCATTTATTCGCCTTTGTCCACAACTGGTGTGCTTGCTGCATTTGAAATTTCACAAAGGCTTGCTAGTGAGAAACTTTTATTTGGGTTGGGTCTTTCCAGTTTGGCCAATTAGCATGAGAAAGGGATCGTTGTACTATGTTGACTATATGATCTTCTAACTTCTGACTTTCGTGAGGTTCAACCTTAATTATGTACAAAGCGTAATGCTAGAGGTAGTTGATTTTAGGGGTGAGCATGGTCCAGTTCGACCAATCCATCCCCTAACCCTAGGACCAACCCGCACAATGTCAATCCTCAATTTTTGGGACCGGTGACCGATCCTATTAAGCTTAGGACCGAGGACTAGACCGACCCAGTGGATTCGGTTCGCTTTCAGGATCAACCCAGGATCAACTGATAATTTTTTTTATTTCATTTTTATACTCCCTAAAAATGTGACTGAGAACTGGACTCACTCAATAGGTTCAATCCAATTCCAGAGTCAACTCGAGACCAACTAACAATTTTTTATTTCATTTTTTGTACTCCCTAAAAAGGCAACTAAGGACCAAACCTACCCAATAGGTTTGGTGACCAGTGAGGTCAGCTAAGAGAGGCGAGCGATGAGCGTTGAGTAGGGTGAACGTCAAGCATTGAGCAGAGTGAGCGTCGAGCGTCGAGCAAGGAGCAACAAACCAAGCGAGCATCGAGTGGCGAGCGGCACGAGTGACTCAAAGCAAGTGAGGCAAGTGTCAAGCGGCAAGTGAAGAAGTTGTTTCTTTCGAATTTACCAAATTGAAAACTAAGAAAACAAATAAGATATAAGAGAACAAGTACTAAAGGAGAATGCCGTGAGGAACTGTCTATGCCCTTTTGGACGTTGTGAGGACTCCTCACAAAAATATTTTCCTCACTTGTAAATTATAGCATTGATGCCGTAAAAGACATTAAAAATCTTAGTTATTAAATAACAATATAGAATTACTTGAACTCCTTACTAAGGAATTGTTTAATGTTGTTGATGCCGTTTATTTTAGGGTTCTCTCTATATATATAAAATTATGAATAATATATTAAATATAATATATATATATATATAGAGAGAGAGTCAGGGTTGGTCCTAGTTGGACCGACTCTAAACTCCTAAGATCGAGGACCAACCCACACAGTGCTAGTCCAAGAATGGCAAGACTAAGGACCGACCTAATCTCTATGGAAACCGGACCGGGGTTGGGTCAGTTCATGATTGATTCAGGATTGACTCTAGACCGATGCTCACTCCTATTTGATTTATCAGTGAAATCCATCTTCCCTAGTTTTTTTGAGTGAGAAAGGATGGCACCGTTTTGGTAGTTCAAATGAATCTTTGCGTATTTTCGTGTACGTATTGATAACTCTGTTGTAAATGCTCGACTCTTGCTGATTGTGGATGGATTACTATCTTGTACCCAAAAATGGACATGTATTTACTTGTCTTATGCAACCCTCCTAACTCCATCGAAATCAATTTTGTGTGCAATCTTGAAATATTTTATTTCAGTTGAATTCGCTGATAATATGGTCGGTGCAATTCTTCAGGTACTATCATTTAATTCAAGGAATTGTGCTAACTATTCGTGATTATTTTTCAGAAACGTTGACTAAGTGGACCTCCATAAAAAAGGCATGAAAGTACCACAATTTCATTTGACTCTGGCTTATTATGGCGTCTAGAGGAAGTCGGCAATTATTGAGCCATGTTTTGCTCTATAGATCAAATATTGCAAGAATTCAGTGCAGCCAACTCTGACGTAATATAGTTCTTTTCATCTGCCTATATTCAGTTAAGCTAAGATGGCTTTTAATCCAATCAAGCACATACATCTTCTTTCTTTGCTTGAAAAGGGACCCGGTTAGAAGACACTGCACGAACTCAGTGAGAATTTAACACAATTCAACTCTTATGCAGAATTTTTGTTTTATTTTTCATTTGCCAAAAACAAATCAACAAAAAGGAAAAGTGGGTTTCTAACACGATGAGCCAGACTCGTCTTCCTTACTAGAATTGCAAGTTGCAACTTGGTTTGGACATGTGTTGTGATGTCAAATAAGTTCTTATCGTAAGTCTACCAATGGACAAAATCTTGAAGTTCCGTTCCTACACTTGATCCATTCCAGAATCCATCAAGTGCATGTTTACAGGGGGAACTAGGATACGTGTGTGATTGTCGGAGTATCTTGTGTCATCTTCGGGCAAAACTCTTGCTCAAAAAATGTTCATCATGTCCCCAAGTTGAACAAGAGTCTTATTTCGGTTTACATGGTTGGTCTTCATTGATTTCTTGTAATGTTTGCGTCCGATAAAGTGACTCTTATCAGAGAGGGATTTTTTTTTTTTTTAATTAAGAAGGGCTATGCCAAATACAAGACGCGCTTGCTCATTTTGATGCATAATGATAGTAATGTGTCTTTTCATTAAGCTTGTGGTGTTGAATTTATTTCTCATATTAATACACGTAATTATTTGCATTTTGAGCTAGGTCTTATTGGCAAGAGAACCATGGATAGAATGATACAATGTGATCTAATGCTTAAAATATTTAAAAATATTCTTGTTGAAAAATGGGAATGCTGTGTTCCAACAAACTCTAATAGAAAATCGACTAATTCCATTACTAGATCTGCTAGTATTTTAGGATTATTACATATAGATATATGTGATAATAATAATGATTTAACTAGAGGAGGAAAAGATACTTCATAACTTTTGCAAACAACTTTTCTAAGTACGTGTATGTTTATGCATTAAACAATAATTATGAGACAATTAGTAAATTAAAAATTTTAAGCACAAGTTGAAAATCAATTAAGACAACGAATTAAAAGATTTAGAAGTACTAGAGGTGGAGAATTTTTCCACATGAATTTAATTCTTTCTTGTGAAAGTCATGGTATTATCCATGAAAGAACCGTGCCTCATGACCCAAATCAAAACGGAGTAGCTGAAAGAAAATAGAGAACTTTATGGAAATGATAAGTGCTATGTTATTGAGTGCTAATTTACCTCTAGTTTCTTGGGGTGAAGCATTACATACTACATGTTATATTACTAATAGAATTTTGCATAAAAAATTGGATATGATACCCCGTGGAATGTGGAAAATTAGAAAACCACAAAATTTGTAATATTAGAGTTTAGGGTTGGGTGCTTTGGTTTTGGATCTTTCTCGCAAAAGACCCAAACTTGGATCAAAGGCTATTAGATCTATCTTTTTGGCCTATGCAATAAATAGCAAACCGCGTAGATGTTTAACTCTTAGTGCTAATATTATTTATTGAATAAAAATGAATAAATATTCAACATTTAACAATGAAAGATGCTAAGTATCTTGAACTAGACAAAGATTTGAAAAAAGAAACTGTTTCCTTAGATAATAGAAAACAAAGAAAATGGATGTTAAATGTCATTAGTTTCATATGATGCTAATTTTAATGTCAAAACTTTTTATCAAATTATTTAAGTATCATGTCGGAGAATAAATGATCACTTGAGTGCCTCCAGTTAAAAATTCCACCAAAAAGTCCAACATGATATTTTTAATAGAATTTTATCCATATATGATTTTTTTAGGTAAAAAACAAGTCTAACATGGATGATGAAGTAGTTCATGACAAAACTACCGCATATCCTTCAAAGTTATGTTAACTTGGTTTCTCTCTCCCATTCTCTGTTCACACTCGCTCGCTTGCTTGTTTCCTATCTCGCTCGCTCTTTCATTCACTCAATCGTCATCATCCTCACTCACTCAATCGGCACGAGAAAAAAATTAGGGTTCTATACAAAGGGGAAAAAATAGGGCTCAATACTTTGTGGAAAAAAACTCCGTTTTTTACTTGTTTTTTGGCTGATGCCGCTGAATACTATTAGGGCGGTTGTTGTTGGGAAGGCTTTTGACTTGTTGTGGGTAAATGTGTAATTTACTCGTTTTATACGTAGTGAAATGAATATTTTAGCATATGAAATAATTTACTGATAAATGTCATTGCTTAGGGATTTGTTTGCTAGTTTGCTCAGTCGAGTATTACTCTATGCAGGAAAAATTTAAGAGTGGATATCAGCTTCTTGAATTATCTTTAATCAAGATGTCTTAGAGAATATGAGGGAAAATCAAAGTAGAATTTCTATCACTATTGCTCTTGACTTTTACTCTCTAAAAGCGGAGCAATTGCTCCTTTAGCTTGACAGAGGTACATTTAGTGCTATTCCTTGTCCAACCAGCAGATGCAACTGACAAAAGCAGCGTTGGGTTCTAAATTGTAGGCCTGAGACATCATCCCTTATCCCCTCTCTTTAATAAAGAATCCTTGACACGCCCGTCCGTGCAATCTTCACGTTGGCCTTGACCTGGAAAGCAAAGCAACGACTTATATGGCCAACTCATATCTCTATGATTAGAGCTTCAATAATTGCTCAATCCGATCGTGGATGTTTTCTTTTGTTAGGAGCCTGATGCACGCGGTCATATCACGATATATTATAGGAATTTCCGAACTGAGTTTAAAATAATTAAAATCGTGAATAGAAACTCTTTTTTTTCAATGCCCTACCCATGAAATAAATCAGCTTCAACGGATTGACCTTATATACAAACTTGACATCATATTTAGATCTTTGTGTGCGAACTATTATTTCAATTTATGATAGATAGCATCAAAATACAAAGGTAGATCAATTGATAAACACCAATGATTCAATTTGCTTGGTACGCACTAATTTTAAACCCAACAACTATACCCCCAACTTTTGCATGAAATCTAGAGAAGCAATTATATGAATTATATGAACAAGAGACTTTACGCAAGCTGTCTCTATGTCTCTTAAATATCAACCACTTTCGTATGAAGTACCATGAAAAAGATTTGTTATGGTGTGCCACTCGAAGGTGGACAATAGCATGTCTTTTTACTGAAGCAGCTTTTCTGAAATTCTGAGGTAAGAACACAAATTTTGCATGATGGACCAATGTTTTTCGAATTATTTTGTAATATTAGTTTGCAAATTCAACATTTGTATTCAACGCAATCTCTCACAAACTTATATTCTTTTCAAGTTATGAGTCATGTGAACTATGAAATTCTAAACAAAAACAAGAAATTGATTTATTTGCGAAGGTTGATTTTCTTTAGATGTGACACTTTCTGGCAAGAACAATTATTTTTTAAATGAATGCTCAAAATTATGCTTCTCATGCTTTTGATGAGTATAATAAAGTATTTGGACTGTTCCACTTAAACAAATGTCATGAACACACGCAATTCACCTATTCAAATGTATTTAGTAAAGCTTCTCATTTGAATTCGAGACACTACGATGAAATTTACTGCATACAAATTAAACACTAAATCATTTGGCCAAAAATTCAAGATTGCCAAACAAAATTATTTGAATAGAAGTTATCACCAAATGGTTTTTGATCATAGAGGCATTTCGAACCTCCTTTTCTTGTATTAGATGCGAAATCCAGCACGCCTCTCTTTTGATTAAAGTAAAGTCACCAGGCCCAATGCTTGGCGACCCACTGGGGAGACTTGGTGACAGTGACACAAGACTCGCAGCGCTCTCTTGGCGCATGAAGATTTCAAGTCGTCTCAAAGTCTTTTGAAGAATAGGACGACATGCCAGAGAAAAAGCACACAGAGGAGACGAGACGTTGTGGGTTCCTCTCTGTCATCCATCCGAATAATGACGAAAGGTGGATTAACACGGACTGAGGGCGTCACATGGGAGATTCCACAGCGACGAAACGTGCATCGCGCCAGCTGGACGTCGCTCGGTCCATTGTCCATACCCATGGAGGAGCAGTGGGAGTATAGTAGGGGGTCCACCCAAAGCGTTTCTCGTTCTCGTTGCATGTGAATCTGAAAAGGCAGGGAAACACCACATTAAAAGGAGAAAATGACAACACCACCCGTGCTTCGAGCTGATTTGACCTCTCCACCCATTTTCTTCTACATGAGGCCATCGACTTCACTGTACACAATAATAGACCGGCCAATTGGCCCATGCCATTGCTCAATGAGTGATATATAGTCTTCTTTTTTCCCGAAATGAAATGTTGAGAAGATGGCATAGACTTAAAAATGTCCCTTTGCTTCTCAGATTAGAATCACTTGAATGTAATAGCAATTATAAAATTATTATATGCACTCGGTGTATTAAGGCCCAATGAATACGATATGTTAAATCATATGAATCCCATATTATATCCATGCATGACCTGCTGTTTTGTGTGTAAACAATAATGTTGCATCGCAATAAATATCGACTTTAAAAGAATCTCAATCCCACCATTTGCCAAAATATATATAATATAGCAACAATAAAAAGAAAGAGCCTAGTGAGAAGGCAGTGCATCCATACAAAACAGTGGTTGGGATTTCTTCACATACTCTATGCTCCTTTTTATTTAAAAGAGACTTGTTTACCATACTGAGTTGAAGACGACTATCCAAAATCTTGCCCTCCAGCGTTAAAAGAAAATTTTGTGCCATTTTGTGTACCAAATCTTCATATCCCCTATTGTAGAGAATTATCATTTCACTATGAAAATTATTAGTTTTTTAAAAAAGCCACTTTTTACACCTTGAATTACAAATATAATGACATTCGGGTGCTTTAGTAAAAAGTAGCTCTCTTCTATGAATATTAGAAAATATTGGGTACCTTTCACATAGCCTTGATATGTACCCATCACGTTAGTGCTGACAAGGCAAATCACCAATATATTCAAATTATTGATTTTTCCAAATTTGTAGCACTCAAATAAGTATATAAAAAAAAAATAGTACTCAAATGAGGGTCTTATTTAATGGGTTGGTGTGAGGGGTCGAACTTAGACTTCCACTCTATGAACAAATATAGTGTGAGAGAGTTTGAGTGAGTTTTTCTTTGGAAATAAAGATGGTGCAGTGGCTTCTAACGTTGGCTGAGGCCTGGTGGCTGCGACAAGGTGGCGCTCAGAAGGCGCTCTGCTCACCCCGGTGTGGAAAAGTGGAAGTATCTTATCCGTACGGGCTCGAAATCAGTCGTGCGAGATCCAGGGACTTTTTGCTCAATTGCACCTCTCCTGGCCAACTATAGTTGGGGAATGTTACGGTACACGAAATCGAAGTCCACAACTCGACCTTGGAGGTCGGCCTCCCCGAAGAACATAACGATACTCAACTGCTGCTTGCCTTCAGGAGGAGTATTCCGATGCTCGACACCTCGTCCGGGAACTTGGTGGCTACGCTGGACTGGATGATTGTAGAGAACAGGACTTGCAAAGAGGCCGGATCGAACAAGTCGAGCTATGCCTGTGCAGGCCAAAACACGAAATGCGAGGACTCCGGGGATGAACGGGGTCATATCTGCATATGCGAGGATGGGTACAAGGATGTACAGGTAATCAACGTATGTGATTCCTCATGCATTGTCGCGCTCGAATGAATTGTGTGGATAATTAATTAATTAATCACTATGCAAGAGCCTGATAGAGAACTACTGTATCTATGTACTGATTCCACCTAGTTTACCCATTTGCCGCTTGATTTGCACTACCCTCTCTCTCTCTCTCTCTACCTCCACTCTTCGGCTTGCACGTCACGCCACTGCCACAGCGGCCATCATTCACTAGGGGTGAGCAGCGGTCTAGGGTTGACCTTGGACCGACCCTGGACCGGCCCAACTCTGCTGGTCTTGGTCCGGTTCCTAAGGGGACTGGGTCGGTCCTTGGTCCTGAAATTCCAGGACCAACACTGTGCGGGTTGGTCCTCGGTCCTAAGAGTTTTGGGTCGGTCCAACCCTGAACCAACCATGTATATTATATTATATTATATTATATTATTTATAATTATTTTATATATTCAAACCTAAGTAAAATGTATGTTATATTATATTATATTGAGATGTTCTATTAATAGCACTAATAGTAATTTCAATTTAAAACTTTTGTTGAGTATTAATTAAGTGTCGTTTGTTTTGTTTTAAGGTGTTTAGAAGTTCAAGTGAATTAACAAGATGTGAAGTTATATATTCATGGTTTATATTAAGTATTTTGAACTTTTTATGGTTTAATTGTATTTTACTAATGAATTTCAGCTGCACTTTGCTTTTCAATTTGTGTCAAATGATAGAAGTTTTTGAAGAGTAGAGTAGAACTGCAGTTGCTACGGTAATTTACTAGTCAAGTGATGTGAAGCTCATTTTTTGGTTGAATGGACTCTACATGATCAAATGTAGGAAAACGCTTTTGCATATGGTGTTATGAATATTAAAGATATATGATTACAAGAACATTCCATCTTGTCCCATATTTCGATGAGCGGTTAGCAGGTGCGAAATTTCTATTATTGTGTCATCTTAAATTTGCTAAATATGTATTGGTATTTATAGTTTAGTTGCACAATGTTGCATTGTCGATGGATGTGTAATTTGAATTTGTAGGTTTGCTTTTTTAGAGAGTATAAAAAATAAGACGAAAAAAAATTATCGATCGGTCCTGGGTTGACCCTGGAACCGGACCGAACCCATTGGGTCGGTCCGATCCTTGGTCCCAGGCTCAATAGGGTCGGTCCTCGGTCCTAAAAATTGAGGACCGATACTGTACGAGTTGGTCCTAGGATTAGGGGGTGGCCCGAACCAACCCGGACCATGCTCACCCCTATCATTCACCCACCACCCTAGGTGAGCCCACCGTCGGCCTTCACGTGCCGTCCAACAACCATGGCTCTCTCTTTACAATATTCGTACGCACTCCCTTTTGTCCGCCGGCAACAGTACCTCCACTTTTGATTAAAGTAAAGTAACACCTATCATATGAAGAAAAAAAACAAAAAAGTACAGAAAAGTACCTGGGATTAATATATGGGAGATCTTCACCTTTTTATGCTGGCTTCGGACATAGTTGGCCCACCCCTGGATCCAAAAAGAATATAAAAAAAACATGCTTCACAATTGAGCGAGCCTACTCAATCACCAACGTTGATTTACGTCGGCTCTATATAAGACTTACCTCATCTAAAAATGAAATTCATCAGGATCTTGTGCACCCGGTTCATGCAAGTGCGGCTTGGATCCGCACTAAAATCACCGAGCCCAACGCTTGCCGACCAATAGGGGAGACTTGGTGCAGTGACACAAGACTCGCGGCGCTCTCTTGGCGCATGAAGATTTCAAGTCGTCTCAAAGTCTTTTGAAGAACAGGACGACATGCAAGACAAAAAGCACCCAGAAGAGACGAGACGTTGTGGGTTTCTCTCTGTCATCCATCCGAATAATGACGAAAGGTGGATTAACACGAACTGAGGGCGTCACATGGGAGATTCCACAGCGACGAATGCATAGCGCCAGCTGGACGTCGCTCGGTCCATTGTCCATACCCATGGAGGAGCAGTGGGAGTATAGTAGGGGTCCACCCAAAGCGTTTCTCGTTCTCTTTGCATGTGAATTTGAAAAGGCAGGGAACACATTAAAAGTAGAAAATGACAACACCGCCCGCGCTTCGAGCTGATTTGACCTCTCAAACTCATTTTCTTCTATATGAGGTCATCGACTTCACTGTACACAATAATAGACCGGCCAATTGGCCCAAGCTGTTGCTTAACGAAATGATATGTTGACAACATGGCATAGACTTAAAAAGGTTCCTTTGCTTCTCACGTTAAAATCACTTAAATGCAATAGCAATTAGAAAATTATTATATGCACTCGGTATTTAAAGCCTAATGAATACAATCTATTAAATCATATGAATCTTATGTGAGATCCATGCACTTGACCTACTATTTTGTGTGTAAGCAATAATGTCGCATCGCAACAAATATCAACTTTAAAAGGATCTTGATCCCACCCTTTGCCAAAATATATATAATAAGAAAGAGCCAAGTGAGAAGGAAAACTGTTGTTGGGATTTCTCCGCATACTCTATGCTCCTCTTTATCTAAAAGAGACTTGTTTACCTTATTGAGTTGAAGATGATTGTCCAAAATCTTGCCCTCTCGCGTTAAAAAGAAACTTTTGTGCCATTTTGTCTACCAAATCCCCGTATCCCCTATGGTAGAGAATTATCATTCATTTTGAAAACAATTAGTTTTTAAAAGAAGTCACTTTTTACATCTTAAATTACAAATATAATGACCTTTGGATGCTTTAGAAAAAAGTAGCCCTCTTCCATGAATATTAGAAAATATTGGGTACTTTTCATATAGATTTGACATGTATCTATCATGTCAGTACTACGGAAGTCACGTGAAATTATTGACGTTCATGTCAGATTTTTTAGGAAAGTAAATCGCTGATAATTGATTTTTCAAATTTATATCACTCAAGTAAGTAAAAAAAATATATGGTACTTAAATGAGCATCTTTTACCTTCTTATTTAATGGGTTGTTGTGAGCGGGTGAGCGGGTCGAGCTTAGACTTCCGCTCTATGAACAAATATAGTGAGAGAGAGTTTTGAGTGAGTTTTTCTGTGGAAATGAAGATGGTGCATTGGCTTCTCACGTTGGCTGTGGCCTGGTGGTTGCGACAGGGTGGCGCTCGGAAGGAGGGCTGCTCACACCAGTGTGGAGATGTGAAAGTACCTTATCCGTTCGGGCTCGAAGCCAGTTGTTCGAGATCCAGGGACTTTTTGCTCAATTGCACCTCTGCTGGCCAACTACTATCGGGGAATGTTACGGTCCACGAAATCGATGTCCAAAGCTCGATCATGGAGGTCGACCTCCCCATAGAATATAAAGATACTCAACTGCTGCTTGCCTTCAGGAGGAGTATTCCGATCCTCGGCACCTCGTCCAGGAACATGACGGCTTTTCTGGACTGGTGGATTGCAGAGAACAGGAATTGCGAAGAGGCCAAGTCGAACCAGTCGATCTATGCCTGTGCAGGCAAAAACACGAAATGCGAGGACTCCGGGGAAGAACGGGGTTACTCCTGCCAATGCGAGGATGGGTACGAGGGGAATCCCTATTATCCCACCCAAGGATGTACAGGTAATTAATATAAGTGACTCCTCATGCATTGTCGTACTCAAATGAATTGTGTGGATAATTAATTAATTAATCACCATGCTAGAGCCTGATAGAGAACTACTGTATCTATGTACTGATTCCACCTAGTTTACCCATTTGCCGCTTGGTTTGCACTACCCTCTCCCTCCCTCTCTCTCTCTCTCTCTCTACCTCCACTCTTCGGCTTGCACCTCACGCCATTGCCACAGCCGCCATCATTCACCCACCACCTTAGGTGAGCCCGCCGTCGGCCTTCACGTGCCGTCCAACCACCATGTCCATGTCCAGAGAGAGAGAGAGCCTCGGCTCTCTCGTTAAAGTACCAGTACGCACTCCCTTTCGTCCACTGGCAACAGTACCTCCACTTTGGGGACGACATTTTTAATCTTCATGTGGATAATTAATATTAATATTAATATTAATATTTTTAAAAATTTCTAAATTTTTATTTATTTATTTATTTCTTTTTCCTCTTTTACTTTTCTCTCTCTTTTTTTCTTCTTTGCTGACGAGGTCGAAAGAAAGAAAAAGAAAATAATTAAATAATTAAATAATTTAATAATTTAATAATTTAATAATTTAAAATATTATTAAAATTGATCGTATCAGACTCTCACCGAAACATGTAGGATGCCCCATGTCCATGTAAGTGATTTCTAATCAAAAATAGCTAAATGGATTGAATTGACACAAATATAAAAAGTTTATGACTAAATTAGCCAAAAAAATAGTTTTTGACTAAATTAGTACAATTACAATATGTTTAGGACTTTTTTGGTAATTCTTCTGTGAATATGATTGAGGAAAGATAGAGAAAATACGCTTTTCTCACATAATTGATCCGTCCTACTATATGATAGTATTTTAATGGGAGGCCTATATAAAGTTGGGGAATCTTGTCTCCATCCAAATCCATTTCCAAAATTGATTCTTGAGTTCATGTGGAACCCGCATGATCAATGATTATGATAGACCCGTCGAATAAGTCAAGGCCATTGCCATCACCCTACCAACATCATCGTCAACATTTCTCGCAATTCTACTCCCATGTTACAGTGATAGTTTTGCCTTCTCTCTTAAACCTTTGTGCCTCCTCTCCTATATACACATATTCAACATGGTATGTGTACCATAATGCATCTGAAGGGTTAGATTTAATGATAGATTTGATGAGTCCATCATTAGTGATACATATGCATATTAGCACATCCACCTCACTTGGAGAGTAACAGCTCATTTAATGCATGCATGTAATGATCAAACCTTCTCCTTCCTAGGCTCAATCTTCGTCCCCAGTAACCATAGACGACCCCTCGCTTGGCTCTTGCAATGTAGGACCCATGCACTATTGCATTAGCTCGATTTCCACAAGTTCTGTATGCTGGATCCTTTCCTAGCTCGTGTGCCCTCGACGGGTATATATATAGAGTTCAAGGTAGCGTCGATCTCAATTGATGGAAAAGAACGATGAAATTGTTGTGCTCGGATTCGACGCGGAGAGAGACTGAGAATGGAGAAACAAAAGATTTCTTGAAAGAGAGTGGGCACATGTCCCAATACTACAACTGAAAGCTAAATGGGACAGCGTTGTCTATCTAATAATCCATGCACAGACTTGTTCAATTTGTTTTTGCCATTAAATGAGATAACGGTTCAATTTCTCTTCTGCACAATGTAGACATCAATGAGTGCGAGAAACCAAACCGGTGCCAATATAAAGGGGAGTGCAAGAATACGCCCGGGAACTACACATGCCATTGCCCACTTGGAATGCGGGGCGATGGTGTCAAGTGCCAAATTTCTCCTTGGGTCGTACTTGTTCCAGGTAATTAAATCCATATGTGTGTATTCCCCTCATCATTCACTAGACGGTTCATATTTTATCAATTCGCTGTTGATATTACAGTAGGTTTGACATGTGTTCTTATGGATTATTATACGGTACTTAGTCAGAGTAATCCCCGGCGACATAGACAGTGATCCATAAGCTGCCACAGGTCCCTTTTCAGTCCCAGGCTTAAGGCTGATTACATCTTTCCTTCGTTTTTCTTGTACCTCCTTTTTCGTCTTTTTTCCCCTTTTTTTTTTTCTGGCTAACACTTTGAAACCACATTGGTGGGAGGACACCTCATCTCTAAGTGAAAATTCCTTTCTCAACCAAACCTACAAAATCTTGGGCCAAAACGAACAACTAGAGCTTCTGATTTCAAGAGGAAAAAAGCCCTAATAATGGTGTAAATTTCAAGAATTTCTTTCTTCTCTTGTGAGTTGCTGAAGTAATAATGGCCCTTAAGCACTAGATGGACTCGAAGGCCAAACGCCAGTTGTTGGTGAACTTGCGTATAAGGATGGCCTTCAAGACTGATGAAGCCCAGTTGGGTCATCAGAACTTACGAAACTCAACTCACCTTCAACGATCACTCCCATGGATTGGATTGAGCCTTTTTATTTTTATTTTCTTGCGAAATCCTTTTACAGTAATTATTATTCAGACTTGCATGTCATGTTTGAGTTGGGATTTGGGTAAAAATTGTCCCCTTTAGGTTATATCCCGTGAATGGTTCACAAGATCTTCAATTGATTATCTATTAAAAGAGATTAAAAGAGAGAAACAGAAGAAAAAAAAAATAAAGAAGAAAAGTACAGACAAACAGAGTTTTTCAGAATAAACAGAAGTGAAGCAATTGGTCACATTACGGGTCCTACTAAGGCTGCTCGCGCAATTTTAGATTAGCCTGACAGGGTACGGTATAATAATCCATGGTTAATTGAGAGTTGGCGGTGGATGTATTAGTTTTTCCGGGATGTAAAAATACATTTTCTCATCTATCTTACATATTTAAAGTTATTGAAGTTAAGCATCTATATAATTGCCAAAGTTCGGATAATAAGCTACAAAAAGAAGGAATGGCTCCATACCTAAAAGCCTGGGGCAGCGGGCCTTTTTAGTACAACAGTCGATAGAGGCTAATAAGGCTATTAGCGCTACCACGTTTACACTTCTAAGAAAAAAAATATTGTTTTATTTTACTTTAATAATTTTTTTTTATGGAAATATGGACTGATGATGATGATGATGATAATAATAATAGTAATAAAAAAACGATCGCTTCTCCCTGCAAGTCTCGCTTTTAAAGAAGATGCAAGTTCGGAAAGTCCTTTAGGATGGCAATGAGGTACACTTGTTTTCTATGTATTTCATCTTCTCATTGTCCCAGATTGACTGACTTGTGAAGGTTGGAGCTTGTTTGCCTCTATAAAACCAGCCCGTGGCAGTGGCCCCACTCCGAACATGGGGTGGCGGGGTGGTAACTTATCAATTCATGGGTAAAATTAGTTTTAAGAGAGAGAACTATTATGTAGATAAACAATGGTTATGTTTTATAATTAGTGTGTGGAATAATGACTTGAATTTAAATTTAATGTAATGTGCAATGCGGTTTGTTAATCTAATGTAAAGTGATGAATTTTTAAATTTATTCAATGCGGTCCTTAAACTTTTGATACATATTTAATGTAGTCCTATAGCAAATTTAAAGTTCAAGGACCGCATTACACATTGGGCCAAAGTTCAATGACCATTTGCATCATTTACTCTTAGTTTATATGTCCTTCAATCATGTTTTTAATTGGCAAATACAAATCCGGGTAGTTTAGGAAAAAATACCAAAAAATTCCCAAACCTATTGTAATTATGTCAATTTAGTTTTAAACATTTTATTTGTTATAAATTGAGTCCTAAAACTTTTGCATTTGTGCCGATTCCATCTATTCGATCAATTTTAACCAAAAATCGCTAATATAGACGCTAGCCACGCCACATAGAACAGTCGGTACTCACGTGGATAGATTTTAATAATATTTTAATATTTTTTGAATTATTTCATTACATATTTATTATTTTCTTTTTCCCTTTTTTTTCATTTTTTCTTACCTTCTTCTTTTTCCTCTAGCTAGTTGCTGGATCTTGTTATCCAAAGACAAGGGCTAGTGAGGCTCGACCCTTGCTAGATCTAGCAAAGGTGAGCCTCGCCAACCCAGTGAGTTGCTTGGATAATTTGAGGCCTACCTTGATAGAGGGCTGGGTGAGGCATGACCTTCCTAGATTTGGCAAGGTCAAGCCTCACCTAGCCATGGCTGAGCTCGCCCAAGGTTGATCTCGCTGACCTTGGTCTTTGGTCGGTCGCCAAGACCAGCTAGAGGAAGAAGATGAAGGGGGGAAAAGGGGAAGAGAAAGAAAATAAAATAAAATGAGAAATAAAAAGAAAATAAAAAAATTGAAAAATTATCAAAAATTATTTACATCTATGTTGGCCGCACCATGGGCTGTGCCACATAGGATTGTCGACATCTACGTAATCGATTTTCAACCAAAATTAACTGAATGAACTAAATTGACACAAATACAAAAGGTTTAAGACTCAATTAGTAAAAAAAATATTAAAAACTGAATTGGCACAATTACAATATGTTTAAGATCATTTTAGTAATTTTTCCTCATTGTTCATGCATAAGTGGTTCAAAGATTTCTCTGAGTTTTCATACCATTTGTAAAGGTAAAGAGCTATAACAAGGGGAGGTGAATGCTTCCTTGTTCTTTTTTGTTTTATTACAAACCTTCTTCATTATAGTCAAGGAAAGACATCGGGAGGAGTAATAGAAAACGCTGGTTTTATGTATTTGAATTGAGTTCAATTGATTACTTATTTGGTTTACAATGACGCTCGTCAAATTTTAAATGAGGACTTTCATAAGGATTGTTACATGATGGATAATATGTCTAATCCTTTTGTTATAGAAACAATTTTTCTATCACGGTTAAAATGGTAGTTATATTTTGAAGGGTTGACCAATTATCCAAATAATAGTAATAGATGCAGATTATGTCAGAAAAGGATTAAATGGGTTGTGGGTTTGAAATTAATTTCTTTTAAGAACTACATGGACCATATAAGGATTACATGCTTCAATCATTAATCTAGTTATGTATATTATTTTGCAGCGATTGTTCCGGCCTTCTTCACAGCTGTTGGTGCTTTAGTTATTTACACGTGGAGGAGGAGAAGCAAAGAGAAAAACTTCAAACGAAATGGAGGAGAGCTCTTAAAACACCACAGAGTTCAAATCTTTACAGAGGCAGAGCTGATAAAAGCAACCGACAACTATGATAGCAGCAATAAGCTTGGTGAGGGTGGTTTTGGTTCCGTCTATAGAGGGAGAGTAGGTGGGGACACCATGATTGCGGTCAAGAAGCCTAAAGATTTGCACAAGTCTCTAATAAAGAGGGATTTCCAGCATGAACTTCAAATTGTGATGCAAATAAACCACAAAAATGTGGTGAAGCTCCATGGCATATGTTTGGAGACAATAACACCCTTGCTGGTTTATGAATACATTTCAAATGGTACCCTCTTCCAACACATCCATCAGAATGCATCAACCATCTTGACATCGTGCAAAAACCGGCTCAAAATAGCTGCTGAAACTGCTCTTGCACTTGAGTATATGCATTCTTGCGCAGAACCCCCAATCATTCACGGTGACATCAAGTCGGTGAACATACTTCTGGATCACAATTACTCAGCAAAAGTGTCTGATTTTGGAACTTCAGTACTAATATCACCAGAGGATAGTAATATGGTAGCCACTGAAATACAAGGCACATTGGGTTACATTGATCCAGAATATTTAACCACCGGTATAATAACAATTAAGAGTGACGTATACAGCTTTGGAGTTGTCCTCGTGGAGTTGCTCACAAGAAAGAAGCCCACAAGTTTCATTACTAGGTCTGGAGAGTCGATCAATATTATCCATTATTTCATCTCTTCTGTGAAGGATAAGACATTCTCTGATATCATTAACTTCGAGGCCACTAGTGAAGATGAAATGGAGAGAATAGGAATGGTTGCTGAGATTGCAGTGAAGTGCTTGGACCAAACCAGTGCGAAGAGGCCCGCAATGCGAGAAGTGGCTGAGCAACTCGCCAGGATTAACCAAGAGCTCGACAGCTTGACAGTGGAAGAAAACAATGAAGAGACCAACTGCAAAGTGGATGAAGAAAGCCTCACCTCCCATTCGACTTCAGTTATTTGCGAGACGAGCCAACATGGGACCTCAAGCTCTCTTTTCTGATCAGCGAATGGAATCAGCAGGTTCCAACATCTGATCCATATTACCATGGCAACATGTCTATTAATTGTCCATAGGGACTTCTAGGGTATTGTGCATTCAGAATATAAATTTCGTTTGGCATTTGCTTTGGACTTATAATTGTGCAAGCATCCGTGTAAGTTTTAAGTGTCACGATCTATATATAGCAGACTTTATGGAAGGATGGCATATGGCCATTTTGACATTATCATAAATCTCTCTTTTCCTTTTATCTTTTTTTCTGTCTTTTTTTTCCTTACATATAATAATTGGTCAGAAAAAAATATATATACTCACTCCTTTTTATCTTATTTTTCCTTAATATAATCCCAATTCACTTTTGTCGCAAGTAAAATCTCCCTTCACTTCCGGTCTTTGCCTTTCCCTCGTTATATTGCACTTAACCCTATAATATCCATAACTGTTGGCCAAAAAGACAATAATAGGGCCAGAAAAACTATCTAATTTCACTATTGCTTCCTTTTTTATTATTTATAAATCTGATCTTAATTTGAAAAAATAAATCCCAATTTAATTTACTTTCTCTTTATTTTAGTAGTTTGGATGTTAAATGGGGAGCGAGAGCGGGAAGGACAAACCGGAACTCAAAAAAATACCATATCTTCCAACCATGATGTGATTACTCATACATATGATAAAGGCATCCCAGATGTGCTTCAGCTAGATGCTTTTTGCTACTAGGTTTTCTTGAAGTTTACCTTCGAGTAATGCATCTTTGCTTTATCTCTATGACTTCCTTACACACCACAGTATTATTTTGAAGCTGAATCACAATAATGGCCTTGATGGATGATGGAAACGCCTTCCACATGTGGTCTTCCCATACTCCTCGCGTTTCCTAAGTACTTAGACTTGTCACGTGCACGCACAGATAAAATCTGAGTGATGATCACTACCACCGCCACGCCAGTGCCACATGCCACATGTAATGCTAGAATGGCAATTATCTGCAACTTAATGCATGTTAGCGATAATTTTTCTCAATTAATGGACCAAAACATGTAAAGAAACATGTACTTAAAGTACTCAATTGAATAATAAAAAATTACAGACTTAATTGAAGATTGTGCAAAAGTTGTGATCCAATAGTCAATTTATCCAGCCAAGATTAGTATGAGAGTAGAACACGTACAGGGGACTCTGGTAGCTCTATATCATCTGTGGGCACACAAAACAACATATTTTATGATGAAAATTATTGTTACCATATGCGTTGCCATTTGTAACTCTTACAGGAAGTCAACTGTTCTCCATATTAAGTCCTTGATGTCAAAATCAGCATACCCAACGCACAATCACAAATGTACTTTTGGATGCTAATCTCATTGAACCAAATAATGCCATATATTGTTATAAAATTTTGGATTAATATCACGAAAAATCGCAAACTAATACACATGTGACAAATTTATCCAATACCCCAAACTAGTATATTTTTAACAAATTTACCCCAAACTGGTACATATATGACAAATTTATCATTTGTTAGTTTCAATTAAATTTTATTGATAGTGACCAATAATAGTTGATTGATATACCAGTTTAAGATTTTACTTCTCGTTTGTCACAATTATATCAGTTTTGTGATTTTTTTTTTTTTGCGACGTTACTCCAATTTAACAGAGAGCATATTTATCATAAATGTACCAGTTTGAGATTTTTAACGGTCAAAAAATTAATTTGTGATAAATTTATTACAAGTATATAGTTTGGAGTTTTTTTTTTTTTTTTGTCATTTGGGATAAATTTGTCATGATGTACTTATTTTAGGTTTTCGTGGTATTAACCTTAAAATTTTTTAGACTATTGCTAGATTATTTTTTGATGATTCTAATACATCTTAATCTCACTATAAATGCGGTTATGTGCACATAAAAAAATCACCAAGTAAATTTATTTTAATCCAATTATTTATTAACTTAAAATTTTATTAATAAGAAATTTCACAAAAACAAAATTTTGTTCCCCGTAGCACCAGAATAACTTTGAACCGACTAGGGCAGGCAATTTTTGACACGATATGTGTTCTTGTCAAGCTTAAATGGGTTCATGTCATAAATGGATCAACCGATATATACACAATTATCGTGGATGATACTTAGGACTCAAATCGAACCTTCATAACCCTAATGAATGATTTTTACAGCTCAAATTGAATATCGATGATGAGCGAACTTATGGTAATCCTCGTAAAGAATACCTGCACTAGTCCTCACTCCCGTCCTGTTATCCATAAACTGAAATCAAGCAAATAAACTTTTCCTAGGAACAAATTTTTCTATTGATACAATATGCATATTATTTAAGGTTCAAATTAATTTAAGATACTATGCCAATGTATACAATGGTCATGGGAAGAGGGAGGTGGAGAGCTCAATTTCTCATCTTCTAAGGAGCCTAGCGGTGGAGACATGTAATTTCATGTGTAGGTTTCAACTCCCATGCAGCAAAGAGTCAGGATAAAAGTTAGAGAACGAGTTAAGAGTTAGAAAAGGACAGACAAAAAAAAATAAAAGAAAAAGAAGAAGGATGGAAAATCAATGCTTGGTATGTATTTCAAGTTGTCGTGCAAAAAGACAGATTTCAAAGATGAATAATTCATTTTCTGCCTTCTTTTACTAAATAATTTATTTTCTAGTTTAAGTACAATGTTTATATTGGTAACTTTTTTAATGTTGGATTTATTACCATAAAGGCTTGCACATGTAAGCACATACATAGAAACAATATTGACCAAGACAGTATGATTTCTAAAGCAAAGAAGTACTGCTTAATGGGCATTAGATTAATCTATCAAAACCAAGTTCCCAATCTATCGAAACCAAGTTCCCGAACCTAATACTCTTATTAAAGCAATCTCCCACATTTTGGCTTGCTCCTAATCGGCCTACTATAGTTTAGTGGAGACTAGACATGTCAAACAAATTGATCAAATTAAAAGATTTACGATTTAATTGGCACAATTACAGTAAATTTATGATATTTTTGGTAATTTTCTCTGTAACACAGGTTAAGTAAATGCAAATTTGATGTATCCTAATATCACACAACCCTTCAAGATCTCAGCTGTTTTTATTAATCACAACTTTTTTTGCATTACTCATTTGTTTTTATTAATCACAACTATTTTTGTCAAGATCTCAGCCTGCCTTGAATTTGATTAACCTTTCAAACCAGTTGGCCATCCTCATATAGTGAAACAAGTGGCCAATACGTGGCCATGATTTTAAAAGAAAAAGGCCACTGGAATGCAAGTGGCACTCTTTGTCAATATACATGTATTGTAAGTTTCCTTTTGATTCCTGAGTTAATTGTTGAGTGTATTTTGCAGAGTTTATCATCGGAAAATATTACAGCCGTATTAGAGCTCTCTGAAAATGCACATGCGACATCATTGAAAAAGTCGAGCATCTTGTTTATCCTAAAGCATTTTGCCAAATTCAGACGACGTATGCAATCTCAATAGTTCCCTAATTCTATAATGCTTTGTCATATATGTATGTCTTACTTTGTCATCTCCTCATATAGGTTTTTAAGAATGCCGCAACTTTCGAAAGTGGTAAAGTGTACCTAAAAAGCCCCATTTTTTTTTTTTTGGCAAGTTGGAGTTTTAGAAGATCAAGTTCTTTGAATGTTGGTCTTGCACCGGGCCATGATTGAACGTAGTTCTGGAATTCCTTGTCCATTTAGATTTAGTAAGCTTACTCTTGTCATCATGGCAATATTGTTTGCATTCTGGAAACACGGTTGTTTGCTCTTAATACATGACGCCGTCCACACCTGCCATTGCTTGGAATAGGCTTTACCTGGTTGACATCCAAGACATGCCACAGGCCCCGCATATTGTGTCCCTGGAATTTGAAAAATAAATCATGTTGGTTGTGGGGTTCGTCTCCTCGTACGCACTCTGTTGGAGTGTAATTGGAACTCTTGGTTCATGTGTCTGATCAGTATTCAGCAATATTATATCAGGATTGATTAGTTAGGCACATGGTCACTAAGAGCCACAACTTATACCACCAGTGGTCGATCCCTTTGTGCCACTATCACTCTAAAGCCAAAGGCTGCAACATTAAGGCCACATAGTTTGACTAAGCAGGCTAATGTCACCCTGTCTGCCATTGCAAGGGATTGCTCATTGCAAGCGGCCACAGTCCAACCTATAATACCCAGTAGTGAGCCGCAGGACATTGCTTAGGGTTTATGTCGAGAATTTTTAAGCCATGCTTATTGTTGTCCTCAGAAAAATTTCATCCAGGCAGAGATACGATAATATTAACTTGAGTTTCTGCATGAGTTGTCTAGTTGTTGCCTGTGTTTGCATTCGAGCATGTGCATTTTTTTGCCTTTGTCCACAAATGGTGTGCTTACTGCATTTGAAATTTCACAAAGGCTTGCTCGTGAGAAACTTCTATTTGGGTTGGGTCTTTCCAGTTTGGCCAATTAGCATGAGAAAGGGATCGTCGTACTACGCTGACTATATGATCTTCTAACTTCTGACTTTTGTGAGATTCAGCCTTTATTATGTACAAAGCGTAATGCTAGAGGTAGTTGATTTTAGGGGTGAGCATGGTCCAGGTTAGACTAATCCATCCCCTAACCCTAGGACCAACCCGCACACTATTGGTTCTCAATTTTTGGGACCAAGGACAGATCCTATTGAGCTTAGAACCGAGGACTGGACCAACCTAGTGGATTCGGTCCGGTTCTAGGATCAACCTGGGACCAACCGATAAAATTTTTTATTTCATTGTTTGTACTCCCTAAAAAGGTGATTGAGGATTGGACCAACCCAATGGATTCGATCGAGTTCCAGGGTCAACTCGAGACCAACTAATAATTTTTTATTTCATTTTTTGTACTCCCTAAGAAGGCTACTGATGACCAAACATACTCGATGGGTTCAGTGATGAGCGAGGTCAGCTAAGAGAGGCGAGCGACAAGCATTGAGTAGGGTGAGTGTCAAGTGTCGAGTGGAGTGAGCATTGAGCATCAAGCAAGGAGCAACAAACCAGGCGAACATCGAGGGGCAAGCAACACAAGTGACTCAAAGCAAGTGAGGTGAGTGTTGAGTGGCAAGCGGAAAAGTTTTTTTTTCCTTTTTTTTTGGTAAAGGCAAGTGTAATTAAATAGAGAAAGTCAAGATACACAAAATCTGGCACCAAATACTTTCACTCATAATGCAAACATGCAGGATGAGTGGAAGAGAGCCGAAGTAAAAGCAAGGCAAAGGAAAACACAGCTGAACACCTAGCAGCACAAGCCTAGGCAAAAAACGCCACTAGGCAGATAAAACAACCTAGCAATCCATCTAACTACCTGAGATGAGTGTTGATTTCATCAAAAATAGAAGGGTCAAAGCCCCATCCATGCTGAAGCCGCCTGTTCCTAGGGTTGTCCGGCACATTGTTGAAGGTAAGAACTTTATCCTTAACGACTTTAATAAGGTGCTTCTTCAAAGCAGAGACTTGAAGCGCTTCACCCTGAAAGATGATGCTGCTCCTTTTCTTCCGAATTAAGTAGCACATGGCCCCAAAAGAAAACCGGGCAATGGAGTGGAAAAAATCCTTGCCAGAGAGGAACCTTAGAGCCCAACAGATGGTTTCCGCCCAAGGCCTATTTCGCCAAGGAAGATTACACCGCGCAACCTAGAAGAACGCAAGAGTCGCAGGGACATGGCACTCGAAAAAGAGATGATCAATCGAGTCCGGAGTGGCATTACAAAAAGCACATACTTCATAGTTAATTCTACCATAGGATAAAAGAAAAACCTGAGTAGGTAGGCGATTCCTAGTAATTAACCAAAGGTTAAATTGAAACCTATGAGCCATTGACATGTTCCAAATGAAGTGGGCCCAGGGAACTTGGTCCTTCTTGGTTCTTAGAATCTCCCAAGCTGAGGCTGCCGAGAAGATCTTGGAGGACGATTCACACCAAGAGAACCTGTCAGGGGCTCGAGCAAGAATCGGAGGAGAAAGATCCCAACAATCCAGAAGATATCGGAGATTCTGGCCTACCGGTGAGAGTAAATTGGCAACTGTCACTTGTGGAGAAAGACCCGAAATAGCAATAAGAGACTCAAGGAAGGAAAAGGCTCAGCAGGTCTTTCTGGTGCCAATTGTCATGCCAAAGTGAGACTGACCGACCATCACCCACTTTCCAAAAGAAAGAGAGCCTAAAATCCCTTCTTAATTTTAGAATATTCTTCCACGCCCAGGAGCACACAGTAGGAGTAGAAGAGACCCAAAAATTAACTCTCTTTAAGAAGTTAGAGTGGATCCATCGGCACCAAAGTGACTCTTTGTCTGTAAACAAAATCCATATATATTTAAGAATGGCGGCTTTGTTGCATTCTCTCAGCCTATGTAAACCAAGGCCACCCTCCTCCTTAGGAACACAAAGATCTTCCCAAGCAACCTTAGTTCCTCCACGGCCAAGGGATGATCCCTTCCAAAGAAATTGCCTCAAAATATGCTCAATATGGTCTAATACCGAATAGGAGAGGGTGAAAACACTGACCCAAAAGGCTTGAATAGAATGAAGCACTGACCTGATCAGCTGAAGTCTTCCTGCAAAAGAAAGAAAACGAAGGGTCCAGGATTGGACCCGAGCAGTGATCCGGTCAACAAGAGCAACGCAATCCGATTTTCCCAGCCTAAAAGAAATGATAGGCACTCCTAAATACCGCACTAAGCGGAGAAGTTGTTTCTTTCAATTTTAGCAAATTGAAGACTAAGAGAACAAATAAGATAAAAGAAAACGAGTACTAAAGAAAAATGCCGTGAAGAGCTGTTTATGCCATTTTGGATAACGTGAGGACTCCTCACAAAAATATTTTCCTCATTTGTAAATTATAACTATTGACGCCGTAAAAGACATTAAAAATCTAAGTTATTAAAGAATAATATAGAATTACTTGAACTCCTCCCTAAGAAATTGTTTAATATTGTTGATGCCATTTATTTTAGGGTTTTCTCTATATAAAAAAATATATAAATAATATATTATATATAATAGATATAGAGTCGGGGTTGATCCGGGTTAGACCAACATTGAACTCTTAGGACCGAGGATTAACCCGCATAGTGTTGGTTCAAGAATCCCAAGACTAAGGACCGATCCAATCTCTCTAGGAATCGGACCAAGATTGGCAAGGTTGGGTCGGTCCAAAGTCGATCCAGGGTTGACCCTAGATCAATGCTCACCCCTAGTTGATTTATCAGTGAAATCCATCTTCCCTAGTTTTTTTGAGTGAGAAAGGATGGCACTGTTTTGGTACTTCAAATGAATCTTTGCGTATGTCTTTTTTCGTGTACGTATTGATAACTCTGTTGTAAATGCTCGACTCTTGCTGATTGTGCATGGATTACTATCTTGTACCCAAAAATGAACATGTATTTACTTGTCTTATGCAACCCTCCTAACTCCATCGAAATCAATTTTGTGTGCAATCTTTAAATACTTTATTTCAGTTGAATTCGCTGATAATATGGTTGGTGCAATTCTTCAGGTACTATCATTTAATTCAAGGAATTGTGCTAACTATTCGTGATTCTTTTTCAGAAACGTTGACTAAGTGGACCTCCATAAAAAAGGCATGAAAGTACCACAATTTCATTTGGCTCTGGCTTATTATGGCGTCTAGAGGAAGTCGGCAATTATTGAGACATGTTTTGCTCTATAGATTAATTATTGCAAGAATTCAGTGCAGCCAACTCTGACGTAATATAGTTCTTTCCATCTGCCAATATTCAGTTAAGCTAAGATGGTTTTTAATCCAATCAAGCACATACATCTTCTTTCTTTGCGTGAAAAGGGACCCGGTTAGAAGACACTGCACGAACTCAGTGAGAATTTAACACAATTCAACTCTTATGCAGAATTTTTCTTTTTCATTTTTTATTTGCCAAAAAAAAATCAACAAAAAGGAAAAGTGGGTTTCTAACACGATGAGCCAGACTCGTCTTCCTTACTAGAATTGCAAGTTCCAACTTGTTTTGGACATGTATAGTGATGTCAAATAAGTTTTTATCGTAAGTCTACCAATGGTCAAAATCTTGAAGTTCCGTTCCTACACTTGATCCATTCCAGAATTCACCAAGTGCATGTTTACAGGGGGAACTAGGATACCTGTGTGATTGTCGGCGTATCTTGTGTCGTCTTCGGGCAAAACTCTTGCTCAAAAGATGTTCATCATGTCCCCAAGTTGAACAAGAGTCTTATTTCGGTATACATGGGTGGTCTTCATTGATTTCTTGTAATGTTTGCGTTCGATAAAGTGACTCTTACCAAAGAGGGATCGTTTATTAAGAAGGGCTATGCCAAATACAAGACGCGCTTGCTCATTTTGATGCATAATGATAGTAATGTCTTTTCATTACGCTTGTGGTGTTGAATTTATTTCTCATATTAACACACGTAATTATTGGCATTTTGAGCTAGGTCTTATTGGCAAGAGAACCATGGATAGAATGATACAATGTGATCTAATGCTTAAAATATTTAATAATATTCTTGATGAAAAATGGGAATGCTGTGTTCCAACAAACTCTAAAAGAAAATCGACTAATTCCATTACTAGATCTAACAGTATTTTAGGATTATTACAGATAGATATATGTGATAATAATAATGATTTAACTAGAGGAGGAAAAGATCCTTTATAACTTTTGTAAATAACTTTTCTAAGTACGCGTATGTTTATGCATTAAACAATAAATATGAGACAATTAGTAAATTTAAAATTTTTAATCACAAGTTGAAAATCAACCAAGACAACGAATCAAAAGATTTAGAAGTACTAGAGGTGGAGAATTTTTCCACGTGAATTTAATTCTTTTTTGTGAAAGTCATGGTATTATCCATGAAAGAACCGTGCCTCATGACCCAAATCAAAACGGAGTAGCTGAAAGAAAATAGAGAACTTTATGGAAATGATAAGTGCTATGTTATTGAGTGCTAATTTGCCACTAGTTTTTTGGGGTGAAGCAGTAAATACTACATGTTATATTACTAACAGAATTTTGCATAAAATTTTGGATATGATACCCTATGAAATGTGGAAATATAGAAAACCACAAAATTTGTAATATTAGAGGTTGGGGTTGGGTGCTTTAGTTTTGGATCTTTCTCATAAAAGACCCAAACTTGGATCAAAGGCTATTAGATCTATCTTTTTGACTTATGCAATAAATAGCAAACCACGTAGATGTTTAACTCTTAGTGCTAATATTATTAATTGAATAAAAATGAATAAATATTCAACATTTAACAATGAAAGATGCTAAGTATCTTGAACTAGACAAAGATTTGAAAAAAGAAACTGTTTCCTTAGATAATAGAAAACAAAGAAAATGAATGCTGAATGCAATTACTTTCATATGATGCTAACTTTAATATCAAAACTTTTGGTCAAATTATTCAAGTGTCATATCGGAGAATAAATGATCACTTGAGTGCCTCCAATTACAAATTCCACCAAAAGGTCCTACATGGTATTTTTAATATAATTTTATCCATATATGGTTTTTCTAGGTAAAAAAACAAGTCTAACATGGACGATTAAGTGGGCGTTCATGACAAAACTACCGCATATCCTTCAAATTTATGTTAACTTGGTTTCTCTCTCCCACTCTCTGTTCACACTCGCTCGCTTGCTTGTTTCCTATTTCGCTCGCTCTTTCATTCACTCAATCGTCATCATCCTCACTCACTCAATCGGCACGAGAAAAAAAATTAGGGCTCTATACGAGGGGAGAAAATAGGGCTCAATACTGGGAAAAAAACTCAGTTTTTGACTTGTTTTTTTAGCTGGTGCCGCTGCATACTGTTAGGGCGGTTGTTGTTGGGAAGGTTTTTGACTTGTTGTGAGTAAATCGGTAATTTACTCGTTTTATACGTAGTGAAATGAATATTTTAGCATATGAAATAATTTACTGATAGATGTCATTGCTTAGGGATTTTTTTGTTAGTTTGCTTAGTCGAGTATTCCTCTATGCAGGAAAAATTTAAGAGTGGATATCAGCTTCTTGAATTATCTATGTTTAATGAAGGTGCCTTAAAGAATATGAAGGAAAATGACATTAGAAGTGCCATAACTTTCGCATGATACTCACTTTGATATCAAAACTTTGCTAGATTACTTAAGTGTCAAGTCGGAGAAAAAATTATCATTTAAGCACCTTCGACCAAAAAAAAAAAATGCCTCCAGCAACAAGTTCCAACATTTCATCCCATGTGTCTTTTCCTTTAATCAAATTTTAATGTTTATCTGGCTTCGTTGGAAGAGGAAGTCTAATGTGGACGATAACATGGCCTTAAAACTCATTCTCTATCCCGTTCTCTCCTCTCTTTCTATTCCAAACATACGTTGCTTGGCTTGAAGCTCAACCGCTCAGAAAGTCAGGATTCACCTTCAGCGGCGACCAATTCGCTCCAAATTGACCTCAAAAGCAGTTTCTAAAGCTCCAACTCCACCTTCTACAGCAAGCACAATCCATTCCTCTCCCTCCCATCCCTCCCTCGACATCGCCACAGCCTTCATCTCCTCTCGTTCGCACCGCATCTACACTGCCTACATTGACACCTCCTCCAGCCTCCACATCTCCTTCCACAAAGGTTTGGCACTCCGTCGGCTCCCTTGCCTTCCGTCCCACCGCCATGGGCATCCGCAAGGACGTCGTCCTCTTCTAAACCTTCATCACAACTCTTTGTTACCATCTATCTTCAAAATCCCATCGCAAAAATTGCAATTCCGGTTAAATAAAATCACACAAATGAAGTAGCAAACCTCTATTGTAAGTTTCAATTACTAATTTTGCCAAAAATCCATGTTTGTAATATCAGGGGTTGAGGAAGAAGTTGAATCTTTCTCGAAATCATCTATTGTGAGGTTTGGGTTTGAAAAAAAGGTTGAATTTGGGAAAATCATGTGTTAAACGGCGTTGTTTAGGGCTATTAATGCTAATTGGACATATCGTGAGCAATATTGATTGAAAAAAAAAAAGTTAGAATATTGCTATATTAGATTTCCAGCATCCCAAAGTCGTACCTCAATGATCATTTTCTTAAAAAGTGGCATTTAAGTAATTTAATAAAAGATTACTATTCTTTATGGGCATTCCTACAAAATGAATTTAGATTTGTTTCAGGCTTACTCAACAACGACAGCCCTTAAGAGTGGATTATGTTCCACCATAATGCCATCTCTCTCGTCATCTCAGATAGCCAGAACAATCAGAGAGGGTCAAAAGCCTATGGAGGAGCCAGGCTACGATGTTGTCATCAGATATTTTCCATGTACTCCGTGAAAGAGGGTCTTTCAAATGATATATAGGCGACAGATCCCCACCAACTCCACAACCAAGGTCGGATTTAAAAAAGAGGCACAGCCCGCCTACAACATTTCATGTCGGAGTTATGGAAAAATGCAAAGAGTCAAGATCCGCTAGGATCCTTGGATCCATCCCTCGTCGTACCCCAGGACTACCCCCATTAATAAAAGCAATTATGCCCTGTCATGTTCATCTGGTATCGTTTTCTCGCCGAGTATTTCATTCAACTCTGGCACCTTTCTCCCAGTCGTCAATCTATCCAAAGAACGTGCGTCGAATTTAAAAAGGACAAAAGATGGAATGAAAGGGCACATCTTTGTACACTAGGTAATTTGAATTGCTTCTGGTACAACACAGCCTTCGTCCATTAAAATGAATAGAAGCCGAGCAGACAATAAGCCTCAGATACGGGTGTTGTCACTATTTGCTGCCCCTAAAAATCCACTTCTGCCAGAATTCTAGTTTGCAGCTCGACCCCATGAATGAGAGAGGGGAAGGGGAGAAAAACCATAAAAAGGATGGAGCACGAACCAAAAGAGCAAGAAAAATTGTGGACTAGCTCCATCCGTTCCCTCTTCCATTAAAGTTCGGTCCCCTCGAGTCTGATGAAGAGCTGGGCATATAGCTGGATCTCTTCTTCTTATGGGTATTCCATGTTAGTATATGCCCGTTCCACCCGACCTTCCTAGCACCCTGATATTCAGGTTTTTCGATGCTTTCAGTCTTCAATCTCTTCAGCCCAGAACCATAAGTATCTTCACTGTTATCCTCACTAGCCAAAGGCATATTTTCATCATCCAAGTCAACTGCACTGTCATGAAGTAACTCGGTGGACTCGGAAGGAAGCTGATCCTTTTTCTTCCCCTTAATTGAGAATTTAGAAATATCTTCCCTACTTTCACTTTCCAATTCCGATACTGCATCATTACTAGCCGAATCATTGGCACTTGAGACGATATCATCTCTCCTCTTTCCTTTTACTGAGAACTTTGATGACTCTTCTCCATTTTCATTTCCCCGTTCTGATCCTGTAGCAATTAACCCATTGCTCTCAGAAAGAGGGTAATTCTTCCTCTTTCCTCTGCCAGAAAGTTTAGAAATATCTTCACCATTTTCAACTGCCTTCATCCACTGCAAATCGCTCAGACTGTCTGCATAAAGAACCTCCTTTCTTCGTCGCTTTCCAGTGATGTTGCTGACATCATGATCAAAACCCTTGGACTTACCTTCATTCGCATCTGGTGTAGAATAGGCCCACTCTGGCACCTCATGATCTTCCATGAGACGGGACCTGTAATTTTCCCTTTGCCTTCTCTCCTCATCCATCTTCTCAAAGAGCCAAAACTCTTCCTCTGATCGTGCTGCAAGGCGATTGATCTCTCTCTCACTCGGCACATCTGTGCCCAATGATCTGGTACCTTTACGCATTATCTCTTCCAACATCTCTCTTCGGTCCCGAGCTGTGACATCAAAGTAACATGAATTTCAGACATGAAATTAAGAGAAATATACAAAAGGCACTATTTCACGGATATTTTTTTCTATATCACCCAAATAATAAGACTAGTTAGAAACTGGACAACTTCTGCAATATACGGCATTCTAAATTAATCCAAGACTCTGGCATGGTCAACAATCATGAATAAAATATGCAATTTCTATGACCCAATTTCTTCCTGAGTCTAAATGGCCTTGCTACAATTTGGCCAGCTGATCAGCGTACTGAATACAAAATAACACAATTACCTTCTACTCCTGCACCTCACTTTCTAGTTGCTTCTCAACCAGAAGCAAGGCATAACAAGCACACTTGTGTGTACCTGCAAGCATGCATGCTGCATGTGTATATACATCTAAAGCAAGCAACACAGCTAAATCAACTAGTACAAGTTCCTACCCAGTCACTGATAGGTCACAGCTTACTCATCCATAGTAAATCTTTAAAGAACAGATATCTCGCATAACTCTACAAGTTTCTTTCTCCCTTTTTCTTTCGCACTTCAGATCTGTCGACTGTACAAACTTCTATGTATTACCATAATAGGTGATTGAGCAATCATTGGTGGATGGTTAAGCACATGAGCACAACTCACCCGTGGAAGTCGTATTAAAAAGTCCAGCCTGGATAACCTTGGCATCAATACCCATCTTCTGTTTCGCACGCTCCAGAATTACCTCCTCAATTGATCCAACACTAACCAACACAAAAACTCTGACCTCTTTCTTCTGTCCGATTCGATGGGCCCGATCCTCTGCCTGTTGATCCATTTGGGGGTTCCAGTCACTGTCAAATATTATTACTGTATCTGCTGTTTGCAAATTCAAACCAAGGCCTCCAGCTCGAGTGCTCAAAAGAAACATAAAGAATGGGGAATTGGGAGCATTGAATTGTTTCAGCAAAAGTCCCCTTTCTTCAGTTTTTGTTGAACCATCCAGTCGAAGATATTTGAAATCATGAAGTTGCAAATAGATTTCAAGAATGTCCATGAGGCGAGTCATTTGTGAGAAAAGCAGGACCCTATGCCCAGATCTATGGAGTTTTGGGAGCAAGCGATCAAGTAGCTCAAACTTCCCTGATGCTCTGGCGATCTCATCCTTGCGCCACATGTTGTATTCCCCAACAAAAAGGTAAGGATGGTTACAACATTTGCGAAGCTGCATTGAGAGGTTCTGTAGAGACTTTGATTTTCCAGATCCTGAAATGGGTTAGACTAGTTAGCAAAGACATATATGCTTAAGTAAGCAGGTGACTAACAGAACCTGAAACCAAAACAAAGCCCCTAAAGTTACTTCTCATTATTCAAGTCCATTAGAGTAATATTCATTATTAAAGGACGACATGTGAAGCTTATTTATGAACAGGTGACACAATTAATACACTTCCTAATATATTTGTTTCTCTTGGTGTTAAGTGACGTCGTGGGACTGCAACATACAGAAATGGTCAAGGAGCATAAGCTACAAACCAGTATCTAGCCCAACTCTGCCAACATCCGTCACTTGCTGATAGTATACTTTCTGCCAAGCTGACATATCACATTTCAATATAACCTGGGACTTCCCTGGAAGGAACTTCTCCACTTCATCTTTCTTCCTTCTCAATATGAATGGTCTTATAACCTTGAGAGTGAAACATACGATTAATTAAAAAGAAGAAAATGGTCAAAAGTGGGACTAGATAATTTGACAACAAAAGGTTTATACATACTTGATGCAAACGATTAATGATTAATAACTCTTCTTCATCTGAGAGGGATACGTCACCACGGTCCGCAAAGGGTGCATTAAACCATTCCTCAAAATTCTGAATTGAATTGAAAATACTAGGAAGAAGAAAATTAAGCAGTGCCCATAGTTCCTGCAAACTATTCTGAATTGGCGTGCCCGTTAAAAGAAGCCTGCGTTGAGTCTGATAACTGCATAGGTGAGCTTCCATTAATTAGACCATTTCCCAAAACATCCCAACTAAATCAGTCAGCTGAACCAACAGATATAACAACATAAAGGGATAACAAATATTCAAAGGTAGTATTCAAATGGAAAAACAAAAATCCACCTTTTACATATATGCTTACTTTGTTAGCAGGCATTTCTAATGGTATAATCAATATAAAGCAGTTTAATGTGGATTAACTTGGGGCACCAACAGACATTTAATAATTTTCTTCTGGTCAAATTATTAAGATACACCTAAAAAATGCTCACTTATTAGATCTGTATGAAAAACCATTATCTAATAATTAAAGGAGTTGAACCATCATCTCCTGTTCATTAAAGACCTACAAATAATAGGGAACTGTATCTGAACACACAACTCATGTTAGAGCGAAACGCAATATTAGACATTTTTTTCTTTATGGGGGTTGAAGCAATATTAGACAATTGGATAGTTGCAATATGACATCACCAGCCTTGAATTTTTTAGTCAACCTATAGCAGACAAACGGACCTGCCTTTTATTCTAAACGTGGTTTTGACACAAATACTGGAAAAACATTCTGCAATTAAAGTACTGAGATTTTCCTAAGGTGGTCGAGGGAAGCAGAAGAAAATCACTGCCTTTGTACTGATGTAAAGGTAACATGCTCCTTCAATGCGTATCTAGGCAAAGAGTATTACTCATCTACACCAAATCATGATAGTGCTAATGACTATCCTTGTTGTTTAACAAAATATAGTAGATGGAAGACAACTATGCAGTATCGCTGATGAAGCAAATAAGGCATAAATAGTTCATCAAAAAGAGGTTCAGTGTAACAAAAGTGACTCAGCTATAAATGACATGAGTAAAAACAGAATTCTCAGCGGTTAAAGATGTCAATATTGATGGCAATAGTCAGTTCAAGCATAGTGCACCAATGGTGGATTAATCAAGCAACTCAAACGTCAGTAGCATCATACCCAGATACAAGAGTCCTTGAAAGAGAACATTCATGATTCTTTAATCGATGTCCTTCATCTATAATCAGATACTGCCACTGAATTTTCTTCAGGAATGCTTTATCTCTCATGATGAGGCCATAATGAGTAATTAAGACATTAAATTTCCCCTCTCCAGATAACTCTTCCCTCATCGCCTTCCTCTCATCCAGACGTCCATCATAAAGAATAGCTGCAATACTGGACATGAAGAAAATAATAAGCATCTGAAAGTGAAGTGAGGCATGCAAGCAACTGCAAGCCCATCACATACGCATGAGAGAGAGAGAGAGAGAGAGAGAGAGAGAGACCTTGGAGCCCAAGTAGAAAATTCAATAATCCAGTTTGGCAGTACAGCTTTTGGAGCTACTATCAAATGAGGCCCTGCAACACCCTTGTTTTCCATAAGATAGGCAATCAATGAGATGGTTTGTATTGTTTTCCCTAACCCCATCTCATCAGCTAGAATACCATTTAGGTTGTTATTAAATAATGAAACCATCCACTGAAGTCCTTCCAATTGGTAGGGCCTCAATTCTCCACCTTGAAGCATGGATGGCTGCTCATTTACCTGTAGAATCCACAATTGATTTAGACTATAGTAAAGACAGGCAAACTGAAGTGATAAAGAACGTAATGGAATTTTTTCGGTGGAAAAATGCATATCGGGCCATTCACATGAGAGTGCCTCCATAGCATTCTAAAGGTTTTACGAAAGATTGAAAAATCAAATGATAAGAATCTTAGATTCATCAGAGAGATCAAATGCTGAAGCCACTAATTTTTCTCATTTAGATCACTTTATAGCTCATAAAGGTGGTAAGAGAATATATCACAAAGGCATTTATGCAAAAAAAGGAAAGAAATAGATAACAATGGCTTTACCTTTTCCTGAATGGAATGAATAGCAGAGTTATATTGCCGCTGACCCTCAAGAAAGTCGCTGGGGTCATCATTGCGATCTGATTCAGAGACATCAATCTCTTCCTCAGGAAGTCCATCCGCAGGAGTTCCACTGCTTGAAGCATCCAAATCAGCTTCAGAATCTTTAAGATCCTCACTTTCGTCAGCATGTCCAGCATCTTTTTGACGCTGGACAGCAGCTCCCAAATTGTGAAGCAGCTTGTTTGTTTCTGCAAGAAGCGTATTCAATCGCTCATTTTTACTTTCCTTTACCATTTTCATATATGCTTCCTGATCATCAGCCTTCAAAGCTTGGAATCTCAATTTTTCAGCACGGGTAGCCCGCTGTCTTTGCCTTGCATGCCAGGCCTGCATCAAACGATAATTGTAAGGATCGAGATAAGGAACATTTAAAGCAGAAGTTTATGTATTCTTATCTCCTAATAGTTAGTATGCATCAGATAATTTTTATGGTCGCGTTCAGCCTAACAGAACCCGTACAGTTCATACCACATCAGTTGTAAAGTTGTTACCTTCTGAGATCCAACATTAGCCAAATATCCCGGTGAACAGTTCCTCCAAAATAGAACTGGGAACACTATTAGAATAATCGAATCCAATATTAGGCTTCATAACTGATTTGAGCCATTATTCCTAATTGGTCAAAAATAATAGTACTACCCTAAATGTGAATGAAGAGTAAAACTATCTCATACAAAGCAAAGGACAGTCTGGAACTTTCAAGCCCACTTCTAAGTTGGAGTAGTTTCGTCATCCTATTTCACACTGAAAGAACCCAACCTTCTTTGTTTCAAGTGCATGAAGGTTGCTTTCCAGACAAGAAAAAGTTTAGCGGACTCATTTGACTAAGGTTATCCTATTCTCTTGAAGTGCATGAGAACTTTCATAGGCCAGATGATTAATGTGCCTGAATATATCCAATCCAGCATGCCCCACATAGACCTAGCATCAGATCTTTGACTCAAGATGACCATATTCTGAGAATAAATATGAGCTCAGCCTGCAGTGCCAAACCATCACAAGAACCACATTCTAATATCGACTTCCCATTTTGTGACAGATAAATGAAAAGAAAAGAATAGGAGAGAAGGATGCCCACCTGGATCCCATCATTCCTCTGCTTTCTTTGCTTTAGAGAAGCCTGATTTTGTAAATGGAATTCTCGTACTGCATTAAGTATTTCTGCAAAAAATTTCCTTTTTTTCGTCTCTACAAGATTCTTTTCTTCTTCTTCCAATCTCGAGAGCCTCTGCAAATCAAAATTGAGCTACCAGCATCAGAAAGAAGCTTTTCTCCACATTCCCATCCATGTCTATAAACAATTGAAAAACAAATGTAACTAAAGGGTGCATCAATTCAAAGTTAGTTATGGACTTTGGCTATTGCCATATAGAGTAGGAACAGATTGTACATATGTATTTCTAACAATGAATTCCTAACAAGATATTATCTCATCTTATCTCATGTAAGTCATATCACAAAACTGTTCCAGTATTTCCCCTCCATAGCCATGTAATAAGTGGTGCATCTCCAATTAGATTACCTCAGCATCCCGTTTCTTTCTGAAATGATCATCAGCTTCCACAGCAAAAGCATCACCAACACCATATGGAGTGCGGCGCAATCGCATCATACCCCAGTCAAACAACTGCTTGTCAGGGTATGCACAGTTCAAACGAAGCCAGTACTCTGAACTCACTTGGGAGCGAACCTTACTTTGCAAATCTGCTAGCTGAGAGAAAAAAGTGTTTCCCCGGAAATTCAGAACTCTAATCATCCCACAATATCCAAAAGCTAAATGAAACACATGAATATCCACATTTGCTGAAAAATAAATTACGCCATGCAACCATTAAACTACATAGCTGACTGAAAATCCAAGAAACAAAACAAAGGTTGCCAAGGAAATCACTAGCTTAATCATGAGGATCTAGTTGCTGTTGAATGCACAAGACATTTCAAACAGTTACTGCTTGTGTAGCCATTCATCACACAAACACAGTCAGCAATCTCCTACAATAAAGATTCAGACATCTGACGGCAGCCTTTTCAATTACTCCAGTCTAAATAAGGAAGAGTTATGGATCTCACGACACAAAACATTCAAATGCTATAATCACATTAAAATCTCAAGACCAAGATCCAATGAACAGTCCTTTGTACAATGCATTTTATAAGGATTAAAGTAATAAGCAAAACAATCCAAAGAATGTCAAGCAAGTATTTACCTTCAGTCCGTAAAGTTCAAGTAAGCACTTTGTCTGCAGATCATCCCCTCTAGTTGATGGCAATTCTAATCCACATTTAAAGCATCAGTTAGAGAGACAGAATAAGTGTAACATGCGGCTTCAAGCCCTAGATGCATACTGAACATGAAGCAGTATGCATGCATTCGATAAGCAACCTACTAACTAATATTTTTTCTCGAAAACAGGAGAACTCGTGCTACAACATGCCAAAGTATAAAGTGAATCATGTGAGGATGCATGACAAATTTGAGACCATAGTAACCTTCAAGTTCACTTATGCGATGCTGGACTTGGCTTTGAAGACGCTTTTCCATTGATTCAGCCAGTTTAGAGCCTGACATGCAATTTATCCGCTGTCTCAATAGGGCATCCTCAAATTCTGCAAGTAAATCTCGTCTGCCAGAGTTAACATGGTCAACCTGCATTAAAGGTACCACAAAACATGAATTTTGAAAGGGGGAAGAACAGAAATTTAATCGAACAAGCCAGCATTAGAAGGAGCAAATAGTGTTTCTCGATAATTAAGCACAGCCAGTGATATAAGATGACATGATAGCTTCTAAATTACTCACAACTATGCAAAACCTCCCAATAGAGGTTGGACCCAAATACCTAATTTACAAGCACAACCATTATAAGGCTCCAACAACAAGAACAACCAAAATTCCAAGCGAGAATGATAACCAGAGAGACGTTGTATCTTGCAGAATATTGCGCAAAGAAAATTATGGCAATATAAGGAAGAAACCAAATTTATATTGGGTTTGCTCCATAGAATACGCAAACCCAAGGAAGTCCACAAAACTCTACTTGTCTAACATATGCTCGCAATACCGCCCTATCCAAGACCCTCACATAGCACCGGACGGCCATCCGAAAAAAATCACCACAATTCGCACGCAATCACCAAAAACTGAAGAGGAACCGCGCAAAAACCCTAAAATTCACAAAAATCCCCCAGCCCGGTCCCCGAAATCCACAACGCGGGCATTCCACGATCTCTTCAAAAACCCCGAAACCGAAAGCGAAACGCCGCAGAATCCCCATCGCGAACCGCTTCGCACCATCAAAAAAACCCCCTAAAAAAAGATCAACGACCGAGAGAAAAAAAAAAAACCCTCACCGGACCCTTCTCGACCGCCGCCGGAATCTCCTCGGATCCGCCGCCCGCGCCGCCCTCGTCGTCCCCCCCGCCCCCGTCCCCGCCGCCGCCGGCGGCCGCCGCGTCGTCGCAGATGGAGGAGACGGCGCTGAGCAGGTCGGGGGGCAGGGGGAGGTTGCGGGAGATGAGGCCGAGGGCGCACATCAGCGACTTCGTCTTCCCCGCGCGATCATCGAGCGGCGGCGAATCATCGCGCTCCGGCCGCTGCTGCTGCTGCGGCGGCTGCGGCTGCTGCGGCTGGGGCGGGGGCTGGGGGCTCTCGAGCTGAGCCACCATGGCGGGAGGCGCGCGAACTCGAATCAACGGCTCGTTTTCAGCGTGCTTTCTCTCCTCCCCTCTGTTTTTTTTTTTTTTAACTGTTATTTAAAAAGAGGGCCAAAATAAAGGTTGGATTTTTATGCTGGCTGGCTTGGCTTGGCTTTTGAGTTCGAGCGTGAGAAATTGAAAAAAAAAAAAACAAAAATATGAGAGCGAGAGAGGCTTTGGCGATGGATCAGGGAAGCGCCTTCTTTCTCCCTTTTCTGTGTCTCTCGTGTGAGTTTTGTGCCCGGGGAAGAGAGGCGTTGCGGGGGGTGGAATTACCGGAATGGGCATGCGCGTGTCTTGTTATGACGGAACCTGCCACTCCGTTCGGCCGGTGGAGTTTTAAAGGAGGGGAGCCCGACATCTAATTCCTTTCCCTTTTTTTGATTTCTTTTCTAGATTATCCATATGGAGTTTCTTTTTTGGGCATGGAATTCCTAATTTTCTTTTCATTTTGGTCTGATAATGGGGAGAGGTTAGGTAAGGATTTAATTACATTCCCCCAATTGTAGGTTTCCATTAAAATGTTACCGAATTTTAGAGAATAAATTATTATTAAGAGAATTTTAACCTTGCTAGAGAGCGTCACATTTGATATTCCAATGGAGCTCTAGCTTGATGCCATGGCGGAGCTCAAGACCTCTTGATATGGAGCTTGAGCTAGACAAGCATTGAACCAATTAAATGAAGGTAGATATTGTATCAATTCCAATTTACCCATGAAAATTGACACATTCATTCGATCATAATGGCTATGCAAGACAAGACAAACAAAGAGTACCGTGATATTGATTTCAATTTATCCTACGTGGTCTCTTTCTCAACACTCATTCCACTATTCCATCAGTGTTCCTAACTTCAATGCCGAATTCAATCGACCTTACATCACTCCCAATCAACATCACTCGGCATATCAACTTTGTCAAACGAAGTGATACGGAGATCAGATGAACTCACATTGAAATCGTTGCATATACTGATCACTAATCAAAATTACAGCATGCATGACTTTGTATCGACATATTCTCGATCAAGCACAGGTTTAAATATAACTGAAACAATGTCCAACGAAACACCAGTAAGGCGACAGTAACAGGAGCCATACCTCAGTTTCCAGCATCAAATGGAAGATCCGAAGGACATGATCTTGGAGCTTCTATGGTACTTTTTTCCTTTCTCTGGAGTTTATCCCTTCACACTATTCTTCCATAGGGTGATATGCTTCGGTTGCTTCGCTTGCAAGACTAGTCTGAACGTAACATGTCCACCACTGCATTTTCAAGTAAGTACAATATATTAATCAGAAGTCTTCAAATTATTGTACTTGACCTCCACGCTCAAGGGCTCATCTTCCATCTTACATTTAGATTATTTAGAGTTTTAAGTTTTATATTTAGTGTTTACTTTGGACTAGTTAGGTCCATTGTCAATGCAACAAACTAATTTTTCCTTTTGCTATAGATTTAGGACACTTAACCTTTATTAGATACAATTATCTCGAATCGTGTATAGATATCAACGCTTCATTTCATGGAAAAGCAATGATTTGGAAAACACTTTCATTAAAAAAAATCGATTATATTGCTTATAAAACTGAATAAACGAAAAAAAAAATTCATTGTCTACGAAATTGTTCATATATAAATTATTGTTGATAATGAAAAGTTTTTTCATTAACTAATTATTTCAAGCAATACAATTGATCATTTTTTTGGAAAATGTTTTCCAAATTATTTATTTCTTACGAAACAAGTGGAGTATTTAACCTCCTTAGAAATTTTCTACAATCTTTTCTAGATTATTTGACAATTAATGTTTTATTGTTAAATGATAGCATCAAAGCGCATTCTAGATGTGGTATATTTTATTCTAATTCTATGTGCTTTTCCCTCTACCAAGTGCACTTGGTCATCGACATGATAAGACTATGAGCGATGAGTGCCCTTTACACAAGGCACTATAATGTTCTAGAAAGAAAAAGAAGGCACTCTAAGGTTAAAAAGGATTACTGAAGTTTGATCAAGAGAGAACGGAAATTCCAACCTGCTCGCCTTGAGTTCTTTGACCATCCACAGCTCCTCTCTCGAACGTATTCCACAATGAACTCGAGAGCATCATTCCTCTTGTGCAATGAACCAGCGAGTTGATTTAAGGCGCCCAAGAATTCAAGACCCTAGTCTCCAGGAGCAGCAATAGCAATAAAATTTAACTCTGACATTCTCTCGATCACTTGATGTGCACCACCAAGTCTCTCAAGCATGCCCTAACAACTTTATTCCGATACCACTTATTACGGGTCGACACTTGAGGTTGTGATGGTGCGGCGCTTAGGGTTTCTTTGAGGCTTAAGGCTCAGCCGCTCACTTGGCACACATCAAATCGGAGAGAGAGAGACTCTAATGAGAGGAGTGCTTTGAAGAGAATGCTTTTATTGTTTTTCTCCGTATCGGAGTTGAGAAATGATACAAATGAAGGAGAGGTGACCCTTATTTATACATGAGCCTACTTAATTATAACCGTTGATTTTCCTTTCATCTAATGGTGGAGATACGAACTTCATATTTACCAACTCTCCTCTAATACAAGCATACCTTACGTATAATACCTTCGAGAATATTCCAGGCTGTTCATGAATCTATAGATCCCGAAAAGTTTTGAGACATGTCTTATGCATCTTGACCACCTCCTCAGCCTATTATTTCCTTAAAACCCTATAGGCACGAGGTTGTGGCTCAGCCTGGAGCAGTGACGCGGTGGTGGAGTGACGACGGCGAGGTGACCATCGTCGGTGATGGAGGCCCGGAGGAAAGGCGCGGCTAAGTTGTGGTTAGATTTGGTTTCGATACGGTTTCCAAGGTGGGAAGATTTGGGAACAGGGGGAGGCCAAATGTGAAAGAAGAACGACTTGTCATAAACAGGACTATTCCAATAAATGATGCAATTTGAAGTAAAAATCACAATAGTGATGATGCAGATTATATAAAATTGATATGGGTACAAAAATGGCAATCCATTTTTAGATTTTCTTGAAAAAATTGCACTAGTACAAACATATACAATTGGAGGAGGAGAAAGAATACATCAACCGTAACCTACAGAGTGCATCAAAATAAAGCATGATTTGATCGAACTTGTTTTGCTAATACACTAAACTTATATGACCAAAGGACGGTCAAAATCACACTCAAATATCCATTAGTCAAAGAAGTCTTCATTTTATCTTACTTGACCCCCATCTCAAGCGGCCATCTTGCAAGTTATATTTACATCATATATAGAGTTTTAACTTATATCTTGAAACTTTAGTTTGTACTTTGGTTAATTATTAAGTCCATTTGTACTTCTGCTATATAATTAGTACATTTGGCTCTTATTAAATACAATTATCTCAAATCTTGTATACGTATTGACACTTAAACTCATTTGCAATCATCTAAAATCTTTCATTTTCTAGCAATTAAAATTATTTTTTTCACTTCGACAAATAACATCGAAGCACATTCTACATGGGGTAAATCTTACATACTAAAAGATTTAAGATCAAATTAGCAATTCATTAAAATATTTACTTTTAAATTGATACAACTGAAAGGTTTATGAATAAATTGATCTTCAATAGGTTGAGAACTTTTTGAACAATTTTCCTATCATTAACATACTAAGACCGTGAGTGTTGAGTACACTTAAGTTTTTATGCAAGGCACTATAATGTTGTTCTAGGAAAAGAATATTTTCCAAATCATTTATTTTTTCATGAAAATTATTGTCTAAAGTTAAAAGGTTGATTGAAGTTTGATCTGGAGATGATGAAAATTCTGACCTACTTGCCATAACCGTCTCGCAAGCCTTGAGTTCTTCTTTGACCATCCTTAACTCCTCTCAAAGGTATTCCATGATGAACTCAAGAGCATCATTCCTCTCGTACAACGAGCAGGCGAGTTGATTTGAGGCGCCTAGAATTCATCAGCAAGCGTTTGCTCGACCACGTAAATCCACTTGACCCTTGTCTCCAACAGCAGCATTAGCAGCAGCATCCAATTCGAACATTCTCTCCACCGCTTGGCGTGCACCTTTGTATCTTTCCGTCGTGCTCCGGATAACTTGTTCCAATACCACTCGCTACGGCTTGACCCTTGAGATCGCGACCACGACGCAACACTCAGGCTTCGTTCGACTCATTCGTTCCTAAATAGAGTTTCCCGAGCCCGGCCCTCTCCCGAATTATCACTTGTTCCTTTTTTATTTTCTTCATAATTGGGCACTGCGTCAACTTCGATAGAGCGATCGACAACCTGCCTTTGGATTTCCTGTTCCTCGCCAAAAGCGCCCTGAACCAGTGCAACACCCCCACAGTGAAGAGGTTCCACTCACCAACTTCGATTTCTACTGCGCCGACCACCCCAAGGTCGACTTCCGGCTCCGCTTCGCGGCGCGGCGCCGTGTGGACGATCTCAACCTGGGGTTCTCTATGGAATCGGCGTACTTTTATGCCCTGCCGGAGCTCTTCTATTGCTTGAGTTGGGTGGTGAGGCTGGAAGAAAGATTTTGTGTTTTCTCGTTGGATAGGACTACTATTAGGTAGCCTTGTCTCAAGTTCTTGTGGATCAGAGATGCGGAGTTAAGTGATGATTTCCTCGGCCAAATCTTCAAAGGGAAGTCCTGTTTTAGAGTCCTTTGAGTTGTGCGGGTGGTCGGGGGTAAACAAAATTATAATAGAATAAACAAGCGTGAAAGAGTTGGTATTCGATAAAGCAGAGAAAATTTGGGCACCGCATTTGATATCGTTGCATGTATCGGGGACGTGGTACTCCAGTTGATGGTTCAAACTCAACGATATATCTTCTTTGGTGGAAGCCAAGGTAAATTTTGTCATTCGAGACATGAGGTTGGGCTGCACCAAGTTCCCACAATCACCATTGGCAGCTGGTGTTTGGAGGTACGAGCTCAATATTTTTACCATTTATAAAGACGTGCTCTTGTTGATTGGCGTCTGTGATTAGCACTATTTCGTGGCGTTGGTCGCCCCGGCTGAGTGAGCTCAGCTTTTTGGGGCATTCTAGTCTTTCATCAAGTGGAATCATTGAGATCGCATGTAATTAATTCAGCTGATGGGATGATATATAACTTTGTGTTCCAATTTACAAGATAAGGAAGTATTGTGAACCTTGGAGCTTACTCCCTGTGTTTAATTTCCAATAAATGGGTCTGAGATGAGTCAACCTTTGGGACAATGAATGCCCGCTAGATCTAGGATCAATGCAACATTCTTAGACGTGATTTTCACAAGAAAAATGCATGAAGAGATTGTTTGAAAAGGTTACATTTTCAATTCATTCTTTCGGTTTGTAGAGAAAATTCTATTCTTTGGAAATATGAGCAATGGATCTAGTCATCTGAGGTTGGAAATCTCGGCACATTAGGCTATTGTTCCATAGTCATCTTATAAAATATTCTCACCGTATTTTACAATGGCCATGGATGGATTAACTTGGAAACTTAAGTCAGCAACGAGGTTCCCTACCTCATGTAACTAATTACTAGAATTTTCAGTCCTTCAAATATCACAAATTCTATGTGAGAGATCATAGATAGAAACAAAGTGGAATGACTAAGCTTCAAACATAAAAACAATAAGGTGCTAACATCTTATCTACGAAGACTTGATTATCTTCTCAACTCATATTTGAGATACTTTACTTTTTTTGCATCATCATTTAAGCTCATGAAAACTTACATATTGTCTATCTTTTCCTTTAAATAAGAAATTGCAAAAAAGTACAAGTTTTTGTCTTCCCCAATCTCAAGTATAGAATTCAATATCTCTATGAGGTCCTTATAAGAACCAACTAAATTGATTGTTTTAGATGCAGCAATGGCAGTGCTCTTACTCTCAACAACTGTAAGCATACATAAAATGATTGATATATTTCTTTCGTTGTCTCTTTAAGATCCAGAGGCATTGCGGCGGAAGCGACACTTCAAATCTAGAACGGTCGCTCTCCGGGAAGCATCGCATACATAAAAGGTATCAATTCTTTAAAGAAATTCATTTGTTCATTTCTACTTGTTGGACTATAATTTTGTTATTCTCTATTCATGTTAATTTGGAAAAACTAGTATTAATTAGATTTTCTATGTCGCTTGCTCAATGTGCTTAGATTCTATCTCTTATGAAGATGGAAGAAGTGCCATCTTTATTGTTAAAATGTCAAAATCTAACACTATATGGACCAGTTAATCAATATGACCTTCTTGCGATAGCATACATGCTACGAGGTTCACCATGCTGGCTTTACCTGAATCGTAGAGAGAAAAAGTCTCTAGATAAAGGAGCTATGGAAAGAAAGAAGCATTTGTATTACTAAAAGGATTGGATTGATACAAATGAGGGGAGGGCACCCCTTCTTATACTAGAGGCCTTCAGATTACATCCGTTGATCGACTTTTTATCCGGCAGACGAGATCGCACCGCCATATCTACCAACTACCAACACTTATGACATGAGACTTCTAGAATTTGACGTAATGACCGTATCACCCTCCCTTGGAATGTTCCAGAAGTCTTATTGTTGGGAATCCAAGCAAGCACAGGAGGTCCTCCTCGAGAAGGCACGGCCCTTTAGCTCCAAAAACCTCTTGGCCATGACAATGTACTGGAGGTTCCCTTGTTGCCATGTAGCATTAGGATCTTGAACTAGGAGTGTAGCAATGTGCACTTAGAAGGAGAAGATGTTTTATATGTATAGATGAGTTTAAAAGCTTAATTTGATTAAGACTCGTTATAAAGGAAAACTAACTAGCATTTGTAGTGAACAAATGAAAGTTGTTTGTTTGAAATTTCAGCGAGTCAATAAATTTTTTTTCCTGTGGATCCACATATGATATGGAGTAAATTTCTTAAATGAGGTAATACATGCAATTTGAGCTTGATGAAGAATCTCAAGAATGTTTTAACTTTGACAAAGGAGTTTTTTGTGTTCACGTAAAGGAACTTTCAATGTTTGGCGAAACATCTCAAGAGAGTTGAGATCATCGGTTTGGAAGCTAATAGTTTTGAGTTGAAACATCTACTCGCCCTAATTAAGCTTCTTCTTGAAATACACGTGCTAGAGAAGTTTATTATCAAGGCTAAATTGCCCATACAATATGGACAAAATTGTTTTGAAGCCACATTTCTGTCGAAACTACTTGCTGTGAAAAAAGATGTGCTCACCTGTCGAAGAGATTCCAAAAATGTTGACGTAATCTTCGATTATCCTTCTGAATAGGTGTACTTAGAAAAGCATATGGACGGCCGAGTTTCAGGTTGACCTCATGGCAAGGTATGTTGACCTGGGCACTACACTGCTCTTTCGTATTGACACTCTTTTGACGGTAAAGCTACCTGAATGTGACAGTATTAGGCTTTTTAACAAGCATCTGATTTGCTCTTGTTTCAAGTTTCATTCTAGTTGTAAATATGAACCTCTCAAGGAAAGAGTTTAATGCTAGTGCTTTGGTTAAAGGGGAATTTTTTCCCAACAAAAAGTTTGCAATTGGAACTAAACTTTATTTACGGTTTGATTTGGTTCGGGTTTTTGAAAATCAAAACAAATCGTGGATTCTCGAGTCTTCCCATTAGCTCCGCTAGGTTTTATTGGATGTTCACATGTCATTTTTTAATTTGATGGTCACAGCATATCAAAAAAAATAAAAAATAAAAAGTCACATGACATTTTTTGTTCACTTAAAATTGACGAAGTTAACGAAAAGATCCAAATACATCAAAGTTGTATGTTTGAGTATTTAAATGCACGCGATTCAAGTTTTTGGAATTCAAGTGCATTGTCATAAGAAAACTTGTTCTATAATTATCCAAAAAAAGCATATTATGTAGCTTGTCCTATAATTATCTGAAAAAAAAAGGCATATTATGTAAGACTTCGAGTTTGGCTAATTCTTTGGAGTAAAATCTAATTATTTTTTACAAAAAAAAAAAGGTATGTAAGACCTGTTTTAAGTTGCACGAACTTTTAAATCTGAAATTTAATATAAACTGACGGCATTAAAGCAGGCTATTATATGCCCTTCTTTTTGGCCTGTTAGTAGGTTATCACTAATTGAAAAAGTATATTTCAACTGCTTCAACTTTTAAATGTTCTACTTTCTATTTATGATAATTTTGAAAATTTTGCAGCACTTATAATTATATTTTTTTTATTTAACGTGAAACACTTGAAACATTTTAAAATGTTTACATAATGTAAAGTCAATTCATATATTGTTTTTTCATCCTTTTTAGTTTCAGATTTTAAAGCAAAATCATGAGCAAAAATATTGAGTAATTTTTCTGTGATTCACAAACTCGTGGGCGATGCTCAAATATAATCAACCATACTAGAATTAAGTTCTCAAATATTAATCTATTGAATTAAATGACATTTAAATTACTGGATAACTCAATTTTCATACTTAAATAATTAAGATATTAATTATCATAATTAATTAAAGCGATTTCATCATTATTGATAGTTATAATTCATTTCAAAAACTGCTGAAACTTAATAGTCCCTGACCCGTAATCGTCAAGTTGTCTATGATTTATAATCATTACCATAATATAAAAAGATATCGATGCAATATTATATGATATTAGGATTTAACCATCATATAATTAAGGTAAAATTCTATAAAAAAAAATGCCTAAAGTGGACCTATTTTCAAATAATAACCTAAAGTGCCGTCATTTTTTCTAATAAAAATCTAAAGTGGACATTATTTCAAATAAATGGCTAAATTGCTATGTCAATATCAAAGAATGGCCTAATCTCACTGACTGACAAGGGCATTTTTGTCCTTTATTTTTTGATTTTTTTTCCTTTTTCTATATTAGATGAAAGATAAATTAAAAAAGGGGAAGGGAAAACAACAAGGGCCTGCAGAGCCCTTGTCACCGCCACTCCACCATCGCCAAGGGTCGGTGAGGGCCTGTATTGCTGGGAAGGGCTAGCGATGGTGGGGAAGCAACAACAAGCCTAATTTCTTTTCTTTTTGAAATAATTTAATATATTTTAAATATGATTTTAAATTAAAATTATATTGGACAAAAATGCGTTTGACCAATCAGAATATTTAACCAGCCGACAAGGTTAAATCCTTATCTGAAACTGTCAAGACTATTTTAGACGCTTATTTGAAAAAAAGTCAACTTCAACCTCTTATTTGGAATTTTCCCTTTTATTAAAACTAATAAGAAAAAAAAAATGAAGCTTGCTGATGTTATTATTAAATTATCCTATTACCAAATAGATTATATATTTTACAATATCCATTCCGAGTTTGATTTATATTCATGAATTCACAAATCAAAGGATGAGGGGTTCACCCTTTCCCTTTGCCTAACTAAAAAGATGGAAAGTTTCGACCCAAAAAAAAAAAACTAAAAAGATGGAAAGCGGTCGCTAGAGCAAAAACTAGCCAGCGACAACTCAAGAAAAGTCTCACAGCTTGTGCTCGATGCTCTCCCTCCCTCTCTCTCTCTCTCTCTCTCTCTCTCTCTAAAAGAAGGTAGAAGAAGAAGAGCAGCATCAACTAGGACCGCTCAACGAACCCACAAAGGCCACTCATCAAGACCACTCATGGCCCACTATTCGGTTCCATTTCCCTCATCAAAGAGCCTATCATTTCCACACACGGTTCAGACATGATCAGAAGCCAAACAGCTTTCTTGGAGGCATCAAATGGTGCGTAATTTTCATGTTTCCTCTCGATGGGTGTTTTGGTTGTTCTCTTTCTGAGTAGTGGTCTGGCCTTTTGGAGCGATGACCGCACAAATACAAGCAGGTCCACCAGGCATTTTGTGGTCATGTAGAATGTGTGTTCGTTTCTGTGTAGTTAGGTAGCTTGAAAGATGTTAGCTTTAGCACTGCTAAGATATTTGCATATAATATCTGTAACCAAACTTTGCAAATCCGGACAACGGGTGGTCCATGTCCCATGTTGTCTCTCTGGTTGCAGATTCCTTGGTAGCGGAATCTTTTGTCGTGGCAGAAGGGGAATCAGTTTATGATTTCTACTGGTACCCATACATATCTGCTACACCAATTAATGAACATGGTTATTTTTTCAGCCGTGGTTATTTGTCCTCCGGTAATTAGCCACAGCTAGAATTGAGCTTGGAAGCTTTTCATTATTCAGACCCGGTTAGCTGTGTATTTGCATCAACTACTTGGGATCATCTGATTCATGTCTTAACTGCTACTACCGACAGGTCAGAATTGTTAAGTTTAGTTTAGAGGTTTTAAGATCTCTTAGGGAGACTTTATGGGAGCCATATAATCGTTTCGGGGTACACTGAAGTTGTAGATCCTGAGCTTATCACACGTCTTAAACCCAAGGTAGAATTGTCGGGTAAGATCCATATGATAATTTTTGGTGACTCGGGTCGGGTCACGTGAGAGGGGCCTGCTATTGGGCTTTTCATTGGTGAATCTATGAGCGACAAAACTGAGCACGACCAATGTATTTGAACAAAACCGAGGGAGGTCATTGATAAAACTGGAAAAATATGAATTGTGGATATAAAGATAAACAAATAATTGAGTTGATGAAGCACGCTCCTTTCATTGATACTTCTTCATACAGTACAAGTAGCTAGATATCACCTTCCCTTAATCACGGTGGAAGTTGAACAGCAATTTTTTTTTTTTTTTATGATCCGGAAAGCACCGTACAACCAGCAACCGGAGGCGTAAACCCGGGGTGACCCGTAAGGACCCACCTCGGGTTTACCCGCAGGGACCCACCTCCCACGGGCTACAGATAAGTTGTGCAAATGATGAGGTGGGGAGTTGAACTCTAGCCTTGCGAGTGGCCAACGTGCAACTCCACCATCTCTGCCATCAACGGGATGGGTAAGTTGAACAACAATTTGATTTACATTAAGATCGAAGAAAATCAGATCGAGGGGAAAAAAACTCTAGATGATCAACTCGTGAACGCTCTACTTGATATATTCTATTTGTGCTGATTTGTAAAGATTATGCACTATATTTGTGGATGGATAGAGGAGGACTGGCAGGGACGTAGCACTTTAGTCATTTGTCATGCAAGCATACTTAAATTATTATAAAGTTGATGCTAGACCTTCTCGTTTCCAGTCAAATCCAATTAGTTGTGTTGGGTATTTATATTTATTTTGAAGTTTAGTGTTCAATAGTGGATCTAAACTTTAAGCAATATCACACATTGACATTGGACTATATTTACATCTTTATATACAGGAAAAGTATTTTAAAAAAATCTTAAACCTAGCCATATCACCCAGAATGGCCGACGTTCAAGTCAACACTTTCCTAAATAAATTGACTGAATGGACTATATTAGTATCAATATAAAAAGGTTTGTGCCAAAATTGATCAAATTAAAATGTTTATGACTAAATTTGTATCAATACAATAGGTTTAGAATATTTTTTGTATTCTTCCCTTTTTGTAATGTGCAAACCTAATATGTGCGGCCCAAAGGATTGAGAAACAAACTTGTGGGAAAAAAAAATTGACCGAGCGTTTGAGAATTCAAATTACAGACATTCTTAAAATCTATTTTTTTTTTTAAATGACACGTATTATACTTTACAACTTAATCCATCTAAATTCCTAACTTCAAACTCGTCCTTCCATGTCAGCTACTTTTTATAAATTAAAGCTCTTGAACGGTACATTCCAGAAACACACTTAAAGATAGAAAACCCAAGCTGTCCGCCAACTACTTTCTATACACCGTCCGGTTTAAAACCATCATTGCATCAAAACATATAAATTACGTTTGCTCGTTTGAATTTATAAATAAGATAAGACTGAATATATTGTTTGGTATAAATACCTATATGAATCGCAAATTTTACAAACGGAGACAATAAAAATTTTCTTGTCTACTTTATTTTTATTTCATTTTTTAATTTATTTTCCTCTCTTTTTTTATTAATTTCTTTTTCTTTCTTTCTTCCCCTTCCATCATTCTCTAATAAAATTTTATTAAATAGAAAATTGTACTAATATACCTAAAATACTAAAACACCTAAAATATGTAATAAATATATATTTATATATTGAATTTATATAATAAGATAGAGTTAAATTCGAATATATAAATAACAATAAGATTAATTTAGAAAACTAAATTTTTATTTTTTGTTATTGTGAATTTCTTATATTAGAATTCAAATATTATTTATATTGAAATATAATTTTAATTTGTTAATTTAAGAAATTTGTTATTTGAGAAAAAAAAACATTAGAAATCATATCCGCATTTATCCTATCTCTACCGTGGGATAATTTATCCGGTCTACATCTCATTTACATCCAACTTAATTCTAACTTAAGCAAACATCAAATGCAGGATACGAGATCATAAATTTTATCTTGACCACCAAACGTAACCATAGGAATCACAAAAAATCTTAAATTAGTATACATATAACTAATTTTGTTAACCATTAAAAATCTCAAACTAGTGCGCTTATAACAAATTTATCCAAATTTATCATTTGTTAGTTTTCACTAAAACTAGTACATTGTTGAGTTGAATGACAAATAACAATTGATGGGTGTATCAATTTGGGTTTTTACATAAGCATATCAGTTTATGATTTTTCATGATATATTTTCAAATTAAAAGAAACTAACATCGGGTAAATTTATCACAAATATACCAATTTGGGGTTGTTAGTGGTCAAAAAATTAGTTTTGAAGTAAATTTACCATAAATATACCAATTTAAAAAAATTTGCGGTATTATCACAAGTATATATTACTAAACGTGCGTATTAAAAATTGCCAAAATAAAAAGAAAAAATACACAAGGTACTTTTTTTTTCTTTTTCTGGGTCAGAACACAAGGTACAACAGTTCACGGGTACGACCAGGACACAACTCCCTATCCATATGTGTCGGTACAGCTACAGCCATGACGAGCGTCCAGCTTTCGCCCGACTTTCCGCGTTGAGGCTGGAAGACCAGTCAGTGCATTGATTTCTGTCGGTCGGTGGTGGGAGGATCGGCTCGCGATCGTTTTAAAAAAGCCCAAATAATGCAGAGCAGTCCGGGTTGACCGCGAGCAAAATGCGTGACACGATGCTGAAAAACAGGGACTCTCCGTCCGGGAGGAAACATCGCTGTTCTCTCTCCATGCTCTTTTGCCTTTTGAATTTCTCATCTCGGCAATTTCCTTTCAAAATTGGTAAGAGGGTATCCAAGCACTCTTCAGAATGTCAGCAAGAGTGGACCAAGTTTTACTGGGTTGATCGTAGACAGATGTTTTATGTTGGGAAAACTTGATTGTTGATGAAGATAAAGAAGTTGTAATAGATTCTCCATGCTTTGATGCATGGTGACGAATGACGATTACTATCCTTAAAAATATTATTTGCCTTATTATTGTTGTTTCCAGATATGGACAAAAGCCGCAAAGAAACGAGTTTAACAATTTACTTACTGTCTCTCTTAGAATTTCATTTTGAATATGTCGTTAAAGTTGTAAGAGGTAGTTCTGAAGAAGAAACATTCATGAATAGTTGTGATTATTATGTAAACTGGTATCTAGACTTACCAATCGACACATCTTTTGAAAATATGTATATTATCCCCAACTATCACCACTCTATATCAAAAATTATATGACGACGTCTTTTTAGGACAAGAGTCACTTCTTCTCATAATTAAGAGTCGCATCTTCTTTTAATCAATAGATATTTTTTTTTCTTGTGAGAACAAATTATTTCAACAACGTTTTGTCCAAACCAATCTGGTAAAAAAACAGGGCATATTCAAGATTTGGCCAGGAAGAAACCCTGCCGCGTCCGCTGGCGCTGGCTATAAAGGGTGGCCTTGGCTTTTTTATTGTATTGTTGCCTGTCCTTTTGTGCTGTGTGGCCGCTCAAGGGTTATATATTTTCAAGTGGTGTGAGGAGCTCCTCCTCTTCAAGCCTCTCCCTCTCAGCCTCCACCCCCTTCCCTGAGGCACTACAAATTCACACCCTCCCACCTCCATCTCCTCATCTCATCTCCTCTCACCTGCTCTTTCTTCTTCAGCTATATCTGCTGAACTTTCCAAATATTTTGCCCCCTCTTCCTTTCGGCTCCTTCTTCTGGCATGGCAACCGTTGTCTGCCAAGATCTGCAGTCACGTCTGGAGTCCCAAATCATGGAACCGGTGTCTCTAAGGCTCAAATTGACTTCACCAAGTCCTCCCCACTTCTTTCAGTCCTTAGACGTGCCCTCAAGGAGTAGCCTCTTGGGTAACTCCTGCGACTTTCTTGCCAATCCCGTCTCACCAGTCAACAAGCAAGATTTTGCCTATGTCCCTCCGCTGACAAGGAGCCCTTCTTCGATATCACTCCGCGAGAGAAGCTTAGAGATGTGCACTGAGGATCTAGGGAATGAGACTGGTATTGTCGACCATGTTAGTGAAAGCGTGGTTGTACCTTCCATTCCGACCGACCGGTCAAGGTCTGATCAGAATTCGCTCGAACCCCCTCAACATGCCGGGGCTAAGGAACCAACGCGCCGCAGCTTTCCACCTCCGCTGACTACCATCAGCGGGGTAAAGTCCCTCCAATTTAGGCCTCACAGAGAAGACGGGAGGTTGGTCATCGAAGCCATTGAGACCACGTCGAGTTACCCTCAGTTTCAAGCCGAAAGGAGCGACGGCCGGCTTCGGCTATGTTTCCTGAGAGAACCCGCTTCATCATGCGTTGATTCTATAGATGATGATGAAGAGAGAATGTCCGACGGCGACGAGATGGAAGATGATGAAAAGGATTGGGGAGAAAACGGTGTCTTTGAGCTAGAGGAAGCTGATGGTGATGAAAATGATAAGAGAGATGACGATGCCTCTGGGGATGTCAAGGGAATCGTTCACAGAAGTGGAAGATGCAAGGAAAGAGAGCCTGAGAAAAGAAGGTTGTTAAGTTGGGAGCCACACTGGGTGGCCACATCTTGAAGCTTTTTCTCTCTTTTTTTTTGAATGAATATCATAGTGCAATTTTGTAAAGTGTAGTCCTTTTCCATCTCGTTATCCTTTCGTTCTTTGCAATTGGGTTTTCTTTTTTCTAACTTGATAAAGCCAAGAAAAAAAAAATCAAGGAAGCAAAAACACACGTTCTAGCCAAGGGGGTGTCATTCTTTGTTACCATCTCCTGTCCCCAAGTTCACTTAAGGGTACATGTTGCCAAACTAGACATCTCCTTTTCTCACTAAACCACCACGCTCTTCCCTTAAGACCATCGCAGCCGCCGTCGGCATCCTCGCCGCCTCCGTCTCCCTCCCCCGGTGTATGTTTGTGTATGCACGTACATCTCTCGTGCATCTAGTTCCCTCCCATGAGCTCTCTTTCTCTCTCTCCTCTTTACTCAATCCCGCTCTCACCGTCGTGGTTGGCGAGGGCTTCTACGGCAATTTTAGGACATCTCCGATGAGAAGTTAACATACCTGAACAAGTGACGATGCTGCATCCTCTCTTACTTTAGGTGTTCATATCCCAAATTCAAAGCAACCTAATTCACGAATTGGAGAGTATGAAAGAGTAGGGAATAATTGTCAAAAAAATCTTGAATCTATTATACAGCAATCAATTTAGTCAAAAACATTTCAATTATTCCAATTTAGTTTTAAACATTTTGAAGTTTTATCAATTTAGTTTTAAACATTTTAAATGTGCTAATATAATACGAAACATTTTGAAAATTTGCCATTTTAGTCCAACACCTATTATTTGAATAATTGGTTGGAAAGACTACATTAATACATCGTTAAAAGGTTTAGGACTAAAATGGCAAAATTAAAATGTTTATGATCAAATTGATAAATCATTAAAAAAAATAGGATTAAATTAGTTATTAAAAGGTTTAAATCTGAAATAAATTTGGGATTTTCTTTTTTTTTTTGTAATTTTTCGAATGAGTTGCTTGGTACAGATGACTTGACTGAAAACACATACAGACATGTGACCGTGAAAGTTAAATCCACATCTTGTCTCGCATCCATCCAACATAAATTTAAAAGGATGTCCCGGCACCGCCCTCGAAACGGCCAAATGTTCCTCAATTTTCTGCATATTTATAATTTTCCAGCTCATTCGACGTGGCCGATGCAACTCCAATCTTCTCAGATTTGGATTAGGTTGTCTAAAACTATGAACCATATTCAATCTGCACACCGCCCACATATGCAGCATGTGTTGAAAATGAAAACATGATGGCACCATCATGAAAAAGGATATAAAAAAGAACAATCTTTTGTCCTCGTGAAATAATAAGATTTCACTTTATTTGCAATATGGAAAAAATTATCAAAAAAGTTCTTAATTTATTGCATTTCTACCAATTCAACCTTAAATATATTAATTTTACCAGTTGAATTTTAAACCATTTCATATTTTTTCAATTAAGTCCATCCGGTCAATTTTGGATAAAAATCACTGACATAAATATTGACCGTCTTACGTGGCATGACTAGTGCTAACGTAGACAAATTTTAATAATATTTTTTCAATTTTTTATTAATTTTTATCTTTTTCTTTTTCTTTCTCTTTTAAACAACTTTGGTTCTCACCGGCAAACCATCGATGGCCAAGGGGTTCTAGCCCTTGCCAACCATAACCCGGATCTAGCGAGGGCCGACGCCCTCACCTCTTTGTCTTCAACGCCATTGAAGATGAACTCATCATCTTGGACTCCTCGTCCTCCCAAGCATGGGCGTTGCGAAGACCAGGCTCATGGCCGGCAACCTCCATGGCTAGAGGTGTAAAAAAAGAAAAATAATAAAAATAAAAATAAAAATATTAAAATGTTGAAATATTATTAAAAATTATCCACGTCAACTTCAACAATATCGCATAGGATAACTAGTATTCATATTAGCGATTTCTGACCAAAATTGATTCAATTGATTCAATTGATTAAACATTAAAAGGTTTAAGTCTCAATCGACAAAATTAAAAATTTTAACATTAAATTGACAAAAGAACAATAAATTTGGGATTTTTTGGACAATTTTCCCGAGCAATAGACACGATCTATTTCAGAATATGTAGGTTTCAAATCAAGAACTTAGAAATTACCTAGTGATTTGTATTCTCTTGGAAATTGATTGGTTCCAAAGTGACCCGAGAATCGAGCCAACCTTTACAATGAGAGGGATCTATGCTTAGAACTAAGGAAGACCAAGTCGGTCGCAGCAAGTATGCTATCCCACAACAGGCACCAACCTCTTTGTTTAAGCCTTCAAGGGATTGCCTTTTAGCCATGAACTACTCAAAAATTTAATTCAGAGCATAGAGACGCTCATGGGTATCAAGATTGTAACATTTTTAACTTGATAGAGCTGCATTTTTTAAGGTATCCTACCAGGCTGGAGAAGAATAAGTATTTAAAAAGACATGGAGAGAATTTGCATAAGTACACACTTTACTTTAAGGGGCTCCACCTCTTACATTACATCATCTTTACCTTTTATAGGCATTAAGAGGTCACAAACAAATAATGACCATATTCACAGGTCCGAAAACAATCAGGCTCCAAGATTCATGAAGAAAAATCTGCCTCAAGCAATCAAAGTATGTGGGAAGCTCTAATCTCATAAAGGGAATCCTCTCACAATACCAATAATCCTCCTTATAATGTTGGAATGGAACAACGCTACAAGAAAAAAACAGCTTGCAACACATAACTCTGATGATTCAGACTATGACTATAACTCTCATAATGACAAATATACTTGTAGCGAAAGTTATTGTAGCACAAGTCACTGTAACAAAGTATTGTAGTAATAAGCTAAGAAAATCACTATGCATAGGCACTGTTCATACCATCTAAAATAATTTGTGACATAAAATTTAAGTAATAATCATGTGAACAACTTATAGTATAATGGTTAAGCCATTGACAATTCATAGTATAAAATTGGAAACTATACTGGTCAAAGCCAATTCGATTCGATTCTCGAGTTGAATTAGAGTGGTTGCTTAGGAAATGTTTGGTAACGTTTCTATTCCAAAGAACAATTTTTGAATAGAAATAGTTTTTTTTTGTTTCTGTCGTATGGGAGGATCCGGAATAAATTGCAAACCCAGGTTTTGCTTCTGTCGTATGGGAGGATCCCGAATGTTTCTTGTGCCTTCTGCTCAAGTAGGCCAGACTCAATCGATCACTTATACTTTGGTTGCTCAATTACGGGTAGGTTGGCTTCGTTCTGGGCTTCTAAATGTAATTTCAGTTGGTGAAATGGTCCTTGGAAGGACAATCTTCAGTGGATGGTCAGCCATCTCTCAGACTCGAGCTTCCACCATTCCATTGCTCGCTTTGCATTTGCTGCCCTGTGCTACCTCATATGGAAGGAGCGAAATAATATAATTTTTCGGAATCAGAGCCTATTCCTGCCCGCTCTCAAAGAACATCTTCGGAAAGCTGTCAAAGATAGAGCCTCCACATTCTCAAGAGTTCCGGATAATCCGTGTAACCAAAGGCTCTAAATGTGCTGGGGAATCCATCCTTCAATCTTTGAATAATTCTATTATTGATCTCTGGCCCTATACACTATCGCTATGCCCCTCTTTCGGTTGCCTTTACTGCCTCGAATGCTTTTGGGTACACCCCTCTTCCTAATGTCTCTAGACAGGGTCTCCATCCTGGCCTGTCTCCCTTGCGCTGCGAGATGCTGCTGTTGTTGAAAATGCGTCCTGCTCTCCCTTCGCAAGGCTGTTCTGTTTTGTTTTTTTTTCGGTTGCTGCCGGGTTATTCCCCTCCCCCTGCTCCTCGTCTTGGCAGGCTATGGTTCCCAGGCCCTTGGCTTTTGCCTGTTCTTTTCTTTTGGCCGTCGTGTTTGGCCTTTTGCTGCATTTGTTTCTTTTTTTTCTTTTTTTTGCTATGTAGCCCCTCCGCCTCCTGTCCACTCAGTCTGACGCCTGTGTCAATTTGAGTGCATGTTTGGAGTCGGTTGTTTGTTGTGCCTTTGTGTAGCTCTTTGGTTCTAAAGTTATAATATTCTTACTTCTTACCAAAAAAAAAAAATAATAATTTATGAGTATAAGAACGTGTTTGATAACTGCAAAAAAAAAATTTACTTCAGGAATCGAAACACGTTTGGTAAACTTATATAATTTTTTTGTTTCTTTTAATTTTTTAATATTTTTATTTTTTTTCCTTTTTTCCTTTTTTATTTTTTCTTCATTCTTCCTTTTGGTCGGTTGTCGGCGACCGGCCAACGAGGGTCGACGAGACCGAACCTCGCTAGATCTAGGCGAGCTCGAGCTCGCCTAGATAAGGCAAGGCGAGGCGAGGCTGACCGTGCGCCGCCTGGGCGAGGCCGAGCCTCATCAGTGACCTCGCTTGGCCACCGAGGCCATCAGCGAGGCTCGGCCTCGCCCAAGCGACGTGAGGTTAGCCTCGCCTTGGCTGGGTGAGGCTGACCTAGTGGTGGTTGGGCGAGGCCAAGCCTCACCGGGGGCCAATGACACTCCGGCGAGGCTGACGACCAGCCAAAAGGAAGAAAAAAGAAGAAAAAATAAAAGTGTTTTTCGAAAGTGTTCTCGAGAACATGAAATAAGTTTTTTTTACTTCTTGTTTATATTCCAAATCTGTTCCTAAGAACAGAAGTGTAAACAAACGCATTTTTGTTCTTTTTTTGTTCCTCGGAATAAAAATTTGTTTTCCGGCGAACGGAAACATATTTTGCCAAACACACCCTTAGTGAGCAACCATAACACCATGTCTATAGTCCAAATGTGACGATGTTTATTGTGACAACTTGCAAGGACGATACAAGATATAATTTTGTGGTTCACATAATCTCATAATAATTATCATAATCAAATTACTTCCATTAGATAGAAAGGAATATGCTATTTTGTTGTTTTCTTTTGCTCATTTGTTGAGAGCATATTTTGCTCCGAGTGGGAAATGAATAGGTCCAAAAAAAATTTCTTCCCTATGGAATCGACAGAAGATATGGTTCATGTTGCCATCACCTTGCTGTCCCGGTGGTCCCGATACCAAGTCAATTTAACGTACTGGCGTGTTGTTTCAATATAACATAATTAGACAGTTTTAACACGTTTAACGCTCATATTTAAAGACTTTCATGCTATTGTTTGTCTAGAAAACTGTTAAATGTGTCAACGCAAATGATCATGCATAAACGCGTTTTACATATTGATTATGTATATAGGTTTTTTTATATTTGCAAATATATGTTAATGGATAGTGTCATGTCAATACCTAATACCATGAGATGCTTGATAATTGTGTGAGTCATACGATACCACGTAATCTATTTCGTTAGGCATTTCATATTCGTGTGTCATTTCAACACCTTTAATAATGAACATGTCACATTCAAATTAGTCATATTCGTGCGATATCCTGTTTTGATACAAAACAAAGCGATTAATATGATACGACACAAGTCACTATCTCTATATAGGAATATATTTTTTAAATTTTATAAGTACTAAAAGAAAAGAAAATTTTCCCCGGTCTAAACCAGGTAAATTTTACCTGCGGTAACGAAACTTTGATGGATTCATTGACTTTTGATGTCAATTACTTTACGAATATTAACCTTCCATTTCTTAAAAATTACTGCCCTTTTATCGTAATTTATAATCCATCCATCCATGACGTCAGCAAAAGAATGGAACCTGGCGGCGTAACGCTCTGACGTGGCTCTCGGCACATCAACGCTGACTAAAACAAAATTAAAAAAGTTCGCGAATATAACAAAAACAAAAAGGAAACAGAGAGCGGCAGAGAAGAGCCTGTTTGTTTGGTTTTTATCTCTCTTCCCATAACACAATTTTTGTTCGTTTTTTCTATTTTTATTTCCTAAAATAATTTTTAAATAGAAATTTTACCAAACACATCCAAAGAGACCCGCCACCTTTTTTTTTTCTTCCTTATTTTCTATTTTTCAGATTCTTTTATTTTTCTTAATTAGGGTTGACCATGACAACATGACATCTTCCGGCCGTATTAGCATTTTGCAAAAAGACTGATTGGTGTGTTCTTATAGCAGAAAATAAATAATTTAAAAAATATTTTTCAAAAAATTATTGCTTATATTATTTAGAAAAATTAATAAATAAGAAATATTTTCATCATCAATAATAATCTATATCTAACTAAAAAAAAAATCTATTCATTTATTATTTTAGACGATATTAGCGATCGTTTTCAGAAAATATTTGTCAAACTACTCATTTTTCACGGGATGAATGCATCTTTAGTTGTGGTTAAAATGAGTTAGTTACAGAGAAAGGAAAAGTTCGGTGCATTAAAAATTGAAATCTAAGTTCCATGTAAAATCCTTCAAAGTATCCTGTCAATCAAATATACCCAACTAATTTTGGGTCCCTCGTTTGTACGTCATCCGTGGTCCGAAAGATTAAGACACTTGCACAAAAGAAATTGGAAAAAGTACTCGAAATAGATGAAATAGAGTTAAGCTATCCAGCTAGTATGTCGAACTCCGATGATTTTTCAAGATCAACTCACCTAATACAAATATGAGGTCAATTTGAAGCTGCCCCAAATATTTTGTCAAGCCAAATTCAAGCTTGATCAAGCTTCGACTATATCTTTGAAGAAAATTTAATACTTGTAAAAATAGATATAAAATATTTAAAATTGCGAAAAAAAAAATGCTCAACCTTTATTCGTAAATAGATGGCTATCTAGTCTAGTCTAGTCGAGTCGAGGTGATGTATCCCAACTTTATAAATAAGTCGAGTTCAAGCAGGAAAATTAATGCACCATGAAGTTTGAGTCGAATAAAAAGGTTCTATTTTAAGTAGACTTATTCGGCAACATTCTCTACTTATTTCCAACCCCATTTGTCCCTCATGATATATTGCTTTAGTCAACATCATCGAATTAGTATAATTTTTCTTTCCAAGTTCCATTTTCATTAATCAATCTATAATTCGAAAAAAAAAAATTGAAGAACAGTCAAAATTCTCTTGTTTTACTTGATCGTCACCTTTTCTTTTCTTTTTTCCTTTAAATCTTAGCAACTTAAGTACGAAACAACAACTACTAAAGTAAAATACAATTATATTGTATTTATATATAATTTATAATCTATATATATACGGAATGCAAGAACAATCTCCATCTTCTTCTCTCTCACACCTCGGAGAAGTCAAACGAACAACTCATTATTCGCTTTGATGATAAACAAGCCTGTAATTAAACAATTGAGTCATATTCAACATGTAAAAAAAAATATATGAATGGTTCTAAATAATTGAAAATATGGTTCTAAATAATTGAAAATAAATCTTTGATATTTCCATTTTTTTTCATTCTGTGCTCAGCACGAAAGATGTGAATAAAAAATGAATTTTTATTTTGTTGATAATTTCTATGAAATGCAAATATGTTCTCGCAATTTTCATTCTCGGAGGCAAGACCTGTTTTATTGGGCGAGCCTTCCTGCCCAAGCCCGCCCAGGCCCACCCAAGGGTAAAACATGGGCTAGCCAGGCCCATCCTATGGCCACCATTCTTTTTCTAATTTCTAAAATTTTCAACTAAAAAGGAGATAGAAATGTGAAAACGGAAATTACTTTTAGGGCTTCCAGTCATCTTATTTTATTAGTTCACCTATTACTTTTATGCTATTTTTCTCTACTCTATTAGAAATAAAGGCCTATTTTATCCTACTAGCTTTTATAAATAATAAATATTTAGAATCAAATTATTATGAAAATTATTCTATGATGTTTTTCAAGAATATACGAGCAGGTTGAATTTGGCTTGAAGGCCAACCAAATCTGGTGTCAACTAAACCTACCCATATTGAAACCTTGTTACAACATTTCATTCCTCTATATAATAAGGCCCAACGAACGTTTGGTAATGTCATCAATAGTGAATCACCACATTACCTCGAGCCAAACACTTAGGCATCATTCAATCAGTAAGAGCAATGTGAGGTGTGTGCAAAACCCTCATTAGCAAAAAAAAAAGGGTGTAGAAGCCGCAACAAAGCAATTTGGTTAACGAAAAATATGTGTAGCTACTAAATAATAATCTCCTCTTGTAAATAAACAATGGGTGTAATAGCAATCTTAATTTTTTTAATTTATGCAATTAAACAATAGAATTTTTTAATTCATGCAATCAAATACCTTCGTTCACTCAATGCGTTGGACAAAAAATGACGAGATTGTTTTTTTATAATAATTCTAGACTGCAAGTGGCCCTAAGTGGGCGCCGCCGCATAAGAGGACAAGACCAAAATCATTATTATTATTATCTTTTTAAGAACATACCATAAAAAGGCCAAAAAGGGAAAATATGCCAATAATTCAATACAAAAAAAAAAAGAGTTTTTTTTTAAGAGAAAAGGAAGGACAGAGTTCAATCTTAAAAAAGCTAGCAAGGAGTGACCGTTGAAAACGTGATTGGACAAGAACTTACAACCGCCACCAACCCCTCAACTAGGATTTACAACCCTCGTTAGGTGTAGGTAAGGATTCAATGACCCCTGCACAGTGATGATGCCATCCAACCAACCTCGCATCGAGTTCATCAAGTTTTTTTTTTTTTTTCTTGACGGAGAAATTACTGAAAATCACAATTCAGAGATCACACGACTCTCGATCTCTGCGATAAAAAAAAGAACTCACACTAATCGCGCTGCCCATGGTTGGATCTGTCTCAACTATTAGATATGGCTTTTTCCTTTTTATTTTGTGGTTTTTTGTTTTTCCACTTTTTTGGGCTTTTGTGAAAGGATAGCCTTTTTTTTCTTATTTGGGAGCCACAATAGCCATTTCTGGTGTCAATGAAGTCAACAAAGTTTACAAATTGTAAAGTTTTAAAACTTAATTACAAAACTTGAAATTTTTAAAATTTAATTGTATTTACATGACCAATTTATGATTTATTGCACTAATTCCAACAAACAACTCACGTATGGAATTTCTTTTTTTGTTAAAAGTAACAAAGAATCGATGTGCAAAAAGTCATTAGTCAACTTTGTTGCGAATAATAATCATACTTCTGTAATCTAATGCACTTAAACCTAAATTGTCAAGTTAGTAGAATTACTTCTTAAATCTCACTTGCATATATGTCTATATACAATTGAAAAAAAAAGGAATAAAAATTAAAAAATCGAAATCAATCTTTGTAAAACAGTGCACAGGTACTTGATAATAATCTCTTTATACAAGTAACTCAAGTATGGAAAAGCATTCGTCGGAAGGTTCTATTTTGTTTTGTTTCTTTTTTTTTTTTGGGTCGAATTAAAAGGTTCTATTTTAAGTAGACTTAGGGGCTGTTTGTTAACATTCTTTTTTTTTTTTGTTTATGAATAAATTTTCTGTTTTTTTTATTTCAGGGAACAAAAAAAGAACAGAAACGCGTTTGTTTGCGTTTGTGTTCCAAATCTATTTTTTGTTCTCAGGAACACATTTAGAACAGAAACGAAAAACAAGAAATTTTGGAACAATTTTTAAGAACAAATTTTCTATTTCCTCTCTTTTTCTTCTCCTTTTTTTCTTATTTTATTTTATTTTCCTTTTTTCTTTGGCCGGCGGCCTTGCCCAGCCACAGCGAGGCTCGTCGGCCCTCGGCCATGGCCGACGAGTCTCGCCGGTAGCTAGGTGAGCTCGGACTCGCCAAGATCACAACTCTCCATATAGTTTGTGATCTTGCCGAGGGCCGACGAGCCTCGCCGTGGCTGGGCAAGGCCTCCGGCCATGGCCGAGGTCGGCGACCGGCCAAAAGAAGAAAAAAAAACAAAAAAACAAAAAAAAATTAAAAGAAACAAAAAAAAGAATATAATGGTACATTTGGTAACGTTTCTGTTTTTTTTTTTGTTCCAGGGAACAGAAACAAAAAAAAAGTGTTTCTGTTCCGGGAAACAATTTTTGAACAAAAGAACGCGTTTGGTAACGTTTGTTCCGGGAATAAAAAATGAATATAAACACGTTTGGTAAATTTTTATTCTTTTTTTGTTTCTTTTAATTTTTTAAACATTTTTATTTTATTTTTCATTTTTTCCTTTATTTTTTATTTTTCTTATTTCGGCCGGTCACCGACCTCCGGCGACCGGCCGACGGGGCCGGCAGCCTCGCCCAGCCACGGTGAGGCTCGCCGGCCCTCGGCGAGGGCGAGGCCGAGCGTCGCCGGCCCCCGGTGAGGTCGTCAACCCTCGACGGCGTCGCCGGCCCTCGACGGCCGGTCGCCGGCCATGGCCGAGGTCGGCGACCGGCGAAAGAAAAAAGAAGAAAAAAAAGAAGAAGAAAAGAAGAAGAGAAGAAGAAGAGAGAGAAGAGAACAGAAAAATCCGTACATAAGTGTTTCTTCATTTTTGTTTCTGGAACAAGAAACAACAATTTGTTGTTTCTTTTTTTTGTTCCTATTTCGTTCCGGAAACAAAAAAACAAAAAAAGAACAGAATCGCAACCAAACGCGTTTCTGTTCTTTTTTTGTTCCCGGGAACAAAATCCGTACAAAAGTGTTCCAGAAACACTTTTTTGGAGTGTTACCATGCACGCCCTAAATTTATCAAACGTGTTTCTGTTCATTTTTTATTTCCAGAACAAGACGCTTTCTTCTGTTCAAAAATTGTTCCCCGAAGCAGAAATAATTTTTTCTATTTTGTTCTCGGAACAATTTTTGAACAGAAACGTTACCAAACGCGCTTTTATTCGGCAACACTCTCTACTTATTTCCAACCCCATTTGTCACTCATGATATATTGCTTTAGTCAACATCATCGAATTAGTATAATTTTTCTTTCCAAGTTCCATTTTCATTAATCAATCTATAATTCGATTTTTTTTTTTTTGGGAAGAACAGTCAAAATTCTCTTGTTTTACTTGATCGTCACCTTTTCTTTTCATTTTTTACTTAAATCTTAGCAACTTAAGTACGAAACAACAACTACTAAAGTAAAATACAATATATAATTGTATTTATATATAATTTATAATCTAGATATATACGGAATGCAAAACAATCTCCATCTTCTTCTCTCTCACACGTCAGAGAAGTCAAACGAACAACTCTTTCCCAGAAGCTCGCGGCTTCCCAGCTTCGCTTGTCCCCGCCGTGATCGGATTCTCGACCCGCGGCGACGCCACGCCGGCGCCACCCTGCTTGTCGCCGTCGTCTTCGGGCCGCAGGTACCCCAGGAATCCGGTCTTCTCCCTCTCTCTCTCTCTCTCTCTCTCTCTCTCTGTGCGTCTGGTGCGCGCGTTGGCCGATTCTCCCTGTATGTCTAGCTTTCGTGCGTGCGTTGGAACTTGGTGAATTTGGATTTCTGGCGGAGATCGGTGCTTGGCATGTGGATGTGCGATTTGGGTCTCTGAATTTTGAGATGTTATGAATTGTTGGATCTTGTTTTTGGGGTTCAGTCATGTAATTGGTGTCTGAGACTCGATGGGTGTGTGAAAGAAAAGGGCTAGAAATGAAAGAAAGGGGCGGCGTCGATGGAAGCAAAGGAGCTTCCGTGGCTGAATAGAAACTCTCGGATGGAATTTTGCCCATATGGGGCAGGGTCCCCGTGGGGGCTGCCGTTACCTATCGGCGGATGCCCTCGGGCAAATTCTTCCGCTGCTGCCGGGAAGGGCGGCTGTACGCATTCCCGTTGAAGTAATGCCTTTCGCCCCGTTTTCTTGGAACATTCGTACTTCATCAGAAGTGCTTTCTGGGGTGATACCAAAACATGCCTAAGACATCCTAAAAGCTCTTGTGCTTTAAGGAAGAATTGGATCATATGGATTTGGCGAAAAGAATTCTTGCTTTTTTCGCTTTCGTATTCGAAAAGGACTCATTTTTGGAGTGTCCCTTTGAAGGAGTTGTTGTTAGACCTATTTACAAATTTTTAAATCCTATGTCGATGGTTAATTCTTCTATGAAGGTTCTCTTTTTTTGCCTAATGGTGTTTTTAACAGAAATAACTTATTGCGAGATTGTCAACATCCTGCAACCTGTTGGCAAAGAAAAGAAGTTCACATAGGAAGGACCCTTTGAAAAAACTCCTCCGTTTTTAACATCATACCTCTTTCCATCCTCTCTTTTATACAGCTTGCTCTGCATAGGCTACACAAGCCTTGCTCGAATGAATCAAAGAAGTTCTCAGGAAGCAGAATGCTCTGTTATTGAAGTTGAAGATAAAGAGGCAGTGAAGGGAGAAAGATTTGAAACCTACCATTTGGACTTGGTTCCTAGAGTCTAGTTCTCAAGGAGAAAGGAGAGGCATTCCTTGATTATCTTGGTGCGGCTAGCATCAATAGAGTAGGGGTTTTAGAGTAAGGTCACCCAGTAGCCATCTTGCTGGGAAGAATCCCCTAACGCAATTTGGCTCTAGTAGGAACCTGATTTCAACCATCCACCCACCTTAATTACCACTTTGCATCTTGAGTTTTCATCTTGGAGACCAAATTGCACCTCACAATAGTTGACATCTTTGATTTGTTTACAAAAACTCTATTTCTTCCTAAATTAGCCCTGTTATAGTTCTGAAATTCCCACACTCCATAAAAACCCTCCCTATTAGAAAAATCACAACCCTAACCTCCCAGCCTAGCTTCTGCCTCCACTTCCACAGCGCCATACCATCCACCATCCCAATTATCTATTGACTGGCCGGTGGATTTCTGAAAGTCGTGCGTTACTAGGGCTTTTGCATCTATTCTTAGGTTTGAACCAGAGTTGCGACCAATGACATAGTTTGTGGCCCTTCTCTTATGGATTTCAGTTGGTCCTAGGATTTTTTGAGATGCTCTGTGCCAGGTCTGGTTAAAATTCTGCACTTGAATGAAGTTGTTAAGCTATATTTGAGTCAATCGGATCACATGATGGAGTTGGAGTTTCAGTGATGTTCCGCTGGGAAATTCTAATCTCAAAGTTTTGACTTTTTGTTTAATTGATCAAGCCATGTTCTTCGTTTGCCTTAGAACTGTTATCCTCCAAGGAAATTTCTCGTATAAGAATGTAGTGTTCTTTTATTGCTTGTAATCGTTTTGGCAGTCTTTGCACCATGCTTTATGCCATATTCTTTCATGTTATGGTCTTGTTATCATACAGTAGTTTGTATTAGTGACGAACTGGCATCAATCGCCAAAATTCGATTAATGCTACTGGTTCAAATAGTTTGAACAATTAGCATTGGCCCTACATGACACGTGGACTGTCAAAAGGCCTGTGCGTGCCCCTTTTCTTTGACCAGTAAATATGCTAGCCCTTTGTCCATGTAGTTGTTGCCTATGTAAAAGCCAGATTGTTTATGACAGATCTATGCTTCTGTCATCTGTGTAGCTGTTTCTTTATCTAAACTTAAATGAAAAAAGTGGGCTTAACATTTGCTTATGGAGACTCGCTAAGGCATAGCTGTACAAATAAAGGAAGCCTACTATAAGCACCTGTTGAGCAATAGATGGCGATTTGTATACTATTTACTACTTTTAGATCTATGGTTATCTTCTGTCATTCAGAAATTTGTGCTAAGAGTTGCAAGATTACTTTTCCAAGATAACCTTTGTAATGCGGTTGACCATTCTCCAAGTTTTGCATGAGAGTTATATCTACATGTAATTCAGAGGCATGCTTCTTACGAGCCCAATCTGCTTTTTCTGTAGGAATTACTTGCAGTAAATGGCTTCTTTTCGAGCTTTCCTGAACAGTCCTGTTGGCCCCAAAACTACTCATTTTTGGGGACCTGTTGCAAACTGGGGATTTGTGGTCGCTGTACGCTTCTCTTCCTACTGTCTATTTCTACGTGCCCTAATGAAACATCTTGAAGTTTTAGTTTTGCCACTGGTGTTTTATTTACTTGGTGCTTTCAATAGGGATTGGTTGACATGCAAAAACCGCCAGAGATGATATCTGGCAACATGACTGCAGGTGAGCGATTTCTGATCCAAGAAACTGCATCAATTTATCTTCTTTTCATGCCCAGCTAGACACCGTTTTCACCTCCTTGTCTTGGTTGCAGCTATGTGCGTATACTCAGCACTGTTTATGAGGTTCGCATGGATGGTGCAACCACGCAACTATCTACTTCTCGCATGCCATGCTTCAAATGAAACCGTCCAGCTCTATCAACTCTCCCGTTGGGCAAAGGGTCAGGGGTAAGTACCGACCACAATATTGGTTTAATACACTATTTGCATATTACCTCTAGTATACACTTAAGATTTCTTAGGCTCATTCATCATTTTACTTTGCCGTTTCTCTATCTAGGTACTTGTCGGAGAAGAAGAAAGATGAAGCCTCGTCACAGTGATATGTTGTGAATGTATCTTTCCCTGTTCCAATTGTCTTTTGATATTTTCACTGGAGTTCCATAAAACAATTTCCTTTCTTATGCTATTAAAATCGCGATTTAGCGAGACTTGAGTGATCCTAGCTGGATTTGTATATCTTGGTGTTGCAATTTACAATTTATGTTAAACAAATGGTGCTTACGATTGCACATATGTGAATGGATAGGATCACGCTGTCTATTTGTGCTTGCAATGAAAATCGCGTCGTACAATCTATGAATGTACTGTGCAATCCATTAGGCAAAGATTATTGACCTGTGGGGAGAGGAGTCAGGAAGCGCAATCTCTTTGATTTAATGGTGAAATTTCCCTATCCAGTTTTGTTTGGCATGTGGGCTCCTGTGTCCATTGCTTGAGAAGATATGGATCCATGTTTTTCTTCAAATTTATAGACTTATAATGCATTTAATCAGCTTCGCATTTAATCAGCTTCTCGAGATGCTTCGGAACTGATTAACTCAATCTCGCTGAGAATGTCAGATCGATCCTTAAACTAACAAACCAACTAAACTGGCAAATCTGTTCAGTTCCCTTTAGCTTTGAACCGAGTAACCTTAGGAGAAAGAACAATCTTCTGTTTCCTATCTGAAATTCTTTCAATGAACGTTCCCTGGGTTCTAAATCTTCACCTCCTTAAAATCTTTTGTAGCGTAGGTAGATCGAAAGCATTTATTCCAGAATATAAATTACAGTCCAAGGCTAGTGATCTCAAATTGTTTTGCCAGAATATCTCCTGTGACTAAATTCGTTTCACCCGAAAGTAATTTTTTTGGTTATTATTAGAGGGAATGAGTTCTGCACCAGTTTTGGACGAGAAATATCCAAGCACATACTCACCAGTTTTGGACGAGAAATATCCAAGCACATAAAAAAAAAACAAGAGCTTTTCTTTGAACCAAACTATAAAAAGAAAAATTGTGTAGAATTTAATCGACAACAAAGCTTAGAAAGTACAGCTATTGCAATTTTTTCTTTTTGGCGCTCCTGCAACTATTACAAGTGACCCACATGTAAAAAAAACCTCTGCAAAGTACAACTATTATAAGCAAACTAACTGTAAGTCCGAATTTGATTTATGAAGCCTAAGTACACCAAGATAAAGATATACATCATAATTTAATTGATGACACAAATCTGAAAACTACAGCCAAGAAGCATGTCGAGATTTAATTGATGATGTGAGTCTAAAAAGCAAAAGTACAGCGCATAAAAGTAAACATATTGAGAGATAGTAAATTTTGTTTAATCTATTCGGGGCTCTCATTTTGTTTGATTTATGTGGATCTCTCAATAGATAGGCAATTGCGTCCACGTTTTGACAATGCCATTATCTTATTTTCAAGCAGTTGTTCCTACAAAAATGTATGTTCCCTGTCTCACGATTGCAATCACTCTGTTCTCCGGTGGCTTCAAACTTTGCAATCATATCTCGATGCATCTTCTCTTTCAATACTTTGATAACTCATCGATTTTTTCGACAGGTACTATTGTCGATTATCATTACCCATTTATTGTTGATGATTATCAATATGCACTACCATTAAAACCGATTGGTCACTTTTCACTCTAATCACGTGTCGATAACTAGGTCACTTTTTGGCACAAACACAAATTAAAATCAAATAATTCGAAATAGGTTGTCGATTTATTGGTTGGTTTTGGTTGGAGTAAATCAAAAGATTGAATTCCATCTTTAAACCTAAAATTTGAGTAACCCCATTTTTTAGACCATTAACGAGAGAGAAGCGAAAGAGAAGTTGCACCAAGAGAAGCGTCTCATTCGGATTTTGTATCTTCAATGCTATTCTTGAAATCAAAATGCGTTTTTTTTTTCTCATGTAAAACACATGGCCTTATTAAAATTTCCTTGACTTGTTTGGATACATATCGAATAGAAATGAAGAAAGGTTGTTCAATTTGTGAATGGACTAAATTATCTATTGTCTTATTTTGTACATTAAGGCATTATGAAAGAAAAGGGCAACATTTGCATTTTATTTTTATTTTTTCCATTTTTATTTGTTTTTGGAAGGAATTGGAAGCTCAACTATAAGGGAATTATTTTCTTACTTTTCAAAATATGTTTGGGATAGTGGTACCACTTTAGAGGTTTTTGTGGGTTCAAAAATAGTTTGGGATAAATGCTTCTAAGTATTATCAGTTTAGGATTTTCTATGGCATTAGCCTAATAATAATAATAAATTATTTTATATTCCACTTAGTGAATAAAAAAAATCAAAATATTTTCTTATTAGTTATTTAATATAATCACAAAGATATCAAATGACATCTTTTTTAGTTATTTTAGGAAATTGAAATGGCTTTTGATGCATTCTAAATTTCTAATGTTAATCGTTTCAAGATGATGAAAATAACAAAAGATGAATGCCAGGGAACTAATGCTAGGATATTAAATGTGTGTTTTGGCTTTTCAAGTGTTTGGTAGTAGCCTCGTAGCTGAAGCACTTTCACAGCATCAACCACAAAGCTACCTCTAGTAGTTTACAGAATACTTTATTAGGATAAAAATATTGTGAATGCCTCTTTAGTGGTATACCGTAGCAATGTCAATAAAGTCAAACTAACTTACCGTTTACCACAATACATTTGACATGAGGTTTTAGAATGGTTAAAATATGTTTCAAGTTTAAGTAGTCAAAGAGACTCCATCCAGGTAGATTGAATTTGGTCTTTTAAAAGGGTTTTCTATTTTAAATACAAATATTATGCATATGTAAGATATGGAATTCTACCCAATGAGCACACACTAGAGCATACAAAATGAGTGTTCAGATTTCTTTCTATGAGTTTTCTAATCGAGTTCTTCTAGAGGTTGTGAGATAATACTTATGTATTTAGTTTAGGTGTAATCTAGGGTCAAGGTAACTTGAACGATTGAGTAATTGTACTATGTTCTCTAAGGGTTTATAATTGATTTCTAATTGGCTGGCTTTCTATGTAAAGTATTGACATTAGATCGAAATACATAACAATTTATGGTGTCTTCATTATTCTTTCTTGATTTCTCTTGTCCGGCGTTAGATTTGAATTACAAGATCCATCACTTCTACCTTATTTTCACAACAAGAATCCCTCCCAGCCAATTTGGGAAACAAGGGGGCAAGATCACTGCTAGCAACCCTAAATCCACCAATGTATGTGGTAGAACAATAGTTGAGGGTATTTCTGAATTGAGGTTTCACATCTTGCATCTTTTCCCTCAAAATAAGCTATCGTGGGTAGATGTTTCGTCCTTGTTCGCCCGTACCTAATTTCATTTTGTCTGATCTTGGATTTAAAATGTCATATTGATTAATATCACTAAAAATAACAAATTTATATATTTGTAATAAATTTACACTCATTTAATTTTCATCAATTTTATCGCCAAACTATTATGTTGGATGATACGTGACAGTTGATGGGTGTACCAATTTAAAGTTTTACCCTGTATTTATTATAAATGTAATAGTTTATAGTTTTTTCATTATATTAATCTAATTTAATGAAAAATCAAATGATGGCAAATTTATCAAAAATGTACTAATTTAGAATTTTGGATGGTAAAAAGTTAATCTTGGGCAAATCTATTATAAGTTTATTAATTCACTTAGGATGAAGTTATCATGAATGTGTCAATTGAGACATACATTCGAAGATTACGATGTGTATATATGTAGGGGTGAGCTTGACCCTAGGATCGATCCTGAACCGACCCAATTCGGTTTCCAAGGAGATTGGATGGTCCTTAGTCTTGAGATTTCTAGTTATGTATAGTCAAATAACGGTTTGTCTACGCGAGTAAAACAAAAGAAAAGCCCCCGTTACAGACGTTCACGTTTCCGATTCCCGAAAAGATACACCGTCACACGGCACAGTCTCTCTGTAACCAAAGCCCATCACTTCCCACCATCACTTTCACTACCTCTCTCTCTCTCTCTCTCTCTCTCTCTCTTCCTTGACCCAGCTGCTCACCTCCCGGAAGACGACGCACGCCCTTCCATTCCCCGCCTTTCCAACTGGGCCTGATGGACGCGGCGGCGGCGGCGCGTGAAGTACGGTGACGGCTCGGTTCTGCCTTTTGTCCGCCGGCGAGAACTCGGAAAGGCTTTCTTGAATCATGGCGCTTAACCTGGAGTCCATCTCGGAGGCGACGTCCGGGGCCATCGGAGCGCTGGTCAGCACCACCGTCCTGTACCCGCTCGACACCTGCAAGACCAAGTACCAGGCCGAGGTTCGATCCCGCAACCACCAGAAGTACAGGTAATACGAGATATTTCTCTCTCTCTCTCTCCTCTCTACTGGGTCCCACTCGAAAAGGCACGAGTTTTTTTTATGCTGTCGTGCTTGCTTTCGGCGGGAATTTCTTTTGGGATGTGATAGTTACCGTTGGTTTGTTGATGCTCTTGGATCAGGGTCTTGTGTTTTGAAGATGATAGTTTATCTTGAGAAGATGCTCTGTTGCGTGAACTTCTTTTTAGCAGGATTATGGGTAGTTTTCTGCTTCGAATAGTGCCAGTGTTTTCAGTAACGCGATGTTGTTAGTATAAAAACGGTGGGATGGCTCAGAATTAGCAATGGAGATATCAAAATTTGCAGTTCGTCTTGCTGTCCTGTTGCTGTTTTTGTACTTGAGTTAAGATGCAACATAGATAGTGTTCATCGGCGTTTTCGATGAGATTGTTCAGAGTATATGAGTGTCTAGGCGGATCCGTGTACCGTGGACATAGAAATGTTGCAATTGGCATGGCCTTCGACTCTCCCGAGGAGTTGTTTCAAGTTTCAACAGAACGTTGTAATAGCATAGGCTTCCACTGGATGCTAGACCTTTGAGGAAGCATTCATTGTGTCAGGCAACTGTTTTTGCCGTAAAACATCACGTTGTATGCGGGAATCATGAAATCAAACTCAGTCCCTTATATCTCATGCTTCTTATAGCTTTCAGACATCCACTGTCCATTTTTTCTTTGATTTCTGTTGGAATCATTTCTCCAAGTACTCCATTGTATTCTTGCCGATGAATGAATGTGATAAGTGAAACATTGAGATCCTTCATCATCAATGGGATAATCTAGGACCAGGTCACATGCAAATACTAGAAGATTGTTTTGTTCAGAGCATGTGGTCTAAGTGGGCGAGTGACAGTTATAACACTCACAATCTATGCATGCTGGACTTTGATACCCAATTTGTGGCACCCTTGGGAGGTTTCTGTCTGGTTGACTTCATAACCCAGTAGTTCATTGTGATTTTATTTTCCGCACGTCAATGGTTTTTTTTTTTTCTATATTTGTTGTTTATTTAGTTATTATGCAAGCTAAGGATGCTGTGCATTTCCCGGTTCTGCTAAAACTGATTGGGTAGTTGTCTGGTGTTTGTGTCAAGTGTTAATCTGTACATTGCTTTTGCAATGTGCTTTGCAGTTGGATGGGGGTGAACCATCTTCAAGTTTGTAGAATAGCAAAAAGGAGGTTATTGCTGACAAGATGTGAAACAACGGTATATGTGTTTTTATTAAACCAAGGACTGACTAAGTTGGAATTTTTGAACTAGTTGGAGTCAATGTTGCTGGTTCCCTCATGTTATTTCAAATTTCTAGACCTTCCATTTATGGGGATGCCTGATCTGTTTCAGTGTTCACATCCTCATCCAAGTTGCTGACATGGACCTTCTGAAGATAGCTTGTATTCTGTGTCTTGCTTCTTCAGGAACATTTCAGATGTCCTATGGGAGGCAATTTCTACGCGCCAGATTCTTTCATTATATCAGGGACTTGGGACGAAGAATCTCCAATCTTTCATTTCACAATTTATCTACTTTTACGGATATAGCTTCTTTAAGAGACTTTACTTGAAAAAGAGCGGCAATAAAAGTATTGGAACCAGAGCAAACCTGATTCTCGCAGCTGCAGCTGGAGCTTGTACTGTCATTGTGACACAGGTAGTTAACATGGGCTGTTCTCGTGTTTAAAATTATATACAATATAGGAGGAAGGGATTGGTGTTATTTATCTTGAAAACACAAGGGAAATATGGAGAGGTATCACAAGTAGAATTGTAATGAAGGAGTAAAACCATTAGGTTAATGTCTAATGCGATATCTACAACATCTGCTAATCTTTTTGTGCCATTGATGAAACCAGACATCTAGCCCAGTGAAAAGGCACTATTTTGCCAATGTGTTTAGAATTCTTCTTCCATAATAAATGTTGATGTCAAGAGTGAATAGATCTGTTTTTGTTTGATCTTTTTTTAGTAGTCTAATATCAAAAGCATGATGCAGCCCTTGGATACAGCATCATCCAGGATGCAGACAAGCGAATTTGGTAAATCCAAAGGACTTTGGAAGACCTTTTCAGAGTTCACATGGAGGGAAGCATTTGACGGTCTTGGCATTTCTCTCCTCCTAACAATAAATCCATCTATTCAGGTAGGTGATTCTCTTTCAATATGTAGTCACATGTAGAGAGCATCTACTTTTCAGGGCTGGGAGATTCTTGATGTTATAATGTACAAAGATGACTATGGCGTCTTCTGTTCTAAAGAGGACAAAGGTAACTAATGGTCTAATATATCCAAGATCCATTTTCATGCATGATGTTTCTGTAATAGCTGATGTCAGGAACTAATTGCTGTTGTCTAATTCATGTTAGCTGCTTCCAATTCTGCAACATTTTTAGAGAGGGTTAAACTGTTGCTCAAATGTTACAAACCCAAGGAAACAACCTGATGGCAGCTAGTAATAATTAAGACCCACCTTATAGAATCATTCCAAAAAAAATAAAAATAAAAATAGAATCCACTTGCTGTAACTATAGATATATGTTTTTCTTATTTTTATGTCTAGTTGAAAAGGTTAACTGCAGACAGCATAGTTAATAATGGAAGTATTTTTGTATTCTACAGTACACTGTCTTTGATCAGTTGAAACAGAGATTGTTGAAGGAAAATCAGAGCAGAAGTAGAGGTACGGGGTCATCTCCTGAGTCTCTCTCTGCCTTTTCTGCTTTCGTCCTGGGTGCAGTCTCCAAGTGTGTTGCGACCTGCACAACATACCCAGCTATCAGGTGAACTTATTAGTTTTTCTTTTCCTGACACATGGTGAATTTAACCTAATCTTGAATTCATAGTTATGTTGCAATAGCCAGTTGGGATGAATGAATGGTAATAGTTACTGATTTTTTTTCTTCGTCTTGTCTGTTGTTTCAGTTTATGCAAAATACATCAATAGGAGGCTTTCATGAAATTTTTTTGACAGAAAGATACTGCAATTGCCATACTTATCTGTATAGATCTTTCGGATTTTCTATGGAAACCAAATACTCATATATTGCGAAAAGTTTCTACCTAAATGCAAGCTTAATAACTATTATCTGCTGGGCTAGTTTTCCAGAAGCTTGATACGAGATAGTTTGATGATGACTTGTGCGTGATTGTCAATTGAGTGATATGAGTCTAAAAAAGTGGGCTGCTTTTGTAATAAATGCTTGTTCACATGCTATCAGTGAACCTTGATTAAAGGAGCAGTAGTAAATCTATGAGATACTTAATTCCACATACTTTTCAGCTCTTAATGAGGTCAAACTTGACTCTAAATGTGTGTTCCATGGTTGTCCTCAACCTGCTATTCGTCTGTGCCTTCTACAGTACTGTCTACAGAACTTACTTTATCGAGTTTTGAGACAGGTGTAAGGTCACGATTCAGGCCGCGGAATCAGATGAAGATGAGACAAAGGAACCTCGGCCTAAAGCCGAGAAGACAATTTCTGGGGCAATGTACGCAATTTGGAGACGAGAAGGCTTGCTGGGTTTCTTCAAGGGACTGCAAGCTCAGATCCTGAAGACGGTGCTAAGTTCAGCATTACTCTTGATGGTGAAGGAGAAGATCACAAAGAGCACGTGGGTTTTAATGCTTGCGCTTCAAAGGTATATTTTGGTCAATCGCGTCAAATTAAAGAATGCTTGATCATTGCTGCATGTCATCAAAATTGTGGGTTGTAGAGCGTTGGAATTCGAAGTTGTCATTAAGGGCCTCTTCCAAGGGAAAGGGAAGATAAATCAAATTCTAGCAGATGGCGGCTACTTTCCCCTTGTTTAATAATGTGGGAATGGTTTAGGTTTGTTAAGAGATTATAAGTAGACGTATTTCTAGATCTCTTCTGCATATGTGATGTTACTTTGCCAATTGGATGTGATTTGCTTGCGTACTAGAAAATCAAGTCCGCAAACTCATATTGCCTGTATGAATGCCGGATAGGGATTCAGCAGCATCCCTGCAATGGTAAATTGATGCTACGGCATCTTGGTCTCTTAAACAGGTTTTCGTCCCTGGTTTGTATTATTTGAGGTGACTTTAGTTCAGCATGTGAATAAAGAATGGATTTCAGATTTTTATTTGGTCAACAAATTCGAACGTCTGTAGCTGTAGTAGTTCTTGCGCGCACAAAACGAACTTGGGTGTGCCAAAGAACCCATTCAAAAAGATTAATCACTCAGCAAGATAAGTAAGTGAAATATATTAGGAGTCTTGTATATTTTGTTGAGAGTTTCTACACAAATTAGATAATTAATTACCATTAGTAAACATATAATGATGTAGCAGGGTTGAGCTCCTATTTTAGCGGTCAATATTTTGGAAAAATATTTTCTTGATCAATGTCGATCAAAATATTAGCCCACTCTAATTGTTTAATGGCCTGGTCAAGATAAGATCGACAGGTCCAGTTGTTTCGAGCTAAAGGAGAGGCTAGTCATCAAACGGGCCGAGCTATCGAGTGAGCGAGAGCTACTCATCAAATTGTCCTTTCACCGAGTCAAATGATTGTTCATGCCATAAGCTTTTCTCTATGCAAAATTTAAACCGTCAGAAGAGCCCGGTCATATATATATATATAGAGTATATTAAGTTCTTATTACTTTTCCTATATGCGATCTCTTTGTATATGTAAGCTGGGTCTTGCATGTGAAATACAAAATTATAACGATCTAGAATTTTAATTTGAGGCGAACGATATATGAAATTTGACTATATCTAAGCTTGGCATGGGCGAGATCTAAAATTTTTTAAAAGGAAATACTAGCGAATTTAACCTAAAAAAAAAAAAAAAATCATGATCTCCCCTATCACTTCCAAAAAATCATTTGAACCCACTCAAGACTTTCTTGCGTTCGCGTAATTGACCAAGATATTAAAAAGTGGTGAAAATCAAACAAAAACGACTAAAATAGAACATGACTGGTCTCAAAGTAACACTTTCTTTTAATTGACATCATAGTCAATATTTCATATGCCAAATTAATACAAACTTCGGTAACCGTTGACCTGGGGAAAGCAGAAAGAGAACCAAAACATGAGAAGACCTTCCCATGGCTTCTCAAGCAAGCTTGATTTGGATGGCTGTTTCCGCAAACCGCCCAGAATTTTGTCGGCGACAATTTATGGTGGCGTCGCCTTCCCTTCCTCTTCCTCTCAATCTCCTCTTCCCTCTTTCTCTTTCGCCCTCACATCAGTTTTCAGGTTATTACAGTTTCCTTAATGAAGTTTTTGTATTATCCTTGGGTGATAGAATTGTTATTTCACTGATCCGCCATTTGGACATTTTGGACCTATTTATAGCACCATAAATATATATTAGTTACTTAAGTGCGTGTGCGCACATGACAAATATTTGCTATTGTTGATCACATTCGTATCATCCAATTCTCCAAAACAATCCAGGTTTAGATAGATGGATGGGATAAATATGTGCAAGAGCAATTTTCTTCTTTACCGGGGTTATTAGCGAGATGTGCATTCTGTATTATCCAATCAGAAAAGCTTGGCAAGATGTGATTTTTTTGGTAAATTGCTTCCGTTGACATTCAAAATATAAACAATACACTTTAAACTTCAGAGCAGTGCTTATTTTTAACCATGCATACATACGTAGGCACGGACAGACAGACAGAGACAACAACATGCACTTATTTGCCCAAAAACCAAAGTTAGCTACTTGCTACTTTTGGTTGGGGGCTACATTATTGTTTCTTATTCTTTAAGGAAACCAGAAATTACAAAAAAGCACACAGCATCATTGCACACAAAGGTACTTGTTCCTTTGATGGCCACACCAACTTGAACTGTTCTCGTCAAGGTTTGACTGTGAAATCGAAGTTGGCGCAAGTACTGGCATAGCCCAGCAACGAGGAACTGAACCCCAGCGTCGATTGAGCCAGATCGAACACAAGGAAGTTGTCCTCCATTTGGTAAGACCCGATGGCCACTGCTTGCTCGGCCGCCTTCCCTCCGTCCACGAAGGCCAGGCAGGCCACATCCTTGCTCACTTGCTTCATCGAGTTCGCTCCATAGATTGTCCAGTCCTTCCCACTCGCCACTTGCAGACTAATCTGGGGGACCTGTAAACCCACCCGAGTCGACGCAATCGCGCTTGACTTGAGACAATAATCAAAGGGCTTCACCTTTCTCGCTTGAGGAATGTGCCCGGTGGCCATCTTGAACTCCCTGACGAAGGCATCATAGACATCGCTCCTGAGAACAGTGTAAGGAAGCACAGTGCTCAGCTTCGTGCCGCCACGGCCAAAAGAATCAATGGAAAATGCGTTTCTCGGGAAACGGACTGCCTTCCCAGCAACTGATATGCCGTTGAGGCCGATGTAGTAGTCAGATGATTTAGGGTTCTTTACCAATGGGGTGTAGGAAAGGTATCTGGATACATCAACCAAGGCTGGGCTCCTAAAGAGATACGGGCCGTTTCCAAAGAAAAGCGTACCCTTACCATTAGAAACACTAGGAAGACACATAGCGAATTTCTTGGTTATTCCCAGATGAGGAGGGGTTAGTTGTGTCGAAAGAGCGAGAGAAGCCCACGAAAGGGAAGCCAAACCAGTAGTGCCCGAAGGAAGAGACTTCAAAAGGTACCCAGGAGCACAGGACATGTATATGTCGTTCAAAGTTATAGAACTAGTCGGGTGTCCGCCATTTGTGACATAAAGGGCGACGTTCTTGTACGTGAGGTCGGACAGAGCGCAAGTTTTGGTAAGCGGGTTGACGGGAGTGGTGATGCAATTTTGGCAACGGTTGTTGGAGGAGCTGCTGGATGGAGGGCAAAGTGGGGAGAGGTAGGACCTTGCCGACATGCATGGCGCAGCCTTGCAAGTTACGGGAGGGTGCTTATACTGGCAAGAGTACCATGAGAACGGAGCGCCGAGATCGACGAGGTAGTTCTCATGGAAGTTGAGGGTGGTGGTGTAGAGAGAAGTGGTGGTGTCTTTGGTGATGGGTGCAACTAGGGTTTTGTAGGGCGGAAATGCTGAAACATGAGAGCCAGCAAGGGCAAGTGCGAGAAGCAATAATGCTTGAACTAGCTGCATTTTTTCTCTTCTCTTGGATTGGATCAGTGTTGAGGCTTTGAGGGATGATTTTGGGTGATTGGAGCAGATGGTTATTTATAGGGAAAGATAAGCATTGACTTCTTGATGGATCAAGGAGAGTAGGTACTTCACTGGGACTGGAGAGCATATCCTCATGGATAAACAGCGTGCTAACTTGAGCAGAAGACTTCAACTGATTCTGACCAGAGCTACTAAAACAACCAATTGCTGGTCTCTTTGCTTTAATGACTTCTTCATTATTCAACTAATCTGTGTACATGTCATTAATAAATATGGATTCTCTCACCTGTGAAGTACATTGATGAGTCCGCTTAAAAAAAAAGAAAGTACATTGATGAGATGATTTTTTTCAATAATTCAAATTTAATTACTTTTTAACCATACTCAATCTTAAAAATTCGATTTCAATAATATTGTTTATTTTGAACTTAAGCAAGTTCTTAAAAGTTTTTGTCTAAGTACTCGTCTGGACCTCATAATTACCTGGATGTAAAACAAAAGGAGGAAATTGTTGGTACAGGGCAATAAAAAGATACTATACCAATATAGGGCGCATGGTGTATGAACACCGATACGTCAAAATAAGAAATGCATATGTGGAACTTGTTGTCCTTATATATAAAATGGACAAGCTGCAGAGAGCCATTTGAGAGTTTCAGCTCCTCTTATGTGGTCATAACACAAGAAAAAGTACTGCATTGAAATTTAAGAATTTTACTAATTGATTGCTAAAAAAATTGCCTAGGAACCCCTTAATAGGCTCCTAATAAAATAAGGAATTATTGATTGTCAAATTACGACTCGAAAGCACCATAAGAGTATTAATAAAGAATCACACAAACTTATTTTTGGAACGAAACCAACAAGTAAAATATGAGCAGGTATTTATGTGGTAATATCAAAAGTATAATTAGCTCAGCTAAATTAAAAGATAAGGAAAAAAAAATCGTATTAACCATCTCTGCCAAATTTTTAAAATAGATCATTCATATCAGAAAGATTGTACAACGTTTTTGTAAGCCCATGTGCTGGATGAATGTGCTGAAGGAAGTCAAATTATAGAAACAGCATTATCATCACTCTTCTGTCTAGTATTTTAAAGGCACTTCCAAAAATCCCAAAGGATCCGACTCTTGGAGAAAGGCGAGCGTTGGGTTATTAGAGAATGAATCTCGGTCTTTCATTAAAAGCCCTCTAAAGTATTTGTGTAGTACAAGATTTGGTGAAAAGGATATCACAAAATGCAATTGAGTATAATATTTTTAGGAAGATAAATCAGTATCTCGAGAGACCATAAAAATCCCATTTATACTTTGAGGTGAGAACTCTCCTCAACATGGTTGCATTTAATAATGGTTGCTAGATTGAGAGTAAACTGTGAACCACTACTAAAGAACTTTCAATCGATCCTCAAGAGGGTAGGAGCGATGACTGGTTTGATTAGAAGCTTCTTCTCGTTAGTCAAAATACATGGGCTTTGGCTTGGGCCTTCTACCTTTGCTTTTCTCTTTTTCTCTTTTCTCCCTTTGATTTTGCTTTTGAGAGGTTGGCAATAGGGCCTCTAGGAGTTGAAAAACTAGTGTTAACATTCCGCGGGTAGCCGCAAGTCCGAGAACGCATTCTTTACAGGGCTTAGAGTCTTGTCGGAACTTAGGAGCCTCAAGCAGGCTGACAGCTTTGACCATAGCCGTCAGCTTAAAGTATAGCATCCATCAACTACATTGTCCCAAAGTGACTCGTTATCTTGGAGATGGCCGGATTCAATAAAACAATCAACAATCTACAGTTAAAGAAATGGTTTTTTAACAGGATTCTTCCGCTAAGCATAAATGCGCAACCCATTTTGGGTCGAAAGTGTGCATTCGAATTGAAGGCACAACTTGCCATATATCGGTGACACAATGGGCAATTGCCTTTGAAACTCAAAAACCTTGGAATTAGAAAGTCCTCTCATGAATATATCAGCAATTAAGACTGGCCTCTCCGGGATAAAGTTTCTGGTTTCAGCCTCTAGCAGTTGCCGCATCATGTGATGAACACAATTAACACGTGAACTAAAGAGAGTATAAACACTTTGGAATGATTAATTAGGTGAAGACCAGTGATTGCACAAGAATATTGCGGATCCACAGACTTAAAGCTTGATCTACTGCACTAAGTAAGCAAAAAACAATTAATATCTCATCGATGCCACACAGATTTGGTAGAGATTTGGTAGAATCTTTGCCCATAGGCCACCGACCATTTACTTAGCATAAGCTTTTCTAAAGGAGTGTGAACCTTTTAACAGCGAAAAAGAATCCTTCCTTCCATGAAGCCTACTACCTTTTCTCGGCAGAGCTATTGCATTGTTAATAGCCACACATAAGCTCTAGAGATAGCCAGCTCTGACATACTACGCGTGGTTACCACACAATACTGTGGAACAGTTCCATCAGTCGTCAATTGTAACTTAGTCGTAGTATCAGAGACTAAGTAGTTAGTTCCTGTTTTCTTATTCTAATTTTTTTTTTTTTATTGACCGCTTAAAAGATCGGAATTAGCAAGCAACAAAATGATTAATTGAATGAGTTTCGATGCAGATAAGGCCGTCCTACCCTATTGACATCCAGCCTCACTCAACCACACCCAAGAATGCGAGAGCAATTGAGATAGCACGGATGATACTGTTCCAGTCTCGAAGGCACAGCGCCACAGCCCCCGAGTTAGACTTTTCACCCAAGGAAATAATGAGCAAGGGCAACAAATGGTTTAAGGTTAATCACTACTCTAGGGCTTCGCCCTAGAGGCCAGCTGCTCTTATGAGAATTGCGAGGTTCGACTCTCAGTCTCTCACCTTTGATGGGGTTGGAGACTAAATAGCCTATAAGCTCTTGAGATGCAATGCAGCAACAAACCAAGAAAGTAAAAAGGGAATAAAAGGTTTATGATCTAATCGCAACAAATGAAATAATAAGGAAAGCTTTCGGAAGAACAGAACCAAGAAACCTGCGACTCTTTTGCACCAATTTCCTTTGCAATGTACCTCAGTATTCAAGTAAAGGATGAAATTAGGGCAAAAGGAAGAACACATATAACATAGTAGAATCCTCATACCAAGTCACGTGTTACATATTTCCAGCCACAACACAAGCTACAACGAAAAGAATGTACTCAAGATTATTCTGCAATTTCACCTTTTCCTTCAAATTAAAACAATGCAATGAATACTCTGTAGCTGTTCTTTGATTGCTCTCCGTCAAGCAGCCATTAGGCCATGTTATCACCAGTTTCATAATAGGAGCACAAAACCGACCAGTAGAAAAAGCAGTTGATAAATGAAACTGCTTTTCAGAATCAAACTGGCTGACTCGACACTGATGAAGCTTCCTTCAGGTGTATTCGTGGTTAAGATGACTACCATCCAATCATTTTCAGAACTAATTCCAATTCCTGTATACTTGCTATCGTTTAGGCTACTTGAATACTGAGACTGGGTGAAGTTAGTGAGGACAAGGCTTGGGACCAAGTTGGGAACACAAGCAGGCATTATTACCCCATCCCTTATGACAGAGACATTCAGATGGCAGTTGGCTAAAAGTGTTGGATAGTTGGAGAACTGAGGCTCAGTACCGGGTACAGTGTCAGCACCTGTTGTATTAGTGCAAGGTTGATTCTTATATTGATCAGCCATTTCCTTGGCAAGGCATTCCGCATTATCATTTTTTGTAAGGGCTGTTAAATTCAAAGTTGTCCGATAACTATTAATGCCTTGAAGAAGATTATCTTCCTCACCTGCAAGGACAAGGAGAAGATGAATTAGATGGTAGTTTGGAAGCATGAGCAGGTGCAGATATGAGAGATGGGAGAGGGAGTAAGGGGTTTGTTCCTTGGAGATGTGATATTCATGGATATTTAAGAAATGCATTAGGTGGCATTGATTTTCAACAGCATACCAGCTCTAAAATACAAAATTGTTCTAATTTTAGCATATCGGTCATTTAACTAAATAGGCTAGCAAAGTTATAAAAAACAACCAAAATACTAGAACGTGGTTGGTGGGATTCGCCTGTTGCAATAGAAAGGCCTCAGTCATCCCCCGCATGACAATGAAAGACATGGCTCGTCGATATGCAGTGCAACTATTTGAAAGGCATGGCTTGTCCATGCGCAGAAATTGAAGGCCAAACTTTAGACTGGGATACCTAAATATATTGATAATCCATACTTTAGGTGACCAGCAATTAAAATCTATAAACTCACATGGTGCTCCGCATTGAACTACCAATGGATTCAGAATTTTGTGAAGTACAATACATCCAGACAAGCATTACAAGAAAGTGTAGTGACAGGAGTAGCTACAAAAGCAGCATAGGCATTTATCTCTCCTGGATATTAACAGAACTGCCTTGATGGCAAGAAAATCAAACGACTTAGCTAAAAAAAACAAATTCAGCTCTAGTGTAAGGATCATAGGAACTAAAAGTAAACATACAGCTCAATAACCTATTTACTGCCAAGTTACAGATTGACAACATGGACAAAGAATCGAAACCAGTCCATCAGAAGGTTTGAGACAAATTGTTTGATGACGATATCTGAAATAAATCTACTTCGCTGACAGCAATTACCATAATTTTCTCCAGATGATTCAGTCCAGTTAAAGAGAGTCGATTCCATTTAACCATGACATGAGTAACAGTTTGGCAGTGACATCGCATTTCTAAGTGGAAAGGCATGTTCCTACGATCTATGCGAGATTCAGTTAAAGTCAAGCAAAATCATCGACTTCCAAAACTTGGCATCTGTGTGTGCACATTTACTCCATGCTCTCATTCATCAGTTTAAGACACCTCAGAAACCATCTCAGAACAAGCGGCAAAGAAGAACCCAACCAAAAAAAAAAAAAACTTATGGAGAAACGACAACATGACATACAGAAGACTGTCAACATTTTTGACGAAAATCGCGTAGATTTCCATGGCCACCCAAGCCTGGAAAAGTTCAGGTCAGATCTGTTCCTACGAATTAAGAGACAGCATAACACAAACCCAAACCTCAATTCGCCTGCTCTCCGTAACAGTCAACCACACATCGCATCGGACATTTATGAATTGCTTCAAATATATACACATCCATCAACTACGTTCACAGGATGATCAAAGACCACTTCTTCCCTATCAAAGTCCTCCATCCAAGTCTAAATCTTCCTAAGACGAAGAAAAAGATTCAGCAGCGTTCCCGAACGGATCGAAGCATAAATAAACCGACGGCATCAACTACTCCAACATCCAATCAGAAAATCAACAGCGTAACCGCAAAAAGTCCTCCATTTCCCGAAGCCGAACAACAACCGCGAAATCGCTACCGAACCGAAGTCAAACCGACGTCAGCGGATGTAAACAGTGAGTCTGGGAGGTCAACAGCGAGGCTAGACCAGATTCGGCGCTCGGATCAAAGGATGCTCAGATCTCGCCACCTATCCCCGTCCGCGGCACCGTCGGAACTCGCGATGCTCGAAATGCACCTCTCTCTCTCTCTCTCTCTCTCTCTCTCGGATGCAGCAAGGGAAAAGGACGGACGAGCGAACGAGAAAGCAAGCGGAAGGAAAGGAATGCCGAAGCTTACTGTCGCACTTGACCAGGAGGCGGTCCGGGGAGAGGATCGCGACGGCGAGCAGCGCGAGGAGGAGGCGGCGGAGCGCCGAGGAAGACGAAGGCAGCGGCGGCGGCGGCGACGCCATTGTTGTCGGGACCTGAAGAGAGAGAGAATGAATGCCGGTGAGCTCGCTCCGTCTGTTTCTCTCTCTCTCTCTCTCTCTCTCTCTCTCTCTCTCTAGCTTTCTCTGTTGCTCCGTCTGTTGCTTCTTTATTTTGTTGGTGCAGAGAACGAGGAGAGAGAGGGAAGGACGGTGGTTCGGGAGAGGAAGACGGGCTAACTCACGACGACGACGACATTCTAACAAGTAACCACTTTTCTGGTGCAGGTCAGGACCGGGACCGTCTTGACTTGACGGTCGGACCGGGTTCGACCGGTTGTGACTGCGGTTCTTCCGCGAGGAGGCTTGCTGCCTGGGCTTTTTATCCGGTTGGGCCAGGGCCGAGGTAGGCCCCATGGGCCCTTCCGAGGCCCATTTTTAGAATTAGGTGAATGAAGTATAGGACCCGATTCGGGCCGCGCAGCATGGCCCGATGGGCATCCCTAATTGTGGCTCTTCCTTCAGCATGACCTTTCGACTTTGAGTCTAATTACTTTTTGGAGCTAGAGATTTCAATTTTTTTGTTCAGTAATGAAGTCTCGAATATGTACGTTATCGTGGTTTTTGAAGGGACGGGTTTCGAGAAATCATATATCAAGTATCAACGGCCGAGATTGCTTCACATAATGCTTATGTATTTGTCAAGGTCTCGAGGTTCTCGCTACCAAAAGACTCCTCTTGATCAAGGAAAACCATCCAAAGTTGCCTAGAGTTTTCAGGGCATTCTCAAGGACAGGTGAGACGATAATTGTGTTGAGTTCTAGAGTTTTCTCTATTTAAATACTAATAGATGGTAGGAGGATAGATGCGATCTCATTCGCTAGATTAAATATGAATCAAGAGATGTAACGAGAGGGCCTCTAGTATAAGAAAGGATGCCCTCTCTCTCATTATAATCATCCGAATATTTCAGTTATAGAGTTCCCTTCTCTCCCAAAATTTCTCTCTTTTTACAATCTAGGGCAACGGTAAGCGATGATTTTTGGGAAAAGGCTTAGCTTAGGAGCTCCAACAATCTAAGGAAGCCTAAGTCATAGCACGGTCTCTATCCCAAATAATCAGCCTGTGACAAATGGCATCAAAGCAAGTAGAGGAAAACCGTTCCAAGAGATCGAGGAGAACCAATTGGTCAAGAAAATGTCGAGCCAAGGTGTTTGTTGACACCTAAATTTTAGCGATCTAATCATTTATTTATTGTATAGAAAATTATGGGTTAATTTTGTCCCTGAAAAAATATTAATTGCATAGCATATATATTTAGGTGCATTTATTTTGCATTTATTTTATTGGACCGGTGGCAGATGAGTTCGACTTGGTGGTTCTAAGTTTTAAATTGACAGGTTAAATTAAGCCCACGAATGGAGCAAATTGGCTCAAGCCTGTTTTCTTTTATGACAAAACATTATCTGGTGAGGAATAGTCATTTGAAATTTTCTAGGATACAATGGGAATGTTTCAATATCATCATATAGGGCAAGTGTGACAAAGAATATCGCGAGCTCATCTTTGCAAGATTTGTGATTTGAGAAAAATTCTATCACAATCTTGAATAAAATTGATGAATGGATATTGCATTCGAAAAATCCTCATGGATGTTGATCTAAAATCCTGGTCCACTCACCTATAAATAGGTTGCTACACCACATAAAAACGGAGGCATACATGATCCTTTGCGAGAGGGGAGAAGTTCGAATCCCGCTGGCCGCATGGGTTTTAAGTGCGACGTCGTGGTGATGGGTGTCCTCTGCTAGCGTCGCTCCAAGGTGAGAAATTGAGAGGAGAAGGCGGATCTTGAGGAATATCGATAACGAAGAGCTCTGCCCTCGGGGACTCCTTTGACGTCAGAGATCTCCATGCACGTCCGTGGTGTTTTCTCGGTGATGCTATTGCGTTCGTTGAAGGACGCCTAGCATCAATTGCCGCTGTTCCAGTTGCTATACCACGCCAGGTGCCTTGTGGTGTCCGTGAGCCGCGGCCCCAGCTTCACCAGCAAACCGCTCGGATCTCCAAACGCCAGGTGCTGCTCCCGCTGATCTGCCACGCCAGGCGCTGCTCCCGTTGCTCTATCACGCCAGTCCAAGCGTGTGTGTCAAGAAGGATCGAACAGCATCTTCTCCAACACTGACGTGGGCTTTCAAACATCCAGCTTGCTATTCCTGCTGCCTTGCCACGCCTGCGTCCATCTGTTAGTGAAGAGGTATTCGCCGGTTCTTCAGCCTTGAATCGTGCCCATCACGGCCCAGCCCAACATCGGCGAAGCTTGCCGATCTTGCTGCATCGACATTGCTGCTTCTGGTTCAATTCGACGCCACGGATTTCTTGGCGTCCCCAACGATAGCCCATCGAACCTGTTGTGACTTTGTCGATCCACGCCAAGTCACCACCACAGCCATCGTCCTTAGCCGTGCCGCCCTGAATCTCCATCGTCGATCCATTCTACCTTCAGATTTTTTCAAGAAAATTCAAATTTAGGTAGAGATTTATTTTGTTAGGTAAAGATTTATCTTATTAGGTAGGTTTATTTTATTTTATTAGGTAGATTTATTTTGTTTTAATTTTTGATGTTTTGTCTCATTGTTTGAAATACTTCTCTATGCATAATTGAAATCCCTGATGTAGCATCTAATTCGCAACCGCACGAATTTTTATCCCATCTATAAGGCTTTAGATGGAATAATTATTCACGCGAGAGTAAAATTGATATCTTAATCTTTAAGGCTTAAGATCAATTTATTGATTTTATTAGCGAAATAATCAAGTTTGAATTTCAATTTGAATGGTGGATAACATTTTGGATGACTATGGATGGCTTGATGTTTATCTTTTAATTGTTTTGTTTATCCCAAAAATACAAAAAAAAAAAATTGCATTTGCATTCCATGTAGATTAGAATTGATTGCATGATAGGTTAGTTAGATTTTTTATTTTTATTTTTATAAAATGCATGTATTTAGAATAGATACCATTTCACTTTAGTTTTCACTTTAGTTAAATTTCTATTCTTAGTGATTTTAATTACGAATTCTTATAAAAAATTACAAAAAATCATGCGCATGTCAGATAGATTTAGGATTATGAAATGCACGTCATTTAGTGATTGTTGCTAGGTTCATTTAGTTAGAAATTGCTTGTCATTAGAATTAGGTCATTTGGTTAATTTAGATTGCATATTTAATTGTTGCATTTCTTTAATTTCGAATTTCATGAAAAAGGAAAAAAAGAAAACTTAGAGTTAGGGCATTCTTTACGTCATTGCATCTTATGGTAAGAATGCATGTTTAATTTTATTTTCTACTTAGTTATAGTTAGAGATAATTTTCTTTAGGATAGACTGCATGCTTAAATTTTATTTATGTCATATAGTTTACGTCATATTGCAATGTCATATCATTTCATGTTAGATTAGTAGCATGCATTGCACGATTCTTATTGAATAAAATGAAAAAGAAAAAAAAGAAATTGCGTGTTAATTAGAAATCATATCTAGGACCGTCGATGTGAATTCTAATCTAACATTGCAGATGCTTTCGATGCTATGAGGTAAGTTCTGCAATTTATTCATTGCTTTATCTGAGTGTTAAATTGGTGGTTTGCGCACCGCATGATAACCTCACGTGTTAGGGAGATAAATTAAAATCAATTCAAGCTGCTTGCCAAATTTTTTTTTTTCGAAATGAAAGAGAAAGGTACCGAAAGGGCGTTAGAGAAATCTAACGTAATCAAGTCCCTGTACCCAAAATCTTTGGTTCGTAGAAGTGAAATAATTCACCCATTATTTTACTTAGGTGTCTAATCGACATATCTTAAACCGATTAGTGGCGACTCCCTTTTGCATGCTAGATATTTGAACTTAAGTCGTGAATTTGTATGGACTTGAGAGAGCCCAAGCTAAGTTTAGACTTAGTAGTCCATTAGCCTAATTTTAGGTGGTGCACCCGGAATTTAGGTCGCGACAATGTTGTTATAGATGGAGAGATCCCCCAAATCAAGGAGACCCGTGGCCAAGCCAAGAAAAGGGATACCTCATTGGACGTCATGTCCGTCCTTGATGAGAAGCTCACTTTTGGTGAGGAGTGCCATGGCGAAATTCATGGATGGAGTCCACGAAGTGAGAGACTACATCAACGAAGTCAAAGACATGCTCCTTCTCAAGTAAACTATTGTCATGAACGAAACCACAACGTCTTTGCATAAGAATGACGAGGCCCTTAAAGCATTGATCAATGCTATAAAGGCAAAGGTCCAAGAGCTCAAAGGGGACAGCCCCCACAATGCCAAGGTTGAAGCCATGAAGATGGAGATCCAAGAGCTCAAGACCAAGCTCGCCTTATGCAAGCTAAGCATCACAAACGGAACAATGCCTATTCAAATGGCGCCCAAGCTTGGGGCAGCCGATCCGCCAAAGAGGTGGATAACTTCTTATGGAGCATAGAGCATTACTTTTGATGTCGTTAATATCCAAGAAGAGATGGCCAAGGTAAGAACCACTTCGATGTTCCTTAGTGACAATGCAATGCTCTGGTGGCGCGATAAGTGCGATGAGACCAAGCGAGGTGCTAATCCCATCAACAAGTGAGATGACTTTGTGAAGGAATTTCGAGACTACTTCCTCGAGTCTACTCACCAAGAAACCCGAAGCAAACTCCATTGCCTTAAGCAACAAGGCATGGTCCAAGAGTATGTGAAGGAATTCACCGAGCTTAAACTCCAAATTCCCAATTTAGGGAGGTGGAGGCTCTTAGGGCATTCATGGATGGACTAAAACCGTGGGCACAACTTGAGCTCAAGTGAAGGGATGTCCAGAGTATCTTGAGAACCCCACCATGGTTAAGTCCCTTGTCGATTTCACAAGGTGGAATCATCCCAAGTTCAAAACAAGTGGATGGAGGATAGATCACCACCACGAGGACTAGGAAGGAGAAACCAACCATGGCCAAAGAGACCATGGTAGCCAAGACAAGTCATGGGGAGAAGATCGTCTAAGTTGTCCTTCCAAAAGAACTAGCCCCAAGTGGACTTCAACAGAATAAATTCAACCAACCTCCACCATCCCCGTGCTTCATTTGACAAGGCCCTCATTGGACCAAAAAATGTCCCAAGAAGAGTAAGATCAATGCCCTTCTTGCCATAGAAGAGGAAAAGAAGCTGAAGCAAGAGAGAGGCAAGTACAGCTCGAAGCTGTTGAAGGTTCCCAATTTTGTGTGAGCCCAAACACCAACGAAATCCACAGACACAAACGTGTCATTCATGCAAGTCAAGGTATGTGGCACGACCCTATATCCGTTGGTTGATACAGGTGCTTTCAATATGTTCATGTCTACCGAGGTGACAAAGGCCTTGGGACTTCATGTGGAGCTAAACAAGAATCAATTCAAGGCTGCCAACTCAGATGACATCAAGGGCATAGGCTCAACCTAAGATGTGGGCATCCAAATTGGCTAAGGGAAAGACAAACTCTCCTTCGAGGCAATTCCAGTTGATGAGTACGATCTAATTTTGGGTTTGGAGTTCCCCAATAATGCAAAAGCCATGGTTGATGTGAGGAACAAGTGCATTATAATTACCAACCCACGACACCCAGCGATGATGCTGAAGTTGCAAGGAATGATGGACACCAAGAGCATCTCCACTATTTGATTCATGGAAAAAGGGCCAATAGTTGAAGAACTCATGATCGAGTCACGCCCAAAGCCACAACCTTTGAAGAAGTTGAAGGTAAGGTTGGATCCTCCTACTTTAACTCGTGACATGCTGATCCATGTGCTTTTTACAGAAGTAGAGTACTTGCAAGGCACCATGGTGATGGCCGAACCAAAAAAGAAGCCGTGTAGCCGACGAACTAAGAAGCCTAAGATGAAGCGAACTTGGAAGAAGAAGAATCGCTCCAAATGACCAACACCCCGAGTCGAGAGCACCAAGGCCGTTGCTCAAATGGGTGGGAGAGAATGTCACAATTTCGAGCTTCCCATGACTAAAGGATTGTACTTGATTGAGGAAGACCATCCAAAATCACCTTGGGTTTCCAAAACATCATCAGGGACTAGCAAGACAATAATTGTGTCAAGTTCTAGAGTTTGCTCAACTTAAATGCCAAAAGTCGGTAGGAGGGATTGCATCTCCCCTCCTACCGACTTTTGGCATTTAAGTTGGTGCTCTAATGATTCAAGGAAGTCTAAGTCACTGCATAATCTTGATCTCAAACGATTGGCCCATAACTTATTCGTGTCCGATAAAAATGTAATCATGCACTTATATTAACACCTGTTTATTTGCAATCAAATGTTGGTCTTGAACTCATAGAATGGGAGGCAGATTTTTCACTGAGAAAGGCAACAAATCAAAAGCTTTGACTTGAGGCGAGTTGCTGCTTAATATCGCTTGAGGAATATCATTGTAAGAGATGGTGAGATTTTTGGTCTTTCAAACATGGCAAAGAATCTAAATCATGATTTTGTGTTTAAGTGCTTACAAAGTATGGCGATTTGTATTAGCATGTCCTAATCAAATCTGTAATTTGCATCACTTTGTGTCGATCTAAAGCATCTTGATTTTGATGATTCCACACGTCAAACGGTTGAATTACAATAAAAACATGTTAATCAGTCTTAATTCGTGTCAATATATAAAGTTAGACATATCACGTTGTATAACATTAGGTTTTTATCTTCGTGCGGTGTAAATGAGCCATTGTCAGCATCAGCCAGTCAAAATTATGGATCGTATTAGTAGGAGCAAGTGGTGTAAGCATTTAACCACACAAGTCGTATAAGCCTAAGCATTCAATTGGGAATTCCAAACCAAAAACCTACTACAGTAGTTTCCAACTTATTCATGGATTATGATTTTTAAAATCTTATTCTCTATGCTAGTTCTCCATAAACTCAAAAAATGATTAAGGCCCCGTTTGGTTCGGTATTTAGAAGGGGCTTTTGGCCTCTAAAGGGGTTTAGGCAAAAGCGGGTGGTGTTTGGTTCAATATTTTGGGGACTTTGGGGAGATGCAATTGCATCTCCAAGGGGCTTGAAGGGGCTTTAGGGGAATAGAGGGTCCAAGGTGCATTTGAGATTAGCATTTTCGGAATGCTGGGGTTTTGTTTAATGAAAATATGTCAGTTGCCAATTTTACCCTCGTTTATTATTCAAAATCCGTTTTTGCCCTTTTCTAAAAAAAAACCCTAAAAGCCTCTCACGACTCCTCTCCTCTGCACTCACGCCTCTGCACTCTCATGACTTCTCCCCTTTGCACTCTCACGCCTCCTCTCTTCTGCACTCTCACACATCTCTCTCAGTCGTCCCTCACCATTTCCATCCGAGATCAACCATCCCAACCTCGAAGATCGCCTCCCGCCGTTTTGCTCTCACGCTTGAAGATCGCCTCATGTTGTTCTGCTCTCGCGCTTGCGTCGCGCTCGTAGCAAGGCAATTGGGTAAGCTCGGAAGCTTCGATTCCATCGCTCGTTCGTCCGATTCGCGGTCACCACTGAAGATTCCACCATCGTCCCTCGCCGTTCTGCTCTCGCACTCGCCTCTCCAGGTAAGATTTCCTAAGTTTTGCCGCCTTACAGTGCCACGGCCTCAGGTTGGCTTCGGTTCGCCTTTGTGTTTTGGTCAATCGCCAACTGTTGATTTTGTTCGCTTTCACACTTAGTTCAGTCCGAACCTTTCGTTGCTTGTTCGGGGCGGGCTGAACCAAACCAGCTTTGCTTGGTCCCCTCCATCAGCTGAACCAAACCGACTTATTTAGAATTCATTAATTTTCTCCAGTAAGAGTGAAAAGATTCTTGTTAGTTGTAAGTTTGTCTGTAAAAGTATTTGGGGATGAAGAAAGTAACATATTTTTGGCAGGAAAGATGAAATTTATGTGCCACATGTATGAATCAATCAGTATCTAGACTCACATGGAATCTGGAATTGGAATATTGAAACAGAAACACAGTATTTAATGTGCTCCATTTTATAGTTTGTGACTATAAATTTGTCTATGGTGGTGTTTATATATAACAAAATCTTTTATGATATTGGGAAGTAAGGACAAGAGGAGGTCCTACTCTCCACGTTCAAACTGATAAGCTCCTTTATCTTCACCGACAGAAAGTAATTGCTCCAAATTGGTCTATCTTGCATAAAGATTAGCACTCTGATTCTCGAGTTTCAATAGATTTTATGAATAGCTGGTGATGTTTGGATGATACTAGCAAAAGGAATGGATGGAAAACAGAGTTCTTATCTATTACCATAAGTTTGCTTATTGAATGTATCTCAGATCTTATTTTACAAATATAATTTCAGATCCTTGCTGCTAATGTTATTACTTTGGTTTGGAATGTGATTCTATCGTTCAAAGCTCATAAAGAGATTCTTCCTAAATAGGTACACTGGTAGAGGATATCTGACTTTTGAATAGCAATTCAGCATCTATAAGACTACTTTTATGCAACCAAGAAAATAAGAACAACTCTAGACTTGTGAAGGCTCGCTACATAGCTGATGTTGCCATTCGAAAGTGCAATTTCTAATCAGAAAAAAGAATTGAGATTATAAATAAAAGAGAATTTTTTTCTTCTCTTTTTGTGGATGGCCATTAATTTGATGCATAGATTACTTTATATTAACAAATTCGACAAAAAGAGTAATTATCAGTTCATGAAATCACGAAGCAGAATTTGAGTTCAAAATTCACATCTGGGAGTTAAATAATCTCATGAAAAAGTTCGTCCAAGAGCATGGAAAACATGCCAGTCTTTGATAATTGTTGGAGGACGGTAATCAGTCAGCACATGTCACCTAAAATTTTGTTTCTTCACTAACATACAAATGCACATTTGAATGGTTGTTGCTTGTGAAAAAAAGTACTTCTCAAGATTTGGTGCCTTATTGTATGTGCAAGGGTTTGAGTTCTCTTCCTCGCGTCACTCCTTCACGCTCGCTGCCCTCAAGCTCTCCTTTCACGCTCGCTGCCCTCAAGCTCTCCTGTCATGCTCGCGCTCGTGCTTGCTTCTATCCAGGTCAGATTTTCTTAATCCACGGTTGCCCATTGAACTGAATTGTCTTCCAGTCAGTTTAACTGCATTTTCAGTGTACAAAATTCTGAATTTGATGGGAGTTTGGTGGTTGATTGGCTATTTTGAGCCCATTCTGAATTCTAATATCAGTCTAGGGTTGTACAAAATTCTAATGTTGGGGCTTGGTTAATATTTTTCTGGTGTGGAGATGGGAAGCTATTTCTTGATCTTATCTCTACATCCAAATGTTACTTTTTCCCTTTTTTTGATGGATCCTCTACCTCTATAGTGGGAAAACCACCACATTGTATCTTATACAGCCCTAGACTGATATGTTGTTGGTTTTTTTTTTCTTGTTTTTTGGGCTGATATCTAATACAATATAACATTGATTTGTTATTTACTAGTTCGCATTTATTTGGCTCTAATTCAATTGCTGAATTTTTTTCTTTATTATATATCTCTCAAATATGTCATGCTCATATTGTTGAAAGATGGCGAGTTCAACAAAGGAAAATGCATATTGGACAGCTGAAGACGTGGAAACATTTTGTAAGTTGTGTGTTGAACAAATCGATAAGGGTAATCGTCCAGCAACCAACAAGAGAGATGGATGGACTATCATAATTAATAAGTTCGAGGAGTTGAGGGGCAAAAAGTACGATAAAACTAAAATGAAAAGTAAGTGGGATAATCTTAAGGAAGAATGGAAAATATGGATGACGTTGGTTTATAGTGAAACGGGATTAGGATGGGATCCAAGGAAGAAAACCATCGATGCGAGTGATGAATGGTGGGAGAGCAAAATCCAGGTATTTATCATTTGTTCTTTTACTTTTCGATTAAGTTCTTATTTTCTATTATATACAACTTACTGAAAACGTTTTTTTTATAACAGACCAATCCTAAGGTTAAGGTTTTTAGGACGAAAGGCATACCTCATGATCTTGAAGTGTTGCTAGATAGAATGTTCAGGGATACGGTTGCTACTGGAGGAATCACTTAGAATCCTGCATAAGGTTTATGTGTTGATGAGAATGTTGATGCCACACAACCCAATATTGATGATGCCATAGGATCTACTGATGATAATTTGGAATGTGATGTGGGTGAAAATATTGATGAACCAATTCAAACTCAGGCTCGTAAAAGAATAGCACAAACTTCAACAAGGGAAACTCGAGGAAAGAAAGCCAAGAATTTGAGCCCGGCACAATTGCTTGGAAGTCAAATTAACAGGTTTTGTTCTGCAGTTGAAAGTAGGAGTGCTAATAGAAGTGCTGATACTGTTGCCTCTCGAGCATATGAGGAATTCGGTCCTTACAAGGACCTCATATCTATGTTGGATGCCATACCAGAAATTGTGCAAGATGAAAAGCTGTACTTTTTTGCAATTAAACATTTTAAGGACAGGGTGGACAATAGGCAGGTCTTCATGAGCTTGAGTACCGATGCTATGAGGGTGAAGTATCTCAAGCTTGAGATTGAAGAACTTAATCATAACTAAGATATTGTTATAGTTTCTTATTTGAATTCTTGAATATGCTATTTTATTTTTATATGCGAACTCTATTTAAATTATGTATGGACCTAATTTATATTAATGTTTTTAATGTGATAATTGTTTCTAATTGGCGTTCGCTTTATGTGGTTGACTTTGCATATATATTTTGATTGATACTATTGTTTTTCTTAATGGATTATCAATATTATTCATTATTTTTCTTATTCTAACTCTATAATTTGTTACGTTAGGTAATTATGGATGATTCTCAACAAAAGGAAAATCGTGAACAAGAGGAAGATGAATTCTCGGATTTGCTTTCAATTGCTAATGCTTCAATTGCTTATCAAGCAATGCACCTTAGCAAACAACCTTCTATGACCTTATCATATACATGTTATGCATGGATGAAAGAGTTGATGGCTGAAGATACTAATCCAATAAGATGCTATAATATGTTTAGAATGCATAGAGATGTATTTAATAATTTAACACGTGACTTAGTAACACGCTATGGCCTTAAAGGATCTAGAAATACTAATGTTGAAGAAATGGTTGGAATGTTTCTTTATATGTTGGGACATGGTATAGGCAACAGGGTAGCACAAGAACGCTTTCAACGCTCTGGGGAAACCATAAGTAGGCATTTTAGTTTAGTTTTAAATAAAGTATGCAATATGGGAAAAGATTTGATCCAACCAATTGATCGACAATTTCAGGAAGTTCCAGAGAAAATTAAGAAAGATCGACGATTTTATCCATATTTTAAGATAAGTTATAATTGTATTATAAAAACGAAAAAACAAATTTAAATCATGTAATTTTTGCATTATTTGTTTTAGGATTGCATTGGAGCTATGGATGGTACACATATTCAAGCAGTATTACCGACGTATGATCAAATTCGCTTTATTGGTCAAAAAGGAAAGACTACGCAAAATGTGTTGGCCGTATGTAATTTTAATATGGAATTTATTTACGTTTGTGCTGGTTGGGAGGGACAAGCTCATGATACTCGTGTCTTCTATGATGCCATTGGAAGATGTGATGCACAATTTCCCCATCCACCTCCAGGTTGGTTAATTAATGGTTTATGTATATCCATATATATATATATATATATATTTATGTGGCATATGTTAATTAAATTTATATTATATTTGTGTAGGAAAATATTACTTAGTAGATACTGGATATCCAAATCTCACAGGTTATTTGGGGCCATATAGAGAAGTTAGATATCATTTGCCAGAATTTTGATAAGGTCCTACACCTACTGGTCATCGAGAAGTGTTCAACCGTGCACATTCCTCACTTCGCTCAAAAATTGAACGAGCCTTTGGCGTATTAAAAATGAAGTGGAAGATTTTAACTACTATGCCAAATTATCTTTATGAAAAGCAAGTGCAAATTGTCATAGCTACAATGGCTTTGCACAATTTTATAAAAAAAAAATGCCGTAACTGATATGGATTTTGAAACAGCAGATTTGGATCCCGAGTATGGATATTCAGTAGATCATGATGTTGTAAATGAGGGGGACAAGTGCTTCAAATAATAATGCATTCCCTGACATGGCACATTTACGTGATGAAATAGTTATGAACTTGATAAATAGTTAAGGATGTCTGTAATATTTAACTATTTATTTATTTATTTCGAACATATGTTGTTGTCATGTTTATTGTAATGAAATTACTCTATTTTTAATTGAATTTGATGTGATTTTTTTATTTATAATTTTATTAATATGTCTGTTATACATTATTCTCAACTTGAAAATAATATATAAAAGTTAAGGTAATTGATTTTTGTTTTTAATTTTAAACAATTTAAAGTTGCAAAATTTTAATAATTGGCACATGAAATGACTTTCCAAATGTATTGTGTTTACCAAATAGCATTTTCCCCAAGTTGCATCTCAAGGCATATTTTCAATTTTGTTTACCAAATAGCATTTGCATTTCGCAAAAGCCCTTTAGACTAAAGGCCTTTGCATTTCCCCAAGGACATTCTCCCAAAGCCGAACCAAACGGGGCCTAAGTAGTAATACATGGATTGAGATGACTTTTGAATTAAAGAAAAAATCACAATGGTTTTTTATTCTATTAGCATGGGAATTTTGCATCAAGTGTTGCCAAATTTATTGTTTTTCCCCTCTTCCCTCGCATGGGAATGAGAAAATTCTAGCTTTTTTTTCAACCAAAAGTTGAAATGCAAAAAATAAGAAAGAAAAGTCTGGCACGGAGAATGCCCTAATTTGCTATCAACGTCATAGATAATTCACAAGGTATCGCAATTATATTCAGTTGGATAACAGAAGATTTCGTTGCGAAACTTGACTTGCTAATACGATATCATCAGCATATCGGGCGCAAAAATGATACTTTCTTTCGTGATCACAAGAGGAAAAAGGAAAAGTGATTGTGCTGTGTAATTGCAAATTCTAGATGAAATTAACAACGTAGCAAAATGTTCTACTCTTGTGAACCGTCGACTCAAAAGGGAGGTGGCCGAATGATCTTGAAACTCTGAACATGTGATTGATCATGGAGGGCAAACTGATCACATAAATTTATAATTGTAAAAAGGAATTGTAAAAAGCAAGACAATATAGAAATATATTGTGACCAAAGTCCATTGGAGAGAGAGAGAGAGAGAGAGAGAGAGAGCGCTAAGGGCAATAGGAGAGTGATTTAAAAAAATTAATAGGCAAATTACAAAAACTAAAAAATCACGAGGCAACTTGCTATAATCTCAAAAACTATGAAGCAAAATGTGAATCACAAAATCAATCATCTCAGTCGACTAGACTTTGATAAACCAACATAAATGGGCCTAGTCAAATAACGGAATTACTTATCCAAGCCCACCCATGTGTCCCTTCGAGCTGATAGAGCTTGACCGGGACTAGTCAAGACATCGGGCTACCTCCTTAAGGATCTTGTCTGGTCATTGGGTCTTCGAAAAGTTGTGATACATTATTGTTATATCTCGTGTGAAAAGACTTCTTCGCTACTTGTATCGTGAAGGAACTACGATAACGTGCTCTCCAATTTCAAACCTTCGGTCAAGCATGGTATAAAGTAATTATAATTAAATTCAGATTTTTCATAGTGATTGATGGGCATATTCCCTATTTCACGGTTCCAGAATCAAACGCACAATGGCCAGGAGTCACTAGTTACAAAAATGGCATGTCATGCAACTTCTTCTTCAAGAGGACCACAAGTAGCAGGGACAAGAAATTGGTGGACGCCATTTATTGAAGATAACGTCGCCCAATTTTCCATTTCCATGCATTTCCATGAAATCAAATATCTCTCTCTCTCCCTCTCCCTCTCTCTCTCTCTCTCTCTCTCTCTCTCTCTCTCTCTCTCTCTCTCTCTCTCTGCCTTCACTGTCCTCTGCTCAGTCTCCATAGTTCACAGTACTTCCTCTACGTGAACACAGAAAACGCTAAAACAATTGACACTTCTGTAAAGTTCGATCTTCTCTCTACCATTTCTTGAAGAGGAGATGGCGGTCTCGGCTGATGGCCGGGTGTCGCTCTCAGCCACCGGGCAGCTGCACGGCGCGACGGGATTGGCAGGCCGCAGCTGGAAGATGGTGAAGTTCTGCAACGGGGAGTTGATGGGGAAGAAGCTGAAGATGAGCCAAACGGGTCACGGGGTCAACGGAAAGAGTGATGTCAAGAAGCATGTGTCCATGTCTCTCGCTACTGATATTGCAGGCGAGGCTAAGGTAAAGCTAACAGTTTTGATGCTCGCTAGACACTATGCAGTTCAAGAAAATGCGAAAGCCATTTAACCATGCATCAAGAGATCACATTACTTAAAGATAGTTTAGTTATTGCATTATGTACAAACAGGACAGGGTTCTCTGGGCTGCTAGCATATGGTAATTTTTTTAAAGATTTAACCACTCAGAGCTTAAGATGGCAGACGTTTGTCTGCAACCTTTTTTGCTATTTTTGGTTGAGCAAGTAGTTAAGCATTAAAAAAGAGAATTGCTGAACAAATAGAGATCAGAATACCATGCTTCAGGAATTGCGGAATCTCAATTAGAAGATCCTATGTTGTGCATACGATGTACATGTTCGAATAGCAAATTGCTGGATTGATATTACTGTTTCTAGTTACAAGGTTCGGTATGTTTATTCAGGACACGTCGGCCAGATGTAAAAGAGCTGGTAATTTCTTCACTTCTTGAATAGAGCAATCTTCTCTCACAAGCAAAATGTGACCCGGAAATGGATTTTGAATGCCCATGTGAAATTGCTTTTTAGCAACGTAATTCTACTTGGTGATGCAGTCACATTAAGCGACAAAATTAGCTTCTGAATGATGTTACATGATGCAGTTGAGGGACTTGGAGATGGAAAGGAGGGATGCAAGGACAGTTGCGGCAATTATATTGGGAGGCGGTGCCGGTACTCGTCTTTTCCCTCTTACCAAACGCCGTGCCAAGCCTGCCGTAAGTGTCATAACATCATCTCTCTACCTCCAACTTTCTCTTGAATTTGTCCTATAGAATTGACTTCAGTGACAAACACAAGGGGCCTACTTTGGGTTCAGACATGTTGGCCACACGTTTCTTGAGTTATGTTCGCTGAAAAGCAACTATGCCTAGCAATTTTGCCAGAGCTAAGTGACGCAGGCGGTTCTATGATTCTACAAATAAGTATCTTACGTGGATTGCAATCGACTGTTTGATAGAACGACTCTTACAGGATTTGCTGTGTTTCTTTTGCTCCTACTTGTAGGTTCCGATTGGGGGCGCGTATAGGCTGATCGATGTGCCGATGAGCAACTGCATTAATAGCGGAGTCAACAAGATCTACATCCTCACTCAGTTCAATTCAGCATCTCTCAACAGACACCTCTCCCGTGCTTACAATTTTGGCAGTGGAGTCACCCTTGGAGATGGCTACGTCGAGGTAATCACTTGTCTACAACTTATTGTTTCTTGTTGCATGCAGTTGATTAATAGACTCGCTTATGAATAGATCTTGGGAAGTGTGAAGTCAATTCGGAGTTGTTAACTGAGGCTTACTAGGGCTGATTTTTGGCCAGGTTCTTGCAGCAACCCAAACTCCAGGAGAGGCAGGTAAGAGGTGGTTCCAGGGCACTGCAGATGCGGTTCGACAGTTCCATTGGCTTTTTGAGGTACTGTGCAACGCTACTAAGATGCTTAGCTCATAATCTCAAGACATTGAAATGATGTGCACTTCTACTGTTCTGCAGGAGTTGAATTACTGAGATTGACTGTTTGCTCAGAGTCAAATACTCTCGAGATACCATAAAAGTGGATCATTTCAGGACACGTAGAACATAGGAAAGTGATTTGGATGAAATTTTAACATGTTCTAGATGAGGTTTATACTATGTAGTCAGCCTTTATTTGCGAATTAGCTGATGATCAACCAGGTTGCCCCTCTATTTCTATGCTCCTCAAGACTGAATCTTGGAGAGAGGCATTGATGCTCTTGATATTCCAATAGGATGGTGCAGTAACAGCTAGCATTCTATGGTAGAAACTGAATCCGAACATTAATCAACACTATGATACAGTCCATGTCAGTTTGACCCTTTTCCTACTAGACAGAATCTGTATGTCCAGTGAGAATGTCTATGCATTTCGACCTGAAATGACATTTTCATCACGTGAATGATGGTAAATAACTCGTTCCTTCCTGATGCAGGACGCGAGAACCAAGGAGATTGAGGATGTCCTTATCCTATCCGGGGATCACTTATATCGGATGGACTATATGGATTTTGTTCAGGTGATGAACCATTGGAGAACTCCGGGGAATCTTAGTGGGACTATTCTCGTTTCTTAATGGCATTTTACAGTTTTAAAACACTCTCACACATGATTTTATATCTTCATTTCAGAACCATAGACAGAGTGGGGCAGATATCAGCATTGCTTCTTTGCCAGTGGATGACAGGTAGAGCACTGATTCAATCAAACCCAGGTCTATTTCCATGCCTAAAAACATTTCTTCAACTTACCCAAAGCACTAGAATTTCACGACCTTCTTGCGGATACTTTGTATTGTGTCCAGTTAAGCTTCGATCAGACGCCAAACCTCTGTATCGGTCTCCATTTCCAACATCCAATCAGCAGTCACTGTCTCTTAATGTTATGTTGCTTGCATTTATTCATGATGAAGATTACCTATTTGACAAGCTTTCTTCTGTTTCTACACAGACGGGCCTCAGACTTTGGTTTAATGAAGATTGACAACAAAGGAAGGATCCTTTCCTTCAGCGAGAAGCCCAGAGGAGCTGACCTCAAAGCAATGGTACTAACAGAAACCAGAATACTTTTTATGAACTTAGGGTCATATTCAGAAACTGGTAACATGCTGATACAAATGAATGCTTCAGCAAGTGGATACCACTGTTCTAGGTCTTTCACGGGATGAGGCACAGAAAAAACCGTATATTGCTTCCATGGGAGTCTACGTCTTCAAGAAGGAGATACTTCTGAATCTTTTAAGGTACCTGTTCACTCAAAGTCGTGCTTCTCATGCACGAATGTACAGAACTATGGCACATCTTAGGCTGATCAATGCAAATTAATTCTATGCCTCTTTGTCGATTCAGATGGCGCTTTCCCACTGCCAATGACTTTGGATCGGAGATTATCCCTGCCTCTGCCAGCGAATTCTACACAAAGGTCAGAATTGTTCCGTGCTTATTGTCATCGGTAAAGTATGTTTTTAGTTCATCAGCTAGTAACTTTAGGTGCTAGCATCAGCAGATTCATTGAGAAGTTGTTGCAGGCTTATCTATTTAATGATTACTGGGAAGACATAGGGACCATCAGATCCTTCTTTGAGGCAAACCTCGCTCTGACCGAGCATGTAAGTGCATTATTTAACTAGATTGTATCTCACTTCTGTAAACTAGCTTCAATGCTTCTTTCTGTTTCCATCTGGAACAAAAAGTACGACATTGACTGCATTTTTTTCCATGTTCTGGGTTCTTATTAAGAGCTCTAACCCATACAGAGCATTTCTTTTTTTATCTCTCAGCCACCAAGATTTAGCTTTTACGATGCGACAAAGCCGATATACACATCAAGAAGGAACTTGCCACCGTCCAAGATCGACAGCAGCAAGGTGAGTTCAGGTTACATTCCCCATTCCATGAACCTGGTAACATTGCATTTATCTTCAAATAGTTTATATTGGGGAAGGAAAATGTGCGGAGATATCTTTTGTCCTACCAATCGTTGGCCAACTGTTCATCCTTTCTTCAGATTGTTGACTCAATTGTATCACACGGGAGCTTCTTAAATAATTGCTTCATAGAGCACAGCGTCGTTGGTATCAGATCGCGCATAAATGCTAACGTTCATCTGAAGGTAATTACTGCACTTTACTCTGATCTTAAGTGAATTAGACAAGTGCGAAATTGCTGCTTTGGCAAGTTTATTATGATCTCATTTAGGAGCTCAGTTGCTGCTTAGCATGAAATGTTCTGCTTCAGCTAATTACATGGTGTTACAGGACACAGTGATGCTCGGAGCTGACTTTTATGAAACTGATGCCGAAGTAGCTGCGCAGTTTGCTGAGGGAAAAGCCCCCATTGGCATCGGAGAAAACACGAAAATCAAGTATCGCAACAATGCTCCTAATCTTTCCATTAATTCCGTTCCGTCCTCATTTCATGTCTTTCTCCATGTGCACTAGAGCGAGGTTGAGCATCTTTGGTGAACATCTGCGCGCGCATGAAACGCCATGGAGCCTGGATCAAGCTATGATCCTTATGCACTCTTGCCTTCGACTTGCTTATCGTTACATATCTGTGCAGGGATTGCATCATCGACAAAAATGCAAGAATTGGGAAGAATGTCGTCATTGCGAATTCCGAGGTTCACTGAATTGAATTCCCCTTGATATGCAGCCTAAAAGACATTTCATTTCATACATGATAAGGGGAGTTTATTCATTCAATTGTCAGATGTTCACATTTCACCATTCTTTTTGCAGGGAATACAAGAAGCTGACAGATCTTCGGAAGGCTTTTACATCAGATCCGGCATCAGCATCATCCTGAAAAACTCAACGATCCCGGACGGATTTGTAATATAAACCGATCGCCCTATCCTTTCATTTTGTTCTGCGATTAGGATGGGATATCAAGGGGACCAAAGAAGACAATGAATACAAGATTATGTTTGCTAGAGAAGGAAAGAAACATGTCACTGCAAATAGCCAGTGTCTTCAAAAGGCATACGTCAATATGCAATGCGAAATGACCTGAATTCTCACCAGTCTTTCAATTGATTCCGTAATGCATCTTAAGTTTAGATTCTTTGGATAAATATATGAAACCGTTATCGGATGATGCTAAATTTGTTAACGCAGATTACAAAACAAGAAGAAATTGCCAATTGCTTTCATAAAAAAGATCATAGTTACATAGGTAAAGATCTTAAGATTATGGCCACAATGTAGTCCATAGGTTTGCTGCAATAATCCTGGGACTAGAATCAATTGGACCGGCTGCAAATGGGCGGGCCAGAATCAATTAGACCGACTAGTTGGCCCTGACTAGGCTTTTTAATTTGGATTACTTTTTCGAACCCGCCCATCTGCGCTTCGGGCTCGGTCAATCTACTGGGCACGTGAACATGTTTATTATTAGTTTAGGAACAATTACAATGGAATTCCTAAAATTTGTAAGCACTTAATACTTTTACCGTATTTTAGTTCTAAAACTTGTCGCCATTCTCCATTTTAGTTAGTGCTTCTGTGAGCTCTGTCAGCTTTCCGTGGACCAAAAGTCCAAAACAACATGTTTCATTAAATTTTTGGTCCTTGTAGGGTCCAATAAGCTGATGGAGTTCATTAAAACTCAATATGAGTTACAAATTAAAATGAAAAAAAAATGATTAATATTACAAAAAATCTCCAAAACTATATCTACCACGGCACAAGTATTCTCAACTTGTTTGTATTGCTAAAAACCCTAAATTTGCCAAGTGTGACAAAAAATGCCACACTTCTTTTTTGTATTATAAAAACTTCTGAAACTTATACCAACGTGACAAATATATCATGAATCGAACTAAAATAAAGTATATATGTCGCATGTATAATGTTTGGATTTTTTGTGACACAAAAAAATAATTATTACTTTGAAATTTTGTGGTATTTACCCTAAAATAAACTCAAAATAAAGAAATAAACTATTTTAAGATAAGGGAGGAAAAGATTGAGGGCGAGACGAGGATAAGCAAGAGTGTTCGGGAACCCTTGCTACAGTCATCATGAGGGCATGCGAGGGCCAACCAGCCCTTGCCCGACGGCGACTAGCCATGTTGTCACAACCGTCGAGAGTGGGCCGTTGCCTTCTTTTTTTAAACCTTCTTTTACGATGGAATGTTCAATAGAAAAATAGTCACTTTTCTTAATATTGCAATTTATACAATTTCTTTCATTTTCCACTAAACATTATTTTAATATTTCAAAAGAAAGCAAAAAATCGGATCGAATTGAACCAAGTATTTGGTTTGGGGCACAATTCGGTTTGGTTTTATTTGTGTTGGAAATAACGAATTCCCTAAAACGGATCCGATACTCAATCGAACCCCTAAAACAAACGCGGAAGACGAGCCCATGAGTCACATGTATCATCAATCAAAGATACACTATGGAATCAAGCGTACCTTGTCTTTCACAGATTAAACACCAATGTTGAAGTTCGAGAAAGAATTTTGATCCCGTTCTACCGAGAAGCGTATTGTTGCTATGAGGGGGAGAAAAACACTGTTTTGGGAGCGTACTGTTCTTACGCTTCTTGGAAGTAGAGAGAGGCTAAAACGTATGTACACTAAAGGGTACGTTCCCCCTTTTTTTTTCCTTTTCTCTCTTAAAACGTCTTTTCTAAGAGACGTAACCCATCAACGTAAAATGCCTCTTCCAAAAGACGCAACCCCTTAACGTACCATTTCATATCTCAACACTTCCTCTATGGGCCCTTAACCTGCGAGCCGGGTTCTTAGGCCCATCATGGGCGGACGGGCTTACTTAGGTCCATCAATACATAGAAAAAACCCATCATCTCTCACTCGTACATGGTGGGCTGAACAAGATCCTCTTTACCTCTCTACAACATTCATACCGGTGAATAATTCGTACGACCAGCATACTTTGAGAGCTCGTTGCCATACATTTTTTAGGAATATATAGCAACTCATAATGGGCATCACGCTCTGAGTAGATTTAGTATGTAGTACCCTAGATCGATTGATCACATTTATATCTCTCTTGATCTCTTTTTAAACAATGATATATTATATTTACAATTATGATTATCCCAAAAACAATCATAATTAATCGACCGGTGAATACAAAACTAGAATGTGATTCTCCAAATTCAATCTTCCTCTTTCCTTCAAACTCTCAACTTCAATTCAGCTTACTTTTCTAGAAATGACCCATTAGATTGAATCAAATTCATGATCATTAGCAATATCTTAAGATAGCAAACACTGAATAGAAATCTTGAGAATAAGTAAGAGTCATGATGGCACTAAATTGAGGAACTCTTTTCCTCAAGAGTCTCACACGGCATAAAAGTTGAGATTAAACTTTTGCCACTTTTATTTGTCGTCTCATGCATACGTAGTATGAAATACGTATTCCGGTATTAACTCCTTTCCCATGGAGCGTATATCTACACCATCAATACCGTACAGATGATAGTTCAGACATACCTAATGTTTAACTTGAGTTCACATATCTATTCATTCACAGAATTCATCAGAACTCACATCTGGCATCATAGACAGATAAAGTAAAATATGTAGGTTATTTTACTTACGGACATAGTAAATATTACAGTTAATGTGACATATGTATTTTAAGCTTGAGCTCTCGATTATCACATAGATAATAAGCTTAAAAACTGTCTCATATCTATTTATCACATAGTAAATAGAGGCGATTACCCATGTGAGTGGGCTAATCTTTTATCTGTTCGACATACTTTTTCAACTTAATATAATGCATTGAGCATTAAGATGCATAAACATCAAACAAAGATTTATAAGTATTAATAATAAAAAAAACACAAATTCATTAAATGTGAACATTTCAAGGAAATTACAATATTCAGTACATCAGCCTCTATGCAGTTCTAGAGATTTTACATCTCTAGGTATTGGCTTTGTCATAGTAGCAAGTTCACATCTTTTCGTGCAACCATATCATTGACAAAATTAAATTTTGTATCTATATGTTTGGTCTTGCCATGATATTTTGAATTATCACAGTTAACCAATAATGGATTTGCAGCATACCCAATAATACCTAAATGATCCAAAAATCTCTTAAACCAAACACTTTCTTGTACTGCTGCTGATAATGTCACGAACTCAGCTTCCATCGTGGACAAAACTATACATGTTTGTTTCTTACTACTCCAAAATATGGCGCCATTATTCAGTAAGAAAGCAAAACCAGATGTAGATTTCATTTCGTCTAAATCTTCTCCCCAATCAACATCTGAATAGTCTTCAAGTTGCAAATCCTTTCCTTGGTAATTCAGCTTGTAATTAGCAATTCCTTTTTAGATACCTCAGTATTCTTTTAACGACTTTCCAATGTGCTTGACCTGGATTGGATTGGTATCTACTCACCATTCCAACTGCAAAACATATGTCAGATTTTGTACACATCATAGCGCACATTAAGCTTCCCACAACACTAGCATAAGAAAACGTGTTTCATTTGTTCTTTCTCTTGTGGAGTCTTTGGACACAGTCTATGACTCAATCCTTCACCTTTTGTAATAGGAGTATTTATGAGTTTACAATCTTGCATACGAAATCGTTCAAGAACCTTATTTATGTATGTTTCTTGCGAAAGAGATAATGACATTTTCGAACGATCTCTTGAAATCTTAACTCCAAGAATATGCGCAGCCTCACCCATATCTTTCATCTCAAAGTTGGAAGATAACCAACTTTTGACGGTATGAACAAACTCCATATTGCTTCGGCAATTAGTAAATCATCAATATATAATGATATGATCACAAATTGATCTTTAGATCTTTTGATATATATACAATGATCCTCATCAAATTCATCACTTCTCATGTTACTCGCACTTGGACGAACTCCACTAAATTCATTATTTGGATCTAAGGTTTCAAATATGAAGTAATTCTCACCTATTTCGCCCTTCTTAGGAAATTCATTCTCTAAAAATATAACATCCCGTTATTCGAATTCAGTTATACTTCCACTTTTCTGCTCACCTATGAACATATACCCTTTCGAGTGTTTAGAGTATCTTATAAAAATACTCTTATTTCCTTTGGGACCCAATTTCCTAAACTTGTGAGAGAGCTCATGAGTATAGGCAACACAACCCTTGATTTAAGAAAACTTAAGTCTAGTTTTCTACCTGTCCATAACTCATATGAAATGGAAGTAACTGATTTGGAAGGCACTCGGTTAAGTATATAAGCGGTAATTAATAACACATCACTCCAAAAAGTGATAAGTAAGTTAGCATACGCCATCATGGACCTAACCATTTCCAGTAGGGTTCTGTTCCTTCTCTCCATAACACCATTTTGTTGAGGAGTATATGGAATAGACAACTGTCTTTATATTCTTTTTTCATCATATAAATTTCTGAACTCATCAGATAAATATTCACGATCTCAATTGGATCTCAATACTTTTATTTTCTTGTCTAATTGATTTTCTACCAAATTCATAAATCTTTTGAAACAACTCAATGCTTCAGATTTATGAGAAATCAAATAGACATATCCGAATCGAGTATAATTATCTATAAATGTGATGAAATAAACAGTCTTATGCCTTTATCGGACCACAGACGTCAGAATGAATTAAATGCAAAGAAAATTCAGCTCTTGTGCATTTTCCAAATGGTTTTCTTGTCGTTTTTCCTGCTAGGCAATGCTCACATATGGACAAATCGATTTTTTCAAAATTGCCTAAGAAGCCCTCTTTGGCTAGTCTATTCATACGTTGTTGGCCAATATGACCAAGTCTAGCATGCCACATATTCTAACATTCACATCATTATCATATGAATTAGAATATGTTAAAAGGAAATAACAAATATTGACATCATCATAGTCAACATTCAATACAATAAAATTATTTAGAAAATAACCACAACCATAGTAGTTTGCATTCAAATACAAATCTACACTACTATTACGGAAGTTCATACTAAAACCAACACTAAAACAGACACTAAATTTCGACGAATCTCTGAAGCATATAATACATTATGTAGGAACAAAGTGCGTCCACCACGCATGTTCAATTGGCAAATGTTCATCTCTTTTACTTTGGCTCTGGAGTTATTTCCTACATAAATACACTTAGTTCCAGTCGGTACTCGTCGAAATTCCACAAAGGATTCTCTATCCTTCGCTACATGGTTTGTTAATCCTGAATCCACAGTTTACAAATGATTAGATTCAGTTAAAAATACAAAACTTGACACATGAGCAAAGTTCTTAAGAGTACAATGGGTGACTATCTTCTTTGGCTCACGACAGTCGCGAGTATAGTGACCCTTTTGGTCACAGTTGTAACACTTCACCCTTGAAATATTCTTCACTCGAGGACGTTTTCCTCTCTTATGTTGGCTAACTCTTGGTTTCTCGCAAGAAGGACTTGATCCTTTGCATTTCCACATATTGAACGAATCAATGCGCTTGTGCTTAGAACTCGAAGCCCTTTTTGAGCTAAAAGCAACACAGCAAGTATATGTATTCCGCTCAAATGCCTTGAGGCGGTCCTCTGCTAGCACAAGGTGGCGCACAGCATCCTCAAATTCTTCCATAACATGGTTAAGAGCTTTTAGTGCTTCTTGATTTTCAAGCACATATTGAATTTTCATATTCAATATTTCATATTTCTCGCCGTTTAATTTCTCTTCTTTGTTCAAATCAGCAATTATGTTCTAAATTGCTGAAGTCATGGTTCTGAACATATCAGACACATATGCACGAATTATTAATGCCTATAATTTATGCATCCATTTTGCACAGACCCATTATATTAATGAATAAATTTTTTTTTGGTAAGATATATTAATGAATAATTTCAAGTAAGATTTTAGAATAAAAAAAATTATTCATTACTTGAAATTTTTTGATATTAATGAATAATTTCAAGTAAGATTTTAGAATAAAAAAGTCATTATGTTTTCAATCATTATCCAAAAAATCATAACTTAAAACTATCACTAATATAATTTTCTATGCAAAATAAGTTCAGCAAAGTCATTAAAACTTTCTTGAACTTCCCACAACGAATTGTAAATTAACATACTAATTTACAACAATAAATAACATTGAACTTTCAATAATTAAACATGAGTAATATATTCAGAGAAAAAATATTAACATAGAAAAAGATATTTACACCTAAAATATCTTAAACTAATCTAAAAAATAAATAGGGAAAGTCTCTTCTAATCTATCAGTAAAAGTCTCCAAGAGATCTGAAGGCACATTGCCAACTACAGAAAAACCTTTGGAGAGCTCTCATGCCACCTCCAAAGCGCATTCACTCTGTGCCATGTGACATTTAACCCAAGAATTGAAGTTTTGGTTAACTCGATTCTATAGTACTCTCTTACAAAAATTACTGCAAGCCTTCTATAATCCAGGACCACATTGACCTATCGCCTAACACTGCTTGCCATTCGGGTGGAAGAGTGTTTATTAAGGCCGTCACATTCTCAAAATTCGGCATAAGATAACCATTTCAGATGATTTCTTGTATTATCTGATTGACCCTAACCACATGTGATACTACATCACTGTCATTCCACTGATAATTAGCTAACTTTGTCATTAGCTTTTTAAGTCTTGCATTTTCTTTGTCCGTTCTTGGAAATGCAGGCATGCGTGTATAATGCATCATAGTTTCTGCAACAAATGCAGAACAAAAATGGATTGCTTATAATCCACAATGAACAAAAAGGAAAATACATAATTTTTCGCCAGTCAACGGTGGTCAACGGGTCGTATGGGTCGGGTCGGACCGACCGACCTCTCTCGTGCCATGCGTGTGCGTGGCACACGCCAGTAACAGCGTGCATGCGTCGCATGCGCCTGGGACCAAAACGCACACGCCCGAAGGGGGACCATATCGGTGAACAACCCCAGTTCGTTCCGGCCGCACGTGGCGGCCAAGGGTGTCAGGAACCGAACCGAAAACCGAACCGAATCGAACCGAAAAAATCGGTTTTTTCGGTTCGGTTCGGCTTTCGGTTCAGTTCGGTTCGGTTCGGCTTTCGGTTCGGTTCTCATTAAAAACCGAAATCTCTTTTATCGGTTAACCGAACTGAACCGAACCATGAACCGATAAAATCTCTTTTATCGGTTCGGTTTTTATCGGTTAACCGAACTGAACCGAACCATGAACCGATAAAATCTCTTTTATCGGTTCGGTTTATTCTCTCTCGTCCCGACTCTAGGTTTTATTCTCTCTTGACTCTGGCCCTCTCCTCTTGTCTCGTGTCTCCTCTTGGTCGGCTTGGAGGTGCAACGGCGACGACGGCAGGGACGTCGACGGAAACCGATTGAGGGACATAGCCCCTCTTCCTTCTGCGACGGCGCGCGCTCTGCTCTGGACTGGGGGGCGGCCAAAGTCTCTCCTTCGTCACTTTACACGCTGTTTGGCTAAGACCAGACAAAGAACCACGGTCCGAAGCAAATTTCTCGTCGTTTTAGCCTTATACACCCCAGGAGACAAAAACCTCCTCCTCCTCGTCTTCTGCTACCTCGGGAAACCGCAACGCTACCCCCGTCTCTCTCTTTCTCTCGTTAAGGTGACTACTTTTCTCTCGAATCTTGGTTGATGGTGATTCTCGCGTGCAATTCGTGCGCATCAGGTGTGTCAGAGGGTCATCAGGTTGATGAATTTTGTGGGTGGAGTTCGGCTTGACATTCAGCTGGACTGATCGGATGAACTGGGCTCTACTTTCGTTTTGTAAAAATTGCTTTTTGGTCCCCTGGGCGGGGAGTTGATTTTGGAATTATGGGATTTTAGTATGCTGGCTATGCTTGTGGTTTCATCCGGTGTCGATGATCTCTTGCTTGGTCGATTCCAGTGTGGGAAGCGAAAAGGGTTGGTTTTTCCCGTTATTGATTTCAGGGTAGTGTATGGTTTCTGTAAATTGAGTTGCTGAGCGAAACTTCAGTTGGGTTTTGCGTGTTTTATTTATTACGGCCGTCGAAATGTTGCCTTGATTCTTTCATCTCAGCTAAAATGGCTGATTGAGATGCTAGATTATCTATATAGCAGCTTTTAATGTTGTGATTGTTTTTCCCCTAGTGGAAAGAGCCATAATTGAGCTTTAAGTTCTAGATATTGCGGAGTAGGTCATGAATCAAGAATATGTTTTTCTGGTCATGCTAGTCTTTAGTGATTTCAAGGACAATCATATTAGTTTACTCTGTTAAACAAAGAACCAGAGACATTGAGTTTTCTCTGAATATATCCATGATGTTTGTGCAGCTACACTTTGGCAATAGTGGAGCACCAAATCAACTGGAAATTGATCACCGCATGCTGCACACCAGGTGCTTGATGAAATTCCGGAGAAGGGTCTTGCTGTTCTTTGTGGCGGAGAGCTTCCTTACTCGTTTGGTTTGGTCCCCTGTCTTCTTAGCAGGAATTCAACGATGGGTCTTGTGGTTTCTGCATCGAGATAATTCTTTTTATCTTCGTAGTTGGTTGAAATGATAACCCAAGTGAAGCTATTTATCCCACATGCTCTTTTCACTTTTCCCTCGTTGAACTTTTTTGGGTATTCCCCTTTTGAACACCTTTTGCTTTCTTATGCTCTGATATCATGTTCCGGAAAGATGTCGATCGACATGCCTTTTTCCTCTTCTATGATTATGATGGAGAAGAAAAGCATGAAGGTCTTCTCTCTTCAAATTAAAAATCGAGGTTTCTATGTTGAGCTGGACTCTGGTTGAATCTAAGAAAAAGTTGTGCTGTGAAATGTTGAGGCAAGTTATCAATATTTTGAGTTTACAGAAAAAAAAAAAAAAAAAAAAAAAAAAAAAAAAAAAAAACCGAAGACCAAAAGTTGAAAACCGAAAAACCGAACCAAACCGAACCGAAATTTCGGTTCCGTTCGTATTTGGTTCGGTTCGGTTTCGGTTCGGTTCGGTTTTTTTTTAAAAACCGAACCGAACCGAACCGAACCGTTTACACCCCTAGTGGCGGCGCATCCGGCGGCCCCAGCGGCGATCCGCCAGTTGTTTTTCTCGTATCGATGAGAGCTTCTAAACGAACTTCAATTTACAGAAAATCAAAAAACGAGGGGGAACAGTATGGGTGTCGGGATTTTTTTTTTCGTCCCCGATCGACCGACGGTGGTGTTTCACGAAAAATCAATCAAAAACAATTCATAAACATGAAAATGGATCGAAAAACATGAACTATGGCTCTGATACCAATGTTAGGAATAACGATTCCCTAAAACGGATCTGATACTCAATCGAACCCCTAAAACGAACGCGGAAGACGAGTCCTAGAGTCACATGTATCACCAATCAAATATACACTACAGAATCGAGCGTATCTTGTTTTTCACAGATTAAACACCAATGTTGAAGTTTGTGGAAGGGGGAGAAAAACACTGTTTTGTGGAGCGTACTGTTCTTACGCTTCTTGGAGGGAGAGAGAGACTAAAACATAGGTACACTAAAGGGTACGTTCCATTTTTTTTTCTTTTCTCTCTTAAAACGTCTTCTCCAAAAGACGTAATCCCTCAGCGTAAAACGCCTCTTCCAAAAGACGCAACCCCTCAACGTACCCTTTCATATCTCAACTTTCCTCCATGGGCCCTTAATCTGCGGGCCGGGTTCTTAGGCCTATCGTGGGCGGATGAGCCTACTTAAGCCTATCAACACATAGAAAAAACCCATCAATCTGAAAATCCAAATTGACTCAAATCGAACCGAACTATGAACACTTTTAGTGGCGGCAACGCTAGTGAAGCATTCGAGAACTTTGCCAAGTCACTACGAGGGCATGCAATGGCCGATCGGCCCTTGCCCAATGGTGACGAGCTGCATTGCCCCGACCATCAGGATGGTCGTGGCAGTCGCCTTCTTTTTCCAAACCTTCTTTCACGGCGGAATCTTCCGTAGAAAAAGGGCCAAAATTGAACCGCGTTAAAAGCAAGTCTTTCTTGCGCCAAAAAAAAAGCAAGTCTTTCCACGGCACAACTCGCCGGTTCTTTTCACTTTTGACGGCCGTGGCTTCCCGTAGAAAAAAAAAAAAAAGGTAAAAAAACTAAAAACCGAACGACGACACGTTCACACGAAGCTGCTCCGAAAGTCAAGAGCTTCTTAGAAGACTCGCGACGCGACCGAAGGAGTCGCACGTTGGGCCATGCTCTGCTCCTCGCATTTTCTTCGTCCCTCGTGCTTTTGGAAATTTTCACTGGTTCAAAGATGACATCATCGATTTTCTTTCTTTGTCTTAATTTTCTGCCTCCCTTTTTGACCTGGATTTCCGAGCCATGTTATTATCATTATCCTTATATAGGCGCCTGCCAATGGTAAAAAAGAAAAGAAAAGACAGTCTGAGGTGGGATTCACGAAGGGGGAGATCCCATAGGACATGTCGGCATGTTTGGGTTGCTACAATGCCTTTTCTTTTAAAATTTAATTTCATCATATTAATATCATTATAACAAATTTATCTCAAATTATTTTTTATCACTAAAAACCCAAATTTATCATCTATTGATTTATGTTAAATTGACTAAATATCGCGAAAAACTACAAATTAGCTATATGTGACAAAAAAAAAGTAAAATCCCAAAATAGCGAAAAATTATAAAATAGTACATATATGACAAATAAAAAGTAAAATCCCAAATTGCATAATTATCAATTGTCATGTGTTATTTAATTTAGTAATTTGATGAAAAAATTTAATTGAAACTAATTAAGGGTAAATCTATCATAAGAATACTAATTTGAGATTTTTCTTGATTAGAATCTTTAAATATGGTTAAGATTTAGATTTACGTGCATCTTTTTTTCACAATTTGTTTGGCATATTTTGGCAAGAAATCCGACTTCCAAAAAGTTTAGACAAAATTAACCCTAATTGCATGGGAGTGTGGCAATCTCCAGTGTTCTCATGTAATTGGATAATTTTCGGGATAGGAGACTCGTATGTCACAAGTCAACACTTAAAGGCTTGCCTAGTCATCTTGGCCATCTTCAAGGTCTATTAGGCCTCGATAATGTCCAATCCGTGACACATAATCCTATAAATAAGTTTTGAAATGATCAATTTGAATTGCAAGTGCCATAGATTATCACGAAGGTGACGAATTCCATCGGATACGGCGGTCCAGATGCTTTCTATCATCGTACCATGCTCATAGAATAATATTTCTTCATCGAACGATCCTTTGCGTGGCTTCGGTGGGAAGATCCGAATCCAAATGGATAGCCGTCGGATTGGAAGTGGAAAGCTCCTACTGGCCGTCGGATTACGAAGAGGATGAAAGTTCTAAAGCCTGGGGATATAAAGGTCGGAGGAAAGTGGGGTTGGTGAATGGGTTTTGATTTCTCAACCCTTGATTTAGAAGTGAAGGGACATCAATGCCGAATCGAGTGGAGGACCAAAAGAGTAATTACACAATTTTTTTTTAAAAAATAACTTATGAATTTAAGGTGACTCGCAATAATTACACAATAATTAGGTGATCATAGATGTAATTATTGCTTCTCACTTTACTTATTTCTTTGACAAAAATAATTATATATATTAAGTCACTTCTGTATTGATTTGACATTGAAAGATTTACCTTTGAAAGATTTCACTTATTGATCATTTGACAAATCAAACGTGACATTAAATTTCATGGAATTTATGGTGGGCTTTTTTTTTTTTAATTCTTACACTCAATGATTAATTAAATATTATAGTTATAAGGTTAAGAATTTTTTGGTGAGGTAAAATAATTAGGTGACCATAGCCATGGTTATCAACAAGGTGTTATTATTGCTTCTCACCTTACTGTTTTTTTTCCCCTCCAGGAAAGATTTTCCGTTATATTATATATAGACATACACAAAATCAGCTTTGCAAGAAATAAAAATGGAAACCAAGTGGTGTTCCATAAATGAAAATTGCAAGAAATGCTTGACATAGACCTCATACCTAATTTGGTTTAAACCGTGAAGATTTTGACTTATTATTTGCTCATGTTTCTTAATTGTCATTATCCCTCGAGGTTGCTACTTTTAATCCAACCACAGCTTAGAAAAATGGGTCAAAAGGGCTTTGTTGATTATGAGTTCATGAAAGAGTTATAACTAATAATAAAGAAAGAAATTATTTTTCCTTCACGTTAAACAAACATGAGCAATTTAAGTTAACACAAGCGTGGTTGGATTGATGCTATTTGGTGTTTTTCTGAATTCGACTTCACTTAACTTTTCAACTACGAATTGAACCTGCCGATATATGATTTGAAGTAGGAATTGAAATTTTGTTATATATAGATACATATTTAATATTTTATTTTAATTTATTATTTATTATTTATATTTATAGTTTATACTATAGTTTATTTTACTATTTAATAAAAATTTGATTAGTTAATATTTTTATTACTTAGTATAAATATAATTAATCAATAGAATTTCTATGATTTGATAGAATTTTAGAATGGAACAAAATTATAAATTCGAATTCTTTTGAAATTGAAAACATAATAAAATATAATATGATTTTTTCACTCATAAGAATACAATTATATTGCTAAGTGGTCCATGAGAATTCAATATCAAATTTACATTCATCTAAAAAGGTAATTGAAAAAGAATTGGAATAGAAATTTTATGCAATTATTAAACGCATTTATGTTCTTTTTTTATTTCAGAATCAGAAATTTTGTGTAGTTACCAAACACTTTCTTTTACTCAGAAATTATTTTCTGTAACAAAATAAAAAAGAATCATTTATGATCAGAAATTATTCTTGGGAACAGAATAGTTACCAAACACGCCCTTACTCTCCTTGATAGACATCCTCGCTTATGAGGGAGAGAGAAGAAAATTAATTTGAAATTTTTCGCTATGTAAGCTTGTGGATAACATAAATTGAGGGTTGAATGGATTTATGTAAATCTAACATGTCTATTACTAAGGTACCTAGTATTTTCTCGCCGTTGTGTTATTTATGTGACGAAGAAAGGTTGCAAGAGTTTGGATCCAACGCCATCACGGGCCACCTTTGCTTCCTCGTATTGCCACTGCTTCATGAAGAAATCGACGTGAATGTATGTACGGAGAAAATGCAATAAAAACATGGGAAAACACTTTATTGCAGCCGGATGTTTCACACGCATGCCAACTGCACAGAACTAAATGAAAACAACCGGAACTGACAAGACCGGAGTTACTAGGGGCGTAGAAACGATCTAGACGGGGCAATGCACAACAGGACTGTCTACAAAATCGGTTGGATACTCGCCCCAATCGCGAAGCAATGTCCGTACAAGCTTAATCTCTTCTGGGCGACAGCAGCACCTTGTTGATCACCTCGTCCAGGTTCAAGAACGACGACCCGGAAGGACGCGTGGCCTCTCGGGCCATCTCCTTCCACTCCATCGCCTTCCTCTTCATCTGCTTCCCTTTCTCCCCCTCCATCAGCTCCTTCACCTGCCTCTCCACCTCGTTCCTTTTCACGTTGCTGTCGATCTCCATCCCGATCCCCCACTCCTGGCAACTGTACCAGCAGTTCGTCTGCTGGTCCCCAAAGAATGGCCAGCACACGACCGGCACCCCGGCCGCGATGCTCTCGATCGTGGAGTTCCACCCGCTGTGGGTCAGGAACCCGCCAACCGCTGAGTGGTTTAGCACCCGCTCCTGGGGGCACCAGCTCACCAGCAGGCTCCGCTCCCTCGTTGCAGCCAAGAAATCCGGAGGCAGCATCGCCGCATCACCAACGACCAAGTCTGGCCTGATGACCCACAGGAACGCCTGGCCGCTGTTCGCGAGCCCCCATGCGAACTCCACCAGCTGCGCTGGCGACATCACTGTGATGCTCCCGAAGTTCACGTACACAACTGAGCTGGGTTGTTTCGAGTCGAGCCACTCGATGCAACCTGGCTCTTCCTTCCACAGGTTGGACCCGAACGGCCTGGTGTTATTATCGGATAGTTGCTTTGTAAGGAGATGAAGGGGGCCAAGGGTGTAGATGGGAGGGAACATGGCCTTGAGAGCGTCGAGGACCTCGTGCTCTAATCGGTCGAACGTGTTGAAAACAATGGCTGAGGCTCTCTTCGCTCGCTCGACCTCTCTCAAGCAGAAGGGTATCATCAGGTCGTTCGGGTCAGTGGTTCGGATGAAGGTCGGTAAGTCTCTCAGGCGGATGTTTCTCATCCCGGGTATCCAGTCAATGGTGGTGTCTAGATACCCATTTGTCAAGTAGCTGGCATCTACAAATTGAGAGTCAATCAATTAAACCGTTTAACCATTCATGATAAAGTTCTTACATCTAAAATTCTACTTTTCACAGTTGACTTTGTTAAGTACTTAGAAAACTACGACACAGTCCGCCACTGGCTAATCATGTAAATCAGGAACAAACAAAGCCACACGATATAAATGCCAACCAAATCCACAAAAGAGAAGAAAAATCATTAGCCGTAAATCTGCTAAGTGAGATTACTTAATTAAACCAAATCGGACAGTTATTTAGTAATGCATACCTTTGAGTGGAGTAAGACCCTTGTCAAGAAGACTGCGATACTGCACGAAACCCATGAAGCTGCACGCGCTCGCCGTCCGGAACAGGACCTCCGGCACGCCGATTGCCTCTGCAGCATCGAGTGTGAAGGTCATCGCGCCATCCGACACCACGCAGCTCACCAGCGGGGAACCCGACGTCACGCTCTCCTCGTTGAGCCTCTGGAGCAAGTCCCGGAAGTAGGGCAAGCAGAACTTACTCGTGGACTGGCAGAGGGCGAGAATGTCCTGCGTGGCGTCGGCGGCATCGGAGGGCGGGAGGCCGTCGGGGATGGTGCGGAACTGGAAAGATGCGAGGCCATCGAGGGAGGAGGGGCCGCGGGAGCGGAGGAGGCGGCTGTGGTTGTACTCGGTGTTGACGAAGGTGACGTGGAAGCCCCGGTGGTGGAGGAGCTTGGCGAGGTTGAGCATGGGGTTGATGTGGCCCTGGACTGGGTAGGGAATGCACACCGCGTGCGGCTTTTGGATCATGTCTATCGAATCCATCTCTCTATCTCCTCTGTGTTTTGATCGTTTCCCTTGCTGTTGTCTTTGCTCTTTTCTGGTTTTGGTCTATTTATAGGCGGAGCGAGATGGAGTGGGGAAGGCGGGTGGCACGTCGGCGACCAATTCCGGCCGACTTGCAAGACGTGAGAGACACGTGATGCGGTGAGGGATGAGAAGAGAGTGACATGGCTCGTCGTTCACGTGCATTTGCAGACCTCACAATCCAAAAATGGGTTGACGCCATGATCCTTGGCGTGTTTGGTTTTTTTTCCGCTATAATAAATAAATAAATAATGATTTCTTTATTTTTAGTGGTTTGACTAATTCATGAAAAGTTAGGTAGTTTATAATTTTTTAGATACGGCCTGATATATGTTATTGCAAGACCGTCATTAATGAATAGATTCAAGTGCTTAACAGGCGGATCCAGGGTCTTGATTACTAGACCTTGGAAGCTAGTGATTAGATTTAGATCCTTGATGCTTGGATTGTAATTTGGCAATTTTAAACACCAAATGATGTTCGAACAAGCGAAAAATGTTTGAGAAGTGAATCCATCTGTTTATATTATCTTTTAGGCTAAATTTACACCATTATCATCCCCATTCCCTTGTTCTCTATATGAAGCTCTATGAGTCATTGTTGAAAGCAGCATATGCTTGCGTGCCTAGCGTGAACAAAGGTTTTAGACATGCGTCATGCACTTATAAGAATTCAAAACTTATGGCTAAGTAAAATATTACTTGATTTACAAATCCAATTCCATTTCAACCGTCGATCAATCAGGTGAATCTACACTAAAATGTGCATAATTGATAATCCAGATAATAATGATTCGCATGATTTACGAATCACGCAATATACTTTTCGAAATTTACCCTGACTTGTCAAAATAGGCAATGGTTATTATTTGGACTGTTGTTATCTGTTTTCCTCTCATGTTCCAAAATTCTGGCCATAGAGAAAAGCAGTGCGAACTGCTTTGTGAAGCCAAATCTGAGTGAAGGTGACTGCAGAACGCACGCAGCACTTTCCTATTTACATGTTTCCAGCTTTGTTTGTAGTGGTCATTGGATCTCAGTTCTCCTTTAGATTTGATGATTGAGATTTCTCCTCGAGTGACGATAGCGGATAGCCCTAGTTTAAGAACTCGTCCGATATTAAGGATATGCATAGATAGTTTAAATTAAAGATTGAATTTTAGGTAACGAGAGAATTATTCGATAACATTAGCAAAATACGGTGGTCCATGAAAAACATTTTGGAAGGTGAAAGGCCATGGAGAGATATTGTCTATGACTCATGTATCTCTTATTCAAGCTCATATTCTTCTATCCATTTATTTGTTCCTTCCTATGCCTTCCCACCAGTAGATCTCAAGATCGGATTCCATGCTTGTGTAGCCAATGGATTAAGTAGCCATTTTTATCATCTTTTTCTTAAACGGAACGAATTACGTTGTGTAGCCATTTTCTTTTTTCTTCTTATTGCGTAAAGTAGCAACTTTCGTGCTGACCAAGCTAAGTGATTTTTTGACTTTATTGAATATTTTTAATCTACTCAAATTATGCTTGCCAGACATCAAATGGGTTCAAAAGGCTGAGCGATCTGGAGGCTCGCTTGACTCTGCATGCCTCATGAATCGATTAGATAGTCAATACACGTGTTGTAACTTGAAAGAGTTTACACACAATTAGTCAGATTTTAGCAGATGACTTTTAGATTTTGAGCTAAAAATATCCAGAACAGTTTGTAGTACATTTGAAATTTCCGATCTAGTTAGCTAAATGCTTATCCAAATTCAACAACTGTTTTTGATCCTAGGCTAGCCAAATAAACTTCACAAGCAAATGACTGAGGAGGTTGAAATTTGAAGAACTTTTGTTCTCAAAACTTGTATTTTTTTCGCGGGTTACGCACCGCATGACCCATTTTCGACCTCAGCAATGGAGAAAATGTTAAAAAATTTCATGCATTGCTTCGCCTCTTGCCCATGCGCTCATTTAAAATAATGTCTTCTAGAAAATTCTTTGGCTAGGTATTTTAGTTATAGGGACGTCTTTAATTATATTTTATTCAAAATAAATTATTTTTCACGGCATTGGTTGTACAAGAGTCTTTAGGATACTTATCAACAAAATTTCAATAGTGTAATTGTCACCTCGAATTGAAATGTGGGTCGACGACTTTTAAAAAAGGAAGAAATTCAAATAGCCTCCTTCTCACGGTAAGTGGCGGCCAAATAAAATAATCAATTATTCAACTAGCCATTGACTCCATATAAGCCGCCACGGGACTAATTAAATGATTTAAAAACAAAAATGCTCATTTCTTAACATACTGTGAACATGAAAGGTAATTACCAATTTTAACAGTAACACTTAAACGTTTAAATTGTCAAAGCGCATAAAATGAGACTTAATAAATAGCTGAAGGACACTCTTTAATATTTCATGGTGTGTTTGTTTTGTAAAACAAAAATGATTTGAATTTTTTTTTTTAAATATCACTTCTGTCACTTACAAAGCAAATATATTTTCATTGTCCGAGAAGTTATCAAATATTCTACTCAAGCCCAAATTATTGCGCGCGTAATTTGGTTAGGGGAAACCACACATCGTTTATTCTTTTTGCTCGATTGATTGCTTATGGTGGAACCAATCTTTGCGTTTTGTACTAGGCCGACATTGACGGATTCCTCATTTTCAATTTGGCGGAACTAGAGCCCAAGGAACTTAATTGGAAATTTTCTACAAGTCGGACGATATTAACAGAAATTACAAAATTGAGAAGTTAAAGAAAACAATGCGAGTTTAGTAATCAAATGTACATCATGGATTAATTTTTCAATAAATTCAGTCTCTATTTGAAATGCTTTTTAGAGTATATTTGTTTCATGGAAAATTCAATAAGAAAGCATTTTCCTAGAAATACGATTAGTTTTCTTTTATTTGGTGATATATGATCGAAAACGTTTTTTTTTATGTTTGGATCTTATTGGAAAAGAATTTCAATCTCGTGCCTTCTTCATCTTAGGCCAATTTTTTTTTTAAATTGAATTTTAAATTATTTTCTTTTCTTTTCTTTTTAAATTGAATTTTTAATTATCTTTTAATTTTATTTTTTTCTCTTTTCTTTCCTTTTTTTTTTCCTCATTCCTTGTTGTTACCGGCCGGCAATGATCATAGGCAAGCTCTAGGCTTGCCCAATATTGGCCTTGGACGAGCTCAAAATCACTAAGATTTGGCGAGATCGAGCCTTGTCGGCCCATGCCCGTGGTTGTTCGTCGGCCGTCACCGAAACATGATAACCGGTTGAGGGAGAAATAAAAAGAAAATTAAGGAAAAAATTAAAAATTCGAGATGAACAATTTCGAAAGGTGTTTTCACCTCTTTAGATTTAGGAATTCACTTTCCTAGACTTATACATAAATATTTTCATTGACCAGAAAGTTTTTTCAGTCAACAAGCCATTTTCTGTGAAAGTCCGAAAAATCAGTTCCCGAAAAATGCTTTTCCCGAACAAACACACCCTTACTTTTTACTGTTTTACTTAATCTAAATCTCTCAACTCACGCACTTTTTTTTTTCTCAAAGTCAAAACTCCCAAAACATTTACAAAACTCCCAAACTGTCACATGAAATTCACAATTGATTTTTTTTCCACAATTTTTTGGAATTCAGAACAATAATTTAAATGTTGGCGAGTACTTTCCTTTTTATGAATATGTTGGAATAAAATTTGTTATATCTAACATAGATCCTCTGGTGTCAATCTACTTCCAAGATGGGAACCCGGCACTTGAAACTTGAAAGAAATAATACACAGAGACTCCTGCAATTAGAAGGCATTATCAAAATTCACCGCCATGATCGCACAGTGAAGTGGCAAATTATAGCAATAATTAAAATACCCATCATAATAATGGTGAAAACAGGATATACTCAAATTATATCAAGCAGCCCTTTTATGACATCACTATGTATAGAGCAAGAAAATATTTGGTACGCTTGGGGTGCCAAGTCATCTTCTTACTAGTCCATTTAATATATGACATGTGTTCATAAAGGGTCCCGCTTGTAAGATTTTTCTCCCTTCTTTACGAGAAAATATTCAGTGGTATGTGCGCGCCACGTCATCCGCTGACCTGGCGCGCACGTTCCATTCAGCTTTCGACACCTGTCGTGTGGGACCCGCTGGAAAATGAAAGGATCCGCTCAGCTTGGATCGGCTCGGCTCGGCTCGTTGGCAGAAACAATGTCAGGTCAATAAATGCTTTAACGCTCCCGCCCAAAAATTTTCTCACTCCTCAATTGAATTTATTGGCTTTTCTCTCTCTCTCCTCGCAGGAGAACAAACAGAGAAGGACCGTCTGTTTCCTTCTCCGCGCATCCGGTTCCGGCTCCGTCTCTGCCTCCCAAAAGCCTCGCCGGTCGTCGCCTCCTTCAAGAGCCTCGCCAGTCGCAGTTGGGTCCTCACCTCCTCCGCCTCCGGCTGTTCCAAACGTGGAGATCGAGCACAAGGTTTGTGCTCGCGTTGGTTACTCGGCAACTTTTGGACCTCCGACGAATGCGTCATCAGCTCCGACTCCGAGTAGCCCGAGGTCTTTGGACTCTATGTCCTCGAGGTCGATGGTCGGGACGTGAGGGCCTCGTGCTTCTTCTGCTCCCCGCCTCCCAAAAGCATCGCCGGTCATCTGCCGCTGACACATTGCCCCCACATTGCCCCCTGAGAGCCCCGCTGATTGCAGCTGGTTCCCGAGCCCCCTCTGCCTCCGCCTTCGACTATTTTCAACGCGGAGATCGAGCACAGGAGGAGAAGAGAAGAGAAGGACAAAACTACCCCCTTCCCTCCCCTCCCGTCTCCTAAACTCCTCTCGTGGTTCCGGACAGCTTCATCGATGCCTTCGATAGTTGTGCCCGATTAAGCTCAACCCCGGAGAACTCCAAAAGCAAGAGCAAAGAGAAGAAGATGGAAGGCGAAGGTCCAGCTCGAGGCCGATGGCCGCTTCGCGTCTTCGGCGGAGTCGGACAAGAAGCACAAGAAGGAAAAGAAGAGCGGCAGTAAAGGCTCCGAATCCAAGCAGCCGAAGCTCCCGGAGCATCAGGGGATGCGAAGAAGGAGAAGAAGAGGAAGGCGCTGGAGCTGCGCGAGGACGACGAGGAAGACAAGAGCGAGACCAGCTCCGAGCTGGTTGACCCCGAGAACTTGAAGGGGAAGAAGAAGAAAAAGAAGAAGGCGAGGTTGAGCGACGGCGATAATAAGGTGGCTCAGGAGGAGAAACCCAACGCTGTGTTGAATTTCAGGATGTCGGACAGCTTGAGGTTGAAGTTGAAGGACAATGGTATCGAGGCGATGTTTCCCATTCAGACCATGACGTTTGATATCGTCCACGATGGGACTGATTTGGTCGGCCGTGCCTGCACTGTTCAGGTATGAACATCTTTTTATTTGAATTTCGCAGGATTGACATGTTGATGGTCGTGTGCTTGTTTGAAATCTGCTAATTAACTGACAATTTAGAGAAGTGAATGGTCTGGACGTTGGAGTAATGATAGTGTGTGATGCGGAAAAGGGTCACGAAGCTGACATATATGAAAAGAGAAGCAGGTTTTATCTGCTCTATGAGTAGTGAATGGTTGATGTATGAGCTTGGTGAATATTGTTTTAATTAACAGCACGACAGAGCAATCATGGTGTAGAGTGTAGCAAAGTGCACTTGGTTCGTGAAATGTCTTTCGTGCATTTCTGGTCCTAAATCCCTGTATTTCTGCCCCTGATTGTCATTGCAAAAGTCAAATTCCGACCGATCTTTTCAGGCATTCGAACCTATGGCTGGTAATTCGACCAAAAAACCTACAGCTATATAAGTCTTCTAGTTTGTGGCAGAGTCATCTGTACATTAGTTCATTGGTGTTATTTGACATAAAAAAACCAAAAGTGGCGTGAAGACTGTTTGGCCGCAGTTGCATTTCAAGTTTTTTAAAGATGATTGGCTGCTAGGAACATGAGTTTTCGAACTGGTTGCTCATTGCTGTAGTTGATGGGTTTTAATTTTTGAGCACTGATTATCACCTTGTTTACTGTGTGAATTGTACCAGGGCAAAACTCTAGCTTTTGTCTTGCCCATTTTGGAATCTCTGACGAATGGGCCTGCAAAAACCTCAAGGAAGACAGGATGTGATAGGCCACCAAGTGTTTTGGTGCTTTTACCTACTAGGGAATTGGCCAAGCAGGTATTGGAATCAAGCTTATAGAAATAATCTCATCTTTTTACAGAGATAGATGTCCGACATCGTTTACTCTATTATTTTAGGTGTTTTCTGATTTTGAAGTTAATGGTGGAGCAGTGGGCTTAACATCATGTTGTTTGTATGGTGGAGCTCCTTATCATGCTCAGGAGAGCCAATCGAGGAGAGGGGTCGATAAAATGATTGGAACACCTGGCCGTGTGAAAGTAACTCATTGAATTGGAAGCTTATTTGGTAAGTATTCACGCAAATCATTGTGGGTCCTAGGAAGTGTTGGCAAGCCTATCAATCCAAGTGCGTGGAGGTACTGAGCTTTATCCTAACTTTCTAATGTAGATAATGTTTCACTAGATCCATAAACCTGTGTACATTTCTTCAGGTGGTTTTTCAATGTAGTCGGGGATTCAGAGTGCCCTATATCTGACACTTGGTGGCAAACTGAAACTGGTGGCTTCATGGTACATTTTGTTATTTGTTTGGGTTTATCATGTTAGAATTTTTGACAAAGAATGCCCACAATATCCACTTTATGGTCTCAGTCTGATTCCAGTGATGCTTACCTTCCCTGCAGATCACACCATTATCTGGTGCCTGGCCACAGAAACCTGGATCTGCTACTTTTCTTTTCTTTGGGGTTCAGGTCTCTAAACTCTTTCATTCCCTTTGACTTTTGAACAACTTAAGAGCCTTTCACAAGGTGTCTCTCCGACTAATTTCCACATTTGTTTTGTGCAGCCTGTCATAGTGGATGAAAAGGGGGTTGAAATTGAAGGTGAGTGTAGTGGATACCTGTGCATTAAAAGTTCCTGGCCTGGGGCATTTTGTACAGTCTATGGTGATCATGAGCAATACGAAACAATATACTTCAACCATTCCCAGGATACTATTTTACTGGTGATGGCTGCAGCAGGTTAGTTGATACAACTATTAAATTATTGCTTGAGGTACTTGCATTATGCCTGGGTTCTTACTAGGGATGTTTATACAATTCCTTAACTTGAATGATAATCTTGCGCTTATATATCTTTGGAAGGTGTAGTTATGGTTATATTTTTTGCAGCATAAGCTGTGCAATTGATTTCCTTATTTTTTAATTCGCTCAACCCATTCAGGGACAAGGATGGTTACGACTGGCTGACTGGTAGAGTTGATGATGTCATCAATGTCAGGTGCTACATGAATTTCTCAAGATCTTCTCTTTTGGTACCTTCATTCAAACATTTTTTATGTGCTCATACAATGTGGCTTTGTTTTTGTTGAGAAACTTCCAAAGACCACTTCTTTTCCTTCTTAAAGCACCCAGTGCCTTGAATTCTGGACTAGTTATCTGATGATGCTTCACTTGCCTCTGCAGTGGACACCGGATTGGAACAGCAGAAGTTGAATCTGCTCTTGTCTCGCATCCCAAATGTGCGGAAGCTGCGGTTGTTGGTGTTGAGAATGAGGTACTTTAGAGAGGACTAAATTGATGATAAAATTTTCATTGCACTTGCTTTAAATGCTAACAAATCAACAAATCATGTTTTTGTCTCTAGGTGAAAGGACAAGGCATTTATGCCTTTGTCATTCTGGTGGAAGGTGAACCTTACAGCGAAGAACTGAAAAGAGGCCTCATACTCACCATGAGGAAACGGGTTTGCATCCCATTAACAGTCATTTCTTTATTTGAAAACTAATTGCTCTTGCTTTCTTAAACTCCCCAAAGTGACTTAGACAACATGCAAGTTCTTGACAGAGTAACCTCTTAATGTGATGATAATTGTGATGGATCTCATTTTCTTTCCACATGCTAGTCCCACTCAAAACAAATATTGTTGAGCCTCTTGTTTGCTTACTCCTCTGAATCTGTCCTTGGGCTTTGCAAACAGTGCTTAATCCGTTCCGTCATTACCATGGGGCACTATGCTTAAGATCTCACTCATACTTCTCATTTGATTATTAGATGCCTCTAATTTCTAATTGATTCCCGGTGACATCTAATGATTTTGATCTTAGCTATGTGAAAGTTATTTGCATATTCTGATTAACAATGAACATATTCATCGCATGGAGCTCTATCTCCCTTCACTTAAATGAGAGGTGTAATGAGAATGATCAAACAGTGGGACACATGCTAAATGGGTTCTTTTGGCTGATGGATCACGATGAACTCGCCGCATCTAACGCTTTGCCGATATCTTTTCTTTTTGGTTTCTCCCTTTCTTCTGAGCCAAAGACAACTATATTATCAGTAGGATCTGTAATCCTCGCATAACATTTACTACAGTAGCAAATATAGGGCCAGGTTCCAGTTTATGTTCCTGGGCCATTTTGGCCTTCCTGTGCTATTATTGGCTTCATCAGGCTTCAAAATAAATTGGTTTTTCGTCCATGAACTAAAAAACAGGTGAAATCTATTTTATAGCCCATCTTGTTTAACTTGTGATAGGAAATTCATAAACATAACTTTCGACTAGGCAATCTGATTCATCTTCTGTACGACTTCTAGATTGGAGCATTTGCTCCGGGATCAACGGTTGAGGAAGGGGATACTCTGGGATTGGCAGCAATTTTGTCAGCTATACCTTTCTGTCAAGGAAAATTCTTTTGTACAGATATGAAGTTGTCAGAAGCATCCACATCTTACTAGAAGCTGGTGCATGGAGGCCTTTTCAATCTCTCTCACCAAAATTCTTTGACTTAGCCTGTCTTGGTCCATCTCTTCAGGTTTTGCATAATGCGAGTTTGTACAAAATCCCTTGTCTTGAGCTCATAGATATCCCTGAGGAATGTATTATTTGCTCCTGGATCGAGATGAATCGGCTGTTAAATTCTGGAGTTTGTAGAAGTTTTTCAGTCTCGAGCTTACATGGCAAGCTGTAGCTCGAGGCTTTTGTCCCCAGTACTTAAGAACAGTCCTGACACTCAGAAATATGATAAAGAACAGAATTCAGTAGCCTTGGAGGTCTCAGAGACTACGCCAGGAACAATGTAGTATCCAAATGCAAGCTGCAAAGAGAAGCCAGGCACCTCTTCCTTCACAGGTAGATGGAGCTTGCTTTTTGTAAGGATTCTTCATTGTGATGATATTACAGGTGAAAGGTTAGATTTGTTGGAATTTTGTATAAATTGGTGCCAGTGCTATAGCTTGTTCAAACCTTGACTGGATTTCTTCCAGAAAGCAGATTGTTGGGTAGAAGTGGACTTGGTGTCTTCTGATGTGACTTTCACATTTAGTTCTTTAGCTTTATACTAATAATATCCTGGTTGATCCTCTTCATTTTTGCGTTACAACAATAATGAAGTTATGGAAACTGGTCAAAGGAAAAAGACTTGATGGTTGCTGCTTTAGTGGCTCTTATTTGTAAAGGCTTTTTTGCTTGAGATTTAATCCTGACTAGCATTACTACACTATTATTCTTGACCTAGCAATTATGATCAACATGCTTTACTAGAGTTACTTTCCTTGAAATATTCCAAGTGGTACCGCATATGTTTCTGGTTTGCTCAAGGACTCGTGGGTTCATCCGTTTAATTTCACATGCATGTTTGCTTCTGAAGGTGAATGATGATTGGATAATTCTTGACAAGACAGTTGCTGATCAAGTGTCTTTGTGGAAAAGCAGCAAAGGGTTCACTGATGCATTGGTTCTGGACCATGTTTGTTCAGGAGAAACGTGTTCTTATCATCAAATTGGCGATGTCTTTGTTTGTGAGAAGACTGGAAATGTTCAGGGTAAAATACTTTAATTGCTAACAATGACAAGTCTCTTTAGTATATCCAATTTATATGTGTCGTGCAGGAATGTCTTTCCTAATGAGGTTTCCTTCATCATCGTCTTTTCTTTCAGTCTGTGATGAGACGTGCAGAGAAACTGTTATGGATCCTGCCAATGAGCTCTTGGTTTGCAAAATATCTGGACACTGTTTAAATAGGTTGCTGTCAGCTGCTGAAATGGAGACTGATGCCGTGAGTAGAACGTCTTCTTTCAACACTCCAATTTCTTAAAACAGAGTCGTTCTTTTATCTATCTAGCCAGGATCACAAAATTAACAGCTAGCATTTGTCGTTCTCGTAGAGTAAAATCTTTGAGGCAACTGATTTTTTCGCTTTTTCACATGAAAAATTTCAGGAGCAGCAGCAAGGTGGTGTGACAGATGAAGCTGAACCATTCATGGGACCTGGTCGATTTGGTAACTAGTTAACCGTTTCCTTCCTCTTTTTTCGTTAGCTATGATTGACACGTGCCTCACACTTCATGCTTGTGTCTCGCAGCACGAGCTTATGTCTTGGGATAAAGAGAATTAGATGCTGTGTTGAGGTTCTGCTGAGTTTTGGGGATGGAACGTATATGCCTTGATCCTCCTCTCAAGGTAGTTCATAGCTATTTGAGGGGTCTTGCCTTGAGTTAGATGTGTTAATTGCTGTCATTTGTCTTATCGTACTTGATTGAGATAATTTAGTTCTCTCATTTTATGGTTTTCCATTTCCAGCGGATTCCACTAGGGAAATGGCAATGTCCTAAGTGCCGCTCGAAAAGTGATTCAGTTGAGCCAATAAGCCATCTCGATTCCAGTTTGAACCGAGCTCGGACGAAAATTTGTGGGTCAAGATCCAAGACATTGTCTAGCACGGAAAAAGTATCTCGAATGCTTGGTGGCTCCCATTTTCCAAGCAAGAGGTCTTTGAGTGGAGGGAATTCTGTTGTAACACCTGAAGTTCAGCCATTGGAAGGTAAGCTAGATCTGTCCCCAGGAGAGGAGCCATGCACCATCAAGCCTGGTTGCCCATCCCTGGGTGGTTCTACGGATGGAACCTCTTCCTCTCAGAAAAATGATGATGAACAGAAGGTAGATGTACCTCCAGCAAAAGCACCTTCAACCAGAAGGTTAGCTTCTCCTTCTGTGCCCGCTTCATCTCATTCTCAACTGGTGAGTTCAGAACAATATGATGAAGCATCAGAGAAAAATTCTGAATGTTCTGATGGATGCAATAGTCCAGATGGTCAAGCTGCTCTCGGAACTAGTGCTAGTAAAGAGAGAGCTAAGAAGAGAAAGCTTGTGCAGAAAAATGACATTCAGAAGAAACGCATGACTGACAATGGAAAGCAAATTATTGCTACTTCTAAGAGCAGGAATGATGATGGCAAGCAAATTATTGCTACTTTTAAGAGACATGGGTCGAAGAAGAAAGCTGCATTACCTGAAATAGGTAATTTACAATTAAGAAAGAGAACAATTGTAAAAAGGGTTCACGGTCTACCATGGAAGAAATGGAGCAAAAGAAGGTTCAAATGGTCCAAATAAACAAAAGGTAGATACTTTTATATTGGCTTTTTCATTACTGACATATTACGTATAGACATAAATAAGATACTTCCTCACATTCAGTTACATTTAGCAAATGTATGGGACTTACAATTTTTTTTTTCCTTTGCTTCCTAAGATATGAACCTCTACAATATATTGAGTGGACGCAGTTTGGTGTTTGGTCCTCTTGCATGGCGTGTTTGTTTTCTAAAGATACCTAGAAGCCCTGGATATATTTTGGTTGGTAGTTCTAAGTTGATGGTTTCCACGTGCAAAGGCACAGGGAAAGTCCTTTTAATCGAGGCTTGATGATATATTAAAAATTGATTTTGTGGTGCAGAAGGTTTCTGGAGAGTTGAAAACCCCACCCGTAAAGCCAAAGAAAAGAAACTGTCATGTGAATGACACACCAATGTGCATAAGCGGCACCGCCAGAGTGAATTTCAGCAGGTAAATCTACTTATGACCAACTTTGTTGTTTGATTCTGGTGATCAATCTTAGAATCCATCTTAATTAATTTGACACTTTTCTGCTTTTCATGTTGATCGGGTTTTGGGCTATCGTGTTAGAGGTAATGATGCAAGTTCATTGTTTTATGTTTCTGTATGTATTGTAGACATCTTTAATTATGTTAGTTTACTTGTTCTAGAGAAGCAGGACAGACATCAACATAGTACTTCCAGCAAAATCAACTTAGATGCAGGAGATGGGTGGACTCACTGATGATAGACAAGCTGATATAAGCATTGACAATGACATCAAACTGCACAATCTGAATGTTTTTCAGTGGTTATTCTCTTATCGGCTGGAATTTTAATGGTAAAGCTGGAGGAAGAGTCAAAAACTGTATAACTTGGTTGACGACATTTTATCTTTCTTCTATTGAGGTTGAAAGACGTGTTTTGAGCAGGTTCGTCTATGTAGACCTGCTTTGTATAAAGTTTACTTATCAGGTTTAGTTCAAATGCTTTACTGTTGTTCCTTTTCAAGTGCTGAACGTATTCTCCTCTGTTTTTATCCTATAATTTTGCAGGAGGAGCCCCATATCTAGTGCAGCAGCTATTATTTACATTATACCAAGCTGGTATGCCAAGAAAGAGGATCTAAAGAATTTCTACAGCTTTTGAGTGTTTGTAGATATACAAACAAAATTGACATTAGTTAACTTTCAGTTAGTTTTGGAAATCAAAACAATCTAGAATTTTTAATTATTGTTATAAAGAATATGGTGGTTTTTAATTCTCACTCTTTGTATTTGTTGGAAGATATCTTGAAAAGTTTGTTATTCAAACATCAAAATGCTGTGTTCAAGTTCTTTTTGGCCCTCGATTACAGAATACCAGTGTCATAGCAAATACACTGCTTCGATTTCGCATGATAATGTGGGCAAGAAGACGCAACATTATTCAACTCTGACGATATGTTGGTTTAATAAATTATAAGTCCGTTCACTTTGGTCCTTTACGCTCTCAATTCAGCTGGTTAAATCTCATTAGTAGTCTCCATACCCGTTTTTTCCTTTGATTGGTCATCATAGTAAAACTCAATTTCACCAAATATGTTTCCGTGCTTGAAGAGATAAAACTCTACATTCTGCAGTCTCATGGTCTTGATTTCGATTAATATTAATCTATAAGAAATTATGCACAAATCAGGCAAACTATATGCGCATTTCCCCTTTGTCCTTTTGAAAGCTTGGCAAAGTTTTAACAATGGCTTTTCATGATTGCTGGTATTGCTCACTATGCAAAAAACTCATCACACTACAACTAGCAAATGAACCCTCATTGACATAGAAAAATTGTGATATTTTGATGATACGATATATATGATACAAGCTTTTAGTCTCATACAGAAGAACCTTCTAAAAGCTTCTAAAAGCTTGGAGAGATAGAACAAGGCAATCGAAGAAAAGAAAGGTAAATGCACCAGTTGACTTGATCTAAGGGTGATGTATTGGACAGAGCCACTCAGCAACCTCACTCTGGTTAAACGCCCACACTAACTCATTTTTATGCTAATCTAGCACCTGCAACATTTGAGTAAGACGAATGTACATCAACTAACACTATAATCTCATTTTCTATGACAAAAGCTTTACACAGAGGTGTCTTAATTTGTCGAATCGTCCCTATCTTTGTAGTTTCATTACTCACTATCCATACTCAAAGTCTACAAGAAAAGAATTTAAGCCACCATTTGCAAAGCACCTAACGCTTCCAGTCCCATGAAAGAATTGTGATTTCCATATATTATCACTCCCCTGCCTTGAATTTACGGATCAGTGTCAGTCTCGGGATGACCTGAAACAGTCTCCTCAGACGAGACTTTCTCTGCATCAAGATGAAGGGCCACATCCTCATGTATTCTGCAATAAAGTCAGATTAATCTAAAATGCTATGTACTTAAATGCCAATGAATAAAGAACTAGTAACTTGATTTTTTAACACAGGAAAACATACCCAGGCTTAACATGACCACTAAGCGCAAGATAAGGTGTCTTCATTTGAGCTTGAGCTTCCCTCATCCTCTATGCAGACAAAGAAGGTGTGTCTGAATTCTTCATCTGCTTCAACTTCAACTCTTCCTGGTATTGCTTCATGCACTTCTCTTGCTTCATTTTGCCAGGCCCTTTTCCATGAAATTTATGGGAAAGCAATCGGAAAGCTTCGCTTCCTTTGGGGTTAACTGTTGCAAACATTCAAAACAAGAAGATTGGCATAAAAACATCAAAGTAATGAATTGGCGTTTCTTTGTCAGAGGCAAAAGAAATTATAATGGACCATTTAGTATTACAAGGCTTTATGATTAATATCTTTTTTTCATTGAAAACTTACTATTTGGCCAAATTCATCTGCCCTTTCAATGCGGATCTCTTTCTGTCCATCATCTGCAATGCCTACGAGCTTGCTTTTCTTCTTATCCATGTTTCTACCACCCCCCACTCAATAGTTTCTTTAAGTGTTCCCCGTTCCTTAAGAGCTGATAGTTTCCATCTTAGACAAGCTTGTTATAGTAAGATACCTGGCCTCACTGAGTACAGCCAGAACCCATTTATGACGAGCAAATACTTCTGCTGCTGCCTTTTTCCCAGCTTCGACACCTAAGAATTTCAGTCGCGCATCAGGGCCAAGAATAAAAAAGCCAGTTGGATGAATTGATTTAATTTCTTGACTCAGAGAGGCCACACATATTCTCAACAGCAATAAACCCAAAACATATAGAAACCATCTAATTTAAATAAGCATTATGAGGTAAACTATTTACCAGGTTGATGATAGGCATTAATATTAACTAATGAGGCGAATATCTCAACTGCTCGCTCATACAATGCTATAAGAGCCCCCACTGATCTAGGGGTCACTTCTTCAACGGTGACTTATAGACTCACGATCATTGGCATATAGAGCATAGCCCGTTCCCTACAAAAGTTCACCATATCTGAAAGAGATCAATTGCAGAAAACAACCGAGTGACTATAAGTAAATCATCCACTGTACTCATGTCTCCTTTCCAAGAGAAGTGTGAGATCTTAAACTTCAGAAACAATAGACATAACAACTTCGACTATTGCTAGAATCTTCTTAAAGGTAAATATTAGTAGCTCTTATTGTAAATTAACTTGAAGCATTCCAAACAGATAGTCACCACAGGTAACACTAGGTTCAAGCTCCCAATCATGACCAGGTGGTCTCTCACAAAGCACTTCAATGAATGTTACGAAGAAGTTGTGCACACCCTCTCTAAGATGTTGTTTGTAGCTATATCGAAATTAGACAATAACATGCATCAGGAATAATCATGTCACCAACATGTAAAAGTAATAGTGGCATTACTTTATCAAAAAATAACTTACGCATGCTGATCTGTGCTTCCTTTATTCCCATAAACAGTAAGCCCTTGATTGACCTGTGAAATGAACAATTTGAGATTTAACATTTTGGAAACTACAGATGGAGACGGAACTCCCTATTTTCACCAAAAAATTAAACACATACCCGATTGCCATCCAAATCAAATTGTTGCAGATACCAACTGAATAACAGAAGGCTGTCTTTGTAAGGAAGAATTACCATGTCCTGACAGCAGCAATTTAAAAAGTGAAACAATTGTCAATGACTGCAAACTGAAAGGGAAAAACTTTCAAAGACTGATAGTCACCTCACCTTGCGCTTTTTCGTTAGAGGGTTGTAAGATTGAATTAGGCCATCATAGAACCTGTAAAACAAACGATCAGGAATAGCAATAAAATGACATAAACAACCATTACTGCTGTAGACCATTATTGGAACAACAGCAGCAGCCAGCCATCACCGAAGGAACAGCAGTCGCAAGTGAAAGAAGGAGATGAGGATTGACAAATAACATGCTCAACCAAGACAGAAATAAAGTATTGCTAGTGAATGTCTAGAGTGCTCACATCTCATCAAATGGCCACCAGGCCTTTATTCTAAGCCCAACTAATCCTTCAGCGAGCACTCCAGCATCCTGAAAATTATTAAGAAAATACATGAGTACATAAAAATTTTAAAAAAAGGGCACAAAGATTAAACCACGTAGTAATTACGAAAAAGTAAGAAAAAACGTGTCAACATTATCTAATTACTGTAACCACAAAATTCAGCGGAGCTTTTTAAACTACTTCAGTTTTACTACTACTACTATACTACTACTACTACCTAATAATAATAATAATAATAATAGCAGCAGAAGCAGTTCCAGTACTGTTTGACTATTGTATCAGAAATGTTCAATAGAAACTTTCTGATATACTTCAGTATTTTAATTGAAGGGAAAAAAAAAGGCTTTCTAATTAAGAAAAGATAATAAAAATATAGCACTGTACCAATTAACATAATCAGATTATACTGCAAAAATTACGATTATACCTCTAATACGGCATTGTTATAATTGCTCATCTTTCCCCCCACTACCAGGAGCTTTGATTTTTTCCCGGCAATATCAACAAGGACTGGAGCTTCCTCATCCCGAGCAACAGTGCTCTCACCTGCACCTGGCTCAATATTTAACATTTGCTGCATTCTTCTCATTTTTGAGGGAACTTTAGAGGCAGCTGAAAGATTGTGTCCATTCCCAAGGACCCTTATACGACCATATTTTTGCCTCTCTGCATATAGCCAAGAGAGGTCATAGCCTTCATCAGGGTTCATCAACTTGTTAGCATTATGTTCCCTTTTCTTTGGAAGTGCCTCTAAGTCAATTCCCAGCATCACTAGTGTTCGATCTAGGAGCACTATCCAGTTCAGGAACAACTTCTCCAGGGCAACAAACGACCCCATAAGCCACCTGTGGGAAAGCTTTTGAATGTGAGAATAATGGTTCTGTTCAGCTATTTAATAGGTTCAATCTAGCCAAGGGGAAAAGAAAACAAAGAGAAGGACTAACAGATAGAGAGAAAGTCTACTGGAATGGAAAACTAGAAGGAAAACTGTATTAAATGAGGGATTTGTTTGTTAACAGCCAAACCGTGGAGGGCGCATCAGATAAATGGTGGACATGTGCTAGAGAAAGAGACGTTATGGAATACTTCTCTATTGACCTTCTATTTTATTTTGTCTGAAGTCTTTTACCTTCATTTTTTTTTTTTTTGGGTGGGTCCAAAGTCTTTTCTGGCTCATACAGCCACTTAATATGTCATAGCAGAACCTCAAAATCCAAATACTGCAATTAATTTAACAACATATATAATCGTCATGAACCATGCCAAAGAACTGAAGCAAGATTCACCTCACTACTCACTGTTATCCCCATTAGTTTAGTAAGTGATACATGAACGACAGAAAGATGAGCTAAGCTAGACATGAAGTATGAGAACTCCAACAAATCAAGCCCTGAAAATCAGCTTATGTATGGAAGCATTGTATATCCACCATGTAAGAGAACAACAATGGGATGAAGTAGCCAGAGTAAAAAATTTGAAGATTTCAGCAGCTTATCATGGGCAATGGAAGAATCTTTATTAGAAATGACAATAAAAGGATGGCATCGAAGTCCATTTCATCTAGAAGATTATTCCATGGAAGATGGCAAATCAGAAGCAATACCATTGTCTTCAGCAAACAAAAGAAAGCATAGGGTCCTATAAAAATCAAAAGATGCACCACTGGATGTGAAGAACCATTAGCATGATTATTCTCCATAGTTGGCTCATTTTCACATACAGAAGCCACAACTGGAGAGTAATCATCCACAGTAGAGCCATTGGATTGTACTGCTCCCCAAAGAAGAGGTCCTAGCTTAGCTACACAGCTGGTAATGACCCTGTCTCCAAGCTTCCAACACAAAGGTGCAACTTTCTAAATCACATTATACACCTTATTAGAAACTAAAGCAAACAGAAACCACTCTGAAATGGCAAAAGGAACAACACAATTACCTTATTTTCTTTTAAAACACTTAGCAAGAACATTATTCAACCTTACCAAGAATAGGGCAACATAGGAACTAGATTGTCGAAAAGGTTGGGTGCACTCCAAGAACAAAGGTAAACGCAAAAGCCCGAGGTTTTCTTGTCTGAAACTTATGCATCAACAACAATAACAACTGCAATCATAAAGAATCGAGGCTTTTGCCTTTACCCTAAAACAGAATACTAAAGCAATGAGCATGACAAAAATTCCCGATGCCAACGCAGTATTCTCAATCTTGTCTCTCCAAACTACAAGAAATTGCATAGAGTTATTTGCAGATAAAAGTTGTTTGATTACATGAAAGCTCCTGTAAAGGCAACTAAAATAAAATGAGATCCATTGATTCAAAATGTATCAGAATAGCCAATACCAACTAGAAAAAAATATAAGGTGCTTGGCATGTTTGATTCAAAATTGTACCTTACAATGCTTGGAAGACCAATAATAAGTAGGGAATGCATTACATGGACAAAATAACACCAATTGCAAATCAACCATGACAAACCAAGAGGGGCAAGCTATCATATTCATATTCCAAAAGTGCTGAAAAGCATTCAATAGTTGTTCAAAGAACATCTTGTAAGATAATCATTGCCTAAACTAAAACACAGGCACTTATAAACAACATAATTGAGTAAAATAGGCATTGGCCTCTTCTATGACATATGTGCAAAGTCAAGTGCACATTAATCTTCACGATGAAGAGAAGATGCAACCTTCACAAGAATCTCTTTCCTTTCTTGTTTCAACAGACTTGAAGCTTTTACCTAAAACCGAACAATAACCACTTTTATCATAATGTATATCTATGGAAGAGTAAGCATAAGGATAGCAGATGAGATAAGCACTGATACCATTTTTGGACTTAAGTATCCATGCCTTGTCGATGTTGCAAATGTCAGAGAACTCCTTAAGTAATTGAGATTGGGAAGCTTAGTCTTCTTCAGTTGCGATGTCCATCCCTAAGTGCACCACCATGTGAGGGACAGCCTGAGAAACATTCACGGCAAACAATGTTATGAATTTCTTACTGCAAATGGAAGCAAAGAAAAGAAAAGAAAATACATTAGAATAAATAGCATACTGAAACCATGTGAGGGACTTCTATTGCACTCTGATACTGATATATTATCACTAAAGGCAGCAGAAATGAAATTAGAGAATTTCTTTAATGTCAACCACCAAACTAACTTCCATTTGGGCTCGCGAAACCAGTCTGGAGTATAATTAAATAGAATGAAAATCTAGTAAATCTTATACAAACATATTACTTTTATTTTGCTAATTAAATTGGAGGACCAACTAACAAATGTATAAAATCATAAACAAAGAATAAAAAGATCAATTTCACTTCCAGCAATTATACCACATTGTTTTTTTATCAAACAGCACTTTGTAAGAGAAAGTTCTAATCTTTAAAATATTTAATAAATTAAAAGCAGAAGTACATGAAAAGACATGACAACACTCCAATATTCAGATACATAAAACAGTATAACACTGCAAAATCTTTACTAGCCCAGGCAGCATCATCCTATTGCCAAATATAGTATTGCCATTACAGTGTCATCACTATACTATCTAAAGACATAATGCACAATTAACCATAAATGATATCATTACATACTATCAGTTTTCCTTCTTTTTTTTTGTCATAATTAGTTTTTGGAGATCAATTTTTCTTGCATAGCAAGAGGAAGTTACCACTAAGATGATACTCATATCCACAGGTCACAAACCTTAAAAGCAGAAGCAATCACACCTCGTCCCTTGAAAATATTTTCAGGACACTTCAAAGCTATGTCCTCGGATACAAATCCAGTCCCAGTAGTATGTTTTTGGCGGAATGGAAATGCAGCCTTTCATTGCAGGTTTTTGGTAGGCCCAAGAGATTCAAGAAAAAGCAACAGCAAAACATCTTAGAATCTCTTCCCTTTCTTGTTTCAACAGACTTGGAGCCTTTACCTATAACCGAACAATACCCACTTTTATCATAGTGTATATCTATGGAAGAGTAAGCATAAGGATAGCAGATGAGATAAGCAACGATACCATTTTCAGACTTAAATATCCATGCCTTGTCAATATTGCAAATGTCAGTGAACTCTTTAAGTAATTGAGATTGGGAAGCTTAGTCTTCTTCACTTGCGATGTCCATCCGTAAGTGCACCACCATGTGAGGGACAGCCTAAGAAACATCCGCGGCAAACAAGGTTATGATTTTTTTAGTGCAAATGGAGGCAAAGAAAAGAAAATACATTAAAATATAGTAAAATCAATATGCAATCCAAAACTATTGTCAAATTAGTACCAATAAAAAAGAGTGGTAGTTCTCAACTCAACTATTAATGAGGAATGAGAAAACTCAGAACCTCAACATCTCCTGTGGCATTAAACAACTCTCGTTGCAAGGTTCCATTAAACCAAAAAAAAAAAAATGAAAAGAAACATAAGGCGTGGCGGCAAATGATGATTGAATGAATCCACTTTCGTTCTCCCTAGCTACTCGCGCATTCACTGGCAATAGAACAACCCCTGAACAACCCATCTTCGTTCTCCCTAGCTACTTGCGCATTCACTATAAACAGAAACAGAACAACCCCATAACAACCCATCTTCGTTCTCCCTAGCTACTCGCGCATTCACTGGAAACAGAAACAGAACAACCCCATAACAACCCATCTTCGTTCTCCCTACCTACTCACGCATTCACTGGCAACAGAACAACCCCATAACAACCCATCTTCGTTCTCCCTAGCTACTCGCGCATTCACTGGAAACAGAAACAGAACAACCCCATAATAACCCATCTTCGTTCTCCCTACCTACTCGCGCATTCCCTGGCAGCAGAACAACCCCATAACAACCCATCGTCGTTCTCCCTAGCTACTCGCGCATTCGCTGGCAACAGAACAACCCCATAACAACCCATCTTCGTTCTCCCTAGCTACTCGCGCATTCGCTGGCAACAGAACAACCCCAGAACAACCCATCTTCGTTCTCCCCAGCTACTTGCCCATTCACTGGCAACAGAACAACCCCAGAACAACCCATCTTCGTTCTCCCTAGCTACTCGCGCATTCACTGGCAACAGAACAACCCAAGAAGATGCAGAAACAACCCATTCGGGATTTCGACTGTGCATTCCGAAACCGGCCCACGAGAGGGGAGGAAGAAGGAAACTCACCGGTCAAGAGAGAAACGCACGGACCCCACCCAGGTCCACAGCAAGCGGGAATCCTTCTCCACCTCACGCCTCTCCTTCTTCTCCGCACCGTCGACCCGCCCAGGTCCGCCAAGATCTTCCTCGTGACAAAGCAGCCCAGCGTCAGGGACAACACCCGGTCAGCGGCAGGGAGCCTGGTGCTGCTCGGGAATGAGACTGAGGCCGCCTCCCTCCTGCCGGAGGCCGATGGCTTCGCGGCGGAGGCCGGCAGGAATCCTTCTCCAGCCCGCGTCTCTCCTTCTTCTCGCGACCGAGCGGGCCAACGTTAGGGACAGCACCCGTTCAGCGGTGGAGAGCCTAGTGCCGCTCGAGAACAAGACCGAGGCCGCCTCCCTCCTGCCGAAGGCCAATGGCTTCGCGGCGGAGGCCGGCGGGACGGGGAGGACGAGCAGATACTGGAGACGGAGGATGCCAGAGGCAGATGAGGCTTTTGGGGGAGGGAGCCGGAGCTGGACACAAACCTTCAGCTCGATCTCTGAGGGAACAGTCGGAGCTGGAGGGAGTCGGGACCTGACTGTGACTGATGAGGCTCCGACGTGCTAGAAGACTGGTGAGGCTCTTGAGGAGGCAGAGCTGGACTCGAAGGCGGAAGTGGAAGCGGAGAAGGAAACGCAGGTCTTCCGACGTGCTAGAAGACTGGTGAGGCTTTTGAGGAGGCAGAGCTGGACTCGAAGGCGGAAGTGGAAGCAGAGAAGGAAACGCAGGTCTTTGTGGAAGTGGAGAAGGAAACGCAGGTCTCGTTCTGCGTTTGTTCTCCCCCGAGGGAAGGAGAGAGAAAGTGAGAGAGAGAGAAAAAATTGCAAAAAAATCGATTGAGGAGAGAGAATGGTGTTTTGGGCGGGAGCGTGTCTTTTCTTCTGCCAGAGAGTGTCTTTTCTTCTGCCGCGCAGGAGCGTGTCTTTTCATCTGCCAGCAAGCTGAGCCGAGCCGAGCTGAGCGGATCCTTTCATTTTCCAGCGGATCCCACACGACAGGTGTCGAAAGCTGAATGGAACGTGCGCGCCAGGTCAGCGGATGACGTGGCGCGCACATACCACTGAATATTTTCTCCTTCTTTACCCTCTCTTTTCTCTCACCTTTTTTTTTCTTATTTTCTTTTTGCAGACGACCTTGCACAATGCCGTCTCTTCCCTTAACCCGCCTCTCCTCCCTTCGGCTCACTCCCTCACCTGCATGGCGATGGCAATCATTCACCTGCCATCTCCCTCACCTGAGCCTAACCTTTGCACCTCCCCCACCAGGCACCAACGACAACTCCACCTGTTAAAATATGTCTCGAGTTTAAGCCCGAAGTGAATTACTGAATTTTGAAAATAAATTAATTAACTTGCGGATAAGGAAATATTCCTATCATTCAAGTGGAGATTGGCAAGCAGAGATGCACTTGTCAACTTCATCAGCCAAGAAAGGAAATATAAACTTGATTAAAGAAAGTTGGACTTCCTAATTTAACTTGGCTTGGGACTTTCTTCTTTGACCGAGGCGGTGCACGTACAAGCATATATATTCGTGGTTTGCTTGCATGAATATGGTGGTCAGCATCATTGTTGATACGAGCATTGAAGCGCCGTTATTCTAGCGAGTGCTTGGCGGGTTTTCGTTCGTGAATTACATCCAAGAAGTTTAGTGTTGAAGTCGATCAAATCTTATGGTAATATTTGCGTGTAATTCCTTCGTGAGATTGAGAGATTATTTTGAGGAATTTCGGGGCTAAACACTGCGTGCGTTATTGGGTGTAATTGGGGCTTGGGAAACACCGAGAGAGTGTTTGAGTGACTTGAGTGTGTAATCTCCTTGTATCGCTTAATCTATAGTGAAATTCGCTGCTGCTCTCCCCGTGGACGTAAGTCTTTACGACTGAACCACGTAAATCTGGTGTCCAATTTATTTTCTTCTTCCGTCTATATTTTGTTCGATCGCTTGCCCCATCACAACACCACCAATGAAGCCATCCACCACACCCGCGACCCCTTTGGATCCAAGAACAAGCCCAAGTCCCTCCGTCATCATCACCCGCGACCCTGAGCCCTCCTTCTCCCTCTCTCTCTCCCTTACACCCCACATCCTCAAGGTTCTTTGTGGCTCTGCCGTCATTGTCTCCCTTCACAACTTCCGGATCCGACGAGGGCTCAACCCTCGCCAAATCCAATGTGGTCGCTCCTCACCTTAGGTGCAAGAGTCGCCCCTCACCACTGTTCTAGGTCTTTCACGGGATGAGGCACAGAAAAAAACCGTATATTGCTTCCATGGGAGTCTACATCTTCAAGAAGGAGATACTTCTGAATCTCTTAAGGTACCGGTTCACTCAAAGTCGTGTTTCTCATGCATGAATGTGCAGAACCATGGCACATCTTAGGCTGATCAATGCAAATTAATTCTATGCCTCTTTGTCGATTCAGATGGCGCTTTCCCACTGCCAATGACTTTGGATCGGAGATTATCCCTGCCTCTGTCAGCGAATTCTACACAAAGGTCAGAATTGTTCCGTGCTTATTGTCATCGGTGAAGTATGTTTTTGGTTCATTAGCTGGTAACTTTAGGTGCTAGCATCAACAGATTCATTGAGAAGTTGTTGCAGGCTTATCTATTTAATGATTACTGGGAAGACATAGGGACCATCAGATCCTTCTTTGAGGCAAACCTCGCTCTGACCGAGCATTTAAGTGCATTATTTAACTAGATTGTATCTCACTTCTGTCGACTTGCTTCAATGCTTCTTTCTGTTTCCATCTGTTGACTGCATTTTTTTACATGTTCTGGGTTCTTATTAAAAGCTCTAACCCATATAGAGCATGTCTTTTTTTGTCTCTCAGCCACCAAGGTTTAGCTTTTACGATGCGACAAAGCCAATATACACATCAAGAAGGAACTTGCCACCGTCCAAGATCGACAGCAGCAAGGTGAGTTTAGGTTACATTCCCCATTCCATCAACCTGGTAACATTGCCTTTATCTTCAAATAGTTTATATTGGGGAAGGAAAATGTGCGGAGATCTCTTTTGTCCTACCAATCGTTGGCCAACTGTTCATCCTTTCTTCAGATTGTTGACTCAATTGTATCACACGGGAGCTTCTTAAATAATTGCTTCACAGAGCACAGCGTCGTTGGTATCAGATCGCGCATAAATGCTAACGTTCACCTGAAGGTAATTACCACACTTTACTCTGATCTTAAGCGAATTAGACATGTGCGAAATTGCTGATTTGGCAAGTTTATTATGATCTCATTTAGGAGCTCAGTTGCTGCTTAGCATGAAATGTTCTGCTTCAGCTAATTACATGGTGTTACAGGACACAGTGATGCTCGGAGCTGACTTTTATGAAACTGATGCCGAAGTAGCCGCGCAGTTTGCTGAGGGAAAAGCCCCCATTGGCATCGGAGAAAACACGAAAATCAAGTATCGCAACAATGCTCCTAATCTTTCCATTAATTCCGTTCCGTCCTCATTTCATGTCTTTCTCCATGTGCACTAGAGCGAGGTTGAGCATGTTTGGTGAACATCTGCGCGCGCATGAAACACCATGGAGCCTGGATCAAGCTATGATCCTTATGCACTCTTGCCTTCGACTTGCTTATCGTTACATATCTGTGCAGGGATTGCATCATCGACAAAAATGCAAGAATTGGGAAGAATGTCGTCATTGCGAATTCCGAGGTTCACTGAATTGAATTCCCCTTGATATGCAGCCTAAAAGACATCTCATTTCATACATGATACGGGGAGTTCATTCATTCAATCGTCAGATGTTCACATTTCATCGTTCTTTTTGCAGGGAATACAAGAAGCTGACAGATCTTCGGAAGGCTTCTACATCAGATCCGGCATCAGCGTTATCCTGAAAAACTCAACGATCCCGGACGGATTTGTAATATAAACCGACCGCCCTATCCTTTCATTTTGTTCTGCGATTGGGATGGGATATCAAGGGGACCAAAGAAGACAATGAATACAAGATTATGTTTGCTAGAGAAGGGAAAGAAACATGTCACTGCAAATAGCCAGTGTCTTCAAAAGGCATACGTCAATATGCAATGCGAAATGACCTGAATTCTCGTTAGTCTGATTTCTTAATGCATCTTAAATTTAGATTCTTTTGATAAATATATGAAACAAACGATGCTAAATTTGTTAATGCAGATTACAAAACAAGAAATTGCCAATTACTTTCATAAAAAAGATCATAGTTACATAGGTAAAGATCTTAAGATTATGGCCATAATGTGTAGTCCATAGGTTTGCTGCAATAATCCTGGGACTAGAATCAATTGGACCGGCTGCAAATGGGCGGGCCAGAGTCTATTGGACCAACTAGCTGGCCCTGACTAGGCTTTTTAATTTGGATTACTTTTTCGAACCCGCCCATCTGCGCTTCAGGCTCGGTCGATCTACTGGGCACGTGAACACGTTTACTATTAGTTTAGGAACAATTACAATGGAATTCCTAAAATTTGTAAGCACTTAATAATTTTACCGTATATTTAAGTTCTAAAACTTGTCGCCATTCTCCATTTTAGTTGGTGCTTCTGTGAGCTCTGTCAGCTTTTCGTGGACCAAAAGTCCAAAACGACATGTTCATTAAATTTTTGGTGCTTGTAGGGTCAAATAAGCTGATGGAGTTCATTAAAACTCAATATGAGTTACAAATTAAAATGAAAAAAAAAATTCACTGGTTCAAAGATGACATCATCGATTCCCTCTCTTTACTGCCCCCTTTTTGACCTGGATATCCGAGCCATGCTATTATTATTATCCTTATATAAGTGCCTGCCACTGGCATAAAAAAAGAAAAAGAAAAGACAGTCTGACGTGCGACTCACGAAGGGGGGAGATCCCATAGGACATGTCGGCATGTTTGGGTTGCGACAATGCCTTTTCTTTTAAACTATAATTTTCATCTAATTAATATGACAAATTTACCTCAAAATATTTTATATCACTAAAAATCCAAATTTATCATTTATTAATTTATATTAAATTGACTAAATATCGCGAAAAACTATAAATTGATACATATGTGCAAATGAAAAGTAAAATTCTAAAATCGCAAAAAATTACAAATTGATATATATATATATATATGTGACAAATGAAAAATAAAATCCCAAATTACATAACTATCAATTGTTAGGTGCCATTTAATTCAATAATTTGATGAAAGAATTTAATTGAAATTAACTAAGAGTAAATCTGTTATAAGTATAATAATTTGAGATTTTTCTTGGTCTAATAATAAATTTGGATAAATTTGTCATAAATGTATTAATTTGGAATTTTTTGTTATATCAATCATTTTTATTTTCTTGGATAAGTGCATTGAATATCTTAAATTTTGTCACGAAAGTACAATTAATTTTTAGAACTTTTTAAAAGTGCAATCAATTTAATAGAATGACTAATTGCACCAATTTGACGAATTTTAGGATTTGAATATACTTTTTGAAAGTTTTAGAATTAATTGTATTTTTGTGATAAGTTTTACGATTTTTAGTGCACTTATAGCTTGTGAAAGTTGTTTTTTATTTTTATTTTTATTTTTATTGTAATATATTCAGAATCTTTAAATATGGTTAGGATTTAGATTTATATGCATATTTTTTCACAGTTTTTTTTGGCATATTTTGGCAAGAAATCTGACTTCCAAAAAGTTGAGACAAATTAACCCTAATTGCTTGGGAGTGTGGCAATCTCCCGTGTTCTCATGTAATTGGATAATTTTCGGGATAGGAGACTCGTATGTCACAAGTCAACACTTCAAGGCTTGCCCGGTCATCTTGACCATCTTCAGGGTCTGTTAGGTCTCGATAACCTCCAATCCGTGACACATAATCCTATAAATAAGTCTCAAAATGATCAATTTGAATTGCAAGTGCCATAGATTATCACGAAGGTGACGAATTCCAACGGATACGGCGGTCCAGATGCTTTCTATTCTTGTGCCATGCTCATAGAATAGTAATTCTTCATCGAACGATCCTTTGCGTGGCTTCAGTGAGAAGTTCCGAATCCAAATGGATAGCCGTCGGACCGGAAGTGGACAGCTCCCACTGGCCGTCGTGTTGCCACTGCTTCATGAAGAAATCGACGCGAATGTATGTACGGAGAAAAAGCAATAAAAACATGGGAACACACTTTATTGCAGCCGGATGTTTCACACGCATGCCAACTGCACATAACTAAATGAAAACAACCGGAATTGACGAGACCGGAGTTACTAGGGGCGTAGAAACGATCTAGACGGGGCAATACACAACAAGACTGTCTACAGAATCGTTTGGATACTCGCCCCAATCGGGAAGCAATGTCCATACAAGCTTAATCTATTCTGGTCGACAACAGCACCTTGTTGATCACCTCGTCCAGGTTCAAGAACGACGACCCGGAAGGACGCGTGGCCTCTCGGGCCATCTCCTTCCACTCCATCGCCTTCCTCTTCATCTGCTTCCCTTTCTCCCCCTCCATTAGCTCCTTCACCTGCCTCTCCACCTCGTTCCTTTTCACGTTGTTGTCGATCTCCATCCCGATTCCCCACTCCTGGCAGCTGTACCAGCAGTTCGTCTGCTGGTCCCCAAAGAATGGCCAGCACACCACCGGCACCCCAGCCGCAATGCTCTCGATCGTGGAGTTCCACCCGTTGTGGGTCAGGAACCCGCCAACCGCTGAGTGGCTTAGCACCCGCTCCTGGGGGCACCAGCTCACCAGCAGGCTCCGCTCCCTCGTTGCAGCCAAGAAATCCGGAGGTAGCATCGCCGCATCACCAACGACCAAGTCTGGCCTGATGACCCACAGGAACGCCTGGCCGCTGTTCGCGAGCCCCCATGCGAACTCCACCAGTTGCACTGGCGACATCACGGTGATGCTCCCGAAGTTCACGTACACAACTGAGCCGGGTTGTTTCGAGTCGAGCCACTCGATGCAACCTGGCTCTTCCTTCCACAGGTTGGACCCGAACGGCTTGGTGTTATTATCGGATAGTTGCTTTGTAAGGAGATGAAGGGGGCCAAGGGTGTAGATGGGAGGGAACATGGCCTTGAGGGCGTCAAGGACCTCGTGCTCTAATCGGTCGAACGTGTTGAAAACAATGGCTGAGGCTCTCTTCGCTCGCTCGATCTCTCTCAAGCAGAAGGGTATCATTAGGTCGTTCGGGTCAGTGGTTTGGATGAAGGACGGTAAGTCTCTCAGGCGGATGTTTCTCATCCCGGGTATCCAGTCAATGGTGGTGTCTAGATACCCGTTTGTCAAGTAGCTGGCATCTACAAATTGAGAGTCGATCGATTAAACCATTTAACCATTCATGATAAGGTTCTTACATCTAAAATTCTAGTTTTCACAATTGACTTTGTTAAGTACTTAGAAAACTACGATACAGTCCGCCACTGGCTACTCATGTAAATCAGGAACAAACAAAGCCACAAGTCATAAACGCCAACCAAATCCACAAAAGAAAAGAAAAATCATTAGCCGTAAATCTGCTAAGTGAGATTACTTAATTAAACCAAATCGGACAGTTATTTAGTAATGCATACCTTTGAGTGGAGTAAGACCCTTGTCAATAAGACTGCGATACTGCACGTAGCCCATGAAGCTGCACGCGCTCGCCGTCCAGAGCAGGACCTCCGGCACGTTGATTGCCTCTGCAGCATCGAGTGTGAAGGTCATCGCGCCATCCGACACCACGCAGCTCACCGGCGGGGAACCCGACGTCGTCGCGCTCTCCTCGTTGAGCCTATGGAGCAAGTCCCGGAAGTAGGGCAAGCAGAACTTACTCGTGGACTGGCAGAGGGCGAGAGTGTCCTGCGTGGCGTCGGCGGCGGCATCGGAGGGCGGGAGGCCGTCGGGGATGGTGCGGAACTGGAAAGATGGGAGGCCGTCGAGGGAGGAGGGGCCGCGGGAGCGGAGGAGGCGGCTGTGGTTGTACTCGGTGTTGACGAAGGTGACGTGGAAGCCCCGGTGGTGGAGGAGCTTGGCGAGGTTGAGCATGGGGTTGATGTGGCCCTGGGCTGGGTAGGGAATGCACACCGCGTGCGGCTTCTGGATCATATCTATCTTATCCATCTCTCTCTCTCTCTCCTCTGTGTTTCGATCGTTTCTCTTGATGTTGTCTTGCTCTTTTCTGGTTTTGGTCCATTTATAGGCGGGGCGAGATCGAGAGGGGACGGCGGGTGGCACGTGGGCGACCAATTCCGGCCGATTTGCAAGACGTGAGAGAGACCCGTGATGCGGCGGGGGATAAGAAGAGCGTGACATGGCTCGTCGTTCACGTGCATTTGCAGATCTCATAATCCAAAAATGGGTCGACGCCATGATCCTTGGCGTGTTTGGTCTTTTTCCGCTATAACAAATAAAAATAAATAATGATTTCTTTATTTTTAGTGGTTTGAATAATTGGTGAAAAGTTAGGTAGTTTATAATTTTTTAGATACGGGCTGATATATGCTATTGCAGGACCGTCATTAATGAATAGATTCAAGTGCTTAACAGGCAGATCCAGGGTCCTGATAACTAGACCTTGGAAGCTAGTGATTAGATTTAGATCCTTGATGCTTGGATTGTAATTTGACAATTTTAAATACCAAATGATATTCGAACAAGCGAAATATATTTGAGAAGTGAATCCATCCGTTTATATTATCTTATAGGCTAAATTTACACCATTATCATCCCCATTCTCTTGTTCTCTATATGAAGCTCTATGAGTCATTGTTGAAAGCAGCATATGCTTGCATGCCTAGTGTGAACAAAGGTTTTAGACATGCGTCATGCACTTATAAGAATTTGAAACTTTTGGGAACGCAAAATATTACTTGATTTACAAATCCAAGTCCATTTCAACCATCAATCAATCAGGTGAATCTACACTAAAATGTGCATAATTGATAATCCAAATAATAATGATTCGCATGATTTACGAATCACGCAATATACTTTTCGAAATTTACCCGGACTTGTCAAAATAGGCAATGGTTATTATTTGGACTGTTGTTATCCGTTTTCCTCTCGTGTTCCAAAATTCTGGCCATAGAGAAAAGCAGTGCGAACTGCGCTGCGAAGCCAAATTTGAGTGAAGGTGACTTTAGAACGCACGCTGCACTTTTCTATTTGCATGTTTCCAGCTTTGTTGTATTGGTCATTGGATCTTGGTTCTCCTTTGGATTTGATGATTGAGATTTCTCCTTGAGTGACGATAGCGGATAGCCCTATTTTAAGAACTCGTCCGATATTAAGGATCTGCAATAGATAGTTTAAATTAAAGATTGAATTTTATGTTACGAGAGAATTATTTCGATAACATTAGCAAAATACGGTGGTCCATGAAAAACATTTTGGAAGGTGAAAGGCCATGGAGAGATACTGTCCACGACTCAGGTATCTCTTATTCAAGCTCATATTCTTCTATCCATTTATTTGTTTCTTCATATGCCTCCCCACCAGTAGATCTCAAGATCAGATTCCATGCTTGTGTAGCCGATGGATTAAGTAGCCATTTTTATCATCTTTTTCTTAAACGGAACGAATTACGTTGTGTAGCCATTTTCTTTTTTTCTTCTTATTACGTAAAGTAGCAACTTTCGTGCTGAGCAAGCTAAGTGGTATTTTGACATTATTGAATATTTTTAATCTACTCAAATTATGCTTGCCAGACATCAAATGGGTTCAAAAGGCTGAGCAATCTGGAGGCTCACTTGACTCTGCATGCCTCATGAATCGATTAGATAGTTGATATGCATATTGTAACTGGAAAGAGTTTACATACGATTAGTCAGATTTTAGCGGATGACTTTTAGATTTTGAGCTAAAAATATCCAGAACAGTTTGTAGTACATTTGAATTTTCCGATTTAGCTAATCTAAATTTTCCGGTCTAGTTAGCTAAATGCTTATGCAAATTCAACGACTGTTTTTGATCCTAGGCTAGCCAGATAAACTTCACAAGCAAATGACTGAGGAGGTTGAAATTTGAAGAACTTTTGTTCTCATAACGTGTATTTTTTTCGCGGGTTACGCACCGCATGACCCATTTTCGACCTCAGCAATGGAGAAAATGTTAAAAAATTTCATGCATTGCTTCGCCTCTTGCCCATGCGCTCTTTTAAAATAATGTCTTCTAGAAAATTCTTTGGCTAGGTATTTTAGTTATAGGGACGACTTTAATCATATTTTATTCAAAATATATTATTTTTCATGGCATTGGTTGTACAAGAGTCTTTAGGATACTTATCAACAAAATTTCAATAGCGTAATTGTCTCCTCGAATTGAAATGTGGGTCGACGACTTTAAAAAAAAGGAAGAAATTCAAATAGCCTCCTTCTCACAGTAAGTGGCGGCCAAATAAAATAATCAATTATTCAACTAGCCATTGACTCCATATAAGCCGCCACGGGACTAATTAAATGATTTAAAAACAAAAATGCTCAGTTCTTAACACACTGTGAACATAAAAGGTAATTACCAATTTTAACAGTAACACTTAAACGTTTAAATTGTCAAAGCGCATAAAATGAGACTTAATAAATAGCTGAAGGACACTCTTTAATCTTTTATGGTGTGTTTTTTTTATAAAAAAAATGATTTGAAAAGTATATATTTTTAAAGTATCACTCGTGTCACTTATGAAGAAAATATATTTTCATCATCCGAGAAATGATCAAATATTCTACTTAATTTTAGCCCGGATTATTGCACGCGTAGTGGAAACCACACATCATTTATTCTTTTTGCTCGATTGATTGCTCATGGTGGAACCAATCTTTGCGTTTCGTACTAGGCCGACATCGACGGATTCGTTATTTTCAATTTGGCAGAACTAGAGCCCAAGGAACTTAATTGGAAATTTTCTACAAGGTGGACGATATATAACAGAAATTATGAAATTGAGAAGTTAAAGAAAACAATGCAAGTTTAGTAATCAAATGTACATCATGGGTTTTTCAATAAATTCAGTCTCTATTTGAAATGGTTTTTAGAGTATATTTGTTTCACGAAAAATTTAATAAGAAAGCATTTTCCAAGAAATATGATTAGTTTTCTTTTATTTGGTGATATATGATCGAAAACGTTTTTTTTACATTTGGATCTTATTGGAAAAGAATTTCAATGTCATGCCTTCTTTATCTTAGGCCAAAAACCTATTTTTTTTTAAAAATTAAATTATAAATTATTTCCCTTTTCTTTTCTTTTTAAATTGAATTTTTGATTATTTTTAATTTTTTTTCTCTTTTCTTTCCTTTTTTTTTCCTCATTCCTTGTTGTGACCGACCGGCAACGATCATAGGCAAGCTCTAGGCTTGCCCAATATTGGCCCTGGACGAGCTCAAAATCACCAAGATTTGGTGAGATCGAGCCTCGTCGGCCATCACCAAGACATGACAACCGGTTGAGGGAGAAATAAAAAGAAAAATAAGGAAAAAATTAAAAATTTAAGATGAGCAATTTTGAAAGGTGTTTTCACCTCTTTAGATTTAGGAATTCGCTTTCCTAGACTTATACATAAATATTTTCATTGACCGGAAAGTGTTTTTGGTCAACAAGTCATTTTCCGTGAAAGTTCGAAAAATCAGTTCCTAATAAATGCCTTTCCCGAACAAACACACCCTTACTTTTTATTGTTTTACTTAATCTAAATCTCTCAACTCAGGCACTTTTTTTTTTCTCAAAGTCAAAACTCCCCAAACATTTACAATACTCCCAAACTGTCACATGAAATTCACAATTGATTTTTTTCCACAATTTTTTGGAATTAAGAACAATAATTTAAATGTTGGCGAGTACTTTCATTTTTATGAATATGTTGGAATAAAATTTGTTATATCTAACATGGATCTTCTGGTGTCAATCTACTTCCAAGATGGGAACCCGGCACTTGAAACTTGAAAGAAATAAGAGAAAATTTCAAATAAGGATCCAAAGTGCAATCATTTTCTCAAAAGAGGACCTGAAGTGAAGTTTATCTCAAATCATGACCCAAAGTGTCATCATTTTCTCAAAAGAGAACTTGAAGTAAAGTTTATCTCAAAGAATGATCCAAAGTAGTTATTTAATCTCAAAGAATGACCTCACTCGTCGGCCGGTGAATAGATACATCTTCAATGTATATTCCGGTGGCCTGATTACGGTATTTTCATCCATTTTTTTTTTCATTTTTGGTTGCCCTATTCATCATCTTCTTTGTCTCCCGTTCACTTCTTCTTGCCCAAATCAAGAACACCGGACTTGGAGAAAGGCCAGCGAGCACCAACCGCTGGTAAGGGCCAACGAGGGTTCAACACCCATCGCCAGTAGAGAGCAAGGGCTCCACGCCCATTGTTAACAGCGGGCAAGGGCCATCAAGCCCTCGTTGGCCATGGGGGAGGGGGGCCGTCTAAATTGAGGCCTTACAATAAGGTCTTCAAGGGCAAAATGGATAGCCAAAGAAGTCGTCGATCTAGGAGCGGTGGTGGGAGGAAGGGATGAAGAAAGTGACATAAGCATCCTAGTCGTAGTCCTAGCAGAAGATGAGATTATTGATGGAGCAATGGACGGAGGTGGGGGAGGTCACTCCTCACGACCATCAGCGAGGTCACCCCTTGCCGACCCTGGGCGAGGGCTTACCGATGAGGGCTTGCATGCCCTCACCTGCAACCAGCGAGGGCTCGATGGCCCTCGCCAACCGCAACCAAGGCCACCCTTGCTAGATCTGTCAAGGGTCAACCTACAAGCCCTCACCCACGGCCGGTGAGGGCTTGGTGGCCCTCGCCTACTGCCGACGATGGGTGTTCAACCCTCGCCAACCCTCACCAACATCTAGTGCTTACTAGCCCTTCTCAAGTCCGATGTTCTTGAGAAGAAGACGAACGAGAGATGAAGAAGATGATGAACAGTGCCACCATTGACTCAAAATAATAATAATGATAATAATAATAATAATAATAATAATAATAATAATAATAATAATAATAATAATAATAATAATAATAATAATAAAGAAAAAGACAACAAAAAATTTAAAAAGAAAAATTGACAAAAATTTCCTTGATTAGGCTACCAGACTATGTATCAGAGATGTATTTATTCACCATCCGACAAATGAGGTCCTTCTTTGAGACTAAATGATCACTTTGGGTCTTTATTTGAGACAAACTTCACTTCAAATCATCTTTTAAGAAAATGATAGCATTGTAGGTCCTTATTTGAAATTTTCCCAAGAAATAATACATAGAGACTCCTGCAATTAGAAGGCATTATCAAAATTCCTCGCCATGATCGCACAGTGAAGAATACCCATCATAATAATGGTGAAAACAAGATATACTCAAATTATATCAAGCAGCCCTTTTATGACATCACTATGTACAGAGGGAGAAAATATTTGGTACGCTTGGGGTGCTAAAGGTGCGTTTGGGAGTGGCTTTGCCAAGCCACTTTGGGCACTCAAAGGCCTTTGGGCTAAAATTTGGTGTCTAGGAAATTATTTTGCAAAGATGATTGAAGCAAAGCAGGCCTTTGGAAGGTTGAAGGCTGCCTTGGGCATTCAGCCTTCTCGGAATGTTGAGAGGCTAATAAATGATAAATTTTCTTCCATAAATATCCTTACTAACATTTCGTTTTTCCGGTTTTTCCCTTGTAATTGTTCACCTTCTTCTTCGTTGAAATTGGCAAACGAGATTGCGAGGGGCTAACGACGCGTGATGCGCTTGATGACGGGCTCGACGGAGGTCAGCGTGAGGTTGGTGTGGTCACGACAACCGTCGCCGGCCAATGGCATGACCTCAATGACCCCCGGGAGTCGCGGCGAGTTCGCGTAACCTCCGGCGACACAAAACTGGGTCACCGGAGGTCGTGCGACCTAGATCTGGGTTGCAGCGACTCAGGCGACCCAAATCTCGGTCGCGGTGAGGTCGTGCGACCTCCGACTTTGGGTCGCCTGAGTCACCGAGACCCAGATCTGGGTCATCTGAGTGGCCGCGACCCAGATCTGGGTCGCCCGACCTCTAGCGAACCAGATCTGGGTCGTCTGAGTCCAGAGAGGTCAAGGGAGAGGAAGGCGTTCCCACAAGCGACGATGACGATGGTGAGGGCGGCGTCGGTGAGGCGGGGGCAGGGGTGAGACTTGACGGCAATGGATGGAGCGGCAGATGAAGGAGGACTTGTGGTCTCCGGCGGCCGCGTGAGGTCTTGCAACTTGAGACCTCGGCCGCCGGCGACAAATTTCGATCGCTGGTAGCCCCTACCTTTTGCTGGCCAACCATTTATCTTTTCTTTTTAATTTTTTTTTTTATAAAAGTCCTTTGTAAATGTAAATTTTTCCAAACACCATTTTGCTTAAAGGTACTTTACAAGGGACTTTTAGATTACAATTTACCAAACGCAATTTGCATTTTAAAAAACTCCTTAACCTCAAAGTCCTTTGCATTTTCCCAAAGACTTTCCCTAAAAGTCCAATTAAACGCATCCTAAGTCATCTTCCTACTAGTCCATTTAATATATGACATGTGTTCATAAAGGTCCCACTTGTAAGATTTTTCTCTCTTCTTTACCCCTCTCTTTTCTCTCACCTTTTTTTTTTCTTGTTTTCTTTTTGCAGACGACCTTGCACAATGCCGTCTCTTCCCTTACCCGCCTCTCCTCCCTTCGGCTCTCTCCCTCACCTGCATGGCAATGGCAATCATTCACTTGCCATCTCCCGCACCTGAGCCTAACCTTTGCACCTCCCCCACCAGCGACGACTCCACCAATGAAGCCATCCACCACACCCGCGACCCCTTTGGGTCCAAGAACAAGCCCGAGTCCCTCCGTCATCATCACCGGCGATCCCGAGCCCTCCTTCTCCCTCTCCTTCTCCCTTACACCCCGCATCCTCAAGGTTCTTTGTGGCTCTGCCGTCATTGTCTCCCTTCACAACTTCCGGATCCGACGAGGGCTCAACCCTCGCCAAAATCCAATGTGGTCATCGCTCGCCTTAGGTGCAAGAGTCGCCCCTCACCACTGTTCTAGGCCTTTCACGGGATGAGGCACAGAAAAAACCGTATATTGCTTCCATGGGAGTCTACATCTTCAAGAAGGAGATACTTCTGAATCTCTTAAGGTACCGGTTCACTCAAAGTCGTGCTTCTCATGCACGAATGTGCAGAACTATGGCACATCTTAGGCTGATCAATGCAAATTAATTCTATGCCTCTTTGTCGATTCAGATGGCGCTTTCCCACTGCCAATGACTTTGGATCGGAGATTATCCCTGCCTCTGCCAACGAATTCTACACAAAGGTCAGAATTGTTCCGTGCTTATTGTCATCGGTGAAGTATGTTTTTGGTTCATTAGCTAGTAACTTTAGGTGCTAGCATCAACAGATTCATTGAGAAGTTGTTGCAGGCTTATCTATTCAATGATTACTGGGAAGACATAGGGACCATCAGATCCTTCTTTGAGGCAAACCTCGCTCTGACCGAGCATGTAAGTGTATTATTTAACTAGATTGTATCTTACTTCTGTCAACTAGCTTCAATGCTTCTTTCTGTATCTATCTGTTGACTGCATTTTTTTACATGTTCTGGGTTCTTATTAAAAGCTCTAACCCATACAGAGCATGTCTTTTTTTATCTCTCAGCCACCGAGATTTAGCTTTTACAATGCGACAAAGCCGATATACACATCAAGAAGGAACTTGCCACCGTCCAAGATCGACAGCAGCAAGGTGAGTTTAGGTTACATTCCCCATTCCATGAACCTGGTAACATTGCATTTATCTTCAAATAGTTTATATTGGGGAAGGAAAATGTGCGGAGATGTCTTTTGTCCTACCAATCGTTGGCCAACTGTTCATCCTTTCTTCAGATTGTTGACTCAATTGTATCACACGGGAGCTTCTTAAATAACTGCTTCATAGAGCACAGCGTCGTTGGTATCAGATCGCGCATAAATGCTAACGTTCACCTGAAGGTAATTACCGCACTTTACTCTGATCTTAAGTGAATTAGACAAGTGCGAAATTGCTGCTTTGGCAAGTTTATTATGATCTCATTTAGGAGCTCAGTTGCTGCTTAGCATGAAATGTTCTGCTTCAGCTAATTACATGGTGTTACAGGACACAGTGATGCTCGGAGCTGACTTTTATGAAACTGATGCCGAAGTAGCCGCGCAGTTTGCTGAGGGAAAAGTCCCCATCGGCATCGGAGAAAACACGAAAATCAGGTATCGCAACAATGCTCCTAATCTTTCCATTAATTCCGTTCCGTCCTCATTTCATGTCTTTCTCCATGTGCACTAGAGCGAGGTTGAGCATGTTTGGTGAATATCTGCGCGCGCATGAAACACCATGGAGCCTGGATCAAGCTATGATCCTTATTCACTCTTGCCTTCGACTTGATTATCGTTACATATCTGTGCAGGGATTGAATCATCGACAAAAATGCAAGAATCGGGAAGAATGTCGTCATTGCGAATTCCGAGGTTCGCTGAATTGAATTCCCCTTGATATGCAGCCTAACAAGACATTTCATTTCATACATGATACGGGGAGTTTATCCATTCAATTGTCAGATGTTCACATTTCATTGTTCTTTTTGCAGGGAATACAAGAAGCTGACAGATCTTCGGAAGGCTTCTACATCAGATCCGGCATCAGCGTTATCCTGAAAAACTCAACGATCCCGGACGGATTTGTAATATAAACCAACCACCCTATCCTTTCATTTTGTTCTGCGATTAGGATGGGATATCAAGGGGACCAAAGAAGACAATGAATACAAGATTATGTTTGCTAGAGAAGGAAAACAAACATGTCACTGCAAATAGCCAGTGTCTTCAAAAGGCATACATCAATATGCAATGCGAAATGACCTGAATTCTCGTTAGTCTTTAAATTGATTTCATAATGCATTTTAAATTTAGATTCTTTTGATAAATATATATATATATATATAACGGTTATTAGATGATGCTAAATTTGTTAACGCAGATTACAAAACAAGAAGAAATTGCCAATTGCTTTCATAAAAAAGATCATAGTTACATAGGTAAAGATCTTAAGATTATGGCGACAATGTAGTCCGTAGGTTTGCTGCAATAATCCTGGGACTAGAATCAATTGGACCGGCTGCAAATGGGCGGGCCAGAATCAATTGGACCGACTAGTTGGCCCTGACTAGGCTTTTTAATTTGGATTACTTTTTCGAACCCGCCCATCTGCGCTTTGGGCTCGGTCAATCTACTGGGCACGTGAACAAGTTTACTATTAGTTTAGGAACAATTACGATGGAGTTCCTAAAATTTGTAAGCACTTAATACTTTTACCGTATATTTAAGTTCCAAAACTTGTCGCCATTCTCCAGTTTAGTTAGTGCTTCTGCGAGCTCTGTCAGCTTTTTGTGGACCAAAAGTCCAAAACAACACGTTTCATTAAATTTTTGGTCCTCTGTAGAGTCCAATAAGCTGATGGAGTTCATTAAAACTCAATATGAGTTACAAATTAAAATGAAAATAAAAAGATAACTAAAATTACAAAATCTGCAAAACTATATCTACCACGGCACAAGTATTCTCAACTTGTTTGTATTGCTAAAAACACTAAATTTGCCAAGTGTGACAAAAAAAAAGTTAAAAAAAAAATGCCACACTTTTTTTTTTTATCATAAAAACTTTTGAAACTTATACCAACGTAACAAATATATCATGAATGGAACTAAAATAAAGAATATATATGTCACATGTATAATGTTTGGATTTTTCCGTGACACAAACAAAATTATTACTTTGAAATTTTGTGGTATTTACCCTAAAATAAACTAAAAATAAAGAAATAAACTATATTAAGATCAGGGACGAAAAGATTGAGGGCAAGACAAGGATAAGCACAAATGTTCAGGAACCCTATTCACTGTGAGGGCATGCAAGGGCCAACTGGCCCTTGCTCGCCGGCAACTAGCCATGTTGTCACAACCATCAAAAGTGGCCCATTGTCTTCTTTTTCTAAACCTTCTTTTACGATGGGATCTTCATTAGAAAAATAGTCACTTTTCTTAATATTGCAATTTGTACAATTTCTTTCATTTTTCACTAAACATTTTTTTTTTAAATTTTCAAAAGAAAACAAAAAACCAAACCGAATTGAACCAAGTATTTGATTCTTGGCACAATTCCGTTTGGTTTTACTGAAAATCCAAATTGACTCAAACCAAACCAAACTATTAATACCTTTATTAGTGGCAACATCAACGAGGCGTTAAGAACCTTGCCAAGTCGCTACGAGGGCATGCAACGGCCAATCAACCCTTGCCCGGTGGCGACGAGCTGCATTGCCCTGACCACCGGGATGGTCGGGGCCCTCGCCTTCTTTTTCCAAACCTTCTTACACGGCGGAATCTTCCGTAGAAAAAGGGCCAAAACCGAACCGCGTTAAAAGCAAGTCTTTCCACGGCACAACTCGTCGGTTCTTTTCACTTTTGACGGCCGTGGCTTCCCGTAGAAAAAACAAAGGTCAAAAAAACTAAAAACCGAACGACGACACGTCCACACGAAGCTGCTCCGAAAGGCAAGAGCTTCTTAAAAGACTCGCGACGCGACCGAAGGAGTCGCACGTTGTTGGGGCCATGCTCTGCTCCTCGCACTTTCTTCGTCCCCTCGTGCTTTTGGAAATTTTCACTGGTTCAACGATGACATCATCGATTCCCCTTTCTTTATCTTAATTTTCTGCCCCCCTTTTTGACCTGGATTTCCGAGCCATGTTATTATTATTATTATCCCAATATAGGCGCCTGCCAATGGTAAAAAAGAAAAGAAAAAGACAGTCTGACGTGCGATTCACGATGGGGGAGATCCCACAGGACATGTCGGCATGTTTGGGTTGCTACAATGCCTTTTCTTTTAAAATTTAATTTCATCAAATTAATATCATTATAATAAATTTACCTCAAATTATTTTTATCGCAAAAAACCCAAATTTACCATCTATTTGATTTATGTTAAATTGACTAAATATTGCGAAAAACTATAAATTGATACATATGTGACAAATGAAAGGTAAAATCCCAAAATCGCAAAACAGTATAAATCGGTATATATATGACAAATGAAATGTAAAATCTTAAATTGCATAACTATTAATCACGTGCCATTTAATTCAACAATTTGATGAAAAAATTTAACTAAAACTAACAAACGAAAATTTGTCAGTATACTAATTTAAGATTTTTCTTGGTCAAATAATAAATCTAGATAAATTTATTATAAATGTATCAATTTGAAGTTTTTGTGATATCAATCATTTTTCTTTTCTTAGATAAGTGCGCTGAATATCCTAAATTTAGTCACAAAAGTACAATTAATTTTTAGAATTTTAAAAATGCAATCAATTTAATGAAAAGACTAATTGCATCAATTTGATAAATTTTATGATTTAAATGCACTTTTTGAAAATTTTAAAATTAATTGTACTTGTATGATAAGTTTTACGTTTTTTAGTGCACTTATAGCTTGTGAAATTTGTTTTTTTTTTTATTGTAATATATTCGGAATCTTTATAGATAGTTAAGATTTAGATTTACATGCATCTTTTTTCACAATTTGTTTGGCATATTTTGGCAAGAAATCCAACTTCCAAAAAGTTGAGATTAACCCTAATTGCGTGGGAGTGTGGTAATCTCCCGTGTTCTCATGTAATTGGATAATTTTTGGGATTGGAGGCTCGTATGTCACAAGTCAACACTTCAAGTCTTGCCCGGTCATCTTGGCCATCTTCACGGTTTATTAGGCCTTGATAATCTCCAATCCGTGACACATAATCCTATAAATAAGTTTTGAAATGATCAATTTGAATTGCGAGTGCCATAGATTATCACGAAGGTGACGAATTCCATCGAATACGGCGATCCAGATGCTTTCTATTATCGTACCATGCTTCATAGAATAATATTTCTTCATCAAACGATCCTTTGCGTGGCTTCGGTAGGAAGATCCGAATCCAAATGGATGGCCGTCGGATCGGAACTGGAAAGCTCCTACTGGCCGTCGGATTACGAAGAGGATGACAGTTCCAAAGCTTGGGGATATAAAGGTGGGAGGAAAGTGGGGTTGGTGAATGGACTTTGATTTCTCAACCCTTGATTTAGAAGTGAAGGGACATCAATGCCGAATCAAGTGGAGGACCAAAAGAGTAATTACCCAAAAAATATTAAAAATAACTTACGAATTTTAGGTGACGTGCAATAATTAGGTGATCATAGCCATGGTTATGGACAAGATGTAATTATTGCTTCTCACTTTACTTATTTCTTTAACGAAAATAATTATATATATTAAGTCAATTCTGTATTGATTTGATATTGAAAGATTTACCTTGGAAAGATTTCACTTATTGATCATTTGACAAATCAAACGTGACATTAAATTTCATGGAATTTATGGTGGGCTTTTTTTTTTTTTTTTTAATTCTTACACTCAATGATTAATTAAAAATTATAGTTATAAAATAAGAATTTTTGGTGAGGTGAAATAATTAGGTGACCATAGCCATGGTTGTCGACAAGGTGTTATTATTGCTTCTCACCTTACTGTTTTTTTTGCCCCTCCAGGAAAGATTTTCCGTTATATTATATATAGACATATACAAAATCAGCTTTGCAAGAAATAAAAATGGAAACCAAGTGGTGTTCCATAAATGAAAATTGCGAGAAATGCTTGATATAGACCTCATACCTAATTTGGTTTAAACCGTGAAGATTTTGACTTATCATTTGCTTATGTTTCTCAATTGTCATTATCCCGCGAAGTTGCTACTTTTAATCCAACCGCAACTTAGAAAAATGGGTCGAAAGGGCTTTGTTGATTATGAGTTCATGAAAGAGTTATAACTAATATTGAAGAAAGAAATTATTTTTCCCTCACTTAAACAAACATGAGCAATTTAAGTTAACACATGCGAGGTTGAATTGATGCTATTTTGTGTTTTTCTAAATTCGACTTGACTTGACTTTTCAACTACGAATTGGACCTATCGATATATTTATAAATTTCATCTCAACTCAACTCAGTTTGATTTTATTATCGTAAGCAGAATCTTAGTTATAATCCAACTTCGAAGTTTGATTTATGGTCTTCCAAGTACCCTAATAGTTAAAAGTAAATATTTCACACATGTGTTCCGAGGATAAAATTCTCTTATCCCTATAGTATGTAATTTGTACATGGCATCCAACGTTACTTTGCATGAGCACGAGGAGGGAGGGGGGGGGGGGAGCTTTTTGAAAAGTAGTTGTTTTTTCTTTTTCTTCTTTGTTTGTCTCCTTTCCTTTTCCCTCATTAAATTGAAATCAAAGGAGCTTAATTGTGAGAATCCACTAAAAAAGTGATGAAATAAATGAATAATTATAATTATTTTTGGTTGAGACTTGATGGGAAAAAGGTGAGATGAAAATGAAGAAAATGGTGAAATGAGAAATGGCAAGAAAGAAAGAAAGGAAAAGGTGTGGGGTTTGATCCAATCAAAGCGTCTGAATCGGGTGTTCCCCCTTACCCCTTCCTTCCTTCCTCCCCCCCCTGTCCTTTCCCTTCCTTTCCCCTCGCTTCAGTTCTCTTCCCTCCTCCCCCATTATTCTCTCTCTCTCTCTCTCCCTTGACTCTCTCTCCTCTCTCTAGTTTCTCTCTCCGCATTTCTAGGGTTCTTCCCTTCTCCTGCTCCACAACCCTCTCTCCTCACTCCTCCCCATTCCTCTCTTCCCATCTCTCTCTCTTTCCTTTGCTGTGAAGAGACCAGTCGAGCTCCCATGGCGAATTTCGCCTTTCCGTCTTCCCTGGAGAAACCCACCAGCTTCACCGCCTCGTCCTCCTCCGCTCCGGCCGCCGGCGGCGACGACGACGTCTTCGAGGACAGCTGCAGCATCTGCCTCGAGTGTTTCACCTCCCAGGACCCCGCCACTGTATGATCGCCGTCGCTTGAGCCGCTCCTCAGTGTTCTTTTTCTTTTTTTTGCTTTTGTTTGCTTTTGTGGGTTGTGTGTGTGACGACGGGAACAGTGTAGCCGAAGTGGTTTCCGTGGTTTTGGGGACGTGATGGGGTGTAGTGGGAGCTTTACGGTGGTGGAATTGTCGAAATGTCGGATCTTTTTAGGAAAGGAGTTGAATTGCATTCGGTTGAATTGATGTTGTATACGGTAGATTCGTACTTATGTTGCCTCTGATTAAGGGTGTGGTGGGAATGGTCCTGAAAATCACCATCTGCTTCGATACAGGATGTAGAACTTGGGAGGTTTGGGAGATCATTGATGGATCTGCCAGAGTCAAAACGAAATATGGGTTAGTTTTTGTTAGCAGGTGCGAGCAGGATAGGCGTTGATTTTCTTTGGCCGACCCAGATATGGTAATTGGGGAACTGTAATGCCGGGTTGTTCGAGGTTGCGCAGTACCGTCTTTTAGTATGGTCCTGTTGATTTTTTGGGTGCAAATGTTGTAATTCCTGATGCATATTTGGGAGATGAGAAGTTTCAATAGCCAACTATTTTTTATTGGATGACACAAAAACTACTCGTTTATGAATGCCTAAATCTCTCTCTTTTGGATGCATCAATTATTGTATTTTCACATTAAACTCCTTTTTGTTCAGCCGATGAAATTTTTTTTTTTCCTTTTGTGAGAACTACTGTGTGATCTACTTTATTTTCTAAGTGGGTCATCTCTATCCTTTTCCTGTTGCAGGTTACAACTTGCAATCATGATTATCACCTTCAATGTATTCTTGAATGGTAAAGCCTAACCTAATATTATTTGATTCTACTTTTATAGTTTTCTTGGTTAAGTTTCCTATCATGAGGGATTCTGGTTCCACCTTGTTTGTGGTGAGTCTATTACATCCAGGCAATCACCCAGTCACAATAATTGAGATCACTTTCTCACAGGTCACAGAGAAGCAAAGAATGCCCAATCTGTTGGCAGTTACTTTCCTTGAAGGATCCTGGCAGGTATGCAGTCATTGTGGCTGGTTATTCCTTGGGATTATTCTTGCATTTGTAATTTGAAACCCAGCTCACAAGCAAATAAGATGTTTGCATGTTGATTCAAGCTTTCGTTTTATCAAGCACTGCTTCTCATGTATATTTTACTTTTTCCATAGCCAAGAGCTTCTCAGTGCTGTTGAGCAGGAAAGAAAGCGAAGGTCGAGGAATAGATCTACCCCTTCACCGACCACTGTCGTCAGTTTCCATGAGGATTTTGGCATCGGACAAGTATTTTACATAAAAGAGTCATTTTTCTTATACTTTCACAAGTGCTGTTAGAGGCACATTAGACGAATGCGTATTTATTTCGTCCCTTTTCACTCCTCAGGAACTTTCCTCACAAGACGTCTCAGATATTGATGAGCGTGTTCTGCAGCATTTAGCTGCTGCAGTGAGTAGGGCTCATTATTTACGCAGAAGGGAGAGACAGAGATCGTCTGGACTTGGTTCTTCCAGAATCCGTGTTTCTAGCTCTCCAGACAATTGCCCCATGATGCGGCATTCACACCAGACCAATGTGGAAGGGCAAGAAGGTTTCATTGTTGAGTCTTCTAGCAGTGATTTAACTTCTGGAACTCCAATCTGTCTAAACATTCGTCCTCAGTCCCCAATGTCCCCTCCTTTTGCAAACATGGCTCCCAGTGCTGCAGTCAACAGAGGAACCTTTGGTAGCAGGTAGAAAGTTGAAAATTGCATCTTTTGAGAGTACATTTTTCAGTGTCTTGCCTTTTATGATGAATCTACTCTCTTTTTATTATCGATATATCTCTCTTTAACTCATGCTTATTGAAGGCATCGAATAGATTTTTCACAATCTTGATTAACAGAAGGATGATACATCACGTGACATATCTATGTGTAGCTTGTCATCCTATCTGTGCTAGTGCCAACTGCAATCACTTGTAGGATGTTCTCATATCCGTTAAACACCTGTGGAAAATGTCCTGTGTGGTATGGGTACTCCTAGTGGGATTGATTTTCAGAGTGGTGCCTTTTTTGATTAGTGGTTTTCAAAGATGTTCTTATGATTTAAAATTTAATTTACAGAGTTCTTCAGAGCCAGATACAAGTTAACAGTCATCAGAGCCCACAGGAACCTAGTCCACCTGAAATGTCCTCCTTCTCAGAGTCTTTAAAATCTAAGTTCTCTTCTGCAACTGCCAGGTAAAATTATTTTGCAACTTGATAATTTTGGAGAATTAACTTCTGTCATAGTAATTCTTTGAAGAGCCTAATCTATAATATAAATGTGTATCAGATACAAGGAGTCAATCTCAAAGGGCACTAAAGGTTTGAAGGAGAAGATACTTGCTCGCAACAGCTCAGTCAAGGAGCTGAGTAAGGGAGTTCAGCGTGAGATGAGTGCTGGAATTGCTGGTGTTGCGCGAATCATTGAGCGCCTAGACCTGAAGCGATCTGAAGCCTCTGCATCTGTCCCTGGTCATGTTGTGGTAACTTCGGATTTATCCAAGAGAGAAAAGAGTTCACTGGAGGATCTTCTGACTCAATCTTTTAGAGAAGCTCCAGTAAGTCTAGATGCAGAATTACATGACATGGGTAATATCCCAGGCCGACTTGAAGTTATTCCTACCCAGGTGACAAACACCCTTCTTTCTGTGGTTTGACTATCTACTTAATTTTCTTGCAGAATGTATTTGCTCGAGCTGTTTGTGTAGGATTGAAAGGGCTATTTAGAATGCGAAGTCGTCAGTTAAAAGTCTTTCTTTGAAAAAGTCTTTGACTTTTCATGTTGAATCATGTGAAAAAGTATTGATATAACATGACCAGCCTCGATACATTTACTATAATGGTAGTATCCCAAAGGTGAAAAGAAGGTGGCAAAACAAATAGTGATGTGGCGCCACATCGCCTGGCCGATTTCTTTTTGGCACATGGAAGCATGATGAATTGTTTTTGTCTTATATTTCTACAGGAGAGACATTGATGCTGCTATGTTGTGGGTCGGCCTTGAGCTATTCTGGTTTTTCTACTAGTGGGCTTGTCTGAAGGCATGTGGAGCAAGTGACGTACAGTTAGAAAACCAACTTCTCTCATTGGTTTCTGCGTCCTGCGTCCGCTGTTCATGTGAAGGAACCATCAGCTGATTGTTTAACATATGAAAGCATTCTTTCTATATATATTTGAGGGTATTGAAGAAGGATCATTTGATGATTCTCATGTTACTTATATGTTTCTATTCACAAAGTTGCTTGCCCCTTCAAGAATTCAAAGATATGTCCATTTCCTCCTATACAATTTACTATGGACAGACGAAGATGCTGAATATGTTTCACTATAGGATCATACAGAAATACTTCTCCGAACCCCAGCATCTTGTCCTTTTCTTATTGCAATGGTAAAAGCATAACATTGGCACGGAAGGAAAGAAAACAAAATCCCAATGCCATTGTTTAAGAAAAGAGAGGTTTGTGGAAGGTTTCCAAGGCTTTAATCTTAATGAACAGTGATTGCTGATCGTTTGTTTGTTCGCTTTTATTTCTGAGATTCTTGATTAGCATATGGCTGCACTTTTGTTCTCTGTAAGTTCTTGAATGCCTTAACGATTTCCCCATATGCCTCCTTTCACCTCTTTTCTCCGCATCGCTTATCTCAGCGCCGATTCTGCTCATCTAAGTCGGGAGTGTCGGAGTCAAGCTGCTGACCCTTCTGTGCTCAATTTGTTGATCATTCGTACTCGGTTCATTTTATTTCTGAATAGCATGAGCTAGAAAGGTGCTCCATATCTAATCATTGAGGAGAAGATCTAGAAGTACTTCCCCCCAAATCCCATCTTTTTTAATAGCAATGGCAAACAGATTCAACTTTAGGGCGCTTTCAAAATTCTGGTCCCAGCTTGAGATTGGACTTCGCTGGGAGTCAATATATGTGGACAAACCGAGTTGAGCCTAATGAAAAGTTATTAGGGTTGAGCTTGGACCTTAGAAGACACGTTCGAATTTGAGTTAAGCATCACCGCACGCATTCGATTGGGGTACCGCTTAAGTCACGAATTCTGGTCAGGCCACTTCTGTCAAAGGCCACATATTACGGAGAATGCGTCAATCAAGGGGGAATGACCTCAGGGGTAGAGCCACTAGGCGTTTTGAGGCTATTCGGTCTTTTCGCGGTGAAGAAAGCATCGATAAAATTTTTCATTTTGGTATAAGAGCACAAAAAAGTTGTTCACGATCAACTTATTCTTATGATAATTCATAGTCAAGCTGCAATTTGCCATTCTAGCCCTGATAAAACGGTATCGATGAACAGACAATCTCATGTAACTTGTGCAACGATGGACACAGCAGCTAGTCATGACATTCTCTCAGAGTCGTGCCTTATCAGTAAGCAAGTGCTCCTTGAAGGATTGCGAAAGAGAAGGTTTCCTCATATCTGTCCCAGAATAACCTCGGCACCAGAAACCTTGAGGTCGGATGGAGCTTCTTCCACATTGAGAGCCTTCACTTTCCCGTCCTCCACATAAGCTGACCATCTACACCAGAGCAGCCATTTGATTACCCCAAAAAAAAAAAAAAAAAAGAGTAGATCCAAGGACAAACTGATCATTTAATTAGGCATTTCATCCATAAAGTGATGGTCCAAAGGTAAAAATGACGGAAGGAGATTCAAGGAGGTGTTTGTTGTCCAATATTAACTTATTAGGGCCTAGGGCATACCTTTCAGAGCGAAGTCCAAGCAAAGCTGCTGAGAGATCTTTAGTCAAGTCCAAGCTCTTATGGAAGCTAGCATCAAAATCCCCATAGAATTCGATCTGTTATGATTAAGAAAAACAAGCACAAGCTCATGTCAGAGCCTTCTTTCACTTTAAAATGTGGGGAGGCAGAGATGACAAAAGTTCACAAACAAGGTAAAAATCAAGCTTTTCTTGTTGTGCATACATGAACCACATTCCTTCACTGTGTCACACACATACTCTCAAAAAAGAAGCCTCATTTGCATCTCTGGAAATGGATTGTTTTGCCCAAGAAAACTTCTGTAGTAGTACACTTTCTTTAAAGATGGCGCTAACATAAAACTGAGGTAAGTATTCTAGCTGCTCTACTGCCATTTCACCTCTGATTGTGATCACCGCATGTCCTAACAACATGCATTTACAGTTTTGCAAACGGAACATTGTGACATAAAGGAGAGTCATCCTCTTGAAGAAAATAAAAACAAAAGAAAGTAACCTCGCATTGATGTTCTACAAGTTGCAGGAAGAAATGTGAGGCAATACCAGAAATCCTCACAACAATGAACAAATTTTTCCTCAAGAAATTATCAAAAAGATGAGGCAAGGAAATTAACACCCAACTCAAACATGTCAAAACCGTTCATAATTCATTTAAGAGAGAAAAGACTGCCAAAAGGATATTTGGATGAAGAAAATATGTAAGGCAGACACAGTAGTTCATCTCTAGAAGCAAAGAATTGGTTTCAAAATTAGTAACTTACAGCATCTTTTGCTTTGAGATTTTCAGCCCAGCCATTCATGGTGTAGGGGTCATTGACAGCCACACAAATCACAGAGTCTATGCCTTTAGCCTTAAACTTATCGATATTATTCTTGTAGCTAGGCACATGCTGCTGTGAACAAACTCCAGTGTATGCACCCTGGGAGACATCAAATAGGAAGACTTGAATAGAAAGCACGAAGAGAAAGAAGAAAAGGAAAAACCAGTAAAGAATTGTTAAATATCAACTTGCTATCCTTTATTATTTGACCTGCAGTAGCTACAGCTTCAATATGTCAAATCTTCTTAAAGTTAATGTGTCTCAGTTTCCGAGGTTAAAATGGCAAGATAATGCACATCATGAACTATAACCGGATAATGTATTCCGAGAAAACACATGCAACGGTATTGAGAAGAGACTGCATAGACTGACATATGCAGTCTCTCTTCAGTCTATGCAGTCTCTCTTGGGCATTAGATGCAAGATGAATTCAGCATCAAGGACTTGGGTACAAATTAAAAAAATAGAAATATGGTGTATATAAAACTAGAAATGCTGTAAGAGGTAAGATGGAAGATTAAAAATGGCATCACATCAAACTACATTATTAACAGACAACAACAAAGTTTTCTCTAAACATACTAACTTTGTTGTGCAAGTTTTGTTCAAGGCAACATGTTTTTCAACTTCTTATTTCTATTTTTTGCTTTTAGTGTGTTAGATTGACTTTTATCTAGTATTGAACAACTCAATATCAAAAAGTATTAGTGTGGTGAAACTTATTTAAAATTGTCTAAAATCCAAATCTTTTTTTCTTTTTTACTTTCATTTTGGTTGGAAGTTATAACAAGTTGGTTAGATAGTCACCTCTATGTCCAAATTTTCCTCAATGATGCAGCTAGGATCATGAAGTAAGTGAACCACAGAAACTAAACATGGTGGACTAGCATGCAATCTCATATTATGGACTGCAATGCCTTTGAAGTTTCCGCTAGGAACCCAGCACCTATCCTTTTCACAAGTACAATAAATGTTCGAAGAATGGGACAATACTTCATAAAAGCGTCGAACACTAAATTTCAATATGAGGTCATTTATTAGGCTCTTGTCCAGATTTCTATAAACTCCTTCCAGCTTTTTGAAAATAGGAACTTTGCAGAGATCAAAAGAAAGATTTCTATTTTTGCTATCAAAGAGCATAACAAGACTCTCTCATGTAAATTGGCAAAGTCTAGCTGCATATCATAATCTATCGATCTATTCAAGCCTCCGCACAATGACACCAACCAATAAGGCGAGAACATGAAAGCAACCCATTAAACGAATAATTGAAACGATTCCCATTAGACAATTCAGACGCATCTCCTCTGTCTTATATAACCATTTCAGATGTCGGAAAAAAAAGAGCAATCTTTGCCGCTAAGTTAGCACTAAATAAGGAAGACATTGCTTGCTGCAATCGACACCCATGAATCAACTGCCCAGAAGACAAAAAGGGCTCGATTATTTCCCACGAAACTACAGACATGAAAGAGCGGAGAGTTCACTCACCGGGAGACCGAAAATGACAACCTTCTTGCCCTGAAATCCCATGTCCGAATGAAGCCCAGGCAAAGCAAATTAGTAAAATTCAGAAGCTGAACTTCCACTGCGAATGAAGCAATCAGCAAGAAATCGAAGACCAACCTCGAAGATATCCTTGAGAGGGGTGGTGGCGAACTTGGAGGACACGCCCTCGTCCCAGCTCCGAGCCTTCTGGAGGGAAACGCCCGGCGCGGCGGAGACGATGTCGCCGCCGACGGCGACCGAGGCGTAGGTCCTGGCCGCGGCCGTCCATAGGCCGCCGAGGACGGAGGAGCTCGAGCGCTTCGCGAGCAGCGACGCCATCGCCGGAGGTTTTGCAGTCGACGGAGGTGGGTGCGTGCGGAATGTGGACTGGTGCGGTTCCTTCCTTCTCGACCAGTTTTGCTCCACACTTTTGGGGAAGGAGTGTGGTATTTTTCTACCCATTAAAAATGAAAATATATTTTGACCAAAATACAAAAAAGGAAAATATATTAAGGTTTGTTTTACTAAAAACTCAAGATTCGAAATATATATATATATATATATATATTAAATTAATCGGTTATATTGCTTAAAAAATAAATTAATAAAAAATATATTCATTATGGACAATAGTTTCTAATTAATTATTTTTGATGGGTGGTAAAAATATTTTTTATCTGTCCATTTTTATAAGAAATATAAATAATAATTGTTCGGATAATATTTTTCAAATTTTGATTTTTCTATGAAACAAATACATCTTAAAATCTGACAAAAAATAAAAGAATCCGCTAGTAAATTAATAGTTGAAATTCGCTTTCTTGCAACACCCGCCTTAAAGTGGAGCCAGGCACGAATAGCTCTAGCTTGACTCAGTGGCTGCTCAAGATCGACTTTCGACAAACTCAAGAGGTTAATTTAATTTCTATGATTGTCTCTTTTTTGCAAAGATATCAATTACTCATGAAAATAGACAAAAAAAAAAAAAAGCCTTTAAAACTACATTATACATCCATATTTCCAGGCTCTTTTTAAGATTGAGCTCAAGCTCGAGTTTTTTTCACAAAACCGATCGTAATCAAGTTGAAGTTGAGTCAAGTATACAAATTATCTATACTAATGGAGCTCAAGTAGGAATTTTTATATTAGATCTATTCGAATCAAATTTTGAGCATCAAGTAAAAAATTAAATCAAGCTTGAGCTCGGCGATGTATGGCTCCGTTCAAGTTCACCTTTTTATTGATTTTTAGTAAGTGTCTAGTTACTACTTAAGCTGGTTAGCTTCCCTAGGTTTATACATTTAAGTTTATGGATCCTTGATTTTCTAGAAGTGTCTCTTTACTACTTAGGCTTAGTTAGCAACCCTTCATGTTATGGTTTAAGAGGTTTTTCACTATATGCTTTTCTGTATCCTTCTGTAATTTCATTATTAGTTTGCTGAACCTGTCTCATGAGCACGAAGGCAAGTTTGCAACATTGGAAAATGTTTGCAGGTCTGTTTGTTTTGCAGAAAATATGTACTTTAAAAATTTTATCTCATTTTTTCAGTGATGAAATTGCCTAGAAAAATAAGTCGATAGAAAGTCCTTTCATGATGATGGAAAACTTATACTAGAAAAATGACTTCCTTTACTAAAAATCAGAAATCATTTTTCAAAATATGACTAAACCCTGATGTTCAAACTTGGGCCAAGGATCCTCCTGGCTGGGCAAGACCCTTGAGGCCAAGCCCGGATCCTGGCTGCCGAACAGACCGGCTAATGCTTGAGAAAAAGGCAACTGAAGCGATAGCATATTCGACAGTTTTCATCGTCTGCTGAAGTTCCAAAGACATATCCAACCGGTAAACTTAACCCCCCAAATTCAAGGATGCTGTCAGGTTAGATAGAAAATGTCTGCTTTTGGCGAGGGAAGAACATGTCTGCGCATCTTTCCCTCATTGCATATGCCGAATGTTACCAGTTGAAATTTGAATGATTCACAGTAGAACATGGTATTTTCGAACATTTTGACAAATACAGATCTATAAAAACATCACTCCTTTCTCATGTAAGATCTACATCGGAGCAGCATTGAATGTCAACAAGCAAATTTCCCAAGAGAAATCTAAGTAAATCTAGACAAGATCACATGATAGGGTTCCGAGGATTTAGGCTTCTCAAGCACATCAAGAAGTCCCAACTCTCAAGTGAGATACCTAACGTTCAAGAGAACTAAATACAAGAGGACCAGACTGGATGAGATCGAGACAAATTTTCTGGCTGGTTTGCTTCATGACTAAAGCAAATGGTGTCGAGAGCGCACGGCAGAAGTTCAATACCTTCACCTGATGAGATCGTTAAGAGAGGGCCTAAATCCGAGCTCATCAATATATTCAGATAGATCATCAATTTTCCGTTGCGGGACTTTTCTAACATAACTTACTCACATGTGCATCTTAACAAATGGTGACCAAAAACTTCATAAAATAAATTGTCATATTTTCACCCTCATTTTGGGGGAAAAGTGTCAGAAAGTTCTAAACTTATGATATTAGTGTCAATTTAGTTCAAAATCTTTTGTCTTAGAGCCAAATTAGTTCTTTGCTAACATGAACATTTTAAATATTATTTAAATAATAATTAATTAATTTTTTTTTAATGTTTTCTTTCCTCCTCTTTCCCCATCGGTTGGTGAGGTAGTCTCTAGGCAATGCATGGCCTCACCAGTGTTTGTTTGCCCTTGCCTCAACATGGGGGGCCACTTTGCTTAAGCGAGGCCAACCCTTGCCAAACTAACACTAGAGGAAAGAGGAAGAAAAAAAGAGAGAAAAAAAGAAAGAAAGAAAAAAGAAATAGAAAATCTAAAATAATTAAAATATTATTAAAAGATATCCAGTCAGTGTTGACTATGCTATATAAGCTAGTTGACATCCACATCAACAATATTCAACCAAAAATAGTCGAAATGACTGAATTGACTCTAGCTCAAAATATTTAGGACTAAACTAACACCATTAAAATGTTTAGGATTAAATTGGCACAAATGCGATATGTTTAGACTTTTCTAATACTTTTCCTTTCATTTTGTTTAAGACATTCCATTTTTTCTAGTTAGCTTACCAAAATACCCTCTTTTCTCTCTTAAAATTATTATTATTTTTATATCAGGCTAATCCACAAAGCCACATTTATTTTTATCATCTCTCTTATCGGTTTCACAATTTAAATGCTCCATTACACCCTGTAAAATATCATTGTATCATGCATTTTATTATAACTTTGCCTAGAGAACGTTGTCAATCTTAATTTACAAAATTATATTTTCAATCACAAGATAATTCTATTTATGATAGCTTATGAACACACAATTAATTTCCTATTTTTATCAAATAGTATAAGTGAAAGTATAATTCAAAATTGAAAATTAAAATTCAATTTAATTATCTAGTCGATCTTGATAAAAAAATGTAAAAGAAAAATTGATCAAAATTTGGAAAAGGTTAAATTGTTAAAAGCATGATCAAATGTCAAACATATTTATTTTTAGATCATACACACATAAAGGAAAATAGAAAAGAAACTTTTTGTTGTTCTACTCTTATTATGATGAAAGCAATTACTATCAATTGTAAATTCAATTTCATATCAAGAGTATCAAAACTTTAAATCATACCTAAAACTTTCCTACAAGAAAATCTGATGTGAGTTCGAAAGTGAGAGGCGTCATTTAATCATTTGGTAATTCATATTAAAATGTAAAAAGCTCAAAAGAAAGCACAAACAAGTATTATTTGGCTTTAAAAACCTACAAACTTATTGTGGAAAGACGCTCACAATGTTAAAATCGGCTAGATAATTAGATTAAATTCTGATTTTTAACTTTGAAATAAAGTTTCGCTCAAACTACTTGATAAAAAAAATACAATTAATTGTGTCTTCATAAGTCGACATAACTACAAATTTCTAACATTTTGTGTAACTTTCGTGATTAATATATAAGATCATATATTAAAATGAATGACCTTTTCTAGGCAAAACAATAAAAATATACATGATAAGACATTATCTTGTTGAGTGTAATCTGACACATATATTGTAAAACTGATAAGACAAAAGGGACGGCAAAAATAAAGGTCGTTTTGTGGATTAGGTCGATAAAAAAAGAAATAATAATTTGAAGAGAGAGAGAGAGAGAGAGAGAGAGAGAGAGAGAGAGAGAGAGAGAGAGAGAGAGAGAGAGAGAGAGAGAGAGGGTATTTTGGTAAGTTTATTGAAAAAAATGGAGTGTTTTAGCGAAAATGGAGGTGCAAATAGCACTGCCCTTACATGGGATGAACAAGCATATCATATGGTCATCCTACTACATGAATGGTAGCTTTCTCTTTAGCTAACAATCCAAGAAATACGACTTGAAATGGTCGAGCCTCTGAAATCATCATCTTTTTACAATATTTCATCAGATTCCATAATGTAGGAGGAAAGTCAGCGAAATACGACTTACTTATTTCAGATTCGCAATGAACAATTTACCCTAGAATGAACATTGAATTACAGATGAATGACGAATAATATTACTTCACATTAGTCTGAATGCAGTAATGAGGAAAATATCCAATTTCCACAGCATAAATGCCAATTGTTTTCGTAAAGAGGAAATGGAACGCCTTCTTTTTCTTTGATGGAAAGGGGACAAGAAAAGAACAACAATTTTCTTCTAAGTGTACGTTCTACCAACCGTCCCAATAGTTATCTTCAGAAGTTTTTTATACGACTCTTTCATACCCTTTCAAAGGATGTCTTTCTATCATAATATATCGTGAATGAAATGGTGCGTTCTAATTGCACCATATCATGGACGTATTAATAAAACACAACACACAATAACAAGTGTATCTCAAGGTATAAAGAGAGAAGTCATTGTGTCATATAAGTAAAACCAACGATAGCAGCAACAGATGACAAAGCAACCCGGCATCGAGGAGGTCCACTGCAGAACACTTACTGGTCACTGCTTTTTTTGCGCATACCACTTTTCTATACTGCTATACCAGTTCCACAGTAAGAAGAGACCGGCGAGACGGGAAATTCCAGCTCCAACTACCTCCACGAATGCCATGACGTACGATCTTTGAGGAGACAAAACAGCACTCGCAGTTGCTAGCAAGTAGCCCACAACATTGCAGGGCACAGTGAAACTGCCAGATTTAATCCCGTTTATTGTCTTCTCCGCAACTTCATCCGCTTTCATTGCAGCGGAAGTAGCAGCTATGATGCTTGATATTGGAGGTCTTCTCTTTTTTGCTGCAGTCAAGAAGTGATGATCCGTTAAAAAGAAAAAAAGAGAAAAAGGATGGACTAATTCAAAGAGCATAGGCAAGAACAACAACAATTTGCTGGCATGTCCTGCTACTAATTTAGAAAGCATTTATAAAGAGCGGGAAAGAGATCATAAACTAGGAACAAAGTAGATGCAGCTTAACCTGAACTAGCGAGAATCATGCATGCTAGCTTGATTATTCTACACTTTTGTGCCGCGGAAACAACTATGTGCTTCAGAAACCACCAGCAAAAAACCCTGGGATTGCCTAGGAGCAATTACCGTGAACTAACAAAAGAACTCTATGGTTTGGAATAAAGATCCACTTCTCCTTCGATCATCTATAGAAGTTCTTAGAGAATGAATTGTCATTCAGGCTTCATTCATTTCGTGAAAAATATGGCATTTCTAGAAAATGTTTTTCAGAAAAATGACAATATTTTCAGTGTTTCGTTGAAATCTGAAAATGAATTAGAAAATATTTTCAGTCATTTAATGAGGAAAATATTTTCCTCCATGCATTCCTTTCAATAATTTTTTTAAAAATATGATTTTTTTATTAATTTTTTTTATTAATTAAAGTTATTTGACGTGAGAGATCTACTTGCCACTTGACCATAGAGCACAACATCATACTAACAATTAATAAATAATATCATTTTAGCAAAAAAAAATTAACAAATAATATCACGTATCATTCCGAGTCACAATAATTCAGAAACTACCAATCACTTATTTCTTAGTTATTTACATTTTCATAAAAAAAAGTTCAATCACTTGAGGTACTCAACATATATTCTACATAATTTAAGTGCTTGTGATTGATAATTAATTCACCTATTGTAAGCATGCACTATGACATGGATTCACACGCATATCAAGAATCCACATACTCACAAAAGCAATTGCAAGCACCAAGCAACCGTGTCGGTTTTCCATCAACACTTGCCCACTACAGAAGTAAGGAAATTAACATACTCAAAACAATGAGTTCTCACATGCACTTATTTCTGCTTACACTAAAAAAATGACAAACTTTTTGTTATCATCAACATGTGAAAGACTTAGTTAATGCGAGCAGAATTTGATTAATTATTAACAGAATCATTGGTAAATTAAAGAGAATCAAAACTTCTTCATTGAAGATATTGATGACATACAATGTGAAGATATCGACGAGAACCTTGAAGTTAATCAAAGAATCATCGACATCGACAATAAGCAATCGACAAGAGCATAATCGCTGGTTGGTCATTTTGCCTTCATTTTTGGGATAGTTGTAACTTCTCGTAACCACCAGGAAGTTATTCCTTTTCAATAACTGTTTGTGACCTATGTTTGTAACCTCCATTTGTAATCTCCATTGATAATTGTTGATTGTAGGCTTTAAATAATCACATTGTATTCTCTAGAATGAATGACCTTTTCTAGGCAAGATGATAAAAATATACATGATAAGACATTATCTTGTTGAGTGTATTTCGACATATATATTGTGAAAATGATAAGATAAAAGAGCCAACAAAAATAAAGGTCGTTTTGTGGGTTAGGTCGATAAAAAAGAAATAATAATTTGAAGAGAGATTTGAAGAGAGAGAGAGAGAGAGAGGGAGGGAGGGAGGGAGGGTATTTTGGTAAGTTTATTGAAAGAAAATGGAGTGTTTTTGTGAAAATGGAGGTACAAAATAGCACCGCCCTTACATTGGGATGAACATGCATATCATATGGTCATCCTGCTACATGAATGGTAGCTTTCTCTTTAGCCAGCAATCCAAGAAATACGACTTGAAAAGGTCGAGCCTCTGAAAGGTCGAGCCTCTGAAATCATCATCTTTTTACAATATTTCATCATATTACACAATAACAAGGTATCTCAGGCTATACAGACAGAAGTCATCGTGTCATATAAGTAAAACCAACGATAGCAGCAACAGATGACAAAGCAACCCGGCATCGAGGAGGTCCACTGCAGAACACTCACTGGTCACTGCTTTTTTGCGCATACCACTTTTCTATACTGCTATACCAGTTCCACAGCAAGAAGAGACCGGCGAGACGGGAAATTCCAGCACCAACTACCTCCACGAATGCCGTGACGTACGATCTCTGAGGAGACAAACCAGCACTCGCAGTTGCTAGCAAGTAGCCCACAACATTGCAGGGCACAATGAAACTGCCAGATTTAATCCCGTTTATTGTCTTCTCCGCAACTTCATCCGCTTTCATTGCAGCGGAAGTAGCAGCTATGATGCTTGATATCGGAGGTCTTCTCTTTTTTTCTGCAGTCAGGAAGTGATGTATCCGTTAAAAAGGAAAAAAAAAAAGGATGGACTAATTCAAAGAGCATAGGCAAGAACAAGAACAATTTGCTGGCATGTCCTGCAACTAATTTAGAAAGCATTTATAAAAAGCAGGAAAGAGATCATAAGCTAGGAACAAAGTAGATGCAGCTATTAACCTGAACTAGCGGGAATCATGCATGCTAGCTTGATTATTCTACACTTTTGTGCCGCGGAAACAACTATGTTCTTCAGAAACTACCAGCGAAAAACCCTGGGATTGCCGAGGAGCAATTACCACTGAACTAACAAAAGAACTCTATGGTTTGTAAAAAAGAAGATCCACTTCTCCTTCGATCATTTACGGAAGTTCTTAGAGAAGGAATTGTCATTCAAGCTCTATTCATTTCGTGAAAAATATAGCGCTTTTAGAAAATGTTTTTCAGGAAAATGACAATATTTCCAGTATTTCGCTAAAATCTGAAAATGAATTAGAAAATATTTTTCGTCATTTGATGAGGAAAATCTTTTCCTCCATGCATTCCTTTCAATAATTTTTTTAAAAATATGATTTATTTATTTATTTTTCTTTTCTTTCTTCTTCTTTCTTAGTCGGTGGCGAGACTCTCCCAGCTCACTCGACCGGGCTCAAGTGAGCTCAGGCCTTGCTAGATCCAACAAGCTGACCAGGGTTTGAGTCTCCCCTGAGGTCGGCGAGGCTCAAGCCTCACCCACCTTGCCATAGCCGATGAGGCTCAACCTCGCATGGCCAGTTGCTGACTGAGGAAGAAGAAAATGAAAAGAAATAAAAAAAAAAAGAAAAAGGAAAAGGAAAAATAAAGAATAATTAAAACCTCAATTTTAAAAAGAAATTTAAAAATAAAAGGAAAAAGTGTTTTGTGATAGAAAGTGAGGTGAAAGAAAAAATAGAAAATGTTTTCAGCTTTTTCTACTACTTGAAAAGTAGAAAATATATTTTCCTCTTTTAGAAGACTTTTTTCTATTAATTGAAAGTGTTTTCCCTGTCATTTTCCATGAATTTAACAATAGAAAATCCAAAAAATATTTTCTTGAAAATTATTTTTCGCAAAACGAACTATTAACACCAAAAGTTGACTCCGTGGGCTGTCGATAGTCAATAAGGCCCACCGGGCTTGTAATGGACATATCGAGCCACGGGAGTTTAGATATAGCAATAGTCATAGTTAATGACGGCTCGACATCAACTACCATTTGGAGACACGATGTTAACCACTTTGTGGATAAAGCGATACAGAAGTCAATACACAAAAAAAACCGAAGAGCCAATCTTCGATTAAAGATATTTTGTCTAGAAACTTTCTCGGTGGAACACGAAAGGAGCCTTACATATCAAAATTCTAGCACATTTAGATTATCTTGTTCCGTTAATAGTCACCTAACTACATAGGTTTCACAAACAATATATGGTAGAGCATCTAATCCTTGCAACTGGAAAGCGATACAACTAAAAACATTGCACACGGACAATCTACAAGAGCCGAATTCACAACGATATACCTAGACTCGTCAAACTAGTGGCCGGGTTGGATCGATAATGATCTAACTCAATCTAGTGACCTATACCCGAATCAACCAATGTTGCTAAACATTTTCTTAATTATCCAAATTTATGAAAACTCATAGTGTGGAGTAAGTGAGTGCGAGATCAAATGAGGGTGAGAAAGAATGAAGAGAAATTAATAGATGTGGATTGGGTCAAGTTCTAAATCCATTTATGACATTTTTTTTTTATACCCACGTTATGTTTAAACTCATTTATAACTTATTTATTAAATAGAACTAACCCATCACCATATATAAAATAAGACAGGTTTGGATATACCTTCCGCTAATCCAGGAGTATCGGTATCCGGTGGGAGAACAAGCGAAACATGGATGTCATCAGCAATTATCTCTTGTTGCAGTGCTTCCGCTAATCCTCGGAGCCCGAATTTGCTTGCGCAGTAAGCAGTGTAACCGTAGATCCCCACCTACAGCAATCACGAATCATCAATTCCAATTCAAAGCATACAGACAATGCAAAACTAATGCTCTATTCATTTCGTGGAAAACAATTTACAGGAAACCATTTTTCAGATTTTTCGATATTCGTTTTACATATAACGGAGAATGAACTAGTCGTGGAAAATATTTTCTACCAAGAAAAAAAAGTCTCCTCAAGTAGGGGAAAATGTTTTTCACTTTTCAAGTTGGGGAAAACATCAACAAGAAAAAAAAAAGTTGGGGAAAATATTTTCATGACTCATTCTCTCTCATCTCGTACCCTAATAACCTTTTTTTTTTTTTCATTTTTAAAAGTTCGAATTTTTAATTTTTAATTTTTTTTGTTTTTATTTTTTTTACACTTGCTTCGGCAGGTTGCCAGCTGTGGCTATGGTCAATGATCAGCCCATAGGTGAGTGCCTTGGGCCTCGCCAGAGGCTTGCCCTCACACTTGCCTATCTCTACTGATCTCTAGCAAGCGATGAGTTTGAGGTTGCTGACCTCTGGCGAGCTCTCAAGCTCGCCGCTCGCCAAATCGGCAAACGATGGCGAGTGCGAGCCTCTGGCTCCCTGATCTAGCGAGGCCCGAGTTCGGCGAGCTTAAGGCTCGCCCTCATGCTCACCGATCTCTTGCGAGCTCAAGCTTGTCTTTGACTGGCGACTGGCCATAAAAGAGTAAGACAAAAAGAAAGAAAATAAAAAATTTTAAAAAAATATTTAAAAATCTTTTTTTTTTGAAAAATTAAAATAATTAAAAAATCAATTTCAAAATATAAACAATAAAAAATTTATTGAAAAAGAGGGCATGGTGAAAAAGATTTCTTTACTGAACAACTAAAAATATTTTCCACTTTATTTTTAAGTTTCAGTCGAATACTAAAAAATAATTACATTTTCCTAAAAATTATTTTGTGGAAAACATTTTTCTAAAATATTATATTTTTTTCGAAACAGCTGGAGGCTAGGTTCTCTCACCATGAATTGAAACAGTAATTACCTGGCCGGCCTGAGAGGACATGAGGACAATTGAAGCCGGCCTACGATCGGTCCTTGCTTTCATCGCCGGCAAAACTGCCTTGATCATGTTGAAGCTGCCCATCAGATTGACGTCTATCATGAACCTGACCTCGTCCAGATCCTGCTTGGCCAGTTCCTCGGGGAGGAACACCCCCTGGTTCACCACTAGCACGTCGACTGGCCCAGCCTCCTCCGTGGCGCGCCTCACAGCGTCAAAGTCACGGACATCAGCGGAGAAGGTCGCGACATCGGTGTCTGTGGCGAGCCGGATTTCCTGCTTGGCCTTCTCCAGCTTGGCCTGGGATCGGGCGAGGATCGAGACGCGGGCGCCCTCCGAGGCGGCACGGTGGGCGATCGCGAGGCCGATGCCGCTGGAGCCGCCGGTGATGAAGACGTGGCGGTTCTTGATGGGGATCTTAACGGGGCGGGGGCGGACAATGAGGAAGAGGAGGAGGAGGAGGGAGAGAGGGAGGAGGAGGAGGAGGAGGAGCGAGAGGAGAGAGAGTGCCGCCATTGAGAGCGTTGACTGAGGAGCCGGCCAATTCAGAATTTGTATGCAATTAGTTCCTGGGAGAGGATCAATACTGGAGGGGACATCGAGGCGTGGGGTATTGAAAATAAGAGCACTTCCTCCTCAAATATAAGCCAATTAGCGTCACGACGTAAAATTTTCTATACAAATTTTAAGCGAATAAATAATTTAATTTCACTTTTTCGATGAATGACTAATTTATCCTTAATTGTACGTATAATTTAAACTCAACTCATATGCACTGAAGTCTTTTATATAGAAATATGTCTTTACATTTGCTATGTGGTCTGATTTAATCTTGCAAAGAGATTTTTGGAAGCACTAATTCAAATGCCCTCGAGATTCGAACTAGACCAATGAAAGTAATTTGACGTGAGAATAATCTAGTAGATGAAAGCTTTAGGTCTAAAGTAAGAGATTACTTGCCACTCGACCATAGAGCACAACATCATACTAACGATTGATAAATAATATCATTTTAGCCACAAAAAAAAATTAACAAATAATATCACATATCATTCCGAGTCACTATAATTTAGAAACTACCAATTACTTATTTCTTAGTCATTTACATTTTCATAAAAAAGTTCAATCACTTGAGAAACATAACATATCTTCTACATAATTTTAAGTGCTTGTAATTGATAACTAATTCACCTATTGCAAGCATGCATGATGACGTAGATTCACAAGCATATCAAGAATCCAGATACTCACAAAAGCAATTGCAAGCACCAAGCAACCGTGTTGATTTTCCTTCAACACTTGCCCACTACAGTAGTAAGGAAATCAACATACTCAAAACAATGAGTTCTCACATACACTTCTTTCTGTTTACACTAAAAAAATGACAAACTTTTTGTTATCATCAACATGTGAAAGACTTAGTTAATGAGAGCATAATTTGATTATTTATGAATAGAATCATTGGTAACTTAAAAGAGAATCAAAATTTCATCATTGAAGATATTGATGACATATGACATGAAGATATCGATGAGAACCTTGAAGTTAATCAAAGAAATCATCGACATTGACAGTAAGCAATTAACAAGAGCATAATCGCCGCTTGGTCATTTTGCCTCCATTTTTTGGATTTTTGTAACTTCTCGTAACCACTAGGAAGTTATTCCTTTTTAATAACTGTTTGTAACCTATGTTTGTAACCTCCATTTGTAATCTCTGTTGATAATCGTTGATTGTAGGTTTTAAATAATCACATTGTATTCTCTAGAACCCCCCCCCCCCCAACACACACACAAAAACAAACAAATCTTGTTATTATTCAATTATCTTTGAATTTCTATATTGTAGCCATAGTTGTAGTTTCCAGGTTCTCACCATCGATTAAATTTAAGTAAAATTTATGTATTTTTGGTTTCGTTTGAAGTGAAAATATCGATTTCCTTGTGTATTTGTGATTTTTCCTATTTGGAGTTAACCCAAAACCTGTATTTTCTCACAAAACATCTTTTTGGCACGCCCAGTAAGACAAGTGCAGTGAATTTGAGAAAATACAATGCCAAGAACAAGGAATCATTCAAAACTTGATCGATGCTGTTGTAACAACCTCGGTGATGCAGCTATCCGATCTGAGACCTCATCCTTTATAGCAGCATAGCCAAACCAAGGGGGCAATCTCAAAATCCCTTTGCACTTTATAAGGAGTAGGCGATGGTGTTAGTACCAAAACCCATTTTGAAGGCTATTCACGAAACAATAGAATAAGATGGCAAATTATGTAGCAAGACAAATATTTGATGCGATCAAACTCGAGACATCGAATCAATCCATACAAATATTACCCAATATGACAGTTTTCAAATATGTTCCTCAAACTCTTATCAATTGAATAGTGAAAATAATTTAGGCCAAGTAATCCCAACATAAGAGGATTTTACAAAGTCCTCAAAATCTCATCTACTTTGAACCTAAAGGATAGGAATGTCAAGTCTATTGATATGTCTATGCTAAACCCAAGGGGGCAGGAAGACAAGTATATCCACTTACAAATCCTAATTAAGTGGCTAGGCTCATATTACAAGAATTAGGTGCCGATAAAGAAATGACCAAGCCAATATATGGCAAGCCACATCATGATTGGGTTGACACTAGACCTTACCCAAGAGAATTCAAAACTCCTGACTTTGTTGTTTTCACTAGCTAAAGATGATGACTGTTGCATGTTGGTCAACTTATTGCCTAATGTGGAGAGGTAGGAACAAATGAATTCTTGAGACTTAGGTGTTCCCTTTGCCTTCATCAAAAACTGTCTTTACTCAATATATAAATTTATCTCCTAATTCAGTTCATACTTGGGCTAAGATGGAAGGATAATAACATTCTCAATTTTATAGAATGATATCTAAGATATTGTTTATTGATTTGACTTGAATCTATCAATATGATAATGAGTTAGTCAATCAATTTGTTGCTTGATTCAAGGGGGCTAGAAATAAATGCCCCACCTCACTCTTAGAGAAAGAATTCACAAATAAATCCCAGTTCGTTAGTGAAATTATCGACAAAAACTTTGAAGTTGATCAATGAAGTCACTAAATCAACAACAAACAATTGACAAGAGGATAACTACCGTTTGATTATTTAGTCACTATTTTATTATCATTGTAACTTTTCATAACCACTAGGAAGTTATTTCTCTTTTAGTAATCTTTTGTAACCTATATTTGTAACCACTATAGGTAACTGTTAATTGTAAGTTTTAAATAATCACATCATACTCTTTATAAACCCCTTTTCACCAACAAACAAATCTTGTTATCTTGCAATTATCTTTCAATTATTGTATTGTAGTCATGGTTGTAGTTTTCAAATCCTCGCTATCGATTAAATTCCAGTGATGTATTTTTATATCCTTTGACTTAGTTGTCGATTATATTACAACAAAAAGTTTTATGCTTTTAGCTCCATTTGAAGTGAAATCATTGGTCTCCTTGTGTATGTGAAATATTTTCTATTTAGAGTCATTGCATAATCTTTCTTCTCTCATAAAAAATTGAAGAATGACTTTCAGTAAAAGATATTTCATCATGGATGGAAATTTTGGTGAAACACTTTCAAAAAATATTATTTAAGTTTGTTCAAGACAATGGGAATAATGACACTAAAAGTGCAAAAATTCTCATATGACACTTACCTTAGTGGCATAAGTTTTCGCTGGTTTACTTAAGTGTCAAATCGGAAAGTCCAACGTGGACTTTTGAGGTGGCTTGCCTAAACGATGTCACACAAAGCTTCACGCATTCTTGCAAAATAGATAGTCATGAGCTTCATTCAATGCTAGTGTTTTGTCCTCTCTCCCTCTTGCTATCGTTGACTGTTCAAAGTCATCAATTGACGTTGCTCGGTCACAATCACTTGCTTGCTCATGTGCCCTTTCTCTCACTCTCATTCAATCACTCACTCAAGGTTCATCATCCTCTCTCACTTGCTCAATTTGTTGGAAAGGATTCGGTTCGTGGTGCAATTGTGGCGATGTCAATGCTAAAGAAGGAATCTCACAACAAATCAAAGGTGGGTGATTTATTTTGTTTGGTGAAATGCATTGTGTTTCTTGTCCACTAAATGACAACCACTTAGTCATTGTTTATTCAATTTGGTGCGATTGTAAAGACCTCATATGAAGTTACTGTCCTTTCTATATTGTGATCACAAAAACTAATTATATTTTCTTATCTTGAGTGCAATGTTGACATGGATACCATTGCATTCATCACTGTTTGTGATGATTGAGAAATTTTTATTGGCAGTGATTGTCGGAATATATTGGTGGGAATATTGGTACTATCCTTGTTGATGTAAGTAGACTATCATATATTAATTTCGGGATAGATATAGTGCAATATATAGGATATAAGCGATCATTTTTTTTTTTTTTGTGGAAATGTTGGTACTATCCTTGTTGGTGGAACTGTTAGTACAATTTTTTTCGTGAATGATGAAATCTTTTTTTCATTTATCCATTTTTGTAAGCAATATAAGCGATTATTTTTTAAAAAATGTTTTCTAAATTTTAATTTTTCTGTGAAACAAATGCACCCTAAAATATAACAAGAAATAAGAGAATTCACAAGTAAATTAATAGTCGAAATTCACTTTCTTGCAAGACTAGACTTTGGGTGGAGCTAGGGATGAATAATTAAGCTTAACTTGATGATTACTTCAAATCGACTCATCTAGTTTTGAATCAAGTTTAAGCTCTAATTTCTTAATTATTTGTCGAGTTGAGCTTGAGGTTGCCAATAGTCACCTCAACAAACTGACGAGGTTAATCCAATTTCTATTTATTTTTTTGCAGAGATATTAATAACTTCAAAAAATAGACAACAAAAGGTCTTCAAAGTTACATTATACATCCATATTTCCTGGCTATTTTTTAAATTGAGCTCAAGCTCGAGTTCCTTCACAAACTGATTGTAACCAAGTCGAAGTTGAGTCAAGTATATAGATTCTTATCTAAAGGATCTCAAGTAGGGGATTACATATTAGACCCATTCAAATCTAATTTCGAGCACCAAGTATAAAAGTTGAATCAAGCTCGAGCTTGGTGATGTATCTCTACGTTTCAGTTCACCTTTCCATTGATTTTCAGTTAGTGTCTATTTACTGCTTAAGCTAGTTAGCTTCCCTTTAGTTATGATTATAAAATAAAAGGTCCATTTATGTATATTTATACAACCTTGATTTTCTAGGAGTGTCTCTTTACTATTTAGGCTAGTTAGCATCCCTTTAGTTATGGTTTTAAAGATTTCTCATTATATGTTTTTCTGCATCCCTCAGTAATTTCATTATCAGTTTGCTGATCCTGTCTCAGGATGACGAAGGCAAGTATGCAACATTGGAAGATGATTCTAGGTCCCTTTATTTTGTGGGAAATTTGTGTTCCAAAAATATTAATCTCATTTTTCAGCTATTAGATTGCTTAAAAAGTAAATTGATGGAAAGTCTCTTACGGAAAATCTATACTTATATTCGGGGAAATGACTCTCTTCCGAAACTCGAAAACTATTTTTCAAAGTACGACTAGACTCTAACGCTTGGACCCTTGTGGCCGGGCCCAATACCTTCAACGCTAAGCTCGGATCCTCCAACACCAGACATACCAGCTTATGCTCAAGAAAATGGCAAATGAGGTGATGGCGTACTCGACGGTTTTCATCGTTTGCCGTAGTCCCAAAGACATCCAACCGGTAAACTGGAAGTTCAAGGATGCTCTTAGGTTAACAACCAGTCATTCAAATGATACTTAGTCTTGCCTCCATTTTCACGGGTGAAGAACATGTCTGCACATTGTTCACTTCCCACTTTGCATATGCCAAACGTTACAAGTTGAAATTTTAACGATTAACAGTCGAACATGATTTTTCCTAACATTTTCACAGATACAGATCTATAAAAGCATCACTCCTTTCTCCGGTAAGATCTCCATCAGAGCAGCATTAAAAATTGACAAGCTAATTTCCGAGATAAATATGAGTAATTCTAGTCTGAGAGCACATGATAGGGTTCCAAGGATTTAGACATTTCAAGCACCCCAAGAAGTCTCAACTCTAATGTAAGACATCTAACGTTCAAGAGAAATTAATACTAGAGGACCAGAGTGGATGAGATTGAGACAAATTTTCTGGCTGGTCTGCTTCATGACTAAAGCAAATGGCAGTCAAAAACTTCAGAAAACAACTTTGACAATCTAAGGCAATACAGAGATCATATAAAAGCATCACATATGAAGTCATCGTGTTATATAACAAAACTCAAAGCAATGACAGAAGCAACAGATGGCAAAACAACCCAGCATTGAGGAGGACTGCTGCAGAAAACTTACAGGTCACTGCTTACTTTGCGCATGCCACTTTTCTATACTGCTATACCAGTTCCACTGAAAGAACAAACCGGCAAGACGGACAATACCAGCACTGACCACCTCCACGAATGCCATGACGTACGATCGTTGAGGAGACAAACCAGCGGTCGCAACTGCTAGCAAGTAGCCCTCGAAGTTGCAAGGTACAATAAAACTGCCAGATTTAATTCCATTTAATGTCTTCTCTGCAACTTCATCCGCTTTCATTGCACCAGAAGAAGCAGCTATGATGCTTGTCAGTGGAGGTCTTTTCTTATTTTCTGCAGTCAGGAAATGATGTATAAATAATTGTCCATAGGAAACAAAACTAATCCAAGAGCATAGGCAAGAAAAATAAAACACAATTTGCTAGCGTGGCCTCAGCATTCAATTCTTGACAGCACTCAGAGCACAGGAGATACGGACATAAGGCCAGTCATACAAATGCATATGCCTTTTAGGTACTAATTTATGGGCCAGAGCTGTTGCCATTAATAGCTAGAGACAATGTCTATTATAAAATGCCCAATATAACAATAGATGAAAATGCATTCCTGCAGCTAAGTTAGAAAGCATCTATCAAGAGCAGGTAAGAGATCATGAGCTAGGAAACAAGTAGATGCAGCTTAATCAAAGTTAGCTGGAATCATGCATGCTAACTCGATCATTCTACACTCTTGTGCGGTAGAAACAACTACATGCTTCTCATCATCCAATCATGATCGATGAAACCAGCGGAAAGCCCAGGGATTGCAGAGCAGCAACTACTGTGAAAGAAATAAAAGAACTATTTGGAAAGCAATTGATTTGTTTCTCCTTTGATCATTTATGGAAGTTTGTAGCGAATCAACAGTCATTTACATATCTAAATTCTACCAAATTCAGATTATCTTGTTCCAATAAAGTCAGCTAACTACACAGATTCCACAAGCAATATATGGTCAAAGCATTTGATCCTCAGCAATTGCAAAGCAGTACAACTAAAAGCACTACACCAGGGCAATCTGCAAGAGGGGAATTCACAACGATATACCTTCCACTAGTCCAGGAGTATCAGTATCTGGTGGGAAAACAAGTGAAACATGGATGTCGTCGGCGATAATCTCTTGTTGCAGCGCCTCCGCCAATCCTCGGAGCCCGAATTTGCTCGCGGAGTAAGCAGTGTAGCCGTAGATCCCCACCTACCAGCAATCGCCCAATAACCAATTCAATTCAAAGCATGGAAATAAAGCAAAGCTAGAATGCTCTCACGGCGAGCTATAGCAGGAATTACCTGACCGGCCTGAGAGGACATGAGGGCAATCGAGGCCGGCCTCCGGTCGGTCCTCGCTTTCATCGCCGGCAAGAACGCCTTGATCATGTTGAAGCTCCCGATCAGGTTGACGTCTATCATGAACCTGACCTCCTCCAGCTCCTGCTTGGCCAGCTCCCCGGGGACGAACACCCCCTGGTTCACCACCAGCACGTCCACCGGCTCGGCCTCCTCCGCGGCCCGCCGCACGGCGTCGAAGTCGCGGACGTCGGCGGAGAAGGTCGCGACGTCGATCCCCGTGGCGAGGCGGATGGCCTGCTTTGCCTCCTCCAGCTTGGCCTGGGACCGGGCGAGGATCGAGACGCGGGCGCCCTCCGCGGCGGCGCGGTGGGCGAGGGCGAGGCCGATGCCGCTGGAGCCGCCGGTGATGAACACGTGGCGGTTCTTGAGGGGGATCCTGACGGGGCGGGGGCGGACGATGAGGGAGAGGAGGAGGAGGAGGAGGGCGGGGAGGAGGAGGAGGGCGACAAGGGAGAGGAGGGAGAGCGCCGCCATCGCCGGAGAGGGGCTTCGGAGCTCGAGCTCGGGCGATGACGGTGGCGGCGGCGGCGGCGGGGGCAGAGGGAGATGCGGGAGGGGAACGGACGGTAATGATGCGTGACGGAGGGGTGGGGATCGATCGGGCGGGCTTTTCTAACCGTTCGATGAGATCGAGAGCGTAGACCGAGGAATCAATCTGTTCTCAATTTGGGAGGGGAAATCGAGGCATGCGATGTGGACAGATTAGTGCATTGAAACTAAGAATATTATTTTATTGAATATAATTAATCAGTATTTGGAGACCCTAGTTAAGAAAATCCATGGGACGGTACCCTATTAACCCATCGATTTTGTCCCAAACAAATTTTCAACAAGCATTTTTTTTTTATAGTAGCCAACAAAAATCATAAATTATATCCACTATGACAGAATCACATGAAATTTTTTATTGTGACATAAAAATTCCAAAATATACTCATTAGGACGCATTTATTTTCCATCAAGATTCCATTAGATTATTTATCAACCAAAATAAAGTCGTACTTAATCACACGTGTGTTATGTTAACATTATTTGTTTTCTAGAGTCAATATAGGAAAATTTTTAATAATTCTAATCTTTTGCGGAACAAGTTCATAGAAGGGGATCAATTTGGAACAAGAAATGGAGACATGGGATGTGGACAAATTAGTGTATTGAAAATAAGAATATTTCTTTCTTAAAAGTAATTAATCAGTGTGTGGACAGACCATCATTAAGAAAATCCATGATACAGTCTCCAACTAACCGATTGATTTTATCCAAATTTTTTTTTTACAAGCATCCTTTTTTTATTTTTTGGTATAACATAATAGAACACTGGTATTTGAGAAATCATTTTTCTTCCAAGAATCTAAACTATTTGGAAAGGAAATAAGTCACGAAAAATCTTAAATTATATCCATTATGACATATTTATCATGAATTTTTAATTGTGGTATAAAAAAGCCCAAACTATACCTATTAAGATACATTTACTTTCCGTTAGATAGTTTGACAGCCAAAATGAGGTCATTTTTATTTTATTTAAGTCATGTGTACGTTATATCAACATTGTTTGTTTTTTAATATTCATGTAGCTAGATTTTTAACGATTCTAATCTTTTGTGCAAGAAGTTCATATAAGAGGGTCGATTTGGGAGGGGAAATCGAGGCATTGGATGTGGACAAATTAGCACATCAAATCATTAAGAAAATCTGTGGTATAATCTCCTATTAACTTATTGATTTTGTACCAAAAGAATTTTCTACATGCATCCTTTTTTTTTTTTGGGTATAGCAGAACATTGGTATTTGAGAAATCATTTTTGTTCCAAGAATCTAGACTATTCGAAAAGAAAAAAAAAAACCACCAAAAATCTTAAATTATATTCATTATGATAGATTTATCATAAACTTTTAATTGTGACATAAAAAAATCCCAAACTATATCTATTATGACACATTTACTTTTCGTTAGATGATTTGTCAACCAAAATAATGTCCTTTTTACTTCATCTAAGTCACGTGTATATTAACACTGTTTGTATCTAATGTTCATGTAGGCAGATTTTTAACTATTATAATCTTTTGTGCAACAAGTTCGTATAAGAGGATCAACGTGGGAGGGGAAATCAAGGCATGGGATGTGTAAAAATTAGCGTATGAATCGTTAAGAAAATCCAAGGTATGATCTCCTATTAACAAATCGATTTTGTCCCAAAAGAATTTTCGGCATGCATCTTCTTCTTTTTTTTTGGATATAGCAGAACATTGGTATTTGACAAATCATGTTTCTTCCAAAATTCCAGACTTTTAAGAAAGGAAAAAAGCCAACAAAAATCATAAATTATATCTACTTTGACAAATTTACCATAAACTTTTTATTGTGACATAAAAAGCCCTAAACTATGCCTACTTGGACACATTTACCTTCTGTCAAGGTTCCATTAGATGATTTGTTGGCCAAAATAAGGTCGTTTTTATTTCACTTAAATTACGTATGTATTACATCAACACTATTTGTATTCTAACTTCTATCCAAGCAAATTTTTAATGATTCCGATCTTTTGCGACAACAAGTTCATATAAGAGGATCAATTTGGGGGGGGGGGGGGGGGAATAAAGACATGGGATGTGGGCAGATTACAGATTAACATATTGAAAATAAGAATATTTGTTTATTAAATATATTTAATCAGTGTCCTGAGATCCTCATTAAGAAAGTCCATGGTATAAAGGGTAGGATTGCTGGAGATGGCCAGTGAAGGTCGCTAATCTTAGGCAAGGGTGACTAGTCCTCCTAGCACCTAGGTGATTGTGTGGGCTGACGAGGCTCACCCAAAACTAGGTTGAGGGTGCCCATGTTTGCTGGCCTTTGGCGATGGTGCTGGCATTGCCCCTCTGGTAAGGGCCTCGATATTCTTTTTTTTACAAATTTTTAATAAATTTTGCCCTTACATTTTTAATCTAATTTACATAATATTTTAAGGAGACTATAATAAAAAAAATGCCCCATATGAGAGAGAAAATAATTGTAAAAATATAATGTCAATATTTTTCGTTAGCCAACTTAATCATGTTAATGGAAGAACTTGCATCAATTTGACAATTTTTAGAATTTAATTGTACTTTTTGAAAATTTTAGAGTGTAATTGCCTTTTTATAATGAGTTTTAGAACTTCTAATATACTTATCACATCATTAAATTATTGTTTTGTCATATTTAAACTTCTCTTTGATCATTTATCCTAAATTTTAACAAATGGACAAATGAAAATATCTTTAAATGATGTAGTAATGTATATAAATTAATCTGATATGTAAAAATGTGTGTTGTGGTTTTCAAGAAAATGTGACCCTACTTTTTTTATCTCATTGAATTGTTGTTTGGGGATTATTTATCTGCTTTTGCATGTGCATTAAAATGAACGGGTTGGCGATGTGTCCTAGGACGTCGCTTTTTAATCGACTATAGAGGGATGGGTACGTGCTTGGAGGATCGGGGCGTGACAAATTTATACTTAATTGTATGTATAATTTAACCCCAACTCATATGCACCAATATCTTTTATATAGAAATATATCTTTATATTTGCTGTGCGCTCTGATTTAATCTTCCAAAGAGATTTTTGGAAGCACTAATCTAAATGCCCTCGAGATCCGAACTAGACCAATCAAAGTTATTTGACATAAGAATAATCTAGTAGATGAAAGCTTTAGGTCTAAAGTAAGAGATCTACTTGCCACTCGACCATAGAGCACAACATCATACTAACAATTAATAAATAATATCATTTTAGCAAAAAAAAAAATAACAAATAATATCACATATCATTCCGAGTCACTATAATTTAGAAACTACCAATCACTTATTTCTTAGTTATTTACATTTTCATAAAAAAAATTAAATCACTTGAGGAACACAACATATATTCTACATAATTTAAGTGCTTGTAATTGATAACTAATTCACCTATTGCAACCATGCACGGTGACGTAGATTCACAAGCATATCAAGAATCCACATACTCATGAAAGCAATTGCAAGCACCAAGCAACCATGTCAATTTTCCTTTAACACTTGCCCACTACAGTAGTAAGGAAATCAACATACTCAAAACAATGAGTTCTCACATGCACTTATTTCTGTTTACACTAAAAAAAATGACAAACTTTTTATTATTATCAATGTGTGAAAAACTTAGTTTTTTTTTTTTGTCGGTCCTACTCTATTCCTACTCTACCCTCACTCTCAGACTTTTGCCCTACCTCTTATAGGGCGTGGGAGTCGAAACCCACTCTTGAAACTTATGCGTCCCCACCCCATCTCCCCCGAGAAGGTAGGGATTTGAACCCCTCACCTCCCCCTTTCATTAGTTAATGAGAACATAATTTGATTATTTATGAACATAATCATTGGTAACTTAAAGAGAATCAAAATTTCATCATTGAAGATATTGATGACATACGACGTGAAGATATCGACGAGAACCTTGAAGTTAATCAAAGGAATCATCGACGTCGACGGTAAGCAATTGACAAGAGCATAATCGCTGGTTGGTCATTTTGCCTCCTTTTTGGGATTGTTGTAACTTCTCATAACCACGAGGAAGTTATTCCTTTTCAATAACTATTTGTAACCTATGTTTGGACCCTCCATTTGTAATCTCTGTTGATAATTGTTGATCGTAGCCTTTAAATAATCACATTGTATTCTCTAGAAACACCCCCAACACACACAAACAAACAAATCTTGTTATTATTCAATTATCTTTCAATTTTTGTATTGTAGTCATAGTTGAAGTTTTCAGGTTCTCGGCATTGATTAAATTCAAGTAAAATTTGTGTATTTTCGGTTTCATTTGAAGTGAAAATATCGATTTCCTTGTGTATCTATGATTTTTCCTATTCAGAGTTAGCCCAAAACCTGTATTCTTTCACAAAACATCTTTTTGGCATGTCTTGTAAGACAATTGCAGTGAATTTGAGGATATAGAATGCCGAGAACAATGAATCATCCAAAACCTGATTGATGCTATTGTAACAACCTTGGTGATGCGGCTATCCAATCTGAGACCTCATCCTTTACAGTAGTAAGCCAAACCAAGGAGGCAATGTTGAAATCCCTTTGCATATTATAAGGAGTAGGCGAGGGTGTTAGTACCAAACCCCACTTTGAAGGCTATTCAAGAAACAATAGAATAGGATGGCAAATTACGTAGCAAAACACATATTTGATGCTATCAAACTAGAGACATTGAATCAGTCCATACTAATATTACCCAATCTGACAGTTTTCAAATATGTTCTTCCAACTCTTAATCAATTGAACAGTGGAAATAATTTAGACCAAGTAATCCCAACACTAGAGGATTTTACAAAGTACTCAAAATCTCATCTACCTTGAACCTAAAGGATAGGAATGTCAAGTCTATTGATCTATTTATGCTAAACAAAAGGGGGTAGGAAGACAAGTATATCCACTTACGAATCCTAATTAAGTGGCTAGTAGGTGCCGATAAAGAAATGATCAAGCCAATATATAGGAAGCCGCATCATGTTTGGGTTGACCCTAGACCTTACCCAAGAGAATTCAAAACTCCCGATTTTGTTGTTTTCACTAGCTAAAGATGGTGACTACTACATGTTGGTCAACTTATTGCCTAATGTGGAGAGGAAGGAACAAATGAATTCTTGAGACTCAGGTGTTCCTTTTGCCTTAATCAAAAACTGCCTTTACTTCATATATAAATTTATCTCCTAATTCAGTTCATACTTTGGCTAAGATAGAAGAATAATAACATTCTCAATTTGACAGAATGACATCTAAGGTACCGATTATTGATTTGACTTGAATCTATCAATATGATAATGAGTTAGTCAATGAGTTTGTTGCTTGATTCAAGGGGATTAGAAATAGATGCCTCGCTTCACTCTTAGAGAAAGAATTCACAAATATGCCTTCCGGTGGATTGAAATTCAATCCTGGAGAAAAAATTTAAAGTCAAAATTTTGTAGATTTAATCCAATTGGCAATGAGAGTGTCTAAGTATAAGCAATTATTTAAGGACAAAGATAGAAAGCCACATGAAGACAATACAAAATGTGTCTTTTGTGGAAAAATATGAGTTAGATAATGAATCTGACCAAAATAAAATTCACCAAGGAAAAATCAAATTTGTTGATGACAAGGCGGCTCATGATGACTCATGATTATCTATCTAAAAGAATCGAATGATCAATGAATCATTTATTTCTTTAAAGGCGGCATTTACTTACACGAAAAAATGATCAACTTTTGATTATTATCAACAAGATTTCGGCAATGAGAGTATAGTCTAGTCATTTATGAATAGAATTATCAGTAACTCACAGAGAATTGATAGTTTGATAGTGAAATTATTGCTGAAAACCTTGAAGTTGATCAATGAAGTCACTGAATCAACAACAAACAATTGACAAGAGGATAACCACCGGTTGATTATTTAGTCGCTATTTTAGTATAATTGTCACTTTTCATAACCACTAGGAAGTTATTTCTCTTTCGGTAAACTTTTGTAACCTATATTCGTAACCACCATAGGTAATTGTCGATCATAACTTTTAAATAATCATATCATACTCTTTGAAAACCCCTTAACACCAACAAACAAATCTTGTTATCTTGTGATTATCTTTCAATTATTGTATTTTAGTCATGGTTGTAGTTTTCAAATCCTCACTATCGATTAAATTCCAGTGTTATATCTTTATATCCTTTGACTTATTTGTTGATTATATTTCAGCAAAAGTTTTATGCTTTTAGTTCCATTTGAAGTGAAATCATTGGTCTCTTTGTGTACGTGAAAATCTATTTAGAGTCATTGCATAATTTGTCTTCTCTCATAAAAAAATGAAGAATGGCTTTTGGTAAAAGATATTTCATCGTGGATGGAAATTCTGGTGAAACACTTTCAAAAAATATTATTTAAGTTCGTTCAAGATAATGGGAATAATGACACTAAAAGTGCAAAAAGCTTCATATGACACTTATTTTAGTGTCATAAGTTTTCACTGGCTTACTTAAGTGTTAAATCGGAAAGTCCAACGTGGACTTTTAAGGTGGCTTGCCTAAACAATGTCACACGAAGCTTCACACATTCTCGCAAAATAGATAGAGTCATGAAGCTTCATTCAATGCTAGTGTTTTGTCCTCTCTCCCTCTTGCTATCGTTGATTGTTCAAAGTCATCAATCGATGTTGCTCGGTCGCAATCACTTGCTTGCTCATGTGCCCTTTCTCTCGCTCTCATTCAATCTCTCGCTCAAGGTTCATCATCCTCTCTCACTTACTCAATTTGTTGGAAAGGATTCGGTTCGTGGTGCGATTGTGGCGATGTCAATGCTAAAGAAGGAATCTCACAATAAATCAAAGGTGAGTGATTTATTTTGTTTGGTGAAATGCATTGTGTTCTTTGTCCACTAAATGACAACCACTTAGTCATTGTTTATTCAATTTGGTACAATTGTAAAGACCTCATATGAAGTTACTGTCCTTTCTGCATTGTGATCCCAAAAACTAATTATATTTTCTTATCTTGAGTGCAACGTTGACATGGACACCATTGCATCCATCACTGTTTGTGATGGTTGAGAAATTTTTATTGGTAGTGATTAGTGGGAATATATAGGTAGAAATGTTGGTACTATCCTTGTTGATGTAAGTAGACAGTCATATATTAATTTCAGATGTAGTGCAATAATTAAGATATAAGCGATCATTTTTTGTAGAAATGTTGGTACTATCCTTGTTGGTGGAATTGTTAGTACAATTTTTTTCGTTAATGATGAAATTTTATTTATTTATCCATTTTTGTAAGCAATACAAGCGATCATTTTTTTCAAAAATATTTTCCAAATTTTAATGTTTCTATGAAACAAATGTACCCTAAAATATAACAAGAAATAAGAGAATTCGCAAGTAAATTAATAGTTGAAATTTGCTTTCTTGCAAGAATAGACTTTGGATGGAGCTAGGTAGGGGTGAGCAGCGGTCTAGGGTCGACCCTGGACCGACCCTGGACCGGTCCAACCCTGCCGGTCTTGGTCCGGTTCCCAAGGGGACCGGGTCGGTCCTTGGTCCTGAAATTCCAAGACCAACACTGTGCGGGTTGGTCCTCAGTCCTGAGAGTTTTGGGTCGGTCCAACCCTGGATCAACCCTGTATATTATTATATTATATTATTTATAATTTTTTATATATATTCAAACCTAAGTAAAATTTCTATTATATTATATTATATTATATTATATTATATTATTTGTAATTCTTTTATATATTCAAATCTAAGTAAAATGTCTGTTCAAAGAAAAAAAAACCCAAGTAAAATGATGTTAAAGCTGTTGACTCCTCAGGCTCACAGTCACGGACAGACGGCATCCAATTCCAAAAGGCATGAAGTTTACGCTGTAAAGGTCTTCACGGCCTCCTCCTCCACAGTCCAGAGTACGCTCTTCCGTGAGGACCAAGGACTCCTCACAGTCACGGACTCGCGACATCCAAAATGGCGCGAAGTTTACGCCGTAAATCTCCTTACGGCTTCCTTCCCCAAAGTACGTTCTCTTCCCTTCTATCTTCTTTGTTCTTCAATTTGCCAAAATCAAAAGTAGCAACATCCCGCTCGCCACCTTGTGGACCCTATCTTGTCCCATATCTCGATGAGTGTTAGCAGGTACGAAATTTCTATTATTGTGTTATCTTAAATTTGCTGAATATGTATTGGTATTTATAGTTTAGTTGCATAATGCCGCATTGTGGATGTATGCGTAATTTGAATTTGTAGGTTTGCTTTTTTAGGGAGTATAAAAAACAAGACGAAAAAATTATTGATCGGTCCTGGGTTGACCCTGGAACCGGACCGAACCCATTGGGTCGGTCCGATCCTTGGTCCCAGGCTTAATAGGGTCGGTCCTCGATATTAAAAATTGAGGACCGACACTGTGCGGGTGGGTCCTAGGATTAGGGGGTGGCCCGGACCAACCCAGACCATGCTCACCCCTAGAGCTAGGGACGAATAGTTAAGCTTAACTTGATGGTTACTTCAAATTGACTCATCTAGTTTTGAATCAAGTTTGAGCTCAAATTTCTTAATTATCTATCGAGTTGAGCTTGAGGTTGCCAATAGTCACCTCAGCAAATTGACGAGGTTAATCCAATTTCTATTTTTTTTTTGTAGAGATATTAATAACTTCAAAAAATAGACACCAAAAGGTCTTCAAAGTTGCATAATACATCCATATTTCCTGGCTATTTTTTGGATTGAGCTCAAGCTCGAGTTCCTTCACAAGTTGATTGCAACCGAGTTGAAGTTGAGTCAAGTATATAGATTGTTCTCTAAAGGAGCTCAAGTAGGGGATTACATATTAGACCCATTCAAATCTAATTTCGAGCACCAAGAACAAAAGTTGAATAAAGCTCGAGCTTGGTTGATGTATCTCTACGTTTCAGTTCACCTTTCCATTGATTTTCAGTTAGTGTCTATTTACTACTTAAGCCAATTAGGGCGCATTTGGTAACATTTCTATTTCAGGGAACAATTTTTGAACAGAAATAGATTTTTTTTGTTTCTGTTCCCGAGAACAATTTCTGAATATAAGAACAATGCTTGGTTACTACAAAAAATTTATATTCCAGAAATAAAAATGCATTTGGTAAACTTGTATAATTTTATTTTTTCTTTTAATTTTTCAATATTTTTATTACATTTTTCTTTTTTCTTTTTTCCTTCTTTATCTTTGTGGACAGTCGCCGACCACAGGCTAGGTGAGCTCCGGCAAGCTTGCCGAAGCCTCACCGGTGGCCTCAGTGGCCAAGTGAGCCTCACATTGCCTAGGTGAGTTTGAGCCTCACCACTGCCTCAACCTCGCCTAGGCAAGAAGAAGAAGAAGAAGGAGGAGGAGGAAGCTCGCCGAAGCCTCACCAGTGGCCTCAACCTCGCCTAGGCAAGAAGAAGAAGAAGGAGGAGGAGGAGGAGGAGGAGGAGAAGAAGGAGAAGAAGAAGGAGAAGAAGAAGAAGAGAGAAAAATTGTTTCTCAAAATTGTTCCCGAAAATAAAAAGCAACTTTTATCTACTTCTTATTTCTGTTCCAAATCTGTTCTCGGGAACCAAAGTTTTACTAAACACGTTTCAGTTCTTTTTTTTGTTCCCCGGAACAAAAGAACATAAATTTTTGTTCCGGGGAATAGAAACAATTTTAAACAAACAGGACCTTAGCTTCCCTTTAGTTATGATTATAAAATAAAGGGTCAATTTCTGTATATTTATAAAACCTTGATTTTCTAGGAGTGTCTCTTTACTCTTTAGGCTAGTTAGCATTCCTTTAGTTATGGTTTTAAAGATTTCTCGTTATATGTTTTTCTGATAATTTCATTATCAGTTTATTGATCTTGTCTCAGAATGACGAAGGCAAGTATGCAACATTGGAAGATGATTCTAGGTCCCTTTATTTTGTGGGAAATTTGTGTTCAAAAAATATTTATCTCATTTTTCAGCTATTAAATTGCTTAAAAAAGCAAATTGATGGAAAGTCTCTTACGGAAAATCTATACTTATATTTGGGGAAATGACTTCCGAAACTCAGAAACTATTTTTCAAAATAGTAAGACTAGACTCGAATGCTTGGACCTCGGATGGGACATTTGGACTTGGGTACCAAGACCGGGCCGAGGACCCTTGTGGCCGGGCCCAATACCTTCAACGCTAAGCTCGGATCCCCCAAAGCCAGACTTACCGGCTTATGCTCAAGAAAATGGCAAATGAAGCGATGGCGCATTCGACGGTTTTCGTCGTTTGCACTTTGCTGTAGTCCCAAAGACATACAACCGGTAAACTGGAAGTTCAAGGATGCTCTTAGGTTAACAACCAGTCATTCAAATGATACTTAGTCTTGCCTCCATTTTCGCAGGCGAAGAACATGTCTGCGCATTGTTCACTTCCCACTTTGCATATGCCAAACGTTACAAGTTGAAATTTTAACGATTAACAGTCGAACATGATTTTTTCTAACATTTTCAGAGATACAGATCTATAAAAGCATCACTCCTTTCTCTGGCAAGATCTCCATGAGAGCAGCATTAAAAATTGACAAGTTAATTTCCGAGAGAAATATGAGTAATTCTAGTCTGAGAGCACATGATAGGGTTCCAAGGATTTAGACTTTTCAAGCACACCAAGAAGTCTCAACTCTAAAGTAAGACATGTAACGTTCAAGAGAAATTAATACTGGAGGACCAGAGGGGATGAGATTGAGACAAATTTTCTGGCTGGTTTGCTTCATGACTAAAGCAAATGGCAGTCAAGAACTTCAGAAAACAACTTTGACAATCTAAGGCAATACAGAGATCAAATAAAAGCATCGCATATGAAGTCATCGTGTTATATAACAAAACTCAAAGCAATGACAGCAGCAACAGATGGCAAAACAACCCAGCGTTGAGGAGGACTACTGCAGAAAACTTACAGGTCACTGCTTACTTTGCGAGTGCCAGTTTTCTATACTGCTATACCAGCTCCACTGAAAGAACAAACAGGCAAGACGGACAATACCAGCACTGACCACCTCCACGAATGCCATGACGTACGATCTTTGAGGAGAGACACCACCAGTCAAAATTGCTAGCAAGTAGCCCTCGAAGTTGCAAGGTACAATAAAACTGCCAGATTTAATTCCATTTAATGTCTTCTCTGCAACTTCATCCGCTTTCATTGCACCAGAAGAAGCAGCTATGATGCTTGTCAGCGGAGGTCTTCTCTTATTTTCTGCAGTCAGGAAATGATGTATAAATAATTGTCCATAGGAAAAAAAAAAAGGATGGACTAATCCAAGAGCATAGACAAGAAAAACAAAACACAATTTGCTAGCGTGGCCTCAGCATTCAATTCTTGACGGCACTCAGAGCAATGGAGATACGGACATAAGGTCAGCCATACAAACGCATGTGCCTTTTAGGTACTAATTTATGGGCCAGAGCTGTTGCCATTAATAGCTAGAGACACTGTCTATTAGAAAATGCCCAATATAACAATAGATGAAAATGCATTCCTGCAGTTAAGTTAGAAAGCATCCATCAAGAGCAGGTAAGAGATCACGAGCTGGGAAACAAGTAGATGCAGCTTAATCGAAGTTAGCTGGAATCATGCATGCTAACTCTATTATTCTACACTCTTGTGCGGTAGAAACAACTACATGCTTCTCATCATCCAATCGTGATCGATGAAACCAGCGGAAAGCCCGGGGATTGCAGAGCAGCAACTACTGTGAAGAAATAAAAGAACTCTAAGATTTGGAAAGCAATTGATTTGCTTCTCGTTTGATCATTTATGGAAGTTCCTAGTGAATCAACTGTCATTTACATATCTAAATTCTACTAAGGGTGTGTTTGTTTCACATAAAACTCAATGGTAAAGGAAAATGTTTTCTGCGAAAGCATTTTCTAAGAATATGGTTTATTTTCCTTTGTTTAGTAATGTATAATTGAAAATGTTTTCTACCATTTGGATCCCATTAAATAATTTCACACTTCATCACAGGAAAAAAAAATGAATTTTCAATTTAAAAAACTTCAAAATTTTAATATTATTGTTTTTGATTTACTTTTATTTTTTATTTTCTTTCTTTTTATTTCATTTTTTTTTTCTTTTTCTCTTTTTTCACTTCTCAGCTTCCTCACGCCATCCCTTCTACTTCCTCTGGCAGTTTGTTCTCGGCTTGCTTATAAAGGATGAGCTCCAGCTGTCGCCAAAGGTGGCGAGCTCGCTAGCTGGCCTCTAGAGGTTGCGAGCTCGCCCAATCTAGCAATGCTTGAGCCTCATCGTTGGAGGCCACAAGCTCACCCGATTTAGCAAGGCTGGAGGCTTATCAGCCTCAGGCAAACTCAAGCCTTGTTGTCGAAGGTCATAAGATCGCTCGATCTGGTGAGACCAAAACTCACTGGTCGTCCTTGTGGCCGGTGACGGGTGAAAAAGAAGCTAAAAGAAAAAGGAAGAAAAGAAAAAGAAGCAAATTCGAATTTTTTATTTTTATTTTTATAATGTTTTCCTAATTTTAAAAAATCAAAAAATCAAATTCATTTTTTTTAAAATATATTTTATAAGAATAATTTTTTGTAAATTAAGCATCAAATTTAAGCTATGGTAGATTCAGAAAACGTTTTCCGGTCCTTTCAAAAGGGAAATCATTTTCTTAAATTTAAATTTTGCTAGGAAAACATTTTTTGTTGACTAGGAAAACGTTTTTCATTGATTCATTTTCCTGATCGACCCAAACACTAAAAAATGAAGAAAATATTTTCCCCGAAAATGTATCCCGCGAAACAAACACACCCTAAATTCAAATTATCTTCTTCCAGCACAGTTGGCTAACTACACAGATTCCACAAGCAATATATGGTCAAAGTATTTGATCCTCACAATTGCAAAGTAGTACAACTAAAAACACTACACCGTGACGATCTGCAAGAGGCGAGTTCACAACGACATACCTTCCACTAATCCAGGAGTATCTGTATCCGGTGGGAAAACAAGCGAAACATGGATGTCGTTGGCGATAATCTCTTGTTGCAGCGCCTCCGCCAATCCTTGGAGCCCGAATTTGCTCGCGGAGTAAGCAGTGTAGCCGTAGATGCCCACCTATAGCAATCACCCCATCACCAATTTCCATTAAAAGCATAGAGACAATGCAAAGCGAGAATGCTCTCACGGTGAGCTATAGCAGGAATTACCTGACCGGCCTGAGAGGACATGAGGGCAATCGAGGCCGGCCTCCGATCGGTCCTCGCTTTCATCACCGACAAGAACGCCTTGATCATGTTGAAGCTCCCGATCAGGTTGACGTCTATTATGAACTTGACCACCTCCAGCTCCTGCTTGGCCAGCTCCTCGGCGACGAACACCCCCTGGTTCACCACCATCACGTCCACTGGCTCGGCCTCCTCCGCGACCCGTCGCAACGCATCGAAGTCGCGAACGTCCGCGGAGAACGTTGCAACGTCAATCCCCGTGGCGAGGCGGATGGCCTCCCTGGCCTCCTTCAGCTTGGCCTGGGACCGGGCGAGGATCGAGACGCGGGCGCCCTCCGCGGCGGCGCGGTGGGCGAGGGCGAGGCCAATGCCACTAGACCCGCCAGTGATGAACACGTGGCGGTTCTTGAGGGGGATCCTGACAGGGCGGGGGCGAACGATGATGGAGAGGAGGAGGAGGAGGGCGGGGAGGAGGAGGAGGGCGACGAGGGAGAGGAGGGAGAGTGCTGCCATCGCCGAAGGAGAACTTTGGATCTCGAGCTCGGGTGATAGTGTGGTGGTGGTGGTGGTGGTGAGGGCAGAGGCGGAGGGGGCAGTGCGGGAAGGCAACGGATGGTGGTGATGTGTGACGGACGGGTGGGCATGCAGAAAATATTGGGCGGGTTTTACGAGAAAGTATTGCAAACCCTCAAAGGACAACATCATTTATGTGCTGGTCCATTTACGGGTTGACACCTGTCCAGCAGCAGGTTCACGTCTTCCCTCCCTTGTCATCTCGCTTCTTTCTCTCTCCTCTCTCTTCTCACTCTAAAGGATGGATGGATGGGTAATAAATGTGCAACACTCCCGCTCAAAATTTCTCTCTCCTCACTTGAATGTCTCTCTCTCCTCGTGGAAGAGCATACGGTCTTCTCTCTCCTCTTTGCTCTCTCTTCCTCCTCCGACAGTTCATCCGGTCTAGCGATTCCTCCGACGACCGTCGCTCCCTCCCGACGATGGCCTTTCTCTCTCCACTCGACAGCCTCATCTCAGCGCTCCATTCTCTTGGTGCACTTCTTCCTAAATCGCGCTCTCCCGACGGCCGATTTCGCTCGCCTCTCCCACGACTTCCACGCTTTTGGCGATTCTTCCGTCGCGGTTTGGTGAGGTCTTGGGTATGCCCTCGTGCTGCATCTCTTCTTCCTTGCTCAGCAACACCGTACTGCCTCTCTCTCTGAGTGTGTCTCTTTGTGCATTATTTCATCCATGAGGCAAGCATTTCGACTAGGGTTCAGGGGTTTCGCCACCCCTTCTTCGAGGTTTGTTTGGGTACCTCTCATTTTTGCATGAACCCAGCGTGAATTTTATAGTCTTTCTTTCCAAATGACTACCCTTTTCACTTCGCTCGGTCCTTCGACAATGCGACGGCAATTTCGAATCTTGGGCTTTGCTCTGTGATGCTAAGCCTTGCTTTGGTTCCTTAAAAAGTTGCTGACCTTTTTGCACGTTGTAGCTTCGCAGCTGCTCTGAGATTTGTTCTATTGTCTTGCTCTGAGCGAGCGAAATGGTGTCCAAAAGGGGCGTGTCGAATTCGTCGATACCTGAGTCGGCGGTGACTTCTGAGGACAATAAAGGGAAGAAATCGAAAGAATTAGTGGCTTCAGTTCCTAGTGTTAAGATCATATATCAACAAAGAGCAGATGATGCTGTTGAGACTGCTGAAGTTAGAACAGAGGATGCTGCGAAGGCTGATAAAGCAAGAAGAAAAGAAGTAACTGTGACTGATATCAGTGGAAATGAACGGCTAAGATAAAGAGTGATGAAGTCTGTGATCAACGATGGAAAATCTGTCAAAGAGGATAAACAGGGATTGCGGATTACCTCTATGAAGATATATGAAGTCATCGGTCAGTTACAAAGTTAAAACATAAGTTAGTTTTCTATTAGTCTTCATCTTCCTAAATAAGGAAGATATATAGCTTCGCAGAGATAGAGAGAGGTGTGTTCAAGAAGTCATTTTTGATATGTTCATTCTTCCTCTCTGTAACTACAGAAAGATACAGAGAAAGATAGATGAGAGTATGGATTCAATATAGAGATTTTTCCTTTCAATTGATGTAAAAGATCTTGAAGTACATTGTGATCAAGTACAGAAGAGAATATACAGAGTTCTTCATTGATCAATCTCAATCTCTACATCTATATCTTCCTATTCCTGCATTCTTCAATTCTTCTGTACCAGAAGCTTCTGCATTGTTGATTCTTTTGTATGAATGCATCATCTTCACATGGTATCAGAGCAGGACGATCATTTCAGCCAAAAAGGATCTATTCAGTAGCTACTTGTTTGATCGAGGAAGAAGGATCTGAAGCTATACAGATTACTGTATCATGGTAACTCAGTTAGTTTTTCATAAACGAAATTGCTATCCTAGTTTTTCCATAGTTGAAAGAATACAGCAATGGCAGTAAGAGCATCGAAGTATCCCTTCCCTATACATGTGAATATTTCTAACTTTGTCACCATAAAACTTGCCGAAGACAATTTTCTTTTATGGCAAGCTCAGATCTATAGGTTTCTGAAAAGCCAAGAACTCTTTGGCTTTGTTAATGGTGATATTACACCACCTACTCGAATGCTGCAGAATGTAGTTGAAAGAGATGAAGCTGAGGCTGTAAATCCAGAATATACTGACTGGATAAAAACAGATCAGCTAGTATCCTCATGGATAAGCGGAGCTGTATCTGAGAATATACTAAGCTTAATAATTGGCTTAGAAACATCTTATGGAGTGTGGCAGACACTCTTGAATCGATTCACACAAAAATCAGCAGCAAGAGAGTTTGAGTTGAGGGGGAAACTTCAAGGCTGTCAAAAACATGATCGAGATCTTCCGGTCTATCTTCGAGAATACAAGTCAATATGTGATCAGTTAAATGCTATCGGGAAACTGGTGGATGATATAACCAAGCTGTTTGGTGTATTGGAAGGGTTAGGAGCTGAGTATGAAAATTTTCGAACAACAATATACTGTCTAAAACCTCAACCTGAGTATGATGAGGTAATTGCACAATTAGAAAGGTTCGAGTCAAGAATGCAGAACTACTCTAGAACGCAATTTAACCCCAATATGGCTTACTTTGGGCAAAGATATTCTCAAGCACAGTTCAAAGAAACTACTGATGGAGGGTATATTCCTCAAAATTTAAGCTTTGCTGCTCAAAGAGGTAATTACAGAGGAGGCCGCAGTTATGGAAGAGGACGCTCTCTTAATAACAGAGGCCGTGGATTCAGATACCCTGGAGACAACTCAGGTTACAGGTCTAACAATGTCAGCTATATGCAAGAGAATCAGAGAACCAAACCTTATTACAGTTCCTCTGAACCTGCTTTCACCTCTGGATTTCGTCCTTATGTTGGTCCATCACAGAGATACCAAGAAATAAAATCTTATCCTTCCAATCTAACTTTTCCCAAGAATGTGCAGGATGAGAAGCCAATTAACAACATAAAATTAGAATGCCAAATCTGCAAGAAACCAGGCCATGATGCTTTGCATTGTTGGTACAGATTTGATAACTCATATCAAGCTGAGGAGATACCAACAGCTTTAGCAGCTATACATCTTGAGGATGCCAAAGGCAGCGAGTGGTATCCAGATACTGGTGCAACTGCACACATTACAGCTAATCCTGGTATGCTTCAAAACTCTTATGAATACACTGGATATGACACTGTCATGATTGGTGATGGATCACACTTGTCGATTACACATATTGGTAACACATTTTTGCATACTGAAGAAAGTCTATTGCCTCTGAATGATGTTTTAATCGTCCCTGATATAAAGAAAAATCTGTTATCAGTGTCCAAATTAACAGATGATTACCCATGCTCATTTGTCTTTGACAAATTTGGTGTATATGTAAAGGACAATTGGACCAACACAACCTTGCTGCTCGGAAGGAAAACTAAAGGACTATATCAAGTGAATTCACAAACAACACAAGCCTTTCTAGCTTAGAGACACAGAACAGTAGAAGAGGACACATGGCATCAAAGACTAGCACACACCAATCTGCATATCTTGAAGTATTTGCAGAATCAAAAACTCATTCAATGTAGCAGTAAGATGTTGAGTGTTTGTAGTAGTTGTCAAACTGCTAAGAATACAGCTTTACCATTTCCATCCTCTGAATCTGTAACAACCATGCCTCTACAGAAAATCCACTGTGATATATGGGGGCCATCACCTGTGACTTCATTTCAAAGTTTCAAATACTATGTTCTGTTTGTGGATAATTTCTCTCGATATAGTTGGATATATCCATTAAAATTGAAGTCAGACTTCTATAAGATCTTTGTTATGTTTCAAAAGCAAGTAGAAAACCAATTTGAGTCAAAAATCAAGGCCTTTCAGTGTGATGGAGGAGGAGAATTTCTTAGCCACAGGTTTCAAGCTCATTTGCAAGACTGTGGTATAAAACAAAATCTCTCTTGTCCCTATACACCTGCACAGAACGGGATATCTGAGAGGAAGCATCGGCATATTGTTGAATAAGGTCTTGCCATGTTATATCATGGCAGAGTTCCACTGAAGTATTGGGTTGATGCTTTTATTACAGCTAACTATGTCATCAATCTTCTTCCAACACCGAGATTGGACATGCAATCACCACACAGAAAACTCGATCACCAAGAGCCAACCTATGATCACCTCAGAGTATTTGGTTGTGCCTGTTATCCATGTTTACGACCCTATGCTCAGCATAAGTTTGATCCAAGATTTCTCACCTGTGTATTCATTGGTTATAGTGACCATCATAAAGGCTACAGATGTCTTGTGCCTTCAACAGGTCGAATATATATCAGTAGAAATGTAAAGTTTGATGAGAAGTTTTTCCCATTCACTAAGTTGTGCTTGACAAAGTATGCACCTCTTACAACATTATACCAGATATGGGCAGAAGAAGTTCAGTTAACAGAGTCAGCAAATAGAGAAACAGTCTCTAATATACCTTATACTGGTTCTCATACATGTGCAGCCCATCTGCCACTCGATAAAGACAATATTGTCATCAACTCTCAAAGTACTCAACAGAACTTTATTCCCTATACTGATCAATCGAGACAGGGCGTCTCCACAATGATTACACATGATGCAGAAACTTCACCTGTACAGAACCAAGACATATCTGATGCTGATACACCACTATCCAATAGTACAAGCAGTGGATCTGATCAAGCCACTTCTCACACAACTCAAGGGATTCCTTCTATTCCTTCTAATCATTCAATGCAGACACGATCAAAGTCTGGAATTGTCAAACCGAATCCCAAGTATGCATGTCTTGCTGTCTATAAGGTACCTTATGAACCAAAGACAATTAAATCTGCATTAGCACATGAAGGTTGGCATAAAGCAATGACAGAAGAAATGGAGGCATTATATCAAAACAAAACCTGGGACTTAGTTCCTCAAGCTGAACATATGAATATAATTGGCTGCAAGTGGGTCTTCAAAACAAAACTTGCATCTGATGGTAGTCTTGATAGATTGAAAGCCCGTTTAGTTGCTAAGGGATTCCATCAAGAAGAAGGCATAGATTTCACAGAGACCTTTAGTCCAGTAATCAAGCATGCCACAATCAGAATTGTTCTGTCTATAGCAAAGATGAGACAGTGGCCTATACATCAACTTGATGTTAAAAACACATTTTTACATGGCACTCTTAATGAAACAGTCTACATGGAGCAGCCTCCTAGTTTTCAAGATCCACAGAGACCTTATCATGTGTGTTTACTCAAGAAATCACTCTATGGTCTTCGACAAGCTCCTCGAGCATGGTTTGATAAGTTCAGTGATTTTCTACTCGAATATGGATTCTTTTGCAGCTCGACAGATCCATCTTTATTCATATATCATCATCAACATCATACTATTCTTCTGCTTTTGTATGTTGATGACATTGTCTTAACTGGCAGTTCTTTTCAAATACTCTCTGTTCTTATTCAGTCTCTTAGCCTCAAATTTCACATGAAAGATCTTGGTCCTCTGCATTATTTTCTTGGCATTGAAGTCAAACAAAATTCAGATCATTTGTTTCTATGTCAAACAAAATATGCTAGTGATCTTCTCACTCGAGCTTACATGTCTGAATGTAAACCAATTGCTACTCCTTTGTCCCTAAAGCCAATTATTATGCAACAAGACTCTGTTTCTCTGACCAATCCTACTGAATATCGTAGCTTGGTAGGTGCTCTTCAATATCTAACTTTGACTCGACCTGACATAGCCTATGCTACCAACCTACCGTGTCAGAAATTACAGACACCAACTGTGGCAGATCTTGCTCGACTTAAAAGGGTGCTGAGATACATCAAAGGCACAATCAATCTTGGTTTATTCATTCACTCACAGAGTTCTTCACATCTGTATGGTTTTTCAGATGCAGATTGGGCAGGGTGTACAGAAACACGAAGATCAACTACAGGATTTTGTACTTACATTGGTTCCAATCTTATCTCTTGGGCAGCCAAGAAGCAATCCACAGTCAGCAGGTCCTCTACAGAAGCCGAGTACCGAGCACTTGCTTCCACTTCTGCAGAACTCACTTGGATCAGCTTTGTCTTACGAGACATAGGCTGTGCTCTCCACTCTCCTACACATCTATTTTGTGACAATAAATCAGCTATAGCTCTCACTGCTAATCCTATATTACATGCTCGAACAAAGCATATTGAAGTCGACTTTCACTTTGTTAGAGAAAAAGTCTCTTCAGGATCACTCACTATTCGGTATGTCCCAAGCAATTTCCAAATTGCTGACATTTTCACCAAATCTCTCTCACACTTTACACATTGCCAACTCCGCACTAAATTGGGACTTGGTTCTCCACCTACTCCCAATTTGAGGGGGAATGTTAACATCATATATCAACAGAGAGCAGATGATGCTGCTGAGACTGCTGAAGTTAGAACAGAGGATGCTGCGAAGGCTGATAAAGCAAGAAGAAAAGAAGTAACTGTGACTGATATCAGTGGAAATGAACGGCTAAGATAAAGAGTGATGAAGTCTGTGATCAACGATGGAAAATCTGTCAAAGAGGATAAACAGGGATTGCGGATTACCTCTATGAAGATATATGAAGTCGTCGGTCAGTTACAAAGTTAAAACAGAAGTTAGTTTTCTGTTAGTCTTCATCTTCCTAAATAAGGAAGATATATAGCTTCGCAGAGATAGAGAGAGGTGTGTTCAAGAAGTCATTTTTGATATGTTCATTCTTCCTCTCTGTAACTACAGAAAGATACAGAGAAAGATAGATGAGAGTATGGATTCAATATAGAGATTTTTCCTTTCAATTGATGTAAAAGATCTTGAAGTACATTGTGATCAAGTACAGAAGAGAATATACAGAGTTCTTCATTGATCAATCTCAATCTCTACATCTATATCTTCCTATTCCTGCATTCTTCAATTCTTCTGTACCAGAAGCTTCTGCATTGTTGATTCTTCTGTATGAATGCATCATCTTCACACCTAGTTCTACCAAAAGTCATGTCAAGGTATTGTCTTTTAATCGAACCTATTGTTCCACCCCTGTTTTGGGGACTTGACCCTTTCTCTGAATTTGTGTTTTGCTTTTTTGTGGAAGCGGGAGAAGTCCCTGAGCCAGAGATTGCCCTTGTGTTACTTATAATCGTTCCCTTTCTGTTAACATGTCTATCGCATTTAAGCTCGAGCGAAGAAGTCTTGCATAAAACATAAAAATCAACTAAAGAAATCTTTAGTCGATTCCCCTTCCTCCCGAAATGATAACAACAATAATAGTAAAAATCAAATACATAAATGAAAAGATTATCCTTGCAAGAAATGTTTGATTTTGTGTTATATTTTTATGTAGAGATATCCTTTATTCCAGTCAATAATAACCAGTCAAGGGTGATTGCAGGCTGGAGGAGAATTGACAAACTTTGTTATAGTGTTGAGAACAATTGAGGCTGTGAAGACATTTGGTGGTACTGCTCATTTTTTAGTTGGGGATGGTTTCAGTGCAGCAGTTGGTCCCATTGGAAGGGCTGCTGAAGCTGATGTATGAGCGGGGGATGGTGGCTGTGCTGCTTGTTATACATACAGCTGCAGTAAAGGCACTCATCTATATAGCTATTTTTCCTTTTAAACTGTGGAGTTGTCCTCTGGACTGATTTTTGGGTATGTATACATTGCTATGCAAAAAAAACATGGATAGTATCCTATGATATTAACCGTTTTAATGTGATAGTAATTTCTCTATTTTTATTAAGTCCTAAGCGGATGCAATAATAGTCTCGGGACATAGAAAAATTGCTCATTTTGCAAAAGATCTTGTTCTCTCACTTTCTTTCTTCCTCATTTGTCTCTGTTGCTAAGGTGAGCTATGTAGTCTAGCTTGTATGGCATGGATATCTGTCCTTAGGCAGTCATGTAAAAGACTATTCTCCGATTACTTAAAATGCTCTTGCACAAATGCTATTTATATATTCAATAAAATGATGATGCTCTTTACCTTTTCAAGCTATGTGAAGCTGTTTTCATTAGATCATTGGTTGAAAAAGTTTCTACAAAGAGCATTTCTTGAGACGCTTGCTTGTTGCCCATTTCTTAGTGCCAAAGAAAGGGGAAAAGGGAGAGACATTAGTTGAGAAAGCTTTTGCAGGGATATTTTTGAATAAGCAATCATTTGAGAGAACATTGAGCTTGATTCGTCATAGATCCTACTTAAATTGAGACGCTCATAGTAAAAAGTTGGAGAGGTCTAGAATTTGTATTTCTCATTTTCCTATCATTTCATTGCGAGCAGTCCGTGGGGCTCGTTCCGCTTTCTGAAGTTCTTTAATTGTTTTCAATTTTTTCATAAAATAATTGGCAGGTGCTTTTTGTTGGATGCTCCCTTCAAGGTAGTGTCGTGACAACGCAGACAAGAGAAAATTGCCGTGATTGAGGAGGGGGGAGTAACTCTCACCACAGTGAAGGCACGGATTTCAGTGGACAATTTTGGCAAATTAGAACGAAGGTAGGTAGAAATGATTAAGGAGGGGGGAAGTGGGTGGTTGCTTGACTAGTCACCAATCGCCCCCATTTTGCACGGAAGACGCGATGGCAAAAGGAGACGAATTAGTTGGTTTTTAGACTTTAATCACACATGTGACACGTGGCCCCACCTACCCAACCCCGCATTAATTTGTGTTAAGAGGTACGAGTTCAACTAAGGGCGTGCATCGAAACGCTCCAAAAAAACGTTTCTGGAACACTTTTGTACGGATTTTGTTTCCGGGAACAAAAAAAGAACAGAAACGCGTTTGGTCGCGTTTCTGTTCTTTTTTTGTTTTTTTGTTTTCAAACTGCAGCAGGTCATCTTCCTCACCGTGGTGAGAGTTACTCCATCGACGAAACATGGTGCTTGAAACCACAAAATTGAAGGAATTAATAATATATCTTTAAAGAACTATTGATGGCCTACTATAGAAGTAACAATTCACACCATATAAGAACATGTACATATATTCAAAAGACTAGGAATAAGAGCATATTTCCTATAGGTAAAATAGACGGGAAAATAAATTGTTGACACCTAATTTTTTGCAAATCTAGGAAAATAAAGAAAATAAAAATTGCATTGGAACAAATAAAATGAAAAAACGAAAAAAAAATTGGGGGAAATTGATTTGATTGATTATACATGGAAAATTAGAATTCTGATGGATCTTCGGATTTTGTTAAATGCATAAGCAATTTAAAAATCAAGTGAATAAGAGGCAAGAATTTTTATAAAACGGAATAAATCGGAGCAAAATCGAGTTGACTGCGAAATCACGATCTGATTTACAGTTTTGATTTAATGCGACAGAAGATGGAAACTCGAAAAATGCTGTACAAAGCGGCTGTTCGGAATCAGTATAAAAGAGAGCTTCAATTTTTATTTTTTTTTGGTAAAAAAAGAGAGCTTCATTTTTCGTAAATAAAAAAAAAGGGAAAAATTGGAGAGCAAATACGTGAGGAGGTTGTTTTCGTATGAGAGTTGAAAATTCAAAAATTCTGGGAAGAGTCAACTCTGGTTTGCCTTGGTCGAAGAAACATTGGGCAGAGACCGTACAGAGTGACGTGAGTAGAGAGAGAGTACAGAGACAGAGAGGGACGTGCGGCAGAGAAAAAAAAAAGAAAAAAGAAAAAGAAAAAGGACTACAGTGTCGTCTTCTTCGCAAGGGCTCTCCTGCCCGCGCCAGCCCGTGCCCGCGCCGGCCACTGCGCTGGCACCACGACGCCGGACACCGTCGCGCTTCGCCACCTCGCCACCTCGCCGTTCGCTCTTCTCGCCCACCATCAAGCGCGACCCAGCCCCAACGCCAGCAGATCTGTGGTCCCCTGCAGCAGCCGCAACCCGAGTGCTCCAGCTCCGCCTCCGCCGTCGCCGATCTGCAGCACCAGAAGTCTCGGCGCTCCTGCTCGCCTTCGCCCGACGCCACCGGAGACCACACCGCCCCTGCTCGCCTCCGCCCCAGCCGCGACGCAGCAGCTTTCCCCTCCGAGCGACATTCGCGCCTGCAGTCCCCTGTTCGCTGCTGACCCGCTCGCCGCCGGTGCGCCTGCTGTGTCTTCTCGCCGGAATTCCTCGCCAGCGACTTCCCGCGCCAGAACTCCGAAACGGTTGCCAAGCTCGGTTTGGAAGAAAAAAGAAAAAAAATCAAATTAGGTAGATTTAATTTATTTTATTATGCAGATTTATTTTATCTATATTTTATTTATTGTATCTTGTATTCTTTATTTGAAATGTTTTTTTTTTGGTAAAGGTAAAAGGTATTATAGCTTTGGACAAGAATACAGGACCGGCTCCAAAGCATACACTCTCAGGGCGCTACGCACAGAGAGTGTTAGGGAGCCGAAACAAAAAAGATAACAAAGAAGAAAAAGAGACAATCAGAAGCAAGAAGCAAAGACCAATAGGTCACAAGCGAGAAGAAAACGCTAAACAAAACCTCAGCCGCCTAAGGAGAAGGCCGAGGGCCAGACACCCAAGGAGGGAAGGAGAAAAGATCGCGCAGCTTGGTCTTCATCCGGATCTACTCATTCTCCTCACGATCAACGAAGATGGAAGGGTCGAAGCCCCAGTTTCTCTCAAGCCTTCTATTTCTAGGGGTATTCGGGACATCAGAGAAGGTGAAAGCTTTGTCCTTGACCATCTTGATAATGTGATTTTTCATTGCAGCAAGAACCACTGCTTCGTCGCAGAATATGATAGCATTCCTCTTCTTCCAAATTAAGTAGCACATGGCAGCAAAAGAGTAACGAGCTAAGTTGTGAAAGAAATCATTGTCCTTTAGGAAGGAGGTAGCCCATTGGAGATTCTCCTTCCACGGCCTTAGGCGCCAAGGAAAGTTGCATCGAGAAGCCCAAAAATAAGTAATGGAAGCCGATATGTGGCAATCAAAAAACAAGTGATCTATAGAGTCAGGAACATCATTGTAGAAGGCACAGGTGGCATAATCAATTCTACCATAGGAAATGAGAAGTTCCTGGGTAGGCAAATGGTTTCTAGCAATCAACCAGAGATTGAATTGGAACCTGGGAGTGATGACGTTGTTCCAAATAAGCGAAGCCCAGGGCACTACGCTTCTTTTGGTCCTGAAGTGGTTCGAGGCAGATCCTACCGAAAAAGATCCGGACGGATGCCAACGCCAAGAAAACCGATCCGGAGCTTGGGAGAGCGTAGGGATAGAGAGACCCCAGCTCTCCATAATATTACGAAATGAAAGGCCCATAGGCGAAAGGAGATCAGCCACCACTGCATGCTTGGGTAGACCAGACCACTGAATAATAGGATCTGGCATAATAATATCAAAAATGCCTTTTGGGTGCCAATGATCAAACCATAACGAAGTGGAGCGTCCATTTCCAATCTTCCAAAGAAAGGAAAGCCGAGAGTCACTTCTTAATTGCAAAATTTTCTTCCAGGCCCAAGAGCAAATTTTAGGAGATGAAGCTTTCCAGAAGTTGTTCCTCTTTAAAAAGTTGGAATGAATCCAACGGCACCAAAGGGATTCTTTATTTGTGAACAGAATCCAAATGTGCTTCATCATAGACGCCTTGTTGCAATCTCTCAATTTTCGAATACCAAGTCCCCCTTCTTTTTTTGGTAGGCATATATCATCCCACGACACCTTTGACCCCCCCTTACCGAGGGCGGATCCTTTCCAAAGAAATTGCCTTAAAATCTTTTCAATGCTATTGAGAACCGAAACTGGCAATGTGAAAACACTCGACCAGAAGGTTTGGATGGAGTGCAAGACTGACCTGATTAACTGCAACCTTCCAGCAAAAGAGAGGAAACGATGAGCCCAAGATTGGGCTCTAGCTGTAATCCGATCAATAAGGGTGATGCAGTCAGCTTTCCCAAGCCTGGAGGATATGATAGGCACTCCCAGATAGCGTACTGGTAGTTTACCTTCTTGAAACCCAAAGGCTAAGGATATGGAGTTGCGAAGAGACGGAGAACCACCCGAGAGAAAAGTTTCGCTCTTGTTCTTGTTTGGAATCAAGCCACTCCATGAAGAGAACAAGTCCAAGCCTTTCTTCAGCAAGGTAATGGACGCCCAATCAGCCTGACTAAAAAGAAAGACATCATCGGCAAAGAAAAGGTGAGAAAGCTTGACCTCTTTGCACCGCCAAAAGTATTTGAATTTCTTGTGGGAGGTGCGAGCACTCAAAATTCCTGAGAATACCTCCATCACTAGGTTAAAAAGATAAGGGGACATCGGGTCGCCTTGTCGCAGGCCCCGTGTCACGCCCCGAACCTCGAGCGCGCCAACATCCCACCATGGTCATTCAAATGCGACCTTCCCAGGTAGTGTCGCCGACCCCATTCATTTCTTTATTGCGCAAGCGGAACGTATTATAAAACCCCTGACAATAAAATACGGGATAGAAAGGTAGGAAACCAAATCACAACATAACACTTCCATATTTCAACAGAATTACAAACAGAGGTCTGCGGCCAACAGTCTACAAAAGACCGGCCCTAAAAAAAGGAATTGTCCTACGACCTACAAGTCGGACACACTCTCCAATCGTTATGACTTCACTTTTGCAACTCCTCAAGGCCAACCAAAGCTATCTGGTCGCTCCGTCCACCAGGGACCTGAAATTTTAATCCCACAACCGGGATGAGACGATGTCTCAGCAAGTTCAACCCCCTAAACCCCTATTAGAAAGAAAATACGCCCCGGGTGGCCTAGCCACATCACACAGAAGACTTACCTCGCCTCAGCCTTCATCTGCAGGTTAGCACAATTTATATAATCCAATCACGTACAATTATGATAACCAAACAACCATGTCACCATCACATTATCCAGACAATTCAACCACTTGGATCGTCACAGCGATCAATCGACTCGGCCGATTACATGTCATTTTAGCAAATCAATCATTGCTCTCAACTACGGCCCTACTCGGCAAATTTGAATCAGTGGCATCACGGCCCCACTCGGCGCGACCTTTAATAGGTGGCAATTCACGGCCCTATTGGGCGCGACCTCCAATAGGTGGCATATCACGGCCTCATCGGGTACGACCTCTAATAGGTGGTTTATCACAGCCTCACTGGGCACGACCTCTCATAGGTGGTTTATCACGGCCTCACTGGGCACGACCTCTCATAGGTGGTTTATCACGGCCTCACTGGGCACGACCTCTCATAGGTGGTTTATCACGGCCTCACTGGGCACGACCTCTCATAGGTGGTATTTCACGGCCTCATCGGGCACGACCTCTCATAGGTGGTATTTCACGGCCTCATCGGGCACGACCTTTCCTAGGTGGTATTTCACGGCCTCACTGGGCACGACCTCTAATAGGTGGTCAATCACAGCCAATCTCCCATCAATTTCTACACTTAGGATTTCATAAAGAATCCCTATAAATCGCAATCACACTCAATTCATCACAACCAATCATCAATATCAAATTCTAAATACACAGCAACGATCAGCACGAAATTATGGGAGAATAAGGGTGCGCATGGATTTGTTTCTGTTCTTTTTTTGTTCCTGGGAACAGAAACAAAAAAAAGTGTTTCTGTTCCGGGGAACAGTTTTTGAACAAAAGAACACGTTTGGTAACGTTTGGTCCGGGAATAAAAAATGAACAGAAACACGTTTGGTAAATTTTATTATTTTTTTGTTTCTTTTAATTTTTTAAACATTATTTTTATTTTTTATTTTTCCTTTCTTTTTATTTTTTCTTTTCTTCGGCCGGTCACCGGCCTCCGGCGACCGGCCGACGGGGCCGGCAGCCTCGCCCAGCCACGGCGAGGCTCGCCGGCCCACGGCGAGGCCGAGCCTGGCCGTGGTTGGGCGAGGCTCGGCCTCGCCTTGGCTGGGCGAGCTCGGGCTCGCCCAGATCCGGCGAGGCCGAGCCTCGCCATGGCTGGGCGAGCTCGAGCTCGCCCAGATCCGGCGAGCCCGAGCCTCGCCGGGGGCCGGCGACGCTCGACCTCGCCGGATCTGGGCGAGCCCGAGCTCGCCCAGCCAAGGCGAGGCTCGGCCTCGCCGGATCTGGGCGAGGCCGAGCCTCGACGGCCGGTCGCCGGCCATGGCCGAGGCCGGCGACCGGCCAAAATGAAAAAGAAGAAAAAAAAGAAGAAAAGAAGAAGAGAGAGAAGAGTGATTTTTGTTCTTTTTTCCTTCCGAGAAGTGTTTCTTTTAGGAGAAACAACTTTTTTTTGTTTCTTTTTTCTGTTTCTATTTCGTTCCAGAAACAAAAAAACAAAAAAAGAACAGAAACGCAACCAAACGCGTTTCTGTTCCTTTTTTGTTCCCGGGAACACTTTCCGTACAGAAGTGTGCCGGAAACACTTTTTTGGAGTGTTTCCATGCACGCCCTAAGGTTCCAGAATAATTTTCGGAATTTATTAAATTTATTCCGAAAATTAATTAAATAATAATATCCATATATTTCACGGTCCACGCTCAATTTATAACATCCAATCATCAATTTCAAAATCCGAATGTACCGTAGCGACTGGCACGAAATTCTAAGCAACCGGGATCAAAAATAATTTTTCTGATTTTTTTTTAAATAATAATATTTTAATAATTTCGGATTATAATATAATATAATATTTTCCAGAATTTCGAAGCACTTAAATAATTCAAAACTAAAATCATTTTGTGTCACATCAAGGCTTAACTTTAATTAACTTCTTTTAACCTTTAATTAAACATACTTTAGATTAAACAAACATCTTAATCTAAATCATAATTAAATCAACTAAATTAACCACCTAAGCTTAATCAACATAAGCTAAGCACACCTAAAGCATAATTAACCCTCTAAGCGAGATTTAGTAAGCTAAACTCACCGAATTAGCGAGCCGAGCGGACCAAAACGACGGGGACGACGCGAGGATCGACTTTCCTCAAAGCGGGCTGAGCATCCGGGCTCGGGAAGGCGGCCGAAACGGGCCTAACATCCGCTGAAATACCCATTTTGCTCACTGCTGTCCGCGGCGGTTCAAGGCTGAGAGAGGGCAGATCCGGCGTCGGCTTGTGTCGGAAACGGGCGGAGGAGATGCGGCGGTGCCGTGCGGCCATCGGCGGGGTCTCGCGGTGGCCGGAGGTGGCTGAATCGCGGCCTGGGTTGGCCTGCGAAGCTGCTGGAGACGAGGGCGAGCAGGGACGACGGCGTGAAGGAAGGCGGAGGCGCGCGGCAGCAACGGCGCGCAAGGACGGCGAGCGGCGGTGGAGCGCGGCTACTCCGGCGGTGCTGCTAGCCTCGCTGTCTTCGGCTTGCAGATTTGCTGGGGACGTCGAGCACGAGCAGGAGAGACGGAGGCGGTGCGACGACGAGCGGGCGGTGGCAGCAAACGGCGTGTGGCGGCGCTGAACGGTGGAGGCGAGCGGCCGAGCGAGCGGCGAAGGGGTGGCCGGTCGAGCGGTCGGCTTGGCTGGTTCCGGCCGAAGCTCTCCCCCCTCTCTCTCCTCTTTCTCTCTCTTCCCAAGCTTGAAGGTGATGTTGATAGGTGGGAGGGAAAAACCCCACTTTATGAGGGCCAATGGGCTCTTGCCACTTGTCAACGCCCTATTCGCTTGGCTTCAATCAGCATGACATCACCCACATGATGTCATCTTCCACTATCTCCTCTCCCACAACATTCTTCAATGGGTGCAATATCATTTCCGCCGGGGTCCAATTCTTGTACACTAATTTCTCCAATTCCATTCAATTCTCTTCCAATTGAGTCCAATTGAAGTTCATAAAATTAATCCAATGTCACCACACTTCAATTTACATCTTCACTTGTCCATAGAACCAACTTAAGTCCCAAAAGCAAGACCAAATGCGGGCCTACTAATTTCTCGAGCCAAAATAGCCATTCTCTGATTTAATTTCTGAAATATTCTGATTACATGAAAAATCTTCCGAAGATGAGTTAATGATCCTGAAATGATTTGTGACACACCCAGACTTCCAATTTCTAAATTCGATCTCAATTCCACGGTTAATTTCACTTTGGCACGATACTAGCGCGGCCCAACCTACCGGGTAGCCTTTAGAAATTTTCACGCATTTGACCTGTGGTTGATCATCTCAAGCCACAATGTACATCTTTGAAACATTGGCGACTTTCGGTTGTCGGGGTAATCTCAAGGTTTCAAATACGAACACAGGGTACCCAATCGATAGAAAAATCGGTCCAGTGCCTATCGACAAGAATTGTGTGATCTGGTGGAATCACCCACACCTGATCACATGCCTCTGTCGAGTTGACCTATCTCCGATCTCTAATTGATTTTTAATTGTGCCGTAATGACCCTTGCAGATTAGCTCGGTCGAAAGATCGCTTCCTGGTCAAATTCTCAAGTCTGATGCATTAGAAACTCTTAACAGCTTCACCCGATAGACTAGTTTCCACATGAGTGGCCAACTCAAGGAAAAGAACTATATGCGTGCCAACGAAATGCCCGTCTCAATTTATTGCAAATAGAATCGGAAAAATCGGGATGTCACACCCCGGCCACCAGGAAAGAACCCATGAAGTTCTCCATTGATTGATAAAGAGTATTTCGGCGTCCGAACGCATATCATGATCAACCGGATCAGGAAATCAGGAAAGTCAAAGGCTTCTAGAGTTAGCTGAAGAAAATCCCAATCAACCGTGTCGTAGGCCTTTTGAAAATCAACTTTCACAGCACATTTAGGGAGGTACGGGTCAAGGTGAAATCCAGCAAAGACTTCCTGAGCTATCAATATATTATCCCTTATCCTTCTACCCTTAATAAAAGCATTTTGGGAAGGATCAACCACTTCGTTCAAGACAGTAGCAAGGCGATTAGCCAAGATCTTAGTAATGACTTTGTATATAGTATTACAACAAGCAATGGGTCTGAAGTCAGAGACTGCACAAGCATTAGGCACTTTAGGTATCAAGGCGAGGAAAGTATTGTTTACCTCTCTTAAGAGACGACCTGAAGTGAAGAATTCCTGGACCGCCTCTATGACAGAAGGGCCAACAATCTCCCAATTATTCTTAAAGAATTCCGCCGTGAAGCCATCGGGGCCTGGAGCTTTGCCTCTAGGGAGAGAGAAAACAGTATCCCGAATTTCCGAATCAAGAATCGGGCTAGAGAGGGAACTAACCTGGTTCGTAGATAAGGGTTTTCGAACGAACTCTTTAACCTCTTGTAAGGAAGGCTTGGATAGGGACGAATGAGGAGCAAGCAAGTCCTCAAAGTAAGAGACAAAAACCTGCGGGACCGTATTCATGTCCGTGATCAACTCGCCCGATATATTTTTAACCGAGCGGATTCTATTTCTGAGTTGCCTTTTTTTTTTACGGAAAGGTGAAAGAATTTGGTATTCCGATCACCTTCCTTAAGCCACCGAACTCTGGATTTTTGTCTGAAGAAAGATTCCTCATCTCGGCGCAGGTCCACAAAAATTCCACGGCTTGTCTTCTCAAGATCGGCCAACCCTGAGTTGTTTGGATCAAGTTGAAGGTCATTTTGCACGAGCCGAAGGGCTTCTCTAGCTTCCTCTGTCTTGAAGAAATATTGGAAAAGGCTTCTCTATTTAGTTGCTTCAGACTACCTTTGAGCACTTTCAGTTTGGAGACAAGCCTGTACATGGAGAATCCAATAACTGGTGTCTCCCAAGCCTGTTGAACAATGGATGAGAAATTCGGATGGTCTGACCAATAATCAAAAAATTTGAAGGGTCTTCTTTTAAAAATCGGATTAAGAAGTCTGACAACCATAGGAGAATGGTCTGAAATGCCCGGGTTCAGGAATGATGCCTCCAAGAAAGAAAAATCCATGTTCCATTTGGAGTTAACCAATACCCGGTCGATTTTCCTCATCTTTCTTGTTAACCCAGAAGAAGTCGACCAAGTGAACCGAAATCCAACATATCTAAGGTCCTCCAATTCAGATTGAGCTAAACAGTTAGCAAATTCATCAAAATAAGGAATCCAGGTGTTGGTGCCTCCGAACCGGTCAGAGGGATCCTTTATGGCATTGAAATCCCCGGCCACTAACCAAGCCGAATCCTGGAGAATAGTGCTCATATGTAGGAGATCGTCCCAAAGAGGCCGATGACGGGAGAAGGTATGCTCCCCATAAACTACAGAGACACAACAACACTCGCTAGATAGGTTGATCTTTAGACGACCATGAACAGCCTGGTCATTGATCGCCAAGGTATCAAAACTAACGACATCGGGGTTCCAACCAACCCATATCCTACCCCGACTAGAGAAATCGTAGTTTGCAATCCAATTCCAGCCATTTAGCAAAGAAGATGACATTGAATCAAAGTTAGCTGCTGAGACTTTCGTCTCAATAAGGCCAACGAAGCATAAGTTATATTTGAAGACAAAACTCCTAACTTCGGCCCGCCTCAGGGGGTCATGGGGGCCTCTAATATTCCAAAAGAAAAAGAAAAAGGACTACAGTGTCGTCTTTTTCGCAAGGGCTCTCCTGCCCGCGCCAGCCCGTGCCCGCGCCAGCCACTGCGCTGGCACCACGACGCCGGACACCGTCGCGCTTCGCCACCTCGCCACCTCGCCGTTCGCTCTTCTCGCCCACCATCAAGCGCAACCCAGCCCCAACGCCAGCAGATCTGTGGTCCCCTGCAGCAGCCGCAACCCGAGTGCTCCAGCTCCGCCTCTGCCGTCGCCGATCTGCAGCACCAGAAGTCTCGGCACTCCTGCTCGCCTTCGCCCGACGCCACCGGAGACCACACCGCCCCTGCTCGCCTCCGCCTCAGCCGCGACGCAGCAGCTTTCCCCTCCGAGCGACATTCGCGCCTGCAGTCCCCTGTTCGCTGCTGACCCGCTCGCCGCCAATGCGCCTGCTGTGTCTTCTTGCCGGAATTCCTCGCCAGCGACTTCCCGTGCCAGAACTCCGAAACGGTTGCCAAGCTCGGTTTGGAAGAAAAAAGAAAAGAAAAAATCAAATTAGGTAGATTTAATTTATTTTATTATGCAGATTTATTTTATCTATATTTTATTTATTGTATCTTGTTTTCTTTATTTGAAATGTTTCCCTATGCATAACTAGAAATTATGACATGTCACTCGATTCGCAACCGCACCTGAATTTGTTATTTTATCTATAAGGCTTTAGATAAAATAATTAATTAAGCAGGAATAAAATTGATACTTTGATCTTTAAGGCTTAAGATCAATTTATCAATTTTACTAGCGAAATATTATCCATTGATCTGAACGATATATGATATCTTTGGTTTGGCTTGTCTTGATTGGTTTGTTTATTTTGAAATATGTTTGAATTAGAATATTGCATGGTTTAGGGTTATCTTGCATGTTTAGGGTAGGATTTTTATTATTTCGAATTTTTAAAAATTAAAAATTAAAAATTAAAAAATTAAAAAATTAAAAAATTAAAAAATTAAAAAAGGAAGTCAAATCAATTTGTTTAGGTTGCTAGTTTTTTTTTTTTTTTAACTTGGAATGCATGTTTAATTATTTGGCATTTATTGATTTATAAATTAAAAAAGGAAAAAAAAGAAAAAAAATTATCATGCATATGTCATGTAGAATTAGGGTATATTTTGTATATCATTGCATATTATGGTAAAATCGCACTTAGTTTAGTTTTAGATAATATTTTTCTTAGTTTATTATAAGTTTAGGTATTTTCTTAAATAGATTGCATTTTAGGATTATTTGGGTTAAGATAATATTTTAGTTTAAATTAGGATTTAGCTCAACTCTACAACTTTTAGTGCCATATCTTCCAAAACTCAGTTGTGTACCGTTCAGTTCGCAACCCCTACTACATCTACCTTTATGATATTTACTATATTTCGTACGTTTCGGATATAGCATGTCCCCCTAATTCCTAATACAAATTGAATAGGATCTTCATCTAATTAGATAATTTTCACTTTTTTTTTTTAATTTCGAATTTCATAAAAAAAAATACAAAAAAATGTCTTAGAATAAATTAGTTTCAATCTCTAGGATATATTGCATTCTTTTTTTTTTTAAAAAAAAGAAAGAAAATAAAATAAAAAATGTCATGTGCATGTCATTAGGATTAGATTCATGAAATGCATGCCATTTAGTGATTGTTGGTAGATCCATTTAATTAGAAATTGCATTGCATATTGTATAATTTTCATTAATCAAGTGAGAATACGAAAAAAAAGGAATTGCGTGTTAATTAGAAATCATATCTAGGGTTGTTGATGTGGATTTTGAATTAACATTGCAGATACTTTCGTTGCTTCAAGGTAAGTTTTGCATTTTATTCATTGTTTATTTGGGTGTTAAACTGATGGTTTGTGCACCCACATGATAACCTTACATGTTAGGGAGATAAATTAAAATCAATTCAAGCTGCTTACCAAATATTTTTCAAAATAAAAAGAAAGGTATCGAAAGGGCATTAGGGAAGTCTAGTGTAATTAAGTCCCCGTACTCAAAGTCTCTGGTTCGTAGGAGTAAAATAATCCTCCCATTATTTTACTTGAGTTTCTAATCGACCCACCAAGAATAGATTAGTGGCGACTCCTAAATAAAACCAGTTTACATGTTAAGAAATTTGAACTTAAGTCGCGAATTGGTATGAGCTTGGGAGAGCCTGAGTTAAGTCTAGGCTTAACAATCCATTAGCCAAATTTTACGCGGTTCACTCGAAAAATTGGTCGCGACATAAATTACAAAGGCAAATGGAGCCTTTGCTCTCTAGTCCCTAACAGAACAAAAAAGGAAGGGTAAGAGAACTAAGCCCTTAATTTTAAGGAAAGAACAATCTAATAATTGAGTAATGTAGATGTATTGCAATTCAACCACATTGATATTATAGTGCAAAAAATAAAGCCCATGTATAGGATAGGCGACACTGCAACATCAACCATCAATAGTGTCATTGTGCTTAAACTTGTAAAACAATTGCAGCTCCCCTGAAGAAAACATGCTCTCAAATTCTTAATTTGCGAGATATTCATGAATTAGAGCCAATGTGCACATTGCATACGCGTATCCAAACATATTATAAAAAAAAAATCCCAAGAAAGCACTAGAAATGCTACAAGAAAAATACCGAATTTGTCTCCATCGTCGTACTGTCGGAAGCTTATGTTCTATCAGCATTTTGGTTCTCCACATCAATCGCAACTCCATCAGAATCATCGTCCTCAGAATCATCAGCCACAATTTCCCGATCAGCGCTATGCATGCTCTCCACCAAAGCAACGTCCTCTTCGCCCTCTCCATTAACCACAATTGATGGTGGCCTATCCGGTGAAGCCTTCTTGACCTATGGCCTCCTGCTTCCAGAACTAGTAGTCATCCACACATGAAACAAAAAAAAAAAAAAAGAGAATCCCGAACACGCGCCATGGAAACCGAGGAAATCAGCCAGTTGGTGGAGCACTTGAGGCCGCGCTGTCTCATCTTGCAGGAGGCGGGGAGAAGCTGGCGGTGGCGGCGAGGGGTCGGGGAAGCGAAGGTTCGCAGGAAACTCGAGTCCCTCCGGCACGACCTGCTTAGCCCCCGGCTCAGCAAGCACCCGGACATCATCGTCTTTCATTAGGATGTTCTCGATCTTGTTGAACCACGAGCCCCAAGTTTGGAGATGACGACGACTCGTTTGTTGAGGAGCAAGCACCGATGACATCGCTGGCCCCAGGGAGGTCGCTGAAGAAGCCGTTGAGGTTGATGTGAGACATCACGTCATCCACCATCAGAACACAAGGGAAAAAAAAAACAACAAAAAAGGGGGGGGGGGAAAGAAGATGAAGGTGACGATGGGAGATCTTTACAAAAACATCTGATTTGCTCGCGGTGGTTTACCGGTCGGAAAGAGGGAGGGAAGAGAGAGAGGGAGGTCGCAGTCCTCTCGCCAGTCCCGTGCAGTGGTTCGTCCATTGCTCGCGGTCCTCTCGCCGGTCTCGTGCGGTGGTTCGTCGGTTGGAAAGAGGGAGGGTAGAGAGAGAGAGGGAGGTCGTGGTCCTCTCACCAGTCGGAAAGAGGGAGGGTAGAGGGAGGGAGCTAGGTCTCACTATCCTGTAACCGGTCCGGTGCGATGGTTCGTCGGTTGTTGGCAGTGGTTCACCGGTCGGAAAGAGGGAGGGCACAGAGAGACTGGGAGGTCGCGTCCTGCTCGTCAGAGAGAGAGAGAGGGAGGGTAGAATGAGAGAGCTCGTCGGAAAGAGAGAGGGAGGGAGGGTAGAGTGAGGAGTGTGCAAAAGGTGGGCTAGGTCTATAGGAGAGAGAGCAGAGGAGGGGGAAAAGCGAATTTTGAATCTCTGACCTCATTTACACGTGGCTCCACGTGTCGCCTTCTGAATGATGATACATTTGGCCTACGTGGAGTGTAAAACCCACCTAATATTTTCTCGAGGAGGGGGAAGAGCGAATTTTGAATCTCTAACCCCATTTACACGTGGCTCCATGTGTCGCCCTCAAAATGGTGATACATTTGGCCTACGTGGAGTGTAAAACCCACCTAATATTTTCTCGAGGAGGGGGAAGAGCGGATTTTGAATCTCTGACCCCATTTACACGTGGCTCTACGTGTCGCCTTATGAATAGTGATACATTTGGCCTATGTTGAGTGTAAAACCCACCTAATATTTTCTCGCGTGGGATGTGGACAAATTAGTGCGTTGAAACTAAGAATATTATTTTACTGAATATAATTAATCAGTATTTCGAGACCGTAGTTAAGAAAATCCATGGGACAGTACCCTATTAACCAATCGATTTTGTCCCAAACAAATTTTCGACAAGCATTTTTTTTTATAGTAGCCACCAAAAATCATAAATTATATCCGCTATGATAGAATCACATGAAATTTTTTATTGTGACATAAAAATTTCTGAAATATACTCATTAGGACACATTTACTTTCCATCAAGATTCCATTAGATTATTTGTCAACCAAAGTAAAGTCGTACTTAATCTCACACGTGTTATGTTAACATTATTTGTTTTCTAGAGTCAATGTAGGCCCAATTTTTAATAATTCTAATCTTTTGCGGAACAAGTTCATACAAGGGGATCAATTTGGGAGAAGAAATAGAGACATGGGATGTGGACAATTTATTGTATTGAAAATAAGAATATTTCTTTCTTAAATATAATTAATCAGCGTGTAGAGAGACCATGTTAAGAAAATCCATGATACAGTCTCCTACTAACCGATTGATTTCATCACAATTTTTTTTTTGACAAGCATCCTTTTTTTTTATTTTTTGGTATAACAGAACATTGGTATTTGAGAAATCATTTTTCTTCGAAGAATCTAGACTATTTGGAGACGAAATAAGTCGCAAAAAATCTTAAATTATATCCATTATGACATATGTTTCATGAATTTTTAATTGTGGGATAAAAAAGCCCAAACTATATCTATTAAGATACATTTACCTTCCGTTAGATAGTTTGACAGCCAAAATGAGGTCATTTTTATTTTGTTTAAGTCACGTGTATGTTATATCAACATTGTTTGTTTTTTAATATTCATGTAGCTAGATTTTTAACGATTCTGATCTTTTGTGCAAGAAGTTCATATAAGACGATCGATTTGGGAGGGGAAATTGAGGCATTGGATGTGGACAAATTAGCACATCAAATCATTAAGAGAATCCGCGGTATAATCTCCTATTAACTATTGATTTTGTACCAAAAGAATTTTCCACATGCATCCTCTTTTTTTTTGGGTATAGCAGAACATTGGTACTTGAGAAATCATTTTTGTTCCAAGAATCTAGACTATTTGGAAAGAAAAAAAGTCACCAAAAATATTAAATTATATTCATTATGATAGATTTATCATAAATTATTAATTGTGACATAAAAAACCTCAAACTATACATATTATGACACATTTACTTTTTGTTAGATGATTTGTCAACCAAAATAATGTCATTTTTATTTCATCTAAGTCACATGTGCAATATATTAACATTGTTTGTTTTCTAATGTTCATGTAAGTAGATTTTTAACTATTATACTCTTTTGTGCAATAAGTTTGTATAAGAGGATCAATTTGGGAGGGGAAATCAAGGCATGGGATGTGTAAAAATTAAAGTATTGAATCGTTAAGAAAATCCATGGTATAATCTCCTATTAACAAATCGATTTTGTCTCAAAAGAATTTTCGGCATGCATCTTCTTTTTTTTTTTTTTTTGGATATAGCAGAATATTGGTATTTGACAAATCATTTTTCTTCCAAAATTCCAGACTTTTAGGAAAGGAAAAAAGCCAACAAAAACCATAAATTATATCCACTTTGACAATTTATCATAAACTTTTTATTGTGACATAAAAAGCCTCAAAATGTACCTACTTGGACACATTTACCTTCCGTCAAGGTTCCATTAGATGATTTGTTGGCCAAAACAAGGTCATTTTTATTTCACTTAAATTACGTATGTGTTATGTCAACACTATTTGTTTTCTAACTTCTATCCAAGCAAATTTTTAATGATTCTGATCTTTTGCGCAACAAGTTCATATAAGAGGATCAATTTGAGAGGGGAAATAAAGACATGGGACGTGGACAAATTAGCATATTGAAAATAAGAATATTTATTTATTAAACATATTTAATCAGTGTCTTAAGACCCTCATTAAGAAAGTCCATGGTATTGAGGGTAGGATTGCTGGAGATGGCCAGCGAAGGTCACTAATCTTAGGCGAGGGTGGCTAGTCCTCTTAGCCCTTGGGTGATGGCGAGGGCCGACAAGGCTCACCCAAATCTGAGTCGAGGGTGCCCACATTTGCTGGCCTTTGGCGATGGTGCTGGCATTGCCCCTCTGGTAAGGGCTTTGCTATTCTTTTTTTACAAAATTTTAATAAATTTTACCCTTACATTTTAAATCTAATTTAAGTAATATTTTAAGGAGACTGTCATAAAAAAAAATGCCCCATATGATAGAGAAAATAATTGTAAAAATGCAATGTTGTTATTTTTCGTTAGCCAACTTAAACAAGTTAATGGAAGAACTTGCATGAATTTGACAAATTTTAGAATTTAATTGTACTTTTTGAAAATTTTAGGGCGCAATTGCATTTTCATAACAAATTTTAGAACTTCTAGTACACTTATCACATAATTAAATTATTGGTTTGTCATATTTAAACTTCTCCTTGATCATTTATCCTAAATTTTAACATATGGACAGATGAAAATATCTTTAAATGATGTAGTTTATTTTCAACAATCTTAAATATATTCTTAAAATATATGTTCTTATATTGAATGATATAATTAATCGATCTTAGTGCAGTTGCATTAGAGCGTTGTGAGATTTTCAATTCAGAATCAAAGGTCACATATTCGGTTCCAATCGTTAGATCAAGACCACTACACAATTCTAAGACTTGAACTTAACCAGTCATCCAAATCTCGTGCCACCGTGGGCGCTAGGGGATATTTAGTTCTATGTTTGCAGAAGGATAAAATGATTCATTTAAGTTGATGTTTTGTTTGGAGTTGCAAATGGTTTATTTTGGAAAGTGAATAATCAAATTCATATGAGTGCAGCACCTGGAGATGGTATTTACGATTATTCCAAAATTGTATAGCCATATATAAACATTTTTTTGTTTCTTTAATTAATAATCGGTCCGACTTATTAGTTGTTTTGCCTTATTTGAGGGATAATACCGGAGTCATGCATAAAGTTTTTTATTTTTATTTTGAATGATTATTACTTTCACTTTTTCTTTTCAAATCACGTGGCACAAATGCTGTGACTTTGTTTGATTTCAAGCATCCCAAACTTTCAAAAGCATATAAAATGAGAACACGTAATATTTTTTTTTTGAAAACTTAAATAATGTTTTTGAAATTTTCAAAAAGAAGCAAAAACACTTGCATCTTCAATTTTAGGGACAATACCATGAAAAACCCAAATTAATACATTTGCGATCAATTTAATCTAAATTATTTTTAACCACCAAAATTCCAAACCGATATAATTGTGATAAATTTATCTATTGTTAATTTCCATTAATTTTTATTGTCAAATTTCCAAGTTGGATTGCACGTAGTAATTGACAGATGCACCTATTATCAGTTTGTGATTTTTTTATAATGTTAATTTGATTTAACATAAATTATTTGAGGGTAAATTTATCATAAATGTATTTATTTAGGATTTTTGGTTATCAAAAAAATTAATTTAGAATATATTTATTATAATTATATTATTTTGAAGTTTTGATGATTAAAGAATTAATTTGGATTTTGTCTAGTTTGAAATTTTTCGTAATATTAACTTAGATAAACTTCCAAGTTCATAAGTAAAGAAAAACCCTTCCGTCAAACTAATCCTTATCTCTACTTAATCCATCCGTTCCCGTCCCCTCTCGTTTTCTCTCCCAAGCCCCAAAAAGTCAAAGCCGACGACGAGGTTTTCCAAGTCAAAATCTCTCTCTCTCTCTCTCTCTCTGTGCAGCCAGGCACGGCAGCTCTGGGGGCGGACGCCGGCGGAGCAAAGCGGCGACCAGGGGAGCGGCTGCAAGACGACGTCCACGATCTCCATCCTCTGTAAGGTATCCGCACGTGTAGCCGAAGGGTTGTTCTGTTCGATTTTTTCTTCTCTTTCTTTTGGGTTCTAGTTGTTCCTGGCGAAAGTTTAAGTCGGAGGTTCCAACGATCGTTAGATCTCAGGTTCAGTCATTACAAATCGCCATCTTGTCATGCTCTCGGTTGGACCGTTTCTTTTGTTTTTCCCAGCAAAGAGTAGGGATTTGATTATGCTGGTTTGAGGGTACATGAACTGGTAGTTGATGGTTTCTTCAGGTCGGAAAAAATCTCGGGCTCGACTGCTTCGATGAAACGCGAATTTAGAGGCTAGAAGTTGGTGTAATTCTGTTGATCATTCTCTTGAAGGAATGTTGACGGATCCCTAGTCCCTAGCTAATGTTTTTGGACCCTTTTAGTGGGTGATAAGTGAGCAGGGGATATGATTTGGTTGTGTTCTTCGTTTAATTTCGCAGAATTACTTGAAAGATGCCTCCACAGAAGATTGAAAGTGGACACAAGGACACGGTCCATGATCTGGCGATGGACTACTACGGTAAGAGACTGGCCACGGCGTCGTCGGACCACACCATTAACATTGTTGGAGTCAGCAACTCGGGATCTCAGCATCTTGCCACCCTGACTGGCCATCAAGGACCCGTTTGGCAGATATCTTGGGCTCATCCGAAATTCGGGTCTTTGCTTGCTTCGTGCTCGTATGACGGGCGGGTCATCATATGGAGAGAAGGTAATCCAAATGAGTGGACGCAGGCACGCGTATTTGAAGAGCACAAATCATCGGTCAATTCCGTTGCTTGGGCTCCTCATGAACTCGGCCTTTGTCTGGCTGGTGGTTCGTCCGATGGGAATATTTCGGTGTTCACTGCTAGACAGGACGGCGGTTGGGATATTTCAAGGATCGATCAGGCTCATCCAGTCGGGGTCACCTCCGTCTCGTGGGCCCCTTCGACCGCCCCTGGTGCACTTGTTGGTTCTGGCATGATGGAACCTGTTCAGAAGCTCTGCTCAGGTGGTTGTGATAACACCGTGAAGGTGTGGAAGCTCTACAACGGGGTCTGGAACTTGGACTGCTTTCCGGTGCTTCAGATGCACACTGACTGGGTGAGGGACGTTGCCTGGGCACCCAACTTGGGCCTTCCGAAATCGACTATCGCAAGCGCATCGCAGGACGGGAGGGTCATCATATGGACCGTGGCCAAGGAAGGGGATCAATGGCAGGGGAAGGTTTTGTACGATTTTAGGACTCCGGTTTGGAGGGTCTCGTGGTCCCTGACCGGTAACATTTTGGCGGTGGCAGACGGAAATAACAATGTCACCCTTTGGAACGAAGCCGTTGATGGTGAGTGGATCCAGGTTTCAACAGTCGAGCCATAGGATTCAGTTTGTGGTTATCCTGTTGAACTGCTTTTAGCTGCGCAATGTGCATAGAGAACGATTTGCCAACATAGTCGAACCCGCGAACATGCTTGGGTTTACTTCATAGATGAATTTATGTTCTTTCTGGGCCGGTAGAGATCCTTTAAATTGTTCTTGCTTTGCGGCTAGATATCCTTATGAGCGAAGTTTGAATGATAAGTGGCGCCAGACTTTCTACTCACCCTTTTTCGTCAGCCATGTTTTGAGCGATGCTGGGACCAATTTGGCCTGAATAGTTGGTCTCAATGGCTTGTGGATTTGCACCGGCTGTTTACCATTGAAACTTGTATGACCTATTGCTGATGAACTTCTTAATCTGCTCAGAAGGGTGATCGTTTAGATATATGTGTGACCCAAGTGGAGGTGGTAAACGGGTGGCTCGACTCGAATGTGGATTGGGTCGTATTTGGGTTATAAGACCAAATCGACCTGGTTAACTGGGGATGGGCACTTGGCACATGGCAGGGCGGGCCGGGGCGCGCCTCTCCCAACGATTGTCCTTGGCAATCGTTTCTTGTGGTGGAAAACTGCCTCCTTTGGGTCGGGTCGGGGCTCAACGGGGTGGCAGGCCTGAACCCTTGCCCATTGCTAGGGGTGTAAATGGGTCGGGTCGGGTCGGGTTTTGATGTTACCCGACCCGACCCAAAACATAAGGGTCACATGCTGTGACCCGACCCGACCCGACCTGAAACACATTAGACTCGGATCGGATCGGTTCGGTTCGGGTCGGGTTTCCGAGTTTTTTTTTTTTCCTGATGATGATGATACCGTGTCTACAACTGAGAAAATTCCAGAAACGCAGGACTTTGTATCAGCATGTTTGTGGCTACAGCTGATTAAGGCAATTATCGGTCATTTAACTCAAACTCTCTTTGCTTCTAGGCTGCAACAAATTTGAAATTCACAAAGATGACCTCGTTGGCCTCTTTCTACATTCTTATAAGGAAGAAAGGACACAAATGAAGCTCCAAAGATGCTTTTCAAGTTAGATTCACATCAGTGACAGAAACAACCACTCTATGAACACAAAAGGAGAGCTCTATCTGATTAACATATCGACCAAGGTTTTATATAGATATAGTTGGACTCTTGCAATAGGAACTATAATATACTTAGTATTCATGGAGGACTCAAGCTTCCAGTAAGTAGACATGCCGCCTTTAGATCGTAATAAAAGAGACCATGGAGTTTCACACACAAACCATTCCAACACCTTGAAGATGTGTAACAAGGATATTCACACTTCCCATATTCTGAATTTGCAGCGCATATTTCAGAAACCTTCCTTGAGTGCATTCGTTGATTTCAGACTGCTTTAGTCCAAACCAAAGTCCGTCCAACCATCTAACGCACTAAAAAGCACTTGTCATCTCACCAAGCTGGACCCTCGCTTTCGATAATGTGCTGGACTCTAATTCATGATTCACAACATTGTCCATTTTGAAGCTTCAGAGTAATGGCAATTATTCAAACAAGCAGGATCACAAATATTGAGGGCTGCAACTACTTGTTCATTGTAACATCCAGGCCATATCAAACTAGATGTCAACTTATACAGATTTTACCTTGTGCTCATAATTTCTTCATGAAATCCTCAATCCTCTCAGCAGCATCATACATGTTCTTCTGTCTCACTTCATCCAGCATCAAACGACATGTCTGATACCTTGGAGTTATTTCTTGACCAACCATCTCGTCAAACAGAAGGTAAGCCCAATCAGCTTTGTCCGCTCTGCATAACCCACGAATTAGAAGTGTGTATGCTGAGACATCCAAACTGAGGTGATGCTTGTTGAATTTCAAACCGTGTCTACAACTGAGAAACGAGCAGAGGACAGCAGCCGAGCTGACCCATAAAGATTTTTCACCACTCCAGACTCCAAAATTCCCAAATTCCATCACTGACGGCCATCGCAATCCCGAACGAAATCAAAAGGATCCTCTTTTGCCATCCTTTTCCCCTCGCGAAAGAACCCAAAAAAAGAAGAAGGAATAAACCATACCCGCTGAGTTCGGAGAGTGCTTGGCGGGCAAAGCGCCCTCCAAGTTCTCCACCCGGAAGGTGTCGAAGAAGAAGGACGCCGAAGCTCCTCGCGGATCGAGAAATCGATGGAGGCACGGACCTGGGGGGTTTTCGGCGACGGACGGCGACGATCGACTGATTCGGCGGCGACTAGGGTTCCGGCGTTGAGACGAGGGGTGGTGACGGCGACGGCGAGGCGAAGGCGCGTCGATCAGAGGAGAGGCCGAACTGGCAGTCGTGAGCGAAGGCACAGTCGTCGGAGAAGAAGGCGGAGCTGAGAAGGAAATGTTTGTGTTTGACGGTAAAGAAAGATGAGAACGTGTTTACTGTTTGTGTTTGTTGCTAGTTTGGAAGTAGGACTTAACGTGTTTCGGGTCAAACAATGTTCCAATCCTGACCCGACCCGAAACATATTTCTTTACTTGTTTTATTTGTGTTACTCGAATAGTATCAAGACCCGAAACATGTATTATACTTATTTCGTGTTCGAGTCGTGTTCCATCTATAACCATAATTCTTATTTTGAATTTGGCCTTCAGTGCATTTGTTAAACATCCTTTAAAGAAGATATGATTTTCAATGCAACGTATTTGCTTGTGATATGTGTGATCAATATATTGAAAATCGAAATATTTCCTCTTATTTAGAATGCTTAACAATTGTTCATAGACAATTGTTAACAAGATGCTTCTTATACGATAGCTACTCCACTCTTATTGTTGCCGCCGCTGCCACCGCCGCCGTTCCATTGCTACCTTAATCCTAGTGAAATTTTCGTAAACACCATGATACGAAAAATTCCATTAATTTATAAATGGAAAAGCCTTGCAGTGGGATGCCCTGTAAAACATAGAACTAAGGGTCTGCATGGAAACGTTTATCGTTTCTGTTTCTGAACACTTTTTTTGTTTTTTTGTTCCTGGGAACAAAAAAAGAACAGAAACGCGTTTGGTTGCGTTTCTGTTCTTTTTTTATTTTTTTGTTTCCGGAACACAAAAAGAACAGAAATGAGAAACAAAAAAAAGTTGTTTCTTGTTCTAGAAACGATTTTAAAGAAACGCTTCTCTTATTCTCTCTCTTCTCTTTTCTTCTTCTTTTCTTCTTCTTTTTTTCTTCTTTTTTCTTTGGCCGGTCGCCGGCCTCAGCCATGGCCGGCGACGCCGTCGAGGGTCGGCGACCTCGCCGGAGCATCGCCGGCCCTCGGCGAGGCCGAGCTCGCCCAGCCAAGGCGAGGCTCAGCCTCGCTCGAGGGGAGATCTTCGGCTAGGGTTCCGGCGAGGGGCTCCGGAGGACGGTGCGACGGCGACGCGGCACTAGAGGCTTCGGGATTGACACGGGGCGACGCGGGCAAAGACTGGCGGACGGTGTCGCGAATGGCGTGGTGAGATCGGGACGGCGTCGAGCTGCAGGCTTCGGGGCGGCGCAACAATAGCGTCTGCGGAGGAGGCTGCTGCTGGGGGCACGAATCTGCAAGCGGAGTGGCGGCGAGCGGTGGCGTCACGAGGAGTAGCGGTAGGCGAGATCTCGGTCGGTGTCGCAGGCGCAGGTGCTCGGCTTCGACGGCAGGGCGGCGAGGCTCGGCCTCGCCCGCACCGGCGACGCCGAGCCTCGCCTTGGCTGGGCGAGCTCGGGCTCGCTCAGATCCGGCGAGGCCAAGCCACGCCCAACCACGGCGAGGCTCGGCCTCATCGGGGGCCGGCGAGCCTCACCGTGGCTGGGCGAGGCTGCCGGCCAAAAGAAGAAAAAATAAAAAAGAAAGGAAAAAATGGAAAATAAAATTAAAAAAATTAAAAAAATTAAAAGAAACAAAAAAAGAATAAAATTTACCAAACGTATTTCTATTCATTTTTTATTCCCGGAACAAACGTTACCAAACGCGTTTTTTTGTTCAAAAACTATTCTCCGGAACAGAAACATTTTTTTTTTATTTCTGTTCCCTGGAATAAAAAAAGAACATAAATATTACCATGCAGCCCTCAGATCCTTCACCTTAGGACAAGTAGAATTCTTAAGACGAGTTGAAAAGAACGCCGCATGTCTGCCGTGTAACAATGTAGATCTATTCGTCGGTCACCGCTAAGATGCTGAATGTGATGGCCAGACCCCAACCTCAAACCTCAGGGAAATTACTCCCACCAGCGCCGCCGATCGCTGAAGCTGCTCTCCACCTTTGCGCATAGCTCGCTCGATCATGTTCGACCTTCTAGAGCCATAAAGTTCATCGGGAACGCGACCTCCACGAGACATGAGAGATCGATAGAAGCAGTGTGAGTGGCAATCGGTTTACGATGGCTTCGCAAATTTCAGAAAGACCTGCCACACTTATTACTTAGCAGAGTTGAAATTTGGTTATAATAGAAACCTGTTCAAGACACATTCTGTCGAGCCTCATCGTTTGAGGACCCATTTTAATTTGTTTTACATAATTGTCGAATTATGGAACTAAATATGTCCTTAATGTTGGAGAAAACTTCCTTACTTGTTTTGACGCTGACAAAATGTTTCTATCAGTCTAGTTTCGTCAAAGTCTGATGATTGCCAGACTCAAGATTTAAGTCTACCCTCATTGACAGTTTCTAGATCGACAAAGAACTTATCCAGATTCAAGTATTTCTTTAAGGTTTTGATTCGAGTGGCTAAGGAAGTATCTCACGGCTGGAGATAGTATCTCAAGATCTATTATTCGTTTTGAAACTAATTCGAGTAATTTGGATTCGTTAATTGACAAAGTATACTTGTAAGGTTCTACTTATGGAAACCTAGATCCTGATTGTATAAGTGAGCTGGATTGGTGGGCTATCATCACATTCCTTAAGTAACTTGAGATCTTCCTAATTGATTCTGTCCAACGGGTAGATTGAAAGAACTCATTTTGGAATGTGCTAACGATTATGAAGGTATGGAAGAGTATATAAGGAAGATGCTCTAGTTATTTGAGTGTGTACGCGATAGAAAAATTTCAAAGTCTGAAACTCTTTGTTCTTTGCTGATTCAATCGTTGAGTGAAAATTTGTACTCATAAGAGAGTTTAGACATTTGTGAGGCATTGAGGAAATGTGGCAGAGTCTCTACACTGTGGAATCAAGGATGTGATACTGTAACGACTCTTTTTCATTCATAGTGAAATCCAGCCGGTGGGCTGTCGGTACAGGAGAGTGGACGTAGGCTTGGATTAAGCCGAACCACTATAAACCTTGTGTTCTTATTTTCTTCCATAAACTCTTTTACTTTGTTCGTAACTCTATTTAATTGTTAGAGTTTGATTTCCTCTGCAGAGTCTATTGACAATTAGACTCGGGTTAAAATTAAAATCTTATACTATATTTTGCAAAATTTGTTTTCGCACCTATTCACCCCCTCTAGGTGCTCGTACTAACTTTATCACTTAAAAGGCTTCATCCTGATTTAATTTGAACCTCAAAACTTCGTGGACGTAAACCAACTTAGAGGGTATTACTCCTTCTAGAGAAGATAAATATATAGAAGGGAACTTGAGAATGTTGGTCGTGCATGTACCAGCATATTAAATCAAGAACATAGTCCTGTTAGTTATAAGCCAAGTAGGGCGACCCCAACATGAAAGCGAAAGTTTCCTACTGTTTGGTGAGATTACCCTATAACTAGATATCTAGGATCAGATAGTATTCTCGGTTACTCTAATTTCCACGTTCTCACCTTTAGTTTTATAAACTCATTACAATCGACATGATGAGAATAAAGAAAAGGGAATACTATCATCATAAAAGCTGATAGAAACCATTACAAAGTTCACCTAAATTGATCCCCACCTTCAAACACAAGAACAAACATTCTGGGTTTGAATGACTGAGAAATTGAATGACGTACGATCATGCTATGCTGACCCGGTTTTAGCGATGCAACGAATAATAAAGGCGTGTACCTATTCAAGTTAGAAACGTTGGATTGATGGATGCCCGTTCTCACACATGGTCCAGACTACTAGAAGAGAGTCGTGTGCAAAGATCCGAATGAAGGGGTGCCCCAATTATGGAATTGAAAAGACACGACCCAAAACGGGATAATTACAATAAAAATCGTAAATTTATTATATGAATATCAATTTAATTATAAATTATTTAATTTAATCAATTTAGTACTAAATCTTTTGATGATTTACCAATATAATTATTCGGCCAAATTAACTTGAAAATTGCTAATATAAATGATAGCTATTTTACATGGGGCAGCAAGCGCTAAACAATTTTTTTTTTTAAATTTCTTTTTGTAGATTTTATAATTTTTTTCTCTTGTTTCTTTTTTCCTTCTTCCTTCGGGTCATCGGACTTTGGCAATAGCGGCGATCGACCATAGGTGAGGGCCGACCTCGCTTGACCTAGCGAGGTCGAGCCTTGTCTAGCCATTGGTGAGGCTCGACCTTAGTAGATCTAGAGAGGTTAAGCCTTGCTTAGCCTTTGCCTCGTCAGATTTGGCAAGATAGACCCTCGCCTAATCTGGCGAGGTCAATGAGGGTCCACCATTGCCAAGGCCAAGTGACCAGTAGTGGGGGAAAAACGATAAAAAATATATATTTTTTTATTAAAAAAAATTAGAAAAATATTAAAAAAAATTATTTACATTTGCGCCTTTTATGCCACATAAGATGGTTGGCGTCCAAGTCAGCAATTTCAGTCAAAATTGACTGGGATGATTATATTGACAAATTGTTGAAAAGTTTAGAATTAAATTGGTTGAATTGATAAATTTATAACTAAATTGATATTCTTACAATAGAATTGGGATTTTTTTGCTAACTTTCTCATTAAAAATTGAAAACTGGCCCCATGGAATGTGTGTTTGACGGGGCAAGAAAGCTGAAGATGACTGAAAACTGAGGCAACCCATGAGATTAGCACATGCGGAGTTAGCTATAGCTTTCCTCCGAAGATAAAGGCACCGCTCCATTTGAGGTTATTTTTAGCGGTTCTCTCTCTCTCTCTCTCTCTCTCTCTCTCTCTCTCTCTCTCTCTCTTTTAATAATATTCAACATTTTTCCTTTTTTTTAAACTCGGACCCTACCACTCTTGAATTGGCCAAAATTTTCAAGGGAATCCAACACAACTATATGTGTGGACCTTTTCTTTTTCCTTTTCCATGGCAGTCCTTTTTCCTTCCAAAAATTTTTTACTGAAGGAAGGCGTCTCCCTTCCCTTCTCTCCTCCAACAGGCTTATCCGACACATGGCGATGAGGAAAAAGTAGAGGTGTTAAAATGGGTCATAAACCCATATATGACCCATTTAAATCATAAATATGTCATAAATGGGTCACTTGTTCTTTACAAAAAGTAGTTAAATGGGTTTCACAATTAAAGGTTCAAGATAGTTGGGTTTTAAATGAGTTAGGTGGAGAACCCATTTTCAACAAAAACCTTATAATCTCTCTCTTCTCTCTTTAACTTTACAAAAACATTTTTTTTTGTAAAAATCAAAATTATAATGTTTTTTAATTTTAATTTTCTCTTCTTCTTTTTTTCTTTCTCCTTCCTCCTTCCGATCGCCGGCATGGCGATGGCCAGCAATCGACCAAGCGAGCCTCGAGCTCGCCGGATCTGGCGAGGCGGAGACCTCCTGGCGAGGCTTAAGCCTCGTCGATCTGGCGAGACTCAAGCTCGTTGGCGTCGGGCGAGGCTCGAGCCTCGCCAATTCCAATGAGGGGCGAGGCTCGAGCCTCACCAGTTCTAGCGAGGGGCGAGCTCGAGCTTGCTCGATGCTAGCGAGCCTTGAGCTTGCCGGATCTGGCGAGGCTCGAGCCTCGCCGATTTGGCGTCGGGCGAGCTCAAGCTCGCCAGATTCGGCGAGCCTCGAGGCTCGCTGACGCCGGGCGATCTCGAGCTCGAGGCTCGCCTGTGGCCGGTCGCCGACCATCGTCGTGGCTGGCGGCCGGCCAAAGAAGAAGAAGAAGGAGAAGAAAAAAGAAAAAAAGAGAAAAGAGAAAAATAAAAATAAAAGTATATTTAAAAAAAAATTAAAAAATAATTTTTAAAAAATAAAAAAATAATTAAAATTCGATTTTTTAAAATAATTATTTTAAAAATTATAAAAACTGTCCATTAAATTTGTGTTGTATAAAACTATTTTAGCAATACAATTTAAAAAATTGTCCATTAAGAAATAAGCTTGGAAGTATTTTAATAATATAATCTTAAAAAAAACATAAGAATTCTAAATTTGGTTAAATATAAAAATATTTTATTAATATGGGTTGGATCGGATATGGGTTGGGTCGGATATAAATAAAAAAAAATTATATTACGCATAAATGAATCATAAATGGATTAATAAATCAATTTAGATCGGACCAAACTCGACCAAACTCACCTGTTTAATGGCTCTAGAAAAAAGTAAGAGAGGAGGAGAGAGGAAGTTTCAAGATTTTTGCAAGGCGGGATCACCGATACATGTGGCGAAACTTGGGTGGCGTGCTTTTTCTTTAACAGTCAACGTTGACTGAAATCAGCCACTGTTGCCACCACTCTACTCGCCATGCCCTGGAACAGATAGCAACCCGAACACGCCCCCAACGAAGCCTCATCTCGTATACATGCCGTCACACAGATCGTAACTCGTCGCTCCGCCTTCTTCTAAGCCCTACGCCGCTTCGCTCGCCGCCGCCTCCACGATGGCCTACTCTTTCCCATTCTACGGTGACTGCATCGGCATGGAGAGCTCCGTTGATGTCGAAAAACCACCCGGGCCCGGCCACGATTCCCTCCGGGCGGAGCTCGAGCGCGATCCGAGTTGGCGGCGGCGGGAACCGACGGGGAAGTGGAGGTCGATGCCACCCTACTCCCCATGCCCTGCAACAGATAGCAACCCGAACACTTCCCTAACGAAGCCTCATGTCGTATATATGCCGTCACACAGATCGGAACTCGTCGCTCCGCCTTCTTCTAAGCCCTACGCTGCTTCGCTTGCCGCCGCCTCCACGATGGCCTACTCTTTCCCATTCTACGGTGACTGCATCGGCATGGAGAGCTCCGTTGATGACCAAAAACCACCCGGGCCCGGCCACGATTCCCTCCGGGCGCAGCTCGAGCGCGATCCGAGTTGGCGGCGGCGGGAACCGACGGGGAAGTGGAGGTGGATGCGGGAGGATGAGCGTCCACGGCTCTCGCACATGCCGCCGGTCCTGAGGCGGCACTGCACCGGCGACGGCCGGCTGATCCTTACGAAGGTATGCCGATGCTCCACTTTGAAACTGACCTATTTTGGACCTGCAAGCAACTTGGGGCAGTGGTATTGCTTCATTGGTATACTAAGCATCTGTGGCGTTTATACCGCTAGAGAGAGTAATTCATCTTTTTATCGTTTGTGAGTAGTCCTTGCCAACGCAAAATCCAGCACAAGTTCCAGAAACGATGTCGCCGCAGTTCAAGGAACCATGCCAGATGGAAGGCTCACCATCATCAACCTCCATGTTGTCTGGATATGACTATGACGTTTTCTTGAGTTTTAGAGGGCCAGATACTCGAAAAAGCTTTGTTGATTTCCTCTGTACGAGCTTATTAGCTGCTGGTATCCACGCATTTAGAGACGATGAAGAACTAACAGTAGGTGATGAGATTGGTCCTGGCTTACATAAAGCGATCGGCCATTCAAAAATTTCGATTCCCATCTTTTCCAGGGGCTATGCCTCTAGCAAATGGTGTCTGAATGAGCTGGTTCAAATGGTGGAGTGTAGGAAAAAAAGGAGACAGGAGATCATGCCCATTTTCTACTATGTTAAGCCATCTGAGGTCCGTCATCAAACTGGGCTTTTCAGAGAGGCCTTTGCTTTGCATGAGAAACAATGTGACAAAAAGGTTATTAGCAAGTGGAAGGCTGCGCTCAAGGAGGCTGGCGAGATAAAGGGATGGCACGTTGATCAGGCAACCAATAGGTAATTGATCTTGTGGCTTGTTGCTCATGTAGCTTTCAGTTATTGCTTAACATTCTTTATAGTTTTTCCTTGATTTTCTAATTCCTTTTTCTTTTTCCCCCTGATACCTTAAGACGTGAAGGAGAGCTCGTAAATTTGATTGTCCATAAGGTTGAGGGTAAGTTGAAAAAGGCTAATTTGCTAGTGACCAACTGCTTGGTCGGAGTTGAAAATCATGTGGAAGAAATCAATAGAATGATGTGTGGAAATTCATCAGACATATGGATTCTTGGGATCTATGGTTTGGGGGGTGTAGGGAAGACTACTCTTGCCAAAATCATCTACAACCAGCTATCCCATCGTTTTGAAGATCGTTGCTTTCTCTCTGCTATCAAGGAAACTTCAGAGCTAAACGGCATTGAATGGTTGCAAGATCAGCTGATCTCCAGTATTCTCAAAGGAAACCAGACTACTATCAGGAATGTGGATGAAGGAATGAAGACAATCAAATAAAGGTTGTCTGGCAAAAAGGTTCTTGTTCTTCTCGATGATGTTGACAAAAGGACTCATTTGAAATCACTTATGGGAAAGCCTGCATGGTTTGGTTTAGGAAGTACGATTATTATAACTAGCAGAAACAAGGATATTGTTGCTGTTCCTGAGGTTACTTGTACTTATGAGCTTGTGAGCATGGACTTCAATCAATCTCTTCGACTTTTTTGCAAACATGCTTTTGGAAGTGATTATCCTCCAAAAGACTATGATGCTTTCTCCAAAGAAGTAGTCAAAACAACAGGAGGCCTTCCTCTTGCTCTTGAGGAAATAGGTTCACAGCTATCAGGCAAAAGAAAAGATGATAGGGATGTTATATTGAAGAAGTTGAGAAAAGCTCCCCATGAGGAAGTCAAGAGAACGCTGAAAATAAGTTATGATGCTTTAGATGATTTGCAGAAGCATATCTTCCTGGATATCGCTTGTCTCTTTGTTGGATTTGACATAAGGATTGTGCTTCACATGTGGAACGAAGACAAATGCATCCTACGTGAGGACCTTCGAGTCCTTCAGCAGTTGTCCTTGATAAAAATTGGAGAAGACAATAAGCTGTGGATGCACAACCAGCTAAGAGACCTCGGTAGAGACATTGTTCGTCAAGAATGTAACATGGAATTGAAAAAACGGAGCAGATTGTGGGATCATGAGGAAGCTTTAGACATTGTGATGAAAAAGAAGGTACCTTTGAATTTCTACTATTCAGTCCCCATCAAACTGACTAAGTTCATGCTTTTTCATTTTGATCGTGTGCTTAATATCCAAGGGGAGTTATTCTTAAGTCTTGTTTGTTTCTGTCATAGCTTATTCATCTGTTAGACTGATGCTCAGACATTCTTTCCAATTTTTGGGGAAAATTCTACTTCTTTCATATATTAATTTAATTAAAGATCATGTGCTTTTCCTTTCATTCTCTTGCTAGCAGGGATCCAAAAAAATTGAGGCTCTTTCCCTTAAGTTTGACAATCAGTTGCAATGCTATCGTGCAATTCAAGAACTTGAGAAGCTATCAAATCTGAAATACCTTGAAGTGAGGATCGTCCCAGAAAAGTGGCCTTCAAATGATTTAGCAGCCAACATACAAAAGCGTCTGCCTATGCTTTCTGAGTTGAGATGGCTTTCATGGCATCAATTGCCTCTGGAACTTGAACTGACCAACCTTTCCATGATGAACATAGTCATTCTCGATTTATCATGGAGTAAATTTTCGGAAAGTTGGGATGGTTGGACTTACATCAAGGTGAGATTATTATGTGATAGACACAGATTGTTTCTGTGGCTGCCTCCTCTTATTTGATCCATGATTTCATAGTTATATGATTACTCTTTTGCAGATGGCAAGGAATTTGAAAGTTTTGAACTTGACTGGTTGTGCGCACTTGCATAGAACTCCGGACTTCTCAGGAAATGTAAATTTAGAGCACTTAATCCTTGAGAACTGTGCAGGATTGATTCAAATTGACATATCTATAGGGCATTTGAAGCAGTTGGTTTTTTTGAACTTGAGATTTTGCATCAATCTCTGCAAATTGCCAGAAGAGATATGTAACCTAGAATCTCTGAAGGAACTTCTCATTGACGGGACTTCTATAGAGAGATTCCAGAACAATTGCAGATCAGTCAGTAACTTAACATCGATATTGAGGCTCTCTTTGGAAAATGTTGAAATTACTCAACTTACTCCTGACATTGGAGAGTCGTGAAGCTTGAGCACTTGTCTTTATGTAAGTGTAAGTTGCTGAGGAGACTTCCAGACTCAATTGGTAATTTGGAATCACTAATCCTGCTAAATCTATCTTACACGTCTGTCGAGGAGGTGCCTGATTCACTCGGGAAGTTGAAGAATTTGAAAGTTCTGAGGATGTGTGGTGGCTCCATAAGAATCATACCTAGTTCAGTTGGGACGTTGGAGAAGTTGGAAGAGATAGATGCTGAGTTCTGTCGGTATTTGAAGGGGGCAATTCCTGATGGTATTGGGAGGTTATTATGTTTGAGGGTCTTGAAACTTTCTAACACTATAATATCTCAAGTACCAAGACTCCCCATAAGCCTGATAACTGTACAAATTTCCACTCAATCTATGAAGACGCTTCCAGAGCTATCAATCCTGATAAATTTAATAGATTTGGATTTGGACATTCGAGAAGTTCCATTGGCCAAGAAGGATTCTATTTTTGTACAATCATCTCAGCTTGTACAGGATCCATCACCATGTTGGATTGGACAGTTACGCAATCTTGAGTCTTTGAGGTTGTCATGTGATACCATGACTGCACTCCATAAAGATATTGGTCTTCTTTCTCAGCTTAAGAAACTTGAACCTCTTTGCTCTAACTTAGGTTCCCTCCCTAGCCTTCCATCAAGTTTAAGATGCTTGCTGGTTAAATCATCTCAATTAAAGGCAACACCTAGAGCTCTATCAGAAATGAAGGAACTATCATAATTGAGGATTGATTTTTAGTAGTAGAACGTATTGGAGGCCTTTATGGTTTGGAGAATCTTAAAATTTTGGACTTTAGAGCACTCAATTCACTTGAGAGATTACCTGATATGTTGAACTTGCAGCTGCTCAGTGAGCTGCATTTAGGGTACTGTCATAATCTGATTGATGTTCAAATTCTTAGCGGCATGGGGAATCTCTGAACTTTGAAGCTTATAGCAATTCCATTGCTGGAGAGATTACCTGATCTATCAAACTTGAAGAAGCTCAGTGAACTTCACCTTTGGGACTGCCATGGTCTGACTGAAATTCCAAGCTTTGAGGGTTTGGAGAATTTAATAATGTTAAAGCTAGGTGGACTTCCTCTACTTAAAAGACTGCCAGATTTATCAAACTTGAAGAAGCTCACAAAACTACATCTTGGATAGTGTCAAAATCTCATGGAGGTTCAAGGAATACTTAAAGGGTGCAATTCTTTGGTTGAGGTGCACAATCTGTCAAGTTTCAAGAAACTGAAGTCTTTACTTGTACGTGATTGCGAGAAGTTACATCTTGACAAGCATCGCCTCTTGGATCTGTAGATACCTGACAGGGTGCCTGAAAATTTGACATGCTTGATACTGAGTAAAATAGGCTTCTGTGTTTGTCAGCTGGGTAAGCAATTTTTTTGGCTGGTCTTTTTCATCCTAGCAATGTACTTCCTGTCATATAAACTTATTGAGAGAAGTTGATCATCACAAGAACTCAGGTCAACATCTCAAGACAGAGTCCTCACTTCACTGACTGGAGGACATTGATTTTTCCTGAAGCTAGAATTAGTACCACTAAGTAGACACAACCAAACTTATGCGACATTGGTTTTTGATTGCATTAATCCTCGATCCGTCATGCTCATAGTACTTGCATTGGGCAACAGTCATTGTCATTAACGTTAAAGAGCTTTTCTCCTTGCTTATCTGATGGAATTTCTGCAGTTCATTGAGAAGGAATCTGTTTTCCCTATTTTGGCTAGCCAGCACATTTAAGAGGTGAAAATTGCCCCATGCCACTCCTAGAGTCCCGATGAATGAATAGAATGTTTCAAATCTCACCGTCATTCATTGAAAGACCAGCCAATTATTCCCATTAATCATTGTCGAAGATGAGAAATACAGACTCTTTCTGAGTGAATTTGATTTCTAATAAGCCATTTTGATCAAAATGTGTTCGTTTGGAGGTCACAATTGATCTCTTAACATACGGGTAAACCTTACTTAGACCAGTAAATGGGGCTCATACAACGTATGGTAGACTTGCATATGTTCTGGGTTTTTATGTTGCGATACATAACAGCTAGATCATTCTGCAATAGCTACTAAAAATCTAGCAGTGTGGTTGTCCACTGCTGCTTCCCCATGACCTACTGTTTCCACACTGGTTCTAAAACTTGAGAGGGTAGAATGTTACCCAGAACTGGGGGAGGCTTTGATACCTGCATAATTGGCAACTCACTAGAAAAGACCATCAGAAGTACGATTTCCTTGGAAAGTCTTGATTTTGCAGATTGCTTTTGTTCTGGTGAGGCAAGACACAGAACGCCCTTCCTTGCTGGTAAATTCCTGAAAAGCGTGGGTCAATGTCAAATCCGTTGGTAACAATGAGTTGACCGCAACTTGTTTACCCTTGTAGCTAATTTGTAAGCTATCAACAGGTTTTGAAAAGACATATTTATTAGTATTTAAGAAGTTACTAATTGTCTTAATAACCCATCAAAATTTAACTTTTGATATTAGCTGTGTGTTAAAGTTATTGACCAATCTACAAGATTGCCAACCTTAATTTGAGTGATTTAATAATATATCTCCTCCCATTACGATACCAATTAGTTTTAGCTTAATGAATATTTTTAATTGTTTTGCAATTTATAATTTAGGAAGTATCGACACTCTTCGGATGTCTTCGTGTCGTGTCGGACATTTCGAAATATGTTTGACACTCTTCGATATTCTTGGACACTTGATCAACATGTGTCGAAAAATCCAACGGCTAGTCAACTCTCTTGACACGTGAGTCTAAAATTTCAATATGCAAGTTCGGAATTCCGACACATGATTCCGACATATAGGGGTCAATTTTAAAATTTTTTGATAAATGAGGAGTTAAAATATAAATATATAAAAATAATATAAATAATAAATTGGGAAAGAAGAAAAACTTGATATTCTCTTCTTTTCTTACCCTCACTTCTTGTGACACGCAATTCACCTCATCGAAGTTTTTTTCTTCTCTTTCAATACGCTCTGACATGCAATTCTAAAATTTGGATTGCTTGTTTTTTCTTTTTTCCAAGTATTATGAATTATTAAAATGGAGTTGAATTTGTCAAATTAAAATAATGAATGATATTAACAAATTGTGTATTAATATTTTTAATATAAATTCATTCTAGACTCTTTTTTTATTTAGACTATTTGGAATGAAGGTGGCACAGATATACTAGTTTTGAAATTTTTTATAGCATTCACCCTTTCTTTTACGAAATTTGGTCTCCTTTTGTTTTTTTAGAAGGGTCCATAGAAGGAGCCACAGATAAGTTTTTTGTTGAGAAAGTTATTGAGCAATTTGTTTGTTTTCTTTCCTCACTTTCATTTCATTTTTCTTCCCTCCATTCATTTTCTTTCCCTCTACCTCTTTCCCCAAGCATGTCCGTGACACGCATCATTGGGACAACATAGGAAATAGGTTGTATTAATTTGGCTTCACAGATACCATTTCGAAAAAAAAAAATAGAGGATTTTGAATCAAGTGCTAAAGTAAAACTATCAGTGATGGATTTATTCTTTTCAACATGCACTAGAATTCTGCTCAAATTAATGGATATTAGCAATTTTAACCGTTAAAGTTAATTATTTTAATTGATATCAAAATAATTAAAGACAAGGATTGCCCTCGGAACATGTTAAGCATATCAATTTTATATAGTTCAAACTAGATCTAAGGAAATATTTGCTTTTATAGTCGTCACGTGGCATTTTCATTTGACTCAATGATTGCCATATGGCATCTTATGTTTGACCAGAAGTGCACTAGAAATTCTTCAACTTGTCATAAAAACGCAATTGATTCTAGATCTTTTAAAAAGTGCAAAATTTCTAAAACTTAAATCCTCTTGTTATCATTGTTAATTTGGCTTATGAAAAATACTGACATGGTATATTTTATTTTCTGTCTCCTACGTGGTCTTTTTAACAATTTTTCTTCTACAAATTTTATCAAAATTAGATTAAAAAACTAAAAAAATGATAAAATTTTATTTAAAAAGAAAAGAAAAGAAAAAAGGGTAGGATTGCTAGATATGTCCAATGAAGGTCGTTGATCTTAGGCGAGGGTGGCAAGCTAGGAAGCACCAACACTTTTCAAGAGTTTTCGTGTTGTGTTAAATACTCCGACACGTGTTCGATACTCTCGGATACTTTCCGACATTTAATCAACACGTGTCGGAAAATCCGACACCTAGTCAAATTTCTTGATACAGAATTCCAACATGCAAGTTTCCAACACGTGATTTAGACACACAAGGTCAATTTTAAAAATTTTCAATAAATGATGGGTCAAAATGTATATATATATATATAACAAAAATAATAGTAAAAAAAATAAATGGGGAATGAAGAAAAAACTAATTTTCTTTTATCTCCTAACTCTCACTTCTTGTGAAACACAATTCAAATCCCATTTTTTTTTTCTCTTTTCTTTCAACACATCTAACATGCGAGTCCATAATGTGAATTATTTGTTTTTTTTTTCTCTCTCTCCAAGTTTTATGAATTATTGGAATTGAGTTGAATTTGTCAAATTGAAACAATACATGATATTAATAAATGGTAGATTAATATTTTTAGTGTAAATTCATTCTAGGCTTCTTTATTATTTATTTATTTATTTATGAATGAATTTGAATCAAATTAATTTGATTGAAATAATCATAAAATGATAATTTATTATGTATATATAAAAATATATATTTAATTTACAATGTGTCCCAACATGTCAAAATTCTCTATTTTTTGAGAAATGGTATGTCGGCATGTCATATTATATTGCGTGTCGCGTATCAGTATCAATACTACTTAGGTGGCCACCCCTCCTAGCCCTTGGTTGATGGCGAGGTTTGTTGAGGCTCGCCCATATTTGGGTTGAGGGTGCCCATATCTATTGGCCTTTGGCGATGGTGCCGGCACCGCCCCTCTGGCAAGGGCTTCGCCATTCTTGTTTTTTCAAATTTTTTTTAATGAATTTTACCCTTGATATTTTTTAAATCTAATTTAAGTAATATTTTAAGAAGAACATAATAAAAAAATGCCACGTATGAGAGAGAAAAGTATTTTTTTATTAGCCAAGTTAATTTTGTTAATGGAAGGACTTCTACCGGTTTGAGAAATTTTAGAATTTAATTGTACTTTTTAAAAGTTTTAGGGCGTAATCGCCTTTTCACCACAAGTTTTAGCAGTTATCACATCATTAAATTATTGGTTTGTCCTATTTAAACTCTTTGATAATTTATCCTAAATTTTCAAAAATGGACAATTGAAAATATCTTTAAATGATAAAGTTAATTTTCAACAATCTTAAATGATATGTTCTTATATTGAATGATGTAATTAATTGATTTCAGTGCAATTGCGTTAGAGGTTATGAAATTTTCAATTTAAAAACGAAGGTCACATAATCGATTCCAATCCATTAGATCGAGACCACTTCACAATTCTAAGACATGAACTTAACCAGTCATCCAAATCTCGTGCCACTGTGAGGGCTACTCGATTGTTTAAAGGCTGGGGGATATTTAGCTCTATGTTTGCAGGAGGATAAATTGATATTTTTAGGTTGATGTTTTGTTTGGAGTTTCAAACGGTTTTATTTTGGAAAGTGAATAATCAAATTCATATGAGTGCAAAACTTGGAGATCGCTTTTATGATTATTCCAAAATTTTATAGCCATATATAAAAATTTTATGTTTATTTCAATAATGGGTTAATACCTTAAAAAACCTCAAATCGATACACCTATGACAAATTTACCTTAAACTATTTTTTTGACCATGAAAAACCCTAAACTGGTATATTTTTAACAAATTTACTCCAAATTAGTACACTTGTGACAAATTTACCCTATGTTAGTTTTCGTTAAATTTTACTATCAAATTATTAAGTTAAATGACACGTGACAGTTGACTTGTATACCAATTTGGGATTTTACGCTCCGTTTGTCATAATTTACAATTTTTGTGATTTTTTTGTGGTATTAATCCAATTTAGCGAATGGTATATTGTCACAAATTTATCAATTTGGGGTTTTGCGGTCGAATAAATTAGTTTAAGATAAATTTGTCATAAATGTATTAGTTTAGGGTTTTTTTTATGGTCAGTTGGAGTAAATTTGTCACATGTATACCAGTTTAGGGTTTTTCAAGGTCAAAAAAATAGTTTGGGATAAATTTGTCACAGGTATACCAGTCAGGGTATTAACCCTTTAATAATTGACCTGCCTTATTAGTTGTTTTGGCTTATTTGAGGGATAATACCAGAGTCATGCATAAGGTTTTTTATTTTTATTTTGAATGATTATTACTTTCACTTTCTTTTTTTTTCTTTTTTTTTTTTCAAATCATGTGGCACAAATGTTGTGACTTTGTTTGATTTCAAGCATCCCAAACTTTTTTTTTTAAAACTTTCAAAAGCATATAAAATTAGAACACGTAATGTTTTTTTTTTTAAAACTTAAATAATGTTTTTAAAATTTTCAAAAAGAAGCAAAAACACTTGTATCTTCAATTTTAGGGCTAATATTACGAAAAATCCCAAATTTATACACTTGTGATCAATTTAATCCAAATTGTTTTTAACCACCAAAAGTCTCAAACTAGTATGATTATGATAAATTTACCTATTGTCAATAAAATCCCAAATTTATACACTTGTGATCAATTTAATCCAATTTTATTTTAACCACCAGAAGTCTCAAACTAGTATGATTATGATAAATTTACCTATTGTCAATTTTCGTTAAATATTATTATCAAATTCTCAAGTTGGATTGCATGTAGTAATTGACATATTCGCCTATTACCTGTTTGTGGTTTTTTTTATAATGTTAATATGATTTAACAAAAATTAATTGAGGGTAAATTTATTACAAAATCAATTTAAGATTCTTGGTTGTCAAAAAATTAATTTAGAATAAATTTATCATAATTATATCATTTTTAAGTTTTGATGGTTTTTTTTTTTTGTCAGTCTTATTTTATTTCTATACTACACTCATTCTTAGACTTTTGTCCTGCCTCTTGTAGGGCGTGGGAGTCGTCGAAACCCACTTCTGAAACTTACGCGTCCCCATTCCATCCCCTGAGAATGTGGAGATTTGATGGTTAAAGAATTATTTTGGATTTTGTCTAGTTTGAAATTTTCCGTAATATTAACTTGATAAACTTCCAAGTTCATAAGTGAAGAAAAACCCTCGCGTCAAACTAATCCATATGTTTACTTAATTCCTCCGTTCCCGTCCTCTTTCGTTTTCTCTCCCAAGCCCCAAAAAGTCAAAGCCGACGACGAGGTTTTCCAAGTCTTAAACCCTCTCTCTCTCTCTCTCTCTCTCTCTCTCTCTGCAGCAAGGCACGGCAGCTCTGGGGTTGGACGCCGGCGGAGCAAAGCGGCGACCAGGGGAGCGGCTGCAAGACGACGTCCACGATCTCCATCCTCTGTAAGGAATCCGCACGTGTAGCCGAAGGGTTGTTCTGTTCGATTTTTTCTTCTCTTTCTTTTGGGTTCTAGTTGTCCCTGGCGAAAGTTTATGTCGGGGTTTCCAACGATCGTTAGATCTCAGGCTCAGTCATTACAAATCGCCATCTTGTCATGCTCTCGGTTGGACCGTCTCCTTTTGATTTTCCCTTTGGAATTTCTTCTGTCATCCCAGTATATCCCAGCAAAGAGTAGGGATTTGGTTATACTGGTTTGAGGGTACATGAACTGGTAGTTGATGGTTTCTTCAGGTCTGGAAAAATCTCGGGCTCGACTGTTTCGATGAAACGCGAATTTAGAGGCTAGAAGTTGGTGTAATTCTGTTGATCATTCTCTTAAAGGAATGTTGACGGATCCCTAGTCCCTAGCTAATGTTTTTGGACCCTTTTAGTGGGTGATAAGTGAGCAGGAGATATGATTCGGTTGTGTTCTTTGTTTAATTTCGCAGAATTACTTGAAAGATGAAAGCGGACACAAGGACACGGTCCATGATCTGGCGATGGACTACTACGGTAAGAGACTGGCCACGGCGTCGTCGGACCACACCATTAACATTGTTGGAGTCAGCAACTCGGGATCTCAGCATCTTGCCACCCTGACTGGCCATCAAGGACCCATTTGGCAGATATCTTGGGCTCATCCGAAATTCGGGTCTTTGCTTGCTTCGTGCTCGTATGACGGACGGGTCATCATATGGAGAGAAGGTAATCCAAATGAGTGGACGCAGGCACGCGTATTTGAAGAGCACAAATCATCGGTCAATTCCGTTGCTTGGGCTCCTCATGAACTCGGCCTTTGTCTGGCTGGTGGTTCGTCCGATGGGAATATTTCGGTGTTCACTGCTAGACAGGACGGCGGTTGGGATACTTCAAGGATCGATCAGGCTCATCCGGTCGGGGTCACCTCCGTCTCGTGGGCCCCGTCGACCGCCCCTGGTGCACTTGTTGGTTCTGGCATGATGGAACCTGTTCAGAAGCTCTGCTCAGGCGGTTGTGATAACACCGTGAAGGTGTGGAAGCTCTACAACGGGGTCTGGAAGTTGGACTGCTTTCCGGTGCTTCAGATGCACACTGACTGGGTGAGGGACGTTGCCTGGGCACCCAACTTGGGCCTTCCGAAATCGACCATCGCAAGCGCATCGCAGGACGGGAGGGTCATCATATGGACCTTGGCCAAGGAAGGGGATCAATGGCAGGGGAAGGTTTTGTACGATTTTAGGACTCCGGTTTGGAGGGTCTCGTGGTCCCTGACCGGTAACATTTTGGCGGTGGCAGACGGGAATAACAATGTCTCCCTTTGGAACGAAGCTGTCGATGGCGAGTGGATCCAGGTTTCAACGGTCGAGCCATAGGATTCAGTTTGTGATTTTCCTGTCGAACTGCTTTTAGCTGCGCAATGTGCATAGAGAACGATTTGCCAACATAGTAGAACCCGCGAACATGCTTGGGTTTACTTCATAGATGAATTTATGTTCTTTTTGGGCCGGCATAGATGCTTTAAATTGTTCTTGCTTTGCGGCTAGATATCCTTATGAATGAAGTTTGGATGATAAGTGGCGCCAGACTTTCTACTCACCCTTTTTTGTCAGCCATGTTTTGAGCGATGCTGGGACCAATTTGGCCTGAATAGTTGGTCTTAATGCCTTGTGGATTTGCACCGGCTGTTTACCATTGAAACTTGTATGACCTATTGCTGATGAACTTCTTAATATGCTCAGAAGGGTGATCGTTTAGATATATGTGTGTTCCAAATGGAGGTGGTAAACGGGTGGCTCGACTCGAATGTGGATTGGGTCGTATTTGGGTTATAAGACCAAATCGACCTGGTTAACTGGGGATGGGCACTTGGCACATGGCAGGGCGGGCCGGGGCGCGCCTCTCCCAACGATTGTCCTTGGCAATCGTTTCTTGTGGTGGAAAACTGCCTCCTTTGGGTCGGGTCGGGGCTCAACGGGGTGGCAGGCCTGAACCCTTGCCCATTGCTACGTTTAATCCATCTATAACCATAATTCTTATTTTGAATTTGGCCTTCAGTGCATTTGTTAAACACCCTTTAAAGAAGATATATGATTTTCAATGCAACGTATTCCCTTGTGATATGTGTGATCAATATATTGAAAATCAATATATTTCCTCTTATTTAGAATGCTTAACAAGTGGTCATGGACAATCGTTAACAAGATGCTTCTTCTACGATAGCCACTCCACTCTTATTGTTGCCGCCGCCGCCGCCGCCGTTCCATTGCCACCTTAATCCTAGTGAAATTTTCGTAAATACCATGATATGAAAAATTCCATTAATTTATAAATGGAAAAGCCTTGCACTGGGATGCCCTGCAAAACATATAACCAAATAATCAGATCCTTCACCCCAGCACAAGTAGAATTCTTAAGATGAGTTGAGAAGAACTCCACACGTCTGCAGTGTAACGATGCAGATCTATTCGCCGGTCACCGCTAACGATGCTGAATGTGATGGCCAGACCCCTAAAGAAGTCTCAACTCTAAAGTAAGACATCTAACGTTCAAGAGAAATTAATACTGGAGGACCAGAGGGGATGAGATTGAGACAAATTTTCTGGCTGGTTCGCTTCATGACTAAAGCAAATGGCAGTCAAGAACTTCAGAAAACAACTTTGACAATCTAAGGCAATACAGAGATCAAATAAAAGCATCGCATATGAAGTCATCGTGTTGTATAACAAAACTCAAAGCAATGACAGCAGCAACAGATGGCAAAACAACCCAGCATTGAGGAGGACTACTGCAGAAAACTTACAGGTCACTGCTTACTTTGCGAGTGCCAGTTTTCTATACTGCTATACCAGCTCCACTGAAAGAACAAACAGGCAAGACGGACAATACCAGCACTGACCACCTCCACGAATGCCATGACGTACGATCTTTGAGGAGAGACACCACCAGTCGAAATTGCTAGCAAGTAGCCCTCGAAGTTGCAAGGTACAATAAAACTGCCAGATTTAATTCCATTTAATGTCTTCTCTGCAACTTCATCCGCTTTCATTGCACCAGAAGAAGCAGCTATGATGCTTGTCAGCGGAGGTCTTCTCTTATTTTCTGCAGTCAGGAAATGATGTATAAATAATTGTCCATAGGAAAAAAAAAGGATGGAGTAATCCAAGAGCATAGGCAAGAAAAATAAAACACAATTTGCTAGTGTGGCCTCAGCATTCAATTCTTGACAGCACTCAGAGCACAGGAGATACGGACATAAGGCCAGTCATACAAACACGAATGCCTTTTAGGTACTAATTTATGGGCCAGAGCTGTTGCCATTAATAGCTAGAGACACTGTCTATTAGAAAATGCCCAATATAACAATAGATGAAAATGCATTCCTGCAGTTAAGTTAGAAAGCATCTATCAAGAGCAGGTAAGAGATCACGAGCTGGGAAACAAGTAGATGCAGCTTAATCGAAGTTAGCTGGAATCATGCATGCTAACTCAATTATTCTACACTGTTGTGCGGTAGAAACAACTACATGCTTCTCATCATCCAATCGTGATCAATGAAACCAGCGGAAAGCCCGGGGATTGCAGAGCAGCAACTACTGTGAAGAAATAAAAGAACTCTAAGATTTGGAAAGCAATTGATTTGCTTCTCGTTTGATCATTTATGAAAGTTCCTAGTGAATGAACTGTCATTTACATATCCAAATTCTACTAAGGGTGTGTTTGTTTCACATAAAACTCAATGAAAAAGGAAAATGCTTTCCGGGGAAAGCATTTTCCAAGAATACGGTTTGTTTTCCTTTTTTTTTTTTGGTAAAATTGTTTTCCTTTGTTTAGTAATGTATAATTGAAAATGTTTTCTGCTGTTTTGATCCCATTAAAAAATAATTTCACACTTCATCACAGGAAAAAAAATGAATTTTCAATTTAAAAAACTTCAAAATTTTAATATTATTGTTTTTTATTTACTTTTATTTTTTATTTTCTTTCTTTTTATTTCCCTTTTTTCTTTTTCTCTTTTTTCCTTCTCCTTGTCCTTCACTCCTCAGCTTCCTCACGCCATCCCTTCTGCTTCCTCTGGCAGTTTGTTCTCAGCTTGCTTACAAGGGATGAGCTCCAGCTATCGCCAAAGGCGGCGAGCTCGCTAACTGGCCGCTAGAGGCTGCGAGCTCAACCAATCTAGCGATGCTTGAGCCTCATCGCTGGAGGCCACGAGCTCACCTGATTTAGCGAGGCTTGAGGCTCATCGGTCTCGGGCAAGCTCAAGCCTTGTTGTCGAAGGTCATGAGATCGTTCAATTTGGTGAGACCAGAGCTCACTGATCGTCCTTGTGGCCGGTGAGGGGTGAAAAAGAAGCAAAAAGAAAAAGGAAGAAAAGAAAAAGAAGCAAATTCGAATTTTTTATTTTTATTTTTATAATGTTTTCCTAATTTTATTTTTTTAAAAAAATAAAAAAATCAAATTCAGTTTTTTAAAAAAAAATATTTTTATAAGAATAATTGTTTGTAAACCAAGTATCAAATTTAAGCTTTGGTAGATTCAAAAAACGTTTTCCGGTCCTTTTAAAGGGGAAATCATTTTCCTGAATTTAAGCTTTGCTAGGAAAACACTTTTTATTGACTAGGAAAACACTTTTTATTGACTAGGAAAACGTTTTTCATTGACTCATTTTCCTGATCGACCCAAACGCTAGAAAATGAAGAAAATATTTTCCCAAAAATATATCCCGCGAAACAAACGCACCCTAAATTCAGATTATCTTGTTCCAGCACAGTTGGCTAACTACACAGATTCCACAAGCAATATATGGCCAAAGCATTTGATCCTCACAATTGCAAAGCAATACAACTAAAAACACTACACCGTGGCGATCTGCAAGAGGCGAATTCACAACGACATACCTTCTACTAATCCAGGAGTATCGGTATCCGGTGGGAAAACAAGTGAAACATGGATGTTGTCAGCGATAATCTCTTGTTGCAACGCCTCCGCCAATCCTTGGAGCCCGAATTTGCTTGCGGAGTAAGCAGTGTAGCCGTAGATGCCCACCTATTGCAATCCATCACCAATTTCCATTAAAAGCATAGAGACAATGCAAAGCAAGAATGCTCTCGCGGCGAGCTATAGCAAGAATTACCTGACCGGCCTGAGAGGACATGAGGGCAATCGAGGCCGGCCTCCGGTCGGTCCTCGCTTTCATCGCCGGCAAGAACGCCTTGATCATGTTGAAGCTCCCGATCAGGTTGACGTCTATTATGAACTTGACCACCTCTAGCTCCTGCTTAGCCAGCTCCTCAGCGATGAACACCCCCTGGTTCACCACCAACACGTCCACCGGCTCGACCTCCTCCGCGACCCGCCGCAACGCGTCGAAGTCGCGAACGTCCGCGGAGAACGTCGCGACGTCGATCCCCGTGGCAAGGCGGATGGCCTCCCTGGCCTCCTCTAGCTTGGCCTGGGACCGGGCGAGGATTGAGACACTGGCGCCCTCCGCGGCAGCGCGGTGGGCGAGGGCGAGGCCGATGCCGCTGGAGCCACCAGTGATGAACACGTGGCGGTTCTTGAGGGGGATCCTGATAGGGTGGGGGCGGACGATGATGGAGAGGAGGAGGAGGAGGGCGGGGAGGAGGAGGAGGGCGACGAGGGAGAGGAGGGAGAGCGCCGCCATCGCCGGAGGAGAACTTCGGATCTCGAGCTCGGGCGATAGTGTGGTGGTGGTGATGGTGAGGGCGGAGGGGGAGGGGGAGGGGGCAGTGCGAGAGGGGAACGGATGGTGGTGATGTGTGACGGACGTGTGGGCATGCAGAAAATATTGGGTGGGTTTTATGAGAAAGTATTGCAAACCCTCAAAGGACGACATCATTTATGGACGACATCATTTATGCGCTGATTCATTTATAGGTCGACACCTGTCCAGCGGTAGGTCCACGTCTGCTCTCCCTTCTCGTCTCGCTTCTTTCTCTCTCCTCTCTCTTCTCACTCTAAAGGACGGATGGATGGGTAATAAATGCACAGTACTCCCGCTCAAAATTTCTCTCTCCTCACTTGAATGTCTCTCTCTCCTCGTGGAAGAGTAAACAGTCTTCTCTCTCCTCTTTGCTCTCTCTTCCTCCTCCGACGGTCCATCCGGTCTAGTGATTCCTTTGACGACCGTCGCTCCCTCCCGACGATGGCCTTTCTCTCTCCACTCAACAGCCTCATCTCAGGGCTCCATTTTCTCGGTGCACTTCCTAAATCGCGCTCTCCCGACGGCCGATTTCGCTCGCCTCTCCCATGACTTCCACGCTTTTGGTGGTTCTTCCCTCGCGGTTTGGTGAGGTCTCGGGTATGCCCTCGTGCTACGTCTCTTCTTCCTTGCTCAGCAACACCATATTGCCTCTCTCTCTGAGTGTGTCTCTCTGTGCATTCTTTCATCCATGAGGCAAGCATTTCACCTAGGGTTCAGGGGTTTCACCACCCCTTCTTTGAGGTTCGTCCAGGTACCTCTCATTTTTGCGTGAACCCAGCATGAATTTTATAGTCTTTCTTTCCAAATGACTACCTTTTTCACTTCGATCGGTCCTTCGACAATGCACCGGCAATTTTGAATCCTGGGCTTCACTCTGTGATGCTAAGCCTTGCTTTGGTTCCTTAAAAAGTTGCCGACCTTTTCGCATGTTGTAGCTTTGCAGCTACTTCAAGATTCATTCTATCGTCTTGCTCGGAGCAAGCGAAATGGTGTCCAAAAGGGGCGTGTCGAATTCGTTGACACCTGAGTCGGCGGCGACTTCTGAGGACAAGAAAGGGAAGAAATCGAAAGGATTGGTGGCTTTAGTTCCTAGGTCTACCAAAAGTCATGTCAAGGTATTGTCTTTTAATCGAACCTATCGTTCCACCCCTGTTTTGGGGACTTGATCCTTTCTCTGAATTTGTGTTTTGCTTTTTTGTGGAAGCGGGAGAAGTCCCCGAGCCAGAGATTGCCCTTGTGTTACTTATAATCGTTCCCTTTATGTTAACATGTCTATCGCATTAATAGCTTCTGCTTGTGTGGCTTAAGCTCGAGCAAAGAAGTCTTGCATAAAACATAAAAATCAACTAAAGAAATCTTTAGTCGATTCCCCCTCCTCCCAAAATGATAACGACAATAATAGTAAAAATCAAATACATAAATGAAAAGATTATCCCTGCAAGAAATGTTTGATTTTGTGTTATATTTTTATGTAGAGATATCCTTTATTCCAGTCAATAGTAACCAGTCAAGGGTGATTGCAGGCTGGAGGCGAATTGACAGACTTCGTTATATTGTTGAGAACAACTGAGGCTGTGAAGACATTTGGTGGTACTGCTCATTTTTTAGTTGGGGATGGTTTGAGTGCAGCAGTTGGTCCCATTGGAAGGGCTGTTGAAGCTGATATACGAGCGAGGGATGGTGGCTGTGCTACTTGTTATACGTACAGCTGCAGTAAAGGTACTCATCTATATAGCTATTTTTCCTTTTAAACTGTGGAGTTGTCCTCTGGACTGATTTTTGGGGTATGTATACATTGCTATGCAAAAAAACATGGATAGTATCCTATGATATTAACCGTTTTAATGTGATAGTAATTTCTCTATTTTTATGAAGTCCTAAGCGGATGCAATAACAGTCTCTGGACATAGAAAAATTGCTCATTTTGCAAAGGATCTTGTTTTCTCACTTTCTTTCTTCCTCATTTGTCTCTGTTGCTGAGGTGAGCTCTGTAGTCTAGCTTGTATGGCATGGATATCTGTCCTTAGGCAGTCATGTAAAAGACTATTCTCCGATTACTTAAAATGCTCTTGCATAAATGCTATTTATATATTCAATAAAATGATGATGCTCTTTACCTTTTCAAGCTATGTGAAGCTGTTTTCATTAGATCATTGGTTGAAAAAGTTTCTACAAAGAGCATTTCTTGAGACGCTTGCTTGTTGCCCATTTCTTAGTGCCAAAGAAAGGGGAAAAGGGAGAGACATTAGTTGAGAAAGCTTCTGCAGGGATATTTTTGAATAAGCAATCATTTGAGAGAACATTGAGCTTGATTCGTCATAGATCCTACTTAAATTGAGACGCTCATAGTAAAATGTTGGAGAGGTCTAGAATTTGTATTTCTCATTTTCCTATCATTTCATTGCCAGTAGTCTGTGGGGCTCGTTCCGCTTTCTGAAGTTCTTTAATTGTTTTCAACTTTTTCATAAAATAATTGGCAGGTGCTTTTTGTTGGATGCTCCCTTCAAGGTAGTGTCGTGACAACGCAGACAAGAGAAAATTGCCGTGATTGAGGAGAGGGGAGTAACTCTCACCACAGTGAAGGCACGGATTTCAGTGGACAAGCTTGGCAAATTAGAACGGAGGTAGGTAGCCATGATTAAGGAGGGGGGAAGTGGGTGGTTGCTTGACTAGTCACCAAGCGCCCCCATTTTGCACGGAAGACGCGATGGCAAAAGGAGACGAATCAGTTGGTTTTTAGACTTTAATCACACATGTGACACGTGGCCCCACCTACCCCACCCCGCATTAATTTGTGTTAAGAGGTACGAGTTCAACTAAGGGCGTGCATCACGAAACACTCCAAAGAAACGTTTCTGGAATACTTCTGTACGGATTTTGTTTCCGGGAATAAAAAAAGAACAGAAACACGTTTGGTTGCGTTTCTGTTCTTTTTTTGTTTTTTTGTTTTCAAACTGCAGCAGGTCATCTTCCTCACCGTGGTGAGAGTTACTCCATCGACGAAACATGGTGCTTGAAACCACAAAATTGAAGGAATTAATAATATATCTTTAAAGAACTATTGATGGCCTACTATAGAAGTAACAATTCACACCATATAAGAACATGCACATATATTCAAAAGACTAGGAATAAGAGCATATTTCCTATAGGTAAAATAGACGGGAAAATAAATTGTTGACACCTAATTTTTTGCAAATCTAGGAAAATAAAGAAAATAAAAATTGCATTGGAACAAATAAAATGAAAAAACGAAAAAAAAAAATTGGGGGAAATTGATTTGATTGATTATACATGGAAAATTAGAATTCTGATGAATCTTCAGATTTTGTTAAATGCAGAAGCAATTTAAAAATCAAGTGAATAAGAGGCAAGAATTTTCATAAAACGGAATAAATCGGAGCAAAATCGAGTTGACTGCAAAATCACGATCTGATTTACAGCTTTGATTTAATGCGACAGAAGATGGAAACTCGGAAAATGCCGTACAAAGCGGCCGTTCGGAATCAGTATAAAAGAGAGCTTCAATTTTTATTTTCTTTTGGTAAAAAAAGAGAGCTTCATTTTTCGTAACTAAAAAAAAAGGGAAAAATTGGAGAGCAAATACGTGAGGAGGTTGTTTTCGTATGAGAGTTGAAAATTCAAAAATTCTGGGAAGAGTCAACTCTGGTTTGCCTTGGTCGAAGAAACATTGGGCAGAGACCGTACAGAGTGACGTGAGTAGAGAGAGAGTACAGAGACAGAGAGGGACGTGCGGCAGAGAAAAAAAAAAGAAAAAAGAAAAAGAAAAAGGACTACAGTGTCGTCTTCTTCGCAAGGGCTCTCCTGCCCGCGCCAGCCCGTGCCCGCGCCGGCCACTGCGCTGGCACCACGACGCCGGACACCGTCGCGCTTCGCCACCTCGCCACCTCGCCGTTCGCTCTTCTCGCCCACCATCAAGCGCGACCCAGCCCCAACGCCAGCAGATCTGTGGTCCCCTGCAGCAGCCGCAACCCGAGTGCTCCAGCTCCGCCTCCGCCGTCGCCGATCTGCAGCACCAGAAGTCTCGGCGCTCCTGCTCGCCTTCGCCCGACGCCACCGGAGACCACACCGCCCCTGCTCGCCTCCGCCCCAGCCGCGACGCAGCAGCTTTCCCCTCCGAGCGACATTCGCGCCTGCAGTCCCCTGTTCGCTGCTGACCCGCTCGCCGCCGGTGCGCCTGCTGTGTCTTCTCGCCGGAATTCCTCGCCAGCGACTTCCCGCGCCAGAACTCCGAAACGGTTGCCAAGCTCGGTTTGGAAGAAAAAAGAAAAAAAATCAAATTAGGTAGATTTAATTTATTTTATTATGCAGATTTATTTTATCTATATTTTATTTATTGTATCTTGTATTCTTTATTTGAAATGTTTTTTTTTTGGTAAAGGTAAAAGGTATTATAGCTTTGGACAAGAATACAGGACCGGCTCCAAAGCATACACTCTCAGGGCGCTACGCACAGAGAGTGTTAGGGAGCCGAAACAAAAAAGATAACAAAGAAGAAAAAGAGACAATCAGAAGCAAGAAGCAAAGACCAATAGGTCACAAGCGAGAAGAAAACGCTAAACAAAATCTCAGCCGCCTAAGGAGAAGGCCGAGGGCCAGACACCCAAGGAGGGAAGGAGAAAAGATCGCGCAGCTTGGTCTTCATCCGGATCTACTCATTCTCCTCACGATCAACGAAGATGGAAGGGTCGAAGCCCCAGTTTCTCTCAAGCCTTCTATTTCTAGGGGTATTCGGGACATCAGAGAAGGTGAGAGCTTTGTCCTTGACCATCTTGATAATGTGATTTTTCATTGCAGCAAGAACCACCGCTTCGTCGCAGAATATGATAGCATTCCTCTTCTTCCAAATTAAGTAGCACATAGCAGCAAAAGAGTAACGAGCTAAGTTGTGAAAGAAATCATTGTCCTTTAGAAAGGAGGTAGCCCATTGGAGATTCTCCTTCCACGGCCTTAGGCGCCAAGGAAAGTTGCATCGAGAAGCCCAAAAATAAGTAATGGAAGCCGATATGTGGCAATCAAAAAACAAGTGATCTATAGAGTCAGGAACATCATTGTAGAAGGCACAGGTGGCATAATCAATTCTACCATAGGAAATGAGAAGTTCCTGGGTAGGCAAATGGTTTCTAGCAATCAACCAGAGATTGAATTGGAACCTGGGAGTGATGACGTTGTTCCAAATAAGCGAAGCCCAGGGCACTACGCTTCTTTTGGTCCTGAAGTGGTTCGAGGCAGATCCTACCGAAAAAGATCCAGACGGATGCCAACGCCAAGAAAACCGATCCGGAGCTTGGGAGAGCGTAGGGATAGAGAGACCCCAGCTCTCCATAATATTACGAAATGAAAGGCCCATAGGCGAAAGGAGATCAGCCACCACTGCATGCTTGGGTAGACCAGACCACTGAATAATAGGATCTGGCATAATAATATCAAAAATGCCTTTTGGGTGCCAATGATCAAACCATAACGAAGTGGAGCGTCCATTTCCAATCTTCCAAAGAAAGGAAAGCTGAGAGTCACTTCTTAATTGCAAAATTTTCTTCCAGGCCCAAGAGCAAATTTTAGGAGATGAAGCTTTCCAGAAGTTGTTCCTCTTTAAAAAGTTGGAATGAATCCAACGGCACCAAAGGGATTCTTTATTTGTGAACAGAATCCAAATGTGCTTCATCATAGACGCCTTGTTGCAATCTCTCAATTTTCGAATACCAAGTCCCCCTTCTTTTTTTGGTAGGCATATATCATCCCACGACACCTTTGACCCCCCCTTACCGAGGGCGGATCCTTTCCAAAGAAATTGCCTTAAAATCTTTTCAATGCTATTGAGAACCGAAACTGGCAATGTGAAAACACTCGACCAGAAGGTTTGGATGGAGTGCAAGACTGACCTGATTAACTGCAACCTTCCAGCAAAAGAGAGGAAACGATGAGCCCAAGATTGGGCTCTAGCTGTAATCCGATCAATAAGGGTGATGCAGTCAGCTTTCCCAAGCCTGGAGGATATGATAGGCACTCCCAGATAGCGTACTGGTAGTTTACCTTCTTGAAACCCAAAGGCTAAGGATATGTAGTTGCGAAGAGACGGAGAACCACCCGAGAGAAAAGTTTCGCTCTTGTTCTTGTTTGGAATCAAGCCACTCCATGAAGAGAACAAGTCCAAGCCTTTCTTCAGCAAGGTAATGGACGCCCAATCAGCCTGACTAAAAAGAAAGACATCATCGGCAAAGAAAAGGTGAGAAAGCTTGACCTCTTTGCACCGCCAAAAGTATTTGAATTTCTTGTGGGAGGTGCGAGCACTCAAAATTCCTGAGAATACCTCCATCACTAGGTTAAAAAGATAAGGGGACATCGGGTCGCCTTGTCGCAGGCCCCGTGTCACGCCCCGAACCTCGAGCGCGCCAACATCCCACCATGGTCATTCAAATGCGACCTTCCCAGGTAGTGTCGCCGACCCCATTCATTTCTTTATTGCGCAAGCGGAACGTATTATAAAACCCCTGACAATAAAATACGGGATAGAAAGGTAGAAAACCAAATCACAACATAACACTTCCATATTTCAACAGAATTACAAACAGAGGTCTGCGGCCAACAGTCTACAAAAGACCGGCCCTAAAAAAAGGAATTGTCCTACGACCTACAAGTCGGACACACTCTCCAATCGTTATGACTTCACCTTTGCAACTCCTCAAGGCCAACCAAAGCTATCTGGTCGCTCCGTCCACCAGGGACCTGAAATTTTAATCCCACAACCGGGATGAGACGATGTCTCAGCAAGTTCAACCCCCTAAACCCCTATTAGAAAGAAAATACGCCCCGGGTGGCCTAGCCACATCACACAGAAGACTTACCTCGCCTCAGCCTTCATCTGCAGGTTAGCACAATTTATATAATCCAATCACGTACAATTATGATAACCAAACAACCATGTCACCATCACATTATCCAGACAATTCAACCACTTGGATCGTCACAGCGATCAATCGACTCGGCCGATTACATGTCATTTTAGCAAATCAATCATTGCTCTCAACTACGGCCCTACTCGGCAAATTTGAATCAGTGGCATCACGGCCCCACTCGGCGCGACCTTTAATAGGTGGCAATTCACGGCCCTATTGGGCGCGACCTCTAATAGGTGGCATATCACGGCCTCATCGGGTACGACCTCTAATAGGTGGTTTATCACAGCCTCACTGGGCACGACCTCTCATAGGTGGTTTATCACGGCCTCACTGGGCACGACCTCTCATAGGTGGTTTATCACGGCCTCACTGGGCACGACCTCTCATAGGTGGTATTTCACGGCCTCATCGGGCACGACCTCTCATAGGTGGTATTTCACGGCCTCATCGGGCACGACCTTTCCTAGGTGGTATTTCACGGCCTCACTGGGCACGACCTCTAATAGGTGGTCAATCACAGCCAATCTCCCATCAATTTCTACACTTAGGATTTCATAAAGAATCCCTATAAATCGCAATCACACTCAATTCATCACAACCAATCATCAATATCAAATTCTAAATACACAGCAACGATCAGCACGAAATTATGGGAGAATAAGGGTGCGCATGGATTTGTTTCTGTTCTTTTTTTGTTCCTGGGAACAGAAACAAAAAAAAGTGTTTCTGTTCCGGGGAACAGTTTTTGAACAAAAGAACACGTTTGGTAACGTTTGGTCCGGGAATAAAAAATGAACAGAAACACGTTTGGTAAATTTTATTATTTTTTTATTTCTTTTAATTTTTTAAACATTATTTTTATTTTTTATTTTTCCTTTCTTTTTATTTTTTCTTTTCTTCGGCCGGTCACCGGCCTCCGGCGACCGGCCGACGGGGCCGGCAGCCTCGCCCAGCCACGGCGAGGCTCGCCGGCCCACGGCGAGGCCGAGCCTGGCCGTGGTTGGGCGAGGCTCGGCCTCGCCTTGGCTGGGCGAGCCCGAGCCTCGACGGCCGGTCGCCGGCCGGTCGCCGGCCATGGCCGAGGCCGGCGACCGGCCAAAATGAAAAAGAAGAAAAAAAAGAAGAAAAGAAGAAGAGAGAGAAGAGTGATTTTTGTTCTTTTTTCCTTCCGAGAAGTGTTTCTTTTAGGAGAAACAACTTTTTTTTGTTTCTTTTTTCTGTTTCTATTTCGTTCCAGAAACAAAAAAACAAAAAAAGAACAGAAACGCAACCAAACGCGTTTCTGTTCCTTTTTTGTTCCCGGGAACACTTTCCGTACAGAAGTGTGCCGGAAACACTTTTTTGGAGTGTTTCCATGCACGCCCTAAGGTTCCAGAATAATTTTCGGAATTTATTAAATTTATTCCGAAAATTAATTAAATAATAATATCCATATATTTCACGGTCCACGCTCAATTTATAACATCCAATCATCAATTTCAAAATCCGAATGTACCGTAGCGACTGGCACGAAATTCTAAGCAACCGGGATCAAAAATAATTTTTCTGATTTTTTTTAAATAATAATATTTTAATAATTTCGGATTATAATATAATATAATATTTTCCAGAATTTCGAAGCACTTAAATAATTCAAAACTAAAATCATTTTGTGTCACATCAAGGCTTAACTTTAATTAACTTCTTTTAACCTTTAATTAAACATACTTTAGATTAAACAAACATCTTAATCTAAATCATAATTAAATCAACTAAATTAACCACCTAAGCTTAATCAACTTAAGCTAAGCACACCTAAAGCATAATTAACCCTCTAAGCGAGGTTTAGTAAGCTAAACTCACCGAATTAGCGAGCCGAGCGGACCAAAACGACGGGAACGACGCGAGGATCGACTTTCCTCAAAGCGGGCCGAGCATCCGGGCTCGGGAAGGCGGCCGAAACGGGCCTAACATCCGCTGAAATACCCATTTTGCTCACTGCTGTCCGCGGCGGTTCAAGGCTGAGAGAGGGCAGATCCGGCGTCGGCTTGTGTCGGAAACGGGCGGAGGAGATGCGGCGGTGCCGTGCGGCCATCGGCGGGGTCTCGCGGTGGCCGGAGGTGGCTGAATCGCGGCCTGGGTTGGCCTGCGAAGCTGCTGGAGACGAGGGCGAGCAGGGACGACGGCGTGAAGGAAGGCGGAGGCGCGCGGCAGCAACGGCGCGCAAGGACGGCGAGCGGCGGTGGAGCGCGGCTACTCCGGCGGTGCTGCTAGCCTCGCTGTCTTCGGCTTGCAGATTTGCTGGGGACGTCGAGCACGAGCAGGAGAGACGGAGGCGGTGCGACGACGAGCGGGCGGTGGCAGCAAACAGCGTGTGGCGGTGGTGAACGGTGGAGGCGAGCGGCCGAGCGAGCGGCGAAGGGGTGGCCGGTCGAGCGGTCGGCTTGGCTGGTTCCGGTCGAAGCTCTCCCCCCTCTCTCTCCTCTTTCTCTCTCTTCCCAAGCTTGAAGGTGATGTTGATAGGTGGGAGGGAAAAACCCCACTTTATGAGGGCCAATGGGCTCTTGCCACTTGTCAACGCCCTATTCGCTTGGCTTCAATCAGCATGACATCACCCACATGATGTCATCTTCCACTATCTCCTCTCCCACAACATTCTTCAATGGGTGCAATATCATTTCCGCCGGGGTCCAATTCTTGTACACTAATTTCTCCAATTCCATTCAATTCTCTTCCAATTGAGTCCAATTGAAGTTCATAAAATTAATCCAATGTCACCACACTTCAATTTACATCTTCACTTGTCCATAGAACCAACTTAAGTCCCAAAAGCAAGACCAAATGCGGGCCTACTAATTTCTCGAGCCAAAATAGCCATTCTCTGATTTAATTTCTGAAATATTCTGATTACATGAAAAATCTTCCGAAGATGAGTTAATGATCCTGAAATGATTTGTGACACACCCAGACTTCCAATTTCTAAATTCGATCTCAATTCCACGGTTAATTTCACTTTGGCACGATACTAGCGCGGCCCAACCTACCGGGTAGCCTTTAGAAATTTTCACGCATTTGACCTGTGGTTGATCATCTCAAGCCACAATGTACATCTTTGAAACATTGGCGACTTTCGGTTGTCGGGGTAATCTCAAGGTTTCAAATACGAACACAGGGTACCCAATCGATAGAAAAATCGGTCCAGTGCCTATCGACAAGAATTGTGTGATCTGGTGGAATCACCCACACCTGATCACATGCCTCTGTCGAGTTGACCTATCTCCGATCTCTAATTGATTTTTAATTGTGCCGTAATGACCCTTGCAGATTAGCTCGGTCGAAAGATCGCTTCCTGGTCAAATTCTCAAGTCTGATGCATTAGAAACTCTTAACAGCTTCACCCGATAGACTAGTTTCCACATGAGTGGCCAACTCAAGGAAAAGAACTATATGCGTGCCAACGAAATGCCCGTCTCAATTTATTGCAAATAGAATCGGAAAAATCGGGATGTCACACCCCGGCCACCAGGAAAGAACCCATGAAGTTCTCCATTGATTGATAAAGAGTATTTCGGCGTCCGAACGCATATCATGATCAACCGGATCAGGAAATCAGGAAAGTCAAAGGCTTCTAGAGTTAGCTGAAGAAAATCCCAATCAACCGTGTCGTAGGCCTTTTGAAAATCAACTTTCACAGCACATTTAGGGAGGTACGGGTCAAGGTGAAATCCAGCAAAGACTTCCTGAGCTATCAATATATTATCCCTTATCCTTCTACCCTTAATAAAAGCATTTTGGGAAGGATCAACCACTTCGTTCAAGACAGTAGCAAGGCGATTAGCCAAGATCTTAGTAATGACTTTGTATATAGTATTACAACAAGCAATGGGTCTGAAGTCAGAGACTGCACAAGCATTAGGCACTTTAGGTATCAAGGCGAGGAAAGTATTGTTTACCTCTCTTAAGAGACGACCTGAAGTGAAGAATTCCTGGACCGCCTCTATGACAGAAGGGCCAACAATCTCCCAATTATTCTTAAAGAATTCCGCCGTGAAGCCATCGGGGCCTGGAGCTTTGCCTCTAGGGAGAGAGAAAACAGTATCCCGAATTTCCGAATCAAGAATCGGGCTAGAGAGGGAACTAACCTGGTTCGTAGATAAGGGTTTTCGAACGAACTCTTTAACCTCTTGTAAGGAAGGCTTGGATAGGGACGAATGAGGAGCAAGCAAGTCCTCAAAGTAAGAGACAAAAACCTGCGGGACCGTATTCATGTCCGTGATCAACTCGCCCGATATATTTTTAACCGAGCGGATTCTATTTCTGAGTTGCCTTTTTTTTTACGGAAAGGTGAAAGAATTTGGTATTCCGATCACCTTCCTTAAGCCACCGAACTCTGGATTTTTGTCTGAAGAAAGATTCCTCATCTCGGCGCAGGTCCACAAAAATTCCACGGCTTGTCTTCTCAAGATCGGCCAACCCTGAGTTGTTTGGATCAAGTTGAAGGTCATTTTGCACGAGCCGAAGGGCTTCTCTAGCTTCCTCTGTCTTGAAGAAATATTGGAAAAGGCTTCTCTATTTAGTTGCTTCAGACTACCTTTGAGCACTTTCAGTTTGGAGACAAGCCTGTACATGGAGAATCCAATAACTGGTGTCTCCCAAGCCTGTTGAACAATGGATGAGAAATTCGGATGGTCTGACCAATAATCAAAAAATTTGAAGGGTCTTCTTTTAAAAATCGGATTAAGAAGTCTGACAACCATAGGAGAATGGTCTGAAATGCCCGAGTTCAGGAATGATGCCTCCAAGAAAGAAAAATCCATGTTCCATTTGGAGTTAACCAATACCCGGTCGATTTTCCTCATCTTTCTTGTTAACCCAGAAGAAGTCGACCAAGTGAACCGAAATCCAACATATCTAAGGTCCTCCAATTCAGATTGAGCTAAACAGTTAGCAAATTCATCAAAATAAGGAATCCAAGTGTTGGTGCCTCCGAACCGGTCAGAGGGATCCTTTATGGCATTGAAATCCCCGGCCACTAACCAAGCCGAATCCTGGAGAATAGTGCTCATATGTAGGAGATCGTCCCAAAGAGGCCGATGACGGGAGAAGGTATGCTCCCCATAAACTACAGAGACACAACAACACTCGCTAGATAGGTTGATCTTTAGACGACCATGAACAGCCTGGTCATTGATCGCCAAGGTATCAAAACTAACGACATCGGGGTTCCAACCAACCCATATCCTACCCCGACTAGAGAAATCGTAGTTTGCAATCCAATTCCAGCCATTTAGCAAAGAAGATGACATTGAATCAAAGTTAGCTGCTGAGACTTTCGTCTCAATAAGGCCAACGAAGCATAAGTTATATTTGAAGACAAAACTCCTAACTTCGGCCCGCCTCAGGGGGTCATGGGGGCCTCTAATATTCCAAAAGAAAAAGAAAAAGGACTACAGTGTCGTCTTTTTCGCAAGGGCTCTCCTGCCCGCGCCAGCCCGTGCCCGCGCTAGCCACTGCGCTGGCACCACGACGCCGGACACCGTCGCGCTTCGCCACCTCGCCACCTCGCCGTTCGCTCTTCTCGCCCACCATCAAGCGCAACCCAGCCCCAACGCCAGCAGATCTGTGGTCCCCTGCAGCAGCCGCAACCCGAGTGCTCCAGCTCCGCCTCTGCCGTCGCCGATCTACAGCACCAGAAGTCTCGGCACTCCTGCTCGCCTTCGCCCGACGCCACCGGAGACCACACCGCCCCTGCTCGCCTCCGCCTCAGCCGCGACGCAGCAGCTTTCCCCTCCGAGCGACATTCGCGCCTGCAGTCCCCTGTTCGCTGCTGACCCGCTCGCCGCCAATGCGCCTGCTGTGTCTTCTCGCCGGAATTCCTCGCCAGCGACTTCCCGTGCCAGAACTCCGAAACGGTTGCCAAGCTCGGTTTGGAAGAAAAAAGAAAAGAAAAAATCAAATTAGGTAGATTTAATTTATTTTATTATGCAGATTTATTTTATCTATATTTTATTTATTGTATCTTGTTTTCTTTATTTGAAATGTTTCCCTATGCATAACTAGAAATTATGACATGTCACTCGATTCGCAACCGCACCTGAATTTGTTATTTTATCTATAAGGCTTTAGATAAAATAATTAATTAAGCAGGAATAAAATTGATACTTTGATCTTTAAGGCTTAAGATCAATTTATCAATTTTACTAGCGAAATATTATCCATTGATCTGAACGATATATGATATCTTTGGTTTGGCTTGTCTTGATTGGTTTGTTTATTTTGAAATATGTTTGAATTAGAATATTGCATGGTTTAGGGTTATCTTGCATGTTTAGGGTAGGAGTTTTATTATTTCGAATTTTTAAAAATTAAAAATTAAAAATTAAAAAATTAAAAAATTAAAAAATTAAAAAAGGAAGTCAAATCAATTTGTTTAGGTTGCTAGTTTTTTTTTTTTAACTTGGAATGCATGTTTAATTATTTGGCATTTATTGATTTATAAATTAAAAAAGGAAAAAAAAGAAAAAAAATTATCATGCATATGTCATGTAGAATTAGGGTATATTTTGTATATCATTGCATATTATGGTAAAATCGCACTTAGTTTAGTTTTAGATAATATTTTTCTTAGTTTATTATAAGTTTAGGTATTTTCTTAAATAGATTGCATTTTAGGATTATTTGGGTTAAGATAATATTTTAGTTTAAATTAGGATTTAGCTCAACTCTACAACTTTTAGTGCCATATCTTCCAAAACTCAGTTGTGTACCGTTCAGTTCGCAACCCCTACTACATCTACCTTTATGATATTTACTATATTTCGTACGTTTCGGATATAGCATGTCCGCCTAATTCCTAATACAAATTGAATAGGATCTTCATCTAATTAGATAATTTTCACTTTTTTTTTTTAATTTCGAATTTCATAAAAAAAAATACAAAAAAATGTCTTAGAATAAATTAGTTTCAATCTCTAGGATATATTGCATTCTTTTTTTTTTTAAAAAAAAGAAAGAAAATAAAATAAAAAATGTCATGTGCATGTCATTAGGATTAGATTCATGAAATGCATGCCATTTAGTGATTGTTGGTAGATCCATTTAATTAGAAATTGCATTGCATATTGTATAATTTTCATTAATCAAGTGAGAATACGAAAAAAAAGGAATTGCGTGTTAATTAGAAATCATATCTAGGGTTGTTGATGTGGATTTTGAATTAACATTGCAGATACTTTCGTTGCTTCAAGGTAAGTTTTGCATTTTATTCATTGTTTATTTGGGTGTTAAACTGATGGTTTGTGCACCCACATGATAACCTTACATGTTAGGGAGATAAATTAAAATCAATTCAAGCTGCTTACCAAATATTTTTCAAAATAAAAAGAAAGGTATCGAAAGGGCATTAGGGAAGTCTAGTGTAATTAAGTCCCCGTACTCAAAGTCTCTGGTTCGTAGGAGTAAAATAATCCTCCAATTATTTTACTTGAGTTTCTAATCGACCCACCAAGAATAGATTAGTGGCGACTCCTAAATAAAACCAGTTTACATGTTAAGAAATTTGAACTTAAGTCGCGAATTGGTATGAGCTTGGGAGAGCCTGAGTTAAGTCTAGGCTTAACAATCCATTAGCCAAATTTTACGCGGTTCACTCGAAAAATTGGTCGCGACATAAATTACAAAGGCAAATGGAGCCTTTGCTCTCTAGTCCCTAACAGAACAAAAAAGGAAGGGTAAGAGAACTAAGCCCTTAATTTTAAGGAAAGAACAATCTAATAATTGAGTAATGTAGATGTATTGCAATTCAACCACATTGATATTATAGTGCAAAAAATAAAGCCCATGTATAGGATAGGCGACACTGCAACATCAACCATCAATAGTGTCATTGTGCTTAAACTTGTAAAACAATTGCAGCTCCCCTGAAGAAAACATCCTCTCAAATTCTTAATTTGCGAGATATTCATGAATTAGAGCCAATGTGCACATTGCATACGCGTATCCAAACATATTATAAAAAAAAAATCCCAAGAAAGCACTAGAAATGCTACAAGAAAAATACCGAATTTGTCTCCATCGTCGTACTGTCGGAAGCTTATGTTCTATCAGCATTTTGGTTCTCCACATCAATCGCAACTCCATCAGAATCATCGTCCTCAGAATCATCAGCCACAATTTCCCGATCAGCGCTATGCATGCTCTCCACCAAAGCAACGTCCTCTTCGCCCTCTCCATTAACCACAATTGATGGTGGCCTATCCGGTGAAGCCTTCTTGACCTATGGCCTCCTGCTTCTAGAACTAGTAGTCATCCACACATGAAACAAAAAAAAAAAAAAAGAGAATCCCGAACACGCGCCATGGAAACCGAGGAAATCAGCCAGTTGGTGGAGCACTTGAGGCCGCGCTGTCTCATCTTGCAGGAGGCGGGGAGAAGCTGGCGGTGGCGGCGAGGGGTCGGGGAAGCGAAGGTTCGCAGGAAACTCGAGTCCCTCCGGCACGACCTGCTTAGCCCCCGGCTCAGCAAGCACCCGGACATCATCGTCTTTCATTAGGATGTTCTCGATCTTGTTGAACCACGAGCCCCAAGTTTGGAGATGACGACGACTCGTTTGTTGAGGAGCAAGCACCGATGACATCGCTGGCCCCAGGGAGGTCGCTGAAGAAGCCGTTGAGGTTGATGTGAGACATCACGTCATCCACCATCAGAACACAAGGGAAAAAAAAAACAACAAAAAGGGGGGGGGGGGGGGAAAGAAGATGAAGGTGACGATGGGAGATCTTTACAAAAACATCTGATTTGCTCGCGGTGGTTTACCGGTCGGAAAGAGGGAGGGAAGAGAGAGAGGGAGGTCGCGGTCCTCTCACCGGTCTCGTGCGGTGGTTCGTCGGTTGGAAAGAGGGAGGGTAGAGAGAGAGAGGGAGGTCGTGGTCCTCTCACCAGTCGGAAAGAGGGAGGGTAGAGGGAGGGAGCTAGGTCTCACTATCCTGTAACCGGTCCGGTGCGATGGTTCGTCGGTTGTTGGCAGTGGTTCACCGGTCGGAAAGAGGGAGGGCACAGAGAGACTGGGAGGTCGCGTCCTGCTCGTCAGAGAGAGAGAGAGGGAGGGTAGAATGAGAGAGCTCGTCGGAAAGAGAGAGGGAGGGAGGGTAGAGTGAGGAGTGTGCAAAAGGTGGGCTAGGTCTATAGGAGAGAGAGCAGAGGAGGGGGAAAAGCGAATTTTGAATCTCTGACCTCATTTACACGTGGCTCCACGTGTCGCCTTCTGAATGATGATACATTTGGCCTACGTGGAGTGTAAAACCCACCTAATATTTTCTCGAGGAGGGGGAAGAGCGAATTTTGAATCTCTAACCCCATTTACACGTGGCTCCATGTGTCGCCCTCAAAATGGTGATACATTTGGCCTACGTGGAGTGTAAAACCCACCTAATATTTTCTCGAGGAGGGGGAAGAGCAGATTTTGAATCTCTGACCCCATTTACACGTGGCTCTACGTGTCGCCTTATGAATAGTGATACATTTGGCCTATGTTGAGTGTAAAACCCACCTAATATTTTCTCGCGTGGGATGTGGACAAATTAGTGCGTTGAAACTAAGAATATTATTTTACTGAATATAATTAATCAGTATTTCGAGACCGTAGTTAAGAAAATCCATGGGACAGTACCCTATTAACCAATCGATTTTGTCCCAAACAAATTTTCGACAAGCATTTTTTTTTATAGTAGCCACCAAAAATCATAAATTATATCCGCTATGATAGAATCACATGAAATTTTTTATTGTGACATAAAAATTTCTGAAATATACTCATTAGGACACATTTACTTTCCATCAAGATTCCATTAGATTATTTGTCAACCAAAGTAAAGTCGTACTTAATCTCACACGTGTTATGTTAACATTATTTGTTTTCTAGAGTCAATGTAGGCCCAATTTTTAATAATTCTAATCTTTTGCGGAACAAGTTCATACAAGGGGATCAATTTGGGAGAAGAAATAGAGACATGGGATGTGGACAATTTATTGTATTGAAAATAAGAATATTTCTTTCTTAAATATAATTAATCAGCGTGTAGAGAGACCATGTTAAGAAAATCCATGATACAGTCTCCTACTAACCGATTGATTTCATCACAATTTTTTTTTTTGACAAGCATCCTTTTTTTTTTTTTTTTTTTTGGTATAACAGAACATTGGTATTTGAGAAATCATTTTTCTTCGAAGAATCTAGACTATTTGGAGACGAAATAAGTCGCAAAAAATCTTAAATTATATCCATTATGACATATGTTTCATGAATTTTTAATTGTGGGATAAAAAAGCCCAAACTATATCTATTAAGATACATTTACCTTCCGTTAGATAGTTTGACAGCCAAAATGAGGTCATTTTTATTTTGTTTAAGTCACGTGTATGTTATATCAACATTGTTTGTTTTTTAATATTCATGTAGCTAGATTTTTAACGATTCTGATCTTTTGTGCAAGAAGTTCATATAAGACGATCGATTTGGGAGGGGAAATTGAGGCATTGGATGTGGACAAATTAGCACATCAAATCATTAAGAGAATCCGCGGTATAATCTCCTATTAACTATTGATTTTGTACCAAAAGAATTTTCCACATGCATCCTCTTTTTTTTTGGGTATAGCAGAACATTGGTACTTGAGAAATCATTTTTGTTCCAAGAATCTAGACTATTTGGAAAGAAAAAAAGTCACCAAAAATATTAAATTATATTCATTATGATAGATTTATCATAAATTATTAATTGTGACATAAAAAACCTCAAACTATACATATTATGACACATTTACTTTTTGTTAGATGATTTGTCAACCAAAATAATGTCATTTTTATTTCATCTAAGTCACATGTGCAATATATTAACATTGTTTGTTTTCTAATGTTCATGTAAGTAGATTTTTAACTATTATACTCTTTTGTGCAATAAGTTTGTATAAGAGGATCAATTTGGGAGGGGAAATCAAGGCATGGGATGTGTAAAAATTAAAGTATTGAATCGTTAAGAAAATCCATGGTATAATCTCCTATTAACAAATCGATTTTGTCTCAAAAGAATTTTCGGCATGCATCTTTTTTTTTTTTTTTTTGGATATAGCAGAATATTGGTATTTGACAAATCATTTTTCTTCCAAAATTCCAGACTTTTAGGAAAGGAAAAAAGCCAACAAAAACCATAAATTATATCCACTTTGACAATTTATCATAAACTTTTTATTGTGACATAAAAAGCCTCAAAATGTACCTACTTGGACACATTTACCTTCCGTCAAGGTTCCATTAGATGATTTGTTGGCCAAAACAAGGTCATTTTTATTTCACTTAAATTACGTATGTGTTATGTCAACACTATTTGTTTTCTAACTTCTATCCAAGCAAATTTTTAATGATTCTGATCTTTTGCGCAACAAGTTCATATAAGAGGATCAATTTGAGAGGGGAAATAAAGACATGGGACGTGGACAAATTAGCATATTGAAAATAAGAATATTTATTTATTAAACATATTTAATCAGTGTCTTAAGACCCTCATTAAGAAAGTCCATGGTATTGAGGGTAGGATTGCTGGAGATGGCCAGCGAAGGTCACTAATCTTAGGCGAGGGTGGCTAGTCCTCTTAGCCCTTGGGTGATGGCGAGGGCCGACAAGGCTCACCCAAATCTGAGTCGAGGGTGCCCACATTTGCTGGCCTTTGGCGATGGTGCTGGCATTGCCCCTCTGGTAAGGGCTTTGCTATTCTTTTTTTACAAAATTTTAATAAATTTTACCCTTACATTTTAAATCTAATTTAAGTAATATTTTAAGGAGACTGTCATAAAAAAAAATGCCCCATATGATAGAGAAAATAATTGTAAAAATGCAATGTTGTTATTTTTCGTTAGCCAACTTAAACAAGTTAATGGAAGAACTTGCATGAATTTGACAAATTTTAGAATTTAATTGTACTTTTTGAAAATTTTAGGGCGCAATTGCATTTTCATAACAAATTTTAGAACTTCTAGTACACTTATCACATAATTAAATTATTGGTTTGTCATATTTAAACTTCTCCTTGATCATTTATCCTAAATTTTAACATATGGACAGATGAAAATATCTTTAAATGATGTAGTTTATTTTCAACAATCTTAAATATATTCTTAAAATATATGTTCTTATATTGAATGATATAATTAATCGATCTTAGTGCAGTTGCATTAGAGCGTTGTGAGATTTTCAATTCAGAATCAAAGGTCACATATTCGGTTCCAATCGTTAGATCAAGACCACTACACAATTCTAAGACTTGAACTTAACCAGTCATCCAAATCTCGTGCCACCGTGGGCGCTAGGGGATATTTAGTTCTATGTTTGCAGAAGGATAAAATGATTCATTTAAGTTGATGTTTTGTTTGGAGTTGCAAATGGTTTATTTTGGAAAGTGAATAATCAAATTCATATGAGTGCAGCACCTGGAGATGGTATTTACGATTATTCCAAAATTGTATAGCCATATATAAACATTTTTTTGTTTCTTTAATTAATAATCGGTCCGACTTATTAGTTGTTTTGCCTTATTTGAGGGATAATACCGGAGTCATGCATAAAGTTTTTTATTTTTATTTTGAATGATTATTACTTTCACTTTTTCTTTTCAAATCACGTGGCACAAATGCTGTGACTTTGTTTGATTTCAAGCATCCCAAACTTTCAAAAGCATATAAAATGAGAACACGTAATATTTTTTTTTTGAAAACTTAAATAATGTTTTTGAATTTTTCAAAAAGAAGCAAAAACACTTGCATCTTCAATTTTAAGGACAATACCATGAAAAGCCCAAATTAATACATTTGCGATCAATTTAATCTAAATTATTTTTAACCACCAAAATTCCAAACCGATATAATTGTGATAAATTTATCTATTGTTAATTTCCATTAATTTTTATTGTCAAATTTCCAAGTTGGATTGCACGTAGTAATTGACAGATGCACCTATTATCAGTTTGTGACTTTTTTATAATGTTAATTTGATTTAACATAAATTATTTGAGGGTAAATTTATCATAAATGTATTTATTTAGGATTTTTGGTTATCAAAAAAATTAATTTAGAATATATTTATTATAATTATATTATTTTGAAGTTTTGATGATTAAAGAATTAATTTGGATTTTGTCTAGTTTGAAATTTTTCGTAATATTAACTTAGATAAACTTCCAAGTTCATAAGTAAAGAAAAACCCTTCCGTCAAACTAATCCTTATCTCTACTTAATCCATCCGTTCCCGTCCCCTCTCGTTTTCTCTCCCAAGCCCCAAAAAGTCAAAGCCGACGACGAGGTTTTCCAAGTCAAAATCTCTCTCTCTCTCTCTCTCTCTCTCTGTGCAGCCAGGCACGGCAGCTCTGGGGGCGGACGCCGGCGGAGCAAAGCGGCGACCAGGGGAGCGGCTGCAAGACGACGTCCACGATCTCCATCCTCTGTAAGGTATCCGCACGTGTAGCCGAAGGGTTGTTCTGTTCGATTTTTTCTTCTCTTTCTTTTGGGTTCTAGTTGTTCCTGGCGAAAGTTTAAGTCGGAGGTTCCAACGATCGTTAGATCTCAGGTTCAGTCATTACAAATCGCCATCTTGTCATGCTCTCGGTTGGACCGTTTCTTTTGTTTTTCCCAGCAAAGAGTAGGGATTTGATTATGCTGGTTTGAGGGTACATGAACTGGTAGTTGATGGTTTCTTCAGGTCGGAAAAAATCTCGGGCTCGACTGCTTCGATGAAACGCGAATTTAGAGGCTAGAAGTTGGTGTAATTCTGTTGATCATTCTCTTGAAGGAATGTTGACGGATCCCTAGTCCCTAGCTAATGTTTTTGGACCCTTTTAGTGGGTGATAAGTGAGCAGGGGATATGATTTGGTTGTGTTCTTCGTTTAATTTCGCAGAATTACTTGAAAGATGCCTCCACAGAAGATTGAAAGTGGACACAAGGACACGGTCCATGATCTGGCGATGGACTACTACGGTAAGAGACTGGCCACGGCGTCGTCGGACCACACCATTAACATTGTTGGAGTCAGCAACTCGGGATCTCAGCATCTTGCCACCCTGACTGGCCATCAAGGACCCGTTTGGCAGATATCTTGGGCTCATCCGAAATTCGGGTCTTTGCTTGCTTCGTGCTCGTATGACGGGCGGGTCATCATATGGAGAGAAGGTAATCCAAATGAGTGGACGCAGGCACGCGTATTTGAAGAGCACAAATCATCGGTCAATTCCGTTGCTTGGGCTCCTCATGAACTCGGCCTTTGTCTGGCTGGTGGTTCGTCCGATGGGAATATTTCGGTGTTCACTGCTAGACAGGACGGCGGTTGGGATATTTCAAGGATCGATCAGGCTCATCCAGTCGGGGTCACCTCCGTCTCGTGGGCCCCTTCGACCGCCCCTGGTGCACTTGTTGGTTCTGGCATGATGGAACCTGTTCAGAAGCTCTGCTCAGGTGGTTGTGATAACACCGTGAAGGTGTGGAAGCTCTACAACGGGGTCTGGAACTTGGACTGCTTTCCGGTGCTTCAGATGCACACTGACTGGGTGAGGGACGTTGCCTGGGCACCCAACTTGGGCCTTCCGAAATCGACTATCGCAAGCGCATCGCAGGACGGGAGGGTCATCATATGGACCGTGGCCAAGGAAGGGGATCAATGGCAGGGGAAGGTTTTGTACGATTTTAGGACTCCGGTTTGGAGGGTCTCGTGGTCCCTGACCGGTAACATTTTGGCGGTGGCAGACGGAAATAACAATGTCACCCTTTGGAACGAAGCCGTTGATGGTGAGTGGATCCAGGTTTCAACAGTCGAGCCATAGGATTCAGTTTGTGGTTATCCTGTTGAACTGCTTTTAGCTGCGCAATGTGCATAGAGAACGATTTGCCAACATAGTCGAACCCGCGAACATGCTTGGGTTTACTTCATAGATGAATTTATGTTCTTTCTGGGCCGGTAGAGATCCTTTAAATTGTTCTTGCTTTGCGGCTAGATATCCTTATGAGCGAAGTTTGAATGATAAGTGGCGCCAGACTTTCTACTCACCCTTTTTCGTCAGCCATGTTTTGAGCGATGCTGGGACCAATTTGGCCTGAATAGTTGGTCTCAATGGCTTGTGGATTTGCACCGGCTGTTTACCATTGAAACTTGTATGACCTATTGCTGATGAACTTCTTAATCTGCTCAGAAGGGTGATCGTTTAGATATATGTGTGACCCAAGTGGAGGTGGTAAACGGGTGGCTCGACTCGAATGTGGATTGGGTCGTATTTGGGTTATAAGACCAAATCGACCTGGTTAACTGGGGATGGGCACTTGGCACATGGCAGGGCGGGCCGGGGCGCGCCTCTCCCAACGATTGTCCTTGGCAATCGTTTCTTGTGGTGGAAAACTGCCTCCTTTGGGTCGGGTCGGGGCTCAACGGGGTGGCAGGCCTGAACCCTTGCCCATTGCTAGGGGTGTAAATGGGTCGGGTCGGGTCGGGTTTTGATGTTACCCGACCCGACCCAAAACATAAGGGTCACATGCTGTGACCCGACCCGACCCGACCTGAAACACATTAGACTCGGATCGGATCGGTTCGGTTCGGGTCGGGTTTCCGAGTTTTTTTTTTTTCCTGATGATGATGATACCGTGTCTACAACTGAGAAAATTCCAGAAACGCAGGACTTTGTATCAGCATGTTTGTGGCTACAGCTGATTAAGGCAATTATCGGTCATTTAACTCAAACTCTCTTTGCTTCTAGGCTGCAACAAATTTGAAATTCACAAAGATGACCTCGTTGGCCTCTTTCTACATTCTTATAAGGAAGAAAGGACACAAATGAAGCTCCAAAGATGCTTTTCAAGTTAGATTCACATCAGTGACAGAAACAACCACTCTATGAACACAAAAGGAGAGCTCTATCTGATTAACATATCGACCAAGGTTTTATATAGATATAGTTGGACTCTTGCAATAGGAACTATAATATACTTAGTATTCATGGAGGACTCAAGCTTCCAGTAAGTAGACATGCCGCCTTTAGATCGTAATAAAAGAGACCATGGAGTTTCACACACAAACCATTCCAACACCTTGAAGATGTGTAACAAGGATATTCACACTTCCCATATTCTGAATTTGCAGCGCATATTTCAGAAACCTTCCTTGAGTGCATTCGTTGATTTCAGACTGCTTTAGTCCAAACCAAAGTCCGTCCAACCATCTAACGCACTAAAAAGCACTTGTCATCTCACCAAGCTGGACCCTCGCTTTCGATAATGTGCTGGACTCTAATTCATGATTCACAACATTGTCCATTTTGAAGCTTCAGAGTAATGGCAATTATTCAAACAAGCAGGATCACAAATATTGAGGGCTGCAACTACTTGTTCATTGTAACATCCAGGCCATATCAAACTAGATGTCAACTTATACAGATTTTACCTTGTGCTCATAATTTCTTCATGAAATCCTCAATCCTCTCAGCAGCATCATACATGTTCTTCTGTCTCACTTCATCCAGCATCAAACGACATGTCTGATACCTTGGAGTTATTTCTTGACCAACCATCTCGTCAAACAGAAGGTAAGCCCAATCAGCTTTGTCCGCTCTGCATAACCCACGAATTAGAAGTGTGTATGCTGAGACATCCAAACTGAGGTGATGCTTGTTGAATTTCAAACCGTGTCTACAACTGAGAAACGAGCAGAGGACAGCAGCCGAGCTGACCCATAAAGATTTTTCACCACTCCAGACTCCAAAATTCCCAAATTCCATCACTGACGGCCATCGCAATCCCGAACGAAATCAAAAGGATCCTCTTTTGCCATCCTTTTCCCCTCGCGAAAGAACCCAAAGAAAGAAGAAGGAATAAACCATACCCGCTGAGTTCGGAGAGTGCTTGGCGGGCAAAGCGCCCTCCAAGTTCTCCACCCGGAAGGTGTCGAAGAAGAAGGACGCCGAAGCTCCTCGCGGATCGAGAAATCGATGGAGGCACGGACCTGGGGGGTTTTCGGCGACGGACGGCGATGATCGACTGATTCGGCGGCGACTAGGGTTCCGGCGTTGAGACGAGGGGTGGTGACGGCGACGGCGAGGCGAAGGCGCGTCGATCAGAGGAGAGGCCGAACTGGCAGTCGTGAGCGAAGGCACAGTCGTCGGAGAAGAAGGCGGAGCTGAGAAGGAAATGTTTGTGTTTGACGGTAAAGAAAGATGAGAACGTGTTTACTGTTTGTGTTTGTTGCTAGTTTGGAAGTAGGACTTAACGTGTTTCGGGTCAAACAATGTTCCAATCCTGACCCGACCCGAAACATATTTCTTTACTTGTTTTATTTGTGTTACTCGAATAGTATCAAGACCCGAAACATGTATTATACTTATTTCGTGTTCGAGTCGTGTTCCATCTATAACCATAATTCTTATTTTGAATTTGGCCTTCAGTGCATTTGTTAAACATCCTTTAAAGAAGATATGATTTTCAATGCAACGTATTTGCTTGTGATATGTGTGATCAATATATTGAAAATCGAAATATTTCCTCTTATTTAGAATGCTTAACAATTGTTCATAGACAATTGTTAACAAGATGCTTCTTATACGATAGCTACTCCACTCTTATTGTTGCCGCCGCTGCCACCGCCGCCGTTCCATTGCTACCTTAATCCTAGTGAAATTTTCGTAAACACCATGATACGAAAAATTCCATTAATTTATAAATGGAAAAGCCTTGCAGTGGGATGCCCTGTAAAACATAGAACTAAGGGTCTGCATGGAAACGTTTATCGTTTCTGTTTCTGAACACTTTTTTTGTTTTTTTGTTCCTGGGAACAAAAAAAGAACAGAAACGCGTTTGGTTGCGTTTCTGTTCTTTTTTTATTTTTTTGTTTCCGGAACACAAAAAGAACAGAAATGAGAAACAAAAAAAAGTTGTTTCTTGTTCTAGAAACGATTTTAAAGAAACGCCTCTCTTATTCTCTCTCTTCTCTTTTCTTCTTCTTTTCTTCTTCTTTTTTTCTTCTTTTTTCTTTGGCCGGTCGCCGGCCTCAGCCATGGCCGGCGACGCCGTCGAGGGTCGGCGACCTCGCCGGAGCATCGCCGGCCCTCGGCGAGGCCGAGCTCGCCCAGCCAAGGCGAGGCTCAGCCTCGCTCGAGGGGAGATCTTCGGCTAGGGTTCCGGCGAGGGGCTCCGGAGGACGGTGCGACGGCGACGCGGCACTAGAGGCTTCGGGATTGACACGGGGCGACGCGGGCAAAGACTGGCGGACGGTGTCGCGAATGGCGTGGTGAGATCGGGACGGCGTCGAGCTGCGGGCTTCGGGGCGACGCAACAATAGCGTCTGCGGAGGAGGCTGCTGCTGGGGGCACGAATCTGCAAGCGGAGTGGCGGCGAGCGGTGGCGTCACGAGGAGTAGCGGTAGGCGAGATCTCGGTCGGTGTCGCAGGCGCAGGTGCTCGGCTTCGACGGCAGGGCGGCGAGGCTCGGCCTCGCCCGCACCGGCGACGCCGAGCCTCGCCTTGGCTGGGCGAGCTCGGGCTCGCTCAGATCCGGCGAGGCCAAGCCACGCCCAACCACGGCGAGGCTCGGCCTCATCGGGGGCCGGCGAGCCTCACCGTGGCTGGGCGAGGCTGCCGGCCAAAAGAAGAAAAAATAAAAAAGAAAGGAAAAAATGGAAAATAAAATTAAAAAAATTAAAAAAATTAAAAGAAACAAAAAAAGAATAAAATTTACCAAACGTATTTCTATTCATTTTTTATTCCCGGAACAAACGTTACCAAACGCGTTTTTTTGTTCAAAAACTATTCTCCGGAATAGAAACATTTTTTTTTTTTATTTCTGTTCCCTGGAATAAAAAAAGAACATAAATATTACCATGCAGCCCTCAGATCCTTCACCTTAGGACAAGTAGAATTCTTAAGACGAGTTGAAAAGAACGCCGCATGTCTGCCGTGTAACAATGTAGATCTATTCGTCGGTCACCGCTAAGATGCTGAATGTGATGGCCAGACCCCAACCTCAAACCTCAGGGAAATTACTCCCACCAGCGCCGCCGATCGCTGAAGCTGCTCTCCACCTTTGCGCATAGCTCGCTCGATCATGTTCGACCTTCTAGAGCCATAAAGTTCATCGGGAACGCGACCTCCACGAGACATGAGAGATCGATAGAAGCAGTGTGAGTGGCAATCGGTTTACGATGGCTTCGCAAATTTCAGAAAGACCTGCCACACTTATTACTTAGCAGAGTTGAAATTTGGTTATAATAGAAACCTGTTCAAGACACATTCTGTCGAGCCTCATCGTTTGAGGACCCATTTTAATTTGTTTTACATAATTGTCGAATTATGGAACTAAATATGTCCTTAATGTTGGAGAAAACTTCCTTACTTGTTTTGACGCTGACAAAATGTTTCTATCAGTCTAGTTTCGTCAAAGTCTGATGATTGCCAGACTCAAGATTTAAGTCTACCCTCATTGACAGTTTCTAGATCGACAAAGAACTTATCCAGATTCAAGTATTTCTTTAAGGTTTTGATTCGAGTGGCTAAGGAAGTATCTCACGGCTGGAGATAGTATCTCAAGATCTATTATTCGTTTTGAAACTAATTCGAGTAATTTGGATTCGTTAATTGACAAAGTATACTTGTAAGGTTCTACTTATGGAAACCTAGATCCTGATTGTATAAGTGAGCTGGATTGGTGGGCTATCATCACATTCCTTAAGTAACTTGAGATCTTCCTAATTGATTCTGTCCAACGGGTAGATTGAAAGAACTCATTTTGGAATGTGCTAACGATTATGAAGGTATGGAAGAGTATATAAGGAAGATGCTCTAGTTATTTGAGTGTGTACGCGATAGAAAAATTTCAAAGTCTGAAACTCTTTGTTCTTTGCTGATTCAATCGTTGAGTGAAAATTTGTACTCATAAGAGAGTTTAGACATTTGTGAGGCATTGAGGAAATGTGGCAGAGTCTCTACACTGTGGAATCAAGGATGTGATACTGTAACGACTCTTTTTCATTCATAGTGAAATCCAGCCGGTGGGCTGTCGGTACAGGAGAGTGGACGTAGGCTTGGATTAAGCCGAACCACTATAAACCTTGTGTTCTTATTTTCTTCCATAAACTCTTTTACTTTGTTCGTAACTCTATTTAATTGTTAGAGTTTGATTTCCTCTGCAGAGTCTATTGACAATTAGACTCGGGTTAAAATTAAAATCTTATACTATATTTTGCAAAATTTGTTTTCGCACCTATTCACCCCCTCTAGGTGCTCGTACTAACTTTATCACTTAAAAGGCTTCATCCTGATTTAATTTGAACCTCAAAACTTCGTGGACGTAAACCAACTTAGAGGGTATTACTCCTTATAGAGAAGATAAATATATAGAAGGGAACTTGAGAATGTTGGTCGTGCATGTACCAGCATATTAAATCAAGAACATAGTCCTGTTAGTTATAAGCCAAGTAGGGCGACCCCAACATGAAAGCGAAAGTTTCCTACTGTTTGGTGAGATTACCCTATAACTAGATATCTAGGATCAGATAGTATTCTCGGTTACTCTAATTTCCACGTTCTCACCTTTAGTTTTATAAACTCATTACAATCGACATGATGAGAATAAAGAAAAGGGAATACTATCATCATAAAAGCTGATAGAAACCATTACAAAGTTCACCTAAATTGATCCCCACCTTCAAACACAAGAACAAACATTCTGGGTTTGAATGACTGAGAAATTGAATGACGTACGATCATGCTATGCTGACCCGGTTTTAGCGATGCAACGAATAATAAAGGCGTGTACCTATTCAAGTTAGAAACGTTGGATTGATGGATGCCCGTTCTCACACATGGTCCAGACTACTAGAAGAGAGTCGTGTGCAAAGATCCGAATGAAGGGGTGCCCCAATTATGGAATTGAAAAGACACGACCCAAAACGGGATAATTACAATAAAAATCGTAAATTTATTATATGAATATCAATTTAATTATAAATTATTTAATTTAATCAATTTAGTACTAAATCTTTTGATGATTTACCAATATAATTATTCGGCCAAATTAACTTGAAAATTGCTAATATAAATGATAGCTATTTTACATGGGGCAGCAAGCGCTAAACAATTTTTTTTTTTAAATTTCTTTTTGTAGATTTTATAATTTTTTTCTCTTGTTTCTTTTTTCCTTCTTCCTTCGGGTCATCGGACTTTGGCAATAGCGGCGATCGACCATAGGTGAGGGCCGACCTCGCTTGACCTAGCGAGGTCGAGCCTTGTCTAGCCATTGGTGAGGCTCGACCTTAGTAGATCTAGAGAGGTTAAGCCTTGCTTAGCCTTTGCCTCGTCAGATTTGGCAAGATAGACCCTCGCCTAATCTGGCGAGGTCAATGAGGGTCCACCATTGCCAAGGCCAAGTGACCAGTAGTGGGGGAAAAACGATAAAAAATATATATTTTTTTATTATAAAAAATTAGAAAAATATTAAAAAAATTATTTACATTTGCGCCTTTTATGCCACATAAGATGGTTGGCGTCCAAGTCAGCAATTTCAGTCAAAATTGACTGGGATGATTATATTGACAAATTGTTGAAAAGTTTAGAATTAAATTGGTTGAATTGATAAATTTATAACTAAATTGATATTCTTACAATAGAATTGGGTTTTTTTTGCTAACTTTCTCATTAAAAATTGAAAACTGGCCCCATGGAATGTGTGTTTGACGGGGCAAGAAAGCTGAAGATGACTGAAAACTGAGGCAACCCATGAGATTAGCACATGCGGAGTTAGCTATAGCTTTCCTCCGAATATAAAGGCACCGCTCCATTTGAGGTTATTTTTAGCGGTTCTCTCTCTCTCTCTCTCTCTCTCTCTCTCTCTCTCTCTCTCTCTTTTAATAATATTCAACATTTTTCCTTTTTTTTAAACTCGGACCCTACCACTCTTGAATTGGCCAAAATTTTCAAGGGAATCCAACACAACTATATGTGTGGACCTTTTCTTTTTCCTTTTCCATGGCAGTCCTTTTTCCTTCCAAAAATTTTTTACTGAAGGAAGGCGTCTCCCTTCCCTTCTCTCCTCCAACAGGCTTATCCGACACATGGCGATGAGGAAAAAGTAGAGGTGTTAAAATGGGTCATAAACCCATATATGACCCATTTAAATCATAAATATGTCATAAATGGGTCACTTGTTCTTTACAAAAAGTAGTTAAATGGGTTTCACAATTAAAGGTTCAAGATAGTTGGGTTTTAAATGAGTTAGGTGGAGAACCCATTTTCAACAAAAACCTTATAATCTCTCTCTTCTCTCTTTAACTTTACAAAAACATTTTTTTTTGTAAAAATCAAAATTATAATGTTTTTTAATTTTAATTTTCTCTTCTTCTTTTTTTCTTTCTCCTTCCTCCTTCCGATCGCCGGCATGGCGATGGCCAGCAATCGACCAAGCGAGCCTCGAGCTCGCCGGATCTGGCGAGGCGGAGACCTCCTGGCGAGGCTTAAGCCTCGTCGATCTGGCGAGACTCAAGCTCGTTGGCGTCGGGCGAGGCTCGAGCCTCGCCAATTCCAATGAGGGGCGAGGCTCGAGCCTCACCAGTTCTAGCGAGGGGCGAGCTCGAGCTTGCTCGATGCTAGCGAGCCTTGAGCTTGCCGGATCTGGCGAGGCTCGAGCCTCGCCGATTTGGCGTCGGGCGAGCTCAAGCTCGCCAGATTCGGCGAGCCTCGAGGCTCGCTGACGCCGGGCGATCTCGAGCTCGAGGCTCGCCTGTGGCCGGTCGCCGACCATCGTCGTGGCTGGCGGCCGGCCAAAGAAGAAGAAGAAGGAGAAGAAAAAAGAAAAAAAGAGAAAAGAGAAAAATAAAAATAAAAGTATATTTAAAAAAAAATTAAAAAATAATTTTTAAAAAATAAAAAAATAATTAAAATTCGATTTTTTAAAATAATTATTTTAAAAATTATAAAAACTGTCCATTAAATTTGTGTTGTATAAAACTATTTTAGCAATACAATTTAAAAAATTGTCCATTAAGAAATAAGCTTGGAAGTATTTTAATAATATAATCTTAAAAAAAACATAAGAATTCTAAATTTGGTTAAATATAAAAATATTTTATTAATATGGGTTGGATCGGATATGGGTTGGGTCGGATATAAATAAAAAAAAATTATATTACGCATAAATGAATCATAAATGGATTAATAAATCAATTTAGATCGGACCAAACTCGACCAAACTCACCTGTTTAATGGCTCTAGAAAAAAGTAAGAGAGGAGGAGAGAGGAAGTTTCAAGATTTTTGCAAGGCGGGATCACCGATACATGTGGCGAAACTTGGGTGGCGTGCTTTTTCTTTAACAGTCAACGTTGACTGAAATCAGCCACTGTTGCCACCACTCTACTCGCCATGCCCTGGAACAGATAGCAACCCGAACACGCCCCCAACGAAGCCTCATCTCGTATACATGCCGTCACACAGATCGTAACTCGTCGCTCCGCCTTCTTCTAAGCCCTACGCCGCTTCGCTCGCCGCCGCCTCCACGATGGCCTACTCTTTCCCATTCTACGGTGACTGCATCGGCATGGAGAGCTCCGTTGATGTCGAAAAACCACCCGGGCCCGGCCACGATTCCCTCCGGGCGGAGCTCGAGCGCGATCCGAGTTGGCGGCGGCGGGAACCGACGGGGAAGTGGAGGTCGATGCCACCCTACTCCCCATGCCCTGCAACAGATAGCAACCCGAACACTTCCCTAACGAAGCCTCATGTCGTATATATGCCGTCACACAGATCGGAACTCGTCGCTCCGCCTTCTTCTAAGCCCTACGCTGCTTCGCTTGCCGCCGCCTCCACGATGGCCTACTCTTTCCCATTCTACGGTGACTGCATCGGCATGGAGAGCTCCGTTGATGACCAAAAACCACCCGGGCCCGGCCACGATTCCCTCCGGGCGCAGCTCGAGCGCGATCCGAGTTGGCGGCGGCGGGAACCGACGGGGAAGTGGAGGTGGATGCGGGAGGATGAGCGTCCACGGCTCTCGCACATGCCGCCGGTCCTGAGGCGGCACTGCACCGGCGACGGCCGGCTGATCCTTACGAAGGTATGCCGATGCTCCACTTTGAAACTGACCTATTTTGGACCTGCAAGCAACTTGGGGCAGTGGTATTGCTTCATTGGTATACTAAGCATCTGTGGCGTTTATACCGCTAGAGAGAGTAATTCATCTTTTTATCGTTTGTGAGTAGTCCTTGCCAACGCAAAATCCAGCACAAGTTCCAGAAACGATGTCGCCGCAGTTCAAGGAACCATGCCAGATGGAAGGCTCACCATCATCAACCTCCATGTTGTCTGGATATGACTATGACGTTTTCTTGAGTTTTAGAGGGCCAGATACTCGAAAAAGCTTTGTTGATTTCCTCTGTACGAGCTTATTAGCTGCTGGTATCCACGCATTTAGAGACGATGAAGAACTAACAGTAGGTGATGAGATTGGTCCTGGCTTACATAAAGCGATCGGCCATTCAAAAATTTCGATTCCCATCTTTTCCAGGGGCTATGCCTCTAGCAAATGGTGTCTGAATGAGCTGGTTCAAATGGTGGAGTGTAGGAAAAAAAGGAGACAGGAGATCATGCCCATTTTCTACTATGTTAAGCCATCTGAGGTCCGTCATCAAACTGGGCTTTTCAGAGAGGCCTTTGCTTTGCATGAGAAACAATGTGACAAAAAGGTTATTAGCAAGTGGAAGGCTGCGCTCAAGGAGGCTGGCGAGATAAAGGGATGGCACGTTGATCAGGCAACCAATAGGTAATTGATCTTGTGGCTTGTTGCTCATGTAGCTTTCAGTTATTGCTTAACATTCTTTATAGTTTTTCCTTGATTTTCTAATTCCTTTTTCTTTTTCCCCCTGATACCTTAAGACGTGAAGGAGAGCTCGTAAATTTGATTGTCCATAAGGTTGAGGGTAAGTTGAAAAAGGCTAATTTGCTAGTGACCAACTGCTTGGTCGGAGTTGAAAATCATGTGGAAGAAATCAATAGAATGATGTGTGGAAATTCATCAGACATATGGATTCTTGGGATCTATGGTTTGGGGGGTGTAGGGAAGACTACTCTTGCCAAAATCATCTACAACCAGCTATCCCATCGTTTTGAAGATCGTTGCTTTCTCTCTGCTATCAAGGAAACTTCAGAGCTAAACGGCATTGAATGGTTGCAAGATCAGCTGATCTCCAGTATTCTCAAAGGAAACCAGACTACTATCAGGAATGTGGATGAAGGAATGAAGACAATCAAATAAAGGTTGTCTGGCAAAAAGGTTCTTGTTCTTCTCGATGATGTTGACAAAAGGACTCATTTGAAATCACTTATGGGAAAGCCTGCATGGTTTGGTTTAGGAAGTACGATTATTATAACTAGCAGAAACAAGGATATTGTTGCTGTTCCTGAGGTTACTTGTACTTATGAGCTTGTGAGCATGGACTTCAATCAATCTCTTCGACTTTTTTGCAAACATGCTTTTGGAAGTGATTATCCTCCAAAAGACTATGATGCTTTCTCCAAAGAAGTAGTCAAAACAACAGGAGGCCTTCCTCTTGCTCTTGAGGAAATAGGTTCACAGCTATCAGGCAAAAGAAAAGATGATAGGGATGTTATATTGAAGAAGTTGAGAAAAGCTCCCCATGAGGAAGTCAAGAGAACGCTGAAAATAAGTTATGATGCTTTAGATGATTTGCAGAAGCATATCTTCCTGGATATCGCTTGTCTCTTTGTTGGATTTGACATAAGGATTGTGCTTCACATGTGGAACGAAGACAAATGCATCCTACGTGAGGACCTTCGAGTCCTTCAGCAGTTGTCCTTGATAAAAATTGGAGAAGACAATAAGCTGTGGATGCACAACCAGCTAAGAGACCTCGGTAGAGACATTGTTCGTCAAGAATGTAACATGGAATTGAAAAAACGGAGCAGATTGTGGGATCATGAGGAAGCTTTAGACATTGTGATGAAAAAGAAGGTACCTTTGAATTTCTACTATTCAGTCCCCATCAAACTGACTAAGTTCATGCTTTTTCATTTTGATCGTGTGCTTAATATCCAAGGGGAGTTATTCTTAAGTCTTGTTTGTTTCTGTCATAGCTTATTCATCTGTTAGACTGATGCTCAGACATTCTTTCCAATTTTTGGGGAAAATTCTACTTCTTTCATATATTAATTTAATTAAAGATCATGTGCTTTTCCTTTCATTCTCTTGCTAGCAGGGATCCAAAAAAATTGAGGCTCTTTCCCTTAAGTTTGACAATCAGTTGCAATGCTATCGTGCAATTCAAGAACTTGAGAAGCTATCAAATCTGAAATACCTTGAAGTGAGGATCGTCCCAGAAAAGTGGCCTTCAAATGATTTAGCAGCCAACATACAAAAGCGTCTGCCTATGCTTTCTGAGTTGAGATGGCTTTCATGGCATCAATTGCCTCTGGAACTTGAACTGACCAACCTTTCCATGATGAACATAGTCATTCTCGATTTATCATGGAGTAAATTTTCGGAAAGTTGGGATGGTTGGACTTACATCAAGGTGAGATTATTATGTGATAGACACAGATTGTTTCTGTGGCTGCCTCCTCTTATTTGATCCATGATTTCATAGTTATATGATTACTCTTTTGCAGATGGCAAGGAATTTGAAAGTTTTGAACTTGACTGGTTGTGCGCACTTGCATAGAACTCCGGACTTCTCAGGAAATGTAAATTTAGAGCACTTAATCCTTGAGAACTGTGCAGGATTGATTCAAATTGACATATCTATAGGGCATTTGAAGCAGTTGGTTTTTTTGAACTTGAGATTTTGCATCAATCTCTGCAAATTGCCAGAAGAGATATGTAACCTAGAATCTCTGAAGGAACTTCTCATTGACGGGACTTCTATAGAGAGATTCCAGAACAATTGCAGATCAGTCAGTAACTTAACATCGATATTGAGGCTCTCTTTGGAAAATGTTGAAATTACTCAACTTACTCCTGACATTGGAGAGTCGTGAAGCTTGAGCACTTGTCTTTATGTAAGTGTAAGTTGCTGAGGAGACTTCCAGACTCAATTGGTAATTTGGAATCACTAATCCTGCTAAATCTATCTTACACGTCTGTCGAGGAGGTGCCTGATTCACTCGGGAAGTTGAAGAATTTGAAAGTTCTGAGGATGTGTGGTGGCTCCATAAGAATCATACCTAGTTCAGTTGGGACGTTGGAGAAGTTGGAAGAGATAGATGCTGAGTTCTGTCGGTATTTGAAGGGGGCAATTCCTGATGGTATTGGGAGGTTATTATGTTTGAGGGTCTTGAAACTTTCTAACACTATAATATCTCAAGTACCAAGACTCCCCATAAGCCTGATAACTGTACAAATTTCCACTCAATCTATGAAGACGCTTCCAGAGCTATCAATCCTGATAAATTTAATAGATTTGGATTTGGACATTCGAGAAGTTCCATTGGCCAAGAAGGATTCTATTTTTGTACAATCATCTCAGCTTGTACAGGATCCATCACCATGTTGGATTGGACAGTTACGCAATCTTGAGTCTTTGAGGTTGTCATGTGATACCATGACTGCACTCCATAAAGATATTGGTCTTCTTTCTCAGCTTAAGAAACTTGAACCTCTTTGCTCTAACTTAGGTTCCCTCCCTAGCCTTCCATCAAGTTTAAGATGCTTGCTGGTTAAATCATCTCAATTAAAGGCAACACCTAGAGCTCTATCAGAAATGAAGGAACTATCATAATTGAGGATTGATTTTTAGTAGTAGAACGTATTGGAGGCCTTTATGGTTTGGAGAATCTTAAAATTTTGGACTTTAGAGCACTCAATTCACTTGAGAGATTACCTGATATGTTGAACTTGCAGCTGCTCAGTGAGCTGCATTTAGGGTACTGTCATAATCTGATTGATGTTCAAATTCTTAGCGGCATGGGGAATCTCTGAACTTTGAAGCTTATAGCAATTCCATTGCTGGAGAGATTACCTGATCTATCAAACTTGAAGAAGCTCAGTGAACTTCACCTTTGGGACTGCCATGGTCTGACTGAAATTCCAAGCTTTGAGGGTTTGGAGAATTTAATAATGTTAAAGCTAGGTGGACTTCCTCTACTTAAAAGACTGCCAGATTTATCAAACTTGAAGAAGCTCACAAAACTACATCTTGGATAGTGTCAAAATCTCATGGAGGTTCAAGGAATACTTAAAGGGTGCAATTCTTTGGTTGAGGTGCACAATCTGTCAAGTTTCAAGAAACTGAAGTCTTTACTTGTACGTGATTGCGAGAAGTTACATCTTGACAAGCATCGCCTCTTGGATCTGTAGATACCTGACAGGGTGCCTGAAAATTTGACATGCTTGATACTGAGTAAAATAGGCTTCTGTGTTTGTCAGCTGGGTAAGCAATTTTTTTGGCTGGTCTTTTTCATCCTAGCAATGTACTTCCTGTCATATAAACTTATTGAGAGAAGTTGATCATCACAAGAACTCAGGTCAACATCTCAAGACAGAGTCCTCACTTCACTGACTGGAGGACATTGATTTTTCCTGAAGCTAGAATTAGTACCACTAAGTAGACACAACCAAACTTATGCGACATTGGTTTTTGATTGCATTAATCCTCGATCCGTCATGCTCATAGTACTTGCATTGGGCAACAGTCATTGTCATTAACGTTAAAGAGCTTTTCTCCTTGCTTATCTGATGGAATTTCTGCAGTTCATTGAGAAGGAATCTGTTTTCCCTATTTTGGCTAGCCAGCACATTTAAGAGGTGAAAATTGCCCCATGCCACTCCTAGAGTCCCGATGAATGAATAGAATGTTTCAAATCTCACCGTCATTCATTGAAAGACCAGCCAATTATTCCCATTAATCATTGTCGAAGATGAGAAATACAGACTCTTTCTGAGTGAATTTGATTTCTAATAAGCCATTTTGATCAAAATGTGTTCGTTTGGAGGTCACAATTGATCTCTTAACATACGGGTAAACCTTACTTAGACCAGTAAATGGGGCTCATACAACGTATGGTAGACTTGCATATGTTCTGGGTTTTTATGTTGCGATACATAACAGCTAGATCATTCTGCAATAGCTACTAAAAATCTAGCAGTGTGGTTGTCCACTGCTGCTTCCCCATGACCTACTGTTTCCACACTGGTTCTAAAACTTGAGAGGGTAGAATGTTACCCAGAACTGGGGGAGGCTTTGATACCTGCATAATTGGCAACTCACTAGAAAAGACCATCAGAAGTACGATTTCCTTGGAAAGTCTTGATTTTGCAGATTGCTTTTGTTCTGGTGAGGCAAGACACAGAACGCCCTTCCTTGCTGGTAAATTCCTGAAAAGCGTGGGTCAATGTCAAATCCGTTGGTAACAATGAGTTGACCGCAACTTGTTTACCCTTGTAGCTAATTTGTAAGCTATCAACAGGTTTTGAAAAGACATATTTATTAGTATTTAAGAAGTTACTAATTGTCTTAATAACCCATCAAAATTTAACTTTTGATATTAGCTGTGTGTTAAAGTTATTGACCAATCTACAAGATTGCCAACCTTAATTTGAGTGATTTAATAATATATCTCCTCCCATTACGATACCAATTAGTTTTAGCTTAATGAATATTTTTAATTGTTTTGCAATTTATAATTTAGGAAGTATCGACACTCTTCGGATGTCTTCGTGTCGTGTCGGACATTTCGAAATATGTTTGACACTCTTCGATATTCTTGGACACTTGATCAACATGTGTCGAAAAATCCAACGGCTAGTCAACTCTCTTGACACGTGAGTCTAAAATTTCAATATGCAAGTTCGGAATTCCGACACATGATTCCGACATATAGGGGTCAATTTTAAAATTTTTTGATAAATGAGGAGTTAAAATATAAATATATAAAAATAATATAAATAATAAATTGGGAAAGAAGAAAAACTTGATATTCTCTTCTTTTCTTACCCTCACTTCTTGTGACACACAATTCACCTCATCGAAGTTTTTTTCTTCTCTTTCAATACGCTCTGACATGCGATTCTAAAATTTGGATTGCTTGTTTTTTCTTTTTTCCAAGTATTATGAATTATTAAAATGGAGTTGAATTTGTCAAATTAAAATAATGAATGATATTAACAAATTGTGTATTAATATTTTTAATATAAATTCATTCTAGACTCTTTTTTTATTTAGACTATTTGGAATGAAGGTGGCACAGATATACTAGTTTTGAAATTTTTTATAGCATTCACCCTTTCTTTTACGAAATTTGGTCTCCTTTTGTTTTTTTAGAAGGGTCCATAGAAGGAGCCACAGATAAGTTTTTTGTTGAGAAAGTTATTGAGCAATTTGTTTGTTTTCTTTCCTCACTTTCATTTCATTTTTCTTCCCTCCATTCATTTTCTTTCCCTCTACCTCTTTCCCCAAGCATGTCCGTGACACGCATCATTGGGACAACATAGGAAATAGGTTGTATTAATTTGGCTTCACAGATACCATTTCGAAAAAAAAAAATAGAGGATTTTGAATCAAGTGCTAAAGTAAAACTATCAGTGATGGATTTATTCTTTTCAACATGCACTAGAATTCTGCTCAAATTAATGGATATTAGCAATTTTAACCGTTAAAGTTAATTATTTTAATTGATATCAAAATAATTAAAGACAAGGATTGCCCTCGGAACATGTTAAGCATATCAATTTTATATAGTTCAAACTAGATCTAAGGAAATATTTGCTTTTATAGTCGTCACGTGGCATTTTCATTTGACTCAATGATTGCCATATGGCATCTTATGTTTGACCAGAAGTGCACTAGAAATTCTTCAACTTGTCATAAAAACGCAATTGATTCTAGATCTTTTAAAAAGTGCAAAATTTCTAAAACTTAAATCCTCTTGTTATCATTGTTAATTTGGCTTATGAAAAATACTGACATGGTATATTTTATTTTCTGTCTCCTACGTGGTCTTTTTAACAATTTTTCTTCTACAAATTTTATCAAAATTAGATTAAAAAACTAAAAAAATGATAAAATTTTATTTAAAAAGAAAAGAAAAGAAAAAAGGGTAGGATTGCTAGATATGTCCAATGAAGGTCGTTGATCTTAGGCGAGGGTGGCAAGCTAGGAAGCACCAACACTTTTCAAGAGTTTTCGTGTTGTGTTAAATACTCCGACACGTGTTCGATACTCTCGGATACTTTCCGACATTTAATCAACACGTGTCGGAAAATCCGACACCTAGTCAAATTTCTTGATACAGAATTCCAACATGCAAGTTTCCAACACGTGATTTAGACACACAAGGTCAATTTTAAAAATTTTCAATAAATGATGGGTCAAAATGTATATATATATATAACAAAAATAATAGTAAAAAAAATAAATGGGGAATGAAGAAAAAACTAATTTTCTTTTATCTCCTAACTCTCACTTCTTGTGAAACACAATTCAAATCCCATTTTTTTTTTCTCTTTTCTTTCAACACATCTAACATGCGAGTCCATAATGTGAATTATTTGTTTTTTTTTTCTCTCTCTCCAAGTTTTATGAATTATTGGAATTGAGTTGAATTTGTCAAATTGAAACAATACATGATATTAATAAATGGTAGATTAATATTTTTAGTGTAAATTCATTCTAGGCTTCTTTATTATTTATTTATTTATTTATGAATGAATTTGAATCAAATTAATTTGATTGAAATAATCATAAAATGATAATTTATTATGTATATATAAAAATATATATTTAATTTACAATGTGTCCCAACATGTCAAAATTCTCTATTTTTTGAGAAATGGTATGTCGGCATGTCATATTATATTGCGTGTCGCGTATCAGTATCAATACTACTTAGGTGGCCACCCCTCCTAGCCCTTGGTTGATGGCGAGGTTTGTTGAGGCTCGCCCATATTTGGGTTGAGGGTGCCCATATCTATTGGCCTTTGGCGATGGTGCCGGCACCGCCCCTCTGGCAAGGGCTTCGCCATTCTTGTTTTTTCAATTTTTTTTTAATGAATTTTACCCTTGATATTTTTTAAATCTAATTTAAGTAATATCTTAAGAAGAACATAATAAAAAAATGCCACGTATGAGAGAGAAAAGTATTTTTTTATTAGCCAAGTTAATTTTGTTAATGGAAGGACTTCTACCGGTTTGAGAAATTTTAGAATTTAATTGTACTTTTTAAAAGTTTTAGGGCGTAATCGCCTTTTCACCACAAGTTTTAGCAGTTATCACATCATTAAATTATTGGTTTGTCCTATTTAAACTCTTTGATAATTTATCCTAAATTTTCAAAAATGGACAATTGAAAATATCTTTAAATGATAAAGTTAATTTTCAACAATCTTAAATGATATGTTCTTATATTGAATGATGTAATTAATTGATTTCAGTGCAATTGCGTTAGAGGTTATGAAATTTTCAATTTAAAAACGAAGGTCACATAATCGATTCCAATCCATTAGATCGAGACCACTTCACAATTCTAAGACATGAACTTAACCAGTCATCCAAATCTCGTGCCACTGTGAGGGCTACTCGATTGTTTAAAGGCTGGGGGATATTTAGCTCTATGTTTGCAGGAGGATAAATTGATATTTTTAGGTTGATGTTTTGTTTGGAGTTTCAAACGGTTTTATTTTGGAAAGTGAATAATCAAATTCATATGAGTGCAAAACTTGGAGATCGCTTTTATGATTATTCCAAAATTTTATAGCCATATATAAAAATTTTATGTTTATTTCAATAATGGGTTAATACCTTAAAAAACCTCAAATCGATACACCTATGACAAATTTACCTTAAACTATTTTTTTGACCATGAAAAACCCTAAACTGGTATATTTTTAACAAATTTACTCCAAATTAGTACACTTGTGACAAATTTACCCTATGTTAGTTTTCGTTAAATTTTACTATCAAATTATTAAGTTAAATGACACGTGACAGTTGACTTGTATACCAATTTGGGATTTTACGCTCCGTTTGTCATAATTTACAATTTTTGTGATTTTTTTGTGGTATTAATCCAATTTAGCGAATGGTATATTGTCACAAATTTATCAATTTGGGGTTTTGCGGTCGAATAAATTAGTTTAAGATAAATTTGTCATAAATGTATTAGTTTAGGGTTTTTTTTATGGTCAGTTGGAGTAAATTTGTCACATGTATACCAGTTTAGGGTTTTTCAAGGTCAAAAAAATAGTTTGGGATAAATTTGTCACAGGTATACCAGTCAGGGTATTAACCCTTTAATAATTGACCTGCCTTATTAGTTGTTTTGGCTTATTTGAGGGATAATACCAGAGTCATGCATAAGGTTTTTTATTTTTATTTTGAATGATTATTACTTTCACTTTCTTTTTTTTTCTTTTTTCTTTTTTCAAATCATGTGGCACAAATGTTGTGACTTTGTTTGATTTCAAGCATCCCAAACTTTTTTTTTTAAAACTTTCAAAAGCATATAAAATTAGAACACGTAATGTTTTTTTTTTTAAAACTTAAATAATGTTTTTAAAATTTTCAAAAAGAAGCAAAAACACTTGTATCTTCAATTTTAGGGCTAATATTACGAAAAATCCCAAATTTATACACTTGTGATCAATTTAATCCAAATTGTTTTTAACCACCAAAAGTCTCAAACTAGTATGATTATGATAAATTTACCTATTGTCAATAAAATCCCAAATTTATACACTTGTGATCAATTTAATCCAATTTTATTTTAACCACCAGAAGTCTCAAACTAGTATGATTATGATAAATTTACCTATTGTCAATTTTCGTTAAATATTATTATCAAATTCTCAAGTTGGATTGCATGTAGTAATTGACATATTCGCCTATTACCTGTTTGTGGTTTTTTTTATAATGTTAATATGATTTAACAAAAATTAATTGAGGGTAAATTTATTACAAAATCAATTTAAGATTCTTGGTTGTCAAAAAATTAATTTAGAATAAATTTATCATAATTATATCATTTTTAAGTTTTGATGGTTTTTTTTTTGGTCAGTCTTATTTTATTTCTATACTACACTCATTCTTAGACTTTTGTCCTGCCTCTTGTAGGGCGTGGGAGTCGTCGAAACCCACTTCTGAAACTTACGCGTCCTCATTCCATCCCCCTGAGAATGTGGAGATTTGATGGTTAAAGAATTATTTTGGATTTTGTCTAGTTTGAAATTTTCCGTAATATTAACTTGATAAACTTCCAAGTTCATAAGTGAAGAAAAACCCTCGCGTCAAACTAATCCATATGTTTACTTAATTCCTCCGTTCCCGTCCTCTTTCGTTTTCTCTCCCAAGCCCCAAAAAGTCAAAGCCGACGACGAGGTTTTCCAAGTCTTAAACCCTCTCTCTCTCTCTCTCTCTCTCTCTCTCTGCAGCAAGGCACGGCAGCTCTGGGGTTGGACGCCGGCGGAGCAAAGCGGCGACCAGGGGAGCGGCTGCAAGACGACGTCCACGATCTCCATCCTCTGTAAGGAATCCGCACGTGTAGCCGAAGGGTTGTTCTGTTCGATTTTTTCTTCTCTTTCTTTTGGGTTCTAGTTGTCCCTGGCGAAAGTTTATGTCGGGGTTTCCAACGATCGTTAGATCTCAGGCTCAGTCATTACAAATCGCCATCTTGTCATGCTCTCGGTTGGACCGTCTCCTTTTGATTTTCCCTTTGGAATTTCTTCTGTCATCCCAGTATATCCCAGCAAAGAGTAGGGATTTGGTTATACTGGTTTGAGGGTACATGAACTGGTAGTTGATGGTTTCTTCAGGTCTGGAAAAATCTCGGGCTCGACTGTTTCGATGAAACGCGAATTTAGAGGCTAGAAGTTGGTGTAATTCTGTTGATCATTCTCTTAAAGGAATGTTGACGGATCCCTAGTCCCTAGCTAATGTTTTTGGACCCTTTTAGTGGGTGATAAGTGAGCAGGAGATATGATTCGGTTGTGTTCTTTGTTTAATTTCGCAGAATTACTTGAAAGATGAAAGCGGACACAAGGACACGGTCCATGATCTGGCGATGGACTACTACGGTAAGAGACTGGCCACGGCGTCGTCGGACCACACCATTAACATTGTTGGAGTCAGCAACTCGGGATCTCAGCATCTTGCCACCCTGACTGGCCATCAAGGACCCATTTGGCAGATATCTTGGGCTCATCCGAAATTCGGGTCTTTGCTTGCTTCGTGCTCGTATGACGGACGGGTCATCATATGGAGAGAAGGTAATCCAAATGAGTGGACGCAGGCACGCGTATTTGAAGAGCACAAATCATCGGTCAATTCCGTTGCTTGGGCTCCTCATGAACTCGGCCTTTGTCTGGCTGGTGGTTCGTCCGATGGGAATATTTCGGTGTTCACTGCTAGACAGGACGGCGGTTGGGATACTTCAAGGATCGATCAGGCTCATCCGGTCGGGGTCACCTCCGTCTCGTGGGCCCCTTCGACCGCCCCTGGTGCACTTGTTGGTTCTGGCATGATGGAACCTGTTCAGAAGCTCTGCTCAGGTGGTTGTGATAACACCGTGAAGGTGTGGAAGCTCTACAACGGGGTCTGGAAGTTGGACTGCTTTCCAGTGCTTCAGATGCACACTGACTGGGTGAGGGACGTTGCCTGGGCACCCAACTTGGGCCTTCCGAAATCGACTATCGCAAGCGCATCGCAGGACGGGAGGGTCATCATATGGACCGTGGCCAAGGAAGGGGATCAATGGCAGGGGAAGGTTTTGTACGATTTTAGGACTCCGGTTTGGAGGGTCTCGTGGTCCCTGACCGGTAACATTTTGGCGGTGGCAGACGGAAATAACAATGTCACCCTTTGGAACGAAGCCGTTGATGGTGAGTGGATCCAGGTTTCAACAGTCGAGCCATAGGATTCAGTTTGTGGTTGTCCTGTTCGAACTGCTTTTAGCTGCGCAATGTGCATAGAGAACGATTTGCCAACATAGTAGAACCCGCGAACATGCTTGGGTTTACTTCATAGATGAATTTATGTTCTTTTTGGGCCGGTAGAGATGCTTTAAATTGTTCCTGCTTTGCGGCTAGATATCCTTATGAATGAAGTTTGGATGGTAAGTGGCGCCAGACTTTCTACTCACCCTTTTGTGTCAGCCATGTTTTAAGCGATGCCGTGACCAATTTGGCCTGAATAGTTGGTCTCAACGGCTTGTGGATTTGCACCGGCTGTTTACCATTGAAACTTGTATGACCTATTGCTGATGAACTTTTTAATTTGCTCAGAAGGGTGATCGTTTAGATATATGTGTGTTCCAAACGGAGGTGGTAAACGGGTGGCTCGACTCGAATGTGGATTGGGTCGTATTTGGGTTATACGACCAAATAGACCTGGTTAACTGGGGATGGGCACTTGGCACTTGGCACATGGCAGGGCGGGCCGGGCTGCGCCTTTCCCAACGATTGTCCTCGGCAATCATTTCTTGTGGTGGAAAACTGCCTCCTTTGGGTCGGGTCGGGGCCTGACGGGGCGGCAGGCCTGAACCCCTTGCCCATCGCTATGTTTAATCCATCTATAACCATAATTCTTATTTTGAATTTTGCTTCCAGTGCATTTGTTAAACACCCCTTAAAGAAGATATATGATTTTCAATGCAACATATTCCCTTGTGATATGTGTGATCAATATATTGAAAATCAAAATATATCCTCTTACTTAGTATACTTAACAAGTGTTCATGGACAATGGTTAACAAGATGCTTCTTATACGATAGCCACTCCATTCTTATTGTCACCGCCATTCCATTGCCACCTTAATCCTAGTGAAATTTTCGTAAATACCATGATACGAAAAATTCCATTAATTTATAAATGGAAAAGCCTTGCAGTGGGATGCCCTGTAAAACATAGAACTAAATAATCAGATCCTTCACCCTAGGACAAGTAGAATTCTTAAGACGAGTTGAAAAGAACGCTGCACGTCTGCCGTGTAACAATGCAGATCTATTCGCCGGTCACTGCTAACGATGCTAAATGTGATGCAGACCCCAACCTCAAGCCTCACGGAAATAAATCCGACCGGCGCCGCCGATCGCTGAAGCTGCTCTCCACCTTTGCGCATAGCTCGCTCGATTATGTTCGACCTTCTAGAGCCGTCAAGTTCATCGGGAACACGACCTCCACGAGACAGGAGAGATCGATAGAAGCAGTGTGAGTGAAAATCGGTTTACGATGGCTTCGCAAATTTCAGAAAGACCTGCCACAGTTATTACTCAGCAGAGTTGAAATTTGGTTATAATAGAAACCCGTTCAAGACACATTCTGTCGGGTTTCATCTTTTGAGGACCCATTTTAATTTGTTTTACATAATTGTCGAATTATGGAACTAAATATGTCCTTAAAAGGTTTCATCCTTATTTAATTTGAACCTCAAAACTTCCTCAATGTAAAACAACTTAGAGGGTATTTCCTCCTTCTAGAGAAGATAAATACACATAAATAAACTTGAGAATGTTTGTCGTGCCTGTACCGGCACATTAAAATCAAGAACATAGTCTTGTCAGTTATCAGGCAGGTAGGACAACCCCAACATGAAAGTGAAAGTTTCCTACCGTTTGTTAAGATTACCCTATAACTAGATATCTAAGATCAAATAGTATTCTCGGTTATTCTAATTTAATATGATTTCTTAATCCACGTTCTCGCCTCTAGTTTTATAAACTCATTACAATCAATATGATAAGAATAAAGAAAAGGGAATACTATCATCATAGAAGCTGATGGAAACCATTACAAAGTTCACCTAAATTGATCCCCACCTTCAAACCCAAGAACAGACATTCTGGGTTTGAATGACTGAGAAATTGAATGACGTACGATCATGCTATGGTGACCCGGTTCTAGCGATGCAACGAGTAATAAAGGCGTGTACCTATTCAAGTTAGAAAATTGTACGTTGGATTGATGGATACCCCTTTTCACACATGGTCCAGACTACTAGAAGAGAGTCGTGTGCAAAGATCCGAATCAAGGGGTGCCCCAATTATGGAATTGAAAAGACACGACCCAAAACAGGATAATTACAATATAAATCGTAAATTTATTATATGAATATTAATTTAATTATAAACCATTTAATTTAATCAATTTAGTACTAAATATAAACCATTTAATTTAATCAATTTAATACTAAATCTTTTGACGATTTACCAATATAATTATTTTGGTCAAATTTACTTGAAAATCGCTAATATAAACGATAGCTATTTTACATGGGGTGGCTAGCGTTAAACAATTTTTTTAAATTCTTTTTATAGGTTTTATAAATTTTTTTTCTTGTTTTTTTTTTCCTTCTTCCTTCGAGTCATCGGACTATGGCAATAGCCGGCAATCGACCATAGGTGAGGGCTGCCTCGCCTGACCTAGCGAGGTTGAGCCTTGTCTAGCCATTGGTGAGGCTCGACCTTAGTAGATCTAGAGAGGTTAGGCCTCGCTTAGCCTTTGCCTCGTTAGATTTGGCAAGATAGATCCTCACCCAATTTGGCGAGGTCAGCGAGGGTCCACCATTACCAAGGCCAAGTGACCAGTAGAGAGGGAAAAACGATAAAAGATATAAATTTTTTTATAAAAAATCAGAAAAATATTAATTTTTTTTTCATTTGCGCCTTTTATGCCACATAAGATGGTTAGCATCCAAGCCAATGATTTCGGTCAAAATTGATTGGGATGATTATATTGACAAATTGTCGAAAAGTTTAGAATTAAATTGGTTGAATTGAAAAATTTATAACTAAATTGATATTCTTACAATAGAATTGGGATTTTTTTGCTAACTTTCTCATCAAAAACTGAAAACTGGCCCCATGGAATGTCTGTTTGACGGGGCAAGAAAGCTGAAGATGACTGAAAACTGAGGCAACCCATGAGATTAGCACATGCGAAGTTAGCTATAGCTTTCCTCCAAAGATAAAGGCACCGCTCCATTTGAGGTTATTTTTAGCGGTTCTCTCTCTGTGGCTTTGCCTTTGATGATAATCTTGCTTAGAACCTTGTGTTACTTGTGAAGACTCTAACTTCTAGAACTTAACTTCAACATATCAAGCTCAAAGACAAAACTACGGGTGAGTTCCTACTCACCCTATTCAGTGAAAAATCAGTTTATTTTTCGAGATTATGTACTATTGGCATCGGGAATGTTTGAATTTTAATCATTATCGCAATCTCAACATCCAGCTCAATTTAATGCTGAAGCCACTCAAACTCACCTTTCGGATGATACTAGGAGTGCTATCTTGCAAATTGCTTGACTTAGTTGCATCCCTAATCATTTGATCTTTGTCTTATCGCGAGTCCCTCTCTTGGAGGCATCATCCCTTCCAAGCATTTTTGAGTGTTGGATAGTGACATCGTGGATTGGACGCACAACTGCAATCAAAACGGCCTATAAATGATGATGAACATGGTTGTTGATAAGATTGCCAAATCTCATGTACCAGGACAGCTTCAATAGTGACCTTAAAAATATCTCAATAAAATTACTTACCCCATTTAAGGCTTCATTAATTGGTAGAAAAATTGATGATTTGTAAAATATATATTTTTAAATTATGGATAATAGGAATATTTTTCATTAATTAATTATTTTAAACAATCATTTTTAGAAATATATTTTAAATTATTCATTATTTATGAAATAAATAGAGTTTAAATTCAATAACTTATTATTATTATAATTATTACTATTTTGAATTTGAGCTTGTTAATTGGCGGCCCCGTGGAAGCCAACGATAACGGCCGAGAACAATCTTTCACATCATCAGTCCTTTTCATTTTAGGCTGGCTTTGCAAGTTGGGAAAACTTTTGTCTCTCTATGTGGCCCACATCCGATAAAAAAATACTAGGATTTTTTTATTTTTTTAACTCTTAGTTGGGACAAGATCAAATCGAAGTTGCAACTTTTTCTGGGGTAATAAGCTACGACATGACTGATTCCCCACCGAGTGAATCTAGTGACATGTTCATCAATTATCACCAACTAGCTAGAAAGATGTCCTTTGCTATAATTGTTGCATTGGCTACTGCTTTCTTGGGTGCAAAAAATGTATAACGAGATAATCATGATAGTAAGGTGATTGCAACTTGTACTGAAATAATTGAACAGATAAAGTTATTATTCAAATCTTTTAGACTCCACTTCCATCTTATTGTACATTTCTTACTTTCTCCTATGTCCTGAAATCACATTGCTTTTCTTTAAACAATCCAATGAACTTATTATTGGCCTAAAATAAGCACTGATTCACTCTTTTTGAGACTAAGACCTTTCAAAGGAAGGTTCTGACCTTCCGGTTATGGGCAAAATACTAGCCAATGCTATTTTTGTCACATGGACCATACGTAATGCATTTTTTTTTATCCGAAAGTTGTTAAGTTTGTCACTATGGTAAAATGTTCTACAATTTGAAGGTTGTGTAAAATTTTTCACGGTGGCAAGAGTTTGTGTATTTTTTTTTTAGCAGTAAGGTAGTGCAACTCCCTGTGTAATTTTAAAGGCATGCTTTTCTGTATTAGCTTGGTGCATTCAATATTTTAATCTTAAAGTATTCCCAATAAAACGGAAAAAAGTATTCCCAATAAAAATTTGAACCCAAAACCACAAGCAGAAAAACAAACTCTCTTATCTGCAAAGTCGATATCTTGTTGGCAATTCTTTTACTTTTAAAACATTAGTTCATTTTAACGCATGATTGTGGAGTATAAATTATATAATCGGTTTGTGGAAATAAATAAGTAAATAAATATATAAATAAATGTAATGTGGTTACTAACAATGAATAAAACAAGCTATAGAAGGCGAAGGCATTATCTTATCAGGAGACCCACAGGACCATATGATTGATGGGCCTTATTACACCTGAAAATTGAGAACACCATGCATATCCGAATTATGACATCAGCATCTTCTTCCCTAATAACCAGACCCATTTGCCAAGCACCAACCATTTGATTTCATCTTGTTTTTACCATAATTTTCTATGAATCCATTGCCCTAGAATTTAGTCTTGGATTCGAAGAATTGGTCTGAGGAGCTTGAGAGAGCCTTCTTGTGCTGTCAGTTTGCCTGTAGGATCTCGTATTGTTGTTGAAGCTCGAGCTATGTCTTCCATGTCTGCTTCTTCTTCTGGGATGAGAGCACTTGGGAATGAAGACACCAGTCCCTTTGCTTTCCCTCGCGCAAACCTGCTCGTATAATGACGGAGATGGCATGGATGATGAGTTAATTTCCATTCTTGAGAAACCCTGCGATATATGGAGAAAAATGTAAATGACACAGCTATAAACCACACGGAGGAAGTATCTTATAAATTCATGTATTTCACGTAGTATTATCAATCAGAATTGAGATCTTTCAACATTTTCAAATACCATCTTCTTTATTTATTGTGCTACGATTACTTCACTGAAAAGTGATAGATTACTTGTTTCATCAGGAATACAACTACTACGGCACAAGGTTCCTCAAATTTTGAAGCTTTAGCAACTAACGGAGAATTTGCAAATTAAGCGGAGCAATGTTCAAGGAAAATTCACGGATGGGTATTGAAAATGTTTGCATAAGAGTTGGTCTAAACATTCTAACAAAAATATAAAAGAAACTATGCAACATAGAACAATTTGGCCGAATCATATGAATCCTCCTTCCATAATAAACTTTGCAATTTTTTGCAGCAAAACTCTTCTGGGAAGATATAGCGTATTGAACTAGCGTGAAGTCTGAATATGACAAACGGATAAGCAATCCCATTGAACTAATTCAGTGTGATTTGACATAGCTATTTGAGCTATGAAGAGGCAGATAGCATCGACATAGCAGTGAAGGGAAGTTGAAAAATAATACCTGGAGAGGAGCAGAAGGCCACTGAGTAACAGGCACGTGTTCATCTTCATCCATGATCAGAAGGGAAATCTGCTTGCTCAAGTCTGCAAAATACACATCATCTTCCACATCCAGCGTTGCTACTTCCATTTTTATCTCTCTTCCAAAAACTCTAAGCTTGATGTTTAAGACACACTTTCTCTACTCTCTAGGCTCCATAGCTATCTTTTCTCTCTCTCTCTCTCTCTCTCTCTCTCTCTCTCTCTCTCTCTCTCTCTCTCTCTTATGTTGTCCAAGAGGATGAAAGAAACCCGAACAAGTGTTATTGCTATTTTCAGTCACTTGGCCTTTTTTCCTTTCCCTTCCCAGTTGAGCGGGACTTGAAGGGTGTTTTTAAGTAGTGGAAAGGGAAGGAATGGGTGAGGAAGTTGAGTTCATGGGCATGTGGGATGGTGGGTCATGAGTGACAGTTGGGCCAATCTGTCCCAAGATTCCCAGCCCCACAAGAATCCCTGAGTGAAGTTATGATAATATCCAATTGGAGTGAAAGGGAGGGGATATGAGAGGTTGAGGTGGGGAAAAAACAACCTACTCCCAGATATCTCATCCAAGATAGACTCAGATCTCTTATTCTCATGTTGCCTGGGTCATCCATGAATGGATGAGAGAGCTAACATCTCTCTCTCTCTCTCTCTCTCTCTCTCTCTCTCTCTCTCTCTCTCTCTCTCAACCGCACACACAAGCATACATAGACCCCGATGCTCGTGCACACTCATGGAGTGAGCTTGAGGAAAGCATTAAAGCAAATGATAATCAAGAGTGCATCCCAACTTTTGTGCAACAATAAAAAGTAACTTGTTTCGTTCCATAGGTGCATCTTGTTAGAATGACAGACATCATTATGCAACGATTTGCAAAAAGAATATCATTTAGTCCCATCACAGTTAAATCATATTACAAGATTGCTGAGGCCAAGGTCTTCACGATTCAATCCAATCGATAGACTGTGATGTCTAACTATTAGGTTAATTGTGATGGAAGGAGTATTAATATGGTTTCAAGGCATATATTGACTCACTTTGAAGTCACTATAGCTTTAAATATAGTCGTAAGGTTTCACTGGATAGAGTTGCCATGACATATCAAAGAAGGTAGTCATATAACATTATCCCTTCGATATAATGCATTCAGTTTCTGTTCATTGAATCATTTTTCTTTCTATAGATTTTCATTAAAAGCACTAGAAGAAAGTACTTGCTCAGGATTCACAGTCCACAAACACATGCTTGGCTGAAAAGAGCTTGTGTCCCAGGTCTCCTTATCTGATGCACCCTGCCGGCTGGCTATTCTAGTGGTGCTGATACGATAGACATTCAGTGTTTTTAAGCGTTTGAAAAGTCGGTCAAAGCTCATCTGCTGGACAGTGGTTCCTTTGCTAGCCTCAATCTGGTGTAGGACCATCAATTTATTCAATTATTTATTGGTGAGAACAGATACAGCCCTCCAGGAGTTTGAAGGGCCAGAAAAACAATGGATTTTAGAAAATTCTAAATTCGACGCACATGGCACCAATTTTGGTACCAGAAAAACAATGGATTTTAGTTAAATCTGTTTTGTATCAATTAGTATCGGAGCTAGATCTATATTCCATCACATGGATTGCGCAATCAATTGTGCTTGTGGAAAGCTTTTTGGAAACGATACTAAACCTAATGATAAAAATCCCAAAAAAATTAGAACCCACTGGCGCTAGTGGGACTTGTGACCTCCAGGAGAGGCTTCCAGCAAGCTCACAGTTGCATGTACCTATCCTTCAAATGTTAAATCACCAACTTGTTTGGGCCCCAGCTGAGCCACAGCGCCAACCCAACCAACATCACACACCATTGCAAAAGGGAAAATAAATGGAGAAAAGCATCTTTATCTCGACACTTGGAGATATGTATATCCAATTTGTTCTCACAATTTGTACAGCAATATTTTAGGATACAGTCTGTAGTCACTCGCATTCCTCCGTTGTTGGAGCCGCATCTTTAGAATCACATCGGTTTTTAAGGCCATTTTAGAATCAAGGAAATCTTTGAAAAAAAAAAAAAAATTCAAGTTGTATCTTTCATCATATCCATTGTTTACTTATCTACCATATTACCACTCTCTCTCTCTCTCTCTTCACGCACTCATTGCCCTCACTCTGAGGCTGATGTGACCATCCCCATCTTCAACTTGGGACAAAACTCTCTATCATGTTTTGAGATGATGAAATAATTATAAATTATTATTGCATGCACCGACATTAATGGTGTAGCACCAATTGATAAATGTATGTGTAATATCCAAATCGTGTCTTAACAAGCTCGTCAAAATGTGGAATCCTCTGCCTCTACCAAAAGTAAATGAGTTATTAGGCGTTAATGGTGTCTAAAGGTTGGATGGAGCTGATTATAAGGTGAATAAATCATAGAGCAAGAAGTTTGTGAGGACTTAGACGGACCAAGGAAAGGCGAACATTGAGTCAAATCAGAGTTGTCAATAGGCTTGGAAGGACTAGAAGGTAGTTGGTGAATTGCCGAATTTCAACGAGAAGCGCGTAAAAAGATTAGGACCGTTAGTGGAGGCAGCTCCTTCCGTCGATGAAGTGTAAGATGTGTGAAGACTTGGACCTCTTTTGGTTTGATATAAGATTTAAAATCAGAGGTTGATAACCAGTTTTAAAGTTTGGGGTTCACAGAAAATATCCCTGAGAAAAATCAACGTACTATTTGACCTTTAATGCAAGCATGGGGTGTGCAATCTGCAGGCCGACAAAGGAGCTTTTGTGTCAGCGGATGTTTGACCAAGAAGAGGACTCTCAAACCGCTAATTCAAGGTTTAAAATCTTGTTAAACAGGAATGAACAATAAGCTGATTCCAAATTTCTTAATTTCTTTGTTAGTAACTAATTTCACTAGCAAGATTTCGTTTAAGTGGTAAATTTCTAAACTTTTGATAACTAACTATTGGATATGACGCAGGTAAACTCCTTCTATTGCTGGTAAATTACCAATAGTGCACAAAGCCGACAATTGGTCGGTCATCTGAATCAACCAAAAAGATTTACAGTATACTAACTGTTATAGTGAAATTCACAGTCCAAGAATGAGGCCGCACTACAAAAGATAAAGGTGTGCTGCGCTAATAAGCTGACTCATTCCTAGGGCTTGGATATGATTAAGCTCACCTGATCAAAGTTTACTCAAGCAAATCACACAAAGACATTTAATGCATGATCAATTATCAGATGTGAATATAAATATGTACAAACCAGGGGATTAAAAATAGACACCCAAAGACTAAATCAGGAGAAGTAACACTTGGCCACTAGAGGGGTATGAATATGTGTATTCGCATTGTGAATGAACAAAGAGGAGAGAAGCGTGAAGTATGATTCTACGATAACGTAAGTGTGGGAATTGACCACCAAAAAATGGTCGAGGTACCTAAATATACTTGAGCGAGATGGGCATATTTGATTTCCTTTGCGTAATGCTTGGGCAAAATGCTTTTGTTGGTTTAATTTGAACACTACATTCTGACAGATAATAGGATGCAAGCAAGAACTTTGGCATGCCACATCTATTAGTGGTAGACCATGGTTAAAGATCATGTGAGAGGAAGGTCAGGCAAACTTGTTACAATTGGTTTGGGTGGTAGGGGAATTCAACTCAGGATCTATCACTTCTACAAATTCTACCTATTACATGCAATTATTCTCAGTTAAAGTCACCAAACCAACCAAAGGCCTAAATTTAACCGGTTTATGAGATTTTCAAGATATTTCATGAGTTTCTAGATAGTTGAGTTCTATACTTATGCCCCTGCATCACAAAAAAGTTATGCCATTGACGTAAACTATGATTTGATATGTCTGTATCTTGTGGAGTGAACTAGTGTTTATGGTTTCGATGGATTAATGATAAGGTTGTGTGGTAAAGTTGTGGCCTCCACTTACATGACGATGTTCAGCGAAAACTAAAAGTGACGGGTCAAAAGAACATGACTTCCTTAAGGATTACTTGAGCAATTCGTGCAAACTTTAGTCTTTTAGTCTCTTGGCAATCCATGTTTCAAGAGATGTCTTTGTATCTCCTCTTGTTTTTTAGGTAATACAAGGCATGTAAAATATCAACATAAGAGTTCAACAACGTGTACTTGTTTTAACTTTTACTTGGGTGCGTTAAGTATATTCACTTAATATCTGTGGATAACATGTGCGAATGATTATTGTGTAACATGGTTACGTTTTGAAAATCCGTCTTTTATGACTTTATCCCATTTGAAACTGTTCTTTTTGTGCACAGGATAATAGATGATATTTTGATTTGTTAGGCAACATTTGGAATGGGATAAAAAAGATAGTTAGCCCATCATGGAGAAATCATTCTGACCAAAAAAATCATAGAGAAATCATAACGGAAGATCAATTGTAGATGGACCAAAGCTGGCCTCAATTCATTCTCACTTTTAGGGCGGGTAGCTACGTCGCTATTGCTGTGCCGTGGGGGCTGTCATTCCGGTCAAGAAGAAGGTGAATATGCAACAGCGTAATTCTCTGTGAACTAACTTGGGACATAATAGCTGTTCCTAATGGCATGCTGCATATCTTGACGTGGTATTCACTGGCAAATTGTGTTAGTGTGAAAAGGGGGGAAGCACAGAATCAAAGAATAGCCAAGCCGACGTGAAAACAAATGTATTTGTCGAAGTTATACCAATTTCAAGCAGGCCAAACAACCAAACAAGCAAATCCTTCCTTAAAGCCATGAATGGGTGGTTCTTGAGTTTCATTATGCAGTTAATGACTAAAATATTGATTCTTTGGGACCACATAGAGACAAAAGTTAATAGTAAGGGAAACAAACAGACGCTATTTTCCGAAGAAACATTTTATCACTTCATTTATGGGACTTTTTCTCGCGAAATCAAATGAGGAGATTTCACACCGTATCTACAGCACGAGTCACGAGCCAGATTTAATGAGCTTGGAGTTAGATGAGGAGAATGAATTTTCCCTTATTTTTCACGCACTTTGGTGATAAAGCGAGCACTTAATTTAGAGACAACCCGTTGAGGGCCATCCAGAAGGAGCAACATCAACCTCGATGATTACACACCGTGTAAATACTTGCCTCCGTGGTACATCCAAAGATGTGTCCGGACCTTCCAACGATCTACCCATGTACGCCAGTCAAATCAAGTATTCGATACACAATTTGAAAGTAATTATTCATGTAAAATTCTGGGAAAAGAGGTCCAGATCCATTTAGAAAGAAAAGTGAAGAATTTCTAGTCGTAAGTCGACTTCATCGTAATATTTGAGCTTGTGAGTTATGTGCAGGATGTGAGCAATCTTGTACCAATCCTTGCCTGCATCTTTTTTGCACCTCTCCTCCAAATCTGGGCAAGCTGCTATTCTTAGGTGAGTAAGGAATGCAAGCCTTCGCACTCCTTCAGGTAATGATGTCAATAAGGGGCACTGGATGATGTCAAGCCTTTGAAGTGATTGAAGCCTCTCCATTTGCTCTGGTAAAGCCTTCAAATTTAAGCACTTTTTAATATAAAGACGCTCGAGATTGCTAGCTTGTAGAAGCCACTTTGGGAGAGATGCTAGTTTGGGAACTTCAAGGATGTCCATGGATCGGAGATTCTTAAGTCCTTGCAAGTCTAATTTGTTGTCGCTTTCGTCTTGCAATAAATTGAGCTCCTCACAACACCAAATGCAGAGATTCACGAGGTTCGATAGATGTTGCATACCGAGTGAGAGGGAAGTTAAAAGAGGACAGTGATAAATGCTAAGAATTTCAAGTGAAGTGAGATTTTGTAAACACTCCTCGGGCAAACATTCTAGAAACTCCATCTCTGATATAATCAGACTCTTCAACTTAGTGAGGCCAGATATCCGACTTATCAACTCTGAATTGACCTTTCTCAGCTTCAACTCCTCAAGGTGTGGGATTAATGGCATGGCTTTCAAGTTTTCACAATAACCAATCTGTAATCTCAATAGACTAGGAAATGATGTTGTTAAAGTGGATGAATAGTCTGACTCGATGTATTCCAATTCAGGTAGCCTCAAAATTTCTAAAGACTTAAGGTGAGGCAGTTGGGCTAGTTGAGGGAGATGTTTACATCTTCCGCATTTTTGCAAACGTAACTCAACTAAATTTGGCAAGAAAATGACGAGGCTCTCCATCATCCACCTTGGAAAGCTCTCACCTTTATATCCATCAATTGTTAAGTTCTGCAAATTTGAGTGTGGCCTCAGTCCATCTAATAGAGCTTCATCTCTATCCCCAATTGATGCATCATCAATATCGAGATAGCCCCATCGAAGTTCAACAGATTTCAAAGAATGCTTCCCTATCAAATTCGCAGCTCTAGATTCTGCTACTGCATCTATTATGTGTCCCAAATTTTCAATGCTAAGGCTTCCCTGGATGTTATTAAGCCCATTTAGCTCCTCAAGTCCGCAATAATTCTTAGCAAGAGCTTTGTCTTCAGGCAAAATGAAGCGAGTTAGCCTATGCAAAGATCTCAATTGCCCTACTCCACGTGGCATATATCCAAGTTTCCAACAATAATCCGTGTCTAGATTTCTAAGGTTGACCAACTTCCTTATTCCCATTGGCAATTCTTCAAGGGCACAACAACGATAGAGATTAAGTGTTTGCAAAGACTGCAATCTCGTAATGGAGTTAGGAAGCCTTTTGAGTGTATTATTGAGAGAGAGATCGAGATACGTGATATGCTTCAACTTACAGATGGACCTTGGGACCTTCTTTACATTTGTTGCATGTAGATCCAAGATGCGTAAGCTCTTGAAACTTTTAATGAGTTGGCATAGATCTGCTTGACTTGGTGGTTCTCTTTGTTTCATTTCCCAGTAAGTCGTAGGCTTTGGTACAACAGAAAGAATTGTTCTCAATGCACTTGCCTTCAAGCCCGAGACGGGGAGTTCACCCATCGAACTGAAAGTTAAACCAAGAGATATATGACGAGTTCTTTCATTTATAGATTTTGTGTCAGCCCATGCCACACAACTCTCAGTTCCAGCAACTAAGCAGGCCAGATCACACATCAAATCATGCATCTTGCAAGTCTCTGCCTTCGTGATTGGATCTTTTTTAAAATCTTGGAAGAAGTTACTCCAAAGTAGATCCATGAAATACCCATGGGCAATTTCTTCTAAATGCTGACTTCTATTTGATGGCTGGATAAATCCTTCTGCCACCCAAAGATCGACCAAAGTCTGCTTCTTTATCTCATAATCTTTGGGAAATAATGAACATAACGTGAAACATTGTTTCAAATGTGAAGGAAGATAGTCATAACTTAGCTTAAGAACTGATATTATGCTGTCTTCCCTTTGAGACACTTCTGGGAGTTCATTATCTTTAAAATGTAACCATTCGGGTTTAGTTTTCTTAAAGAATAGTAAACTCCCAACAGTTCGGACAACCAATGGAACCCCGGAACACTTTTTAACTATCTCTTTGCCAATAGCTAGCATGTTAGGATCTTGTATCTCCTCTTCTTTTCGACAAGCCATTTTCATTAATATATCAACGGATGCACTTTCAGACAAGCCCCCAAGAAGATGAGGTGGAGCAGTGCTGGTGATCTCTGCAACCAAAGGAATGCGTGTAGTTATAAGGATCTTGCTTCCTCTAGCACCTCCCACTAATAAAGTTTTCAAGCTCAACCATGTTTTTCGTTCTACATTCCACAAATCATCTAAAACTAAGAGATATCTCTTGTCATCAATTTCTGCCCTTAGTTCACTTTGCAAATGTTCCATCGCAACCTCGGTTGATTCTTTCTTCTTTGCACAAGCTATGATTTTTTTCACTACTTTTTTCATATCAAAATCACTAGAGACACATACCCACATTTTCAAGTCAAAATGTTTACTGACCCTCTCATCATTATAAACCCATTGAGCAAGAGCCGTTTTTCCAAGCCCACCAATACCAACTATTGGAAGGATGGCAACGTGCTCTTTCACATCTGAATCAAGTAAAAATTTCATTACCATCTTCTTATCATCATCTCTCCCAGTAATATCTCCCTCACGTATGAATGAATGCGTCTCTTCTCTCTTCCACCACTCTCTCTCTACTCGCAAGTCCACAGGGCACTCGTCCAAATGGAATCTCCTAGCAGCGTTAATGGCTTCTATTCTTCCCCTCACTGCTCTAACTTTGTAACTCATGTTCAGTTTAAAAGCAAGCTGATTTGAACTTGAGAAAAATGTCCTTACCTCCTTGATCATTTTATTGTGGCCTCTCAGTTCTCGTCGCACAGTTGCTATGTTGAGTTCTTCGAGCACGTCCTGGGCGTCATAGAAAGCGTCTTTCAGTTTCTCAAGCCAAACTTGGATTTGGCGACTCTGATAATATTTTTCTTCTGCATCGTGTAGTACAGCCTGAAGCGTGGAGACTGTGTCCTTGAGCACCTCAAGTTCATGCTTGATGCCCCATAACTTTCCAACCTTTTCCAGTGCTTGAGGAACCAACTTGGCGATGATCTCTCCAGCAATGCTGACGATGATGGCTTCCGCCATTTTTGTTCTCTCTTTCTGGGTCTTTCTATGGATCAGAAAATATCAGTCCAGTCCTTACGAGGCTGGAGACTTCTCACAATAATTATAACAAGTTTACGTTGACGCTAGCCAATACTGACAAATCTAATTTTTGACTTCTTTGAACAACTTGAGCTGTTGAAGATAGGATTCTGATCATCCACGCAATTTAAATCAATAATTCATATGGGACCCACCGTGCTCAGGTCCGATGTCGGCGATTTGTCTGTCTAAGATTTTTCGGAGTTGCGATGGTAGAAGGTATTTTGTGCTTCCAGCGTTCATTCGTCTAACATGCTTGCAAAGGCAACGAAAATGCTGGTGTTGAAGTGACAGAGATAGGTTTTTAGCAGACTGGTTTTAATCAACAGTTTCCGCGGCCCACAAGCAAAGGACCATAGCACCAAGTAGCGAAAGGGAATTGCATCTCCAAGGACAGCCACTTTTCCGCGGTATTATCCCCCAATGTTTTCTCTTTTTAAATGATGATGCAACATTATTAACATCAATCAGGATTCTCAAATTACGTTCTTAGCATCATTACGTCGTCTAAGTTTGATGTGATACCCCAATTCATCCATCGAATTGACGAGATCATGAATGTTATTCATCTATAAACATCCATCCAACAATTATCACATTGTGTGACTACTTTAATTGTCCATTTTAGTGGTCTAGTTCACGTGTGAAACAAGTTTGGTCGTCATATTTAATCTTTTTAGTATGCCTATCACTATGTGCATAAATATATCATAACCAAATTTTCTCGAAGTGGTTTCCTGTTAGCTTGCCGTTCAGGATTGGAAATTGCTAGATTTGGCGTCTTCTCATTGCAAATGAAGGATTTGGTGCTTTCTCCACAGAAGTAGCCACCGCTTTGAAAAGTCCTAATCACATGATAAATGCAATATCAATCACTTGCCAAAATTATGCTGTCGCTTAATTTGAAGACTGGATTTGTTATCTCAATGATAATAATAATAAAAAATCAATAAATATTCACCCATTTAGGTTTTACTAACATTAGAATTTTACACTATATTTTATTAATTTGCATCCTTGCCATCTTATTTCAAACAAACTCTGAATAATTACATCAAGAATTAAAATTATGGTTGAACTCTTGGATCCAATCATATTTCAATATCCTATTTAAACAAAATTGCTTCACAATTAATTGATGCTATAACTTTATATTTTGTATGAAAATTCTAGTTGCATTCTATCTCTTTTTGTGTCTCTAGGCACATTTTGATTGTGAATATGCTGTCATAGCAGATTCTTTTTTCTTTTTTTTTTTGTATAACATTGTAAAGTAAACAAAAAGTGGAAATATTTGTAGTTCCTAATATGTATTGACTAGCCAAAAAAAGGTTTTTGTCCAAGAATGGAAATAGTGATTTTTCTTTTCTTCACGAAGGCGTTTGCATGAGGGAACTTACTTTCAAAATATAAGTCCGTATAGACTTTTCCTTTTCCTTTTTTTTTTTGTTATTTCATCTCCTAATTACAATGATTAGTATAACCATTATTATTTCCTTTTAATATTGTTCAAAAGTTGTATGTTTAATATTGGATGGTGTTTTTAATTATATTTTCCTTTTACCACCATCTAAGTAAATATTTTTTACTTACGATTCAATTGAGTATTACTTATATATTTTCTTTCCACCATTAACTTTAATCCTTAAAGTTAATTATTTCACCATATATTTGGTTTTATATTGATAATTAGCTCTTTTTTTACTTATGTAATGTCATATGGACATTCGTATCACAATAGAGAAATATTAGCAGCTCCATATTTTAACATCTTTCTGAGAAAAAAATGGTACTAAATTATAAGGACCTTGACATATTGTTGAGTATATGAATATACCACTTGATTAATTTGTAATGCGCGGGTAAGTTGGCAATACTTTGAAGAAAGTGTAAGTAGTTATTTGATTATTTTAAATTGTCATATATTTCAATGATTTAGCAATATTTATTTGCATAGCTTAAATATTTTTGTAGAAAGTTACCAACTATCCATGTACCACTGTTTATTTGATTGTTTCAAAATTATTAATTGTTCTAATAATATACCACTATATATATTTTTGTTAAAGACATATATATGTTAAAGTTACTAAAGGTGCGTTTGGTAATGTTTCTATTTAAAAATTGTTCGAGGGAATAGAAATAGAAAAAACTATTTTTGTTCTGGAGAACAATTTTTTAATAGAAGAACATGTTTGGTAAATTTGTTCCTGGAATAGAAAAAGAACATAAACACATTTGGTAAACTTGTATAAATTTTTTTGTTTCTTTTAATTTTTTAATATTTTTATTTTATTTTTCCTTTTTTTTTTCTTCCTTTTGGCCAGTCATTGGCCTTGGCCATGGCCGATGACCGGCCGATCAGGGCCGGCGACCTCACCAGGGGTTGGCGATGCTCCGGCGAGGTTGCCGGCTCTCGACGGCCATGGCCGAGGCCGGCGACCGGCCAAAGAAAAAAGAAAAAGAAAAGAAGAAGAAAACAAAGAGAAGAAAAAAATAAGAGAGAGAAAAATTGTTTCTCAGAAGTGTTCTAGGAATAAGAAACAAGTTTTTCTTGTTTCTTGTTTTTGTTCGAAATTTGTTCCTAGGAACAAAAATGCAAACAAACGCGTTTCTATTCTTTTTTTGTTCCCCGGAACAAAAAAACAGAAATTGTATTCATGACCAGAAGAAAAGAACACAAACAAATAGGGCCTAAGCTTACATGGAATTATCACTCTTTATTTGCATGATTTACCAACTTTTCAAGGATTATGTTATAATCTAATTTTAGCTTTACAGATATCAACTGTGTCATGACTTTTATTCAACACTCACTTATAAGTCATAACTTCTTTTTATTATCACTCGAGTATCACATAAGCGAAGAATCATTCACTTGAGTGCCTATTCTAACTAATCGTCACACATGACTTTTTAAATTAGGTTTTTATTATGACATGACTTTTTTAGAAAAAGTTCGAATTCAACATGCACAGTCTTCAATTGACGTGGCAAAAAAGGGGCAAAACGATATTATTTTTGCCCTTTTGGCCCAAATAGCTTTGATGATGAAACCATGATTCTGGAAGAGGAAATGCTCGTCCGAGAAGCTTGACCGGCGTCTTGACTCGCGGTGATCTAAGATGAGTAATGTAGAGGTTAGAGCTTGCGAGATAACAAAGTGGGGACTGATGGAATTGGCTTTAGTTAAGTCGAGATGCTGACAAGTCCAACAATTTATGCAGGGAATTGCGCCTGATTTGGATGAGTTATTTAGTGACACACAAGATCTGAGCAGCTTCGTTTGCACAAGACAGCAGCGCTGGTTCCGGGACATGGATCACCGTGGTCCTCGCCAGAATCCTGCAAATCAAAGAAATTGAAGGTGATAGAGATGCCCTGCTGGGTGCATTAGTCGAAACTCCTCCAAATGAGGACTAAGTGGAAAATTTTCTAGAAAGGGTAAAGGAGTTCTTGTCTAAGTATTGCCGAGGCTCATGTCAAGGCCAACTCGCGGCCCCCTCTCTCTCGTTTCTTTTCAACTTCTTCCGCTTTTTATTTTGAGCACAAATCACCGGCATCTTCCTACACACACACAGAGCTCTCCTCCGCCACTACAGCTTTCTTTTTTCGTTTTTCCCTTTTTTTTTTTTATCTCTGTTTTGCTGATTCCTTCTTACTTCCGTTCTGCCTCTATTTGGTTTTTTTTTTTTCTGACCTTTCATTCTTCAGTTTTCACAATTTTTCAGCTCCCTCTCCTCCCTTTTTAAGATCTTGGCCAAAAAGTCTTCCCCAAATTTTTGCCCAGTTCACGGTTTTGGATTACAGAAACCTCTCCACCGAGTCTGCTCAATCTTTTCTTGAACTCCTGATTGCAGTGCATATTCTCTAGGTCAATTATATACTAACCTTAAAGACCAAGCTCCGTTGTGGAATTACGGCTCAACCAACGGAGATGGAAGGAGAAACGGAGGATTTGGCGAATATCAAATCTCTTCCCCCCTTTTTATTTATTATTATTACTTTTTTCACTGATAGGGGCAAGATCACATCGTTTCTTATTGTTTATTCACATGTTACCAAATTGCATCTAGATATGTCAAAAATTAATAAAATGCCACTCTTAGGTCTAGTTTTACCATTTTATTTCTAATCTAAGTTGCAACAGAAAGTCTTGGGAGATCATTCAAACACATTTAAGGCATGCAGAAAACTTTTCAAATTAAGCCAAGAGATCAAAATAACTCAATATAGCAAGATGTACATCAAGCCATTCTTGAAATCCAAATAAACTTAACCTCAAAACTAAACCTAAATGAGAAAACATCAAACAACCAAATTCCAGAGTGCCTAGTAGATCAATGTAACTTATTCCTTAGAGTTTTCATTTATTTTGAGCGGAAAGAATTGAACTAATCGGAACATTAATCACTTTGAAATCAACACAAACAATAAGAAAACTAAAATCTAAAGACCTAGTTTGATAAAGGAAGCAAAATGAAGACCATGAAAATTTTAGCTAACCATTTGTTCATTTAATTGGAGAAATTTTTGGAGTTATGGCTTAAATTTGGGTCTATCTCAATTCTGAGTTTCTTGGTCCAACCTAGTGCTGGTTGGCTGAGAAATTATGTGGAAATGAAAGATCAAGTTGTTGCGGAGATGTGAGATTTTACGGAAAGTAAACTTTAGAAGTTCCATGTGTGCTACCAGACCCAGTTACGAATTTCTATTTTCAGTGATGATTTTTCATCTTCGATCATCTTTTGAGTCGGCAAAGTTTGAGATCTTTCATTACTTCATAAGGGCTTTCTTTTTGTTGATAAAACCTCTTATAATATCTTGAATTTGACAAAACCATCTATGTGTGCTAAATGAGTGTGATAAATGCAAATAGGTTATGCAAAAGTCCGCATTAAAGAGACTTACATGTTTAAGGTGAAAAGGTTTTAAATAGCTGGAAGAACCTACATTGTAGGGTGCATTAGTATAGAAGAATAGGAAGTTTATAAAGATTTGGAGGTACCAAGGTGAGCAGTCTACTATATCACCAATGAACTCAAGTTACCTATTAAGACACAATTAGATATTACCGAGAAATTTGATATAATTGGAAAATTATATCACCAGGAGACTAGATATAACAGGGAATTGCTCATATGAGTCGAGCGATTATATTACCTAAACAACATGTTTATCACATGCTTTGGAAATCTAGATAAAAATATCGCATGACTATTTTTATCTAAATATTATTTCAAAGCTAGTGATATGACCTGGATTCCAAATCTAAGAAATTGATTGATTATCAATCTCGAGAAATATCCACATAGAAAATAACAATTACACATGATATATTGATTAATTGACAATCATCTCGAAGATAGATTTTTTTTTCCATAATTCAAGATTTTATTTTGGAAATTGAAAGATTTTATTGTATGGGCGGCCATATCTTCAGAATCTCAGATTGATTGATTTTAACTTTTAAATTGATCTACTCAACAATTATCCAACAGATAATTTGGAGATTGATCTTCATGAAGATTGTCCAACGGGAGATTGGATACTAAGGAGTACAAAAGGAGATCAACAAACATTGAAGATGCAAGAGATCAAGAGTGAGAAACAACCCATTAATAGAGAAAGCTTTTTATTCTTATAGTTGTTTGAGTATACTAAAATTGTAATCTCTTGTAAAGTGTATCAATGTTGTAGTTTGTGCTTAAGTGTGAGATAGTGAGATTTATCCTATTAAATATAAGCAATACCAGTTTCAGGGAGAAGTGCTTGAATATAAGTGGCACACACTACTTTAACATGTTCTTACGTATATCAACTTAGTGCTCATCTATGTTATTACACTTATGTCAAACTTGACGCATATAATTCTGCAATATTATGTCAAGTTTCTTGAAATCACCTATTCAACTCCCCTCTTGGTGATATTGTTGGCCATCGCACTTTTGACAATAAACTCATTTGAATCGGGGTTCAGTTGAGAGAGTTGTGGCTCGAACAAATTTAGTGTGTGAGCCACAAGGAGCAGACAACAATGCATACCCACTAAAGGTGAGCTTTTCATTGAAACGTGGGAGTTAATTGATCCTCGACTAAGTGTTATATAGTCGAGTTGTTAGTTAAAGTAGTAGCATTTTATTTTATTTTAAAATAGTTTTCAATTCAATTAATTAAATTACGAGTAATCGGTTTGGCTAGTTCACGTTATTTGCTTTTGCAAGCCTGGTTGAGTAGTGCTAATTTCTTCTTTAGTTTATAGAACTCATGTCTTGAAAATAATAGAAAATAGACATATTATGAGTTAAAAAAATATTTTGGATGAATAAAATTGGATCTAGCTATACTAGCCTTTTGCCTATTTGAAATGGCAATATATCTTTTGAATAAAATTTGAACTACGAATTGTGAATGGTATATGAAATGTTATATGGAAGGTTATTGATCTATGAATTTAGTTTATGGAAAAGTAGTATGTTTAATGAATTAAATCATGAAAATTTATGTGTTTTGGTTGATGAATTTGAGTTTTGAGATGGATTGTTGATTCACTTTGTGGGTTATTGAAGGATGATGTTAGTGGATTATGCTTGTATCGCTATGATCAGAATCCATCGAGGGGTTAAGTATGCATGCTAGTGTCAACACATCACTTTGGGGCCAAGCATGAGATTGATTAATGAAATGAATCATTGATGTATGATTTGAGATGGATCAAGGGAATAGACTATTGATATGTGATTTGAGATTGATTAATGAAATTGACCACTGATATGTGATTTGAGATTGATCAATGGAATGGACATTAATTGTTATTTGATATTATTGATAAAATGAGTATTTTAAAAATGTATAAACCTTTGTTGAAATGATATAATTACTTTTTGATATTGTGTGTTATACTCGATTTGGGGTTATTGAGTTTTGGTTTTGCTATGTCAATATGCATAGTTGATGTTCGATCCGTTTAGAAAAGATATAGGCTGTAGTTGATCATTCCATTCACTTTTAATCCCTTTCCAGGTTCATTAGCTATTGACGGATAAGCTGAGTGATATCGACGGGGAATTAGGAGAGTTGGATTATGGGTATAAGTTGAGATACCTATGTACATGTCTGATATGGCATTGGTTGAGGCCTAGTTTCTTAGTTTGAAATAATATATATTTTTGATGAATTTTAGAAACTCTTTTCCTGTATGGATGTGTGTATATACATATCGATAATAGGTTAATGCTGGTTACCGTGTCATTTTCCTTTATACGTAGGAGAGGAAAACAATTCCAAAAGAAGCCTAAGTGCCGCACGGTTGTGATTTGAAGTGTCGGCTTGTGACACACCAACCTCAGACCGGGCGTTGGCTGCAGTGCCGACCTCCAGGACAGGCCAAATTGAGGTTGGCCCGACCTCGATTTGGGCATGGAACTGGACCTCGCAGCGACGGTGAGCTCCAAGCAGAGCTTGCCATGGCAGCGACCTCATGTGCAGAGCTCGTCATTGCCACGAGCTAGCGGCCTGTGCATCGCTCGAGCTCTGGGGAGACCACGAGAAGGAAAGGGGAGAGGGTGGTGGTGATTGGTGCTGCGGTAGCGGGCAGTGCGTCAGTTGGTGGTCGGAGAAATTGCAATGATTTTTCATTCTTTTGCGAGATTGCTAACTTTACCTCATAACTGTAATTTGTCCAGGTAATTAGAATTCCTTGAAAAGTTTAGGCGTTCTTTTACAAAGCCACCTAAACTGTCGGAAATGGGCGCGACGGATTCATGAGGATGGATCCTAGTAAGCTGTCGTGACAAGATACGCATTGAATTCAAGAAAGACGAGTAAAATGCTCGTCCCTGGTATTGGTATGTGTATTTGCTCTTCTCCAGCAACAAAGGAACCAAATGAGTTCGGTTTCAGAAAAGCTGAAACCAGGATACACCAAAACCCGCTTCGCTGATTACAACATTCTGCAAGAGAAAAGATCAATTCCGTCTAATCCAATCACGGATCTGCCCAATCACTATAATGCTTCTCCAGCTACAAGCTCGGTTATTCCTCCAATGTGCCAAAACGTCTCCGCAATTCAGCTGGCCACCATTCAGTATGTGCATAATGTACAGAGAATATCCGGTTCACTTTTGACTTCGCGTGCAACTTCTGTAAGTAAATCCCATATATCAGTCGCCTTCGCTAGACACTGCGACTTCATCCGTTATATTGCAGTGATCCTGTGGTTGACTGAAGTCAAATTCTGTGCAATTGCTGCTTCACTTTATTGATCCCTATTAGAATCGTGTTTAAGGAACAGTGCATAAAGTAGCACGTTCCACGAATCTGGGACTCCAGGTAGACACCAATGGCTACAGTCCTGTCTATGAACAGGTGCTGGACCAGTATCAGGGCCCAGATAATAGAGAGAGGCATGGCCGTCTTTCCTCCGAGAAGTCATGTGAGTTATGTTCAGCACGTCGAATTTGATTGCCTTTGGTGCACTTGAATGAGCCGATAATACGTCAGAAACAACCTTGAATTGAGACCATGTTTCAGGAGTGGCTGACAAGGCACCCAGCTCCGGCAGGGTCTCCAAGTGACAGCTTCCTCCATTCCTCCAGTCCCCCCCTCTGTAAAATTTGTCGCCAATTGGTCATTTCTTGCAGAAAGATTCATTATTTTATCTGTCAAATGTTGAGGCACTTTTATTGCAGTAGCCAATTCTAATTTGACAGAGCCATGTCTTATTGAGTGCCCACATGTATAAGAACTTAGAGTGATCTAATGTAACCTGTAAAGTCCCCTGGCTATGGCTTCACAAGTCAAGCTCAGGTGGAAAAGAATGCTAAACATTGAACAGATGCACGAGAAGTACTAAAGGAATATCATTTGCTCTTACACATTAAATAGTGGTCGATCTAATAAACAGACATGATATCATCCCAGGAGGATTATAGGACCAGGATAGCAAAGGAGCAAAAAGTACAATGGCATGTCAGAACTTGTAAACTACACCAAGTAGAGAGTCAACTAAAGGCATTTAATTGAATGCAAATAACAATTGGGTCAATTTATTCATTTTCATTATAACAATGCTTTATGGGTATTCTGATCGCATAGTTTGAGCAACTGAATAAGCTTAGGCGTGGTAACTTGTTGAGGAAGCGTGTGCCTACCTGAAATGCACCGGTGCGAATGTGCGAAAAACGACCTGTGTCTTTTCTGTATTGACCTCATTGCGTATCCACTGCAGGACAGTCTCAATGGCTCGCTTATGCGCATCTTCCGTTGCCATTTCCAGCTTCACCTCTGACCCTTCTTGGAAATAACAACCACTGACAGATGGCAGTGCAATTCAACATGAGACAGTTGCTAGGGCATGAAATATCAAAAACATGATCTACTGCAGGCTTTATCTAACAACTAGCTCTTCCACGACTCAAAGAACTTTCTTGCCAAGACCCAAAAAATAACAGTCACCATACAAACCTGATTAGTTACATTCTGGTCAACCAAACTATGAAAAAAATCACTAGCTGGCCAGACTGATTCAGAGTTTGCAACAGCAAGTTGGAGAATGCATTAACAAGCTAATCAAAGCGCTTTGCAGCTCTGTCTAAAACATTAAGGCCTTGCTGATCAAGAAAGAGATAGATAACATAAAGGCCAGCTATATTACACAAACTCAGCAAAATAGATGTCTGGAAACCAACCTACGAGGACTCTCCTTATCACAGTCAGGTGGTGCTAAGTCTGTAGCAAACCATACACCTCATTCCAAATTTTGAGAAAGTTCCTGACTTGCACATTAAACTGGTCATTTACAACCACTCTTATGCTCACATTTGTCTATGTCTAGGAAAGAAACTCTGTGATTCTTGTTCAGACCAGCTTATATCTGTAAATGATCACTATCAAGTAGGTATTACATAAGGTCTCATCAAGGCCAACTAAAAGCTCCCAATCAAAAATTAGGTGTGGTAGATTTTATATATGCCAACATGAACGATGCATGTATCCATGTGTACATATACTCATCTTATTGAAATCAGAGATAGATGATAATAAGGAAGAACTTGCATGAGAAGATCAAATTTACCCTCTTATAGTTTTCTCAAAGTTCCACCAGTGCCCAGTGTTGAAGATCAGCATGTCTGCATCTCTCCACTTGGAAGAGGTCCAGTCCATCTGATCTAATTTCAGGGTCGTTTTGATCTTCTTAGGCGATCCTGGAGGAGGACGGCCTTGCAGCACCAGAAACGGAGCTCTATAGTACTCCAGAGTACAGTTGAACTCCTTAAATTTGAACACCAAGTAGCCTTTGTGCTTTGTGATTGGACTACCATTCACTTCATAGATCGAGTCCTGATCAGAAACTGCAGAGGAGAGCATGCACATGAGAGACTCCCATTGGTTTCTCCCGATAGAATCCCCCACAAAAACGAGCCGCTTGTTCCGCAGTTTCTCCAGCATCAATTTGGCATCAAATCTGGTGTTAGAAGACATTATCAATGTTTGTAGGCCAAAGTTTTGCAACAACAATTATAAACCAATAGTGTGTCATGCGTATGATTCATGAACTGCATCGCCAACTAACATTACACCAAACATCTCATGCTTCTACATCACATTCAATATGTAAGTGGATATTCTCTGATGCTATGGACTGATCACATTATGATCAAGTATGTTAAAGTTCGGAGTAACTCAACTTCTTTAATTTTCATCACGTCCATGTTTCATTAGCATAAAACAAGGACAAATAAAGAAAAGGAAAGAAACTGAACATATTAATTGCTCAGGAAATCAACCAAGCAGCCAGATGATTTCAAGATAAAATCCGATCAGTCAACCTGTAAACTAACTAACACGGTGAAAACGGTGGACCAATTGATGGTTAGAGAGAGAGAGGGAGAGAGAGAGAGAGGGTTCGTCGTCACCACTCGAAAGCTTCATGTCAGTTTAAAAAAAAGTCACGGGAGGGGCTTAGTAATGTGGAACTACCCTCCAAACAAGATCAGCGTGAAGGAAACAAACAAATGCACAGCGTAAATACCGTGACACTACTTGAACGGTACATTTGCTATATCCACCAAAAATTCAGCAACTTTTCCGGCCAATGCTGGCACAAAAAATTCCTGACAACAAGCACTAAATTCCTTTGCATGTTTTGATCTACACACTTAAAAAATCTTAACAAAACTCGTCGCTTTCATGCAAGAGGAATCAATTTAATTCGATTCAATTCAATTTCAACCACACCTTATTAAGGCCCCTTTGGAAAAAGGGCCCACGGAGAAATTACTACCCAAAAGAAAAACCAGGCAGACAAGCAAGTCCCTGATGGTCATAACCTGACATAATCCAAAACACACCATTTATTGATTCCACAGAAAATTGTTCCCTACAGAACAGACCCAAACAAAAATTTCTCAAACAAGAACTGCAAACAAAGAGTGAAAAAAAATAAATAAATTGAATTTTCAAGAACCTGGGCAAATTGCAATTCCTGGGTTGCCATCTCCACTTGGCGTAGAACGAATCGGGCCGTCCGTTCTCAGAGCACCTGAAGCCTTCGTCCAAAAATCTGCAGTCCCTGGACTCGTACAAGGGATAGCTATCGTCCCAAACCCAGTCCCCGTCGAACAAATCGCACCCGCCATCGCCGTTCCTCTCCAAAAAATCTGACTTTCTGATCTCGCGATCGCCGTCACCGCCGCGCACCTGCAACCACACGAACCTCTCCGATCTCCCGGAGAACTTCCCGTACCCTCTCCGGTAGTCCAAGTAGAAGAAGCCGCAGACCACGCAGAAGGCGACGAGGACGAAGCCCAGCACCCCCACCGACGGCTCGAACAGCCGCAGGCGCTTGAACTTGTGGCAGAGCTCGGCGCCCGGCACTGTCATGGCATGTTAGGCCGCGTGATTCTCCCTTTGCTCTGCGGGCGGTTCAGTTACTCCGGTCTCGCGTCGTTGCTTGGCGGGTCAGTTAGACACATGGGTTCCGACTCTTGAACGGGTGTGAAAGAAAAGGCAAGAAAGAAAACCAGGAAAGGGAAGAAATCGGCGTCAAGAAAAGCTAAGAAGCTTCCCTGACTGAACCGAACTGAACCGAACCGAACCCACTTTCCCTCTCCACAAGAGAGAGAAAGATAGATAGAGATCTGCTTAAAGAAAGGGAAGAATTTGTAGGGAGAGGATTTGAGGAGAAGAGTGGAGTGGAGTGGAGGGAGGATGGCGATTGATGATGGAAATGGAGTGGCAAGAAATGCGTTCGTGGGGAAAGTGGAGGGCTGCGCGAGCGGTTCTTGCTGTAAAGTGGATTCTCTCTCTCTCTCTCTCTTCATTCTTTCTTTCTTTGTTTTATTTTAAATGATGTTTTCTGAAAATTCTAATAGGTTAACGGCTATGGAAATTCAACGGCCCCCACTCTCTCTCCACGACGGGAGGTGCCACGTAACACTGGCAACTGCGACCGCCGATTGGGCCGTGCGCAGCACGCGCCGCGGCAGCGCGTGGGGATTTTCGGTCGTGGTCCCGACAGCAGCAATCTAGCCGGTTGCTAATTTCAATTTTCACTGGCACGGGCGAGAGAAGAAAGAGAAGAGAGCAACTTCATGGGTGGCCTAGGATTGAATGCCTAAATCGGTGCTCTTTTAAATTCAAGTGGCAGCTCACTTGATTGCTGTTTCCATGCTACTATTCTAATAACGGGTCTCATTTGTCTCGAACTTGAATCCCTAGCCGTCTTCAATTGATTCCGTCTTTACAATCAGTTTGATTCAAATCAAATTACTTATGATGAAACCAAATTCTTGTAACCATATCTAGAAAGTTACCATCTCTAAATAAATGAGGAAAAAAGGGAAAGTGCAGGTGTGGCTTCATTTTAGTATAGATCTAATTAGATTGGTAATTATTCATTACGTGTTAGACAAAAAAGTATGTTGCGACCAATGGAAAAATCAATCAGGCGTGTTCCAAGAGATTTTCATTACTCATCTATCTATTGATTGGAATAAGAAAAAAAATTGTCAATGGTCTTTTGTTCATCAACTTTTGTCATGAACTTCCACAAATATTCTTAAGTAATTTATTTTTCCTGTCAATTGGGTGCTTAAAGAGGGTCCGATAATTGTCTTTCCAATTGTTGAAGAAAAAAATCAGTACTTTTTTGTTCATCAAAGTTGTTTCTACGAAGTGATCCCTGTAGTATCTAATGACTCACTCGATGTAGAGGCCACATTGTGTGTGTGGCTTGTTGTGTATAGTAAATGGAAATTAAAATTAAGATATGTGAGAAAAATAGTTTATGAAGTGGATGAGGGGTTGACATAAACGTGATAATTTGTGCTTAAGTCCCAAGCATAATCATTCAAATAAATGACCATTGCAATACGCCATTTGAGTTGTGAATTAGAAAAACTGATGAGTAGAGAAACTTTCGATGTGGGTCATCATTTCTTGCGTGTAATTATGTTGAACCAATTATCAAATTGTAACTCAAGGATGCCCTCGAAGTCAAGCACCAGTTTTAACGTAAACAAAAGCTTAACGTTAAGGTGGGAAGCATAAAAAGACAAAAAAGGTGTTTTAGCTTAGAAATAAAGAAGATATAGAAGATCTTTTTTTTGGCTTCCTCTGAAGGAAAATGTGGAGTGTATCACATGTAACGTTGCTAATAATGAAGACTTAAAAGTTTGGAAAATTACTCAATCAAGTGATATACTTATTGTATGGATGTCAATTTAATTATAAATTTATAAGTTTGTTATTTTAGTCCTAAACTTTTATATGAAATTTCGATGTATTCCTTCCGATCAATTTCGTTAGAAATTGCTAACATGGCGGTATAATTATCACAATTTGTCTTACGTGGCATATTACTACATCAATGACCTTTGGCGTTAATTGATCAAAAAGACTATTGCAAGCAAAAGTTTATAATTAAATTGGCAAAATTTAAAAATTTGGAATTGAATTGATATTTGTATAATAAATTTAGAATTGATTTCACAATTTGCCCCTTAAAAGCTTCTTGAAATATTATGTTACACTTTGACTTTATTTTATACATAAACTTTCCACCTGACTCACATGTAAGATGATCAACTGAAATGATGTGATGTTGTGACCTTCTTTGAGGTAAAGCACAAAGGAAAAGCTGATGGATTACTAATCAGGCATGAACAATTACTCATTAAAGAGATGGTATTATCGCCTAGCATGTACTCTCCTAATCCCATATTAATTGCAACTTGTGGTTTCAATTTTAACATGCAACGAAACTTACCTTGGAGCCACCTCTAATTAGTTATGGGTCAAAGAGACACCTAAGTAGAATGCAAGAGTGCATTTTACTTATGTGAACCAGAGATTGATGGATACAAGGACTTGATTACGTTACACTAATCTTGTGAGATTTTGTGAAACCACAGCTAACTATTCTAAATGCTTAAGTTATTAAATGAATGCGTTGTTTATTATTTAAATATTCCAACACTTTCTCTCACACGTAAACTAGATTTTAGCCTTTGCCTAAAGCATGGAAATATTTTATTGGAAGGCAAATAGAGGCCTAGAAGATTTAATCATACAATATATTTCTAACAAATCTAATGCCCTTTTGATACATTTTTTCTTTATTTCGAAAATATTTTGCTCGCAATCCTTATTGGTTTTAATCTTAAACTATTGAGTTGTGAGGAGTGACCATAATGGTATGCAAACAATAATGTACTACTTAATAATCAAATTAGCGAATAAATTACTAAGAAGATATTAAAGAACTTTTATGCTCTAAGCATGTGATTCTGCATATTAAATTTTAACATCATGATAGATGCAAATTACTATATGCAATGCATGAATATCATAATTCGTTTTAAAGGTATGATGCCCCAATTTATGGCATGTTTAATGCAAAGAGCAAATGCAAGGGAAATTAAATAAACCTATGATTTGACAGCTATATGATAAAAGAAAGCTTTTCTTCTCGGTGTCTCCGGGAATTCTTCTAAGCGTTGTTTTCGCGAAGCCTTCTTTGTGTGTAATGCTCTACATGAGGCTTGTGGCATACTTATCCTTGCCCTATTGCTTTCCAAATTTGATCAAGAAAACATTTTTCTTAGTTTAGAACATTCCCATGTGCATTGCACATCAGGAATTTCGGCTTTATAAGGAGAGCTTGGGGTTGGCTGGATTCCTTATCTTATGAGCTTATTTTTCACAATCCAAATAAGATTAGGGCTTCGACCAAAAAAAAAAAAAAAAAAAGATTAGGTCCTCTCCCTCAAAGTAAATCATCATTTTGGGCTAATTTCCAAATCAATTCATAATCAGACCAACATGAGTGCAATTTGTTTAAACATGTTCCTAGTGCCTTTAATGCAAATGTGAACCATGTTAATGATATACACACATTAAAAAAAAAACAGAGTTAATCCCTAATTTCTTATGCAATAAAAGACTAAATATGATAGTCAAAATTGACGTGTCAATACGTGTGAATGACCAAGCATTAAATCGGAAGTGCGCAACCAAGCATTAAATCGGAAGTGCGCAATGCAAAACCAAAGATGAGACTTAGAAACTGCTTTCCTATTAATTTATATAATAAAAAATAGTTATTTCACATTCTTGGTGTGCATATTGCTACACGTAATCTACTTCTCACACGACCAAGCATTAAATCGGAAGTGCGGAACGCAAAACCAAAGATGAGACTTAGAAACTGCTTTCCTATTAATTTATACAATAAAAAATAGTTATTTCACATTCTTGGTGTGCATATTGCTACACGGAATCTACTTTTCACATGACCAAGCATTAAATCGGAAGTGCGCAACGCAAAACCAAAGATGAGACTTAGAAACTGCTTTCCTATTAATTTATATAATAAAAAATAGTTATTTCACATTCTTGGTGTGTGTACTGCTACACGTAATCTACTTCTTTAAGTATATATTTTAATAACATATAGTATAGAATTTAGTCGGTGTCCTTAATTAACAGCCTCGTCAACACGTGAGAGTGGTTTTCGATGAGAGGAATATCAAGGACGAGTCTGAGAATCACATGCCATTGGTCTGGGGAGGTTTAGGGCAAGCCAAGACAGGTCACAGTAGTGAATACCGTATCCGGCATGGCAGCATTAAAGACGTAATCAAGAAAGAAGAAAGAATCTCCCGATGTCTTAATGTTCAGATGCTTGGTCTCGAGGGATCGATCCGCATTCTACCTTGTTGTAATAGAAGTTCATTTTGCCACGACTTTTTACGTAAGGTAATCCTCTTTTTCAAAGTCGAGTATTAGTATGTGAGTGTTACGATCTTTCGTGTTAGAGTTATAATGAAAAGAACCTTGATTACGATGAGGTATAAAGGATATATTGATCATCAAGAGAGACCAAAAAAAATCCCAAATAAGGAAATACACGTACGTGTGCGCATACACTTTAGGTTTCGTTTAATTTGCAAAAATATTAACTTTGCTGTAAATTCTTTTATGAGAACATGCTTTCAAGGAGAGTTTCATTTTCCTTATGTTTGGTTGTATTTTGTAAATAATATGAAAGTAATTTCCTAATGCTTTTTACAAGAAAATTATAGAACATATATTTGAGAAAAAGTCTCTGTGTACAACCCCAAGTCACCAATTTGGACACCAAGCACTTGAGCCCAGTCTTGGGGGACCCTAGTACGTTCTTGAGGGACCAAGGCACGTCTGCTAGGAGTCCTAGCACGGCCGCTGGATCTAAGCATGGGTGCCATATGTGGACGGAGATGAAAATACTACATTATCCCACGAGGACCTGGTTCACTCTACCCTACCTCGATGGCCCTTGCCAGGCTCGTCACACGGAAGAGCATGGCGCGAAAATGGGGACTTGCTGGGGGCCTCATCATATGTGTTATTTTGATTCTATCTTGGTTGCTACTTGTTATTTTATCATCTACTAATTGTGCTAGGGTTTTTTTAATTATTGTGTAACATTTTATTCATACCTTTTTTTTTTAGTTTTTACTAGTTAAAGCATAAAAATATTTCTGTGACGGGGTTACTAGGTGATTATTTTTCAAAGCATGTAGTGATTTGACAAGAAATAATATCATTGTTGATTAGTCAAAATAACTGAACTGAAATTTTCAATGGGGGTCACAATTTCTTACGTAAGTTGAACCAACAATCAACCCGTGACTTATGAACACCCTTGAAATCAACATATAAAATGGGAAGCTGCTTTCATGTCAAGTCGAGTGCATGCAATGTCAAACTATAATGAATTTATGTGGGAAAAGAACAGTCATTTCACATCCTTGGTGTGCCTATAGTTACATCTAATTTACTTATTCATATATATTTTCGGAAATATGCATACACTTGTTAACACATAGGAGTGCTTTTCGATTTAAAAAAGGAAAATCGTTTTAGCAGAAAAGGAAAGATAAAAAAGGAATATCAATGAAGTGTCTGAGAATCACATGCCACTTGTCAGGGGATGTTTAAGGGCAAGCAAAGACAAGACACCAAAACTGAATAGCATATCCGCCATGCCAGGATTAAAAACGTAAAAAAGGACAATAAAATAAAATAAAATAAAATAAAATAAAATAAAACGTCTCCCGATGTCCTTGTGTTCAAATGCTTTGTGAAATTCGCACCTCGTTGTAATAAAAGTTCATTTTGCCACAACTCTTATGCAAAGTATTCATTAGTTTCAAAGTTTGTTATTGTAAGTATCTAAGTGCCACGATCTTTTGTGTAAGAGTTATAACAAAACAAATCTTGATCCCAATAGGGTATGAGGGGATATCGATCCTCAAGGGACCGTAAAAAAGGCCCAAATATGGAAATAATGTTTGAAGATACCGGCATCAATACACCATGTGATGTGTGTCTAAAAAATATAATCACTTCATATATTATTGGTGTATTTCGATTGAGTATTTAGTTTTTGTTTAATTTAGATAACTCAATATATGAACTTTTTTTTTTTTGGTAAAGCTCAATATATGAACTTTGATCTTTCTAAATGCGGAAAATCTAATTTTTCACCATAGATGAATATCCATCTGTTAATTCAGTTTGGTTTTTTCATAATTTGTTGAGATTCGAGTTATATTCCAAAATCCAGGCAAGACCTTTTTTGGCTTTCGGCGGAACATGAATGGCCTTCTTTGTGTGGTCAAGAGAGAGAGTGGCAGTGGGGAATCGGGATAATGGGATAATGGGGTAGCGAGAAATTCCCATATTTATGATGATGACATTCACGTTTGGATAATGAAAGCGACTTGGGGATGGGATCGTTCGAGGTGGTCCTAGTCTTTTGTCAAGGTATGTAAAATACAGCAAAATAGGCAAAACCATAATTTAAAGAGTTCAGATAGTTTTCATCTAACTTCATAATATGAGATCTTTTAATTTTCTTTTCCAAATCATGTGAGTGTTGAAGGGTGTGTATGACAATCATTCTACTTCTGACCAATCAATCGCCCACCCGCCACCGGCGAACGACAGGTCGCCATCTGTTACCGTAGTCTAGGAAAAAGAAATTTTGTGTTGTTATCATACAAATTTCTATTTCGGGAACAAATAATTTTTATTATTATCAAACGCATATTTTTGTATAAAAACTTGTCTAAGAAATAGTCAAAAATTGATTTCTAAAAATGAATGGTTATCATTTGCACCCTAATTGTTTATATCTTTCGATGAACATTTATATATTTTCATTGGTATGAAGGATGGATTCTGGAAATCAATTTCATTCATCTTATACAATTAGTTTAGAATAGCAAGAGTCAGGTAAATGACAACTCAGAGCCATGAGTATTATAAGGTACCTATTTTAATGTCAAAACTTTTCAAACAAGTGCCATAATATTTAAAAGTGATTACTTAAGTGATTTATGTGACTTAGTTTGTCAAAAATCTGATGCGATTTGTCAAAATCATTTAACCTTATATTTTTGTAAATTTTTTTGACTTAAAATGATTGTTTATAAATGTTTGGTACTAAATTGATCATCCGTAAAATTTGGATCTAAACTTTTAAAAATTAGAAATTTAACAACCAAAAATCACCAAACAAATTTCCTAGTTTCACAACTATTTTTTCTTAATTTTGTTAAACTCAAAGCAAAATAATGAAATAAACATTTCACTCTAGATAATTTTATTTAAAATCACAAAAATCTACTTGCCTTTTAGGGAAAGAGAGAGAAGAAGAAGAAGGAAGTGAAAGTGGCAAAGTTTTCTATCTTTTGAAGAGAAAATATTCACCGGTGGTGGGAGTACTGTGCATTTATTGACCCCTGACCCGTCCTTTCTTATGTAGCGGAGCCAACTAAGCCAGCCGACAAGCAGCCCTTCCATTTTCCAGCGAGTCCCGCTTACGAAACACGTGTTGGTATCTCATTGGTAGATGTGCACTACGTGAGTGAATGATGTGGCACGCTCATACTTCTAATATTTTCTTAGCTTTCATAACTTCTCATTGGCTTCTTCTCTAACCTTGCTCAGTCTCGAGCGGCAGAACTTGGAATCCTGTGGAAATAGACCACTTACTTCAATCATCTATAAGGATCAATCCCTGGGTACATTTGGAACTGATTTAGCCCCATTTTCTTAATCTGCAAAAAAATTGAAGCATTTAATAGTGTTATTCAGTGCATAAATTGTGCACCACACAATTTTAAAATGCTTTGAACAAAGAATTTAAGAATTTTTTTTTGGGCTTAAACCTTATGAACAATCAATTTAGTGCCAGCTAGGGATAGATTGAGAGCGAACATGGTTTTTTTTTTTTTTTTGGGGGGGGGGGGGTCAAATATCGTCCACTATTAGATAGTTTTATATATATAGTAAATGTACAATAGAGAATGTTGTAGGAAAATTGAAGTTCACTTTTCTCCATCATTAAAATTTATCATGCTAGAAAATTTTCTTTTTTCTCATTTTAGAAAGATGGTGTATTTCTCAAAATAATAACAATGGAAATTTTGACTCGTTTGATAGATTTGTGACTCACTTATAATATTTTATATAGAGCAATCCCTTCATCACTAGTTCGACTTTTTAGGATTATCAAAATAATAGAATTCTTTTCTAAAGAATCTCTCATAAAATGTCAATAGCTCGCAGCTTTCAATGGATAGTCATTGCATTATTTCTCAAGTTAGGAAATAATTACTCATATTTTACAATTGATTATATAGCTCGTAAATTTAGAAGTTCTTCCTGGTTAAAAAAAATCCTAAAAATACTTCGTTAAACTTTGGAAATTTTGGTGCGGCCAAGATTTACCGATGTCCATGTAAATTTTCTGAAATATTGGAAATCTTTAAAAACTCTATTCACGTCATTCAAAAAGTCATAATATTTTCCATTATTAGAGTCGCTTAACAATAATCGCATTTGACACTGAAGTGGACTTTTGTTAAGTAATTATGGTATGGAAATTGCTCTTGTTCCCTTAAGTCCCCGGGTGATGATTTCCACCCCCACCGACATCCCGTGGCAAAAGAGATTAAAAAAGTACCGATGATATCAATGAATGTCCACGCTGTTAAGATTGGAGATTGGGTATAGAGCTTTTGAAAATACCAACGCAACCTTACCGAAGGAATGGGAAATCTAGGGCTTTCTAATCTTCCTTGAGAAGCACTCTTGGGACCCCATGTTGTCATTTTGGAAGAAATAAATAGAACTCATAATATTTCACAATTCACATACAAAGATTGTCTTGAGATTTGAATGATCACATGATGCATCGAATCCACTTAAATGTCTTATTCACAACTAACCCATAGGTTTATTGGTAATTAAAGAAAATGGACTAGGGTGTGGAATAAGCATACAATACAGTTCCGACTGATGATTGTGATATTCATTTCCAGACATCTTTTCACAAAGCCGAAAGTAATTTAGGTTGAAAAAAAGCATAAGATTAACTTGATGAGAGTGTAAAATATTTAAAATAGTTAAATTGAGAATAGGGAAAATGACAAAATAATCCCTGAACTCTTTATGATTTTTTTTTAATTTGTTCGATATGGTTTCTAAACTTTAGTTCAATATGCAATGTCGTTTCCGAATTTTTTATTTATTTAATATGATCCATAAATTTTTGGTACATGTTCAATTTAATCTTGAAATATATCTAAATGTTCAATGCTATCCTTAAACTTGAACTAATTGAAAAATGACATTGGATATTGTTGTATAATGTGGGGACTTGATTAAACATTTATTGAAAGTTTAAGAACCAAATTAAATAAGTTAAAAGTTTCATGAAAACATTATATACTAAGCCAAAGTTCATGGATCATTTATGTAATTATTGCTCAAGAATATTATGGAATCACAAGAGAGAACACAATAATCACGTTGTTCGGAAGCACTCACTGCACATCGCTTATGGAGATTAATTAAACTATCCTCAATATGGGAATTAATGAATGTGCAAGGAACGATATCGAGGTAATTAAAGTTTAAAAAACTTAAAAAGTACCCACCAGTAGGCAGCTGTGATGGTTTAGGGCTTGCTCCTCATCGCCAAGGTCATAAGTTCGAATCTCCAGGTGCTATCGTCTTAAGTAGGAGGTCATGATGGTGGGGTCCCGTGTTAGTCTCCCCGAGGTATAGGGGCTCGGCCCTTTGGTGCTATTCGGATACGGGAGGCCCGTGGTGGAGTCCTCTGTTACAAAAAAAAAAAAAAAACTTAAAAGGTCGCTATGAATCGGGTATGCTGGGCTCTATAGACTCTCCAGCAACTCTATTATCTCCCCAAGAATCTCTCTTCCTAAATAACCACTTACAGAGCAAAACAAAAGCTCAAAGCTCATATGTTTTATTATGCCCATTCTCACCGGCCCTTTACAGATCATTTCTGTCGTTTGATGTTTCCTACAATTCAATGCTGGCCCACTTAGTGAGCCCAAACCAGCCATTCGAAACTGCTGTTCTGGCCCAACAACGTTTTCCGCAGCAGAATCTGCTGGCGGTGGATCTCGTTCTCCGTCGCCTGCCCTCTCTTCCCGATGATCGACGTCCTCGGACTGAAGGCAAGCTGACTTTTTTCTCATCTGGGGGAAAAGAATACGGTGATGGGTTCGTGTCGTTTTGACTTTCTCGGTAGTTGGTTGCTCTGTTCGTTCGTCTTCTTCTTTCTTTCTGCTAATTTCTGCTTTTCTTTAGCTGCCGCATCCCTCGAAAGCGACGACCCGATGGAGCCCATTTGAAGTACGCCGTTTTCGCCGCGGTTGTGGTTGAGCTGATTGTGAGGTGGCCGCTTGCTAATGTTGCTGGCCTGTGGTTGTGCAAAAGGTTGTATGTTGGCTTCTTCCTCGTCGGTTCTGCGAAGACAGCATTTCTTGGTGAGGTCGCTGTGTCTGGGAGGTGGCGGCAACCGCAAGAGATTGAACGACATAAGGTCGATGGCTTGTGATTCTGAGGCTGAGAACGTTCTGAGGGCAATTGCTCCGCCGCTTGACCAAAGTAAATATAAAGGCCAGGCAGGTTCGTCTGTAGTTTTGGGACTGTATGATTTGTTCTCTACAATGATTCTTGATGTTAATATTTCTTTCTGTTACAATGGGTTCTTTTATGGCCTTGCTTAACCATGAATTGGGCTATGTTCTTGGTGGACAGATTTATAATAAGAAAATAAATTCGTTCACGCGTTACCCTTTTTTCTTTCAAATGCATCTGGTGTCTTCGATTGGGTGCTTTAGCTGTGAGCTTTTAGTTATGGCATTTGCTGAAGTGGGGAATTTGAGTAAACTAATGCTATTATTCTCTTATTACGCATTTACCAGGAAAGGTAGCAATTGTTGGTGGATGTCGTGAGTACACTGGCGCTCCATATTTCGCGGCTATTTCTGCCCTGAAAATTGTTAGTTCTCTTGACCGATTTGGTTTAACTTTGTAAGTTATTTAGTTCTTATTTTATCAGTTATGAAGTCTTTAACAGGTAATGTGCTAGAGAATACAAATTTTGCATCTTACTTGGCTCATATTGATATTTGCTAGGTGAGGTGTAACTTTCTTGATTTTGCAGGGTGCAGATTTATCACATGTTTTCTGCACAAAAGATGCTGCCCCGGTTATAAAAAGCTACAGCCCTGAATTGATTGTGCACCCTGTTTTAGAAGAATCTTACAACATCAAGTGAAAAAATTATTGACTTCTGTTTTTATGATCTAAATTCCATGTTTGAGCAGATTTTTACCTGTTAAGGATTTCTTTCAGGGATGAGGAGAAAGAACGAATCTCAGGCAAGGTTCTTGCAGAGATTGATAAATGGCTGGAAAGGTTTGATTGTCTTGTAGTTGGTCCAGGTCTTGGAAGAGACCCATTCTTGCTGGTATGCTTCTGTGGCCCTATCGATCTCAGTTCATTTGCTTATTTAGTCTGTATTAAGTTACCATGTCTGCATTTCTTTTTATCTGAAATAACTTTTTATTGTACCTCGGCAGCACATCTGGTTGATCATTTTTTTCTCAATTTTTTTTTTTATTCATTAGAGCCTGACCTTTTCTCTTCTGTTTACTGAGATTCTTAATTTGTTTCTTAATTTGTTTCTCATTGTTTTATATCCTGTCACTCTTGGTAACCAAACTTTCATTGAAAATTAAGAGAAACTGTGCAGTGTGATATTTTCGTATGAGAGCATTTTTTATACAAATAGGCATTGCCAAGGGTAGCAGTGAGACATTTGACATGTGTTTCTCGGTGACTGAAAGCTACAGAGAACTGCAGTGCAGCCAGAGGTCTTATCTAAGATCTTTTAGAACTGTTAAGCATCAACACAGTACAAATTAAACCTACATATATGATTACTCTTCACTGAATTGGCATTTAAAAGCCATTTACTGGATTAAAATAAACACACCTTGGAGAAAAATGTTGTTGTCTCTATAACAATGTCTATTAGGGCATAAACAGATGTATGCAACTGATGCCAAACTTGTCGAAAGCACGGATGTCGATGCTGTTTCTGTTTTATTAAGACTGGAGGTGGAAACACTGGAAACAGACCTTCCTTTTTTCATCAGTGTTGTCCTTATTTTCTTGCTTAGACTGGATGTCCTGTTAAAGCTCTACCTGAAGCATTCTATGATTTTATACATGTCCAGGGATGTGTGGGTCAGATCATGAGTCATGCACGACAGCGCAATGTTCCAATTGTCGTAGATGGGGTAATGAGCTATTGCTATGTATCACCAACTTTAAGAATCGCTCTTCATGGATCTATTTCTACTATCTAATATCTTAATGTGGCATTTGACCTTCTGCGCTGACCCTATGCTGTTATGCAGGATGGGCTCTTTCTTATTACAGACAATCCTGATCTTGTTAGCGGTTACCAGTTAGCTGTCTTAACTCCAAATATCAATGAATATAAGCGCCTGGTCAAAAAAGTACTGAATTGTGAAGTAAATGATCAAGATGCTCATCAGGAGTTGCAATTGCTTGCTAAACAGTAAGCTTATTTGCAGTGTTTGTCTGCTTTTATTGGAGGTTTCTGGGAGCTTAGCTAATTTCTTAGTATGTAATGTTCAGGATATTCCGATTTTGTGATGTTATATGCTTATACACATTCATATTCATTGTTTGTTGGCAATGCATTCACCTAAGTGTCAGAGTGGCTAAAAAATCATGTAGATATATATCTGTTGGTCTCATCCAAAATTGTGTAAGCTTCCCCTTACACAATGACCTTTGTTCATGCTACCATTTTGACCTTTTCAAGGAAAGTCTTTTGAAATTTTGAAATCAAACTTTTATGTGGGCACGTGTTAGTTGTGAGAAAATTAACTAATATATGTAGTAATCTCTTTATACACGATGCAGTGATACTGCCATGTTGTAGTTGTTTCGCTGGGTTTGTGAGAATTTCAAATATTTATGATTGTATTTTAAAATTTTTTATGTTCTGAAAAATGAACTAATATTAGTGTTTATTCTTTCAGGATAGGCGGTGTTACTATCATGCGAAAGGGGAAATCTGATCTGATAAGTGATGGTGACATAGGTATAGGATGAACCATATGCCATAATTCTTCTTGGTGTGATATTTTGCAGTCTTTTGGATGCGTTTATAGGTCCTCCGTTATTATTGCTTTGAATGCTGTAAGAAATGCTAGATCGTTTATTCATTGAGTATTCTTTCTGGACACTCCAAGCAGGTGCAACATAACTGCACCTTGAATTGATTAAAGCTATCCAATATTTTATTTTTTTGAAATGATCTAGCCTTTTTCTGGAACTCAACGAATAAAGGGACAATAAGCTGTTTGGTAACCTGGTTTCTGGAACTTGCCATGCATTCCTAAAATAACAAGGAATTCTGTTTTCTCATTTAAAATTGAGTATCTGTATCCCTTCCTTTCCTGCTAGGATTGGAAAACCTGTACTTTACATATCCATAAGTTCATACGGACTGGTGTATCCTTGCTAATATGCTGCATATTGTGTCAGCAGATAAGCTAGCTACAAGTGGTACCTTTTTCTTCCCCCTTTTTTGTAGGAAGTGTGAGTTCTTGATATGCTCAATTAAATAATATATGATTGTTTTAGAGGATAGAAAATGTGAACATACCTTGCCTAGTTTGATGTGCCATTACACCTGGATCCTTTAACTTAAAGACTTGAAAACATATCATTATTGTTGTGAAAGCTTCAAAATTGAGTGTGATCTTATCACCCAGAGCTTCGTATCACGATGACAGAATGGAGTGTAGATCTTGAATTTTGGAAATTTTAAAATTTTAAGCAGTAAGCAGTAACTTTTGTTTCTTCGCTAGCATGTATTTTAATTTTATTTGGGCAAGGTTTACGATATCCCCTGTCGGTGTTTGCAGTTAAATCAGTGAGCCAGTATGGTTCACCTCGACGCTGTGGTGGCCAGGGTGATATACTCTCTGGAAGGTGCATAATCTCTTTCACTTCAGTAACTTCTTATTCAAAAATATGCTGCGGTTCTGACTTATTTCTGTTGCCTCGTCCACATCATGTTCTATTGTCTATAGATACAATATCAATTATTCATTTTGACTCAACTTTCTTCCCAAGAGTAAGGAGTAAATCTTTATTGTGGATTATTGATGATTTCCAAATGCTTGTAATGTCAGTGTTGCAGTATTTGTATCTTGGGCTCATCAACATAGTTCAGGTGCTGGAGTGGATTCGACCAGGTATATAGCAATCTTACTCACAGATTTCATTTCCAATAATCACAATCTCATTCTAAATATTCTCTTTGAATGCTCGTCTCTTGTAGCCAAATGAATCCAACTGTGATGGGTTGCATGGCGGGATCTATTTTGTTGAGGAAGGCCGCATCACTTGCTTTTGCAAGCAAGAGAAGGTCCACTCTTACCAGCGATATCATTGAGCTATTGGGAAGAAGGTAGTGCCTGGCTCCTCGATCTGAGCTTTTAACTGTATCAAAATAAACAGAATTTTTACGCAGAAACTTCCGTTCTCGCAGTTTGGAGGAAATTTCACCAGCATGTTGATCTTGACAATAGCGAAGTCGCAGCAGTGATGGCCTCCTCAAATATTTCTCGCTGTGCCTCTTTGTGCCTCTGCTCTTACAAGTACAGTTCTTTATATGTATCATTCCTTTGCCGGTTCATTTTCCTAGAGTCCCCCCCCCCCCCCCCCCCCCGGGCTCAGCGACCCAAGTTATGTTCTCTGCATCATCTTGCGGCGTATCTATGTCTACAAATGATCCTTTTTATTTATTACAATAATGTCTATATGAGTTCTGTGTTTGTGCACTAATTGGCTGGAGAACCATCTTGCTTCTTAAAACCATTCAAGCGGCTAGCGTTTGGAGTGGGACTCAATTTGGAATTCAGGTTGAGTGAGTTGGTTATAGTTTGAATACTTTTTTGACTCCTAGTTGTTGACACTTGAGTGTTGCCTTTTGAAGTCTAGTTCACATGGCTTTCATGTTTGATAATTTGATTACTTTTTCGACTCCTAGTCGTTAACACTTGAGTATTGCCTTTTCAAGTCTGGTTCACATTGCTTTCATGTTGATGCTGAGTCTTCACGAATCGCTCTCAGTCGTCGGTTGTCAGTTGTGATTTAGGGGAAAATCCCCTAACAAGGTATTCTACCAACGAGAGAATCAAAGAAGCAAATACAAACAGTTGAAAGGGAAACTCACAATCTAAGAGATTTGTCTTCTAAAGATGAACTTTCTTGAACGGAACTTCATTCAATAAACAAAGGGATTAAAAATCTCAAATTCATACGCCTATGACACGTTTACTTCAAATAAAATTATGTCTTACAAAAATTCCTAAGCCAGTACTCTACATTTAAATCTACCATCTGTTAAAATGCATGTTTCAATACATGAAATTTCCACGTTTGTATGTATTTTAGTAGGATAATATAATGCTGAATGGGGTAGACTAGGGTCAAGAGTGTAGGTTTGGGATTTCTCCAAAACCCAATTTGATCTCAAGCTCAGGGTCTCTGCTTTCTCATGTCAATGTAAGGACTTAATGAGATGAAACCAGAATGGTTGCTGATTGAACCTGAAGAAAATTCACTGTTTCATGGATGCTTTTTTCAAAGTTGTGGATCCAATTCAAAGAGGTTACATTGGCTTTTTATTGCAAAAGAAAGTCGCTGCTGTACAGATAGTTTTAGTGCACCTGAAATTAAAACAGAGACATTACTGAGAATGCAACTTTTACATGGCCACAACCACTAAGATAGCTAGATTCGGGGTCGTTTCCATGGTCTCCACTGTCACAGCCACATGAAATTGTCTCTGCCCAAATGAGAATTTGCATGTTTAGCTGCGCACTCCTCTATCTGCGGCTGTCAGAACTGCCGGTCCTTCCACCTGATACCCGGACCCAGAAGAGAGCGACAATGTCAGCTGAATTACATTGAAACGGAGTAGAGAATCTTCAATAAAGTTCGATAAGTTGTTCATAGAGGATAGGGAGAGTTGCCCGCATAGATTGGACCGGTCTCGTGCAGCCAATGTTCGATCCACATGATTGGGTATGCGGAAAATTCACGGGAGATCATTTCTATGAAATTCAAAGTAATGCAAAAGCAGCTTGACTGTGGTGTCTTCTCAGAGAGAACGGAAATCGTTGCTGCAGAAACATGCTTTGAATTTCGAACTCAAAGCACTTTTTCTTTACATATTCTGTATGTGCAATCGACAAGAGAATGAACGAGATCCACAGTCGTACCTTAAATGTTGCGCCCCAGATCTCTTCATCGTTCGCGGGCACAGCGGTGATTTTGTTCTTCGGATTCTCGTAGCTTCTCAGCTCCCCAACTGCTGTGGAGAAGAAACATCCTGCAGGATACGAAACGCCAAAGAAGATAAATTTTTCGCACTTGCATATGACAAATTGTTCTTTGGAAACGTGTATGCTTATATGATTATATTCAGAACTTCTTCCCTTAAGCTGAATCAATATTTTATGCTGGCATTCGCGGCGCAAAAAATTAATTAGCCTCAGTCCAATTCATGGAAGTTCTTGGTTCAGAGAGGAGTGGAGACGTGAGGACTTCTGATTCATGTAGGGGTGACTAAACAAGAGAAATGAAATGTAGAGATTGAATTGAAATATTGTCTGGATGCTGAAAGGAATGAAAAAAAGGTATAGGTAGGGAATGAGAATATCTTGTTTATTAACAATCTCTTAATACTCAAACAGATGGACTTGGAGGGATTTCAACACTGCATGAAATTACTTACATCAATCCCTTATAATCACTTCTTTCCATTTTCCTCTCTCTTTTTCTTCACTTCTAAAAGTCCTTTCTCTTCTCTCGCCATCCCCTCACCAAACATAGTGTAAGCGCAGTACTAATTTGCGAGGAGGGTACACGAGAAAAGCAAGCTAATCGTACGTGGGATTTTAAGAATACAAATGCATAATTGGATTCGATGTATATGATGTTTGTAAAGTGATTGGTTTGTTGCATCGTGTCGGCCAGGTAATCGATTTCTGAGTTATTTATATTCATCCACGCAGTTCAATGTGATTCTCTTATGGGGGCAATTAGAAAAATCTTACCTTGAGGGAAGGAAGCAAGTGATTTTCCACAAGCCCCTTTGAGCAATTCAGCATCATCAGCAAAAGCCACATACCCATCAGCAGTTATCCCCCAGTAGAGAGGGACCTTCCCAACTTGATCCTGTCAAAAACACAAAAAACAGAAGCAACTTGGTATTTTGTCAACTAATAAGTTTCATCAACTCACTCAAATCTGATTTTCTTTTTCCTTCCTTTCATTTTAGTAATCCGCTGTACATGTTTTGAGAGGTCACTTACAGAGGCAACAAACACAGTGGAGGTGGACCTGTCGAACACGATGAAGGCGAAATCGCCGTTTAGGTGCCCGACCATGTGGTCGGGAGGGTACGGTGCCCGGTCGCGCAAAGCCTTGTAAGCCTCGATCACGAGCATTGCTTCGTTGGCCAGTTTTGCGAGCCCGTACTGTTGCCTTAAGCTCCCCAGGTTGTGAAGCGCTCCCTCAAACAAGCAGAAGATTTCATCTTTAACTGCAAATGATCTGCAGCATATTTTCGTTATTTACATGAAACACAAAATTTTAAGATGGACCAAATGCTCAAGATTTTCAGTCTTGTTGTGGAGTATATTGCTTGCCTGCACATTCGGCTATGCCTGTAAATTCATTAGATTGAAGTAATTATCTGACTCCAATGCCAGTTGATGATCGATGATTAAAGACTAAAATATTGTTGATTCACAACTTAGTATCTAAAGATCGATTTAAACTTTCACCTCTGATTGAACCTAAAACCATGTTTACGACTTAGGGTGTCCAGGTTTATTGCCCAATTTGGCTTATCGATGTTTAAGTTAGAGTTTGGAGGAGAATGTAATTGGAAGAAGTTTAGATCATACTCACAAGTTCAGGGCCTATTTCTCACTTTCCAAATGGCTATTTATGAGTCTTTCAACTCCACTGGTCCGGGTGGCGTCGACACATGGTGATCAAACTATAATAAGTGTCGGTTGGTGTTGACCAATGGCAATACATCAAAACCATTGTGTTATGTCTTGGCATGTGGCGGCCAATAAGTCCTCAAGGTTGGCGGACACTTGGTCTTTTAGCTTAAAATGGTTTCACCATTAACTCCTCAATCAAGATAGCTTTTAGACTAGTCCTCTCTTAGTAACCGGGGAACAGTATGGACACGTGTCGAGTGCCTAGCGGCTTGTAAAACACCATCATTATCAAATACCACGGCAAGGATTGCGACAACATTCCACAAAGTATGGTGGTGCATCCAACAGCCATGAAAGTGAATTCGAATTTACTAGAGTTAAATTGATTTATACTCGAAGTCATGGAAGAGACATACTTGGTCTTTAAGGCATTTAAATGCTCGATTCTAAGTTGATGGGTCAATTCGAACAATTTTATATAGTTATAGCTTAGAACTCTGGCTACGGTTGTCGTTGGTCCAAGCAAAATTTCACCTACTGATCAAGAAAATAAAATGGGTATTTAATATAACCAAACGTCAAATTTAAAGTGATATTTGAGGCACTTTCTCATGTTATAAAGGGCTACTATCATAAAAAAAGTCCAAACTGTAGTCACCGTGACACAATTACTCATATTATTTTTTATGTCACTAAAATTCCTAAATTTACTTACTCTAATACAAATACCCTAATTTTTTTTTTGTGTTACTAAAAATCCCGAATTTATGCTAGTATAACAAGTGTATCCTAAATAGACTTATATAAGTTTGGATTTTTTTGGTGACACAAAAAAAATTGAGGATATTTGTGTCCCAATAGGCATAGTTTGCATTTTTGTTGTTGATATTTTTGCTATTATAAAATAAATAAGTTTACCTTATTTTAAATCTCATCATTGAAGAAATTCAATTTCTAAACTGGCAAGAAATTTTTTATGAATATGCAAAAAGATAGAAGCGCACCTACTTCTCTTCTCTATCCCGAGTAACATTTGTCGGACCTATTAATCTCCATTGAGATAAAAAGAAGCACAAAGTATTATTTTTACCTTGTAAAAATTTATTCAAATTTCAGAAAATTGTGAAAATTATATGTAAATCTACGTATCAACTATTGATTTTAAAGTATTGCGAAATTTTTGAGAGTTTTGAATTTTAAAGCGTCGCAAAAGTTGTTTCTCCACATCTTTATATCCTCCCTTCTACTCTTTCCAAAGCCAAGAAAAATCCTTTTTCTTCACCTACTCTTTCTAATTCCATTCTTTCACAATAAATTATGATGAAAATGTATTTCTAATTTTATAAATTCTTTGACCATAAACACATTAATATTATATACAAAAACTTGTTTCTTCACGTCTTTTTATCTTACCTTCTACTCTTTCCAAAACCAAGCAAAATCCTTTTCTTCACCTACTCTTTCTTAACCTAAATTTTCTAAACCTATTTTTTTTTTTGTCTAAATTTAATCAACTCTCCATCATTCCTCCCCCGAAACATACATATTTTTTTGCGGCCCCATTAAAAGTTGTCCATGTCGGTGCGTCCAAAAGTCTTCTTCTCATTTTCCCCAAGCCCTCCAAAACAAGGTCCCCCCATTTCCCTCTTTCTACACCAAATTCAAAACTGATCCTGAGGTTGCAAACTGCCAAAGAAGCTCAAAAAGATGAGAGAATCCCTACATAATTACTTCCTAACGTGGAGTTCACGCAAGAAACCTCTTATGACAAATGGCAAAAACTTGTTGCAGTCTAATCGAACGCCACCGCAAAGGCACCATCTAAAAGATTACAAAATACCTTACAATATTCATTAACCGGTTAAATTCAGATCTTTAATCTTAAGATGTAGCGTTTAAATAGTACAGCTTGCACCCAGATCATGCCATTTAAATAAGTAAATTCTCTAATGCCTCAACCAAGTAAGCCAATTAGGAGTTAAGTTCTTTTATTTCACCAGTCAGAAAAATGAGATATAAGAACATGTTTCTTTTCACCTATGTCTCTATGGTAGATGAAATTTTTTTCACGAAATTAACGGAATATTTCATAGACTAGGAACTTAAACACCTAAAATGAAAGGGAGAATAAACTCCATCAAGAAAGTTTAAATATTAATTCAAGGAAGATAGCATCATAGTATTTCTAGCAGCTAGTAAAGGAGGGAAGTTGAAAAATGACGTCAACACATCTTTCCATCGCCTTTCTCACAAGAAAATCGTTTTCTGCAATTCTACTCTAGCAAATTAAGCTTATAATAAAATAATTTTTTTGGATAAAAGAAGAAAATATGGACGTAAGATCTGAGAGAATAATAAAGGAGATGGAAACCATCATAAGCTTACCAACCAATACATGCATACAAATTGATATGCTAAACATTAATTTATCTTTAAAAACATGTTTTTAATGCTATATTTTGTGAGCACAGGCGAAACAAAATTTGGAGAGAAAATCCCACAAAATTTTCATGGAGTTTATTTACCTGGGAAGCAACGGAGACTCTTTATGGTGAGTGTAGGCCAGCCAGACGTGGTCTCCGATCCGTGCCGACGCGGCTGAAGGGTTGGCTTCGAGGAACCGCTCCACCAGCGCTGCAGCCGTTGTCTTTGGCGACGGGGTCCGCTGGCCCGCAGCCGCCAGCTCCTCCGGCGGAGACATCACGCTGCTGCTGAACACGCCCAACATCTCTTCTGCTTTTGTTGCTCTCTCTCTCTCTCTAGGAAATGCAAATGAAACTGAGAAAACGTAAAATTGGATACTTATGTTTGCACTGTTCGTGCATCCCAATGGGTCAAAGGATGGGCAAATGGTAGAGGAGGTTGGTGTTTTATCAGGATCATGGAATGGCATTGTCGTAACTTTCGGAGTGGTTGGTGGGTTTTTTGGTTTTTGGTTTTCTTTTTGGTTTTTCTTTTTTGAAATTAAGATGGTTAGTGATTCTTGTGCGTCTGATTTGAATGATTTGAATGGGAGTCGTGGGACCCTCTGCAACCTTTTTGCTTTGTCTTTTTGGTGAGGTGATTAAGTAGATGGCCACAACTCTCTCATCATAAACGAGAAAGGACCTAATGAGATATAATTGGCGGTGACCTGAAATCGAAGAATCAAGTAGATTTTGGGAAACGAAGAACCAAATTGCTAGGTATGTAGGATAGATTTCAGTCTCCAAAAATTGGGAAATTCATTTTTATGGGTAAGTTTCAAATTTCGATGAGTATATTTTAGGTTATAGGTAGGTAGAACTTGAAACCTGATACCTAGAATAAGTTTGTGTTTTTTTCTTGGTCTATGTCTTTGCACTATTTTGTGATATTTCATGGCATTTGATTATTAGTATATGATCTAGAACTACGTGTCTAAACTTCCATTTTATGATTGAAATTTTTATTTTGTTAATATTTCATATTTTTCGTGTATCTAAATAAAAGTTGTGATCAATGGATTATAACAAGAAGTGGTAGTCATTAAAAATGATGATTTATTGCAATCATTCAATTAATAATATAATAAGTCATGATTAATGAATTATAGTAACAAATGATGATCATTAAAGACGATGATTCACTACAATCGTTTAATTAATTATGTAGGTACAATTTAGGTAGACCTTAGAATCAACTTGAAACTATGATAGAAAAGGTTTAAGCGTATGCAAGTAGATTCTAAATTCTAGCAAAATAAGTAACCAATTTCAACGTATATGAAACTATGATAGAAAATGTTTCAGTGTATGCAAGTAATTTCTAAATTCTAGTAAAATAAGGAACCAATTTTAACGGATAGGTTTCAAGTTCCGAGTAAAACCTATATGAAACCCGGAACTGATCACCCCAAATTATAACGAGGCCAAAAACTTGGGCTTGATGATCTTTAGGGTCCCAATGTTTCAATTTTTGGTAACACAATTTCAAGAGCATTTGGTACAAAGTTGAGTCCCGAAAATGCTCAAAAAGCTTTAGGCAAGTCCCTTGATTTTGGGCTTTAGCATTTTCAAAATTCTACTTAAGAGGTTGTTAGGGTCTAACAATACAACCAAGAGGGGAGTGAATAGATTGTTTTAGAAAACTTGACAATCTTTCACAGAAATTAATTAATGCTAAGTAAAGATTGGGTCAAGTAGATGTTTCAAAGATTGTAATTGTCCTCTATGCTAGTGAGAGTAAAAGAGAGTAAAAGAGTGGCACATATTGATAATTAGTGGTTTGGTTTTATCCTCAAACCTATGTCCACTCTTCAGACCAACAGCCATAAGTTGGGCTGAATTACATTAGTAATCTACTTAAAAAGTTACAATAGGCAAGCATTGGTCTTGTTATAAGATAGGTTACACTATTAGCATTCAGCTGCTACTCTTACTCTTATATACTTAATTTAGAGCACAATTACTCAAATAGCATGAATACAATACTTAGTGAAACACTTAGACAAGAGCGTATTGTTTGGAACATAGCTAAATGGAAATCTTTTACTAATGTTGTTCTCTCGCTCTCTCTTTCTTAGCTTCTTGGATCTTCTCTTTTATATCTATCTCCAATCTATTCATTGAAAAATCATCAAAGGAGCAAGGAGCCGTTGGAGTAGCCGTTAAGCTACTGCCCAAGAATAAAACCACCCATACAGTCCCTTGAACATTGAGTAGCATTGTTGCTATCTCATCATTACAACCTTTGACAAACTTGTTAAGACGATCTAACTTCTCGACCACTTGTTTTAACTTTGTTTGCTGTGCAAATCCTCAATCATAGCGGCTAGTTTTCTGACTCAACGAACTTCACTAGATGTTCATGATTGTTACATCACTAATGACCTAATATTTGTAGCTACGATAAAAATATCACCATCAGTTGATCTTTAGGTCTACCATTACTATTTACACAAATGCCAACTGGATCACATCATGAATATTGTGGAGTCTTTTTTGTTAGAAATATTTCCATATACCATAATAAATATTATACTAATGATAGTTTGGATATAATCAAAATCACTTTGAGATGTTTTTCCAAAGAGAGGTTTGATATACTTTTTTCTTCCAAACTTGCTTGCTCTAAAATCTTACTATTCCTATTGTACCCCTCAACCTTGGACACCCTTAGCTTCTTCCTTGAGTTTTGGCTGTCGTCCTCATTGTTGCTAGCCCTCTTAAGCTCTAACAAAAGCCACGGTCAAGCCATGTCCTCTGAGCTCCTACCATCTGTTGTGAGTTGAACCAAGATCCGAATGTCGCATTCACCGTTGCTGAGCCCAAATCCAGCGTCTCCAAGCCTAGATCTAGCATCTTTAGCCTTGGACAACCCCAAATCTAGTGCTACCTAAGGGTGACAGATACCAAACGTTGCCTTAATGTTATCTTTAGCACTCATGGAAAGGTATGGCTCAGTGGGTTTGGTTTTTGGGAAGGTACAAACAAACATTTAAATTTATCACCTAGAAATCTCTTTGCATTCTCTATATTAAAATTTACATGTTTGCGTCCTCACTTTTATGCTTAGGTATCACTTTCCATCTCCCAACAAATATGCATTTACCATAATACAGTTTTCATACCCAAAAATGCTCCTAATGCGTAGTCTATGTGCATCCATTCACCTGAACACACATTTCCCAAACCATAATCCAACATCTACTAATCATGTCGCCATTGGTTACTCATTGTCCTACTCTCGGAGGGTAAGCTCGGAGGGGGATGGTGCAGCCCAAGAGGACGAGAACGATGGTTGAAGGAAGCTCATAGTAGGCTGACAGTAGCAAGGCGATGAATGGTGGTGAAATTGGGGTCTATTATAGAGTGGATGCATTAGGGTTTGGGGAATTGAGAGACAAATATCTTTCAAGTAGGGTAGTTTAGTCATTTACCGTGTTCGAATTTGGTAAAAAAATCCAAAGACATTGTTTAAAATAGAAAATGTTGATTTTTCATAATTTCCTTTACTTCACTCATTATACAAAATCTTTAAAAATGCATTAGAGGGTTTTCCTAATGATAAACTTGATTGTGGTGCATAAATCCAATCAAAGGAACTTGTCATGTCAAAAATCAATAGGATGAAAGCGTGCACAACATGAATTTTTGTCCTTTTTTCTGTAAGATGTGTAATCGAGTTTGACATTAATGTCTCAGCATGAAAGCAACGCGGGTATGATCTTCATTTGTCATGAATTGTCCGGTTAAGTCTAATGAACGTCCAAGTCATGAATTGAGGCCATAACTTTTTGATCAAATCAAAACTCAACAACCACTCATTTCACCTCAGAATGAGATTTTTTTCTTTTCTTTTTGACTTTTGATCTCTTTCTCATCAAACCTGACGAGCTTCCAATATCCAAAAGCCACGGGCCATGTGGAGCTTTCCGCGTTCGGATGTCAATTTGAACATGCCAAAAAAAAAAAAAAAAAAGACTGAGGAAAGCCGCTTGTGGGGGACCTGAAGGTCATTTCCTTGGCTGCTTTTTGAACATCTGGTCTGGGCTATCGTGAGCGTTGGATCAATCCCTCAACTCCCATCATCCAAGGGTCACCGTCAAGAGGACGGGAAGATTACAGAAACGGATGATGGCGGGGCCCACCGGAGCCGGAGATAGGATTGGGCTGTCGAGGGGCCCATAGTTTCCAACTGATGGGCTCAATCACCGGCCCAGACCGAACCCGTCCCGGAAAATGCGGTCAAAATCGAGGGTCGGCATAGCCGATGGGGAGGAGTTGTGTCCAGTCGAGGGGTTATGTCCAGTCAAAATGGAATCTTCAAATTGCCCTAGCTAACCTTGAATTTATGATATCTTGATATTGGATGAAATGGAAAACGTGCTTATCATGTAGTATATTACACTGAGAAAACGGACAAAATATCCATTACTACACAGAAGTGTGATGTTCACATTGTTGACTCGGTGTTTCACAGCTCCGACAGCTTTAGCTGCTTTCTCCCCCTTGTTTCTATCATCCATTTCATTTGGTTCTTGATAGTTTCCCTCTCTAGCACTTTCTCTCCCTAGAATTTACTCGCTCGAGTGTGAGAGTACAAGCGAGAGCAAATAAAGGGTTAGTGAGGTCAAGTGAGGTGATCCAAGGTTTCGGTGCCACACGGTTCACCAATTGATATATGTCTAGTGCAGTCATTTCATATTCTTTATTTTATCTAGCAAAATTTTCCCAAATTGTGAAATATTACACAAGCTCCCCCACTTTAAGAGTTGACGTCCTCATCAATTTTGGCCCAGATCACATCAACGTGTGTGTAATTTTGAGGATTCTCCAATTTTAGTAAAGTTTATTTCTTAGTGATTTTGATTCCTATGTTCGCACTCTCATTTGTAATTTTAATGTATTTTTTCTTTGTCAATAAACATAATCTCATATCATAAACCAAAGTATTCTGACAAAGATAAAGTGCTTCTGAACATGAAACATCCCAAAGGGGCTCATGGGGATTCACTAGCCAATTTGAGGGAAGAGCTTGTTCATCAGTCTAATTTTCCCTTAATTTCCTTTGATTCGAACACTTTCCTTCCTAATTCCTTCAATTTCAATCTTCGCACTTCACTTTTCAAGCACTTTAGTTTCCTTTGTCATTTAGATCTAAGCAACATTTTCTGCGTCGCATTTTGCTCTCAGGGGCTGTGTAGGTCTTCTACACACACATTCATCCTCAATCCATCGTCAAAAGTTTTGTTTTGTGAAAGCTTGATCACTGTGCGGTCAAGCTAAAACCAACAAACAATTTTTTTTTTTTTTTTTCACAATGGCCTATTTGTTAGATTTGTCTTAGATTGATTTAAATTTAGCAGCTTCAAATTAGGCTTATACAACCATTTTTTTTTGTCAGTCCTAATCTATTCCTATACTACACTCACTCTTAGACTTTTGCCCTGTCTCTTGCAGGGCGTGGGAGTCGAAACCCACTCCTGAAACTTATGCGTCCCCATCCCATCCCCCCCTGAGAAGGTGGGGATTTAAACCCCTCACCTCCCCCTTTCATGTTGGAAGAGTGGCTATTGGGGCGAATCCCAGTGGTTTTATACAACCAGTTTGAATATTACAAAATCGGATATGGTTGATAAAAAGCGTCACTCAATTAATTGTCGCCATCCATCAATATAACTAGATAGTCAAGTAAATTACTTTTAATTAGACCACAACATATTATGACTTATTGACTTAGTCAATTAAAGTACCAAAAGGAATCTGTTAGACATAATTAGGATATTTCTTTAATATATTTTCTTATGTTAGAGACAATTATAATATTTCTCTTGATTCTTCGTATCTTTCAAGATTGTATATATATTTTCCTTTGATTTTGTATATTCTTGATTGATATATTACCTTAAATAGTCATTTAATGAAGCCAAGTGCTCTTTATAAAAAACACTGAAATATAAGAAATTACTCAATTCTCTTTTTCGCTTTGTTCTTATTTGAATCTATTATGATATCCAAATAAAAATTGTAGAGGAAACTTCTTTTTGCAGTGAACTTTAAAGGCATAAAAAGATATTCATTATCAATATGGATTTGAGCGCGCCATTCCTATTGCAAATATTGACCTTTCATGCACAACGAATGAGGAGATTTGGCTGTATGCAGCTTCCTAAATCAAATTAGCTAAACAAATGCATCTAACCGAAAATGCAAACTGCAATTGATTTTGATTTTTATTATCTAATCAATAAACAGATGCTGTAGATTGAGTTTTATGATAAAAAAGTTATAAACTATGCAACTAGGGAAAAATTCCAAAAAAGTTCTAAACCTATTACACTTGTACCAATTCAATCCTAAACTTTTAAAAAGGTTTAGGACTAAATTAATATAATTGAAAAGTAAATTGACAAATTATCAAAATATTTATGATTAAATTGACTAAATTAGAATGTTTAAGACTGAATTGGCATGGTTGTAATAAATTTAAGATTTTTTTTTTGATAATTTCCCCAGTACACTTATGACATTGAAAAGCAGTTCTATTAGCTAAGAACCACTTTCCCTGAGTGGTTTAGCTACTGATGGATATTAGTAAGAATTATCTATGTCTATCTAAAGACATAATTGGTTGCACTTGGTGCAGGCGAGCCCGATTTGCATTCGCAATCTGATGAAATGACTCCATGTTAGACCTAACCGATTTAATAGTGAATGTAAGTTGGTTTCACATACATCAATCTAGCCAAGACTTGCTCTCTGTACATTTGCTTTAAATCAAGTGTCCAAGAGTGCTTTTAGAGATGAAGTGCCCCAGGCACAGTTTTCCCTTCCAAGAATCCCATGCAGAGGTGATGAGACTTCTTGTCACTCGAGCAACTTTTTTAAATTTTACACGAGAGGTTCATTTTTCTTTTTACCTCCATTACCCTCAAGTTTTTCTGAGTTCATCACCCCAAAACACGTAGAAAATCCCAGTACTAACAGGAGGGAGTTCTTGGAATAAATAAGAGTGCATATTACACCGAAAAATCAATAATTTAGAAAATATTCTCCTAAAATTAATTATTCAGATTACTAAAAAGATTATTTAACGGAAATTTATCACCCACACTCTATGCCTAACTTTCTCTTTAATGATAAAAATATTTTTTGTCAATATATTTACTTTTGTAAGCAACACAATGATCGCTTTTTTTTAGATAATTGATTTAACGCTTAATATGTGCACCCTAACTAAAAGTGAATAATCACTTGCAAGTTTAATATTCGATGCCCACCTAATTGCTTATTATCTTTCTCTTTGCTTGACATGTATGTCCAATCCCGCCAATTTAGAGTTACGTTTTGCATGGATATATCACATGAGTAATGTTAAGAATGTAAAAAATAAAAATAAAAATAAAGTGGCAAGCTATAAGTGTTAGTAAAATATGTCTTCGAAATGGGTTGAACAATGAAATCGGATCGAGTAAAAACAACTCAGACTTTGAGGCGTGATATTACTTTCTTTAAGGATTTATTTTCCCCACAACGTTGCTAATGGTCACCGGCAAAAATCCTCCAGGATATAACAAAGTCTCAGATGAGAATACTAAATAGCAATTTAGTATTTCTCCAGGGTCTCTCTAAGAAACAATCGAAAAATTGGCTACTGTTTTTTCAGAAAGAGGACTAAAAAATGACAACACGCTTTCTTTCCGAAAATGACAAGTATATATATGAAATAGTATTGCAACTCTTCGTGAAAATTGCGAACAAACACGTCTTTAGAAAATTGTTCGGATAAACCAATGCGACTCTTCGGAAGAAGTCGAATAACGAACAATTGCAATCCTTCGGAAAAATTAAAACCGAATAAGTAATTTTCCAAAGATTGTCTTGAAAAGACACAAATAAAATTCGGAATATATATTTTTTAAATAAATAGAATTTCGAATTTTCATTTATATTTCATTTCCGAAATTCTCAAATTAAAAGGCAACCTTTGAGCTAATAAAATAAAATAAAATAAAATAAAATAAAATAAAATAAAATAAATAAATAGCAAGGGATTAATGCTAATTAAATCGTGGGCGCGCAAAGTGCTAATCGCGCACCCGCACGCGGGTATGGTGGGGTCTAGCCCCACCTAATTACTCCTTTAACTACAAAAGGGAAATCCCACATTAATAAACTGACCCTCCTGCTCCCACATTTTCTATGTGGGACAAAGTAAAAGGCACTCATTTTGTTTTAACAAACAAAATTCCAATAATAAGTGTGAAATTAAATAAATAATCTATATGTTACAGTTAACAAAAGGCATGTAAGGCAAGAGATGGGAATGTATCTTGCGCAGGAAAATAAAAAAAAAAGGCATACAAGTTTCATTCCATCCTTCTGCCTTATTTTACTACTTGCAAGTTGTTTTCTTTCAATTACTGGGATTTACCCCGTGGTGACCCTTCTCTTGTGGGAAGGGGAGGAGTAGGGGGTTCAAATCTTTACTTTCTTAGGGGAGTAGGGTTGGAATGGGGTGGAGACGATTTAGATTCAGGTATGGGGTTTTGACTTCTATGCCTTGCAACCTACAGGGAGGCAGTGCAAGTGAGGGTTAAAGAGTAGGAGTAGAGTAGAACCGATGGAAAAAAAGAGAAGTCATTATCCTTCAAGGAAAAAAAGTGTTTATGTGTGTATGCTATCATGTGGACCGCCATAAATGTCCACAATGTTAGTAGTTTTTGTAAAAAAATGGATAGGTGCCTTGTCCTACTTGGAGGTTACATATTAGGGGTTCTTTTAGAAGGATACAGCCTTTCAAAGGTTGTATATGTTCAAAAATAACAATCACTTATATATTTGTTCAGTATTTTGTTCAATATCTCCTTCAATTTTTTTTTTCTTTTTTCTTCCTAAAGATATACAACCATAGTTTCTATTTGGCATTATCATTGGGACGTTATTGTATCATGGAGGATTTTTGTCAGTAACCATTAGTAACGTTGTGAGGTAAATAATTATCTAAAAAGAGTGTTATCATACCTCAAAGTCCGATTTCATTATTCTTCCCCATCACATACTACTCAAGCTATGTCTTCTCAAAACTAATCTTCACTCCATCTCATAAGAGGAATTCATTTTACAAGGTCATCTGATTCAGAATCTTGGTATGGATTGGACTGATGATTTTGCTTCTTTTGGGGCATGTGATACGCTTGCCGCTAAAGAAAGTCCACAGCCTCAAGAGAGGAAATTCTTCCGGCATAATGGTCATGCACCAAGGGAAGATTTCCAATGATGAGGCTACATAATGTTACTGTTGTTTTGTTGGGGGTCAATGTTATGTATTTTTCTGGGATGTTTGTGGCAGTCTATCATTCAATACATCTATGTAAAAATTGATTGCTGGGTTCTCAGATTTGATTGGATGTTTTGATTTATTGAGGGAGGGGGGGGGGGGTCAGAAGAAGATTGAAGACAAAAGGAAATTGACATGATTTACGGTAGGCTTGGGTAGCCCTCCACCATTCAACAAGGAGTAAATGCTTTCAAAAAGAAAAAAGGGGAGCTCTTGTTTGGTTTTTGGTCAAAGAGCGTGAAGTTTGGTCATTGTCAGGAGGAACAAAAACTTCATGGCTATTGGCTCATTTAATATTTGTGCCATTTGGTTATTGAGATAGTAAGTGTGTGGATGTTCGTCTTCATCACTGAATGTAGTATAGGTATTGCACATTTATATAAGAATGTGAAGGTGAGTGTTGCATATTGATCGAAGCCATCATAAAGCATTCTAAAAACAAATTTCTCCCTCCAACTTGTGCACTCATTCCGTATTTCCAAAGTTGCCATTATTTTTGGCTCCAAGATAAAAATGAGTAATGGTCTGGAGATCCAAATAAGTGCTTGGGAAAATTTTTTGCTTAGTTTGGCGGCCTCAAAAGAATGAGCTTTCAGTGGACAAGATGTAGCATTTGCTAGCTGTTGTCGCTATTCAAATTTTGCATAAAGTGATCGTGACATTGGAGTCCTAACACATAGCCTGTCGAGAGAGAAATTGGAAAGGCTTACACTAGCTTTATTTAGCCTAACTAAGGGTCACTCTTGTAAGCTGTGGAAAATGGTATAAAAAATCTCCATAACTAGAATCAAGAACACATATAATTGAGTAAAAAAGATTTATGAACCTGATTAGAGTTCATCGTTCTTAATGCGGAATAGCGATAGCTCAAGTGTTTCTCCTCTATTACCCTCTATATCACCGATTCAATGAGACCGTCCCTCATCTTTGATGTTTTATAACCGCTCCTTATATGAGGATATTTGTGTATGAGGATTATAGAAGAGATTTGAGCAGTATTTAAACAGTTCTAAGCCACAAATCCTCTCATCATAGGCTAGGCTTTACTCGACCGACATTAACTAGCCACATATTAAACCAATTAAGAACCTTTATATTTCATTTTACTAGACCAATCCCATAAAATGATAAATAGCTCACATAAAAAAAAACTCTTACAACTCTCTCCCAAGATTGTCTCAAACATTCAGTGTAGCCGTTCACGAGTCTTAGGGAAGAATCAAAAGTGCAAGAAGACAATCACATATTGCATCCATTTGCTAATGATTTATGATTTTCGAGCAAAACTCAATGAGGCAACAACATTCGTCAACTCCCACATGTCACCCCTTAGACTTTACCCTCGACATGGGAATGCGACATCCCCCATGCTGGGATTAATTTGCGATGTCCTAGGAGGTGTTGCCATCTCATTGGTTTGCATTTTTCCATTAAGCACATGCGGAAGTGTGCAATCTCTAACACCCATACATTGATAATAATGGATAGTAAGGAAAAACACACAGACACACTACATAACTTCCATGATTTATTTATATACTTGGAACATTGTAGGTTTGCAAGCCCTTGTCTTTAGGGCCATTTCGATCTAGTCATCCCCACACAAAAAGATATAAGGGGGTTAGTCCTAACTCTGTCTACAAGGATAGTTACCAAAAATGATTCTAGCCAAAAGCTGGTGTCCTCACAACTATGGCTTGGGCTCTGGGTTGTAGTCGGGGTCAGACTTGAGGTCATCCATGGTGCCATCAGGAGAGGGCAACATTGACCCATCGGCGTCACTAGGTTGATCGTCGAACCCACACAGAGGACTATAAAAGTCCTCATCGACCCAAGCAAATCAGGCCACAAAAAGATGGGGAACCAGGTACCTCACACTCTTATCCACCCACACAATCGTGGTGTGGCATTAGAAGATGATGTCAATAGTAGCGTCCTCGAAGTCAAGTACCATAACTTCCATATGTATAGGAAGATTGAAATGTGAGGGTGGTAAACTCATACCTCAGGTCTTGAAAAAGGTTAAACAATAACAAATGAGTTGAAAACTCAACAAGTAAATAACCTAAATCTTGTATAGATGGATGCCTCACATTGGAACCTTACGATTACTTGACCCAAATATGTTCATGGCAGATTAATAGCAAAGCCTATGCTTTGCCTTAATTATATGCATGAAGAAACCTATCCTCTACTTAAGTCCCTCGAGTCCTAAATAAAGGCATACAAATCTACCCTAGCACTGGTTCATTTTTATCGGTTTCTGCACTGCTTTTCTTCTGGTTTTCTTCATCCCACGAGAGCTCCTCTGGTCGGAATGGGTTGATTTTTGGAGGACATCTTCCTCTCACTACCATCTTCCATCCCACCGAAGGAATTTGGCTGGGTCGAGCTAGAATTCGAGAACTGCCTTTTTCCAGAAACCGTTCGCATGGACTGTCTGCTGAGGCTGTTGTTGGTTTGAGTGGTTCCGGTTATTTGTTTGGCCTCATTTTTGGACAGGGAGGTCGTATAGGATCCCTTATCCAGCCCTCTGAACGACATCTCATTTCGTGCCCTACAGCGTTGGATTTTGTTGTTTCCGTGGCCTCCTGCGAACTGCTTTTGCAACAAGCCTCTGGAATCGAGTTCTTCTCGTGTTCTGCTGGTTTTGGTTGGTTGTTTGGCCTCATTTTTGGATAGGGTGGTCATATAGGATCCCTTATTCGGCCCTCCGAACGGCATCTCATTTTGTGGCCTACAGCTTTGGATTTCCTTGTTTCCGTGGACTTCTGCGACCTGCTTCTGCGATCTGCTGCAGCAAGCTTTTGGATTCATGTTCTTTTGGTTTTTTGCTGGTTTTGTTGTCCGAGATTGATCTTTCACCAGGCCTAGGGGTGTCGCTCAACTTAGTCCAGGTCAGTCGATCCTTCCTTTATTTGTTCGTAGCTGTTGCATTGGTTCTGCTTGTTTTTGTGCTGGTGCGGGTTTCTGTGCTGGTGTGTTTTCTGCTACGTTTGTGGTGTTGGCTGGCTTCTCTGGATTGGGTAAGGATGACTGGAACTTGGCAGATTCGATCCTTGATGTACGATGGTAAGATTCTTCGGTTGAGAGTGGAATGCAGGCCAGGTGTTTGTAGAAATGTCTGCAGAATTTGTTTTGGCCAGAAACGCTCCTTCTAGCTGTCCATTGGCTGTTGGCCCTTTGGGACATCCATCGCCCTCTCTTGGGGATGCGCAGCCTTTGATTTAGCCATGAGTGGATATGGCCACCTCTTCCGGATATCCTCATCCGAACAGCAAGCTGAAAGGCCGCACCAATCCAAGGGAAGAAGCCGCAGGAGATTGGTCTCCAAGCGTCCGGCGCAGCCCCCGACTAGTCACCATGATGCCTCGGCGCGTTCTTGGGCAAATGTGGCTCGGTTGGCGGTGAAAGGCTCTGACTTGTCATTTGTTCCGCCCACTTTTGTGGATGGAGAAGCTGTTGTGAACCTCCCGGACGAAGCTCTCGATGCCATGGATCCGAAGTGGCATGATTGCTTGGTTGGATATCTGGTTGGGAGAATGAGGCTACCTTTCGGTTTGTTGGAGCAAGCATTGAAGAAGACGTGGGGCTCCAAGATTGGTGAAATCTTCGCCGACGATTGTGGATTCCTCTTCCTCCAAATCCCCAACCTCGGGTTTGGGAGAAAGATCCTTGAAGAGGGGCCGGTAACGATTGCTAGAGTGCTGCTAATACTTTGGCAATGGAAGCCTCTCATGGACCTTAAGAGAGAAGACCAATCCGCCATTCCCATTTGGATTCTCCTGCGGAATTTGCTGCTTGAGTGTTGGACGGTTCCGGTGATGAGCACGATAGCGAGTGCGGCGGGGAAGCCGCTATATGTTGATCAAAGGACCGATCAAATGAAGATGCTCTCCTTCGCGAGAATTTGTGTTGAGGTCACGGCTAATCAACCAAGAGTTGAGACGGCCAAAGTCACCTTGAAGGGTGTTTCTCGGTCCATTAAAATTGAATATGAATGGTTCCCGATTGCGTGTCCAGATTGCAACATGTTTGGCCATAATTGCCATGCTCCTCCCCGGGAAAAACCCACTAGGCGCACCCCGAATACTTGACAAGCTGTTCGTCGTCCGGCTAGGCAAACTTCGATCGCTCCTGCTCAGCCGGTCATCTCTCCCCCACCGGTGGTGGATGCTCCGGCTCCGTTAGGATCGATCACTCCTCCTCCGGCTGTTACGTTGGAACAAGTAGTGGGCAGGCCAGAAGCTGCTCTTGTTCCGCCTCGGGCTGCAGATGTCCTCGTCCCACCTCAGCCTGAGTTAGACCCGGTTCGGCTTCAGCCCTCCCCGGATTCTGTTCATACGTCTCCAGCAGAGGACAGCGACCCTCCTCAATCAACTCCAGCTCCTCTGCCCGAGCAGGATCAACCTTGGAGAAAGGTGAAGAACAGGAGGATGAGGAATAAGGGCCCCAAGACAGGTGAACCCTCTCTCTGTGTGGTCGCTGACCAGTCCTCTTGGGACAGACCACCGATTGAGTCTCCCCCTCCTTCCGCCCCTGCTCGCAAGGTGTCTAAGGGCGCCAGTGCCCCCCTAAAGTTGTGCTCTCCCTCACGGCTGGGTCCCGGCCTGCCCGTGCCCCATCTCTAAAGGACCGTGGAAAGGGTTCAGAAGTGACTGTCTCCTCCTCGGATGATGATGATATCTCCTCCCCTGGATCGCCATTTCAGCCTCCTCCCTCGGCAGCTACATCAGTCGAGACAATCCAAGACATGTTGCTTTCCTTAGCCCCGAACCTGGAGCCGGTGGAGATAGTTAAGGCGTCCGGAGCTTCGCGTTGCAAGCCTCAGAAACGGAGGTAGGCCTTACTGCCCTTCGCTCTTCGTTGTATAGAGTAGCTTTGTACATAGTTGTAGATGTACTTCGGTTATTGGAATGTTAGAGGACTCTTGAATCCTTTGAGGAGAGCCGATGTTCGTAAGTGGGCTCTCTCTAGTGGCCTGTGCTTGGTCGGGTTATTGGAGACTAAGGGGGTGCATGACAACCCAAAATTTATGTTCCAGAAATAGTTTTTCTGTTCCAGACCTGTTTCTGGAAGAAAAATCTGTTTGATAAACCTATTCAGTTTTTCTATTTCTAGAATAGATTTCTATTCCAGAAATAGGTTTGGAAGATAAATCGAAAGATAAATCAGAAGTTAAAATTTTCTATTTCTGATTTCTGGAAGAGAAATCAGAAATAATTTCTCTCACTAAACCCTAATTTCGGTGAGTCCTCCCTCATCTCCTATACGTCTTTGCCTCCTCCTCTTCCTCCGCCTCTCCTCATTTTATTAAAAATAAAAATAAATATATTCATTTAAAAATAAAAATAAATTTATTAAAATAAATAAATTATTTTTATTTATCATTTTATTTTTAGTTTATTAAAAATAAATTTATTAAATTTATTAAAAATAATTTATTTATGATAAATAAAAATAAATTATTTTTATTAAAAAGAAATTTATTATTATTTGCCTTGAGTGTTTTGCCAAATCAATTTTTTTATTCATTTTAAAATAAATTTATTCATAAAATAAAATAAAATAGAATAAATAAAATAAAATTTATTTTTATTTTAAAATAAAATGATATTTTTATTTTATTTTTTATGATTTATTTTATTTTATTCATTATTTTTTTGTTACTAAATCATTTTTATTTTTATTTTTTATATTAAAGGTCGTCGGTTGTCGCCACCACCGTTCGAAAGAAAGAAATTTTGTGTCGTTATCAAACGAATTTATATTTTTAGAGTATAAATTTTATGTTATTATCAAACGGTTATTTTTGCTTAGAAACTATTCTAGAAATAGAAATAGAAAAATCTATTTCTTTGTTTCTGGAACAGAATGGTTGTCATGCGCGCCCTAAGGTCCCTGAATATCTTTTTGGCTCTCTATCGTCGGTTCTATTATCGGGGTGGACGTGGATTGCCAACTATGATTCTTCTCCGGGGGGCAAGGTGTGGATCGGCTGGGACCCTTCACTAGTCTGCTTTGAGGTGATATCCTCCAATGATCAGGTTATTCATGGAAGAGTCAGACTGATTTCGACGGGTTCTTGTTGTTGTATCTCGGTAGTCTATGCTCAGAATTCTTTTGTTTCTCGGAGACCTCTTTGGGTGGACTTGATCATGATGAGTTCTTGTATTTTCGACTTACCTTGGATGGTGGCGGGTGACTTCAACGCCTTAAAAAACCCGTCTAATAGGCTAGGGGGTTCTAACGCCTGGCCGCCCTCTTTTGATGAGTTTAATCAGTGTTTGCGTCAGACAGAGCTTGAGGACTTGAGATATGTTGGACTTAGGTTTACTTGGTCGACATTTTCAGGGGCTAATCGGAAAGCGAGGAAGATCGATTGGGTTTTAGTTAACGCTCTCTGGACCTTGCATTTCTCTTACTCAGAAGCTTCATTTTTACCGTCCGGTATTTCAGACCACTCTCCTATGGTGGTCAAGGTGATCCAACCAGTTCTTCGAAGAAAGCCCTTCAAATTCTTTGATTTTTGGATGGAGCACCCATCTTTTGATATTCTTACCCATGTGTGGGAGACCCCGGGTGATGGAGTACCTATCTTCAGGCTAGTTACCAAATTGAAAGCGTTCAAGGGGCGTCTTAAGCAACCGAATAGAGACTCTTTCTCTAACCTGTCCGAGAGGGTGGCTCAATCCAGAAATGCTCTTAGACTAGCTCAAGTGGACCTTCAGCACGACCAGACCAATGTCCTCTTGGCGGAGCTAGAAAAAAGTCATCGTAGGACTTTCGTCGATTTGAGGAGTTAGGAGGAGGCTTTCTTCAAACATAAATCCAGAATCTGTTGGCTTGAGATGGGTGATAAAAACACTAAGTACTTTCATCACTCTGTGACTACAAGGCAGTTGAGAAATATGATTATATCGGTTCTTGATAGGAATGGTGACCTTGTCTCCGAACCGAGCCTTGTTCAGGATATGTTTGTCGCTCACTTTAAGGAGTTGTTTGCATCTCAATCTCCTCATATTGGACTGGCTTTCGGAGACCTTCAACAAACTATCTGACGTCCGCTCTCAGAGGATCAGATTGCTTCTATTGGCCGTCCCTTTTCAGAGGCGGAAATTAAGGACACTATCTTTTCTCTAGCGAGTGGGAAGGCCCCGGGGTCGGATGGGTTTGGTGTCGAATTCTTCAGGAGTAACTGGGATTTTGTTGGGCCTTTGACGGTTGAAGCAATTAAAGATTTCTTTGCTATGGGGAGACTATTAAGGGAGATTAATTCCACCATCCTGGTGTTGATCCCTAAGATTCCTAATGCTACCTCGGTAAATGGTTATAGGCCCATTGGTTGCTGCAATATGATCTACAAATGTATTACCAAGGTATTGGCCAACCGTATCGCCTCGGTGCTTCAGGACGCCATAAGCCCTTCTCAGAATGAGTTTGTTAAGGGTCGGCGGATTAGGGATAATATTCTCCTAGCCCAGGAGTTATTCGTCGGCTTTCACCTGCACCCTTATTTCCCCAAATGTGCAGTGAAGGTAGGCTTTCAGAAAGCGTACGATACGGTGGATTGGGATTTCCTTGAATTGGTTCTTCGTGCCTTTCGGTTCCCAGACCATTTCATTCGTCTTATCATGATATGCGTTCGTACTATTATGTTTTCTATCTCCTTGAATGGGGATCTTCATGGATTCTTCCCTAGTAGCCACGGCCTTCGATAGGGTGACCCCATGTCTCATTATCTTTTCACCTTGGTTATGGAAGTCTTCTCAGAGATCCTTACTTCACGTGCGGAGGAGCTGGGCTTCAAGTTCTCTTGGAGGTGCAAGGCCACTCGGTTATCTCATCTTTTCTTCGGCGGATCAGGACTTCAGGTCATTGATGGATTCCTGGAACCAGCCCCTTCCGGTTCTCACAGGGGTTCTGGATAGATTTATATGGAGGCATAATCCTTCTGATGTCTTATCGATCGCGTCAGCTTGGCATATATTCAGAAGAAGGAAAGACAGGGTTGTGTGGTCATCCTTTATTTGGAACAAGGCTATCATTCCAAGATACCAATTCAATCTCTGGCTGATCACTAGGAACCGGCTTCCTACCCAAGCTTTTCTTATGTCTTATGGGAGAATTGGGAGTGAAGTATGTGCCTTTTGCAAGCTCACATCGGATTCTATTGACCACCTCTTCTTTGGTTGCTGCATCACGGTTAGTATGGCTTACTTTTGGGCGGCCAAGTGCAACCTCCCATGGAGAAATGGGACTTGGACAGAAAATCTTCAGTGGGCGATGAGATTCCTCTCAGGTAAGGATTTCTATCACGCCATTGGTCGTTTCTCTTTTGGAGCTCTGTGCCATCTCATTTAGAAGTATAGAAACGACATCCTCTTTAGAGAGTATCCGGTTGTGGTTGCGGCTATCAAGAAGCATCTTATTAAAGTGGTGAATGATAAAGCCTTAACTTTCAAAAGTGTGGAAGATTGCCCGAGAAATAGGAGGTTACAAAGAAACTGGGGCATTGACCCATCTATCTTCAGCTCTCCTATACCGACCGCCTAGGTCGCCGTAGTCTAACCTTGTGGGTTGTTCTTCTTGGCCCTGCGTGGCCTTTTGGTTAGTTTGTCTTTTTTAGTTTGTTATCTCGGCCCTGCGTAGCTGTTTTCTTGGGCTTCCTATCTCGGCCCTTGCTTGAGTTGACCGCTTTGTGGTGTTCTGTGTCCGGCGCCCTTTCACTCGATGAGACGTCTGCGTCTTGTTGAGTGCAAGTTTTGTGGTGCCAGATCTTGTATATTTGTTGGTTAAAGCTCAATAGATCATTACCCTTTACCAAAAAAAATAAAATAAAATTTATTCACGTGTGTTGGATATCGGCATCTAAAATATTACTATAGCCTTCGAGACTCAAATATTGGCCTTCGGAACATCAACATTGATGTGGACATCGAGCCATATTGAGGAGGAGGTGCTAAGGACCCATTATCTATTCCTACTGGTTCGATCACTCGAGCGCGGGCCAAGCAATTTAGGCAAGCTGTTGGTGTCATGGTTTGTGATCTTTGGCGTGAAGATGACCTTGGATCAAATCTTGAAGAATCTTGGAAATCTTGGTGCAATTTAATTATCTGGTCACCAAATATTTGACCAAGTCAAATAGGAATATTCTTCTTGTTTAGGAATATTCTAGAATAGGAATATTCTAGAATATGATGCATTAGTTTTTTTTTAGGGTTGGTTTTAGGGTTTGTGTGGCGGCTAGAAGGCCTATATATAAGACTGATTGAATTTTTTTGGGGGACAGATATATTTTATTTTTAAGGACAAGAATTGAGAGGTTTTCTTCTACTACTCTTTTGAGGACTTGACCTTATCAAGATTCTCTTTTGGCGATTGATTTGACTTATCGAGCGAGATAGTGAATTCTTTCGCTCATGGCGTCTATAACGTTGGTTTGTTGACACGCGTTCATCAACAGGTTACGTTCATACCGAGGTTGCCAATCACAGGTTTGATTGGAGGTCGAGGTTTGCAATTCGTACCATCTGGGTCTTCGTAGAACGATCCTTCTACAATGATTCACATCAAACATGCCTCTAACTTCATAAATAACCATAAATCTAGCATGCATGTACCTTTCGAGTCACTAAAAATACAATTAAATCATGCACATGTCTCATGCATCTCATATAAGGCCATATCAAACATGCACGAGCTGTAAAACAACTTCCAAAGTATGCACATAACACTTAAATACTTCGCACATGTTTAGTGCTTCGAGAATCACATGATATTGCATCAATTCAGAGCGTGGTATTGTTGCGGGTGAAATGGACCAAGAGAAGGTCCCCTTCAGAATTTTGAGGTCCCAGTGTCGGTGTTAGAGATCGCTTTTGGTGAGGATACAGCTGACCCTCCTGGTGGTGTAGTGGTGGACCAAGTTCCTAGGAGAGCTCGGGGTTTTCAACTAGGGATTCGAACGCCTAAAGGACTTGTAGACTTTATGCTTTTGTAGACTTTTGTCTATAGACTGGTATTGTAAATAAACTAGTTAGCTGTGTATAAAGGTGTGTTGTGATTATGCAATTGTGGTCCTACTTTTCTATCATATCATTGTGCTATCTGGGGATTTATTTATATGCTTCCACATGTGCATTAAAATTAATGGGTTGACGACGCGTCCTGGGACGTCGCAATTTAATTGACCAACAAGGGATGGGTACACACTCGAGGATTGGGGCATGACAATAAAATAATGATGAGTGTCCTCTCCTCTGAAATTTAGGAATACATTATACTCATCTTCTAATGCTGATGCAGCATCACCACTCGATCGGGCCTTAGAGATTGCGATTGATAGGATTTTTTTTATTTCCCAAATACCTTTCTCACCTAAAGAGGAATGGTGTGGGGATCAATCATTTCATCGATTGAGACTTTTTCTTCATCCCTGAATACGTTGACTCTAGCATCTACCAAACAGGTCGTAGCGGAAGTCAATAAAATAATGATGAGTGTCCTCTCCTTTGAAATTCAGGAATACATTATACTCATCTTTAGGAATACATTATACTCATCTTCTAATGCTGGTGCAACATAACCACTCAATCGGGCCTTAGAGATTGCGATTGATAAGATGTTTGTTATTTCCCAAATACCTTTCTCACCTAAAGAGGAATGGTGTGGGGATCAATCATTTCATCGATGCAGACTTTTTCTTCATCCTAGAATACGTTGACTCCAACATCTACCAAACAAGTCGTAGCGGAAGTCAATAAAATAATGATGAGTGTCCTCTCCTCTGAAATTCAGGAATACATTATACTCATCTTCTAATGCTGGTGCAGCATCACCACTTGATTGGGCCTCAGAGATTGCGATTGATAAGATGTTTGTTATTTCTCAGATACCTTTCTCACCTAAAGAGGAATGGTGTGGGGTCGTCTAGAAAAAAAAATGAGCTGAGGTTTGGGATCTGAACGAGGCAAGTTAGGCCAATACATTAAATAGTCGGCCGGCTCACTTTAAAATCAAATTTAATTGTCCATTTCCCACCAAACGTTCTGCACTAGCAAAGTGGACACCGGTGAAGGTGTCGAAGACTTCTCAACAAGTTTGGAAATTTTTAAGAATCCTTGGGAGACCATAAAGGCCAATCAAACTTGAGAGAAAAGATATTGTCTGTTTAATGGACCCAGCCTTGATCACCCGAAGTTCATGTGCAGGCCCGATCCATGGAGAGAAAAGATATACCCACAACTTGAGAGAAGAAATCGGCGCATGATAACCATTCTATATATCATATCTATTTTTCTATTTTCGAAAATAAGTTTAGAACATAACTATGTTTGGTAATGCAATTTCATTTTTTCATAATAGAACAAATTTTTAGTTCAGAAATATATTTGTAATAGAAATGAGAAGTGGCCTTTTTTTTTTTCTATTATATTTCTAGAACATAAATGAGAAATAAAAACTCTTATTATTGCTTACTCTCACTACTAGTTGACCATCCACCCCCGTCTGTTGGCCACTGCCCATCGTCCTCTGCTGACCCCGCTAACCGTCATATGCCGTTCGCCATTCACCACTACCCTCACCATCCACCATTTATTGCGTCGACCGCCGTCCTCTGCCGTTGGTCTCCTGCTATCGCCCATCAATCGCCTAGAAAGGAAAAATATTGTATCATTATCAAATAAAATTTTGTTTCAGGAGCATAAAGTTTATATTATCATTAAATGTGTAGTTTTGCTTAGAAATTTTGTCAAAAAATAGAATAGTTATCTTTCATGTGCTAAAGAATCATGGAAAATTGACATCATGTCATCAATCCCAAGGTGCAGAATCCTTTTACCATAGAGAACCATTAATGTGCCCTAATGATTTGGTTCGGTTTGAATATCTTGTAAAGCTGAACTAAACTGAACTGTCAAGGTGCACATTTGAACTGAATTGAACCGAATATGACCCAAATCAAAAACCTGGTTTCGTTCAAATTGATTTGAGTTTTCGGTTTTTCCTCTTTTGTTGTTGTTGTTGTTATTTTGCACTTTTATCCTCCACAAACTTGAAATGACATTCCACCGTCTCATTCAATCTTGATACCTCCAACAACATCAAAGAGCGCAGATAAGCTCCCAGTCAACCTATCAAATCCTCCGAACAAAAAGAAAACAACCAAATTAACCCAATTTCTTTTAATTGATCCAAATTCAACAGGACAGGATATAATTAAAAAGACTATATAATTACTGTCTTAATGGGACGAGAATATCTTGAGGTCACCTATGATCGACGTATGTAATTGGATCGGGTTTGTGATTAAGTTTCGATTGGGAATGGCCCTAATACGACCTACGCTAATTAAGCAGCACCAACAATGCTCATGCGGCTAGACTTGAACTAAGCTCAATGTCTGTTGGAGGTTTTTTGTGTGACGTATGTTTGAGCTTGGTTGATTCATGAATGACTCTCGGTTGTCATGTAATCATGTAAGATCGATCGACTTGTCTTGGCTCACAATCGCACAGAATTGGATTAGGGTCATTCATGAACGGCACAATGACTGTGCGGAGTCAACATGACCGGTATATACTCAAGCTGAATTAATCTATATTTGTCCATTGATCGACTCGTGACGGCACATGATCGTCCTCATTGATCCTTATAGTTGAATGGTCTTTTTATGATCGAACGCTCTGGTCTAACGTAACCCTGAACCAAAGTTGCCTTGCCCCAAAGAAACTAGTTGGCTCGCAAACAATACCTAGAATTGACTCACAGTCTATTCTCATTTTTTACGTATTGATCCTTAGTCTATTCCTTACACTCGAGATAGGGGTCCGAATCGAGGATGTCACAGTATGCATACCAACATACTCCTCAATAGCTCATAGAGACACTGAACATCAATACAAACCCACAACATCCTCCAAAATCCACAAAGCCAATCCAAAATTTACATTACAAATCGATTTCAAAAATAAAATCATATCATCTTTCACAATTCAAATCATCTGCCACAAATACCTTTTATAAAAGATTATCAAATTATCAGATTCGAAAAAGAGATAGCACCATTTACTTAGACCAAACAATGCAGTTATGAGTTGACGATTTCGTGATCAACATGAATTTACAAATTGGTAAAACTAAGCTTAATCATGAACAAAATTACTCATGCGTCAATGAATCGCTCGCCCAAAGCAAGCATTCATCGCTATCAGCAATGCGGAGCTCATATAGGAAATTCTAGAATTTCACATTGACTAAATCGTTACTTCAAATCGACTTCTATCAAACCCTACAGCTTCACAAGGTCCTAATCCACAATTTCATGTAATTACATAGCTTAACAACTCTTAAATCGAACAATGCAATTCAAAATTAACATAATTCTGAATTTGTACCTTAATTTCGAAAACTATTTTGACTAAATGAACACAGGGCTTAAATTCTTCGTGGGTGCTACGAAACCAAGTAAATCTGGCTATATAATGTCCCCGTGACATGACATGCACAAGCAAAACCCTCTTTTTCTTTTCTTTTTCCTTTCCCTTTCTTTTTCTTCTTTCACTTTTCTTTCCGATCTGCGCGGGCCGTCTGTCCATGTAAGAAGCTGAGCACTTTTCCTTATTCGTTGACTAGTCAAAATTTTCCTTTTTTCTCGGACTTTGACCAAGTAAAAGTCCACGCATTTTACACGTACATTAAAGTTCAGCCGTTGATTTCATTCTCCCAACGGAATGTCTCGATATCTTCGTCTCTTGTAAGGAAAATGGAAAACAAGCTGCAAATAGAGGATCCGAATGTTACCGGCGAAGCCTCGTCAACTTTGGCTGGGAAGTGGAAAAGCCCAACCCTTTTTTTTTTTTGGTCGAAAAAAAATGATTGCTGTTGAAAGTCATATGTCTGACTCAAACCATCTTATAATTGCCAAATGAAACACTTCTGGTGATAAAATATTTTAAACCCAATGGAAAGTTGGCATTCTGGGATGCACCTCAACTGAGGAAGCCACTATCTATCACGCTCTAACTGAAAAATAGCGTTTTCTATAACATGGACCTATTTGAAGCAGACTCTAAAAGAATCTAAATGCTATAAGCTTGGTTCACTGGCCTTGATTAGCAGTGACCCGTTTGTCCATTTTGATCTGACTATAGAAAGAGTAGTTCTGCAGGGCAATCCTTCGCAAATTCTTCCCGTATCTGTTCATCATTGTTTGCAATGCGAGTGCACTTGTGTCTTTTGCTCGTCTTCTCCCTGTTTCAAGCAGTTCAAAGCAGCACAATTTCCAGTATAACTGCGTCAAGTCCACTCGATCAGAACCAAACCCTTGTCTCTCCTAGTCAAATTTTCGAGCTCGGGTTCTTCATGCCTAATGGATCCAGAAAGCAGTACGTAGGGATATGGTACAAGAACATGACTCCCTCCAGAGTTGTCTGGGTGGCCAACAGGGACAAACCACTTGAGGGCACAGATCAATCTGCAAGTTTAGTGATTGGCAGAGATGGAAATCTGAAGCTTCTTGATGGGCAACAGAGCACTGTCTGGTCTACTAATGTCACCGCAAAGTCAAATTATTCTGCAGCAGTGCTTTGGGATAGCGGAAACCTTGTTCTTCAAGACAGGAGTGCGAATGAAATGTGGCAAAGCTTTGATGAGCCAACCGACACTCTCCTGCCAAACATGAAGATCAGAGTAAACCTGAAAACAGGAAAGACACAAAACTTGGTTTCCTGGAAAGGTGAGGATGATCCCTCAAGTGGAAGCTTTGTCCTTGGAATTACATCGGAGACCCCACCTCAGGGTTTTGCTTGGAATGGATCGAGTCCTTACTGGAGAAGTGGACCGTGGGATAAATCCAAGTTCATCGGAATACCGATCATGAACAGCACATACCTGAACAACTATGACCTCCAGCAAAATATTGACCAGGGAACATCTTATTTTTACTTCAATAATCACAGCAACTCCTACTTTGGATATTTTTTCATCTCATCAGAAGGATCTATAGAGTTTGTTTCATGGAAGAATGGATGGTCAACATTCTGGGAGGCACCAGCAACAACCAACCATTGTGATATTTATGGAACATGTGGCCCTTTTGGAGTTTGTGACTCACTTGGTTCAACTATGTGCAGATGCTTAAAAGGTTTTAAACCAAGGTCAGATGAAGAATGGAAAAGAGGAAACTGGACTGGAGGGTGCCTTAGGAAAACAGAATTGAATTGTCAGAAATCCGCAAGGGCAGCAGCTTCAACAACTGTGGAAAAAGATGTGTTCGGGCAAATGAAACAGATGAAAGTGCCTGATTCCGCTGAATATTTGTTGAGTGTAGCCGATAAAGAAGGATGTCAAAGTTGGTGCCAAGGAAACTGCTCGTGCTTGGCCTTTTCCTATGTGGACACTATAGGATGTATGGTTTGGAGTAGAGATCTCCTAGATCTTCAGCAATTCTCCACGGCAGGCGAAGATCTATTTATTCGACTTGCATCTGCCGACACAGGTTGCATAGGTTGAATTAGTATGCACTTCATTTTGCATTGCCTGTGATTCCTATAATATATTTTCCCATTGCAGGTAAACCTACGCTGACAATACTGATCATCAGCCTAAGTACTGTTTCTGTCATCATGCTATTTGGAGCTGGTACTTTAGTCTGTGGTCCCTCCAGGTGGAGAGGTAATAAAGGATATGCAGTTTATTGCTGTCTCAAGGGTGATTTTGCGTTAACCGCAACATATGAATTTTGTATGATTGGTATAACCAAGGCTTCAGAAGCTAGGCAGTTACTCCTAAAAACACTGCTCTGCTTCTTGTGTTCTCATGCGTGCCTTCAGTTGTTTTTGTTGTGTTTATTAAATGCAGAGAAGTTCAGGAAAATGAATATCCAAAGGTTCCTTAGGTCGGGGGTTACAGCCAACAAATCAGAAGAATTGATAGCAGCACGGAAAGAGCAAAAGAAGCAAGATGATGCATCCAAATTGGTGGTTTATGATCTTGATAGCATACGCCTTGCGACAGACAACTTTGACGCCAAAAACAAACTTGGGCAGGGAGGGTTTGGCCTTGTTTATAAGGTAAAAGAAAAGCCTTCTCCGAGAGAAATACACAGATCATCCAAGATCTGATAGTTCTCTCCGTTTGGAAACAGGGAAAGCTGAATGATGGTAGGGAAATAGCTGTGAAGAGACTTTCAAGCAACTCAGGCCAAGGCATAGCAGAGTTCAAGAATGAGATCCTTCTAATATCCAAGCTTCAACACCGAAATCTCGTGAGACTCTTTGGTTGCTGCACTGAAGGAGATGAAAAGATACTAGTGTATGAGTACTTGCCAAACAAGAGCTTGGACACCTTTCTTTTTGGTTTGTCTCACTCTCTGAAGAACTTCATTCCGCTTTTCCCCAAACCCGGTACTGAAACTAGATACCGTTAATGTTTTCTTGTTTAGATTCACAAGAGAAGGCAAAACTTAGTTGGGCCATGCGCTTCCGCATTATCCAGGGGGTCGCAAGAGGGTTGCTCTACCTCCACCGGGATTCCTACCTGAGGGTTATACATCGAGATCTGAAAGTGAGCAATATTCTCTTAGACGAAGAGATGAATCCCAAGATATCAGATTTTGGGCTGGCGCGGATGTTTGAGGGCACTCAAGTTTTGGTAAATACTAGCAAAGTTGCGGGAACCTTGTAAGCTTTCTATCATCACTCTTAAAAGTACCTACTTATGAGGCAATTTGTCCCCTTGGGCAGCACATTAGTAGAGTATAATACGCTCACTTTTCCCTTCATGCATGTTCCTGCTGTTGTCCTCTAATATGACCGAGAAAACTCTTCCGTGTATATTCTATGGTTCCAGTAAGTCAGTTCGCTCCGAGGTAAATTATAGACAAGACAACAATGGTAAAAGGCATGAGAAAAACAGTATTTGCAGAGTCGGAAGTCTATCAAGCTCCAATTTTCTGACCTATCATGCCATCAACCTTGAGTTATGATTTTTCGTTTAAACTGCATCTCGTGAACCGTCCACTTACATGATTTTGTATGACTTTATTATGATTATGGCATCCTATGTACGAGATTATGACATGTCCAAGTTATTCAGCGGCTATATGTCTCCTGAGTATGCCATGGGTGGGATGTTTTCCGAGAAATCTGACGTTTATAGCTTCGGAGTACTGATGTTGGAGATTATCAGCAGCAAGAAGAACACAGGTTTAGATTACCTTGGACAGCATCTTAGTCTCCCCACTTACGTAAGTGATGAATCAATCTTCGAACTAATATGTCTCCATTTCACATTTCTACTATTGGTAGTCCTCGGGACAATCTCTAACGACCAACCAGATGTTACAGGCTTGGCACTTGTGGTGCGAAGGCAGAGGATTGGACCTAATGGATGAAGCCATTGCCAACGCATTTTCACCATCGGAAGTGATGAGGTGCATTCAGTTAGGGCTTCTCTGTGTGCAGGACCATGCCACAGACAGACCCAACATGTCGGCCGTGGTTTTAATGCTAAGTGGGCAGTCCGATCTTCCAGAGCCAAAGCAACCCACAATTACATTTCATAGCTCAACGACTCCAGAAGTTCACCTTCAATCACAAGAAGGAAACATCTTGTCCAGGAATACCATCAACATTACTTTGGTTGAAGGAAGATAAAATTCTCAGATGCATTTCCTCTATCCAATTCATCTTTCCAGGGATCCGTGTTTATCATATTGAATGGCTTGAATAACCTATCTGGTTGTTGCACTGTTGTGTGGATATACAGAGTAAACAAAGAAATGATGAGGAGCTCTGAGTTGCTAGCTGCCTAGTTGGATAGTTCTCTGTGTGCATGGATGCACAAAACTCTGTAACGTCTTCATGCATTGGAATCATCTTGATATATATATATGAATATGTTGACGTGCTCTTCACTGTGGAATTGGTATGAGATTCTGCATTCATTATTGTTGTGAAACTTGATACCATGCGTCCGATGGGAAAGCATATTGTTGAATTGCTCAGTGAAGTCGATGTCATGTTAGGCGTCAGTTTGACGGTACTCTCATTTTGCAGTTCCTGTTACTTTTCCTTCAGGTTTTGAATAATGAGTTGAACAAGAAAAGGAGAGCAGGAAAGTTCTCCTTTGGGCTATTTTGCGTGACATCCCATGTTAACTTACTTGAGGTATTATTTGCTTTAACCCGTCTCATACTGAACCTCATACTTTTGTCCCTAAGCATACAGATAGACACTTTAACATATCTTATAGTGCTCTAATTTAGGCTTACATTACTTTGGATTTCTCAAAGCAAAGCTTGCCATTATGTTAGGAAAGGGCCTCTGTGAGTTAATTCAAATTTGCAAGCACTCGTGTGTCAAAATCGCTTTCTCCTTATTCAGTGTATAGTTCAGTTTATTCTTCCTCTCTTTGCCATCCTCGAAGTGCCGCTTTTTGTTTAGGCCCTCTAACCATGGCGACGACTACTCCTTACCCTCATAAAACTAGGTTAGTATAGGCCCACTAGCTTTTGCCTGATTTATTCCTAAACTAAACTTCTACTTGAAGGGAGCCCTCAATTGAGGTATTGTCTACTTTGAGTTATCCCATAGTAAACATTACCATTTTGTCCTTTAGCGTACAAGCATAAGCTTACCTAAAAAGTCACTAATGTTGGCAATGCCCTAGCTTAGGCGTGCTTAATTTTAGAGTTTGAAAGCAAGTTTACTACTCCGTTAAAATGTGCTTTTGAATTAATTCCTTCTTTCACATATATTTCTTAGAATCACTCTCCCCCTATTCGATGCATATTTCAATTCATTCTTGCTTCCTTTGCCATCTCAGAAGTTGCTAGGAGCCGCTCTTTGTTCAAGTCCTTGATGACCACTCTTGCCTTCATCGGACCGAGTTGTTACATTGTCTTCCAAATGGCCAATTGCCAAATTACGTGATTCAGGGCCAATGTTAACCATACGAAAATTTAGGAAATGATTGGCTATCCTCTATAAAATTAAAGGACAAAGCGCTCAATTAATTAGTTGTTTCATGAAAATAGATGGTCCTTGAATAAAAATTTTAACGGATTCCACTATATGATAAATTAACTCAAACTAGAATTCATTAAAATAAAAAAGGATAATGATACGGGTAGTTTCTAAACATTTCTTTAATATTCTATATGGTCCTTGAATTTTTTTTCTCCAATAGAACCGCTGAACTTTCAAAATTTCATACGAAGGTAGTCATCCTGTTAAGTATATAGCCAGGTAAGTGAGTTTATGGAGGAAATAGGACAAACGGGCAGTACGAACCAAAAGATAGCTATTTTTCCGCATATAAAATCTCATCCACTTTGTCTACCCAGGTTAAACACCGTCATAAAATTCGTTGCTACATCAACTGACCGCACAGCTTCAAAAATTGTATGACTCATTCTTTGATCTCTCAATTGAATTGTCACATAGGAAAAAACAAGTCCGTCCATGGAAATCCAATTAGTTGCAAGTCTCGACTTTTCACGGAGAACCATAAACCAAGACATCCTTTTTGTATCCCTCAAGTAAAGAGACTACAGTGACACTAAAGCACACAATTAGAGGCTCAGAGGCATTATCTGTAATCCTCGGGCAGGTGATATCCTGTCATAACTATCTTGTCTGCAAACATCTTGCCGGTCTTGGGCATGACGTGCCAATGCAATGTCAAGTTGAATTCTTTGCCCCGTAAATTGCTTCCCTGAGAGTGGAGGAAAGGATACCATTATCTTCGGGAGGAGAATTGCATAACTTAGACATATAACATTTTTTCATTTCTTTCATTCCTTCCACAAACAAGCAAGCTCCTAAAACATGAGAATTTTTTCAATAAGTAAGGTCTTAAAAGTATATAGATGATCAAGATGCAGATCAGTATCTTGCAGTATGTGTCTGTGACACAATAACGAGCTTCAAGCATAAGGTTCATAGAGGACTCTCTAGGAAATTATGCATGATGATGAGAACCCAGAAGCCCTATCTCTAAATTGGCCATGGCCATTAACAGGGGAGACAAAGCAGAGCAGAGAAGAGTAATGAGTTCACCTGATCTGTCAGTCGGTACTTGTTGGTTGTGTGAATAGAGAACTTCGCATGTTCTTTAGATGGTATGATTGCATCCCAAAGTGAGATCTGTTAAGCAGTAAAAGCAACATTTACTTTGATTCCTTGAAGATGCAAGCTCAGTGAAGCCAAACACCAACAAATTTTCTAGATTATACAGTAGATTCAACCTAACAAGCATTGTATGTGATTTAAAAAAAAAATTTCTACAGTCAGAAAAGCCTTGCATTGCAGGTTAAGATCAGTAATGGTGAGCGAGCCACGGGAAAGTTGGATTTCTTGACAGAAAAAGGGATCATGACCTCCTACACGTTTCAGTACCAGTTTGCAGAACTAAATGACACTATGACACCCAAACAGCCTGTACACTCAGTTTATTTAATAGCTGTCACAAGCAAAACCACAAAAGCAGCATCCATCTGATGCACTGACAACAATTTCCCAAGAATTAACCCATTGAGTCCTGCAATCAAGATTGCTATCATGATTTACTGTTGAAATAACTTCCTCTAGGTCTCCTTTCAGACTAGTTTATAATGATGGACAGCATATAAGGATGTTGAGAAGGATACTGACATAAGCATGATCAGTACTTCATAATATCAAGACTAGTCTAGTCAAGCCGAACTTCAACGTTTAATAAATTGTTTCATTTTACATTGGCAGAGTACCACCAAATTGCCACCAAAAAAAAAAAAAAAAAAAAACTCAAATTACAATACCCATAATGAAGTGGTAATGTACTCTGTCTCCTATCAGCCACTATGATATCCAGATGATGCAAAAGTCTATGATAACCAGTTATCTTTAAGAGGATTAAAAGTGAACTGCAAAATCACCACCACACGCTAATCCCATGGCAGGAAAATCATGTCTAGTAAAAGCATTTTAAAACCCATAATCTTTCTCAGTGGAAATATCACCCACCCCATAAAAGAGGCATGAGGGACAAGATCCGTATTTCTCCACCATGAATACAACGTGCAGGGCAAGTGCCAACATAAGAATTCAACATGTGAACATCAAGAAAATGACTTATGTATAATGTCACACCTACCTGATTTAGAGAATTTTTAGTTGTATCATACTCAGCTGCTAGGAAGACAAATACCTGCAATTTTTTCCACAAATAATTTAAAGAGCAGTAAATAATGACTTGATGACCTAGAATAAGAGAGTCTCAGTTTTCCATTTATTGGCCCAACTAGATGGAACAAGCAATCATCAACAAGTATCTAACTGACAAATAATTTGAGAATCATCAACAGAGAAAGGTTGTCAGGATTGGGATCCTAGGGAGGACTGTTGGGAGACTGTTAAGGATGGGTTGTCAATTCGGATAGAGGATCGTAACATCCATTTATTTATCAAACTAATCCCTAAATTTTGAAATTTCAATGTTGTTTTGCTCAAATATTTGCTTATTAACAATTTAGGAAGAGGTCAGAGGCAATATAATTGCATTCCCAGAATAAAACTCCAACTCATTCTTCTCCTTGATAAGTAAAGTGGAAGTTTCCTTGATGTACCAAGGCATGTAAACCAATTTGCAAAGCAGTTTTTCATAGCACAAAAAAGGAGCCAGATTCCAAAGTAAGAGAGGATGACCACAAAAAAAATACAAGATACTGAATTAGTCATAATTCCAAAACCCATTCCATATAATGGTCCTCATATAAAGCATCAAAATCTAAAAAGAAAGCACATGAGCAGTTTAATGTTGTAATGATGTATATGCCACAGACCTTACGACCAGAAGCTGACTCACACACTAACATTGTTCCACCACAAGAAGATGACAATAACCACTCAACTGCATTGCAGTTTCAAAACACAAAAGGTCAAATCCCAATAGTTGTCAAAAGATCCCACAGTAGTCTACTCTAAAAGGATGTCAAAATATTTCCTCTTTTTTCGCAAAAACACAATGTCATCCACACAGACGTAAAGCAAGTGAAGGTTTCAGTTGCTTAACCTGTTTTGTGTTCCACGTGAATGCCGACTGCAAGTCTGCCGAGATATTCAATGTCAAGCTAACCTGCAGGATCCAAAAGAAAGGTACTGAATCAAAAAGATAGATCTAAGATGCTTTTACGCAAGCAGATTCAAACAAAATAAGTTTTCTGATTGCGCAATATTAAAAACAGCATTATACTCATTACACTGGAAAAGTCAGGACCAACTACAGTTTTAAGCAGCAGAACCCACAGTGGCACCTCGAAATTCCAATAAGCAACATACACAGGCATTGAAAATCGTCTTTCCTTTCATCATGTATGATTAGAGAGGAACCAACAATCGCAAAATCCCTGACAAAATTCACGCTCCTAGGGTTCGGTAAATCGGCCAAAACCATCCAAAACAACCACGAAAATCGACACCCCGAATTCCAAGAAGACAAACCCAAGAACACAGATCAACCAAGGGGTCGAAAAAAGGGCGAAAGACGGAAAATTTACCTCATCGTTCCCATTCCGCTGCTTCTGAAACCAATTGACATTGAGCACCTACAACGGAGCCAAAAAAAAAAAAAAAAACCCACCATACTGAGCTGCCCAAATTTCAAAACATAAGCAAAGGGAACTCGAAGCGACGGTACCTGAACATGGGCCGAGGGAGAGGGGAGGCTGAAGTTGTCGGAGAAAGAAGCCATGGCGCACATCAGCGCCAAGATCGTGACTCCGAGAGTCAGCAGAGCGTTCGCTCTGTACCCAAATGTGTGCATCCTCTCTCTCTCTCTCTCTCTCTCTCTCTCTCTCTCTCGCGATCTGCGGCAGCAGTCCTGGTCGAGAGGTTTCGAGCGGAACTGAGGTTTTTACTCCGAGGAGCAGCGGACGAGGCAATGGAAAAAGCGTTACCTAGTGCGAATCAAGGAGGATCGGGACGTGAAAATGCTGAAAGATGTGCAAATGGCAAGTTGACCGAGGAGTCTTGCTAAAAGATTTTTATTATTTTTTGGATTGCAGAGGAGCGGCGGTTTAAATCCACCTAATTTTCGCCCAAAAAAATTAAAATTATCCTTGCTCTTTTTTTTTTTTGGTCGATAGATGATAAAGTGGTGGCCCCGGAGTTATTAATTTATTTTTTGTAATTTTTATATTTCTATGTAAGATCTAGTTATCATAATCAATAATTTCACATGTTTATTTTTTCTTTATTATTGGTATCTCGTATCTATTAAAGGCACTATGTTTTTTTTTTTCTATTGTTAGATTTTATTTCCATAAGAATTATTTTTGTCACAAAAAGAAAATTTCAATAAACTTTGTTCTTTTATGTGTTGTTGAGCAAATCTAAAGTTAAATTGTCACACGTAGAATCTTAAAAATGTTTTTATATAGAAATTTTTTTAACTCAATATTTGTTAACAAAATTTCACTTTTGGTTATGCATATCACTGTCAAATCCCTTCTTATTGATTATAATGGGATGATTGGATGCAGCAAAAAACAAAATCTTCTTTGAAAATTTTCCATTATAAAATCACGATTACGCTCTCCAACAAAAAACTTTAAAAGATGAAATTTAATTAAATAAAAAATTTACATAAAAATAAGGAACTTTTTTTAAAATGCCAATGAAATGTCATTATTTTGAAAAAAAAAAATTGCTGTTGAAATAAGAGGGAGAAGAATAAATACATTTTTATAAGAGTAATGATGAGAAAGAGACTTTCAAGTTTTTCACTCTATTAGAGAATTTGTCTTTTTTCCTTACTAGTGCCTATGTAAAACATTATAGTGCCTATGTAAAACATTATAGTATTATATAAGAATACGCTAATAATTTTTTTTTTGATACACTAAAAAAATAAAACATGTGAAATGCATCATTGGCAACTAGATCCTTAATTAAAATAGAAAAAATAAAAAAAGGAAAAATGATACTATCACTTTAAATTGCAATTAAATTATTGGGAGCAATTTAATCTTTCTAGTGTAAGTGGGGTAAATTTAATCATATAAAGGGTGGAAATAGTGCTGCCCTTGCAAAATCATTAATAAGTGCTTTTTTAACTTTAAAAAAATTATTTTATAAGGTTCTTCAATATTTGATATGTAGAAAAGAAACCTATTCATGATTTAACTTATGACAGGTTAAATGATAGTGTTAACACCTAATTTTTAGTCGACATGTCAAAAAAGTAAAATATAAATAAATAAGATTTGGGTTTCCAATTGTGACGTAGCCATTTCTTGACAAAAAAAAAGTCGTTTTTCTTTTCTTTCTTTTACATTGTTGGTTTTAAACAATTTCCTATTCATTTTCAAGAAAAATTTGAAAAGTCAAATAGTTGACTTTCAGATTGACTTTTGGTCAACCTTATGACCAAAAGTCAACCACAAGTTAAAATTTGATTTTTCACTCAAAAATATGTCAATTAATTTTAATTTCACTTTTCTCAGTTCAATTTTCCAAATTCAATAGATTTAGCAGAAAAATCAACCTTTAAAAAAAACGGTCAACTAAATTTTTGACTTTTTATTTTTTTGGGGTGAAAGTAAGAATTATATTGAGCTTTAACCAAACTATATAAAATGATCACGACACCAAAAACTTACACTCAAAATGACGAGACAGCATTATGAGATATAAAAGAAAACAACCAAACACGACATAACAAGCCAAACAGCAGCACATAAACACAACCAACCAACCAACGACTAGTTAAAAGCAAACCAGCCACTCAAACAACGGCAACCCACAAAAAAAGACGGGAGACCCCTAACCATGAGAGCCGCCGCTCTCTACAGTTCAACAACCAACCAAGCAAACCTACAATAGCAACCTCCTGAGCTAGTAACTCTCAAAATGGGCACCCATCGAATTAGCTACGGCATCAAGGTGGCCTAATAGGGTCTCCAGAAGAGAAGATAATCGGGTCAATACCTCAGCTACACTACAGCCTCCTATTTCTTGTGTGACATCCCGATTTTTCTCAAGTTTATTTTCAGTCAATTGAGTCGGGCAATTCATCTGTGCATATGGTTCGTTTCTCAGAGTTGGCCACTCACGAGAGAACTAGTCTATTGAGCGAAGTAATTAAGGAATTTTACCGCGTCAGACTTGGGGACTGATCACCCTCGGGTCGGATGCAAGAAAACTTCCCCAAAAGCTACTCAGTGGACTAGGCGCGCTAGAATCGCACCAGAGTGAAATTAACCGTGAAATTGAAATTGAATTCTGAAATTTGAAAGTAAAAGGGTGTTGCAAATCCTATTAGGAACATTGGATTAATTCATGGACTTTAATTTGGACTCAATTAGAAGAGAATTGATGGAAATTGAAGTAATTGAGTGTACAAGAACTTGGACCCCGGCGGAAAATGAATTGGACCTATTGGAAGATGTTGTGAAGATTTTAGTTAGTGGAGAGTGACATTAGCAGGTGATGTCATGGTGGAGGCCAAAATTAAGGAGAGCTTGACAAGTGTCACAAGCCAATTGGCTCACCAAAAGTGGGGATGTCCCATCCACTTCATCTTCAACCTCTAGCACCTTGGGAAGAGGAATTGGAAATTGGAGGAGAGAGAGAGGAGTGTGCGTGAGAAAAACCAGCGGAACCGCCGAGCTCCGTCCGCCCTTCGTCGCGTCTCTGCCGCCGCCGTCGCACGCCGCCGCCGTCGCACTCCGTCGCCGTTCGCCGCTCGTCCGCGTGTGAGGCCCCGGGTGCAAGCTCGTCGCGTCTCCGTCGCCGTCGTCTCCTCGCCCGAGCTGCTGGTCGCCGTTCGTCGCCCGTCTGTCGCCGCCGTCCGCCCGCTCCAGCCTCCGCCGGTCACTGCTCAAGCTGCCGCCGGTTCTCCTCCGCCGATCTTCGCCCGTTCAGCCACCGTTCCGTCCCCTTCCAAGCTCGGTTAGTTGCTGGAAAAACCAGCAAGAACCAGCTCCTTTTAAGCTCGGTTTGGTCCCCTTTTAGTGCTCATTTGGTCTTGATCCGTGTAGGTTTGTCGTCGGCGTCGTCGTGCTCTTCGCCGGAGACCTGTCGGAAAGCGATTCCGGTGAGTTTACCTCACTAATCCGCGATTAGCGAGTTAATGATGCCTTAAGTATGCTTAGTCTAAGTTAAATGAGTTTATGTGGTTAGATTAGTTTATTTGGTTGAGGATTATCTTAAGATGTTTAATTAAGTTCAATTGTGTTTAGTTTAAAGTTAAGTATGTTTATTTTTAATGTAAAGCCTTGATGTGACATAATAGGATTTTAATTTTGAATTATTTAATTGCTTCGAAATTCTGGAAATTTATAATATTATATTATAATCCGAAATTATTAAAATATTATTATTAAAAAAAATCAGAAAAATTATTTTTGACCCCGGTTGCTCAGAATTTCGTGCCGGTCGCTACGGTACATTCGAATTTTGAAATTGATGATTGGATATTATAAATCGAGTGTGGATTGTGAAAGATAGGGATATTATTATTTAATTAATTTTCAAAATAAATTGAATTATTAATTAAATTCCGAAAATTATTTTGGGACCCTAAATTCTTAGAATTTTGTGCTGATCGCTGCTGTGTATTCGGATTTTGAAATTGATGATTAGATATTACAAATTGAGTGATGATTCGTGCAATTGATTATTGAATTGTTGTGTGTTGGTTGAAAGACTCGGGTCGCAGTAGTGGCTAGGCCGACTGGATCCTTATTCTTCTAGAAATGCCGTCAGGAGAGTGACATGGCTCGGGTCGCAGTAGTGGCTAGGCCGACTGGATCCTTATTCTTTTAGAAATGCCGTCAGGAGAGTGACATGGCTCGGGTCGCAGTAGTGGCTAGGCCGACTGGACCTTTGTTCTTCTAGAAATGCCGTCAGGAGAGTGACGTGGCTCGGGTCGCAGTGGAGGCTAGGCCAACTGGATCCATGCTCCTTCGGGATTGCCGTCGATATGTTGACGAAGTGCGCTCCAAGGTGGGGAGGCGATGCCTAGCTAGATGTCAGTAGATAGCCGGATTGTGAGTAGGCTATGCCCTGGTGTGACAGTGGATAATGATGATTTGGAAATGCTTGCTGTGATTGCGAAATTGAGTGAAATTGATTGAGTTCCGATAAACTGCCTTCTTGTCATTACTTGTGCTTAAGTGATATGAATTGTACTAACCTGCAGGGAGGCAAGAAGGTGAGGTAAGTCTTCTTGATGTCGTGGCTAAGCTACTCTGGGGCGTATTTACTTTCTAATAGGGGTTTAGGAGGGGTGAACTTGCTGAGACAAAGTCTCATCCCGGTTTGGGGAAAAATATTACAGGACCATAGATGGCGAGACCCCCGGAGATGAGTGGCCTGCCGACGGAGATTGACCAGACGACTGAGAGTACTCCTGACCCCGGGAGCCCCTGGGTCTATCAGTTGGTGAGGACCACCATTTGAGTCGAGGTGAACGTGGATAATAGAGTGCCTTACTTTTTTAGGGCTTGGTTTCGTACCGGAGCAGATGGTGTTAGGATTGGCCCCCTTGACAGCATGGACATTCCACTGGCGGTGATGACTGCCATTTTGGGAGAAGGTGTAGCAAATCATCCTGATGGTCGAGTGGTCAACGCTTCGCCCCCGGCCTCCTGGGTGACTGATCCTGAGGATGTAGGGTCGACAAATGGAGACGACCAATAGTCCTAGGATTGTGCCTTTTCCTTTTTGGTCGGATTGATTCGTGTTGTGTAGGCTAACCCTCTTTTGATGCACACAGACTCTGACCCATTTTTGGTGCATAGGCCCTGGATCCGGTTGATGTATGTAAGCCCTGGATTGTTGATGATATATGAAAGTATGTTGTTTGATTTTGAGTTGATGTTCCTGCTGTCCTATCCCGTATGCTTTTGTAAGGGGTTCTTAGTACGTTCCGCTTGCGCATTAAAAATTTAGAGGCAGGGTCGGCGACACTACCTGGGAATGTCGCATTTTCATGACCATGGCGGGTTGTTCACGTGTCTCGGGGTTCGGGGCGTGACATCTTGTATCCTCAACATTCCTGAAAGTGATAGCCTTATCTCTAACGACTTTAAAAATGTGGTTCTTCATGCAGTGATAGCAAGAGATTGCTCTCTAAAAATGATGCTATTCTTGTTTTTCCAGATAATATGACAAAGAGCACCAAAAGAGAACCGGATAATTAACACTAAATTGTTGACTTTTAGTTAAACTTTTGACCGAAAAAAGTAAAAAGTAAAAAATAAAACATCCTAAAAAAACTTCCTTTTAGTGTTAATTTGATTTGGGTGTCAAAATTTTTACAAAATTCGATTAAGAACCATATTTTCCAAATTTTTCAATTTTAGGTTCTAAATTGACTAAAAACAAAATTACTTTCACTTTAGTCATAATTAGGTATAGTTCCTTTTACGACATTTGGTCTAGGGACTATTCTTAATCCACTAATTCATTCAATTTTCACGAATTATCATGTCAAAAAGCCAGTTGCCATTTTAAGCCATAATTAGAGGGCCAAAATCGATTCTTCATGATTTTCAAACGGACAAATGTTTTCCACTCATTTTATTAAGATAAGTCCAAATTTGAGGTTAATTTTGGGAAATTCACATGAGAACTTCTCAATTTAAGGGATTTGACTCTCTTGAAGGTAAGAAAATCGAGCTATCGAGCCTTAACTGAGGATATTTAGATTGATCCATTCAAGACTATGGTTCAATTTCATGAATCTAAGTCCAATTTTAATATTAGACCTTGATTTATTTTTTGCCGAAGTTTTAGCACTTCAATCCAAGTTCAATTCAAATGCATTAGATGGTCTCATACACGGATAATTAATCCAATAGGCCTATTGCAACTTTAATTGAATTGAATTTCAATTAATTTGCGATTTTAGCCAAAGAATTGTGAAATTGATCATTTTAGCCCTTAAGGCTTGATCTCATGTATCCATGATTTTGGTTCGTTGTTTTTTACAATAATCACTCAATTATGTCAATAAATAGTCCATAAATTCCATCAATGGAATTAATAGGTTTAATAGAATTAAAATAGAACAATTTTTTTTTTTGTTTAATTGAATCAAAATCGAATAATTTTTTTTGAAATCATGCAAGTTTTCTTTTCAATTTTGGTCCTTAAAGGAAAAAATTGCATAAATTTTGAATCCACAAGGACCATATAGGCGTGAATCAGTCAAGAACCGGTCAAATCGACGTGAATTGGTTCGATTAGTCTAACCGGTCGTTGGCGAGGCAGGCTGGTTCAAACACTTGTTGGCTAGTTTTAAACCTCCAGCAATTGATTCCAAGCTCCTTGCCTCGTCAATTTTATCCCTATGCCCTTACATTTTCACAATTTTGCCAATTAACCCATGAATTATGAAAATTTGCAATTTAGCCCATAATTAGGCCTTTAAGAGAATTCTTGCTTTAAATCCAAATTTTCACAAATCGGACCCATCCGATTGGTCTCCCGATATTTCTTAATGATGTCTAGCTTTTTAAAAATTTAATTTGGACATTAGATCAAGATTTTGATTGTCGGATCGATCCAACAGCCAAGATCAACCGATTTAAGACTAGCATAAAAGGTTTTTCCCTCCAAATTTTGAGGGGGTATATTTTGTGAAAACATTTCTTTCTCCAAACACAACTATCTCTCTCTTCTCTTCCCACCATTTCCCTCTCTCTCTCTTTCTCTATCTATCTCGCACGCCTATCCCTCCTCTTGCCGGGCCGATCACTATCCATCAAAGCCCTCGCCAGCGACGTCCCAACTCTAACAATCTCCTCTAGCATCTCTCCTCCACCATCGCAAGCTCAGGCCACCGCCTAAGCAACTACAACCATCCCGTCTAGCCTCCCTTTCCCGCAAGTGCAAAAACTGATGACCAAGCCAGTTTGAGCTTTAATTGGCTTAATTGCCGATCCGACGATCCAAATTGGTGAAGCAACCCCCACTGATCTCCCTCCAAGTTAGTTCCCGACCCTCTAGTGGTTGGGAACCAACAAATCAACCACCGGAACAGTGCTAATGGCTTGATCTTCCTTAGGCATTGAAGGCCGATCTAGTTTTTGGGCCGGTTGTGCTCCTTGGTGAAACCAGTGACCGGCAGCAGTACAACCACTGCCGGACCAAGTCCAAATCTTCCTTTGGCGTTATCCCCAACTAGGCGGTGGTTGGAGATTAGAGGATCGGTCACTAGATTCTCTCCGGTGACCTTGATTCCCTTCGGTGGTCTTAAAGACCGGTCCAATTGGATTGATTTTGCTTTGGAGATCAAACCGATGATTGATCTGGTCCCTAGCTGGTTCTTTGGTGGTTCAAATAGTATTTCTTAAGTTCAGAGGTCTGATCAAGCTCTAGCAATAATCGATTCGTCCGTTTGTATAAAAAATCAGTGAAATCGCACAAATGTTAATCTCTAAAACTCGAATCTAATGAAGTGAGGTCAGCGTATCCGACCGAAGCTAGGATTTGCAATTAGATCTATGAAATATGTTTAGATCTAAAGATTATGTTATTGTTCAATGATTTGCTGAGGTTGAAGGTTGATTGAGGATGAGTTCATAGTTGATTGGATAATTTTAGTGCTAATTTGCAATTTTTGTGCATCCATGATATGGTTGTTGTTTGGCCTAAAACGAGAGATTAGATGGCCTTATTTGAACTCGAAACCTTCTAAACTTAGAAAGTACAATTCGAGACTTTTGATTTGATAGGTTACACGTCTTGAATGGATGATGTTTGACTCTTGAAAAACACCTCGAAATTTGCTTGACTCTACAGATTATTTAACTCGTTTTTGGTTCCATTCTTATTCCGCCTCTGGACTTTTCCATTTTTGTGCTGCTTTCTATGATTAATTTTGGAGAAAATTTTACTCACAAGATTTATTCCAAATCTTTTCATGTGCAAAATAATTTATTTTTTTATTTTTTGGATTTTTTAGACAAGTTTTAGGAGGTCAAAATCGCCTAAATTTAAGCATAGGTCAATTTACTCTTTTGCATGCCAACTTAGGGTTAGATATGTACCCTAATCACTCGTTGCATCCAGTTCTTTGTCACGTGCGAATTTCATGCCATTTATGCATTGCATAAGTAACTTTAGGACTTAATAATGCACATTTATGTTCTGGTTTGTTGACTACTGATGAGCACGCTTTCACAAATATGAACTTTAGAGCACCAAATTGATTTCAATTAAACCTGAACCTTTTTAGGAAATCGTAGTGCACACTTAAACGTCTCGAGTGTCCTTGGTTTTTGTGCAATTTGCTCATTGTTAAACCCATTTTTCATTTTTTTCTAAACTAGACTAGAATTTTGATCTGGGAGTAAATTTGGAACCCTTTTTTTTACCCCTGTGTGGATAGCCTTTTGCTATTTTTGTATCAATTTTTTGGTAGGAATTCTTGAGCCTACAGAGTTTGATTGTCACCCTTTTATCTTCATTGTGATGAAATGTCATGGTTTTTAGGCTTCGTTTGATAGGGTAAATCTCAGTTGTAATGACTAATGTCCTACTGATTTGGCAATTTCCTGATGCAATGATATGCATTGTTGGATTTTTATAAAATTATGTTTAGCTTTTCTTAAGGAACTTACTTCATGAAAGTTGTTCCATATGGTGTTATGCATGCCATGTAATTTTCTCAAAGGTGAATAATCAATGGTTGCCTTTCAATTTTGCTGATTTGGCTTGCTATGTCTAAAATATTCTATTGTAAACCTTGATTGTGATTGTTTATCTAAATTTTTTAAGATAGCTTGTGCATGAAATTAAGACATATCATCTTCATGAAATTTGTTTCAAATTCCATGGTGTTCATTGTGAAAGGCTTTCAATAAATGAATTGACCTTTCGGTCACATTTTTCCCGATATTGATTAGAAATGCCCATCTTTGCACATCAAAATATCTTTGGTACATGTGATGTTTCCAATATCAAATATTTAGAATCTCTTAAATACTTAATTTGACATTGTGGTTGTCATGGTTTGAATCATATTTAAATTGTCTGCGATGTCTGTGAGTTCATTTATGCGAGTCCCAAACTAGTCTTGGCAATTAAATGTGTTCCATCGTCAAGACAACTCTTTGTCTCAAAACTTTGCTTCCTTTTTCTCAAACATTTCAAACTCATCTTTGAAGCATCACATGTACCACCCATGCATGCAATCATGTCATTCATTAGAAATGTTTGTGCTTGTAACTGACGCATGTTTTTAGAGTAAGTGACTTGTCAACAATTCATTCAATTGATTGATTGTTTGAGAAATAAGGCTTAAAGGCCTGCTTGCGTGTTTAATTCATGCCAATGCATGTGAATTTTAGATATATATTAGGTGTAATGACTAATACCAAGGAAAAATATTGAGAATTCACTTAGAAAATTTTTCTAGGGATTTATAAATGTTATTGGCCATACGAGAGCATAAATGGTCAATAATGGCTGTAAGTCATAAAATGAATTGGGTAAGTATCTAGAGGAACTTACGTATGAATTGCAAAAGCTGACCCTAAGACCCAAATTTGGTTGATTCTTGATTTTGCTTCACTTGATTGATTACTTTTGATCCCATGTCATGCTTTTGACTGTTTTTGGCAGTGGTAAGAGATTAGAGGATTGATCACCGGATCCTTTCTAGTGACCTTGATTCCTACCAGCGGTCTTGAAGACTGGTCCAATTTGACTAGTTTTACTTTAGAGATCAAACTAGTGATTGATCTAGTCCCTAGTAGGTTCTGTGGTTGTTCAAATGGTATCTTTGAAGTTCAGAGGTCTGATCAAGCTTCAACGATAATTGATTCATCCGATCTCATCAAAAATCAATGAAATCGCGCAAAGGTTAGTCTCTTAAACTCAAATCCGATGAAGCAAAGTCGGCATATCCGATCAGAGCTAGGATTGACAATTAGATTTATGAAATATTTTAAATCTGAAGATTATGTGATTTTTTGATGATTTGCTAAAGTTGAAGGTTGATTGAGGATGAGTTCATGGTTGATTGGATGATTTAATTGTTAATCTACAATTTTCGTGCATTTGTGATATGGTTGTTGTTCGGCCTAAAACGAGACATTAGATGACCTTATTTAAATTTGAGACCTTCTAGATTTAGAAAATACGTTCCGAGACCTTCGATTTGATAGGTTGTACATCCCAAACGGGTGACATTTGAAGCTTGAAAAACAACTCACAATATGCTCGATCCTGCAAATTTTTTAATAGTTTTTGGTTCTATTCTTTTTTCGCCTCTAGACTTTGCTATTTTTGTGCTGATTTTTGTGATTGATTTTTGAGAAAATTTTCTGAATGAGATTTGTTCCATATTGTCTCATGTATAACACACACACACACACACGCGCGCGCGATTTTATTTTGGATTTTTCGGACAAGTTTTGGTAGGTCAACATTGCCTAAATCTAAGCATAGATCAATTTGCCATGCATTAACTTGAGGTGATTTTGGTAAAATTGAGCATATAGATGAATTCATTGGGCCTTAGAATCTTCATGAAGATTGAAATATCATACTATGTGCGTTCCGACAATGCATGATTCATATGATTTCATTGCCATTTTGTATGTCAATTGCATCTTTAAACACATGTAGGTTTTGCTGCAAGTAGGATATTTAGTAACATGTGTCTGTTTTGCCATTTTTATCACAACTCATGTGATCTCAATTAGGCTTTGATATGTCAACAAAAAATCCTTGCCATTATGCATTGTGTATGTTCAATTTTTTGTAGAATTTTTGCATGCTCTTAGGTGACCAAAATCAAGCATGTTTGTGATATTAAGGTTAGATTAATGCCTTATCATGTGTGCACTTTATCATGCTTGTTTGGGTCCCTTAGAGATCAAATCTCGTGTCGATGTCTCTTGACTATTAAAGTGTGCATTACAAGTTTCGTGTACATATATGGTTTGTCATGATTGAGTGTCATTTGGCATGTGAAAATTATGCAAAAATTAGGCTAGTTGCACTTTGAAATCATCAAGTATGTCATTATAGTTTTAAATTATGTTGCATTGTCATTGACTTGTACGACTTTTCCATGTGTGACTTAGGGTTAGATGTTTACCCTAATCACTTGTCGTATCCAGTTATTTATCATGTGTGAATTTCATGCCGTTTATGCATTGCATAAGTGATTTTTGGACTTAATAATGCACGTTTATGTTCTAGTTTGTTAATGATTGATGCACACATTTTCACAAACCTCAATTTTAGAGCACCGAATTTATTCCAATTAAACCCGAACCATTCTAGGAAGTCATAGGGCACGCTTAGACTTTCAAGTGTCCTTGGTTTTTAAGAAATTTGCTCATCATTAAAACCATTTTCCATTTTTTTTTTCTAAACTAGACTAGAATTCAAACTTAGGAGTGAATTCGGAACCCTGTTTTTACCCATGTTTAGATATCCTCTTGCTATTTTTGTATCAATTTTTCGATAGGGATTCTTGGATCAGACCCTTAACAAAGTTTGATTTTCACCCTTTTATCTTCATTGTGGTGAAATTTCATGATTTTTGCACTTTGTTTGATAGGGTAAGTCTTAGTTGCAATGGCTTGATGTCCTACTGATTTGGCAATTTCCCGATGTAATGATGTGCATTGTTGGATTTTTATAAAATCATGTTTAGCTTTTCTTAAGAAACTTTCTTCACAAAAGTTGTTCCATATGGTGTTATGCATGATGTGTAATTTTCTCAAAGGTGAATCATCAATGGTTACCTTTCAATTTTGCTGATTTGACTTGCTTTGTCTAAAATGTTCTATTGTAAACCTTGATTGTGATTGTTTATCTAAATTTTTTAAGATAGCTTGTGCAGGGAATTAAGACATATCATCTTCATGAAATTTGTTTCGAATTTCATGGTTTTCATTATAAAAGGCTTTCAATAAATGAATTGACTTTTCGATCACTTTTTTCCCGATATTGATTAGAATTGCCCATCTTTGCACATCAAAATATCTTTGGTACATGTGATGTTTCCAATATCAAATGTTTAAAATCTCTTAAATAGTTTATTTGACATTGTGGTTGTCATGGTTTAGATCATATTTAAATTGTCTGTGATGTCTATGAGTTCATTTATGCGAGTCTTAGACTAACCTTGACAATAAAATGCATTCTATCACCGAGATGACTCTGTCTCAAAACTTTGCTTCTTTTTTCTCAAACATTTCAAACTCATCTTTGAAGCATCATATATACCACCCACACATGCAATCATGTCATTCATTATACATGATTGTGCTTATAATTGGCGCATGTTTTTGGAATAAGTGTCCTGCCGACGATTCATTCAATTGATTGATTATTTGAGAAAGAAGATTTAAAGGCCTGCTTGCGTGTTTCATTCATGCCAATGCATGTAAATTTTAGATATACATTAGGTGCGATGCCTGATACCAAGGGAAAATCTTGGGAATTCACCTAGAACATTTTTCTAGGGACTTACTAGCATTATTAGCCATTCGAGAACACAAATGGTCAATAATGGTTATAAGTCATAAAATGAATTGGGTAAGTGTCTAGAGGAATCTATGCATGAATTGTAAAAGCCGACCCTAAGACCTAAATTTGGCTGATTTTGGATTTTGCGTCACTAGATTGATTACTTTTGATCCCATGTCGTGCTTTTGACTGTTTTGACATTCATAAATGTTTCTTTCTATTGTTTGTATCTAGTTTAGATTTAGGATAGAATTAGAATAGGGCCCTGAAGATGAAGTTGACAAAAGATGGTGGGAGGTCGATATCCATACCGACCATATTTTTGTATCATTCGTCCCTGACACATGTCTCGGGTTTCCTCATTTGTATAAATACCCAACGAGTTGTAGCTTCTTTAATTTCATTTTATTTTATTTCCTTTTATTTCTTTTAAGTTTTTTTTTTTTTTTTAAGGATTGTATGATAGATTTATCGCTTTACTTGGTTGTTTACTTATTGTTTTGTACTTTAAATTCAATTGCTTGCTCTCTTTTATCTTTCTTAGAATTAGAATAGCACGAAAATGACCATCCATGCATGATCACTTAGGTTAGGTTTGAACAATCCCAAAAATGAAAAAAGAAGAAGAAAGATAAATACATGGACACTTTAGATGACATGGTATATTGTTAAGTACCAAAATGGTGCTAATATAAATATTAGCATAACCCAAGTCCCCGAACCTAGATATCTAGTTGCATAGAAATCGATGAACTACTCTTGACCCTCAATTGGGTTTTCTAACTAACCCCCAAAAATGAGACTAGTGGTGACTCCCGTCGTATTTTCTAGGTTATTTTAAACAACTAGATCGCTTAATAAACCTGTCGTGAGATGTATGAATCTTAGGAAAAGATTCACAATTATGATTTAGCATACTCAAGATGGTGAAGTTAAAAATGAAGTGATGCCATCTTTAGCGGATGTACATATTAAGAGGGTTATCATGGTCGTCAAAATACCCTTAAACTTACCTTTATATTTGGTTTCCCTTCGACCTTAAAACCATCGATCAAGACATGCTGTAATATCAAGGTAGGGTCATGACACCTTCTGCTATCATGCAAGGTACAGGCTTGGGAGAGCTCGCAACCATGTGCGAGTGAACTCATAAGAGGTTCATCCCAAAAGGTGAGGCGATGACACATTTGTGAATGTGAACCTTGAGGAAACTCCCATGGTGAAGTACTCTTAAATCCGACTTTTCCTCTCTCCTTTCCCCAAGGTAGTGGCGGAGGGTCAAGTTGTGACAGGCTTAATGACTCCATTGATGACTGGTAACTAGACTAAGAGGACATGAAGTCATTAAAAATGGTTGTCATGTTAACTAACACGTCTTATTTATGATCATTTCTATGTCAAAGTCATGTGGAAAATGAGATAAGTCGCTAACTAAAGTGTTAAATGGTCTTGTAGGTGGGAGTTATAAGGGGTAGTGTGCTTATAAACCCTTTGTTTTGCAGGTGGTTTAAGGATGTATAAATGTATGAGGGATTATATTGAAGTGCTGATTATTTTAATTGAAATACACGTTTACAAGCTTTAGCACTACATCGTGCACACATCCGCAATGGTCAAAGATTAGAGGATCAATCACCGGATCCTCTCTAGTGACCTTGATTCCCTTGAGCAATCCTAAAGACCACTCAGACCAGTTTTTCTTTGGAGATCAAACCGATGACTGATCCAGTCCCTAGTAGGTTTTGTGGTGGTTCAAATAGCATCTTTGAAGTTTAGAGGTCCAATCAAGCTTTGGCAATAATTGATTAATCTGATTGCATCAAAAATCGACGAAATCATGCAAAAGTTAGTCTCTAAAACTTGAATCTAGTGAAGCAAGGTTGACGTATTTGACCGGGGCTAGGATTCGCAATTAGATCTATGAGATATGTTTAGATATGAAGATTATGTGATTTTTTTTATGATTTTCTAAGGTTGAAGGTTGATTGAGGATGAGTTCTTGGTTGATTAGATGATTTTAGTGTTAATCTGCAATTTTTGTGCATCTGTGACATGGTTGTTGTTCGGCCTAAAACAAGGCATTAGATGACCTTATTTGAATTTGAGACCTTCTAGATTTAGAGAGTACGTTTAGAGACCTTTGATTTGATAGGTTGTACGATATTTGACCCTCGAAAAACACCTCGCAATCTGCTCGATTCTCTAGATTTTTTAACTCATTTTTGGTTCTATTTTTATTCCGCCTCTAAACTTTGCTATTTTTGTGTTGATTTCCTGTGATTGAATTCTGAAAAAGAAATTTCTTCGTGAGATTTGTTCCAAATTGTCTCATGTATAATATACTTTATTTCTAGATTTTTCGAACAAGTTTTGGTAGGACAACACTGCCTAAATTCGAGCATAGATCAATCTGCCCTGCACTAATTCAAGATGATTTTGGTGAAATTGAGCATATATATGAGTTCATTTGGCTTTAGAATCTTCATGAAGATTGAACTATCACGCTGTGTGTGTTCCAACAATGCATGATTCGCATGATTTCATCGCCATTTGGTATATCAATTGTATGTTTAAACACATATAGGTTCTACTACAAGTATTTTGTCATTTTTATCACAATTCATGTGATTTCAATTAGGTTTTGATGTCTCAACAAAAAATCCTTACCATTATGCATTTTATATGTTTAATTTTTCGTTAGATTTTTGCATGCTCTTAGGTGACCAAAATCAAACATATTCTGTGATATTAAGGTTAGATTGATGCCTTATCATGTGTACACTTTATCATGCTCGTTTGGGTCCCTTAGAGATCAAATCTTGTGTTGATGTCTATTGACTATAAGGTGTGCATTACAAGTTTTGTGTGCATATATGATTCGTCGTGATTGAGTGCCATTTAGCATGTGAAAATTATGTGGCAATTAAGCCAGTTGCACTTTGAAACAATCAAGTATTTCATTATAGTCTTAAATCATGTCACATTGTCATTGACTTGTATGCCTCTTTCGCATGCGACTTAGAGTTAGATGTTTACCCTAATCACTTGTCACGTCCAACTCTTTGTCGTGTGCAAATTTCATGCCATTTGTACATTGCATAAGTGATTTTAGTACTTAATAATGCATGTTTGTGTTCTGGTTTGTTAATGATTGATGCACACATTTTCACAAACCTTAATTTTAGAGCACCGAATTGATTTCATTTGAACCCAAACCCTCCTAGGAAGTCGTAGGACATGCTTAGACCTTTCAATTGTCCTTGAGTTTTGCACAATTTGCTCATCATTAGACCCATTTTCCATTTTTTCTTAACTAAACTAGAATTCTAACCTAAGAGTAAATTTGGAACCCTATTTTTTAACCCTGTTTAGATAGCGTTTTGCTATTTTTATATCAATTTTTCAGTAGAGATTCTCGAGCCAGCCCCTTAATGCAGTTTGATTGTCACCCTTTTATCCTTATTGTGATAAAATTTCATGATTTTTATTCTTCATTTGATAGGCTAAATCTCAATTGTAATGACTTGATGTCATGCTGATTTGGCAATTTCCTGATGTGATGATGTGCATTATTAGATTTTTATAAAATTATGCTTGGCTCTTTTAAGGAAATTTTCTTCACAAAAGTTGTTTCATATCATGTTATGCATGCTGTGTAATTTTTTCAGAGGTAGATCATTAATGATTGCTATTCAATTTTGTTGATTTGATGTGTTTTGTTTGAAATATTCTTTTGTAGGCCTTTGTTGTGATTGCCTATCTAGATCTTTTAGGATAGTTTGTGCATGGAATTAGGCCATGTCATCTTTATGAAATTTGTTTCAAATCCCTTGATCTTCATTGTCAAAAGGTTTTCAATAAACGAATTGACCTTTTGATCATATCTTCCTCAATATTTATTAGAAATGCCTACCTTTGCACATCAAAATATCTTTGGTACATGTGATATTTCCAATGTCAAGTGTTTAGAATATTTCAAATACTTGATTTGACTTTTGAAATTGTCATGGTTTGCACTGTATTTAAAATGTTTGCATGTCTGTGAATGCATTTATGCGAGCCTCAGACTAACTTTAGCAATTAAACACGTTATATAGCAGAGACGACCTTTGTCTCGAAAATTTGCTTCCTTTTTCTCAAACATTTCAAACTCGTCTTTGAAGCATCATATGTATCACTCATGCATGCAATTATGTGATTCATTAGAAATGTTTGTGCATGTGATTGACACATGCTTTTGGAATAAGTGACTTGCCGATGGTTCACTTTATTGATTGATTGTTTGAGAAATAGGGCTTAAAGGCCTACCTGCATGTTTAATTCATGCCAATGCATGTGAATATTAGATGTATGTTAGGTGTAATGCTTGATACTAAGGGAAAATCTTGGAAATTCACTTAGAACATCATTCTGTAGATTTATAAGCATTATTGGCCATGTAAGAACAAAAATGATCAATATTGACTATAATTCATAAATTGAATTGGGTATGTGTCTACAGGGACCTACACATGAATTACAAAGGCCGACCCTGATGCCAAATTTGGCTTATTTTGGATTTTGCTTCACTTGTTTGATTACTCTTGATCCAATATTGTGCTTTTGACTATTTTGACGTGTATAAATGTTTCTTTCTATTGTATGTACCTACTTTAGGCTTAGGACATATTAGAATAGGACCCCGAAGATGAAGTTGATGTGAAGATGGCAGGAAGTTAATGTCCATTTCGACCATATTTTTGTATCATTTGTCCTCGACATATGTTTTGGGTTTCCTCATTTGTATAAACACCTGATGAGTTACGGGTTCCTTCCTTTTCTTTCATTTTATCTTCTTTTATTTCTTTTAAGTATTGTTAGGATTGTATGATAGATTTACCACTTTACTTGGTTTCTTACTTACCATTTTTTACTTTAAATTCAATTTCTTGCTTAGTTTTATCTTTCTTAGAAATAGAATAATGTGAAAATGACCATCCATGCATGATCACTTAGTTTAGGTTAAACGATCCCAAAAACATAAAAAGAAATGCATTGACACTTTAGGTAACACGACATATTGTTAGGTACCGAAATGGTGTTAATAGAAATATTAGTGTAACCTAAGTCCCCGAATCTAGATATCTAGTTGCGTAGAAATTGAGAAACTACTCCCAATCCTCGATTGGGTTCTCTAGCTAACCCCCAAAAAACAAAGCTAGTGGCGACTATTGTCTTATTTTCTAAGTTGTTTTAAACAACTAGATTGCTTAATAAACCAATCGTGAGGGGTATGAATCTTGGGAAAAGGTTCACTTTTATAATTTAGCATATTCAATATGGTGAAGTTAAAAGATGAAGTGATGCCATCTTTAGTAGATGTACATATTGAGCGGGCTATTATGGTTGTTAAAATACCCTTAAACTCACCTTAACGTCCAATTTCCTTTCGACCTTAAAACCATCAATCAAGGTGTGCCGCAACGTTGAGGTAGGGTTACGACACCTTCTACTATCACATGAGGTATGAGGTTGGGAGAGCTCGAGACCATGTGTGAGGGAACTCATAAAAGGTTCATCCCGAAAGGCAAGGTGATGATTTTTTTGTGAATGTGAACCATGAGGAAACTCCCATGGCTAAGTACTCCTAAATCCGACCTTTCCCTTCCCCTTTCCCCGGGGCAAAGGTGGAGGGTCGAGTCATGATAAGCTTGGCGACTCCATTAGGGAACATTTTAGACCATGGTAAGATGAAGATGATCCTGTAGCTATTTAAAAGGAGTGGCTTAGACATGAGGAATTCGAACCTTCCTCTATTGAACAACCAATCACCATGAATTTCAAAGATTCAAAAAACCCAAGGAAACCAAGATTGGGGTATGTTTTTCTCAGACAAATGTCGATAGATTAATCAGACTCCTGAAGGAATACCAGTACCATTTACTCCTGAAGGAATACTAGTACCATTTAATTTTGATATTCTACCCAAGAAACAGAAGCTCGGGAGGACAAAACTCGAGTTATCTAAGAAAATCGAGGAGGAAGTTATGAAGCTGTTGACTGGATCACCAATATAGTCCCGATCATGAAGAAGGATGGACGGGTTCGAATATGTGTCAACTATCGCGACCTAAATAAACCAAGTTCTAAGGATGACTTTTCTTTACCATATATCGATGTCTTGGTTGATAGTATCACAGGATTAGAGTAGTTCTCACTTATGGATGGATTCTTCGATTACAATCAAATCTAGATGAAGAAGAAAGATAAGACTAAAACATCTTTTATTACCCCGATTGAAGAAGTTCAAGTTGAGACTTAACCCCGTAAAATGCATCTTTGGGGCAAAGTCTAGGAAGCTCCTTGGATTTATGGAGCATCGAGATCCTTCTAAAGTGTAGGCCATATGTGACAGCCTGATTTTCAAGTCTATTTTTGATTAAATGAAATGGGCTTTTTATTGATGCGCCTATAGTTCTTTTCCTTGAGCTGATCACTTACGGGATAATTAGTCTATCAAGTGAAGTCGTTAAGAAATCTAAATGTGATCGACTTGAGAATTCAACTAGAAATCGACTACTCGACTGTGCTAACATGTAAGGGTTAATATGGCATCGTCAAAATCGATCAGAGACCGGAGATAGGTTGATTTGACAAAGGTATGTGATTAGAGTGTGAGTGATTCAACTTGATTGCAAAATTTATATCGAATGGCACTAAACCTATTTTTCTGTTGTTTCTGTACCCTATACTCGTATTTGAAACCTTGAGATTTTCACGACAACCGAGAGTCGCCAATGTGTCGAAAATGTATAATGTGGCTCGCAAATAATCGACCACGGGTCAATTGCGCTAAAATTTTTTATAAAGCTACCCGGTAGGTTGGGTCACGTTAAAATCGCGTCAGGTTAAAATTAACCATGAAATTAAATCCAATTTCAGAAATTGAAAGTTCTGTCATGTCACGATTTATTTTAGGAACGTCGACTCACCCTCCGAAGATTTTTCGGCAAACCCGAGTTTTTGGCAAAAATTCAAAGTTGGGCTATTTTGAATTGGGAAATTAAGAGGACTGTTTTTTAGCACACCTTTGGTTGCCAAGTTTGATTCATGGGTGAGGAAAATCATGGATTTTATGTGGATACATTGGCTGGAATTTTTAGGCATCAATTGGTTTGATTTGAGTTGGAATTGGATTAATTTGGAAGGAAAATGTACAAAATTTGTAGCCATGGAGGGGACAAACATTTTGGACACCTTGGGAGGCTTGTTGGAGAAGATTTGGTGTGGGAAATTGGCTGAGGATGAAGCTTGGGCTCATGGGGGTCTTATGATGATGAATTGGGATATTTTCCTTGGACTTTTGAGGTCATTTGTGGTCCCCCTTTAGTTGAGCTTTTCTTCCTCTTCCTTGCTGCTCCTTTCTCCATTGTTATTGTAGTTTGAGAGCTCAAAAACCATAGAAAGCAAGTAGGAACCAGCCAGCTGCCGTCAACCGCCCCTTGCCGTCCGTTGTGCGTCGTCGCTACCGCCCGAGCCCACTTACGTCGTCTCGCCTTCCCCTGCTCGCCCATCTACTTGTCTGCGCACCCAGGCCGTCGTCCGCGCCCTTGTTGTCATCGAGCTCACTTGGAAGCCATGCCACCGTCGCCGTCCAACTAGCCGAAGCACTGCCTAGACCCACTGTCAAGCCCTGATCCTCGAGCACGTGTCCATCTGTCGATAAACTTTTGCGACTTCCTAGAACTAGTCGCCAACCCTTTTCATTTTATTGCACATGTGGAAGCGAATAATAAATCTTTTGACAGTAACCATCTCGGGATAGAAAAGCAAGACAACAGATTTACAAAACGAAACATTCTTTTATATTCACATAGAGTCATGTATGAGGTCTATGACCAAAAGACTACAAAGACTGGCTTTCCAAAAAGAAGTGGTCTAAATTGACCTACACTTCAGATCACATCCTCTCGGCTCCAAGTTCTCCACTCGACGACCATGAAAATTGAGCCCACGACGGGGTGAGATATAAATTTCAGCGAGTTCATACTTTAAACCCCGATTATGAGGGAAATATGCTAAGAAGCGTCATAACCACAATCATACAATTATAGAGACTTACCTCGTCTCATATCCACCCTGTGGGTCAGTATAATTTATATCACAGACAACACGAGAGCATGAGCAACAAATAAGCTCCAACAACTGGAACACCACACTCAATTCTCAAACCAGCACAGGGGTCCTGATTATATGGCAAAATCGTTATGACATGTCTCATACCGTGCCACTCAATTTTGTCCCATAATCCGACCTATTCAACTCAATTAATCATGCGTTCCTAATTTTGATCTTGGCATATAGCACGGCCTAGTCTCTATTTGGCGATCTTCTGGTATTGCCAGGCATCGTCTCACCCCATTGAGTATGGCATCGTCTCCATCAGATGGCTTTCCCATTGTCTAGGGGCGTCCCATATAGGGGTTACTGTCTAGCTTAATAGCCCGGGACGAGGTTATTTTAACCAATATATGATTACTCAAGTATGGCCCAGGGCACTGTGCATTGCACTCAAATGCCTCAATTAAAATGTTGAACCTGACCTTTTCATTCGTATTAGAAATACATGGTAAAATAGTCGTGTGTGGGTACACGGTCAACTTGAATCAGAAAAATTGATATATTCCAATTTAAAATCCCACTGCTTTATATAGTATATAAAATCATTTTCGGTGTTAAAATTTGACACCCGAGATTTTCAAAATACTCAAATTTCCAATCAGCACTCAATTGGCACAATTCAACACTCAATTGTAGAAATTAACCACACCATTGCAATGAGTAGGAAATTTCAGTCATCGGCTATCCCAGTCTAATTTCTAGAAAAATAATTAATAATTAATTAATTTCGAAAATTAATTAAATAAATACTAAAAATACTAAAAATGCTAACTTAGGCTAAATAATTCTAATCTAACCACCTATTGAGCTACATAAATTATTCTAAGCCTCCTAGCTATATAACCACATACTAACTTAATTAACTAAAATCTCTAACCACCTAATTAATAAATTTAACTATCCTAATTTAACTAAATAAACTAATAATTAAACTAATTGCCCTTAAATAAATCTAAACACCCCTTAAATGTCATTAGCCTACTAAGAAGAGTTTAGAGCATAAACTCACTGGTTTAATGCAGAAACCGGTTCACCGTGATGATAGCGCGACGGTAGCCGAAACTTGAATTTTCGACGGTGTTGACAAACACTTGGGCCGAGCCAAAAAGCCTTGTAAGCCCACAAAAATTTCTAGGCTTGGGCTGAAGTTGCGGTTGGGCTTGGCTTCGCGGGCTTGGTTTCAAAATTGGGCTTCTAATGGGCTGGACCCAAGGCTGAAATTGTAGACTGGATTGCTGAAATTCACGGGCGTGGACGGCTAAATTCTTGGGCCGAAGTTGGCTGAACTTCACGTGTATTGCTGGCACAAGGAAAAGACGAAGATGCTAGGCTGCGGTTGGTCGGTCGTGGGCTTCGTTGGATTGAACTGAGCGAAGAGAGAGAGAAGCAATTGTGGGCAATGCTGGCAGTAGAGAAATGAAGTTGAGAAAGAGGAAGCAGGCCGGTGTCGTTGGCAGCTACTTCGGTGGTGGTGGCATGAGTCTTCGATGGAATGGAGCTGCACAAGGGGATGGCAGTTGGCGAGTCAAAGATGGGGAAATTCTTTGGAGTTGTTGACTTGGTAAGCAACGCCATATGAAGGTGGCATGAAGTGGCAGCAGTGAGAGAGAAGATGGGATTGATGGTGGAACAACAAGTAAGGGGCCAATGTTTGGGCTTAGCTGGCGAGGGTTGATGATGGACGTGTGGTAATGGGATTGAAGATTGATGGAGGTGTCAACGTGAAAGTGGAGAATTGAGGGATTTTGCTCGAAGGGCAGATAAGTTGAGTGTTACTGGAGAGATTGAGCTGCTTTAAGGGAACAATTGAAGACAAATGAAAAGCAAGGCAGAGCTGATGGAGTCGGTGTTGAAGGGGGAAGTAGTTGGCAAACATGATGGAGAAGCGACGGTTAAAGGGACCAAAGTCAAGAATTTATCCAACCCTTTAAAAGCTTGTCCCCCCTAATTCTTTCTAGCCTTGAATTTCCATAATTGCTCAAATTGATACCAAAATTCCTTCCCTCCTCCTTAGTTCCGAATTTCTTCAATTTAGCTTTGATTTCATCCTCAATTTCTCCGATTTGATGTCCAATTTTTGCCAAGGAAAAAGCCAACAAAATTTATATAAATTCCCATCGTCAAATAGCTCGGCTTAGAAGTCAAAATTCCCTTCAATGAGTCCATTCGAATTTCCGTTAATTTTCCGCAACGTCCAAGTTGATTTTTCGTAAAAATCTCGGAATCTCCGAAAATTCTTCAGAGGATGAGTCGACGTTCCTAAAATAGATCGTGACACGACAAAACTTTCAATTTTTGAAATCGGGTTCAAATTCGCGGTTAATTTCGATCTAACGCGATTTTAGCATGACCTAGTTTACTGGGTAGCTTTTAGGAATTTTTGATGTAATTGACCCATGATCGATTTATCTCAAGTCACAATATACATCTTCGACACATTGGCGACTCTTGGTTGTTGTGAAAATCTTGAGATTTCAAATATGGACACTGGGTACATAAATGACAGAAAAATCGGTCTAGTATCGTTTGACAAGAATTTTGCAATTAGGTGGAATCACCCACGCACTAATCACATATCTCCATTGAATCGACTTATCTCCGGTCTTTGATTGATTTTTTTACAGTGCTGTAATGACCCTTGCAGATCAACATGGCTAGTCAAATTCTCAAGTCCATTGCATTTAGATTCCTTATTTGCTTCCCCAAATAGTCCAATTATCTCATGAGTGATCAATTCAGAGAATAGCATTATCGGCGCATCGATGAAAGGCCTGATTTATTTAATTGAAGACAAAATATGAAAATTCAGATTGTCATAACTCTTCCCCTCTTATAAAAATTTCGTTCTCGAAATTTAAACCCTTACAAACTTTAAACAAAAAGGTGGGGGTACAGTCGTCTCATCGACTCTTTAGTTTCCCAAGTTGCTCATTTTATGCCGTGGTGTTGCTAGACCATTTTGACCGATGGAATGGTCTTGGTGCGCAGGACCCGCTCCTTGCAATCCATAATCTGAATCGGGCTTTTAACGTGCGACATTCTGTCGTCCATGTCCAATTCCTTGAAATTAAGCACGTGGGTCGGGTTAAGCTCATACTTCCTCAACATTGACACGTGAAAGACGTCATGCACTTGCGCCAGTCTCGGCAGCAACGCAAGATGATATGCGAGGATCTCGATTCTTTCAAGAATCTCAAATGGACCTATGTACCTCGAACTCAGTTTTCCTTTCTTGCCAAAGCGTGAAGTCCTCCTCATTGGTGACACCTTTAGAAAGACGTGATCACCAACTTGAAATTCTAATGGTTTTCGACGCTTATTTGCGTGGCTTTTCTGGCAGCTTTGAGTGGTCTTTAATATGTCCCTGATGACGGCAACCGCATCCACTGACTGTTGAATTAACTCTGGGCCTGTGATTTTCTATTGCTCGACTTCATCCTAACAAACTGGCATTTTGCACGCTCTGCCATATAACGCTTCAAAAGGAGCCATTTAAATGCTCTACTGGTAGCTATTGCTATAGGTAAACTCAACAAGAGGAAGTTATTTCTCCCAGCTTCCCTTGAAGTCCAAAATGCAAGCTCGCAGCATGTCTTCGAAGGTTTGAATCGTCCTCTTAGACTGGCCATCCGTCTGAGAATAATATGCCGTATTGTACTGCAACTTCATTCCTAAGGCACTTTGCAAGCTTTTCCAAAATGCAGCTATAAATCTCAGGTCTCGGTCTGATGTAATTATCGCTGGCACTCTATGCAGACGAACTATCTAATGCATGTACAATTCTGTGTGCCTGTCCAAATCAAGATCCTTTCGTACTGCAATGAAATGAGCCGACTTTGTTAGTCTATTGACCACTACCCAAATAGAGTCATTACCTCTCTGACTCCTTAGTAAACTCGTTACAAAGTCAATTGTGATATGTTCCCATTTCTATGCTGGGATCTCGAGAGATTGCAAAAATCCTCCCAGCTTACAGTGTTGTGCCTTTACTTGCTGACATGTTAGACACTTGGCGATATGCTTGGCGATATCTACCTTCATACCTGACCACCAATAGTGTTGACGCAAAATTTGATACATCTTGGTACTACTAGGATGAATGCTGTAACTGTTATGATGAGCTTATAATAAAATCTCTCCCTTAAGCTCTGCATCATTAGGTAAACACAATCTTCCTCGGAACCTTAGTGTTCCGTCCTCAGAAATCTGAAAGTCAGCTTTTCTTTTATCGATATCCTCTTGCAATATCTTTTGAACATTTGGATCTGTTGGCTGAAGTGCTTTGATTTTGATTTGAACATTTTGGCTCAATTCTGAGAGTGGCCATAAGATTTGAAAGGTGGTCTACCTCAAACTTGAAAATCGAATTTCTAGCCTTCTCGATCAAAGTCCATTCCTTGAGTACCATTTGTGCAACTAAGGACTTTTGACTCAGTGCATTTGTGACCTTGTTTGCTTTTCCAGGGTGATACAAGATATCACAGTCATAGTCCTTCAGGAGTTCCATCCAACGACGCTGTCTTATATTTAACTCATTTTGAGAGAATAAATACTTGAGACTTTGATGGTCTGTGAAGATCTGGAATATTTCTCCACACAAGTAATGTCTCCAAATCTTCAAAGCGAAAATAATTGTGGTGAGTTTTAAGTCATGCGTTAGGTAGTTCAGCTCGTGAGGTCTCAATTTCTGAAATTGGGTTCAAATCCACGGTTAATTTCGATTTGACGCAATTTTAGCATGACCTAGTCTACCGGGTATCTTTAGAAATTTTTTGTGCAATTGACCCGTGATCGATTTATCTCGAGTCACAATGTACATCTTTGACATATTGATGACTCTCGGTTGTTGTGAAAATCTTGAGATTTCAAATATGGACATTGAGTATAGAAATGACAGAAAAATTGATCTAGTGCCGTTCGACGAGAATTTTGCAATTAGGTGGAATCACCCACGCATTAATCACATATCTTCATCAAATTGACCTATCTTCGTTCTCTGATCGATTTTTTGACGGTGCCGTAATGACCCTTGCAGATCAACACGGTCAAGCAGTTGATTGCTAGTCGAATTCTCAAGTCCATTGCATTTAGATTCCTTAATTGCTTCATCAGAGAGTCTAGTTATCTCATGAGTAATCAGCTCAGAGAATAGCACAATCGGCAGGTCGATGAAATACCCGATTTATTTAATCGAAAACGAAATCTGAAAATTCAAGTTATCACACCAGCCATCGCTACCTAGCCGCCTGCCATGCCCCTTTCCGCCGTCCTAGCCCCTTTGGCTACTCATTCCAGCAAGCAAGTAGAAGTCAAGTCTCAACCTAAGCTGAGACTTTAAGAGGTCTCAGCCCAAGCTGAGACTTTAAGAGGCTTTTCCGAGCTAGTCCAAACCTCCCTTTGCGTCGTCGTAGACCCGAGTGTCGCTCGCCGTCACATTGCCGTCGACATGGACTCACCGGTTTGCTAATCTATTGAGTTTACTCACTAAACCTTACTTAAGAGGTTAATTATGCTTAAGGGTTAATTAGATTAGCTTAAGTATGGATTATGTGGTTAGTTTAGTATAGTTTAATTAGTGATTTAGTTGCTTAATTAGGCCAATTAGGTGGTTAGATTAGACTAGTTATGGGTTAATTGGGTTACTTGATTTATGTAGATAGGTGCATTATTTTTCTAGGCCCGTTTAGGTGGTTAAATTAGTGTTTTATGCCTAAGTCGGTATTTATTGAATTAAATTGCATTTAGTTAATTAATTTTGAAATTTATTTATTTCGAAAATTATATCGAGATAGTCGGTGGCTAGAATTTCGTGTTGATTGTCGTTGTGTAATCAGTTTATGCAATTGAATGCTAATTTGTGTAATTGAGTGGTGATTGTTAATTTTGGGTTATTATTTCAAAATTGTGAATTTTTGGTATTTAATTAGAAAATACCGGGTGTTGGTTTTTTACGCCAAAAATATTTTTAGGTACTATATTAAATAGAGGAATTTTTAGAAGGAAGAATGTCAATTTTTTGATTCAAGCTAACCGTGTACTCACACACGACTATTTTATCAGTTTTTTTAATATGACAAGTTCGTTATTTCAATAAAGGGATTCGGAATTGGATAGTTGTGTGATAGTTATGAGAACCCGTCCCCAATGTGCGTCTGGTGGACCTTGCCCCTATATGGGATGCCCCCAGACAACGGGTTATGATCGCAGTAAATTCTGGACTGATGCTCCTTCGAGATTGCCGTTTAGATGTAGATATTGCTGTGCTCAATTGGGTGAGACGATACTTGGTTACGCTAGAAGACTGTTGTGATATCCTGGATTTTTCACTTCTGGTTTCAATTAAATTTATCGGGCATTTCATTGACGCGCCTATAAGGTTGTTCTCAGAGTTGATCACTCTCGAGATAACTAGACTATCTGGGGAAACAATTATGGAATTTTAATGCAATAAACTTGAGAATTTGACCAGAAATCGGCTACTCGACCGTGCTCATCCTTAGAAGTCATTATGGCACATATATAAGTCGATTAGGAATCAGAGACAAATTGTTGCGATTGAGATGTGTGGCTAAACGTGGGCGACTCCACTAAATTGGAAAATTTTGGTCAACTAGCACTAGATTGATTTTTCTATCGTTTTAGTACTCTGTGCCCGTAATTGAATCCTCAAAATTTTCACGATAACTAAAAGTCACCAATGTGTCGAGTGGGTTAATTGTGACTCGAAGAAAATCGACTATGGGTTATTTGCACTAAAAATTTCTGAAAGCTACCCAGTAGTCTAGGTAACGCTAAAAACGTGCCAAAGTGAAATTAACCACGAAATTGAATCCGATTTCAAAAATTGAAAGTTCTATCATGTCACAAATCATTTTAGGAACGCCAACTCAGTCTCAAAAGATTTTTTTGCAAACTGAGACTTTTTGGGAAAAAGTCATCGTAAGGCCGTTTTTGTCCAAAAAAAGTCAGGGATCGTGTTTTATTTCGAAATTGAGATGCAAGTGGGATCAATTGGTGAGGAAAAATATCAATTGGATCAATGAGGTGTTAGTTGATTTTATGGAGATCGGTTTGTGATGAATTAAGCAAGAATAAGTGTCTATTTGATGAGAGAATCAAGCAAATTCGTATGCCCCCCACCACCATGACTTTTGGGCCCTCTCAAGCTTCTAGATGGAGGCAAATGGGTCTGGAAAATGCTGGTGGAAGACAGCCAAGCTTGGTGGACAAGTTGGACTTGGTCTTAGGGGAAAAATGAGGAGAAAATGAGACCAAGTGGCCCCCTCTTGCCCCCTTCTTATCCTTACTAGTCGGCAGCCTCCATTCCCCCTCCATTTGTGTCGATCGATGCTAGCAACAAGCCAGAGAAGACTAGCTAAGCAGCCCATCACCGCCGCATGCCGCCGCAGCCATTCGCCACCCTCGCGCTAGCCCATCGCTACTCCACCTTCGCCCACATGTGTCGTCCACCCCAGCTGCACCTAGCTCATCGTCCAGGCGTGCGTCGCCATCCAGCAGGCTTAGTCGGAGCCGTTCCGCCTCTGTTCAGTTGCTGTGAGCCTTTGTTGTTGGCCGGCGAGAGTCCCTACTGCTTTCGCCGGTCTTGCCTCGCCAACCAGCCTTGGTTTTCTCTCTTTTGCAGCAAAAAATAGAGTAAAAATCAGTGGTTTTCTAGCAACCTTCGAGGCCCGTTTTGAGGACGTTCCCGGCCCCAAAAGCTACGCCTGCTTTGGAATGGATCGTCCCTCGCCACGTCCCCATCATTTTGAACTGAGCGGTTCCTTAATCAAGTGAGTTTAACTCACTAATCATTGCTTAGTAGGTTAATGACGCTTAAGGGTTGTTTGGTTTAGGCTAAGCTGGATTAGGTGGTTAGTTAGATTAGATTAGTGAATTTAATTAATTGTCGATGCATGTTAGGCATATAGTTAGCGTAATTAGCGAGTAAATAGACTCTAGTTTTTATTTAACGAGTCTCGAAAATTTTCTGGGCCAATTTCGGCATATAATTAGGCATTACAGGCCTAGGTATGCATTTATTGTATTTATTAATTATTTTTCATAATTATATAATTATTTATTTATTTTTTGAAAATTAAATTGGGATAGTCGGTGACCAAAATTTTATGCAGATTGTGATAGTGTGGTTTGTTTATTTAATTGAGCTCGAATTTGCACTGATTTGGTGTGAATTATGATTTTAGGATATATTCCTAAATTTATTTAATTTCAGTATTTAATTGGAGAATAACTGAATGTTGGTTTACAACTCTAAAAATATTTTGGTGGACCTTATGAAATGGTGGAATTTATGAAAAAGAAATTATTATATTTTGGCTAAGGTTAATCGTGTACCCACGCATGGCTATTTTATTAGGTATGATAAAGGTGAAAAAGAACGTTATATTACGTCGACTCGATGACTAAGGTATGTCATATCGGAGGAAGACATTATATTATATTGACTCGGTGACTTGGTATGTCATCTTGGAGAATGCACGTGGGCTAGGTGACTAGATATGTCATCTTGAAGAATGCACGTCGGCTCGGTGACTCAATATGTCATCTTGGTGAATGCATGTGAGTTCGGTGACTAGATATGTCATCTTGGAGAATGCATATTGGCTCGATGACTCAATATGTCATCTTGGAGAATGCACGTGGGCCCGGTGACTAGGTATGTCATCTTAGAGAATGCATGTTGGCTCGATGACTCTATATGTCATATTGGAGGAAGAATAGTATGCATATCAACTCGATGACTCTATATGTCATCTTGGAGAACGAATAGTATACTATTTATTAGCCTTGAAGCTAGCTGTTCTATTTTTCAGCTTAGAGTAAGTTGTTCGCAAGGTGTGCGGACTGTATGGATAGCATTGACTGAAATGACCGGGGAATGGTCTAGTTGACATGGAATCGCCTGAGTTGATTGATCAATGGTTCGATCTGACTGATTGAAGTGATTGGTTAATGTGATTTGTGTATCTTTGAGATAGACTGACTTGCAGGAAGGAACTGAGGCCAAGGTAAGCCCTCTGACACCTTATTGTGCTTAGGCAGCCCTTATGGCGTATTTTCTTCCTAATTGAGGCTTAGGGGGTAGAACTCGCTGAGACATTGTCTCACTGGTTATTGTATAACCATTTTTAGGTCCTTAGATGGTGTTGGTGAAGGACCGGAAGCCCCAGAGTTTAAGAGGTAAAGCTCGAAGAATCAGTGATCTTATCCGGCTAGTTAGTCGTAGGACAATTCTCTTTTGTTGGGAGCCAATTCCTTTTGTAAACCTTTGTGTATAGACCTATGTGTTTATAAATAGGTATTTTTGTGAAAAATTGGTCCTACTTTCCTATCCCATTATTTTGTTGTCTAGGGATTATTTATATGCTTCCGCATGTGTATATTAAATGAATGGGCGGTGATGTGTCCTGGGACGTCGCTATTAATCGACCAGTGAGGGATGGGCACGTGCTCAGAGGATGGGGATGTGACATCCCCATTTATGTGGTATCACAGCAATGGTTTAAGGATTAGAGTGATAAGGTGCGATGGTCATAGGATAGCAGTAGGAATGACCTTTAAATTCATGCTGGTGCATGTCTGTGGTAGTTGATTGGTAGAATTGCTTGGGGTTTTTTAATTCAATCTGTTTCTAATTCGGTATGGAATTGGAAGCTGGTTTCAGTAGATAAAGCTGAGTCATGAGTGATCGGGAGCAGTGAACTCCTAGTAAAGGAACCATTAGGGCCGTGACTCGGGGTAGAACGCCAACCAGGGTCGGTACCTAAGGAGGCCGTGGTCGAGCGCTAGCTCAGGCTAGTGTGAGTGGAGTGGCACCACCTCCAATTGGTGCTGGGGTAGCAGCCCTTGGTGATCCCAGAATCGAGGGGATCATGCAGGCGCCGAAGGCCATGAGAGAGGTGATGGCACAGCAGACATAGAATCAAGCCATTGTTGTTGCTGCCATTGCTGATGCCGCACTCATTGCCGCACTTATTACCGCACTTGCCAGAGTTCAACCTAAGAACGTAGTGGTGCAGAGAGAGAGGCCGATGCACAAGCTGGTGGAGTAGTTTTTGAAGCTGAGCTCGCCAAGGTTCACGAGTACTAGACACACCAAGGCCACGTCTCTTTGGATCCAAGATTTGGAGAAAGCCTTTGCACTCTTGATGTGCACTGAAGAAGATAAGGTAACCCTGGCAGTCTATTAGTTGTAGGGCAATCCTAATACCTGGTAGAGAGCTGCCAGAGAGACCATATTCCCAGAAGGAGTGGTCCCGCCGTGGGATGCATTTCTCAGGGCACCACTACGTTGGTGTGTCTCAACGAGCAGTTTTTCTCAACGAGCACCAGAGAGCAGAATATGGAAGATTTTCGGCATCTTCGTCAAGGGACAATGACTGTTGACCAGTACGAGGTCAAATTTATGGAGCTTTCTCAGTATGATTTGAGGCTGATAAAAGATCTTGAAGAGAAAGTTCGAAGTTCAAGAATGGCCTTCGACAAGAGTTGAAACAGTCGTTAGTGCCATTCAATTTGATTGATTACTGAGAGATTTATCGTCAAGCACAGTTGCTCAAAAGAAGCCTGAACGAGCAAGTCACCTCATCTAGATCGAGATTCAGTTTGCACTGAGAAGGGATTCGCCATGGGGAAAGACCCATGACTAGAGGTAGATTCCAAATTCCACCCAACAAGAAGGGTGGAATTTGCAGGTCAGTGCCCAACAGGAATGAAGTATGTTGCTTTTGTGGAAGGCGACATGGGTCAGCCCCGTGCCAATTTAGGTCAGGTGCGTGTTTTGAGTGTGGCCAGCAGGGCCACATAGTCGAGAATTGTCCTAGATGACCAAGAGGACAACTGCAGTTGCCGCCACCGCCACCATTGGGACAGATTAGAAGGTATGCGCCTCAGAACGCACCGCAAGGAGGACCGCTCAGACCCCCAATTCAAGGCACGGTGTATGCCATCACACAAGGTCAGGTAGAGGCTGTGCTTAACGTGATTACTAATATGGTATCGTTGAACGACCATCCTACTTATGCTTTATTCGATTCAGGAGCAACCCATTCCTTTATTGCCGAGCAGTATGTTAAGTTGATAGGAGTAAGTCATGTATTGTTGGAGTTGACAGTTAGCGTATCTACACCATTGAAAGATAAAGTGATAGCTGCTTTGGGTTGTTCTAGTTGCAAGTTAGCGATTGGTGAGCGAGTGGGGAAAATAGAGTTGTTAGTCCTAGCCATGTATGACTTTGATTTGATAATTGGCATGGACTGGCTCACCAAGCAATGAGCTAAAATGGATTGTTATCGCAAGGTGATTCAGTTTGACCCATTAAAGGATGAGAGCTTCGAGTTTGTCGGGAATCAAGGAGGACCCTCAATTATCTTGATCTAGTCGCCTGAGGCAACTCGTTTGTTAGATGAGGGTTGCTAAGGTTACCTAGCAACTATTGTTGATACGACAATTGAAGAGCTGAAGATGGAAGACATTGCTGTGGTGCAAGAATTCCCAAATGTCTTTTCAAAGCAATTGTTAGGATCACCACCAGAGAGAAATTGAGTTCGTGATTGAGTTAGCACCCGAGACAGAGCCAATCTCTAATGCTCCTTATCGGATGGCGTTATGTGAGTTGAAGGAACTGAAGGTGCATATGCAAGAGCTATTGGATAAGGGATTCATTCGTCCCAGTGCATCACCTTAGGGAGCACCAGGTCTATTCGTAAAGAAGAAAGATGGTTCGTTGCGCTTATGTATCGACTATCATCAACTCAATCAGGTAACGATCAAGAACAAGTATCCACTCCTGAGGATCGATGATTTGTTGATCAGTTGCAAGGAGGGTCGATATTTTCAAAGATCAACTTGAGGACAGGATATCATCAACTGAGGATTAGGAAGGAGGACATTCCTAAGTCAGCATTTTGTACTCGGTATGATCATTACAAGTTCACAGTGATGCCATTCAGGTTGACGAATGCTCCAACTGCCTTCATGGATTTGATGAACCGTGTATTCAAAGAATATCTAGATCAGTTTGTGATCATGTTCATCGATGATACTCTGGTGTATTCGAGGAGTGATGAAGAGCAGGAGAGTCGTCTGAGATTAGTGCTACAGACGCTAAGAGTTCATCAGTTGTACACCAAGTTCAATAAGTGCAAGTTTTGGTTAACTCGCGTTACTTTCCTAGGTCACGTGATTTTAGGTGAAGGAATTTCCGTGAACCCAAGAAAAATTAAAGCCGTGATCAACTAGCCAAGACCGACTAAAGTGACAGAGGTCAAAAGTTTTTTGGGTTTGGCAGGTTATTACAGGCGGTTCATGGAAAGATTTTCAGCATTAGCGTCACCATTGACAAAACTCCTCAAGAAAGAAAAAAAAATGTGTGGACAGACAATTACGAGCGTACTTTCCAAGAGCTGAAGCAAAAGCTGACTACTACACCTATGCTGACCATTCCATCTAGTCCTGGAGGATTCGAAATCTATAGTGATGCGTCATTCAGAGGATTGGGTTGTGTGCTAATGCAACATGGCTGAGTTGTTGCATACGCCTCCCGTTAGTTGAGGCCTCATGAGAAGAATTACCCGACGCATCACTTAGAACTCGCGGCAATTATTTTCACGTTGAATATTTGGAGACACTATTTGTGTGGAGAAAGGTTCCATATCTTCACGGATCATCAAAGTCTCAAGTACCTATTCTCTCATAAAAAGTTGAATATGAGACAGTGGTGATGGATGGAATTGCTGAAAGACTACGACTGTGATATCCTACATCACCCTAAGAAGGCGAACAAGGTCGCCGATGGTTTGAGTCAAAAGTCTTCAGTTGCTCATATACTGATTAAGGAATGGAATCTAATCAAGAGGGCTCAAGATTCGGTATTCGAGTTTGAGGTAGGCCACCTTTTAAGTTTTATGGCCACCCTCAAAATTGAACCAGATGTCCAAATCAGAATCAAGCTACTTCAACCGACAGACCCAGATGTGCAAAAGATCCTTCAAGAGGACACTAAGAAAAGGAAGGCTAACTTTTGATTTCTAATGAAGGAACACTAAGATTCTGAGGACGTTTGGTTGTACCTGACGATGTGGAGCTTAGAGAGGATATTCTATCATAAGCACATCGTAGCAGTTACAGCATTCATCCTGGTAGTACCCAAATGTATCAAAATCTGTGTCAACACTATTGAAGGTTAGGTATGAAGGTGGACATCACCAAGCATGTCGCCAAGTGTTTGACATGTCAATAGGTAAAAGCTCACGGATAGTGGATTTGTTTCTGTCTTTTGTTGAATCTTTTTCATGGCTCGATAGATAATTTGATAAGCCAATGATTTTTTTTCGTGTTTCAAAATACCATTGCAAGCCGAGAGGACTCTTACAACCTCTCGAGATCCTAGAATGGAAACGGGAGCATATCACGGTGGATTTCATGACCGGCCTACCAAGGAGTCAGAGTGGAAATGATTTGATTTCGGTAGTAGTCGAAAGACTGACAAAGTCGACTCACTTCATTGCAGTTCGAAAGGACCTCAGTCTAGATAGACATGCAGAGTTGTATGTGTGTCAGGTGGTTTGTCTGCATGGAGTGCCGGTAAGGATAACCTCAGATCGAGACCCAAGATTTACCGCTACCTTTTGGAAGAGCTTGTAGAGTGCCTTAGGTACGAAGCTGCAGTACAATACGATATATCATCCTCAAACGGATGGCCAGTCCGAGAGGACAATTCAGACTCTCGAGGACATGTTGCGAGCTTATGTGCTAGATTTTAAAGGAAGTTGGGAAAAATAACTTCATCTGATGGAATTTGTCTACAACAATAGTTATCAGCGGAGCATTCAGATGGCTCCTTTTGAAGCGTTGTATGGCAGATCGTACAAAACACCGGTATGTTGGGATGAAGCTGGGAAAAGGAAGATCACAAGCCTAGCGTTGGTTCAGTGGTCAGTGGATGCTGTTGTAGTGATCATGAACAGATTAACGACTACTCAGAGCAAGCAAAAAAGTTATGCAGATAAGCGCTATAGATCTTTGGAATTTCAAGTTGGTGATCACATTTTTTTAAGGTGTCACCAGTGATGGGAACTTCGCACTTTGGTAAGAAAGGAAAACTGAGTCTAATGTATGTAGATCCATTTGAAATTCTTGAGAGAATTGCGACCCTAGCGTATCTTCTTACGTTGCCGCCGAGATTGGTGTAAGTACACGACGTCTTTCACGTGTTAATGTTGAGGAAGTATGAACCTGACCCGATCCATGTGCTTAATTTCGAAGAATTGGACGTGGACAACCATGTGTCGTACATTGAAAGCCCAGTTCAGATAGTAGACAAAAAAGAGCGAGTTTTGCGTACAAAGACCATTTCGTTGGTCAAAGGGGTCTGGCAACACCACGGTACTGAAGGAGCAACATGAGAGACTAAAGAGTCGATGAGACGTTTGTAGCCCCACCTTTTTGCTTAAGTATTGTAACAATTTAAATTTTGAGAACGAAATTTTTATCAGAGGAGAAGAATTGTGACATCTTGAATTTTTCACTTCCACTTTCAATTAAATTAATCAGGTATTTCATCGACACGCCTATAGGGTTGTTCTCAAAACTAATCACTCTCAAGATAACTAGACTATCTGGGGAAACCATTAGGGAGTTTTTAATGCAATAGACTTGAGAATTTGACTAAGAATCAGCTACTTGACCATGCTCATCCATAGAGGTCATTACGGCATAAATTGGAAAATTCTCATCGACTGGTACTAGACTGATTTTTCTATCGTTTTGGTATCCTATATCCGTAATTGAATTTTCGAGATTTTCACGACAACCGAGAGTCACCAATGTGTCGAGTGGGTTCATTGTGACTCGAAGAAAATTGATCACGGGTCATTTGTACTAAAAATTTCTAAAAGCTACCTGGTAGCATAAGTAACATTAAAAACGCATCAGAGTGAAATTAACCGCGAAATTGAATCCGATTTCAGAAATTGAAAGTTCAGTCTTGTCACCAATCATTTTAGGAACGTTGACTCAGTCTCAGAAGATTTTTCTGCAAATCGAGACTTTTTGGGAAAAAGTCGTCGTAGGACCGTTTTTGTCCAGAAAAAGTTAGGAACCATTTTTTATCGCGAAATTGGGATGCAAGCAGGATCAATTGGTGAGGAAAAATACTAATTGGATTAATGAGGTGTCGGTTGATTTTATGGAGACCGATTTGTGATGAATTAAGCAAGAATAAGTGCCCATTTGATGAGAGAATCAAGCAAATTCGTATGCCCCCCACCACCATGACTTTTAGACACTCTCAAGCTTCTAGATGGGGGCAAATGGGTCTGGAAAATGCTGGTGGATGACAGCCAAGCTTGGTGGACAAGTTGGACTTGGTCTTGGGGGACAAATAAGGAGAAAATGAGACAAAGTGGCCCCCCTTGCCCCCTCCTTATCCTTACTGATCGGCAGCCTCCATTCCCCCTCCATTTGTGTTGATCGACGCCACTAGCAAGCCAAAAAAGATAGCCTGTCACTACTGCACGCCGCCGCAGCCGTTCGCTGCCCCTGTACCAGCCCGTCGCTGCTTCGCCTTCGCTCGCGCATGCCGTCCGCCTAAGCCGCACCCAACTCATCGTCCAACCATGCGCCGCCATCCGGCAAGCTCAGCCAAAGCTATTTCGCCTTCATTCAACCGCCGTGAGCCCTCGCCATTGGCCGCCAAGAGTCCCTGCTGCCTTCGCCAGTCTTGCCTCGCCAACTAGCTCTCGTTTTCTCTCTTTTGCAGCCCAAAACAAAGCAGAAATCAATGGGTTTCTAGCAACCTCTGAGGCCCGTTTTGAGGACGTTCCCAGCCCCGAAGGCTAGGCCCGCTTTGGAATGAATCGTCCTCCGCCGCATCCTCATCGTTTTGAATTGAGCGGTTTGTTAATCAAGTGAGTTTAACTTACTAATCCTCGCTTAGTAGGTTAATTATACTTAAAGGTTGTTTGGTTTAGGCTAAGCTGAATTAGGTGGTTAGTTAGATTAAATTAGTGAATTTAATTAATTGCCGGTGTATGTTAGGTGGATAGTTAGTGTAATTAGCGAGTAAATAGACTCTAGTATTTATTTAACGAGTCTTAGAAATTTTCCGAGTCCATTCCAGCATATATTTAGGCATGACGGTCCTAAATATACATTTATTGCATTTATTAATTATTTTTCGTAATTAATTAATTAATTAATTATTTTCCATAAATTAGACTGGGATGGTCGGAGACTGGAATTTTATGTTGATTGTGATGGTGTGGTTTGTTTATTGGGATAAGTGTTCCAAAAGTCCTACAACTTGTCACGAAAATGCATTTCAGTCATAAAACTTGCAAAAAGTGCATTTAAGTCCTAAAACTTGTCAAATTGTTTCAAACAAGTCCTAAGATCAACGCCGTTAGCCTTTTCCATTAAAAATGCTGACGTGGCATTTTAAATAATTTTTTATTTTCCAGGTGTATTTTTTAATTAATTTTTTATCCATTTAAAAAAAATTAGATTTAAAAACTAAAAAAATTAAATTTATTCTTATCTTATTTTCAACAAAAACTAAAAAGAAAAGTTAAAAAAATTATTTTTAAAATTGTTAAAAAAAATTAGCGCGGCTCTTCTCCCCCGCCAACACCGCCGCCGCCGCCCATCGCCGGAGGGGTCGGGCGACGGTCCTCGGCCCTGGGTGGGGGTGGCCGGGCCTTGCCTACCACAGGCGAGGGCTGGCGACCGTCGCCTGCCCTAGGCGAGGCCTCGTCGGCCCTCTCCTAGGGCCGGCGAGGCCCGACGACCCTCGCCAAGGGCCGGTGACCATCGCTTGGCCCCTTCGGCGATGGGCGGCGACGGCAGCGTTAGCGGGGGGGGGGGGGGGGGGGAGGAGCCGCTCTTTTTTTTTAAATAAAATATTTAACTTTTTGAAATTTTTTGTAAAAATAAGATAAAATGAATAAATTTGATTTTTTTAGTTTTTAAATCTAATTTTTTAAAAATAATTTAAAAAATTCACGTGGAAAATAAAAAATTATTTAAAATGTCACGTCAGCATATTTAACAAAAAAGGCTAACGGCGTCGATCTTATGACTCGTTTGAAATAATTTGACAAGTTTTAGGACTTAAATGCACTTTTTGCAAGTTTTAGGACTGAAATGCATTTTCGTGACAAGTTATAGGATTTCTGGAATACTTATCCCATGTTTATTTAATTGAGCTCGAATTTGCACCGATTTGGTGTGAATTGTGATTTTAAGATATATTCATAAATTTATTTAATTTTAGTATTTAATTGGAGAATAACCAAGCATCGGTTTACAACACCAAAAATTTTGTTGTGGACCTTATGAAATTGTGAGATTTATGGAAAATAAATTATTATTTTTTGGCTAAGGCCAATCGTGTACCCACACACGGCTATTTTATCAGGTATGATAAAAGGTGAGAAATGACGTTATATTACGTCGGCTCAATGACTAAGTATATCATCTTGGAGAATGCATGTGAGCTCGGTGACTAGATATGTCATCTTGGAGAATGCACGTTGGCTCGGTGACTAGATATGTCATCTTGGAGAATGCATGTTAGCTCAGTGACTCAATGTCATCTTGGAGAATGCACGTGGGCTCGTTGACTAAGTATGTCATATTGGAGAATGCACGTTGACTCGGTGACTCTATTTGTCATCTTGGAGAAAGAATAGTATGCATATCGGCTCGGTGACTCTACATGTCATCTTGGAGAACGAATAGTATACTATTTATTAGCCGAGAGGCTAGTTGCTATCTATTTTTCAGCTTAGAATAAGCTGTCTGCAAGGTGTTCGAATTGTATGGATAGTATTGATTGAAATGACTGGGGAATGGTCTAGTTGACATGGAATCGACTAAGTCGATTGATCGATGGTTCGATTTGACTAATTGAAGTGATTGCTTAATGTGATTTGTGTATCTTTGAGATAGACTAATTTGTAGGAAGGAACCGAGGCCAAGGTAAGCCCTCTAACGCCTAATTGTGCTTAGGCAGCCCCTAGGGCGTATTTTATTCTTAATCAAATCTTAGAGGGTAGAACTCGTTGACACATTGTCTCACTAGTTATTGTATAACCATTTTCAGTTCCTTGGATGGTGTTGGTGAAGGACTGGAAACCCCGAAGTTTAAGAGGTGAAGCTTGAAGAATTGGCGATCTTGTCCGACTTGTTAGTTATAGGATAATTCTCTTTTGTTGGGAACTGATCCCTTTTTGTAAACCTTTGTGTATAGACCCGTGTGTTTATAACAAAGTATTTTGTGAAATATTGATCCTACTTTCCTATCACATTGTTTTATTGTCTGGGGATCATTTATATGCTTCCGCATGCATATATTAAATGAATGGGTCGGCGATGCGTCCTGAGACGTCGCTATTAATCGACCAGTGAGGGATGGGCACGTGCTCTGAGAATTGGGGCGTGACAACTGCCGAATGTTGAGTAAGTCGTGCCCGTTGGGCTATGATAAAATTGGAACGCATGAATGAGTGTTTTAACCACGCCTAATTATGAGACAAAATTGTGTGGCACGGTATGGAACGTATCATAATGGCCTTAAAATTGGGACCTCTGTAGTTGTTTGAGATATGAGTAGTGGCGTTCCAATTGATTGAGTAGTATCACTGCATATATTTGTTATATGATCAGTACTGACGTGCAGGGAAGAACTAAGACAATGTGAGTCTTCTATGATATGTGATTAGACTGTCTCTAGGCATATTTCCTTCCTAATTGGGGTTTAGGGGGTGAACTTGCAAAGACGTTATCTTAGCTCGTTGTGGGCTTAACCTTTATAGGTTCGTAGATAGAGACTCCTCCGGTTCATTTTGGGCAGTTGAGGGGATTTAGCGAGCAGAGTACCGATGTCCCTATCCTCGGGAGTCCCTAGCTCCATGAGATCATCATGACCACTATCTGGGTTGATGAGAGCCTACCAGAGAGGGTACCTCATCGATTCAGGGTGTGGTTTCGCCATGGGCGGAATGGGGTATGAGAAGGTCCCCTGCAGGGTTTCGATATCCCCACCGTTGCGGTCAACGCCGTTGTGGGCGAGGGGGTAGCTAACCCACCTGACCGTGTCGTGGAAGACTCAGAATCCCCGGAGGTCTCGGTTGAGGAGTCTTGTGCCTAGATGGCTTAGTCGTTCTTCTTTTCTTTATGAACCCTGTTGATAGACTAGCTTGTATATAAATTCAGTTTGTTTATAAAAGGGTGTTTTGTTTGTGAATTTGTTGTCCTGCTTTTCTATCCCATATTTGTGTTGTCGGTGGATTGTTTATTATATGCTTCCGCATGTGCATTAAAATGAATGGGTTGGTGACGCGTCCTGGGATGTTGCAATTTTATCGACTACCGAGAGATGCGCGCGCGCTTGAGGTTTAGGGCGTGACGCCATATGTGACCTAAAACCTCCTTGCACTATCAAGGAAGTTCGAAGTTTATTGGGAAGACTGAATTATGTAGCAATCTCGCAATTATCAGAAACTGTGAAGTCATTCTTTAAGTTGTTGAAGAAAAATGCCAAAGTCATTTAGGACAAAGAATGCTAGAAGTTCTTTGAAAAACTCAAGTGATATCTTTTGCAACCCCTTGTATTGGTACCATCTACTCAAGGCATACCTTTAATCTTGTATCTCACCATCCATGATGACTCTTTAGGAACTACGTTGGCGCAAAAAAAAGGCCCAAAGATGGGATAAAGCACACTATATACTACTTTAGTAAGAAATTCAATGCCTTCGAGGTTTGATAGCTCGAGGTGGAGAAGACATAAGTAGCCTTGAATGGGTATTATATCAATTAAGGCAATACACTCTTCACCACCGCATTTCATTGGCAACTAAGAATGGCCCAATTAAGTATTTTTTGGAGAAGCTTGCACTGGTTGAAAGGTTCACCAAATGGCAAAAACTACTTTCTAAGTTTGATATTCAAAGCATGGCACAAAAGTCTATCAAAGATCAAGCCATAACCGATATGCTAGCCAAAAATCCCGAGAAGTTTGATGACTAGGATGAAGTCGATAAATAGACCCACCTAGTCTCACACAACAAGTGGACTATGTATTTTGAATGGTGCTGTCAACCTTTCAGGTTCTAGCACTAGGGTAGTTATTGAAAATGCTAGTATATATACCTAGAGAGGGAGTGAATAGGCGTGAAAATAGATTTTGCGAAATGCAGTAAAAATACTTTTACTTGTAAACTGAGTCTGATGAACAACAGACTTTGAAAAGGAATTCAGACTTTAACAACTATTTCGAAACACAGAAAAATATCTCAATGGGAAAAATAAAAGAGTTCAAGGAAGAGAAAGTGAGCACAAGGAATTATAGTGGTTTGGCTTAGATTAAGCCTACGTCTACTCTCCACACTGACAACCTTCTAGTTGGTTTTCACTATGAATTGAAAGAGAATATTATAGCCTTATGATCTCAACTTTTCAGTGAAAAGATTCTACTGCTCTCACAATGTCACTCTCTAGATATTCTCTTTTCTTTGAATATAATTTGAGCACTATAAGAGGAAGAATAAGTGATTTGGAAACTTCAGACTTTGGAATTCTTCTTTCACGTACACCTTCGAATGACTTGAAAAACCTCCTTAAATACTCCTCTATGCATTTTCAACCGTTGGCACTTTACAGAGGAATTCTTCCAATCAACCTGTTGGACAGAATCAATTAAGGAGATCTCGAGTCATTTGAAGATTAAGTTGAAAGTCCATCAATTATAGTCACCCATACAATTAGGATCTTAGATTCCATAAGTATATTCTTTCCAAATAAGCTTGCCTTCCGAAATGATTTGCTGCTTCAAAATTAATTCCAATAAATATAACAAATATGGCAGGTGATGTTCCAAACCAGAAAGCCTGATATATCCTATTCGTATGGAAGCTTTGACGAAAGAAAAATAATCCTAAGTCTGATTATATCTTCGTTCTTCTTTTGCGTTCAGCTTGGGTCTTCGTCAAAGTGGGGTAGACTTCTAATGTAAGATAGACTTTGAGAGAATTATATAGAAGTCTCGTATTCTTCATAATAGAACTAGAGAAGTTTTGCTAGCTTCAAAACCTGATAGGAGTTTTCTCCAACAGTTATAATATCCCCAATTGGCCAACATTACTTGGTGGCAACGAAATTAGTATTTCCTTGCACCAATAATATTTTTTAATATAAAGCTTGTATCCTTAGTCTACAGTTGACCATTGATACTGTTGACACCTAATTTATCCTTCCAAATACATATTAAAAAAATAAAAATACATATTAAAAAAATAAAAATATATATATTTTAAAAAGCTGAGAGAGGTCGGGTCAGGCTAAATTTGACCTCGGCCCGGCCCGCCTCCCTTTCTTTTCCCCTCACGCAGCCCAAGCCTTTTCCCCCTCGTGGCCTAAGCCTTCCCCACACGTGGCCCAGCCTCTTTTCCCCTTTCAACCGGACCTCGCATCCCAACCAGCCTTCCTCCTCCTGCCCTTCACACACAAACCTATAGCCAAAGGAAAAAGTAAAGCGGCAGAGCAAAGGTTAGAGCAGCACAGCAGAGCAGGAGCAAAGAGCAAGAGCAAAACAAGAGTAGAGCAAAATGAGAGAAAAGAGAACAAAAGGGTGAGGAGGGGAACAAAAGGAGGCAACTAGAGAGAGAGAAGAGAGAATCAAGAAGGGACCGAGGAATGGAAGAGAGGGGGAGAGGAGTCTTTGGGCCATCGCTACCGCCACCGACGTGTCCCCGAGATGCCCTACTGCCGCTGGTGAGCCACCCGACTAACGCCGACCACCGCCGACTACCGCCGTCTCCTCGAAACCTAGGTAGGCATTTCACCAAGCACTTGGTGTGCATATGTTCTCTCGAGCTAGGCAGAGCTCCCTCGACCGTTTCGAGCAAGCTTCGGCCCACCATCCCTCCTCGCTGTGTTTCCAGTCGTCTCGGCACGCCTCATTAGCCCCCTAAATCCGCACTCGGGTCTCAACCGAGCCAAAAACTTCCCAAATCCGCAGCACACTCCACCTCTTTGCTATAATGACCCCACTCGAAACAGCCTTATTTTCCCCCCTTCGTGTGAAGCTTTAGCCAAGTCAGCTAACAACAGGGGTGGCGTCACTGACTAGCGAAGCTTGCTACGTTGCCTAACAGGGATGGCACCCTACTACCACTAGAGAAGCCCTCGCCCGCCGTCACGGCATCCTTGGTCGCCACTAAGCAGTCGCGACTAGAGTATGCAAGCCGAGTTGGGCCAAATTACAAATTTGGCCCACTTGGCCCTCTTCGCATGGGCCTATCAAGGGAGTCCTCTTGCAAAAGGATCGGGCCCCCTAATTGGGCCTAATCCAGCCGCACGAAGGCTTGACCAAAGCTAGTTAGGCCAAGCCCCTTACAGGCGGGCTGACTGGCCCACCCCTAAGTGGGTCAAACCTAAGCAAGTCTAACCGACCTGCCCCAATCGGGTCGAACCCAATTCGATCGGACCGTACCAAACCTGGGTCTAGTCAAATTGAACCCGACCTGGCCTGGTTGAAAAAAAATAAATTATTTTTCCGAAAAATATATATATTTTAAAAAAATTAAAAAATTAAAAAAATTTCAAAAATCTAAAAAATGCAAGATTTGGTTGGGAATTACCATGTCTTGCTTTCTTAATGTAATTAGGCCTTTATTCGCTCGTAGATTAATTATGTCGCTTGTTTAATTTTCATATTTAATTATGTTTAATTGTACATGCTTAACTTTACTGCAATTAGGATCTTTGTAGCTACAATTATTATTTTAATGATTGCGCACCCGCATGATCACCTTGCATGTTAGTAGATATGTGTAAAATCAATCCAAACTGCTTGATAAAAATATTTTATTTTAAAATGAACAAGATTAGGTATCGAAATAGCACTAATTTGTCAATTAGTGTAATCAAGTCCCCAACCCAAGATTCTCTGGTTGCATAGGAAATGAGGCAAACTCACATGCCTCACTTGGTTTCTAGCTGACCCCAATAGGCTAGTGGCAACTTCTTATTGTGAAATTCTTAAGAATATCCCCACGTCGCATGAGGTATGGGTTTGGGAGAGCCCGTGCCTAATTATGGGCCTTAGCTTCATCCTTTAGGCAATACTCCTAAACCTATTCCCTTCCCCGAGGGGTAGGTCATGACAGATATGAAAGTCAAAAGACTAAAGTCTATGGTGATTCCGCACTCATCATCCTCCAGACGGAAGGTGAATGGCAAACTCGAGATGCGAAGCTAATTCCTTACTCGAGATGCGAAGCTAATTACTATTACAAAATCAATTTGCTGACGATTTGATGATCTTATCATCAATGTTGCAAGCAACTGATGGCTTAAGCGTTGATCCATTATCCTGAAGAAGCCTACTTATTGCATGCTGATCTAAGAAGGTAAGTTTCCCTAAGAAAGTCAAGCCAATGATAAAAAATACTTGATTAAATTGACATCCAAATTCTTCCTTAGTGGAGGAGCCCTTTATAAGAGATCTTTCGACTTAGTCTTGCTGAAGTGTGTAGATGTGCAAGAGGCCAAATTATTGAAGAGAGAGATACATGAAAGAGAGTATGGCTTTCATATGAATGGTCATCTCCTAGCAAGAAAAATCATGAGACTAGGTTACTATTAGTTAACCATGGAAGCCGATTCCATTCAACATGTGAGGTGTTGTTATTAATGTCAAGTCTGCGGAGACAAGATCAACGCCTCTCCTAATAAGCTACATCAAATGTCTGAGTCATGGCCTTTCTTGATGCTGGGTATTGACATCATCAAACCAATTAATCCCGAGGCGTTGAATGGACATCGCTTCATCCCGTGGCCATCAATTACTTCACCAAATGGATTGAAGCCAGTTCCTATGCTTATGTTACTACAAAACGCATGGCAAAGTTCATTCGTCATGATCTCATCACTCAATATGGAGCTCCTGAGGCTATCATCATAGACAATAGATTGAATGTGAATAACAAAATGGTGGATGAACTACTCAAGGAGTTTGATATTTGCCAATTGAATTCCTTTCTTTAACACCCATAAATGAACAGAGCTATGGAGGCAGCCAACAACAACATCAAGAAGATCTTGGCCAAGACGGTTGAAAACTATCGTGACTGGCATGATTGATTGCCATATGCTTTGATGGCTTACCAAACTTCAATCCGTACTTCAATTGAGGCAACACCATTCTCATTGGTATATGAAATGGAAGCCATATTACTCGTAAAAGTGGAGATTCCTTCACTAAGGGTCCTTTCTTAGGTCAAGCTTTCTAAAACTGAATGGATTCAATAAAGGTTTGAACAACTCAACATGATTGATGACAAAAGGCTGAAAGCCCTATCTCATGGACAAAGCTAACAAAGACGAGTAGCAAGGTCATTCAATCGCAAGGTCCAACCCAGACACTTTGAGATTAATGTTCTCGTTTTAAGGAAGGTCCTCCCTATCAGCCCAGACCCTCGTGGGAAGTTCACCCTGAACTACAAAGGTTCATATGATGTAAAGAAGGTGCTAGCTAATGGAGCACTGATTCTCGTAGAAACGGATGGCTAAGAGCTGCCAAAGTCTGTAAATGCTGTCAAGAAATACTATATTTGAATAAAGTGAAAGGACTTTGAGTTGCTTTTGGATTGAATTCGAGCTGTTGAGGATATTTACATCATGTATATCATGCATACATGTTGCATTTGCATGTTTGTTCATTTTGAATGTATCGAAGGATCTACAAAGAAGATTCGTGTATCCTCGGCAGATTGACTTGAAGAGAATTAAATTCCAAAGTTCAAGTACTTTTCTTAGGACCTAGGAAAAGTTCGGTCAATTAGAACACCCGAGTAGTGAACCTCTCTTGGCGGACAAAATCAGTTTTGTCCAAAAAAATTTCAACCCTGTTTCCAAAATCTTCTCTAGAAGAGTTAAGGGAACATATCTTTTGAAAAATATTCTTTATATCTTAATTCACCATGGAGAGGAATTTATCCAATTGATGTTTGGAAAAACTCAAAAAGAATTGTTAAATATACCAAATGGTAGTGTCTAAGATGATGAGAGGTAAACTTTTGACCAAACATGTCTTTATACATACTTTGAGAGAATTGAGTGAAAGGAACCTTGTCTCAGGGCATAAGATTCATTTACAGTGAATACATGGATCGAAATGATAAAAGTATTTCTTCCTCAATCCCAATACTATTAATATCCCTTTCAAGCCACTTTAAGTTAAATAAGGAGCATTTCCAAAATAACCCTGTCATGAATAACCTATCATGAATAACCTTACATTAGGGCAAAATAGGGGGTTTTGGTTGGAAAGTATAGAGCAAAAGATCAAGAAAGATTTTATTGCCTTCACTAGAATTAATCTTCTTATGTTGGCTTCCGGTGAATCTTATGGAAGCCTAATGCATCTCAAAATGATGCAGAGCATCCCTTTCATTATCCAAACACAATTACCCTTTGCTTAGCCAATTCGAGTTTTATACAATTCTTTTTGAAACCCAAAGTGATGATTATCTCCCTATACTGGGGTAAAGCATGTGATTTACTAACAAAACTAAGAACGTTGGTGACGTTTGTAGAACCACTCAAGAGTTCTAGATACTCAAAAGAGAATGAAAATTAGGGGGCATAAAAAGTAATGTGCCTGGTAAAAGTAAGGCCGATGCCCATAAAAATTCATTGCAAGAAAAAGCAAGATCAACCATCATGCAAAAGACCGCACACTAGGAAAAACAAAAGATGCTTTGCTAAGCATGTATCGTAAGTAATGTCACTAGAGAAAAGAGAGCAAAGCTCTCATATTTCAATACAAAATAGTTTATTGGACTCTCGAGATAAGTCAAATTTTAAGAGTCATGACATTCTAAAAGTTGTGTGATGGTAATGATGTCAAGATAATCACTCACTTTTATACCCTTTATATCCAAAAATTTTAAGCCTTCCAAACCTCACCTGAATGAACATTATAACCCTTATTCAAAGTCTCTTCCGATTGAAATGGTTCGAGTTGAAATGAAAATTTCACATAGGAGCTACCGTTAGAAAGAGTGGAAGTAATCCTATATTATCTTATCTTTTAGGTTCTTGATTTGTAAACCTCATGAAGATACAGATTGATTATTCTTTTCTTGGCCTCAAAAAAAGCATTCTTTGGTTAAGCCCATGACTAAGCCTATATTACAGTCCCTTCAAAGACCTTTTGATCAACGAATTTGTATTCACGGTGAACGTTTCCAAAAACCTTAGACACAGGATACGTTAAACCCCTCCATTGAGAATTGAATAGCTTTCCCACATCAAAGGTTGGGAACAAAAGTCTTTTTTGAGAGCCAATGTTAAAAATCACTTTGATTAGGTTATTTCTAATTTGACATATTTGATCTAATGCTTAGATGGTTAATCAAATTTCATTTTATTAAAATCCTCTCCGAAGGAATTTAATGATTGGTATCATTTACCAAGACATATTTGAATGATTTCGCAAGATTAGCCTTCAAGCAATCTCGAAATTCTTTTTCAAAATGTATGTTCCCTAGTGAATCGGTTTTTGGCTAGCCTAAACCATACTCCTTTGTCTCCAATTTTTGGTTAGCCCAAACCATACCTTCGGTTTTTGGTCATCCTAAACTATACCTTTTGTCTTAGGTTTTTAGTCATCGTAAACCATAATCCTTTGTCTCCAATTTTTGGTCAACCCAAAACATATCCCTTAAATTCCAAGCAAACCTTAAAACTCGTCATTTAGGTTCTTGGAAAATCTTAAACTTCATCCCTTAGGTTCCTAGGAAACCACAAACCTTAACTTGAGGTTCTAGGATATCCTCATAAACCTTGATTCTAAGCTCTAAGTTATCCTTAAATCTTGTCGTTAGATTAGTAGTTATCTTTAAACCATTCCCCTCCCTTAATCATTCAATTTCCTTCATTCCATTCTACGTAAGAGATGGAGAGAAAGAACCCAATAAGCGAAAGGTAAGTATCCAGGTACGTCTCTGATTAAATGTCATTTCTTTTTTGTTATTTTCTTTTTCCCAAAATGAAGTCAATTAAAAATTGTAGGTATCAATTTATCTTTTAGTGGAACCTCTATGAACTCCTACTCAAAAAGGGCAATTGTTGAGTCCGAATTTTTGGTTGACGAGTCAAAAAGGTAAAAAAAATCGAGATTTGGGTTTCCGATCACGACGGAGCCATTTCTTGACCAAAAAGTGTCGTTTTTCTTTTCTTTCTTTTGCATTGTTGTTTTTAAGCAATTTCTAGTTCATTTTCTAGAAAAAAACCTAAAGTTTAAATGATTGACTTTCAAATTGGCTTTTTGGTCAACCATTTAATCAAAAGTCAACTTGAGGTTAAAATTTGACTTTTCACCCCAAAAGATGTCAATTAGCCTTATTTTCACTATTCTCAAATTAATTTTCCAAAATTCAAAGATTTGGCTCAAAAATATCCTTTTAGAAAAAGTCAACTGAAGGGTTACTAACAAAAAAAAAAAACTAAAGGGTTGATTTTTAGTTAAACATTTAACCAAAAAAAATTTTAAAAAAAAAAAACTCAAAACCTTCCTTTTAGTGTCAATTTGATTTGCGTGTCGAAAATTTTGCAATATCCGATTAAAAATCTTATTTTCTAAATTTTTCAGTTTTAGGTTCTAAATTGACTAAAAACAAAATTATTTTCGTTTTAGCCATAATTAGGTGTTCCTTTTACGACATTTAGTCTAGGGACTATTCTTAATGCTCTCATTCATTTAATTTCACAAATTATCATGTCGAAAAGTAAGTTGTCATTTTAAGCCCTAATTAGAAGGCCAAAATTGATTCTTCATGATTCACGAATGGACAATAATTTTCTATTCATTTTCTTAAGATATGTCCACATCCATGGTTCATTTTGATAAATTCACTTTAGAACTTTCCGATTCGAGGGATTTCATTCTCTTGAATGTAAGAAAATCGAGCTATCATACTTTAATGGAAGAAATTTAAATTGACCCATTCAAAACTATGGTTCAATCTCATGAATCTAAATCCAATTTTAATATTAGACCTTGATTCATTTTTTGCATAAGTTTGGCACTTTAATCCAAAATTAATTTAAATTCATTAGGTGATCATACACATAGGTAACTAATTAAATAAATTCATGCAATATTAATTGAATTCAATTTTAATTGATTTGCAATTTTAGCCATAAAATTGCAAAATTGCTCATTTTAGCCCTTAAGGCTATATTTCATATACCCATGGTTTTGGTCCATTATTTTTCATAATAATCACTCAATTAAGTCAATAGAGAGTCCATAAATTGCATTAATGGAGTTTAGTTGGTTTAATTGAATCAAAATCAAACAATTTCTCCTCAAATCGTGCAAGCTTTCTCTTAAATTTGGTCATTGATTGCATAAATTTTGAACCCACAAAGACCACACAAGCTAGAACTAGCAAGAACTAGCCAAAACTAATCAAGAATTGATTAAGGACCGGTCAAACTGGCATGAACCAATCTGATTGGTTCAACTAGTTGCAATCGGGGTATGCCGGTTCGGCCCCTTGCCAGTTGGTTCTGGATCTCTAGCGACCGATTTCGGGCTCCTCACCTTGTCAATTTTACCCATATGCCATTACATTTTCACGATTTTGTGAATTAGCCCATTAATTTTGGAAATTTGTGATTTAGCCCCTAATTAGGCCCTTAAGTGCAATTCTCGTTTAAATCTAAATTTTCACAAATTGGACCCATCTAATCGGTCTCCCAAAATTCTTAATGATGTTTAGCATTTTAAACATTTAATTGGCCATTAGATCAAGATTTTGACTGTTGAATCAAACCGACAGCCAGGATCGGCCGATTTAGGATTAATATAAAAGGTTTTTCCCTCTAAATTTTGAGGGGGGGCCATTTGCTGCAGAATATTATTACTAATATAGATTTTTCTCTCTCTCCCCTCTTCTTGCCATTTCCCTCTCTTTTTCTCCCTCTATCTCACACGTGCATGCCTCCTCTTGCCACGCCGATCACTATTTGCCGGAGCCCTTGTCGGCGGTGTCCTTACTCCGGCAGCCTCCTCTAACATCTCTCTTGCATTGTCGCAAGCTTAGGTCACCGATTGAGCAGCTGGAGCCTCCCATCTAGCCTTCCTTCCCTCACAGCTCACAGACCAATGATCAGACCGATCTTGAGCTTTGACCGATCCGATCATCGATCTGTGATCTTCCACTGTTCTTCTTTAGCCAATTCCTTCCTCAAATTGTTCATGAGTCTTTGAAGAATGTAGTCCAACTAATTGGCTACCAAAAAGTCCCTAAACTACTGGATCTCCTGTTGGCGTTCAAACTAAACCAAGCCGGGCCGACCTACTTCGGTAGCCCAAACCGGCGATCACTGGTGACCTTTGGAGGTACTAATCACCTCCAATCAAACCCTTGACCTCACCGTGGCTAGAGTTTTGCCAATCGGCCACCAGAAAACCTTCGACAGCCCTCTCTTTGATCGGCGCTTGAAGAACAGTCCATCCTTGGACCAGTTTTGGTCGTGATTGAACCAGTGTTCCAACCGCCTCCTTGGTTGCCCGTGGTGGTTCGGTTTGGTCGTTGGAGGTCTGTTCGTGTTCTTGTGATGATCATTTCGCCCGACCGTGGATCGAAATCAATGAAAACGCAAAGGTTAGTCTCTAAAACTCTAATCCAATGAAACGAGGTCGGCGTATCTGACCGGAGCTAGGATTCACAATCAAATCTATAAAATATATTTAGATCTAAAGATTATTTGATCGTTTGATGATTTGCTGAGGTTGAAGGTTAATTGAGGATGAGTTCATGATTGATTGAATGATTTTATACTAATCTACAATTATTGTGCATTTGTGATGTGGTTGACGTTTGGCCTAAAACAAGGCTTTAGATTACCTTATTTGATCTTGAGACCCTCTAAGCTTAGAAAGTACTTTCTGAGACCTTCGATCTAATAGGTTGCAAAGCCCGAATGAGCGACTTTTGACCCTTGAAAAACACCTCGCAATCTGCTTAATTCTCTAGTTTTTGTGGTTGAATTTTGGTTTTGTTTTGTGTCCGACTTTAGAATTTTCTATTTTTATGATGATTTCTATGATTGATTTTTGAAAAAAAAAATTCTTTGTGAGATTTGTTTCAAATTGTCTCTTGTATAATATTTTTTTTCTGGATTTTTCGGATAAGTTTTGGTAGGTCAAAACCGCCTAGATCTGAGCATAGGTTAATCTACCCAACATTAATTTGAGATGCGTTTTGGTGAAACTGAGTATATAGATGAGATCATTTGGCCTTAGAATCTTCATGAAGATTGAAATACACATTGTGTATGTTCCAACGGTGTATGATTCACATGAGTTCGTTGCCATTTGGTATGTCAATTGCATGTTTAAACTCATGTAGGTTCTGTTGCAATTACGATGTTTAGTGCATGTTTAAACCCATGTAGGTTCTGTTGCAATTACGATGTTTAGTAACACATGCCTTTTTTTCCATTTTCATAACGATTTGTGTGATCATAATTAGGCTTTCATGTCTAATGAAAAATGCTTGCCATTATGCATTCTGTATGTCAAATTTTTCGTTAGATTTTTGTACATTCCTTGGTATCAAAATCAAGCATGTTCTGTAGTTTTAAGGTTAGATTAATGTCTTACCATGCATGCACTTTCACATACTCGTTTGGATCTCTTAGAGATCAAATCTTATGTCGATGCCTATTAAAGTATGCATTACAAACTTCATGTGCATATATGACCAAATTACACTTTATATGTGCATATAAAGTGTAATGTAATTTGGCATGTGAAAATCATACTGCAATTAGGCTAGTTACACTTTGAAATCATCAAGTATGTCATTATAGTCTTAAATCATGTTGCAATGTCATTGACTTGTATGACTCTTTCGCATGTCGACTTAGGGTTAGATGTTTACTCTAATCATTTATCACATCCAATTCTTTGTCGTGTACGAATTTCATGTTGTTTGTACATTGCATAAGTGGTTTTAGGACTTAATAATGCATGCTTGTGTTCTGGTTTGTTAATATTTGATGCGCACACTTTCATAAACCTCAACTTTAGAGCACCGAATTCACTTCGATTGAATCCGAACCCTTCTAGGAAGTTGTAAGGCATGCTTAGAACTTTCAAGTGTCGCTGGTTTCGTGTAATTTACTAGTTGTTAGAATTTTCCATTTTTCTTAAACTAGACTAGAATTCTAACCTATGAGTAAATTCGGAACCGCTTTCAGACTTTTACTATTTTTATACCAATTTTTTAGTAAGGATTGAATTGGACCCTTAACAAAGTATGATTACCACCATTTTATCTTCATTATGATGAAATTTCATGATTTTTATACTTCATTTGATAGAGTAAATCTCAATTGTATGACCTGATATCCTACTAATTTGGCAATTTCCTGATGTAATGATATATATTATTAGAATTTTATAAAATCATGCTTAGTTCTTTTAAGGAAATTTTCTTCACGAAAGTTGTTTCATATCATGTAATGCATGCCGTGTAATTTTCTCAGAGGTAGATCATCAATGGGTGCCATTTAATTTTGCTGATTTGATGTGCTTTGTTTGAAATATTCTGTTGTAGGCCTTTGTTGTGATTGCCTATCTAGATCTTTTAGGATAGTTTGTACATGGAATTAATACATGTCATCTTAATGAAATTTGTTTCAAATCCCTTAATCTTTATTGTTAAAATTTTTTCAATAAAATAATTAACCTTTCGATCATATCTTCCTCAATATTGATTAGAAACGTTCATTTTTGCACATTAAAATGTCTTTGGTATGTATGATGTTTTCAATGTCCAATGTTTAGAATCTTTCAAATACTTGATGTGACTTTGGAAATGGTCGAGGTTTGACCTGCATTTAAAAGGTCTCCAATGTCTATGCGAGCCTTAGACTAACCTTGGCAATTAAATGCATTCCATAGCTGAGACATTTATTTGTCTCAAAAACCTCAGTTTTCATTATCAATGGTTTAAAACTCATATTTGAAACATCACATATACCACTCATGCATAAAAGATGTCATTCATTAGAAATGCTTGTGTTTGTGATTGAGCATACCTTTGGAATAAGTGATCCACCTACGGTCCCCTCAACTTACTGATTAGTTGAAAAATAAGGCCTAAAAGGCCTGCTTGTATGTTTAATTCATGCCAATGCATGTGGATTTTAGATGTATGTTAGGTACGATACCTGATATCGTGAGGTAACTCTCAGGAATTCATTTAGAACATCTTTTTAGGGACTTATAAGCGTTATAGGCCATGCGAGAACATAAATGCTCTATAAGTCATACAATGAATTGGGCAAGCGTCTAGAGAGATCTACGCATGAATTGCAAAGGCCAACCCCGAGGCCCTGTTTGTTCATTTGCTATGTATGACATTGTATTCTTGATTATTAGGTATTGTTCATGTGCTTTTAACTACTTTTGATGTGTATGAGTGTTTCTTTCCATTGTATGTACCTCGCCCTAGTTCTTAGATTAGAATTACATTAGGACCTTATAGACAGAGCTGACACGAAGATGGTCGAAAGTCAATGTCCGTTTCAACCTTATTTTTGTACCATTTGTCCTCGACATATGTCTTGGGTTTCCTAAGTTGTATAAACACCCAATGAGTTTAGGGTTCTTTATTTCTATTTCCTTTTATTTCTTTTAAGCTTTTAGGATTACATGATAGATTTACCACTTTACTTGGTTGTTTACTTACCATTTTATACTTTAAATTCAATTTCTTGCTTTCTTTTATCTTTCTTAGAAATGGAATAACACGAAAATGACCATCCACACATAATTCTTAGAAATGGAATAACATGAAAATGACCATCCACACATAATCACTTAGTTTAGGTTAAAAGATCCCGAAAACGTTATAAAAAAAGAAAAGAAAAAGAAATGCATCGACATCTTAGGTAACACAACATACTGTTAGGTAAAGTTATTCTCCAAGGGTTGTAGCCTTGCAAACACCATGCATCTTCTAGCTCATTCCCTCTCTTCTAGCTTTCTCCTCTCTTTGGGAAAACTAGAATACTAAAGATTGAAATAGCATGTCTACTATTTCAACCTTTATCTCTATTTTATTAAGATTCATGGGTTAGAGATTCCCACTCAGAAAAGGATTTCAACATTCCTTATCCTGAAAGAAAGAGTTTGATCCTCTTTGAGATGAAATGCAGCAATGTCCTATAATCAAACTAGGTGCAAGGTCAATGATTTAACTCAAGGCTTAAGGCATAAAGGCTATTCTTCCTTCTTCTTAATAGCATTGGTCACGCCCTCGCTCTAAAGAGGCAGCTTGATGGCAACTATCCTACTCTGTCTGAAAGAAATAGAATGGAATTGGTGTGGTTTGCTAGCAACCCTCAGCCGCGTGCTTCCTCCCCCCCCCCCCCCCCCCTTTTTAATTTGAATTTTTTATAATTTAATTTAATTAATTTTTATATTCAAATTCAAATTCACACAAAAACAACGTCGTTTTTGCGTTTTTCTTTGCCGAGTCAACTCTCCGGCAAGTCACATAGGCGAGCAAAACTGATAAAATTTGCCACATATGATTTTCGGCAAGGTTTGCCAGAGGTGGCACTTAAGTGTCTCTCCGTGTCAAGTTTTGACACTTGGCTGTACTTTTTTCCTGATTTTATTATATTTCCTTGAACACCGACGATTTTTGCCCACTCTTTAACTTGGATTTTATCTTTGTTTTCTCCTTTGCCCGATCCACGGATACCCACAAGTTCTAGTGTTCTATCTTGGTTGCATTTTATCTAACATTGAGACTATCTCTCAAGGGGGAGTTGAAGTCAGTTGTGGAGATCTATTCCTCTCAATATTGCACTAAGCAACTCGGGCTGTCTAAGGCATTCCGATCGCTACCCCCTACTCTATGGACTTCCCTTTTAATGAGAAGCATCACTTCACAGTAACCAAGTCATCCAACCCTTTTGTTTATAGTCGCATGGTCACTCACAAGGCATTTTGTGGTTATATGATCAAGCCATTTAGTCCTGCTCTGGGTGTTTTCAAAATTTTTATCAATTGGTGGAGGAACTATTGAAACTGCCTATTTGTTAATGACTTTGATACCATTCTCGATAAGGTTACCTCCAAAAACCTCTTTGTCAATGCTGTTGGGCCTTCATCAAGGCTATCTTCTCCGCCACCACATGGGGCACCAAAAAGGGCTTTAGATCCAAGTACTGCCATTATTCTTATCTTAGTGACTTTGGATGAAGTTTCACCAAATTCAAACTATAAAAGGCTCTATAAAATTAGAAAATAGCGAAAGTCGAGCAGTTTATAAAAACTAGAAATCTAAGTCAGAACTTAAGAAACAAAAGGTGGTAACAAGTCTATGGAGGATGAAGTTGTGCCCTACTAAGTCTTGAGTCAAGAAGTATCAATCGTTGGATAACCTTGTCCTCCAAGCCTCTAGGTAGGGGATTAATGACCCTAATCTAATAGGGACACATAAGCCCTAAAGTCATTATCTCCATTAATAGCCTTGGATCTTGTCCATTATGAAGTCCAAAACCTAGTTATCTTGCTCTCCAAGGAATTTCATTAGGTGTGTGTGACTCATCCCTATAGTAATGTGCTAGAAGCCATAGAACATCAATGGCTTCAAGGGGCAAGACCATTTCTTACCACTTGGCTAGATGAGTCAATGCGTCATTAAATTACTAGCTTCCAAAGGCATTTAATGCTTCATAGAAAAGAAGCTAAATTGAAGGCCGTCTCATTAGATGGGAATTATTCGAGTTTAACCGCAATTGACTACCTTATTTGGTCCAAGGTTTGTGCCTGAGCCATGATAAGATGAAGTTGGACGCAACCGAGCTTAATTAGCGGAATCAAATTTGGATTTCTCCTTTACTGTGTAAAGGGGCTCTCGGATGGGTCCAAGGGCCAGTCCTTAGGCTAGTCGACCAATCCTATGGCCAGTCCTATGGGCAGTCCTAGGGCCAGTGCAAGGTCTTAAGCCACAATTGATTGCCAATCTGAAGCTGATCCACATTAAGTTTATTCAATCCATCATTAATTCTTGGTTGTTATGTAATAGTGTGGGATAGATCACTCCGCCTTAACACATGGTCGCATTGAATCGATTCATGATCGTTTATGACTGATATAATGACCATGTGGAATCACCTATAGCCGATACAATGACCATGCAAAATCGATCCATAACCGTCCATTAATCGATCAATGATGGTGCATGATCATCTGATGACCAATCTTTATGGTAGAATAACCTATCCATGATTGAACACTCTATTTGAGTATAACCAAACCTTTGGTCGCCTATTCCTAAATAGGCTAATCGGTTCATAATTGACCTCGAGTCGACTTATGGCCTAGTCTTGACATTAGCGTACTGATCCTTGGCTTGCTAATCAGAATCAAAGCAAGAGTCAAAATCGAGGATGTTACAGTGATGGTGCGTGATCGTCACACGATCAATCCTTATGGTCGAGTAATTGATCCATGGTCAAAAACTCTATTCGAATATAATCGGCCTTTCTTGATTGGGCTAATTGGTCTATAACTGACCCTTGGATTGATTCATGGCCTATTCCCATCATCGGTGTACCTAATCAAGCCGGTCACAACTGATTAGGATCAGTCCGATCGGCCTGATTGGTTTCTGGTAAGAAATTTTGGCTGGTCACTGGCGGTCGGTGACCACCACAGTCCAGCCTAAAGTCTAGTCGACTTTCCCATGCCCCTCTCGCACAAAATTTACAAAAATGCCCTTGGTGGATTATCAAAATGCCCTTAGGTGCCATGTCACTAATCCTAATCATTAGGATTAAGCCAATTAGGAGACATGTTTAGTTACTAAGCATCTAATCTCAGCCATTCATCAATAATTAATCCTAACCATACATCTTGACATATCATTTATCCATGAGATCAATTTTAAACCAATAGGATTAAGCATTGAATTTGACCCATCGGATCAATCCAATGTCCCAAATTTGATCTTGAGGGAAAGTATAAGTTTGATTTTCCCTCTCTTTCTCTCTCTCTCCCCCTCCCGCCAATTCCTTCTTGGCCGACTCATCCTCCCCACTGTCCCAACGCCCATTCAGCATCCCTCCAGTGTTTTGACCACCGCAAAACATCCTCCACCATCGTCACAAGCTTCATCACCCGTCCTCCTCACTGGAGAGCTTCAATCAACACTGCTCTCCTCTCAGTCTCAAAGACCGGCGAGTACGCCAGTAAGTCCTACAACGTTTCGACGACCATTTCTAGTGGTCCGGCAACCTCCTCAACCTCCCTAGACCATGCAATCATGATGCTCAGCCAGTCCTCGAGCTATCTACTACTTGAATTTGACTTGATTTTAGCTGATCACTTCCTAAATTCTTAATTTCTTTTGATTGATTCTAGTTTCACGACTTCACATTTAGATCTAACTTGAAGTTCAATTATATAATCTAGATCTTCAAGGAGCTATTCCGGTCAATCCTCAAAGCTCATAGGTGGCCGGCCTAGCTTGTTTGAGCTTTGAAGAATAATTGTAGCAAGGTAATCTCTCTTAAATCGTGGATTCAATGAAGCGAGGTTACAATAGGTAACCGTGGTTAGGATTCGTACTTAAGTTACGATTTGTGTTCATATGATCTATATGAATATTTGAAAATGATCATTGATTTGTTTGATGAAGTTTGATGATGATATTAGAGCTTAATGATGCTTTGTTGATGTTTCCAGAAATTCAAAATTCTCATCCGACTAGTCTTATTGAGGACCAAAAATGAGCTAGTACATGTGGTTTTTTGACTTTGATACTTTCATGAGATTTAAACTAGATCCGATGAGCTTTTCAAAGACATATCATATACCTGATTTGAGTGTCATTTGCCTTGTCAAAAATTCATCATAATATCGTGGTTTGATTTTGGAAAATCATAGCTAGTTTTGGTCTGACTTGATAAGCATCTTGAAATGAGCTGGAAAGTGATCTCGTTCAATGTTAACGTCTTCATATGAGTCAAAGATGATTTTACTAGCTTTTCAATTCATACTTCATTTGCTTTGTTGATTGCTTGTCACAGCTTCATTGTTAATTTTGAATTTTGGATGTTTTGTTGCAATATCATGGTAACTGACCTATTTAGTTTGACGATTTTTCATGAATTTTTGTATAATGATTTCCGATTTGATGTCTTAATGAAAATTGATCATGATGTTTGATTATAGATCATATAAAAATTCCGTGAAATTTACAGGTCACTTAGGTTAGGTTAATCACTTGTTAATCCTTCATAATCTGTAAAGTCCTGTTTTAGATTGGACCTCTTTGCTAAATGTCTTCATCTGAGCTGGAAAATGATTTTAATTGTGTTCATAGCCTTCTAAGGATTCATAGAAGATCTCATGAGATTTCTTTTAACACTTAGTTTTCATGATTTGGTCATCATTTACTAGGTATAATGATTTTTACAATACCGAACTAGAATTTGAAAATGATTAGTGTTCTGTTTGTATGCTCTATTTCAGTGACCTTTACTATTTGCCATTCCTAAGATTTTTTTAGGCTAAATTCTTAAAGTGTTGCCTTAATGAAATTTGGTCATTCAATTCAGATCTATATCATATAAAAATTTCGTGATAATTGAAACTCATTTGCTTAGGCCGATCGCTCATCCTCGTAATTTTACACTGATTCTTCAATTTTTATAAAATAATGTGTTGTGAATCTGGAATTGGTTTCTTCATTTAATGTTGCTCTTTACATCCTTGTAAACGACATATAAAATTTGCATGAGTATCGGACATCATTAGGATGGGTCAATCATGTTTAAACTGAACATACTTGTTGTTGAGATTTGTCTGCCTTGAATGACATATGCCTATATTATGATTTTTATAAGTTCATGCGAATAGAAATGGTCTTAGATCTTCATGAAAGTGGTAGCACATTGTATGACCTATGTTGTATAGAAATTTTAGATCAAGTGAGTTACTTTTGGATGATGTAAATGACTGTGAACCAGATATGTCTACTTTTGTGATGTTCTATTTCCAAAATGATGTGCTTGAATTCTTTGATTTCTAGAAATCCAAGCATGATGTATCTGATTAAAAATTTTCATGAGATTTGTTTGGATATGTTCAACTTCATTGTAAAAAATTTCCAGAAAATAAAAACTTGATTTGCTATTTTTTTTTTTAACTTTCTCAAAGTTGCAGGGCTTGCTGCAATTCATTTTCCAGAAATGATTTTTGTGAACTATTTGAGTATAATAAATTCATATAGTCCAAATCTCTGAATGCATGCTTCATGAAAGTTTTAAAAGGCATTTCAATCTTTGATTTGGCATTAGTTTCGTTAAGTTTGAAGTTCTTTAGGGTATTCAAAAGGAAGCTTAATTAGTGTGCTGTTAATTCTACACCCAAGTCCTCTTTGATCCCTTAAAAGTATTTCATAACTTTAATAAAGTTAATAACCTTTTCCTGAAAATATTCAAAACCGAAAGTTTTAGAGCTTTCCTTTGATATTAAGTTTTTTGGAATCGAGTCATATTCAATGGTTCAAAGGACCCGATCAGTATGCCAATATTATTCACACCCAGGTTCTAAAATTTATTTCTCAAGGAAAACAAATTTGTCTCCAAATTCCAAGAAATTTAATATCTTTGTTTAGTATTACTTGCAATTTGAAAATTTCCTTTTAAGGACTTGATTGCAATTTTTTTCAAACTTTTGTCCTCAATTGCAATTTGTCCAAACTTTTGTCCTCGATTGTAATTTCTCATAATTCGTGTTCTACTGATCTTTGAGAAGTTTAAACTATTTGGTTTTTTTTCCTTTAAGATCTCATTGTGTGCATACTTAAGTGAGTGTATTTGCCGTGATCGTGAAAGCAACCCATTTCAGTTTACTTTTGTTGGTTGTTTGATTGAGAATCAAGATCTTACGACCTAAGGGCATGATTTTACATTCCTTTTGCATGTGTTTGTTAGATGAATAGTTTAGGATCGATGCATGGACACAGGATAAACTAAAGGAATACACCTAGACCCAAAATCTAGAAGTCTCTCAATCTTGATTGCGGCTTATGAATGTAAGAGATGGCCAATGTATCGATGACTAAATTAATCACATATATTGACATCTAATTTTTAGCCAACGTGTTGATAAATGTAGAAAACTCAAGATTAGGATTTCCAATCATGACGGAGCCCGTTTCTTGAACAAAAAGTATCGTTTTCATTTTTTTTTTCTTTTTATTCTCACTGTTAAGCAATTTCTCATTCATTTTTATCAAAAACCCAAAAAGTCAAATTATTGACCTTTGAGTTGACTTTTGAGTTAATGTTTTTTGGTCAACTTTTTGACCAAAGTCAACCATAGGTCAAAAGTTGGTTTTTTACACAAAAAGATTACAGTCCTAATGTCACGTCTCGAACCTCGAGCGCATGCACATCTCTTGATAATCGATAGAAATTTTGCGATGTTCCTAGGACTTGTCGCCGACCCTTCAGTTTTATTGCACATGCAAAAGTGATTTAACTAATCCCCTGACAATAACAAACATGGGATAGAAAAGCAGGACAACTAGTTTTAAACCAAACACACTTTCATAAACACCTTAGGTTCTTATACAAAAGGTCTATCTCAAAAAGAACTACTAAGCCACCTATGCTCCTAACCCTTCTTCAAGCTACGGTTTCTTCACACTAGGGACCTGAAAATGGTTATATAATAACCAATGAGATATAAATCTCAACGAGTCTTCCCCCTAGTCCCCTAATTAGGCACCAACTCAACTCGGGGTATCTCTTCAGAACCACCCCCACAAACAAACCACAAATTAATAACCAACAATCAATAGTCGGTTCGCATGCAACCTTATATGGTATGCCATATCCTGTACGTTATAACTCAGCACAATACACACAATGCACATGGCCATTAGATGATGCAGTTCATTAATCACATACGAGTCGCATCACACGCGATCTCACCTGGCCATTGCCACACCTTACACGTTATCGATTCATATGTGCGTGTCATAAACAATGTGCTCAACTTATGCATGACCAAAATCAACAATGCAATGATTCTCATGCGTTCTTGCACATTAGTGTGTCACCTAAACCGCATCAATCCATCTCACGCGTCCCGATTATAAAGTAAAATCGTTATGACACATCACATACCATGCCACACAATTTTACCCCATAATAAGGTGCAATGAACTCAACTCTCAAGCGTTTCAAACTCAATAACAGACTAAAGGCTCTAGAAATGACCCCCACGAAGTCTCATCATTGTGCGATACTTAGTCCTTGACCACCTATAGCAATAGTACAAGGCTCTAGAGGTAACTCACACAAGTGTCAATATCGTGTAGTACTTAGTTCTTGACTATGCAGGACAGTATTGCAAGGCTCTAGAGGTAATTCCCATGCGATTCAAGTTGTCATGTAACAATTAGCCCTTGACTACAATAAGCAATAGTACAAAACTCTAGAGGTGACCCACACAAAGTCTCATCTTCATGTAATACTTAGTCATTTACCATGCATGACACTACTGCAAGGCTCTAGAAATAGTTCTCATGCGACTCAAGTCGTCATGTAACACTTAGCACTTGAATACAATAAGCAATAGTATAAGGCTCTAGAGGTGACTCACACGAAATCTCATCTTCGTGTAGTACTTAGTCCTTTACTTGCTCAAAACCTCTTCGAATCTCGCAACACACAATGCTTGCATATACAAATTTCAAATCGTTTTCTCCTAAAGACGATCCATTTTGGTGTCCCTTGGACAAATTGTTTTTCCCATTTTTGTGAAAATCACTCAATTCATGCGGATGCCCATGCATTTACACATCCATTCACTTCATAGGATTAAAGCACATGAATTTAGACAACTTTTCGCATTATGTATGAACAGTGCATGTGAACAGTGCGCGTGAACAATGCACATGAATAGTATTTTGTGAATAGTATCGCGTGAATAGTAAATTTTCAGTTAATAGATAATAAATTAAATTCATAAATTAAACCCGACATTAATTAAAGAAAACAATCAATCAATTAAAGCTAAACATACCTAATTAAGCACATAAACCACATTTAGCACATAAAGCGAGATTAAGCTAAAATAATCTAATCCATCCATCTAACCACCTATCTTAGGGCTAATACAACTTAATTAAATCCCCTAAACTAGAATTAACACTAACTAAACCAACCCTAAGCAAGTTTAGGCACTAATCAAATGATTATAAGCTAAACTCACCTGTTAAACGAGCCGGAGACACGAACATGATGGCAACAATGGTGGCTACGCTCGGGAACCTCAACCACAGTGATCCAAGGTAGTCCTAAGCTCAAAATAGCAACCACAGCTCAAACTCCCACTAAAACTCCCAAAAACTAGACTGCCGGAGGAGAAATGAAGATGCACAGCTAATAGGAGCTCCAGTAATCGGCGGCACCTGGGGGTCAAAGGGGACTTGCTGGTGGCTAGGCTAGGTGGAGGAAGGGTTGGAATGGGAGAAAATGGTGGAAATCACGAAACAGGTGGAACCGGGCGAGCTCTAGGCGGTCCGGCAAGCAGCGGCTTCTCGCCGGCGGACGGGTTGGCCGGCGGCTTCGTTCGGCGAGTGGCCGGGCTCGTCTATACGTTCTAGGCCTTTTGAAGACAATGGTGGGTGGAGCATGGGCTGATTCTCACAGGAAGGCAACAAACAACTCAAGTTTTCACAAGAAAGTCAGTTGGAGCAAAACAGGACCAGACAATCAGACTACCGCTAGCTTATGGCTGGCCGGTAGATCATCCAGCGGCTTCGACCGGCGAACAGCCAAGTCAGGGCAAACGGTCTGGGTGTCCTAAGCATAGTGATGGGTGGCACGAGAGCTGATTCGCACAGGAAGCCAACAATCAACTCTTGTTTTTGAAGGAAGGTCTGCTAGAGAAGAAGGAAGAAGAAAGGGAAAACGAGGAGAGAGAGAGGTCGATCGAGAGAGGGCCGAAGGAGGGGAGAGAGAGAGTGATGTGAAGGCTGTTGCACTCTTTTAGAAGGCCATAAAGCAAGCCCTAAATCCCCATGCAAGATGACCTCTTCTTCTCTCTCTTCCTTTGCCTTTATCCAAATGCTTTTAACAATTTGGTCATTTCCACCTTGCACCATTTCCCAATCTACCCTTGGGCTGAAATTGTTGGATGGGCCTAAGAAATGGGCTAGGCCATAAATAGAAATGGGCTTGGGAATTGATTGGGCTCAAATGGACTTAAGGCTAGGCAATGGGCTTGTAAGAAGAAATAGTTTATTGGGCCCAATGGGCTCAATTGCTTGCCTTGGGCCCACCATGGTGGTTGTCCCACCTTGGGCCTAAGGCCCACACTGGCTTTGCTCGGCCCACGTCCTCTCAGGTTTGACTGCTCAGTCTGTAAGGTCTTTTTTCCCCACACTCGGCTTGCCTAACACTACTAACTGTCAAAGTAGCATCATCCAAAGTCTGTCCCGGATGTTCCCGATAATTCAAAGTCTAATCTTGGATTCTCATGCCATGTCAATTTCACCCTAATGCCATTCTGGGTACAACTGACAGGCAGCTTTGAGGATTCACGCGTAACCGACTCGTACCAAACCACGTTCAAGATATCTCGACACATGAACATCTTTGATTACATGAAATTGCAGAGGATAGATTCTTATTTCAAAGTACACGATTACTGAGGATCGACCTTGGGTCGTTCGAGGGCTCAATAACAATAAAAGGAATCACCTGTTGTTCCATTATGTTCTGTCCGTGAATCAACTTCTAGTCGTCCTTGAAATTGGCCTGCCTATCTACAGGATTGTTCTCACGCAAGTCTCACGGTCAAGTCGTTTTCCTAGGTCAAGTTCTTTAGTCGTACAATTTTGCCCCTCATTAGCCTTTCCCTTCTTGGTCAGTATCTTAAGAGTGATCAATTCTAAGTGAGATCAACCAACAACGCATTGACGAAATTCACATTCATTATCCCACAGAGGGCTTGAATTTCAGGATGTCATACCTAATTTCACTTTAGTGAAGTTAATCGAAAATTACAAAGATTTGACCAAAAAATCAACTCCTTAGGAAAAGTCAACTAAATTGTTGACTTTTGATCAAACCTTTAACTAAAAAAATTAAAAAACACAAAAATCCACAAAATCATTTTATTTTTCTCTCAATTTAACTTTAGCACTGAAAATTTTGTAAAAATCGATTAAGAACCTTATTTTCCGATTTTTTTGGTTTTACGTTCAAAATCGGCCAATAATAGAATTATTTTCATTATAGTCATAATTAGGATTAATTCATTTTATGACATTTGATCTAAAAATCATTTCCCATTCACTCGTTCAGCCAATTTCGAGATCGGTCATGTCGAAATATGGATTATCATTTTTAGCCTAATTAAGTACACATCAATTTTACATGATTTGCAAACAGACACTTCCATTCCATTCATTTTTGTGAGATAAGTCCGAATCCGAATCCATTTTGGGAAATTCATACGGGAATTTCTCAATTTGAAGAATCTACCATTTTTATACGTAAGAAAACCAAGCTAATTAACTCCAATCGATGAAATTTGAGTTGATCAAATTCACCATTGAATCTCGGTTTAATTTGAACATAAGAGTCATGCCATCAATTTAAAGTCAATTTGGATGTAATGATTACCCTAGGTATGGGCAATTAATCCAATAGATATCTTGCAATATTAATTTAATTCATTTTTAATTAATTTGCAAGTTTGAGAAAGAAATTACATAAAATTGTCCAACTTAGCTTATAAAGTCCAATAACATGTTCCCATAAGGTAAGTCCAATTTTTGTCATGTTAATTGAGAAATTAAGCTAATAGAAAGTTGTCGGATTGCGTTTATATGCTTTATTTGGCTTAATTTCTTCAAAATAGGATAATTTGTCTTTCACTTGGATTGTTTTTCATTAAATTTGACAAGATTTCCTTTCAGTTTAGTCCTTAAGGGACTAAATTACATAGAATTCAAAAGCCCAAGGACTAAACCACCTAAAGACTAGCTGAACCAGTCGAATTGGTGTAAATCGATTCGACCGGTCCCATCGGCCACGGGCCCTCTGCCAGTTGGCTCTTGGTGGTTGGTGACCACCCATGGGCATCTCATCGTATGTATTTCTTTCTTATGCCCTTCAATGTTTCATATTTAGCATAAATGCCCCGAGTTTATAAAATTATGAAATTGCCCCTAACTAGGCGTTATAGCAAACTCAATTTAAATTTCCAATTTCAACACATCAACACCATCCGGATCATTACATGTCCCATTTTAATCTTGATTAACCTCTAAATGGATTAATAGATTTTTTGATCAAATTTTAGCTGTTGGATCGAATAGACGGCTAAGATTCAATTTAGAAGGGGAGTATATATGACATTTTCCCTCTGAAACTTAGGGGTGATCTCATTTGCTAAAGTTTCAGATCTAAAAATCACAAAAAAGCTCTAAAATCTCTCTCTCTCTCTCTCTCTCTCTCTCTCTCTCTCTCTCTCTCTCTCTCTCTCTCTCTCTCTCTCTCTCTCTCCCTTGCGTGTGATCGACCCTCGCTGGCTCAAACCTAGAGCTGGCAAAATGGGCCATAAACCCATATTATGACTCATTTTTAGTTAAATTGGTCATATATGGATCAAATGAAAGTTAAAAATGGGTTACAAATGGGTCTGAGAAAGTAAAACACAAAAAAGAAATGGGTCTAAATGGGTTATTAGGAAACCCACTTTAAATCCATGGCATTTTTTAACTTTATAAAAATGTTTTTTTTATAAAAATCAAAATTATAATTATTTTTCATATTTCAATTTTTTTTTTCTTGTTTCTTTCTTTTTCTTCCTTCCTTAGCCGGCGGCTCGCCACCAGCAACAAGCCAGGCGAGGCTCGAGCTCACAAGCAAGTCACCAACAATCAACGAGATCGAGCCCCGCCCGACGCCGGCGAGCTCGAGTCTCCCAAGATCCGGCGAGGCTCTAGCCTACCGGATCTAGCGAGACTCAAGCTCGTAGGCATCGGGTGGGGCTCGATCTCACCGATCTGGCGAGGCCGAGGCCCCACCTGATGCTAGCGAGCTTGAGTCTTGCCAGATCCAGTGAGGCTCGAGCTCGCCGGCATCTGGCAAGATCGAGCCTTGCCGGATTGAAGGAGGCTCGAGCTCGCCAGTGTCGAGCGGGGCCTCGAACTTGCCGAATTGCGAGATCAAGCCCCGCCCAATGCTGGTGAGCTCAATTTCACGTGTGGCTGGTTGCCGACCATCGTCGTGGTTGGCGGCCAACTGAAGAAGAAGAAAAAAGAAAAGAGAAAAAGGAAAAATAATTATTAAAATTAAAAATTATATTTAAAAATGTGATTTGGTAGCTTTATCATTCATCCTAAAGTTGTAAGACTTTCTGAAATCTTTATTTCTCGATTCGGTTTTCAACTCATGCAAAGTTTTAATAGTTCGTGTGATACTCATTTAAAAGTCATTTGGCATTTCTCAACTGGTGATTTGCCATGATCTTATCGAACCATTGATTCATGTTTAGGATATCTGTGATGCTTGACCAGTTGTGCTTCAAATGCATTCGAGCTTGCCTTGACAACTAGATGTAATTCTTGATTTGATAAAACTATATCCTTACTTGACGTTTTCTCAAACCATGATTTGATGTGACCTTCATTGAAGTAATGGTTTATGTTTAGAATGTCTGCAATGCTTGATCAATTGTGCCCATGACGCACCCGAGCTTGCCTTGACAGCTATACATCTTCCATGACTCGGTGAAGTTATCCCCCATTTTTATCAAATTATTTTTTTACGACATATTCCTTTGCCCAATGAATGTAAAATAGTTTTGGGTATCACATGGATTGCATATCAATTGTCTCGTCTATGTTGAATATATGTGTCGCATGAGCATATCCAGTGGCGCATGTGTTTGAACAAGTGATTCTTTGTAGGTTCACTAATTTATTTGCATTAATTGAGAATAAGGTCATATGACATGCACGCATCCTTTCTTATATACTTCGCATGTGATTTTTAAATGTATGAGGTGCAATGCATGATCAAATGGTTTCCCTTGGAATGTCATATAGAACTTGACCTAGGAACCTTATAGTTTTAGTCATCATGCGTGAATAAAAATGATGGCTAATAGCTATATGTCACATTAAAATAAATTGGGTAGGCATCCTAGGCAAGTTGGTGTGTGAATTCAAAGGCCGACCTCGAGGCCATTCATGATTGCTTGATTTCTTTTGCTTGAGTTTTGATCTGTAGTATCATATTTGTGGATTGCCATGGATTGTTTGTTTTTATACTTTTCATATTGGCTTTAGCATTGGATTAGAATTAGGATAGGCCCATGAAGGTGGCGATTCCGAAGACATGAAGACAACAAATGGTCAACATCCAATCCAACCTCTCATTTGTACTATTCATTTCCCGACATGTGTCTCAAGTTGTTTTTGGCATTGTATAAACACCCAACGAGTTGCGGGTTTCCTTATTGTCTTTCTTAGAATTGTGTAGGCCCTATCTATATTGCACTTTCATTATTTTTGGGTGTTTACTTACCCAAACCGTAATTTCAATTACTTGATTGATTTGCTTTCTTTCATTTAGTACAGAGTTGAATGTCATGAAATGAACCATCCATGCATGATCACTTTTGTCTCTTAAATTTGCATGAAAATGTGAAAAAAAAAAATGCATGATCACGTTAGCTAACAAAACACGCCAATTAGGTACCCAAAGGGCGCTAATAACAATGCGTAACTCAAGTCCCTAAACCTTAGTTCTCTAGTTGCGCAAATATCGAGGGACCACTCCTAACCCTCGATTAGGCACTCTAACCAGCCTCTAAAACGAGGCTAGTGGCAACTCCTAAATGTCACATAGGTTGCCTAAAACACCTTAAAAAATAATGAACCTGTCGTGAGCAATTCATAATCGTGATTTTTTTAGCATACTCAAAGTGGTGTAGCCAATAGATGAAGTGATGCCATCTTTGGCCAATGTACCTTTGAGAGGGCTATCATGATCGTGTATACCTTAACTCATTCTTTCAAGATTGGGTCATGAGAAATCTCACCGTCACGCAAGGGGAGAGCTCGGGAAAGTTCACACCACAATCGAATGAACTCATAGTGTCGATCCCAAAGAATGAGGTGCTGATATCCTTGGAATTACACACTGAGGAAGTTCTAATGGTCAAGCACTTCTAAATCCTACCTTTGCACTGAGGTTGGGTCACCACAACATAATTTTTCAAGACTGTTTCATTCCAACTATTTTTCTCTCTTGCAATGAAACTAGAGACAAATTTTGGTTCATCTCGGTTAGCAGGGCCCCTTATAACTCCTCTATTCAGCCATATGTCCTCCCTAGTTCTTGTTTCTGCTCCATTTCCTACCACCCGCATGACTGAGGGTGATGTGGAATCTCTTCCCAAAATCAAGTTCCCCCCCCCCCCCCCCCCCCACGATGAACGTTGTCCTTTTTCAACATGCTAGAAATCTCTGTACGGCAAGTAAAGTTCCTTAAACAGCTAGCTCCAAAGGGAATTGGCACTGTTACTCAGTCGCCATGCTTGATTTCCTAAATTCACTTTGTTGAAGGCCAGTAGGTCCCTGTATCCCAGTTCTCCCTTATCTTTCCTTGACTTTAAAACATCCCATATGTTCCGATGAATTCTGGCTTTAGTCTCCCTTTTAGCACTAGAAGGAGGCAATCTTTTGTTCAATAGCTTGCAAATAGAGATAGGAATTTGAAAATAGACATGGCATATTACCGTAGAGCTTGCACCACAATTTTGATAAAAACTTATTTTTCAGCTTGAGACGTCAGTTTTTCCTTCTACACATCTAGCTTGGCACTAATATGTCTCAAAATCTAGGCAAACATATGTTTTTTCGGTACTCCCCAATTCGAAGGGATCCCAAGATATTTGCCGGTTTTATCAACAATAGAAACTAATAATTCCCTTTGCATGTTTTCTTTCAAGTTCTTAGGACAGTCCTTATTAAAGAAAATTCCCAATTTATTTAGGTTTATAGCTTGACTAGAGGCTAGACATTACTGATTCAAGATTATTGCCAAATTCTGACATTCCACGAGCTCATCATCTAGAAAGAATATGGAATCCAATAATATAAACTATCATAGCCACACAATTCGCACCAATTGTGTCCAAAAGATTAAAGTTAACCATAGTATCAGGTAAGGACATTTTGCTGCCAAACATTTATTTCTTGATGTACTTTTGTAAGCATGAAATTTGTATTCCAATTTACTGTGTGAAAAGGTTTCATGTTTGCGCATTGCTTAATTTAATTACGCAAATTCACATAGAAATTTTTTCAGATGTCGATATTGATTGCAACTTTTAAAGAGCATGAAAACAACCACGGATGCGCAAAGAATGTGCTCAAGATCTAGAATATATATAAGCCAAAATACAGTCTCTTGTTTTCCGCTATCTACCATAATATAATTAGAAAAAGGTAACAATTAACCATCATTATCCCTTTTCTTCACTCAAAACCAAGCTGCCCGTTTTTTCTTTTCTCAGGTATGTTACTCTACTATTTTTTTTTCCTTGTATACCTATTCAACTTTGCACACATGTATAGCGCGTGCTCAACACTAGTGTATATATATATATCCCAAAATGCGAGACCATCCCCTTCCCAAAACCAAAACCAAAACCAAAACCAACAGCGAACTCTTGTCGGGTTTTGCCATCATCACAAGTCAGGCGTCCGAATGGTGCATAATTAGATGTTTTATTACACGTCCAATAACCAAACACCACGCACCGATCATGTACAATGTGTCCTCATATTATTGTGATCGAGTATATAACGAGCTCAGATATAATTTTAACAGTTTTATCATACTAAATTTTCCTTTTATGCTGCGAGTAGAAAATGCAAGTAAGGTTTCCTCTACAGTTATTACTCTATCAAAAATTAATAAAAGCCACTTAAATGTTGGAGTGGTTTGAAGTGCTTTCAATACGTAAAAATTAATAACTGTAACGTACTACATATTGGGTAAAGCCCTCATAGATAGCTTCTGTGAGTCCGTGCTGTTCCGACATCATGTCTTCAATTTCGTTTTCCAAATTGGGCCCAGGAGCGTCTGTTATCATCCATTCTAACAAACTGTCTAAAAGTTGACGCCCACGAAGAAAATATATCGATGAACCGATGACATATAGTTCTGATAGGTTCTTCAAATTGGAGATATCAAGTGTGGTCAGAGCAAAGCAATTTCCAATATGAAGCTTCGTGACACTCGAGGGAATATGCGGACTATATTCCAAAGCACGGCAATTGAAAAGCTGAAGAGTCTTCAAGTGAGAAAGTGCGCCCAACTCGGGAGATAAGTCAGTAAGGCGTGGGTGACCCAATGTCAAGACTTCCAATTTGGATAATGTCCCAATCCACCAAGGCATGGGATCTTGCACCAGTTCAGATGGGGTAGAGAAATGAGGGCTATTGGTGATTAATAACAGTAGTTTTAGATTGATCAAGTTGGAATAATCAGGAATTGCTATTGGTTTATCAGATATGATGGCCAAAGAAGTCAAGCTTTCTGGAAGTTTTGGCAGGGCTGATTCAAACATTTCAGACAAGCTTAACTTCAATGCATTTAGATTCTCCAGACTTTCCATAGAGTCAGGTAACTCAACGAGTGCTGTAGAGGTTAGATCCAACTCAGTCAATGATCGTAATGCCTTAATGGAGTCTGGAAGTCTGTTCAATTGGAAACATTGATTCAGATATAACCTTTTGAGGTTTGTCAGTGCTCCAATGGAACTGGGTAGGTAAGTAATCGGTGTCTCGGCCAATGAAAGTGTCAACAGAGAAGTTAGACAATTGACTAAAGCTCCAGCTTTTGCTGATGGTGAAATCTGAACATGAGGATTCTCCAAATTCTCGTTACCCCACCAATCAGGAATGTGTCGTATAGAAGTTTTATCAAGGAGAAGTTCTGTGAGAGCTGGCAACCCACCCAACTCTTGTGGCAAATAGCGAAGATTCCCACAGAAGTTCAAGTTCAAGAAAACCAAGCACTTTAGTTGACCAATTGACGAGTCTATTTCAGCTAATCCTTCACACTTTTCCAGAATCAATCTCTCCAACTTCAGGAATCCAGAGAAATCGGGAGTCCTCGTCAAGTGCATACATCTAGACAGGTCAAGAACTTTTAATTTCTCTGCTTTCTGTAGCACCAATAAGACCATTATTAGCAAACCGTGAATACATCAAGAGAATGTAACAATTGATAACAAGAATTGAGCTGAGGGTACCTTGACATGCCTCCATCCATCCCAATGGTGAGTAATTTTACTTCTTGAAAAATCAAGAATGACTAAATTACTCAATGAAAAACTGCTTATCTTCATTATTAGCGGAGGAAAATTATGCCAAGAGAGCCATCTTATATTTGGAAGGAGTTGGTCCTTGCTCAGTAAAAAGTTTGTCAGCAACGTGATCAAGGACTTGTTTTGCCAAAGAAGTGTAGCTTGGGAGAAAAGATAGTCAACTATACGATAAGCGAGGGATTGGCTGTCCACATGAAGGAACCTTAGATTTGGAAGAGCTGCAAATGCTTCAAGACTAAAACAATACTCTGACCAAACCTCAAACTTCAGGCAGAGGGCTAGGAGCTTTTCATTTCTCTGAATCGAAGAACAAGAAAAGCTCATGAAAAAGGACGAGACAATTAGTTAATTAAGAAAAAATTATTGCTTTTTTTTTTTTTTTGAATTTGAGACAAAGATTGTATTATAGATAATTGAGCATACCCAAAATTCTTAAATCCGCTCTCATCATTCTTAAAATTCAATTTGGAGAGGATTGAAAATGGTTTTGGAAATTTCAATTTTCATAATTTAAGAAGTGTTTCCAAGAACAAGGGGCATTTAAAAATGTAAACGTTGAATAAATTGCAATTGTTTTCACTCAACGGGATTGCGCCCAATTGCTGGATGTGATTTCTCATGCAAAAAAGACATCAGACCCAGAAGTTACCTTCCTTCTCTGTAGCACGTTCAATGCATCTTTGTGATTCCAGAGTCTACTTTGCTTCTCTAATTGCCCACCACTTTCTTGAGAAACAATTTCTCTACCAAGATCTTTGAATTGATCATGCATCCACAACTTATTATCTTCTCCAATTTTAATCAATGACATAAGCTGAAGAACTTCAAGACCTTCTATTGGGCATAGACCACAATCTTTCCACATATGTATCACCATATCCTTATCATATCCAGCCAAAAGACAAGCTATGTCAAGAAATATTTGCCTTTGATAGGGATCTAATGCTTCATAACTTACCATCAACGTAATTCGAATTTGCTCAACAGGACCCTTTTTCCACTTCTCCAGGTATTCGTCCCACATTTCTTTTCTTGGTCCACATGATGATAAAGCTGAACCCATAACCTCAAGAAGCAACGGAAGACCTTGGGCCATCCTCACAATTTCTCTGGATTGTTCTAATTTTTCACTTGGAGGGTGATCACTTCTGAAAGCATGCTTGCTAAATAGCTGAAGGGATCTATGGGAATCCAATATATCAACCGGATAAGTCAATTTTACATCGACTGCTTCAAGAACACTTGCTTCAAGAACACTTGCGTCTCTTGTGGTTATAAGTATTCGGCTTCCAGGACCAAAGCGACCATGCCTTCCCAAAAGAGCCTTTAGTTGACTCTTGTGATTGACATCATCAAGAAGAATAAGAACTTTCTTATCAGGCATTATGTCTTCAATCTTCAACATTCCCTGATCCATGTAATCAATACCTGTATGTTTCTGTTTTGAGAGATCTGAAATTAGTCGATTCTGCAAATACTCAATTCCTTTTGAGTTTAAAGTTTGTCTAACATTGGGAATGAAACAACAGTTAGCAAAGTCTCGAGAAAGCAGATTGTAGACTACTTTGGCAAGAGTCGTCTTTCCAATGCCACCCATTCCGTACAGTCCCATGATCTTTACATCATCGGTGTTGGTGCCTATCTTCCCCATAATTTCTTTAACACTATGGTCAACTCCAACCAAGAAGTCACTAACCACCAAATAAGCCTTCTTCAGCTCAGTTAAAACCTTGGTAACAACCTGTTTAACTAACTCTCCTTCATGCCTGACGATATACACGATGAGGAAGGCCAAGGCAAAGTAGAAAGTAAGTCAGAATTGACAAGCTAAAATCTTTAACAAAGCCATCGCAGGCAAAATGAATTGCAACTGCAAATGTAACTCAAATGTCGCATTGATCAGGAAGAAGAAATTTATGGACATGCAAGGCAGATGCTCAAACTTTGTGCAGAATTAGAACAGCTACGCAACAGTCAAGTATAGTGGATGATCACAATATGTTCCCAATAAGAACAAAGGCCAATGATTTTTACCGGTATTTCTGATGAGCAAACTAGATTCTATTTCTCAAAATAGGTTTACAATTCACATATACCACATGTCCCAAGTGTTATGAGCAATAAACGAGAGATCCATTATATGTTCTCCGTTAGTTTGAGACAAGTATGCAACTAAAAAATCAGCATACAGTATGAGTTCTTTAATAGACAAGAATGTGACTAGGAAATTAGCATACAGTATAAGTTCTTTAATGAATATGTGCTCATTATGCAAATATGCAAAAATCATTTCATATTTAGTGCTACAAAAATTTTTGAATGAACAAAAATAAAACGTCATGTCGGAATGTAGACGTTCCTCAAACAAAAAGAATCGACGTAGCTACAATTTTTCCAAAAAAAGAAAAAAAGAAAAAACGGTGATAACATATTTCAAACCTCGCGCATACACTGTCCACTAAGGCCATAAATAAACCAGAAAGCATTCGTACTTAAATTTCTTTTGAACCACAAACACCACGAATGAAAAGCTTTCTTTGTGTCGGGTAGCAGGACACAATCACGGTGCAACACGCTGTTGTGTAGGTTGATGAGAAAGACAAGAGTTAAGATAATCAGGAACCTGTTAGCCTCCTTTGTTATGTCCCACCCCTTTAACCCTCCAACCTCTTTGAGAGCTTCTCTCCACTTCCGAATCGTCGTATCATCTTTTAATCGCCTCTTGTTCTCGTGCTCCAGCAAGGCCTTGCCGTAGCCTTCCTGTTGGTTTCGAACCTCGGATGGTTCAACATAATAGAAAATAGGCATGATTATCTGTTCCTTCCGTTTTCTGCATTTCACCATATGAGCTAGCTCGTTGAGGCACCATGTGCTAGAAGTATAACCTTTAGAAAAGATAGGTATGGAGATTTTCGATTGCTCAATCGCCCCAAGAATCTCCGGGGCAATTTCTTCACCAATGCGAAGCTCTTCCTTGTCACGGAATGTACGGATTCCTGCTTCTTTGAGACTGCAGTAAAGATAATCCGCAATTCCTATGCGCGTATCAGGCCCCCTGAAACTCAAGAACACTTCATAGCCACACCCTTGTACTGCTTCAGGTATTTGCATCGGTGTCTGGTTCCGGGAAGAACCAGCTGCTCCAATGCCACTTATAGATGCAGGGGTCTCCATTGCGCAACCAGTTGCAGAGAAAGTGAAGCACCACAGTCGTACCAGTTCAGAAAATGAAGCTGAAAGAACCTAGACGAGTAGGATATTACTGTAAAACATCGATTATGACTTGCATCATTGGTCTCGAGATAGTTTCCCGTGACTGCAAAATCTCAGGCAAGCTAGCTATTGGGAAACTCACCTGTCCCTGGAAATGCAAGAGCACATAGCACGTGCTCTACAGGTCTATTTTGATAATTTTGGCTTCTCTTACGGAATAGTCAAGGCGCCGATGCCATCAGATTCATGATTCGAATTGAAACATACATGTCATTTCCATGTCACCTGCTCCAAGGTCTTCACGCGACTTTCACAAACGCGTGATTATATTTATTCACACATAGTGCGAGATTGTGAAGGGGTTTACCCGTCCCGAGGTTTTACCCTTCCACGGTTTCGGGTACTTGCATCAGCTTGTAGTACCTGGATGAACCAGCTTCTCCAAAGTCATTGACGATGACCAAGGCAGGAGTTTCCATCACCATCAATAACTCGCATAGAAATGAAGCACGGCAAGAGTCCGCCAGAGCCGATTCGAGTGATGTGAAACTGACGATGTAATAATCGTGAGAGGGAGAGAGAGCGGAAAGAAGAAGACAAGAGGGAGGAGATAGTGGGAGACGAGGGAAATAATTGAGGGAGGTGGGTAAGGAGGAGGAGGAGGAGGAGGAGGGAAAGAGGAAAAAAACGAAAGAGAAAAAGAGGGAAAGCGGGCGGGGATAGAGAGAGACCGACAGCGTGATAATTGGGTCCTACCCGGCGGCGAGGGGGTGAGGGGAGAGGAGAGAAACCGACAGCGTGATAATCGAGGGAGCGGGAGAAGACGATGACGGTGGGTAGATAATCGAGGGAGTGGGAGACAATGAGAGGTTTTTTTCTTTTTGGGCCCGAGAGAGAGAATAGCAAAAACGGAAAGGAGAAAAGAGGAGAGAAATAACGACGAAAAAGATTAGAGTCGATGGATAGCGCTCCAAGAAATAATTTCCATTTAGAAATAATTTTTTTTATAAAATAAATTTTAAATAAAAGATCGTAACGTACGATCCATAATTTTTTTTGTAAAAGATTGTAGCGTGATAATTAGGTCCCCGCGACGGAGAGTGAGTGGCTAAGTAGTATCGACACGTGACACGACAAGATACGTCGACATCTCATTTCTAAAAAATAGAAAATTTCGACACATTGAAACACATTTATTAAATAAATCAAATTTAAAAATAACGTACAATAAATTTACACTAATCATTCAATATTCATTCAATATTCAGTACTTTTATTTTTCGAAATTACTTCTTAATTTTATTTAATTATTTTTTCGATTAAATTCCCCTCTCCCGCCCAACCCCACCCCAACTCCCTTTTTTCCCTTGTCTCTTTTCCCATCACCATATTTTTTTTCACTTTTCTTCCCTTTTTTCCATTATCTCTCTTCCCCCATTCCCATATTTTTTTTCACTTTTCTTTTCCTCCCCTGCCACGTGACACTTCCCCCTCCCTCGTGTCACTTCCCCCCTTTTTTCCCTCGTCTCTTCCCCCCACCCCCATATTTTTTTCACTTTTCTTTCCCTCCCTCACCACCTGTCACTTCCGCCCTTTTTTCCCTCTGAGACCTTTCTTTCCCTCCCTCACTGGTCGCCCATTGGCCCTTGACAATTTCTATTTTTGGACCAACATTGGCCCTTGATAATTGAGGGAGTGGGAGAAGACGACGACGATGGGTAGATAATCGAGGGAGTGGGAGACAATGAGAGGCTTTTTTCTTTTTGGCCCTAAGAGAGAGAATAGCAAAGCGGAAAGAGAAAAGAGAGAAATAACAACGAAAAAAATAAGAGTAGTTGGATAGCGCTCCAAGAAATAATTTCTTTTTAAAAATAATTTTTTTGTATTTTTATTTTATAAAATATTTTTTAAGTGAAAGATTGTAGCGTACGATCCATAATATTTCTTTTTAGAAATAATTTCTCAAAAATTAAAAAATTAATTAACATTATCAAATGAATTTCTTCTTTTTTTTTCCGAAAAACAAAAGAACAGAAATTTGGAGCCTTGGGTATGCATTCTACACCCCAACAAATCGGATTAATTTTAGGGAAAATTTCAAATAAAAACTTGAAGTGCCTTCATTTTTTCAAATAATAGCTTAAAATGGACATGGCCTAAGTGGATATGGTCATGTCAAATAAGGGCTCAACCTCGCCGGTCGTCAACTAGCTAAATGTTTTGACCAATAAATGGTGTTTTCGTCTAATTACAATTTTAATTGTAAATTATTTTTTTATCCTTTCTTTTCTTTCCTTTTTTCCTTTTCTTATTTTTTTTTCCGACAAGGGCCAATGGGCGATCAGTGAGGGCCTACCAACCCTCACCTAGGGCTAATGAGGGCTCAACAACCCTTGCCAACAGCTAGTGAGGGCTTGCAAGCTTTCAACTGGGGCCAGTGAGGGCAACCTCACCCTAGGTGAGGATGACCTCGCTAATGACCATGAAGGCGACCTCCCTGAGGGTGAGGGTCATCGAGCCCTTGTTGACCCCAAACAAGGGCTAGCCGACGAAGGCTGGCAGCCCTCATCAAATCAAGCGAGGGCAACCCTCGCCCAACACTTTTTAGCATTGCGGGTGACTAGCCAGCCACCTGTGAAGAAGAAAGCAAAGCTAGAAAAAGGCAAAAAAAAGAAGAAGATAAATAACTAAAATTCCTTGACTAGTCGAAAAGTCAAGCCTTTTTTTTTTTTTCAAACATACATAATCACTTCAAACCCTTATTTGAAACAACATCCACTCCATATCTTTATTTGATAAAATTATGGTATTTCAAACATATGTTTAAAAATAAGGTACACTTCAGGTCCTTATTCAAGAAAATAAAATTATTGAATTTTCCCTTAATTTTATTTCATAGAGCTCAAATTTTTTTGAATATGTCATCTCTAAGTAGCTTTTGATTATTTTGTTAGAATTCTCGAGTGGTGATTTTTTTTTTTTCAAATTTAAAAATTCAAATCTTAAAAGTGATAGAGATTATATGTAATATGAAATATGAAAGGAATTGCACAACATATCCTTTATGAAATTGGAAAATGTAATTTTAAAAAACATATTTGTTGCATAAATGCAAATCGGACATTTACTGCCCTTTTGCCTTTTGGTGATTTGAAATGACATAGGAAAGCTTTTCTTGAAATGATACGAGAAATGCTCTACAGAAAGGATTGTCAATGGCTATATGTATAGATTTGACTATGCATATTGATTTTAGAATGTCCTTCTTAGTTGAGCCGCTATCTTATAATAAGTGAAGATCTTGCTAAGGGGGAAGTATTGATCACCTTGTGACTGGACATTATATTGTGATAAATATTGAACATGAGATTAGTTGATGGAATTGATTATTGATGTGTAATTTGAGATCGACCAATGGAATAGACCATTAATGTGTGATTTAAAAGTTGACTAAATGAATATTTCTATATTTCACTATTCACTTTGACCATATTTCACTGTTCATTATGTATTATTGAGATTTTGGTATTCCTAGTTATATTCATAGTGACTAATCATGTTTCTTTAGTGAAGTTCATAGAGAGCGAGTACCCATTAAGGTATTAAGAGAGCAACATAGATGATAATTACTATAACTTAGTTTCAAATGTCAAGCCAATATGAAGAATTGTTAAATTATATATCAAGTTTGAAGTGTTTATGGAATGACATATCGAGATACGTTGTATATTAATATACATCATTTTTATAATTATTTTAATTCGAATTCGCAAATAAATGAATAATAAAAAAGAGCCTATAATAAATTTATATTAAAAATATTAATTTACTATTTGTTAATATCATTCATTATTTCAATTTGGCAAATTCAACTCTACTCCAATAATCCATAAAATTTGGAGAATTAATCCTGTATCGGATTTTTCAAATTCTAAATTCATATGTCGGAATACTTGTATGTCAAAGTGTGTTAGGAGAATTAATCCTGTATCGGATTTTTCGAATTCGATACGTTGATCGAGTATCGTACATACTCTGACACCACACGAAAACTTTCTAATAATGTAGGTGTTTCATGGAGTATAAGACAAAAGAAGGGGGTCTAGAATAATAGATATTTATGTATGTGTGTTTTTTGTCTGGGATCACCTAGCGTTTAGAAATAAAAAAGAAAACAAAAGAAAGCTAAATATATAGGGTTTTCTTTTTTCTCTAGCCTAGGTCGCTCTTTCTCCACGAGTCCAGCCGCAGGTGGGCTCCACCAGCGGGAGTTGTAGCCGCACGGCAAGCAGGGATTTGATCGCCGCACGATAACTGCCTTGAGAGCGGCGGCGCGTAGAAGGAAAAAAAAACCATGGGTCTCACGAGGACAAGCTCCTGGCCGTCGGCCGAGCTTGAACATCCGTTGGAATCGTGCCGTGATTTTTTTATAACCACTTAAATTGTTTATTTGTAAACATTTAAAATTTATATTTAATCTAAATGTGAAAAATCTTTGAGTTGTGAGATAGAGATCGTAAATTAGTAGATTATTTGTTGTTGGGATTGTACTATGATACGAGTCAAAGAAAACGGAAATAGAATTTGCGGGAGGTATGTTATCCTACAAGCACGGCCCTTCCGTGATCTCATAATAGAGATTGCCTATTAGCTACTAAATTCATCTTTATTTTTTGACTTGTATTATAGAAAATTTTAAGGTAGTAGAATTCTGATATACAGATTTTACATTATGGCAAGTGCAGAGTGTGCTATCAAGATTGATCAGAAAATTTCTAGTCTTGAAAAATCATACTAAACAGAAAGGAAGTAACGAGAGACTTTTAGGAATTCATAATAAAGCACATAATATTATTTTCTAGGTAGGGTGCGTTCTGCCCTTTAATATTTACAAACATTGCCTTATATAGACAAAAAAAAAAAAAAACAATTGACAAAGACCAACGCACTATAATTTTACAAACCCTTTATGGCCGACAATGGCTAATTTTTTTGCATTTGTCGAGTCTCAGACTTACTTTTCCACATCTAACAGACTCTTATCCCACTTTTTTCCACTTTGCTACAATACCAAACGATATACTATAGCATTATGAATAGTACCAACTAGTGTCAAATAATATGCTACAGTGTTGTGAACAGAACTAAAATAGTGCCAAACAATATGCTATAGTACTTTGAGTGAAAATTTTTAGCTTCTTCATATGGATCATTTGACTCTTCTATCTAAATTGCTTCTTCAACTCCTTTACTCATTGTTCCTATAAATAGGTTTGTCAAAGTTATCGTCTTAACTATTTAAGTTATCTTAATATTTCTACCTTCGGTATTCACTGATGAGTCTTTCAAGTTCTAGAGCTTCAGTACTTGTATAATCTAGGAGCTGATAAGAATTGGATGGAATGTTAGGAGAATTAAAAATGCTTCTCTTCAAATACTACTATTTGAGTGCTTTGAGGAGCTTATCTATTTCTTCAATTGTTGGAGCAACTTGTGCATTTAATTCAGACGACCTTTGTCTTTTGGATGACTGATGAAAGCTTGTTAAAGTGTCAATGGAGCTTGATGGAATGCCAAGTTAGGGTAGATTCCAAGTTGGAGTGATGGACTTCCTCTGTTAAGGTCTAAACTGAGTGCAAGCTGCAATTTACTATGATGAAAAAGATCTTGTGACAGTGGTCTACCCTATGGATCTTTCAATGATGAAGCTGGATCTTGTGAAGATTTTGTGACCTAGAACTATTTGGCATGTTCATTTCATAGCAGGCAAGCATCGATCGTTGGTCAAGTTGCATGATAGTCATCGCAATGATCCCAAGAAATAATATCAACTTCCGTTGGCCATGTCTTTGGTGGGATGACTTAAAGAAATAGCTTCTTCTCATAGAAAATTCTCAAACTTCTTCAAAAATTATTTGATATTCTAATGTGGAAAAGTAGTGGATCCTTAATCTTCATCCAACTAGTGAAAGGGTGTTGTAAATCCTTGTATCATTTTCATCTCTCGATATTTTCTTGATGCTTATCAAATTAGGAAATTTTTTATTGTTCATCAATCATGACATTTTCTTAGAATTTTTCAAGTATGCAGATATTAGCACTAGTTCGACAATATTTAAAAAGTTCAAGTAGAATGGGTGGGAATAGACGATAAGCGTTGATGATCTCCCATCAGCGCTATTGGCAGTATCTAAAGATTCACTAACAAACCACTAAGGGGATATGGGTTAACCCAGTTTCTGTAATTAGGATTTCATTACTGTAAAAAGGAAAATACTAACAAGGAACCATTATACAAACGATGATAATCCTTCTCAAAAGTTGAGTGATTTATTATAAAAGATGGCTTATTTTAAGACAAGATGTTCACCACAAATCTAGATCTATTGTCACGATTAACTTTTGCCAGTTTTGGTGCATACTTATCATGAAACGACGTTTTTACCACTTCTGAGCTAGATTTACTGCGAAATGAGACTTTTCGTCAACTCTTTTTTTAATTAACCGGAGTTTGATCCCTGGTGCATCCCAAATCCCCCACTCCTTGCCACTAACGGACCGAGATATTGGATGTAGACTTATTGTCATACCATAAGGTACAAAAACATGTAAAAAAAAAAAAAAATGTAGTTTTCGCTCATACTCATCATATGGATACCCTAAAATGATGCATATATTAATAAAATAAGTATTTTTACTATTATTAGATATAGTGCCCCACATTTGAGATATGTGCACCATAAATGATCCTTTTATCACGTTTCAGAATAAAATACCACAGAATGAGGTTTTTTTTTCCCCGATTGATGATATAGGTGTGTTGCCATGAAATTAATGTTGATACAAAATTACCACTTGGGAAATTTTGTTACCTTTATTGAAATACATGTATGACAAAATGGGACGTTATTTTATGCATTGAGTAGATACAAATTCATGCTGAAAATAAAGAAAAATATCACAATTTAAAATAAATCCTTTGGGAGGGAAATTCACCATTAAGGTAGGCATCTTCCCAACAAATAAAATGGTAAGTTTAATTAGCGTTTTGACCAAACAACGCACAAATTGTTGGTTAGGTTCGCTCTGATGTAGAGGAAGCCCAATGAATTGTAAGTCCAAAGGCATGAATTCATATGATAAGTCATATAAAGAAATATGGATTCTCACTATCTTTTATATAGTAGTCACAAAGAACGTTAGTTGAGATGTAGTAACAAGAGAGAAAGAGAAAACATTACATAACATTTGGGTTGAGAGTAGTATCTGATTTATATTAAGTTGGTATCGGAAGTCGATTCATGGTCCGATTGAGCTAAAATTTGTCAGCGTGTTTGTGGCACACTCTTTCCGAATATGAACGGTTTGATTTTCATTTGAAGCTTCCTACATCAGGTTTTTCGTGGGTTAAACAAAACCTACGTTTTTTATGAGATTTATCCTTGATCTCTTGAAATTCATGTGTATTGCCAAGAATGATATCCTTGATGTCTTTGCTGCTATGTTCCTCTAGTATTTACTAGATAAAATTTTGCTCACTTAGTTTTGTTAATAGTGAAGATTTTTGGATGGACTTTGGTCTCGTAGTTTTTTTATCACCTCACATTGAGGAGGTTTTCAAATAAAGAATCGCCTTATATTTGCGTGCTTAGTATTTATATTGCTCTATCATATCATTTCTTATTATGTTTGCACAAGAGAGGAGATTATTTTGCTCTCACTAATTCAATATTATTTAAGTTGTTATTGTTCTTCCAATAAAGTGGTATTAGAACTTTGGCTATTGCTTAATTTTTTGGCTTGTGTTAAATAATGGAAATAAATATGAGTAGAATGGTTACATTGAATTGTTCGAATTATCATATTTCGAAAGGGAAGATAGAAAAACTATTATATGTGAAAGATTATTACTTGTCCATATTTGCTGAAGAGAAACCAAATAATAAAACTGACGCTTAATGGTCTATATTTCATCGTCAAGTACTTGTGGTTATATTAGGCAGTTGATGGATGATAATATTTTGAACCATATTATGGAGGAAACATATGCACACAATTTGCGGAATAAGCTCAAACGGTTGTATGTTCAAAAGATGGGAATAATAAGTTATTCATGAACAGATGAGGGCTCTGAGATATCAAGATAGTGCTCATTTGATTAATTCATTAATTTTTTTCAAGGAATTATAAATTAGTTGGCTGTCATGGGAATCGAGTTTGATAATGAGATACTAGCATTATAGTTGCTTGGTATTTTGCTAGACTCGTGGGAACGTCTTTATTAATTCAGCTCCTGGATACTATGGATTTGGCCAAAAGTAGTGTTTTGAATGACGAGATGAGAATGAAGACATAGGGACATTCTCTTCACATTCTAATGCATTAGTTGTTGAGTGTTGAAACCTGAATTTTAGCAATCTAGTTATTCATTTATTGCATAGAAAATTAGGGATTAATTTTTAACCTCTAAATAAAATCACATAGTTTTAGGAGCATGTTTTATTTATGTTTTCATTAATTGCATTAGCATTGGATTGGTGATGGACGGTTTTGAGCTTAAAAATTAAGTGAATTGAGCCCACAAAAGGTGCTAAAATTCGGCTAAGGCTAGGGGACTAGGTGGCCGAAATTCATAGGGTAGAAGGGCCTTCATTGGTCTAATTTGAGTTTAAATCAGCTCACTAAAGTATGATTACGGAATGGCCTTAAGATATTAGAACCCATCAAATTAAAAGGCCGAAGCTCAAGCCCATGTAATCCGGTTAAACCTAGGTTTACACTATACAAGGGATATTATGCCTCACAAATTAGAGGTCGGCAAATCATAATTTTAGAGCGCCCGCAAGAGAAAAACACAAGGGAGAATTGAGGGAAAGAGAGTCAGGGCCGAGTATTCCTCACGGCCGTGATTTTCTTTGTTGCCATCCACCACCGTGATCTCCTGAGATGACACCACTAGTGCCAGGCTTCTCTATTCGTCGATTTGTCGAGTTCTAGGTGAGGCCGTCAACCGGTCCAGCAGCATCCCGCAATCATGCCCGACGTCCTTGCACGACCAGACTGGTTTTGCCGCCGACCTATCTTCATTGCGGTGGACTCAAGCAACACCGGTTTTTCTATGGACAATTCACTTCAGTTTTGTTGCAGGTTTTCTCCTTGGTACACACGGAGACATCGAGGATAGACAGGTGGAAAGTTTGATTGTGGGGCTTAGGAAGTAAGTTTGATAATCAAATAAGACCGTCACAAAACCAGCCAGATTCGGTCAAAAAGTTGAAGGGTTAGCAAGGTTTGTTTTTGGACAAAGTAAGAAGACCAAAGAAAATTTCTTTGGGATCATTTGATGGATCTTCCTTGAAGAAGTTGCAGCAGCTCCTTGCGCCACCGCACCTCATCGACGTCCAGCGTCCACCGAGCTTTGCCCTTTATTGTCGCGATCATCTGTCCTTTGCAGGTTTTCTAGTTATCCGGTGACATAGTGAGGACGAGTTTTTCTTCCAACGGGAGCAATGACCCCCACAACCCTATTTAGTTGAGAGATCACCGTGCGCCTTCGACAATCATCACCCGACGGCTACCGAGAGCTTCTTGCACTGTCGTGACCGAGACCACTGCTGTCCTCGCTACTGGAGCCCAACCCAAGCCATTGCCGAGCTTGTTACCACCCATCACCACTCGCCATCGAGGAACCGGTTGCGATCGCAGTCTGATTTGCGTTGCATTCAAATTTGGCAAGAATATCCTCAAAATAAGCAAGGTGTTCATTATTAGTGTATTTGAGACATTTGAGTGATTTGATATACTCTGCATGGATTGATATATTCTGTTAGCAATAGGTATATTTTATTAAATATTTAATTAAATAATATAATATCCACAATATCCAAAGATACCCTTAATTTTCCTAACTTAACAATGTAGCTAGATGATCTTTAATCACGAGATACAATTTTTTTTTCATTAGATCCATAACTATTTGGATACAATCGTTGATTTACCTATTTTCAAACTTAATGGATAACATTCCATCAATATCCATAAACTGGATATGATCATTGGTTTATTTCATCTCCTGATTAAGATAGAAAATGTAAGATTATGGATTGTATTATATAATTAAATATTTATCCATAGTTTGATTGCTTTGCTTAAAAACAAAACCCAAAAATATATTTGAGTTGGATTTGATTCTTGCTACGATATTGCTTGTTTTAGGATAGATTGCATGTTTAGATTAGGGATTTTATTTATTCCGAATTTTTAAAATAAAAAAATAAAAAATAATTTTAATTTCAATTTTTAATTAAAAAGGAAAAAGAAAACATAAAAATATCATGACATGTCACTTAGAATTAGGTCATCCATTGCACACCATTTAGCAATCACATATTTAGGATCATTTAAATATATGACATGTTAGCATAATTGCATTTAATATTTGCACGTCATTAGATTAGGTCATTTAATTAATGTCGCATGACATAAAGTTTTGCATGATTAGGTTTATTTAATTATATGTCACGTGTCATGTTAGTGTAGATTTTTCGTACGTCATTGCATTTGCATTGCATGCATAACACATAGTTTTTGGGCTTCATTAAACAAATGAAAATCCCAAAAAAATGGAATCTTCTTGTTAATTAAAAATTATATCTAAAGTTGTTAATATGATTTTAAGTTAACATTGCAGATGTTTTTGTTAATATGAGGTTAGTCCTTCATTTTATTTATCGCTTTATTGGGTTTAGATTGATGGTTTGCATAATCGCATGATCACCTCATATGTTAGGGAGTAATAAAATTGATTTAAGTTGCCTACCAAACATTTTTCATGAAAAGAACAGTACCGATATTAGATAAATCTGGTGTAACCAAGTTCCTATATTCATAATCCCTAATTTGTAGAACTAGAACATTTCTCCAAATACTTTATTTGGGCTTTTAATCGGTCCACTATAAATTGACTAGTGACAATTCCTAAATGAAAATGATTAGTATGTTAAGAACTTGAATCATAAATTGCAATTTGATATGGACTTGGGAGAACGCAAATTAAGTTTTAAGCTTAACAATCCATTAGCTAAACCCCTAGATGATTCCACCTGCTTTGTAGAGTTCTATGAACCCAAATTAAGTTTATGCTTACTTTATCAAACAAAAAATGAAGCACCAAAGTCGCACTAATTTAGCAAAAGGAGATTTCTGATCTCTATGAAGCCGAAAATTACAGGACAAGTAGATATTTTACTGCAAATTAAAACGGGTCCAGTCAATCATGACTTTTCTCGTTGATCTCAACACCAAGTTTCTCAGGATGGCCAATCTCAAGGAAGTAAGTTTCGGCCAATCTCTACTTCCGTATTGATACTTTGAGTCCATCTGCCGATTGGACGCCGGTTGTTCTCTTCTTATCCAACGGTTCGTCTTGGATTCGGGATGAGTCGCACAACTAACAAACAACAATGACTAGTAGGAAAAGTCAAGCCTTTTGTCATAGCCCTTCATGAAAATTATGGTGTCTAAAATTATGGGACCGGGTACCCACTAGGAGCCAGACCAATAAATGCACACAACGCTGTTACAATTTCAATATTAAAGTGATGTCCTGACAGGTGATGCATCTCGTAACTTATATGGAGGAACTTATTTCATCAACTTTTTCTTAAGTCTACTTGGACATCAGCCTATGTAACTTAGATCTAAGACTTTATTCTCATCAACTTAAAGAATCATTATAATTTTAGTATTGATAATTTTAGATGCATAATATGTGTAATCATGGAATATAATGTTTTAAGCGTTTGATTTTTATTTTTTATTTTTTATATCTTAGATTGAAGAATTTGTCTTATTAACATAATTAGAATATGGACATTTCATAATTGAATTAATATATACACATTAACATAGGTTTATTACCAAAATATGCATAAGAGCTACAAATGCAGAATTAGATTTTGATAAGATCAAAATATTGTTAAAGTGATCATAAAACGAAAACTGAATGTTAAAGCCTGTAAGTGAATGTGCCATGTGGCTTAACCAAGAATAAGGTCCGCATATTTTGTAAAATGTGGACTCCTGTAGTGAATCCTTTAAAATATACTTATTTCATTTTGTTAGCTTTTTATAATTATGGATTACCCTATATTATTAAACTCTCTCAAAAACTCATCATAATCGTCAATTCAAAATACTAATTTTTAGAGTTTCCCGGAAATCTGAAAAACAAGATAAAACTTGCAGTGACCATGACATGTGGCACAACTATGCAGGGTTTTACCCACTTTTAATCAATCGTGCAAGATGTTGCAGGTACTCTTATCGCTCGCCAAAAAGGTCAAAATAATAAGAGAAATGCATGTTACTTTTTTTTTTTTTTTTTTGGGAGTCATAAAGTGAAAATATTCATTAACTAGATAAGATATTAGGCCCTGGTTAATGGGTTTCAGTACATAAAAGTCCAAAAGGGTTGCGGAGGGGACAAAACGCAATTCAGAGACAGTTTCTCCTGTGAGCCTCGACAATACAGTCCATCACTGAGTTAGCCTTTTTAACACAATCGATCATTTGAATATTTGAAAACGACAATGCCAAATCCTTGCACTACAGGAATAATGGCATGAGTTTCCCACGTGAATCAGTCTGAACTCCCCCATAGCTTTGATCAAGTCTAAATTGCCAGAGTCAAGTACAAGGATCTCGTTTCTTTGATAATACATATGAGTTAGGGGTTCTAAGAACGCGCATGTTAATAATTCTATTTCTATTTTAGAATTTATTTTTTGTTTTAGACTTGTTTCTAGAACACAAATCCGTTTAGTAAAATTATTTAATTATTCTTCTTTTGAAATTGATTTTTACTCCATAAATAAATTTGGAATAGAAATTATAAATATATTTTTTTACTTCTTTACTTTTAGAACAAAAATGAGAAATAAAAACTCATTTCCTTGTTTGTCTTCGCTGCTAGCTGGCCACCCTTCTAACACTGCCCGCTGCCATCCGCTGTCCACCCAATTGCCGTTGGTATATCGCCAGACGCTGTCCGTTGCTACTGTTGGGTCGCCGTTCACTCATCACCCTATGTTGTTATCATTCGCTGGTTGTTAGCTGCCGTTTGTTGCTGTCCGCGAGAAAGAAATTTTGTGTTGTTATCTAGCGAATTTTTATTTCGAGAATAGAAATTTTGTATCGTTATCAAATGTGAATATTTGCTCGGAAACTTATCCAATAATAGAAATAGAAAAATTTATTTCTCTTCCAACCCTGAAACGCAAATGACGCTACTAGTGCTCACAGCACTCTGCCCACCAACCTTCTATAAGAATCATAATAGACGCAACCGGTCTTACCTCCAGTAGCTCCAGGTTCGTAGGCACCATCTATGTTTATCTTTAGTGTTTCAGCTTGCGGTGGGTCCAAAATCATGACGAGCCATCCCTAGTCTTACCTGATTCGGTTGGTTCTGGGTTCCATCTGCTGAAGCACTTCAAACCAGCTAAAGCGGACTCCACAAGGTTGCTTGGCTCTGGTTTTTGGTTCCTTAAGATAGCTTGGTTTCGCAACTTCCAAATATTCCACAGTACCGCAACAAACGTCTCCAGATTCGGGGAGATGCTATAGTTTTCCAAACCCATGCTTCAATTCGAATTAGTCCCTGACTTTATGCGTGAATGTTCAGTGACGGGTTAGACTTGACTTCCTTCATCCACGAACATAGCAGAAATAGGTGCTCCACCGTTTCGGCGCTTCGATTACATAAGGGGAGTGCAGGGTCAAGCACAATTCTCCTTCAATGCAAGTTTTCTTTAGTTGGAAGGTTATTCTGGCACAAAGATTCTGATTTTTGGGAGAAGTGTTTAACTTCCAGATATCTGTCCATAAGATGCGAGGAGGTTGGAAGGATGTTGAGGCTTTATTTTCGACTTGCTTGTCCCCTGTTTCTCGGATATGGTCATATCTGCTCCTGACTATGTATTTGCCTGCTTGTGTGCCCATCCATACTAGCTGGTCATTCTCTGTTTGAGGTTTGATCGAGATAGCAAGAATTTCTCTTACTATTTCATCATCAAAGTAATCTTTCTAGACTATTTCATTCCATTTATATTCCTTTCTTGCAATGAAACCAAAGACAAATTTTGGTACATCTCGGTTAACAAGGTGACGCAGAGAAAGCGATGCTTTGGAAAGAATTCCAAAAGATGGTGTTTATTTTGAATAATGAAGTGCTGATTACAATATCTTTGGCGCCTATTTATAAGAAGGTCGCCATCTAGAAAATAACAAAATAACTTAAATCTAGTAACAAAATTGAAAAGATATTGATAAACTAGAAAATCTAAAATCTAATAACAAATTAAAGAAACGATATTGATAAACCAGAATATTTCAGATAAACCAGAATATCTGAAATCTAATAATAAATAAAGGGAAACGCGTGAATCAAATATTGTAATCCCTTTTGCAATCTTGAAGATCACACAATCCTCTTTGATTTGTGGGACCGCCCGCTCTTATGACGCTCCATTGTTTCCAGAAAGGCATTTGCATATTGTTCTACATCAGTCCCCTCCACTTCAGAAGAACTCGACCCCGAGTTATGATTAGGATAAAGAGGAGTATCTGGAGGATGATACTCAAATAGGTCCGCTACATTGAATGTCGGGGAGATGTTGAGGTCACTAGGAAGATCAACAACATAGGCATTGTCATTGATTTTCTTCACAATTCGACAGGGACCAACTTTCTTGTACTTCAGCTTGTTATATGTACCAATAGGAAACCGTTCCTTGCGGAGGTAGACCATTACTTCATCACCCTCAGCAAAGACCTTGAGGCGACGATGTTTATCTGCAGCAACTTTGTAAACTGTAGTGGAAGCTTCTAGCTGTTGCTTCACACCCTCTTGTATCTCTTGTAATTTTGTTGCTAAGTTTTCAGCCGCAACACTATATCCTGGGACTTTGGGCAAAGGCACGAGATCCAGTGTATGTTGTGGCGTTCGCCCGTAGATAACCTCAAACAGAGATTTGCCCGTGGAACGGTTGACGGTGTTGTTAAAAGCAAACTCAGCAGGAGCAAGATACCGGTCCCATTGTTTTGGCATGTCACTACAAAGACACTGAATAATATCCGCCATAGTACGATTGACAACTTCAGTTTGCCCATCGGTTTGAGGATGAAAGGAACTGCTATACTGCAAATCCGTCCCAAATAAACGCCAGAGGGTCCTCCAAAAATGACTAAGGAATTTGGTATCACGATCAGAGGTGATAGTTTTTGGAACACCATGCAAACGAACTACTTCTCGAAAAAATAAACTCGCTACATGAGAAACATCGGAAGTCTTCTTGCAAGGGATAAAGTGTGCCATCTTTGTAAACCTGTCCACTACCACAAAAACAGAATCCATACCTCGTTGGGTTCGGGGAAGCCCCAACACGAAATCCATTGAAATGTCTATCCAAGGTCCAGAAGGAATAGGTAGAGGGGTGTAAAGTCCAGTGTTCTGAGAATGGCCTTTCGTAGTCTGACAAATGTAGCACTTTTTCACAAATCGTCCAACGTCCCGTTTCAATTGAGGCCAATAATACCGCTCCTCAACTAAGGCAACAGTTTTATCTCGCCCACAATGTCCTCCAAGGGAACCACCATGCAGCTCTCGAATAAGTTGTTCCCGCAAAGAGCTTCGAGGAATGCACAACCTGTTGCCAAAGAATAAAAAATTGTCTTGAACGATCATGTCACTGTGAGAACCTGTCTCAAAACATTTTTCCCAAATTTCCTGAAAATCTTCATCATCAGCATAAAGAGCACAAAGGTGGTCAAAGCCCACAACGTCAGTGCGCATGGTGACAAGTGTTGCAGCACGATGGCTAAGTGCATCAGCGACTTTGTTCAAGTGGCCCGCCTTATGTCGAAGCACGAAATTGAATTGCTCCAAAAAGGAGACCCAACGTCCATGCATTCGATTTAGATATCTTTGGCTCTTAATATATTTGAGTGCCTGATGGTCAGTGTTAAGGACAAACTCATGTTGATAAAGATAGGGTTGCCAATGCTTGATAGCTCGTACTACAGCAAAGTACTCTTGCTCATAAGTAGACCATCGCTTGCGAACATCATTAAGTTTCTCACTAAAATAAGCAATAGGCTTACCTTCCTGGGAAAGAACAGCACCAATTCCTACGCTAGAAGCATCACAGTCTAGTTCGAATACCTTTTCAAAATTCGGGAGCATCAGTATTGGTGCCGTGGAAAGTTTTTCCTTGATGAGAGCAAAGTTGGCTTCTGCTTCGTCACCCCAATGAAATTTTCCTTTCTTCAAGCACTCGGTAATCGGAACCATAATAGAACTGAAATTCCGAATAAAGCGTCGGTAGAATGTCGCAAGCCCGTGGAAGCTACGCGCCTCCCCAACGGTTTGGGGAGTCGGCCAGTCACGGATGGTAGCTACCTTTTATGCATCAACTTGAAGGCCTTCTGCTCCGACAATATATCCTAAGAAGCGAAGTCGATCAGTCATGAAGCTACACTTCTTCAAATTAATGTACAATTGGTTCGTCTGCAAGGCCGATAAGACGTCCCTTAGATGCTCCATATGTTGTTGGTTATCGGGACTATATATGAGAATGTCATCAAAGTAGACCACCACAAATTTGCCAATAAAAGGTTTAAGAACTTGAGTCATCAAACGCATGAAGGTGCTAGGCGCGTTCGTGAGGCCAAATGGCATGACAAGCCATTCATACAAACCTTCACTTGTTTTAAAGGCCGTTTTCCATTCATCGCCAGGGCGGATGCGTACTTGGTGGTATCCGCTACGTAGATCAATCTTTGTAAAGACCTTTGATCCCGCAAGCCGGTCGAGCATGTCATCCAAGCGAGGGATTGGGAATCGGTACTTGACAGTAATCCGATTAATTGCCCGACTATCAATGCACATACGCATGCTTCCATCTTTCTTCGGAGTGAGGAGTGCGGGTACTGCACAAGGGCTCATGCTTTCGCACAAGAAGCCTTTTCGAAGCAGTTCTCCCACTTGGTCTTGCAAAATCTGGTTCTCCTTCGGATTCATCCGGTAGTGCGGCAAATTAGGGAGGCTCGCTCCTGGAAGGAAGTCAATCTCATGTTGGATATCCCTCAAGGGTGGTAATCCAACAGGTAGATCCTCCGAAATAACATCGCCGGATGCCCTCAATAAGGGCTGAAGAGCCACCGGAATTGGAATAATGGCTTCTTGATTACCTTTCTCCACAATCATATACATGCCCTCACGTTTACGAACGTTTAGCATAATTCCTGCACTTTGCTTCTTTGGGCCTGGGGAGTGTTACTCATCGGCTTCAAAATAATTTTCGTCTTTTTCCACACAAAAGAATATGTGTTCTCACGAGCTCTATGAGTGATATCAACATTGTATTGCCATGGTCGCCCCAATGGGACATGACATGCATCCATCTCCACTACATCACAAATTATGGTGTCCTTATAGGACTTTCCAATTGAAATAGGTAAATGACATACTTGCGTCACCTTGAGTTCGGCCCCTTTACGAATCCACCCGATTGTATAAGGGGAGGGATGTAACTCTGTCTTTAGTTGTAGATGGTCCATCAAAGCCTTGGACACTATGTTCTCACAACTTCCGCTATCGATGATGACATCGTAAACTTTGCCGTTGACGGTACAACGGGCATGAAAAAGACTATTCCGCTGCGTGTCTTCTCTTCGCGGAGCGAGCAATAGTCTCCTAACAACGCAATTGACATGCTCGCCCTCCTCATCCTCCACTTCTTCCTCATCAATCCAGTCATCTTTGTAAATGTCATCGTCGTGCACGACAACATTGGCCATCTTCCGCCGTGGACAATCACTCGAACGATGTCCTACTTCGTTACACTTGTAGCATTTGATTGGTGGTGGCTTAGCGTATGGGTTCTGGGCACTCTGATTGGTGTTACGGTTGTTTGCGATGACTGGTTCCTTGCGCACCCCAGTACTACTTCCCGGAGTTTGGTTCATAGTGTTGGTTTGCTGGTTGGAGGATTCTGAAACATCTAGTTGTCTCCCCTTTCCAGATAATCCTCGAGCGGAATAATTGTTAGCCCGATTAATGGGGCTAGTTCTCTCTAATTGCATCTCAACCTTTCGGGCCATCTCTTGAGCATCCTCAACAGAGAACAAACGATGTAGCGAAACACGATCTTGAATATTAAGTCGCAAACCATTAATGTACCTCGCAATCTGTTGTGCCTCCGACTCAGCCAGGTTGTTACGGGCGGAAAGTCGGAGAAACTCCTCCGTGTAAGCTTGGACTGATCGGCTTAGCTGCTTACAATTTTGAAATTGTTGAAATAATAATTGCTCATAATCGGTTGGGAGGAACCGAACCTTCAACATTTCCTTCATCCGATTCCATGTTCGGATGGGAGCTTTTCCTTGTCGACGTCGGGTCAGTTGCGTTTGCTCCCACCACGCTGAGGCACCGCCCTTCAATTTGTATGCCACCAATTTTACTTGGCGATCCTCTTCAATCTCCAAGGCATCGAAGAATTTCTCAACTTCCCAAAGCCAATCCAAAAAGTCTTCAATATTCAAATTGCCATTAAAGGTCGGAAGGTCAACCTTAAGTTGATATTGCTCGGGGTCTCGTCGATATCCCCGGTTCCGATGGCCTCCACGAACAGGCCGATCCAGGAACTCTTCTTCTCCTTCAGAGTCCTCGACATAGGCTTGTCGCCTCTGTCGGGGATTTGCCCCACGTTCCATAGCTATTTCCGGGTCGCGAGCTGCCTGATCATGTTCAGCCAGAAGAACACTAGGTATGGGGTTGGTAGACAAACGCTGGATGGCGACAAGTAATTCTTGAAACCTCCGTTCGGTTTGCTCCGCAAATTGGTTGAACTCATCCCGTGTAATAGGCTCGTTTCTGCGGCCTTCAGCTACGGGGAGATTGAAATTAACGTTATTAGCCATCGTCACAGGAGAAACCTGCTCTGATACCAAATGATGCAGAGAAAGCGATGCTTTGGAAAGAATTCCAAAAGATGGTGTTTATTTTGAATAATGAAGTGCTGATTACAATATCTTTGGCGCCTATTTATAAGAAGGTCGCCATCTAGAAAATAACAAAATAACTTAAATCTAGTAACAAAATTGAAAAGATATTGATAAACTAGAAAATCTAAAATCTAATAACAAATTAAAGAAACGATATTGATAAACCAGAATATTTCAGATAAACCAGAATATCTGAAATCTAATAATAAATAAAGGGAAACACGTGAATCAAATATTGTAATCCCTTTTGCAATCTTGAAGATCACACAATCCTCTTTGATTTGTGGGACCGCCCGCTCTTATGACGCTCCATTGTTTCCAGAAAGGCATTTGCATATTGTTCTACATCACAAGGCCTCTTATACTCCTCTCTTCAGCCATCTGTCCTCCCTCGTTCTTATTTTTGCTCCATTTTCTACTTACCCCCATGATTAAGGGTGACGTGGAATCTCTTTCCAAAGTCAAACTTTGTCAGCCCCACGATGAATGCTGTCCCTTTTCAGCATGCCAGAAATCTCTTTGAGGGATGTAAAGTCCCTTAAACAGCTAGCTCCAGAGGGAACTGGGGCTGGTACTCAATCGCCATGCTTGCTTTACTAAATTCGTTTTGTTGAAGGCTAGGTTCTGAATTTCAGCCCTTCATCATCTTTCCTCGACTCTAAATCCTGTCATCTCTTCTAGTGAATGTCCGCTTTAGTCTCACTATTTTCTCCACTGGAAGGAGGCAATCTTTTGTCAATAGCCTTGCAAATAGAGATTGGAATTTTGAATATGGACAAAGCATATTGCAGTAGGGCTTGTATCACAGTTTTGATAAAAAAAACTTTTCCAATTTAAGACATTAATTTTTCCTTTCACCTTTCCAACTTGGCACTAACACATCCCAGAATCCATACAAACATCTGCTTTTCCAATACCCCCTAATCCGAAGGGATCCGAAGATATTTATTGGTTTTATCAATAAAAGGAACTCTTAGTTCCCTCCTCATGTTTTCTTTCAAGCTCTAAGGACAGTCCCTACTAAAGAAAATCTTTAATTTGTTTAGTTTTATAGGTGGACCAGAGGCTAGACAATACTAATTCAAGGTTGATGCTAAATTCTAACATTTCAGGAGCTTACCATCTAGAAAGAATATGGAATCCACTGATATACTATCATAACCACACACAATTTGCACAAATTGTGTCCAAAAAGATGATTGTTAACCATACTATTAGGCAAGGAAATTTTTCTGCCAACCACTTATTTCAAACGTCCTTTTGTAAACTTGCTTAATTTAATTACACATATTCACATAGATATTTTTTTTGGGAAAATTACCAAAATGGTCCTAAATTTATTGTAATTTTTTTTCAATTCAGTCCTAAACATTTTTTTTGGGCCAATTTAATCCTAAATTTTTTGTAATTATATCAATTTAGTCCATTTGGCCAAATTTGACCGGCAGACGATGACACGTTCAATATTTTTTTTTTCAGGATTTTTTTTATTTGTTCTTTCTCTTTTTTTCCTCTCTCTCCTCCTTCCTTCTTCCCCTAACCAGTCATTGGACCTTGGCGACCCGCCAGAGGCATTGGTTGGCGAAGACAAGCCTCGCCCTACGTGGGCAAGGCTGAGGCTCGCCCTCACCATGGTTGGGTGAGGCGATGGTAAGGCCTTGCCCACCCAAGGTGAGGCTGACCTCACCTTCAATCTAGTGAGGCTCACCCTCTCTGGCAAATGCCTCTAGCTAATTACTGAGGTCTAGTGACTAGATGGGGGAGAAAGTAGGAGAGAAAGAAGGAGGAGAGAAGAGAAGAAAAGAAAGAAAGAAAGAAAGAAAGAAATGAATTGAAAAAAATTTAAAAAATTGACATGTCACATCTGCTTACCAAATTTGGTTGAATGGACTAAATTGGTATAATTGCAAAAGGTTTAGGATTGAATTGGCCAAAAAAAAGATTTATGGCTGAATTGGAAAAATTACAATAGCTTTACAATTGTTTTGATAATTTTTCTATATTTTTTCAGATGTCGATGCTGACTGCAACTTTTGAAGAGCATGAAAGCAACCACGGATGCGCATAGAATGTGCTCAAGATCTAGAATATTTATAAGCCAAAATACCGTCTCTTTTTCTCCGCTATCTACCATAAATAATTAGAAAAACTGAACAATTAACTATCATCATCCCTTTTCTCCACTCAAAACATAGCCGCCAGTTTTTTCTTTTCTGAGGCATGTCACCCTACTAATTTTTTCCTTGTATACCTATTCAACTTTGCACACGTGTAGCGCGTGCTCAACACTAGCATGTAATAAATATCCCAAATGCAAGACCATCCCTTTCCAAAACCAACTCCAACACCGAATTCTTGTCGTGTTTTGCCATCATTACAAGTCAGGCGTCCGAATGGTGCCTAATTAGATGTTTTGTTACACGTCCAATAACCAAACACCACGCACTGGTCACGAACATGTGGAAAGGTTTTTTTAGCACAACTTAGTGTCTCAATAATTCCCCTCACATGTGAGGTCAATGTTAGATATGCTCCCTATTAATTCAAGTATCATTCTATGCCATGATATTTCAATTTGAATCTCCATCAACATTCAACTTTATCCCTAGTCTCTTTCCTCAGACCGTATGATGAAGTCTACCATTGAACCCACATTGCTACGCCACAACATTCACTGCCTAAAAATCGCATTGGTCATTAGATTTTTTCTTTGAGATATTTACTAAACACTGGAATGGATTGGGGCCCTCCAATCTACCATCGGCTCTGATATCATTTGTTGGGGGCATATAGCAGAATTCCAATATCTTCACTCAAGGAGATGGCCAAGGGAGAGTACAAGTTCGAGTCTGTCAACATATTAAGGTAGACTTACATTCACTTAAAAACTTAAGTCAATGAGTTATGAACCAATTAGATTATATTCATTGTTCCATATCACACCAATTCTTTGAGATGGGGTTTTCTAACACCATTTTACACTTGTTTCTCAACACTCTATATACGTGTATGTTCGAGCATAATTCCCCTTATGTTCCTCCTTATCCCAAAATCAGAATCCTAATAAACCTCCGTAGGCCAAGACTGGCTAGCGTGTTGACAACACTCCGATTGCCGCCATAGTGGTGAGTTTCACCGCATCGGACACTGCTAATGCCCTACTTCTCATGTCACTAATCATCTTATACAATATTATCACAACAATTTTGTTGTGAAAACGTCAAAGGAAACTCCGACTCGCTCCCACGCCCTCCATAGCCCGCCTTATGGCCTGAGTTAGTTGCACCCCCAACGTGCTTCTGCATAGGGAACATGCACTTCAGTCCAGTCACCGATCCAGAGGAAGATGCCACGTTTGCATCGAGGCCTGTCTCAATGGTGGCCTGGGCGTTCAGTGGTGGCTACATGACTGCCGTCATTTCGCCCTGTGGAAAGCAGTGGAAGAAGATGAGGCGGGCCCTGATGTCGGAAAGAATATGCCCAGTGCAGCGCAAGTGGCTCCATGACAAGAGGGCCGAGAAAGCCGATAGCCTAGTGAAGCGTGTCTTCGACGGGAGTGAACGGCAGCACACGATGACAAGAAAACTAGCGGGAGCTTCTCTCTAGAACAGCCGTGCGTATTCTCTCATTTTATATGAAGCTTTAATGTGTGTTCCGTACGCAAGAGTAGTCGTGGAGGCGCCTCCCCCCCCCCCCCCCCTCTTTTTTATTTTATTTTATTATAAGTGTGAAATTTGTGCTCTCCAGGAAAGGAAACAAAACTTACTTTCCCCATGTGAGTGGGTGCATATACTTTTTTTGGCTTGATTATTCTTAGCTCTTGATTCCAATTACGTACTTTATAACAACGAATCTCTCCAAAATTAAGCATGTGCCCCCTTATATGACCAAAAATTTGATAATACTCCCAAGATCATTTTTTCCAAATTGTCATCCAAATATGAATCTCGGCCATGATGAGGAACCAATGGGCTCAACTTGATTTTTCACCTTATAGGTTGTTGACAAGACTAATCCTTTAATAATTAATTGCATAGAAAATTATGGATTAATCCTTAATCCCTAAACAAAAATATTAGAATTAAATTGCATATCATATAATTTTTGGAGTGTCTATTATATAGTTTATTTCATCATATTAGCATTAGATTGGTGGTGGATATTTTGAGCTAAAAAATTTGATAAATGGGGCTTGGGGCAAAATTCGGCTAGAGCTAGGGGGCTCATGGTGGCCTAAATTCACCTGGGGAAAGGGCTGAATTGAGCTTAATGTAATCTAATTTCAACTCTTGAGGATTAATTAATGATAGGTCTTGAGCCAATTGAGCCCATTACATTGAAAAGGCCTATATAAAGGTCGCATAATCAAGTTTTAACATAGGATTGCATTATAAATAGGATGTTATGCCTCATAATTCGAGGTCTGAAAATCACAATTACCAGAGCACTTGAGAGACACATGTGAGACAAGAGAGAGAAGATGAGCTATCGGCCAAGCCTTGGCTGAGATCTAGGGTCAACCCTAGACCGACCCTGGACCAGCCCAACCCTGCCGGTCTTAGTCCAGTTCCTAAGGAGATTAGGTCGGTCCTTGATCCTAGAATTTCCGGACCAACACTGTGTGGATTGGTCCTCGGTCCTGAGAGTTTCGGGTCGGTCCAACCCGGACCAACCCTGACTATATATAGTTAGAAAACCTTAAAATAAATGGCGTCAACAACATTAAACAGCTCTTTAGTGAGGAGTTTAAGTAATTTTATATTATTCTTTAATAACTTAGATTTTTAATGTCTTTTATGGCGTCAATAATCATAATTTACAAATGAGGATTTTTTTTTGAGGAGTCCTCACGGCATCCAAAAAGGCATAAATAGCTCCTTATGGCATCCTCCTCTTATATTTGTTCTCTTCTGTCTTATTTGTCCTCTTAGTCTTTAATTTGTCAAAATTGAAAGAAACAACTTCTCTGCTTGCCACTTGACACTCCTCGCTCGGTTTGGGTCACTCATGCCACTCGATGCTCGCTTGACTTGTTGCTCCCCGCTCGACATTTGATGCTCATTCTGTTTGACGCTTATCATACCCGACCCTCATCGCTTGCCTTTCTTAGTTGACCTCACTCATCATCGAACCCATTGGGTCGGTATGATCCTTGGTTGCCCTTTCAAGGAGTCCAAAAAATGAAATAAAAAATTATCGGTTGGTCCTAAGTTGACCTTGAAACCGGACTGAACCCATTGGGTTAGTCTGGTCCTCAATCGTTTTTCTAAGGAGTATAAAAAATGAAATAAAAAATTATTGGTTGGTCTCGGGTTGACCCTAGAACTGGATCGAACCTATTGGGCCGGGGGTTCGGTCCGATCCTCAATTCCAAGCTTAATAGGGTCGGTCCTCGGTCCCAAAAATTGAGGACTAGCACTATGCAGGTTGGTCCTAGGGTTAGGAGGTGGACTAACCCAACCCGGACCATGCTTACCCCTAGCTGAGACCCCTACCATGTCGTGTTGCCACCACGCCATCATCCTCGATGACGCCATACACTGCCTTGCCTCTTGCCATGTCTGTCCATGAGCCACTTACAGAGTTGAGCCCTACTGTCCTTGTTGCACTGTCCTACTCGACAATGCCACCCGCTTCCTTGCTTGCCAAGCCGAGACGCCATACGTCGATGATTCGCTGCCTTGAGACCTAGCCAGTTCCTCCCTTGGTCGCAACCTGCACCTGCACGACGTTGCTGCCGCCTCTTCTGCTGCAACAACCTATGAGCTAAGTCGCTATACCCCCAACAACGACTTGTCATTGTCCCGGCTGTGCTGAGCTGTGGAGACCCAAGCCCTGTCGACACGCCGAGCTCCCTTCTTCTAACTTGATGGTCTGCCGTGTCCTGCTGTGAACCAAGCTCAGTGCAGCCTGCAGAGTTACTGTCTTGACGATGATGCTCGATGCCCTGCCGTGGAATCTGACAAAGCCGAGCTACCCACGCTGCTCACTGCTACGGCACCCTTGCCCCTGTCCCGTTGTAGCTCATGGGATGCTACTGTTGCTATGCTAACCAGTCGCCATTGATCACGCTATCACTGTTCTGGTCGTCGACCGCCGCTGCCGAGCCTTGTGATCACGATTCCAATCCAATTATGTCAAGGTTCAAATTTGGAAAGCTAATCTTCAAATTAGGGATTATATTATCCTTAATTGATTTGAAATATTCGATTGCCTATTTTGAATGATTGCTATCTTCTTTCGAATATTCAATGTGAATATGCATACCCACACAATCCAAAAGATCACCCAAGTTAACAACATGCTTGAACGGCTATCCGATCTCTAACTATGAAATATGATATCCAACGGCACATAAAATCTTCCATCTTATCCATAACCATTTGAATATGATCGTTGATTTACCCATTTTTAAATTTGAACGAAAAACCTTCCATTGATATTCTTAACCACTTAGATATGATCGATGGTTATTCCGTTTCCAAAGTTATACATATAAGGTAAGCTTTGTGAATTGCATTATTTGATTTGAATGGTTATCTTTACATGGTAGTTTCTATAATGGAAATCCAAAAAGATTAGATAGAACTCAATTTGATCTTTGTTAATAAAATTGCCTATTTTAGATTAAATTGCATATTTAAATTAAGTAATTTATTTACTCTGAATTTTCAAAATAAAAATGCAAATCTTTTTTCCTAGAATATAATAGATACCTTATTTATTTATTTATATATTTAAATCACATGTTTAAATAGTGGGTATTTTCTATTATGTGTTTCAATTTAAAAATATATATAAAAAAATCATGTGCATGTCATGTAAAATTAGATTCATTGACTGCACATCATTTGGTAATTACATGTTTGAGGTCATCAAATTAAAATTTATAACATGTTAGTATAATTGCATATTAATTATTGCTTGTCATTAGAGTTTGGTCATTCAATTAAAATTGAATGACATATAGTTTGCATGTTAGATTTATTTAATTACATGTTTAGTATATGTATATTTTGTACATCATTGCATTCTACATAGTTTAGATTTCATTCAAATAAGTGTAAACCTTAAAAAATATTGAGTGAATCATGTGTTACTTAAAAATCTTATGTTGTTGATGTGATTTTTTAACTAAAATCACAAATGTTTTCATTACTATGAGATAAGTACCTTCTCCATACAATTTATTTACTACTTTGATTATTGGGCGTTATATTGTTGGTTTGCACGTCCGCTTAGAATGCAATAAAACCAATCTATGCTGTCTGCTAAATGTTTATATATAAAAAGAACAGTCTCGAAAGGACATTAGAGAAATATGATGTAATCAAGTCCCCGTACCCAAAATCTCTAGTTTGTAGAAGTAACATAAATCTCCCATTATTTTACTTGGATTTCTAATTGACTTATCATAAACTAATTAGTTACGACTTCTTATTCAAAATCATTTGAATGTTAAGAACTTTAATCCTAAGTGGCATATTGATATGAGTTTGTGAGAGCCCAAATCAAGTCTATAATTAATAATCCATTAGTCGAACCCCTAGGTAGTGCACCTCAAGGGTAGGTCACAACATAGGCTTAGTTCAATTAATTCAAGTAAAATCAGAACCCCTTTCCTTTAGTCCCTATTTGCTTTAGTCCCTTAACTCTAATCCAAGGGCTAGGTTAAATGCTCCTAATACTAATATGCAATTTAACATATATTTTTTGTTTTAAGGGTCCTGATCGAACCCTATTTTTTTTTTAATAAATGTCTAAATAGGTTGTCAAAATTTAAATTTCAACAATCTATGTAAAATCTATAATCACAAGAAGAAAGTATAGTGTCTTTAAAATGAATGGTACTGCTCATTTAAATATAAAAAGGAATATGCCACTTGATTTTCTTATTGATGGGAAAAAAATGAAAAAAGAAGATAAGGAAATAAATTTAGGGCTCACCACCTTAAATTTCAGTTGGATGATTAAGGCAATTTTATCTCTTTAATGATAATGAGGTACATTTAATCCTGTAAGGTGGAAATAGCTTCATCCTCATGGATAAGTAGTATTCCACGTACTATTTGTACGGATGCACGTGATCCAATTGGATCCAATGGATGACATTGAAACTCAAAGGTCCTTTGCACATGGTTTTTGACATTTACATCTGTGTGTATATATATTTTGATAATCTAGGAATTCGTTTTTCCACTTCTACGTTGCGGAGTTCTACTGATTGTTTATTTTGCGATGGCTTTTGCCCCTTGGAAAGAACATTATGACTGGTAAAGTCCTTGATACAGCTGAAGAGTCAACGGTCAACTCTTTCTTCTTTATATAATCTCCCTCTGAACCTTCGGTACCGTACTGACAAAAAGAAAAGAACCTTCGGTACCGCATCACTCTATAATCCCCATTCCTAAAGAGAGAAAAAAAATGTACAATCGTCTTCTTTCTTTCATTCTTGTTTTGACATTACCTTTAGAAGTTTTAGCTCCACCACCCTATCACGCTCTTCTAGCACCCATCTTTAAACACAAACGCAAAACACCTCTCTATAGCATCGCCCTCAACAATATCACCCTCAACGATTACCAACATTACATCATCGATGTCGATGCTCCTTTCACTTGGTACCAGGGCCAACTGTCACCCCGTTCGCTCAGTTGTGACACACCCGCATGCGCCGTTGCTCAGAGTTACCTTTCTCCATTATGTCCCATCGTTAATGACATAGGCAGAGACTACCAATGTCATGGCCTCATTACACCGGTGAACCTCATCACCATGTCCTGCGCCTTGTCTCAGTTAACCTATAAAGATTTCAGCTTATATTGGACGAATGGAAGATTTTGCACAGGAAGTGTTGGAGATATGCGAGGATCAAGCTTAAGACTGTGATCGATCAATTCAAGATTACAGGATATATAATTGATTAATTATGTCAATTTCTGATCGGATTTGATTTGTTGTATCTTCCCTTTATTTTCCTTAATTTGATATTCAATGTATGATAAATAGAAGCTTATACAATGTAAATAGATACCACAAAATTACTAGAAATTACAAGTGTTCTCTCATTCTTGGCTTAATCTTCGAATTCTGACATGGTATAAGAGCCACCCTCTCCAACCTAGCTCCCGCAAATCCACAAATTGCCTCTGCCCTCTTTTTGTTTTTGCTTTTGCAAATAAAATCCCGCAAAGCAAATCAGCCAACAGTAGGAATTCACCATTAGATGTATCATGGCCAAGAACACCAAACGAAACACTTCAGTAGAAGAAATCCCAAATTCACCACAAAGCATAAATTCGGACCTAGTTGACCCAACTGAAGAGGAGAATTCCACGGCCCAAATTACTGCTAATTCGGTTCTTGCTCTAGCAAATGTTTTCGGCCCAGTCCAATGGCCACCAGTCCCATGGTTCCCTTTTCAGGGCCCGTGAGGAATTAGGGCAAATCAGCCATGGGTTTCATATGACACATCTGGAGAAGGTTTTCCGAGTTTTGGAGCCCAGCTCACCGAAGGAGGATAAATTCCTCTCAACGTTGGGATAGGCTAGGTAGGTTCAGGCCCAGGACTCGAGTCCTCTGGGTCAAGGAGCAAATCCTTACCCAAATATGGGACCCGGTTTCTTGCCCTTCACCGTTCCAGTTAGCAGCGATCGGCCGGAGCCCAACAACCCACTCTACATGTCCCTGGGCGATGGCGCCGAGCTGCAGCTCATCTCCTTGTAGCTTACTGGACCGGAAAATTACAATAGCTGGGCTCGAGATCTCCGACGAGCTTGAGACCTTCGGCAAGCGTTGGTGACAAAAGACAAAGACGGGTTCCTTGATGGAACCGTAGCCTTCTTGTCCGGTGAGCGCTCATGACGACACTAGCGTAGATGTAGCTAGCTTGTGTGGACATGGATCAACAATTGCTTAGCTCTTGAGATGGCTGTCATATTTCCACCAACCGAGGATTCAAAGATGATATGAGATAACATCTGCGAGATGTACAAAAAACTTGACTGGGCCAAGATCTTCTCGCTCACTCGAGCCGTGTCTAAACTAAAATGAGGAAATTAGTCCATTACAACATGTTTCAACCGGCTTTCAACCCTCTAGAACAAACTTGAGGCCACTGAGGAGTAGCTCGAGGGACGGGAGGAAATGCTTCGACAATATCAAACCATACGAGAAAGGGAAAAGGCAACTCGGTTCTTATTAATCTTAAACAAAAGCTACCCACATTTCAGGTCGCAAATACTTGTGATGAAGCCGCTGCCACCGCTCAGGCAGATCTATCAATTGGCAGTCCAAGAGAAGAGCCAGAGGATGGTAGTAGCTAGGCATGCACGAACCGGAGATGGAGTCACCTTCTACCCTTGGATCTGGATTTTCATCGACCGGCAGCCCCTCACAAGCGTTTGCTACCCTTGGATCTAGCCTCTCATCGATCGGCGGCCCCTCACCCACCCTCTCTCCTACCAAATAGGTCCTCGGCATCCATGGAGAGAAAACTCCATGAGCGGCTGCAAGATCCAAAGAAGGAGAAGGAAACCCTACCTTTTTTCGGATGGACAGCTCAGATTCATGCTCCTGATTTGACGACTATTATTCAGCCATCATTTTAGTTGAATCCAACAGCTCCCAACATGGCATGATGGCATCTTCTTTAAAAGGATCATATGGTCCTTGTAATGCCACATCATCCCTGAAGGGAAATACTAAAGAAAAAGGGAAATTGTATTGCGACTATTGCAAACGCCCTCATCACATAGTGGAAACCTGTTGCAAATTGTACGGTAAACCCAGGGAGAAGGGAAAGAAGGAATCTTTGGCTAATCAAGTCACTGGGCACAATATCAATTAATTAACTACTTAAAATCAGTAGCAGCAAATCATGAGGACCTTAAAATTGCTGGAAATATTCTCATACCCATAAATATCTTTTCTTTGTCACTATGAAACTTCCAAATGGAAATACCAAAAATGTCACAAAAATAGGGGCAGTAAATCTGAGTCCTTCCATTACCCTTCGAAATGTGCTTTATGTCCCTCAGTTTGAATTCAATCTTATCTTAGTATCAATGGCCTATGAGGATAATTCATGCCGCATCCTCACACTTGTTTCTTTTAGGCCCTTTTGACTGGTAAACTGATGGGCTTGGATAGCCTTTCGTAAGAATTATATTTTTGGAGAAATTTTCCCAAAATTTTTGATTTATCATGTATTTCCGTGAATAAAAAAAATCATTGTGTAACATTGCTGCCAATGATAAATTTATCATTTCTCACCAACGTTTGGGTCACAATGCTTTCTTTCCACATCCTCATTGTAATGTTTGTGCTATTACAAAGCAATCACGTGCCTCGTTTCCCACAAGCAAATCTCGAACTACAGATAATTCTCCTTAATTCATGTAGACATTTGGGGTCCCTATCATACCCCACATCGTGATGGGTCTCGTTTCTTTCTTACTATTGTAGACAATCATTCTCATAATACATGGGTTTTTCCTATGCAATTAAAGAGTTAAGCCCTTTCCCACTTAAAAAGATTTCTTTACCCTAACAAAAGATCAGTTTGGAAAATCTATTCAATGTATTCAAACAGACAACAGGAAAGACTTTTCTAATCATGATTGTTAATCACTTTTTCCTCTCATGGAATTCTACATGAAAGCACATGCACTTATATGCCTCAACAAAATGTGTTGTTGAGCATAAACACTGCCATCTTTTGGAAGTCGCACGTTGTTGGAGAAATCTTTCCTATTTGTTTTGAAGTTGAAAAAACGTTTCCATCAATCTAGTCGGAAGACTTGAAGACTTTATCGTCAAAGTCTGAAGACCTTTAGACTCAAGATTTAAAGTCTGTTCTCATTGACAGTTTCCAGACCAACGAAGAAAAAGTATTATCCGTTGAAGAAGATTTATCTAGATGCGGGTATATCTTTAAGGATTTGATTTATACGGTTGGAGAAGATCTCACAGTTGGAGATTGCACTTCGAGATCTATTATTCGTATTGAAATTAATTCGAGTATTTTAGATCCGTTGATTGACAAAGTATACTTTGAATGTTTAACTTATGGAAACCTAGATCTTGATTGTATGGGCGAGCAGGATTGGTGTGCTATCATTATATTCTTTAAATAACTTGAGATCTCCCCAATTGATTTTGTCCAACGGGTTGATTGGAAGAACTCATTTGGAAGGTGCCAACAGTTATGAAGGCATGGAGGAGTCTATAAAGAAGACGCTCTAGTTATTTGAGTGTGTGAAAAGATAGAGAAATTCCAAAGTCTAAAGCTCCTTGTTCTTTGTTGTTTCAATTGATTGAGCTTAAATTTGTACTCAAAAGAGAGATTAGATACTTGTGAGGCCTTGAGGAAGTGTAGCAAAGTCTCTACACTGTAGAATCAAGGACGTGAGACTGTAAAATCTCTTTTGATTCTTAGTGGAATTTAGCTAGTGGGCTGTCAATGCGGGAGAGTAGACGTAGGTTTGGTCTAAGCTGAATCACTATAAATCTTGTGTTTTGATTCTCTATCCCTAAACTCTTTACTTTAAATCGTAGCTCTATATAACTGTTTATAGTTATTCACGATTTCAATTTATTCTTAGAAGTTAATTTGTTTTGACAAGATTTGTAAAAACTTCTCTGATCACCTATTCACCTCCTTCTAGGTGCTCATATTAGCCATTTCAATTGGTATTAGAGCTTGTGTACTCATTAAATTGAAGTGTTTTTACTTCTGAGTTAAAGATCTATGGCTAGTATGTTGGCTTTAGGTTTGGTTGAAGGCCAAAGCAAAACCATACCTTCTTGCTTCGATAGAAATGACTATAGCATATGGAAAAACAAGATGAAGGCATTCTTAAGATCGAAAGATCCTCTAGAATGGGATGTGTAGAAAAAAGAATCATTCCTAAAGCTACATCAGTCTCAGAGAGGGGAAAAGAAGTTGTAGAAGTTGGTGAGATGACACAAGAAGAGATAACCAAGAGACAAGCTCTTGATGTAAAAGCGATTTATTCTTTATATTATGCGTTATCTCCCACTGAATATAATAGAATATCTTCTTGTGAAACAGCTAAAGAAGTCTGGGATAGGCTGCACATTACCTATGAAGGAACTGATCGAGTGAAAGAAACGAGAATCAATATTCTACTCGGACAGTATGAAGCCTTCAAGATGAAGATAGGAGAATCCATCACTGATATGTTTAGTCGCTTCATTGAAATTGCAAATGGTCTAGTGTATCAGGGATAGCCAATCTCAGGATCCATGAAAGTTAACAAATTGCTGCGTGGACTATCCAAAAACTGGAATCACATAAAGACTTCAATAAGGGAAACACATAGGATCATGTCGCTCTCCATAGACGAACTAGTTGGCACACTTCAGTCCTATGAAGTGGAACAAATCAATGATAGAGAAGATCCCAAAGGTAAGAAATCTATTGCCTTAAAATCTAACGATGATTATGATGTTACAGACTCTGAAGAAGACTTATACGATGAAGAGCTAGCACTTATTATAAGAAGGTTCAGGAAACTGAACAAAAAGAGAAGAAGATTCAATTGGAAGAAACAAAGTACTCAAAGGTTTCTAAACAAATCAATTGAGGATGATGAATTCAATAAATATGTGATTTATTTTGAATGCAAGAAAAATGGACACATCAGACCTAACTATCCTTTGTTGAAGAAAAAGAAAGGAAAAACTGAGAAATACAGAAAGCCTCTCAAGGTAGAAACATGGAGTGATATTGAATGCGAAGAAAGTGATGATGATTATGCCAATATTTGTTTAATGGAAAAATCAAAATCAGAATTAGACTCAGACTTTGAGACAGATACAGACTTAGACTCAGACAATGAAATTGAGGTTAGCAATTTAAAAATTCTTACTAAAGTCTCGAAATTTATTGATGAACTCTGTCTTAATCTCAAAACTTTTCTTAAGGGGATTTCTAAGCTAAAAGGGGAGAATTCTACACTGAAGCAACAAGAAATCTCTTAGAAAGAAAAGTTTGATAATTTAGACAAAAATTTTGTCATTTTGAAAAAAAATGCAGACCCTCTTTCAAAAGAAAATACATGTTTGAAAAATGACATTTCAAATATTTCAAAAAGGTTTTCAATAGGATCTGTGAAGCTAGAAAATATTCTTTCGATACAAAAACATTACTTTAACAAATCAGGGTTAGGAATGACTTCCGAAACCATTCCTCTAATTGATTTTCCAAAAGTAAAGGAAATAATCAAATAGAGACCTACAAATGCCTTTTAGAGAAATCATTTTCAAAAAGTCTTTGTAAAACTTGTAGGTCGAAGTGCTCTCAAATATTCTAAGTGTTATAGCTCAGAACACTTTGAGAAAAAATGTCTTATGGTTTGGAGACCTGTTAAGAAGGATTGGGCAAAGACTATATATTGCACTAATTCCATTGGATCCAAGAAAATGCTGGTACCAAAGAAATCTTGAGTTTCTTTTTTAATTGCAGGTCACTATCAAGAAGAAAATTAAATGGTATTTGGATAGTGGCTATTTAAGACACATGACTGGAGATTTAAGATGTTTCACAAAGCTTGTTCAAATCAATGGAGGAAAAGTCTCTTTTGGTGGAAATAGCAAATGAAGAATTATTTGATGCGGAACAGTAAAGATTGGAGGTCTCATAATCAATAATGTCTCCTTAGTGGAAGGAATAAACTACAATCTACTTAGCATAAGCCAACTGTGCGACACTGGGTTCAAAATCAATTTTTAGAAAGGGACATATTCAGGAAACAGTAAAGACCACTTTCAATCTTTTACCGGGCATAGACATGGGAATATTTATCTTCTGGATATAAAACTAGAAAGACCTCAATGCCTGATATCAATACAAGACGAAGCGAATCTCTAGCATCGAAAGATTGGCCATATCAACATGAAGCAAATTGCCAAAATCTCTTCCAAGAAGCTTGTTCAAGGACTACCCAACCTAAAATACCAAAAATCTGACTTATGCACACCATATGTGTTGGGAAAACAGGTTAGAAGTTCTTTTAAGCCAATAAATCAAGTTTCACTAACCGTGTGCTGCAGCTCCTTCATATGAATCTCTTTGGACCAACTAGAACTCAAAGCATTGGTGGAAAGAGATTTTGCCTAGTAATAGTGGATGATTATTCGCGATTTACTTGTGTTTACTTTTTGGCAAGTAAATCTAAAACCTTCACTTATTTTTCAAAGTTTGCTAAGAATGTGCCGAATGAGAAAGGTTATGCTATTTCAAGAATACGAATAGATCATAGAGGTGAGTTTGAAAATCAAGACTTTACCAAATTCTGTGATAAATTTGATTTTCAGCATGTGTTCTCTTCTCCATACACTCTTAAACAAAATGGAGTTGTGGAAAGGAAGAATAGATCTTTACAAGAAATGACAAGAATACTTTTAATTAAAAGTAATATTTTTTTTTTTGTTTTTGGGCTGAAGCAGTTTCTACAGCATGTTATATTATTAACAGAGGTATTCTTAAGGCCTATTCTAGAGAAAACTCCCTATGAGTGTTATTCAAAAGAAAGAAGCTAATTGTTTCTTATTTTCATGTGTTTGGTTGCAAATGTTTTATCTTGAAAAATGCAAATGATCAAATTGGTAAGTTTGAAGAAAAATTAGACGAAGGAATCTTCCTTGGATATTCAACCTCTAGCAAAGCCTACAGAATATTCAACAAGAAGACTTAGTCTGTGGAAGATGAATGTCAGATTTCAAGACTCTTTGCAAAATCAATCGATTCAGACGCAAACTGAAGAATCTGAGCCTACTCTAGACTCTACAAAGTCTACCTCCCCTGAAGAAGCTCAGCCCCAGAAGAAAAACAACGAACGGATGTCAAAGATTCAACTGAAGAAGAAGACCAACAATCTGTTAGAATGACCAGCAACTGGAAGCATAAGTCTAGTCATCCTAAAGAACTCATTATTAGCGATATTAACGAAGGGATTTGTACCGGATCCAAAAGACAAGAAGAGTCTAGCGCGGTGGCACTTATTTTCTAAAATAGAACCCAAAAGTATAGAAGAAGCTTTAACTGACAAAAGCTGGATTGAAGCAATGCAAGAAGAACTTAGACAGTTAAGCATTAATGATGTTTGGAAATTAACTCTTAAACCAAAATGTAAGTCTATTATTGGAGCTAAATGGGTTTTCAAGAACAAGATGGGCGAAAAAGGAAAAGTGATAAGGAATAAAACAAGACTCATGGCCAAATGATATACACAAGAAGAAGGGATAAACTATGATAAGACCTACACTCCTGTAGTAAGGTTGAAGCAATTAGATTATTGCTTGCTTTTGCTTGTTATAAGAATTTCAAGTTATTTCAAATGGATGTCAAAAGTGCATTCCTAAATGGATTTATTCAAGAAGAAGTCTACGTGGAACAACCTCCCGGATTTGAAGACTCAAGGAAACCAGACTTTGTATTCAGACTGAAAAAGGTTTTATATGGATTAAAGCACGCATCTCGAGCTTGGTATGATAGGTTAAGTACGTTTTTAATTCAAAATGACTTTGTTAAAGGAAAAGTAGACACTACCTTGTTTATTAAAAGGGAAGGTAAAAACCTTTTACTTGTTCAAATTTATGTTGATAATATTATATTTGGTTCACTTAACGAAAACTTGTGTAAGAAGTTTTCTAAGTCTATGTAGGATGAATTCGAGATGAGTATGAAGGGTGAATTATCATTCTTTCTCGGATTACAAGCAAAACAATTGAAGGAAAGAATTTTCATTCACCAAGAAAAATATGCTAAAGAACTTGTTAAAAAGTTCAGATTGGAGAATCGCGAAAAGACCAATATACCAATGTCAAGTTCTTCGAAGCTAGACAAAGACGAAGGAAGAAAGAAAGTTGACCAGAAGCTGTACAGGAGTATCATTGGTTTACTTCTTTATCTTACTGCTTCTAGACCTAACATTTTATTTAGTGTTTACATTTGTGTTAGATTTCAATCTAATCCAAAAGAGTCTCATCTAAGCGCCACAAAACACATCATCAAATACATTGCAACTACCTCAAACTTAGGTCTATGGTATCCCACAGAAGGGGACTTTACTCTGCTTGGATATTCAGAGGTGGATCTAGCAGGTTGCAGAGTTGATCGGAAGAGCATTTCAGGCACTTGTCAATTGCTTGGTAACAGAACAGTATCTTAGTTTTCAAGGAAGCAAAGTACTATAGCTCTTTCAACAGTAGAAGCAGAGTATGTGGCTCTTGGAAGTTGTTGTTCTCAAATCTTATGAATAAAACAACAACTAAGAGACTTTGGAATTGAAGACTCATGCACCGAGATCAAATGTGATAACACCAGCGCAATGAATCTCACAAAGAATTCAATTCTTCATTCAAGAGCAAAGCACATAGAGATTCGACACAATTTTATTAGAGATCATGTTCAAAATGGAGAAGTCTTGATCCAATTCATTGACTCAAAGAATCAGCTGGCGGGCATATTCATAAAACCTCTAGAGAAAAGCTTATTTGAGTCTATTCGCTCTAGACTTAACATCTTATCTCTTAAAGTCTGAAAAAGCTCAGACTCAGGGTTAAAGTCTGAAGATGCTTAGACTCAGAAGACCAAGAATTACAACTGTAAGTTATTTCGGTTCTAACAATTTAACTTTCTGATTCAAACTCGAAAATGTACGATTGCTTATTAATCGCCAATTGATTGATGTTGTCTTTCCAAGTTTTTGAAGTTGTAGCAATTATTCTTGTTCAAAAAGGAAGTTATTATTTTTGAAAAGACAATTATCTATTTTCAAAAAGGTAGTTATTCATTTTTGAAAAGGCATTTTTATTTTTCCTTTTATGATGATCATCATACCTCATTTCGATTGCTTTATATACTATATTTCTTCTTCATTTTTACTAACAAACCCTAGAGCATAGATTCACTTTCTTACTTTTTCTTTCTAGTTTAGTCCTTAAAGTTTTCATCTTTCTCGCGAATCAAGTTCGAAAATTCTCTCAAAGACTGGGACAATGTCTTCCCAAAGAAATTCCTCAAGGATAGCAAGCAAGGGACCCAGCATATGCGTGAGGGTCATACGCACTTCGATCTGATTGAGGAAGAAGATTCTTCAAGGTAGTAGCAAAGTCAACAACAATATTCTTAATCGTGCCATTCTTCTCAGGCTAGATCACAAGAGCCCCAACAACAATAGGCAGATGAAGAAATTATTGACGATGTTGAACCTGTAAGGACTCTTAAGCTTGCATTTACTTTCAAACTCTACACCGCCCTGAAGGAAGGTGGTTCTCCAATGACCTTTATTGATGAATTTTTGAAAGAAAATGGGTACTGAAATGAAACCGATTTTCTAAGAACAATGGAACGTTTGGGAATTGCTCCTACTGATTCGGCAGAAAGGGCTTTTGCGAATTTTCCAAGTGATCTATGTTTTGGAGGATTAAATCAACCTGAGGGTAAAGAAGACGATGAAAAGATGTTCACTCATTTTAAGTCTAGGATGGGTGTTACTGCGAAAATTCGAGGAAGTAGAATGGACCTGTTTCGTTCTGAGGAACACAAACGAGTTTATGCTAAACTGCTGAAGCGAGAGGTGATGAACCCAAGGAGTGTGGATTTTGATTTTCTTGATTCATTGAACGTAAAGTTACGGGAGAAATTTTCTTTACTTCAACTTGAACAGTTTTGCTCTGAGACAACTGTAGCTTATTTGGAACTTACAACATATTTATATTCCAATCTAAGTTTTTTAGATGCGAATAGATTTTCCTTTAGTATTGGAGATCAGGATTATGTGGTAGATATGGATACTTTAGTTGATGTGATTGGAGTGGAGAGAGGGATTTTCCAAACAATCAGCGTGTCTATTGGTCATGCCACTATGGAGCTTATTTGAGATAAAATTGCAGAAGGCCGGATTTCGTATTTGAGGATGAGTGCCTCTAATGTCTTACTCCATAAGATTGTGGTTAACTATCTCAGACTCAAATCCACATCAAAGACTGATATCTCCAATTCTGAAGCGAAGCTGATGTACGCCATCAACATTGGTTACAAGTTCTCTCTGCCTCATACCATAATGTTTCACATGTATCGGTCAATGGTAAAGGACAAGGGACAACTTCCTTACTTTGCTCTTGTTACTCGTCTATTCAGACATCTTAACATTCAGCCTCCCATAATTCTATGTGTTTGAACTAGTGTTCCAATGGTGGTAGGATTGAAGATGGTTTCAAAGATGCGTATGAAGAAACTAAACAAGGCTTTTTTAGAGTGATTTAAGGAGAAGACACTTGTCAAGACTCGACAAGACCCTGTGGCTATAAAAAGAAAAGGGAAGGAGCCCATGACAGCTCCATCTAAGAAGAGGAGAGCACTCATCTTGCAGGATGAGGAAGATGAGGATGACATCACTATCTCAACTCTTGCCTTAAAAAACTTATAGCGTCTTGTTCCTGAGACAAAGACTAGAGAAAACCAAGACAAAGAGGAGATACAACAAAGGAATGAAGAAAGGGACACGATGAGGAAAGAAGAAGGAGAAGGAAGAACAGAAGAAGAAGAGCGAAGAGAAGAACAAACAAAAGGAGAAAGTCATGGTGATTCTCCAGCAGAGGAAGAAGGACAAGATCATTGTGACATTGGAGAAGAGCCAGAGCAAGAAGAGTACTTCTCTCCACCTGAATGCACCGAAACATGGGGGGCTGCTGATAAAAGACGTACTCTTTCACTTGCCTTTACCAGTGATGATGTTAGTCGTTCTCCTGCCGATCCAGAGGAAGTGCATGACTCTCATTTTTCTGAAGAAGGTAATGAGGCTTCATCTCCAAGTTTGGATGTTCGTGCTGAAGTTCCATCATCTGGCAACACTCCATAAATTGATCATGTTGAAGCAAGTACTCAAACTAACAACTTAGCAAACTTTAAAAGATTGCTTGAACTTCTTCTAGAAATCAAAGGTCGGATTTATGCCTTGGGATGTGAATTTCAGAGCATGCCGAATGTTCATCAAGCCACTTCAGTTTCTTTGCACGAACAAGTTCAAGCCCTTATTATTCAAGTTCAAGTTACAACAAAGGGTGAGGATTTAGCGCAACTGAAGGAGGATCTAAAAATGCTGGAGGAAACTGTCAAGTCTATGATAGATTTCCAGCTCGTTTGCATTCCCAAACACTCTTAATTTTATCCAATTTTCTTTATATTCTCTACTTTTTGCTGTTGACAAAAATTGGGAGAAGTCAGTGCGGATTTGACACTCTGATTTTGATTTGGCTTTGATTACTTCTATCTTTTGTTTGGATTGTGATTGGTTTGGACTAGTTTGACCTTCTTAATGCTTGCAATATCTTAAGCTATGTTGATGATTTTGATAAAGATAGTTGATTTTACAAGACTAACTTGTTTTATGTGGATGCAAAATCGCTACTATCTTTATCCTAATCTACTTATCTTTTATGAGATATCTTTGTTTGCTTAAGTGATGTCTTGTAGGTCTAAAGTATCCAAATCTATAGGAAAGTTTTGTTATCATAAAAAGGGGGGAGATTGTTGGAGAAATCTTTCCTATTTGTTTTGAAGTTAACAAAACGTTTCCATCAGTCTAGTTTGAAGATTTGAAGACTCTATCGTCAAAGTCTGAAGACCTCTAGACTTAAGATTTAAAGTCTACCATCATTGACAGTTTCTAGATTGACGAAGAAAAAGTATTATCCGTTGAACAAGACTTATCCAAATACGGGTATATCTTTAAGGATTTGATTCATACGGTTGAAGAAGATCTCACGGCTGGAGATTGCACTTTGAGATCTATTATTCGTATTGAAATTAATTCGAGTATTTTAGATCCGTTGATTGACAAAGTATACTTGGAAGGTTCTACTTATGGAAACCTAGATCCTGATTGTATGGGCAAGCAGGATTGGTGGGCTATCATCATATTCCTTAAATAACTCGAGATCTCCCTAATTGATTCTATTCAACGGGTTGATTGGAAAAATTCCTTTGGAAGGTGTCAAAGGTTATGAAGGCATGGAGGAGTATATAAGGAAGACGCTCTAGTTATTCGAGTGTGTGAAAAGATAGAGAAATTCCAAAGTCTGAAGCTTCTTGTTCTTTGTTGTTTCAATTGATTTTTGTACTCAAAAGAGAGATTAGATACTTGTGAGATCTTGAGGAAGTGTAGCAAAGTCTCTACACTGTGGAATCAAGGACGTGAGACTGTAAAATCTCTTTTGATTTTTAGTGGAATTCAGCCAGTGGGTTGTCAGTGCGGGAGAGTGGACGTAGGCTTAGTCTAAGCCGAACCATTATAAACCTTGTGTTTTGATTCTTTATCCCTAAACTCTTTACTTTAAATCGCAGCTCTATAACTGTTTATAGTTGTTCACGACTTTAGTTTACTCTTAGAAGTTAATTTGTTTTGATAAGATTTGCAAAAACTTCTTTGATCACTTATTCACTCCCCTCTAGGTGCTCATACTAGCCCTTTCACACGTGCCCTTAAATTTCAAGCATTCATTCCTGAGACTTTCTGGGGAGATTGTGTGGTTACAGCAGCTTACCTGATCAACCGCATGCCAACTTGGGTTCTCAATGGACGTACTCATTTTGAGGTTCTATTTGGAAAGAAGCTTAAAGTTAATCACTCGAGAGTCTTTAGCTGCCTATGCTATGTTACTGCCTTGGGTCCTCGTGATAAGATGAGTTCTCGAGCCTGACGATGCATTTTTATGGGGTATCCAACTTTCCAGAAGGGTTATCGTGTCTTTGAGCCATCGATAGGTAACTTTTTCATAAGTAGAGACGTCGTTTTCCATGAAGACGTTTTCCCTTTTCAAGATGAGGCATCTTCAAGTGAACCTCCAAGCTTAAATCAATAGAACATATGTTTTCTACTTGAGGAAGATTTATTGGCTAATTCCCACTATATATATGTCCCGACTTCTTCTCCAGTGATCGAAACCAATGTAGTCTCTCCATCTACCCCAAAGTACTCAGTTGTAGAGTCTACAATGCAAATTGAAGAGAAATCTGATTTAGAACAATTGTCTTCATAGTCTATTTCGGAGATATCATCTTTGACACCTGATCGTATTCCCCCACGATGATTAGGACGGATTGCTCGTTCCCCTACTTGGAAGAAGGACTATGTTTGTGCCTCTCTCAACTCATCAGGTACTCATATCCTATCTCCTCTTATGTTTCGTTTGATTGCCTATCTACGGAACATATGTGCTGCATTAGTCGTATCTTAGAGGAAATGGAGCCATCATCCTATGATGTAGCTATTCGTGATCCATGATGGTAGAAGGCTATGCAAGCTGAATTGCATGCCTTAATAGAGAATCACATATGGGATATAGTTCCATTGCCCGTTGATCGTAAACCAATCGGTTACAAATGGATATATAAGATCAAGTACAAGGCTGATGGTTCTGTTGAATGCTACTCGCTTAGTGGCAAAAGGTTTTATGCAACGTGAAGGTTTTGACTACCATGAGACATTCTCTCCGGTTGCAAAGGATGTCACTATTCGTTCCTTCCTTTCCATGGTCTTTCCGAGACTGGCAGCTACATCAAATGGATGTCCACAATGCTTTTCTTCATGGAGATCTTGATGAGGAAATATATATGAATCTTTCATTGGGATTACCGCGACAGGGGAGTCTCGAGTGTGTCATCTTCGTAAGTCCCTTTATGGGCTCAAGCAAGCTGCTCGTCAATGGCATGCAAAGTTTACTATAGCCCTTACAGCCATTGGTTTCAAGCAATCCAAGCACAATTATGCCCTCTTCTCTTGGACAAAAGGTATGTCATCAATCTACTTGATGATATATGTTGATGATATACTTATTATGGGAAACGACGAATTGGGCATCAAGAAACTTAAAGAATATCTGCACTCCAGCTTTCATATTAAAGATCTGGGACCTCCCAAGTATCTCCTTGGTATTGAGATTGCTCGTTTAGAACTAGGAATCTCTCTTAGTCAACGGAAATTTGTGTTAGAGATCATATCAGAAGCAGACTTATCATGATTTAAACCGACTGTCATTCCTATCGATCTGATCATCAACTTAACTACTATTGACTACGACACTGGATCATCTTCTAAGATCAACAACCCACTGCTTGAAGATCCATCCCGCTATCAAAGGCCCGTAGGGAAACTTATATATCTCACCATGACTTGGCAAGACATATGTTATGTGGTACAGACACTTAATTAATTATGCATAACCCAAAGGAATCTCACATGAATACATCTTTGAAGGTTATCAAATATTTGAAGAGATCTCCAGGTCTTGGAATACTTTTCTCTCTAGATTGCAATTTAGAAATGACAGCTTGTTGTGCCACATACCCCATGAGTTGGAGATCAATCACTAGTTTTTGTATTAAGCTGGGAAAGTCGTTGCTTTCGTGGAAAATGAAGAAGCAATCAACTATATCATTATCATCTGCCGAAGCTAAATATCGAGCCATGGCTAAAACCGTTTGTGAAATAGTTTGGATTCGAAGCTTGCTTTTAGATCTTGGGATACGAGTCAAAGGGCCAACTGACTTATTTTGTGACAATGATGTAGTACTCAAACTTGCAGCAAGTCCCATTTTTCATGAGAGAATTAAACACATTGAAGTAGACTGCCAGTACACTTGAGATAAGATCCAAGAAGGAGTAATCAAGACAAACGGAATCGGATTGCATAATAGCGTGCTGGTATTTTTACCAAACCATTATGTCAAAGACAACACGCATATCTCCTAAGCAAGCTGGGTCTCTTGGATATATATTAGCCACCAGCTTGAGGAGGAGTGTTGGAGATATGCAAGGATCGAGCTGAAGATTATGATCAATCACTCCAAGATCATAGGAGATTATAATTGATTAATTACGTCAATGTGTGATTGGATTTGATTCGATGTATCTTCCCTTTCTTTTCCTTAGTTAGACATTCAATATATTATAAATATGAGCTTATACAATGTAAATAGATACGACCAAATACATAAAAATTACAAGTGTTCTCTCATTCTTGGCCTAATCTTCGGACTCTAATAGGAAGTATGGGCTTCAGTCAATGGAATGCATCAACCACTCCGCAGTCTCTTCTACAATCTCTCCCTAAGGAGGCAATCGGCGTGGGTGCCTTCTCATGGTCTTCTCTCTCTCTATTGTATCAATTCACCTATCCCTCCGGCCCTGTTGCAAGGAAATTTGCTCTTTGCCTCCCTAAGCTCGAGCCGTGCTCGTGGCGTGATACTCTTCGGTGATAGTCCATACTATCTTCTTCCTCTGACGAACTTTGCTGCTGCAGGGGTATTGTCCTACACTCCTTTGCATGGAGATCTCATCGCTAGGATATCTTATCAGCCTTGCCGGTATATCGATCAATGGAAAGGCCATAAAAAAATGCACGGAATGCCTTTGATTTTCACGTCAATGGAAGCGCAAGGCTTACTTCCATAGTGCCTTACACTACTCTTACGAGCGACATTTACAGCGCAATTCTTAAAAATTATGAGAAGGCCGCCAGAGGCATCGCTCAAGCAAAGAAGGTCGCTGCGTTAGGCTTGTGCTTCAATACTACCACCATCAGATCCAGAGGGCACTGGCTACGCATTCTCCAGATCAATTTGATACTAGGAAACGGAGTGCAATGGACAATCCACGGATCAAATTCAATAAAGCAAGTCAATAAGGATGTGGGGTGCTTGGCATTCGTCGATGGAGGGAAGATGGCAAAGCAAGCAGTTGTGATCGGGACGTATTAAATGGAGAATAATTTCTTGCTATTTGATTTGGACCAATCAAGATTAGGGTTCAGCTCTTCCCTGTTACCTTACGGGACTTCATGTGTTGGCTTCAATTTCACTGTTGGAAGCTACTTTTGAGCGCTTACTGCTATTTCGTGATGAATGTTTACTCCTCTAAACAACTAATAAAGTTCGAAATGTAGACTTGTTTGCATAAAATAAAGCATTCGAAGATAAACGTCCGTGTCCTGGAGTATAGTTTGTATGGTAATACTCATCTGTGATTCTAATGACCAGAAATAATACGTTTATCGTTATTATCAGATTAACAAAGAGGAAACCGTATTGCAGTTCTATCCAAAAATAAAAGAATGAATATAGTGCAAGCAAACTATGACTGCGTAATTAAGCCACTCAATTTGAAAAGACAGAAATTTAGGTTACTTGATTTCTTCGTAACTTATTGGTTACTTTCTTACTTATACCTTAAATCTATCAATTCTTATATAAAGTTTGTAATCCTTATTTGAATGACATATCAACTTTTTCCCAATTAAATTACCTAATAGTGATTGGTATGACTTACTCTCATTTGAGTTATTTGCAGAAGTTTAATTATTTATTTTATTTTATCAACTTTTGTTATTGCATACCAAATTTTGTTTGTCATTTCACAAAAAAAAAAAAAAAAAAACTTAATTCTATCAACTCTTATATCACTTGATATTCGAGCATATGTACAATTAATGCCAACGTATGATGTGCTGATTTCTGCATTATCCGTAGCGAGACAGTTTGGTTAATTGCACATAAAAGAAAAATTAATTAATTGATACGATTTGATTGAACTTCGTGAATGGAGGGCTAAGGAATAAGTAGAATGCAGTGAAGTCCAACATTTTCGTACGTGGTACATCTCAATTTGCTTCTTAAAGCAAATTAGTAGTCATTGAGCATTTATTTAATATATGATGTCACTCTTGAACTTTCAATTAAAGCAAAGCATATGATTTGGAATAATGTGAGATTTGAAGGATGGGAGGAGGGTTATATAGGAATGAATTTGGTTGACTTTTGCGATGCGTCAAGAGATATATTGTGGAAATGAGAGACTTCCGCAATGCTCTTCCAAGGGGAAATAAGGATAAAGGGAAGCAAAGCACAACATTGCCTGAAAAGGTGCATCAGAATAGCATGTGCAAAGGCCTTATACAATATCAATTACCTTCAAATGCTTCGACTGGATCTTGTGCATTTGTACATGGAGTTCGGGCAATGGACCTTCAATTGGGGTATTCCTCAAATCTAGGGAAGTGGATAGGAATGTGCTTGTGTGTAAAGTAGAGTGCTAATTACACATGTATGAGGCTACGAGCTTTTTCAAGTTTATAGATGAGACGTGCACAGTAAGCTCCCATTTTATGTAAAAAACAAATGAGTCCTAACTTTTCTATCGAATGTTGAAATCCTATTTTTTGGTAAAAAAATACAATCAAATCCTTTTGGTTGAATGATATTGAAAATTGCACTACTAATTCAGAAACCTTTGTTATCAAAAGTGGGGAACAGTAGCAAGAAGTCTATGAAAGTACAAAAGGCAAAAAGACAGAAATGCCTACCAGCATCACCCCCATTGATTACAGATGAAATAGAACTCATGGAGACCCCAGTGCAACTGGTCCAAGAAGGACAAGAATGGGCTTTGGTGGCTAGCCCTAATAAGCCACCACAGAAGCCATGAAAATAGTTAGTTGGAATTGTTAGGGGCTGGGCAACCCCTTGACAATCCGAGAACTAAGAGCTTTAATAGCTCTTGAACGGCCTAAGTTACTCTTTCTAATGGAGACAAAAAATAAAGAAGTCATGGTGGAAAAGATTCGCAAAAAAGTTCAGTTTCAGAAATCACACTTGGTTAATCCAACAGGAATAGCAGGAGGACTGGCAATCATGTGGCAAGAGGAGATTGATTTACAGGTGAATACCAGTTCTAAACAACTCATAGACGTGCAATGTATTGACCCTGAAAGTAAACAGATTATGCAGATCACCTTTGTCCATACATCCACTGATTTTGGCGAGCGTCTGGAATTATGGCATGTGATGGGAAATATTAAGCCGTTGTCATCTCTTCCCTGGGTCTGTATAGGAGATTTTAATGAGATTCAATATGAATGGGAGAAAGTGGGAAAAAGGGAAGCAGATAATCGAAGAATTGCAGCATTTAGAAACATGATCAATGATCTAGCCCTAATGGATGTAGAATGTCACGGCTGTGCTTTCACATGGACAAACAACAGGGAGGGGGCAGAGTTGGTTAAAAAGAGACTTGACAGAGTACTATGTTCTTTAGAATGGCGAGTTACCTTCCATGATGCTGAAGTCCAGGCCCTTCCAGCCATAGGATCGGACCATAGTCCTTTAATTCTCAATCTGTATCCTGGAGCAAGAAAAAAGACAAAGCAGTTCAGAATGGAAGTCTTCTGGACAGAACATACAGAGTATCAGGCATTTATCCGGCAAGCATGGGCAGAGTATTCAAGTCAAACAGCCACATTTGCAGAGAAACTACGAAGAACATCATAAGCATTAACTAAGTGGAGCAAATAGCACTTCTCAAATGCCTACACAGAGATCAAAGATCTAAAGCAAGCACTAACAGGTCTGATGAATCAAACAGATCAGAAAACAAGTAAGCAGACAAAGCAGCAACTCATCAACAAAATAGATTTTCTCAGAAAACAAGAAGAACAATTCTGGGGAATGAGATCACGCATTAAATGGCTTCAGTGGGGGGGGGGGGGGGACCAGAATACACGGTTTTTTCATGCCACAACATTCAATAGAAGAAAACAAAACCGTATTTCAATGCTGCAATTAGAGGAAAACAGATGGTCTAGAGAACCCATGATGATACAGGCACACATTCAATCCTATTATGAGAACCTATACAGAACTGATGGTCAAAGATCTTACCAGCCTATCCTGAACCAATGTCCATCCCCTATAACTGACCATATAAACGAAAAACTAGTGACAGTTCCTACTTTAGAGGAGATCCACGCAGCAGTGTTTCAATTGGGAGCCTATAAGGCTCCTGGCCCCGACGGTTTCAATGGAATGTTCTACCAACAATCATGGGAGACTATAAAACCTGACCTGTTGCAGCTAGTACATAAATTCTTCCAGACAAGAGTCCTCGACCCCCGGATAAACCAGACCCACCTTGTGCTGATCCCCAAAGTAAAAAGTCCTGAAAATATCAGCCAATTCAGACCCATCAGTCTGTGCAATTTTAGCTACAAAGTTATATCAAAATTTTTAGCCAATAGACTGAAAAGATGGCTGCCACTTATCATTGAACCAGAGTAGGGGGCCTTTGTTCCAGGGAGGCAAATCCAGGACAATATATTCATTGTACAGGAGGTACTGCATCACCTACGCAAAACAACAAGGAGGAAAAAGAATCAGGCCATCTTGAAGCTGGATATGCAGAAAGCATATGATAAGGTAGAATGGGATTTTGTGAGGGATCTTATGCTGCACATGGGGTTTCATGTCAAATGGGTTTCTTTAATTATGCAATGCATCTCAACAGTCACCTACAGCGTAAAAGTAAATGGAGAACCTACCCCCTTCTTCCATCCTTCGCGAGGTCTGAGACAAGGTGACCCACTTTCACCTTATATCTTCATTCTAATGTCAAATGTGCTCACCTAGATGATGAAAAAAGCATTAGTAGAAGGCACACTCACAGGAATACAGCTTAACAGGAATTGCCCTAAGCTATCACATTTAATGTTTGCTGATGATGTCATATTCTTTCTGGATGGAACTATATTAGAATGTCAGAATGTAGCCCAAGTTCTAAATCAATATTGTTATGCTACGGGTCAAACAATCAACTTAACTAAATCAGGAGTTTCTTTTAATGTTAGCTGTCCAGCAGTGCTACAACAGAATCTAGCCACAGAATTGAGAGTCCCTATCCAACAGAGAATGGGAAAGTATCTGGGAATACCTACTGAATGGGGACACTCCAAAAATGAGCTGTTCGCATGGATCCTAGCCAGAGTAAATTCAAAGTTAGCAGGTTGGAAAGAAAAATTATTAACAAAGGTAGGCAAGGAAGTGTTAATCAAAAGCGTGGTACAAGCTTTACCTACCTATGCAATGTCCATCTTCAAGCTGCCCGTATCAATCTGCAAAGCCATAGAACAATGAATAGCATCATTCTGGTGGCAAAATGGCGATGCAAAAAGAGGTTTGCACTAGAAAAACTGGAAGACATTGAAGACCCGAAAGGATGCAGGAGGTTTAGGGTTCAAGGACTTTCTAACCTTCAATAGAGCCATGCTCGGAAAGCAACTTTGGAGATTAGCCACTTCCCCCACAGCTCTATGGAGCAGAGTGCTAAAAGGGATTTATTTCCCCAATGGGGATGTTTGGACAGCTTCGAAGGGCCACCGACCATCATGGGGTTGGCACAGCTTGATGCTTGGCAGAGACACCATAAAGGATAACATAATATGGTCAGTAGGTGATGGAGAAACTATTTGTATCAGAGAAGACAGATGGCTAACGCAAGGTGTAATAGGAGGACAACCAAATAAGACAGAGCCAAAAATGGTTTCCGGACTGATAGATGCAGAGAACAGAGTATGGAAACAACAGCTAATTCTTCAATTGTATGATGAATCAATTGCAAATGAAATATTAGCAATCCCTATATGTCAGCAAGCAAAGCCAGATATGCTAATATGGACAGGCAACAAAACAAGCCAATACTCTGTCAAGAGCGGATACAATCGAGCACGGGAAAAAGCAGATAAACCAGAACAGAACAGACCCTCTTGCTCTTATCAACCACCGCGTACCTTATGGACTCAAATTTGGAGTTTGCATGTGCCACCGAAAGTTCGATCCTTCCTCTGGAGTCTCTGTCAGAATGCCCTTCCTACGAGGGAAAACCTACATAAAAGAAAAATGGTTACTGATCCATTATGCCCCTTCTGTTGGTCGAATATTGAAACGACAGAACACATGTTATTTCTATGCAAGTGGACGAAGAGAGTATGGGAAGAACAAATTTTTGAGAAGATAAAACCAGATGGAAGTCTCAGGAGAACAGATCAGTGGATTGCCAACGCCTTCCATCGAAATCAGAGCTTACCCGATTGAGAACTCACGGGAATGGTTTTGTGGCACATCTGGAAGGCGCGAAACAACTGGATATTCTGATCCAAAGAACCTAGACCCGTAGATCTGGTGAGTACAACCAGGGAACAAAACGAGTTCTTCAGTCGAGGAAAAACAGAGAGAAGCAAAAAATCAACGGATCTAGCAAAACCTGACCGATGGAGGCCTCCGGAAGGGGATGGGCTGAAAATAAATGTCGACGTGGCATGGTGCTCCGGTGAATTTCTCGGATCTGCGGCGGGTATTGTTCATGATCGGGAAGGAAGACTGCTCGAGGGTTTCACTGCAACGATTAGGGTTTCCTCGGCAAGTGAAGTGGAAGCCCAAGCAATCCTACATGGGATCTCCTATACGCACGAACTCAAGTCGTCTCACGTGCAAGTCTTCGGAACAGGACCAGGAAAGTGGATTATTGAAAGTGACAGTTCATCCGTTGTGGACATGATCATGGGCTGGACTCAACCAGATTGGAATCTTGTGGAGATAGTGCAGAGGTGCCAAAATGGGCTCAGTAGAAATAAAGATATTTCGGTGACCTATTGCCCCCGCCAAACGAATGAAGCTGCGGACTAGATAGCAAGGAAACACTGCCATCGGTCTCTTCCACGTAATTGGCTGTTTTCCCCACCTTTACCACTATGGAACATTTTATGTGCAGATCTTTCCGCATCTGCTTTTTGTAAGTCTCCTCTATAATTAAGCAATAGAATGCTATCTTTTGACCCAAAAAAAAAAAAAGCTGTAGAATAGACGAATCAGCAAACGATCCCTAGACGTCAAAAAAATCCACCCTTGATGATCACCGGCTCTAGTACTTCTCCCTTCATTTTCGATGCTTGTGATGAACCTAATATAATCCAGTCGGTACATCGATGCTTTCAACTTGTGCAATATAGAAAATGTGGGAATTCTTTCAAAAGCTGTGATTTACTTTTATCATTGACAAGTAAAGCCAAAGGAAGCATCTCAAATTCTTTCGAACTGATGTTAGCTAAAAGGCTGGCTAAAGCTATGGCTTTATGTATGAGTGATTTTAGATATTTTAAACAGATCCACTAAAATGATTTATTAAATTATATATCAGATTATACGTAGAAATTTTAAAGAGGCATGCCATTTTCAACCCTCAGTAATGACTTGCACATGATCATTGGTACAATTGGGCAGCCCTAGTCAGCACCTCCATCCAAGTAAAGAAAATGCAACTCTGTTGATACTAATTCGAAGAGAATCCAGATGTCCCTTTACGCAAGTCTGAAAGTGTTCACTACCTCGAATTATCGACCTTATCCATGTCATGCTTTTCTTATACCCAATCCATCGTTTGGCACCCACTAAGTGACAGCCAAATATGGGAAAAGTATTATAAAAAAAGAAGAAGCCAAAAACCAATTCTATTGATACCAATTCAATTTAAACTTTTAATTTAAATTAAATATAATCCTAAACATTTTCATATTTTTATTAATTAAATCCATTTGATCAATTTAGGTCGGAAACTTTTAATGTGAACACTGGCCTTCTGATATGGCATAACTAGTGTTAGCATAGACATTTTTAATTTTTTTTTCAAAATTTTGATTAATTTTTTCTTTTCTTTTCTTCTTTCCTTTTTCTTTATTTTTTTTTTTAATTTTTTCCTTATTTCCTTCCATCAGTGGCTAGCCTTCTTGATGGCTGGCGAAGGTCACCAGTCGCCCAAATTGTTAGGGGCCTTGCTTGTGGCCAATGAGGGTGTCCCAAGCCTCATCCTCGTTGGTGGGTGGTGAAGATGGCTAGCAACTTGTGAAGGGAGATAAATAAAAAAAAGGAAAGAAGGATAAAAAGAAAAGAAAAGAAATAATCAATAAGAATTTTTTAAAAAAATGTCCATATTAGTATCAACTATGTCATATTGAATGGCCAACGTCTAAATTAGTAATTTCCGGCCTAAATTGACAAGTTAGGCTTAATTGGTATAAATATGAACATACTTAAGACTAAATTAGTCCAAGTAAAAAGATTTATGATTAAATTAATACCAATATAATAAATTTAGAACTTCTTTTGTACTTTTCCCTCTAAAAGCACTTTCAACCAATTCTTCCTTTTGTTAGTAGCACAATATTTCAATTCATTGGTTTGAAATGACGTGATTGCACATTTTGAAGAAGAATTAGGATTTGTCAAATCGATAAAAAAACTTAGGACTTAGTTGGTTTCCTCGTAGAAATCGAGAGCTTAGGGTGCACATGTCCCACATATAAACTAAGAAAAGGTCATATACATGTAATTTACACTCTACTTTACGTACAAGCACTCTGAAAGTCCGATGGAATTCCCTAGATTTCAGGAATACTTCATTGAGCGTCCACATTGCCCGCAATTTATGTACAAACGGCCCGAGATCCAATTGGAGCATTTGGACGGCTTTTTTATATATCTTTTCGGGCAATGGAGTACTTTGCTTCCCTTCAACCTTAAAAAGCTTCGGAATTTGACAAGATACCCCTTGGCCCCCATCTCAAAAGTCAACCATGTTCTTTTCTATGTAACCCTCCTCCTCTCAACCTTCAAATCACTTATCATTCCCACGTTCCAAAAAAGATGAAAATGAACACTCTTCTTCTTTTGCTAATTCTCGCGTGGACATTATCCACTGAAGTTTTCGCTCAACCTCCTCACATTCTTGTAGCACCCATCCTCCAACACACAGACACAAACACTTCTCTCTACAGCATCACGCTTAACGGTGGGGAGCATTATATCATTGATTTCGACGCTCCTTTTACCTGGTACCAATGCCAATCCCCTCAATTTCCAGTCGGTTGTAACTACGGCGCATGCTCCACTGCTCGGACCTACATCCCTCCCTCATGTCCCGTCAATAACACGTTTACAGAGAGTCAGTGTTACTGCAACGATGCGCCCGTGAACCCGATCACCAAGTCCTGTGCTCCGTCGCAAATGACCTACAAAGATATGGTCCTATATTGGACAGATGGCCGATCTCTCCTGGGAGCTATGGATTTCAATCGCTTGTATGTATCATGTGCTCCGCTGTCTCTTCTGCAGTCTCTACCTGAAGAAGTGATTGGCGTTGGTGCCTTGTCGTGGTCTTCTCTCGCTCTGCCATATGCATTCAGCGATCTTCCTGACCAGTTGGTCGCGAGGAAGTTTGCACTTTGCCTCCCAAGCTCGAGTGAAGCTAGTGGGGCTATATTCTTCGGTGATGGTCCGTACAATCTTGGTCCTTCGACAGACTTTGATGCGGCAAAAGTACTCACCTACACTCCTTTGCAAGCTGATCCAACTTTGCTAGGATATTATATCAACCTCGCTGGCATATCGATCAATGGGAAGGCCATGAATGTTCCACAGAACAGCTTCAATGTCAATCAGAGCGTGAAGCTTAGTACTATTGTACCATACACTACACTAAAGAGCAACATTTACAAGACTTTTATCAGGGATTTTAAGAAGGCGGCCAAAGGCATCGTTCAAGTGACCAATGTGGATCCGTTTCGTTTGTGCTTCAATATTAGCACTATGGGATCGAGCAACAATGGGCTACACGTTCCCCAGATCGATCTGATGCTAGGAAAAGGAGAGAAATGGACCATCTATCCACCAAACTCGATAAAGCAAGTCAATGACAATGTTGGGTGCTTGGCTTTCGTTGATGGAGGGGAAACTGCAGAGCAAGCTGTCGTGATCGGGACGTATCAAATTGAGAATAACTTGCTTCAATTTGATTTCAATCAGTCAAGATTGGGTTTCAGCTCTTCCTTGCTGCCTTACGGGGCTACATGTGGTGGCTTCAATTTCACAGTTTCAGGCATTGTTTGAGCCGCTTCTTTCTTTCTTGATGAACGTTACAATGTTCACTTTGTTGAAATAAAGTTTCATGGACTTGTTTATGTAAAATAAGGCATGTCCAAAATAAACTCTCATGCCCTGTTTTGCCTTCTGGTTGGGAGACTCTCGCTTCTGCATCAGTGACTTCGTTTATGATATTATGAGTTGAACGGACTCAATCGTTGTCGTCAGTTCATGCATTTAAGATTATCAAGTGCAGTTTCTCATTGCAAATATTTTATCACTCATCATTAATTTCAATATTCTCAGTACCCATGAATTTTAGATGCCTAAGTTTGCAAACTGGAGTAGCATAAATTGTATCTGCAGGTGGTTTTCCTCCCCATTGACTTAACGGTTAGGGCTTATAGATAAGACGGCTTTTGGAGAATTTCTACTGCATTGGCACTGTATAAAAGATAGGGTTAGGAGCCTCTCCAGTAAGGAGTAATTTTGGCAAAAATGAGTCCATTGTTTATTGAAACTCACGTTAACACACACCCCACCACCCCGCCCGCCCGCCGCCGCCCCCCCTCCCCCCCCCCCAACCCTTCTCTCTCTCTGTATATGAGTTTGCGACCTTCATGGCAGATATCGCCACCTCTGCCATGAAGCTTGCTAACGAAGGTCAGGTTGTGACCATGACATGACTTCTGTTTGCAAAGGAGGATGCCGACCTAATTCACAGTTCGCAGAGAGAGAGAGAGAGAGAGAGAGAGAGAGAGAGATCCACGGCCGCAGGCAACTTGCCGGCTAGGTTCTACATTTTAACACCATCGGAAGAGGAGAGAGAGAGCAAAATGTATTAGGAAAAGTAAGGGTTGGTAAAAAAGAATTGTTTAGAAAAAGATGCATTTATGGCATTTTAACAAGAGAGTGCGTGGCACAAGTCTAATCGGATCTCACGATAAATCTTTCTCCAAGTCACTGGGCATCGAGATTACTTGACATCGTCTGTTAATTATGTTTTGAATTTTTCGTGTGAGCTTAAAGGATTCATTGAAATGTTTCGAGATACTTGTTAAGACAATTTGAGCTGAGGAATTTCTGGAGGTACGCAATGGAAGCGAAGGACTCAAGAGACACAGATGGAGATGTGTTTTACCGGTATAGGGTAATATCTGGTACATGATATAATATATACGAAAAAATAACTAGATGAAAAAAGAAGAAATGAAGTTGACAGCAATATTGATGAATGTATGCAGGTTACGATCGATATTAAGCCCTATTTGATCAGACCTTTGCAGTATTTCCAAACCGGTCAGCTAGCCTTGGATTACCTCGGGGATGTGGTATTTGTCCTGTCATGCACATCGAATTTGACTCAAAATGCATCTTTTACATCACAAAATCATCAAAATTGGTTAAAAAAGCAATCGAAATTGTCAATGTTACCTGCGGAAATGTTTGTTGGTCTAGGTTAGCTCTATCGTGACTCCATGCATTTGGATTTAGATTAGATCGACACAATTAATAATAGTTTCAACTTGGATTTAGTCTTTTTGGGGCAATTGGACGTTAAACTTTTACGTTCTGCTCTTTAGGGGGTGGTCAATGCAATGCATGAGTACTAAGAACTCCATCTTGTGCATGAGCGATGAAGGAAAGCCAGAATGAGTCGATGTAATGCATGAGTACTAAGAACTCCATATTGCACATGGCTAGGGCAAAAATCCAACGAGTTCCTTCTCGATCTTGGGGAAATCTAGTCCAAGTTACAATGTCTCCCAGACTTTGTGAACAAAAGCTCAAGATCCAATCAATTCAAGTTGCACTTGTTATTTGATATTTGAACTTTACTCAAATCAAGTAAATTCATATCTTTATTCTTAATTAAGCATTACAAAGCCCTTGATGAAGCTGAAAAGACAATGCTTTTTCTTCTATAAAATCTCCTCTTCTCAAGCATCGATCTCATGTGTCATCCAATTGACATTCCAAAGTTGACCAAAATGTGCAATCCTATACTTGCTTTGTTCATCTTCATGTTGGGTCTTTCGTCCCTAGAAGTCTCGGCTCAACCTTTTCACACTCTAGTGACGTCCCTTCACAAGGACCCCAACACTTCCCTCCACACCATCACCCTCACGCTGGACCCTTCCGAGCAATATCTCATCGACCTCGATGCCCCTTTCATCTGGAACCGATGCGATTCTTCGCAACCCACGGTCTCCTGTGGCGAGCCCAAGTGCTTGACTGCTCGCAGTTACATTTCTCCGTTGTGCCCCGAGACAAATAACACAAATGACCAGTGCTCTTGCTATGACACACCTGTGAACCCGATCACCGGGTTATGCGCCTCATCTTACTTGAGTCTCAATGAGCTCACAGTATATTGGACTGCCGGTAGATCTCTCTCTACATACAGGATCCAGTACGGCAACCTGTACATCTCGTGTGCTCCTTCGTCTCTCTTGCAATCTCTTCCAGCACAAGCAATCGGTGTTGCTTCATTGTCGCAGTCTCCTCTCTCTCTACTATATCAATTCATCATCGACGATCTCACCCAGAAATTCTCCCTTTGCCTCTCGAGCTCAAGTGATGATCAAGGGGTCATTTTCTTCGGTGACGGTCCATACTATCTCGAACCTCCGGCAAACTTTGATGCTTCAAGTGTACTTTCCTACACTCCGTTGATCAAGAATCCCTCAGCACTGGGATATTTTATCAACGTGACGGGGATATCGATCAACCAAAAGGCCATTAGTGTTCCAGCGAACACGTTTGCGCTCGACGTAAGTGGAGGTGTGAAGCTCAGTACTACAGTGCCCTACACTACCCTGAGGAGTGACATTTATAGTGTCTTTATGAGCGAATTCAAGAAGGCTTTGGATGGCTTCCCTCGAGGGAAGAAGGTGAGTCCGCTTGAGTATTGCTTCAAGACAAATGTCACGAGACCGACAAAGGTCGAGAGCATTCCTCGAATCGATCTAGTGCTAGGAGATGAAGGGTACTGGACTATTCACAAATCTAATCTGCTGAAACAAGTGGATGCCGATGCAGCGTGCTTGGCAATCGTCGATGGCGGAAAGACGGCGGAGCATGCTGTGGTGATCGGGACTTACCAATTGGAGAACATAATGTTGCAATTTGATTTGGTCCAGTCGAGATTGGGATTCAGTTCTCCCTTGTCCTCCTTCGGGAGCTCATGCGGTAACTTCGATTTCACAGTTCGGCCTTGACCTTTTCTTTGCTTCTCAAGGAACTTTCGATCTCAAAGAAAGAGTTCCGTGCCTTTTCTTTTATCCAAAATGAAGTGTTTACGTCCTAGACCAACTCTCTGTCTGGGAAAGTCTCGCGTAATAAAAGCCTTTATGTATGATCAATTGTTCTATCATATAAAGCGAAGAGACCTATTTTTAATAAAACTGTAATAGCTATTACACTGCTTGGTTTAAGTATGTATTATTCATTCACCGTTTGCTCTCATGTAATGTAAGAGCCATTACTACGACCAAACGTTTGGCGCTATTGGACAATCGGTTCTAACACGGATAGTTTTGAACTTTTTAATAAAATTATGGATTATATATATATATATATATATATATATATATATATATATATATTTTGTCTTTCTTTCTTTTTCTTTTTCTTCTTCCAAGCCCAACAAAGGTTAGGGCCCTTGCCCAGCTCTAGCAAGGATTGTGAAGTCCTCGTCGATCATAGTGAGGGCTTCGTGTTCCTTGCCTAATAAAAAATTGTAAAATAATCAATTTAAAAAAATAATTAGAATAAATTATCCACGTTAGGGCTAGCCATCTTACATGGCACTAACAACATCCACAACAATGATTTCTAGTTAGGGCTAGCTATCTTACATGGCACTATCGGCATCTAGAACAACAATTTCCGGTTAAAATTGGTTGGATAGATTTAATAGGCAAAACTTAAAAAAGTTTAAAATTCAATTGACAAAATTGAAAGGCTTATTACTGAGTTGGGCAAAGTGTAATAAGCTAAGGATTTTTGGACAAGTTTTCCTTAATGTGGTGTATATCAGCACTTTGCCATGTTGTGTTCCCTTGTCGCGTCCAGACTGCGGTGTCGGAGAGGCCCTTGAGCAGCCAAGTTTTACCGCACGTGAAGACCACCCTTGGCACGACTACCTTCCCGACCATCCTTCCGTTGGTGGAGTGGACGAAAGCAGTGTCGGAGGCCATCTCACCGCCTTCAATGCCCCAGCTGCTTAATGGGTTGTAAGGGATATGGCTGCAGGTGTTGTTGTAGCACCCGGGTCCAGGAGGAGAGTGTCTCACAGCCTTGCATATTTAAGAGTCACAAGAGCTTGGCCTATTGGAAAATCCCATTGGGAAATTCCACCCACATTGGTTAGCTCAATGGGCACAAGTGGTGTTCTTTGCTTGATTTGGGTTGTGTATTGGGATTTTGAGGAGTCTAGCTCAATGGGCACAAGTGGTGGTCTTTGCTTGATTTGGGTTGTGTATTGGGATTTTGAGGAGTCTTTGATCACAGGAATAACTAGGGCTTTGGCCGAAAACTTGGGTAGCTAGGGTTTGGGAAGAGACCAATCCCACCCACGAGAATGCTTTTTTCTTTCTTGATTGGTGGATATAGAAGGAAGGGGACAAGTACTACAAACGGGTCGTAAACCTATTGGATTGATATTAATTCATTCCTAAACATTTCAATTGAACTAATTTAATCATAAACATTTTCACATTGATAATAATTTAATACATCCGGTCAATTTAGGTAATAAATTGCTGACGTGGATACCAACCGTTCTACATGGCATGGCTCGCACTGATGTTGACAATTTTTTTTGTATTTTTGTATTTTTTAAGATTTTCCCTTTTTCTTCCATTTTATTTTGCTTCTCTTTCCTTTGGCTTGTGGCCACTACTTGGCCATTGTCATGCCCTGATCCTCGGGCACGCACCCATTTCTCACCTTGGTCGATTAAATAGCGACGTCCTAGGACGCATCGTCGACCTTTTCATTTTAGTATGCATGCGGAAGCATATAAATAATCCCCAGACGATAAAACAATGAGATAGGAAAGTAAGACTCCAAATTACTAACTTTAAAACAACCACACTTATATACATTGCAAACCATAGTGTAAATATATACAAGATTAACTACTAAGCCAAGTCCTAAACAACAAGTCCACAACAAAGTCTACAGACAGGGGGTGGGGTTTCAATCCTCTCCTGGATCCTCTCTTGGGTTCTCCTCCGGGTCCTTCTCGACAATCTCACCTTCTTCCATACTCCAGCTGGAGTCCACTACTGAGTTCATCGGGGAGTTGGAATTGCCCTTAAGCTTGGGATCCTTCGCATCAATCACCGATCCATCCTTGGGATCTGTTGTCCCCTTCCTGAACGCTACCTCTAAAACATATAGAGGTACATCAGATTCCGGCACAGGGTCCACCCTTCGTCCATCATTGTAGTGGCGATACCACGACCGGTATTTGTGGGGCACCTTTTGGGGTTCACCCACATCAATCTAGACAGTAGATTTCATCAGTACATATTCTAAGCCTTCAGGGTGATGGTGTATCGGAATGTGATAACCTATCTCAGTGATTTCTTCTGGTATACCAAAATGCTCGAGAGGAGGTAGAGGTGCTGCTATCTATGGACCTGAAATAATGTCCCACAACGGGGTGAGGCTACGTCTCAGCGAGTTCTACTCCCGAAGACTTGATTAGGAAGAAAATACACATTAAGGGCTACCTAAGTATAACATAGGTCGGAGGACTTACCTTGGCCTCAGTCTCTTCTTGCAAGTCAGTTGAATAAATAAATACTGACAAATTACCCCATCCAATCAAATCAGATCAAATCATCGATCAATCGACTTAGTTGATTACACGTCACCACGACCTTCCCCTGGTCGATACATTCAATACTATATATAAGATCCTATTAATTCATGACTGCTCACCCAAAGCTGAAAATAGGTAGTATAGCTCGCTCAAAACTGATAATATAGCATACTGTATATATGCTCGCCCAAAGCTGATAAATTAGGGCTCCCAGGCCATCATAATATACTATATATGCTTGCCTAAAGCTGATAATATGGTATATTATATATACTCACCCAAAGTTGATAAATTTATGGCCCATTGGCCAAAATAGTATATCACTCCAATTACATAGCCAATTTCTCATTTTTATCATATTCGATAAAAATAGCCGTGTGCAGGTACATGATCGGCCTTAACCAAAATACCATAATTTCACTTCCACAAATCTCACCATTTTATATAGTCCACCAAAATATTTTTTGGTATTGTAAATTGACGCTTGGTTATTTTCCAATCAATTACTGAAATTAATTAATTTATGAATAAATCCTAAAATCACAATTAAATTAATTCACCACAAATTAAAGCTCTAATAAATAAATAGATTGCACTACAATAACTAGTATAAAATTCTGGTCATCGGCTATCTCGGTCTAATTTCCGGAAAATAAATAATTAATAATTAATTCAGCACAAATTAAAACTCCAATAAATAAACAGATTGCACCACAACAACCAGCATGAAATTCTGGTCGCTGGCTATCTCGATCTAATTTCCTGAAAATAAATAAATAAATAAATAATTATGGAAAATATTAAATAAATGCCGATAAATTCAACTTAGGCTCGTAATGTCTAATTGGACGCCGAAACGGACCTAGAAAAATTCCAAGGTTTGTTAAATAAATACTAGAACGTGTTTACTCGCTAATTGCACTAATTAACCACCTAACATACATAAGCAAGTAATTAAATTCACTAATATAATATAATCTAACCACCTAATCCATCTTAACCTAAACTAATCAACCCTTAAGTGCGATTAACCTACTAAGAAAGGATTAGTGAGTTAAACTCACTTGCTTGGCGATCCGATCGGCTCAAATTGTCGGGGATGCAATGGGGCTCACTTTTCTCCAAAGTGAGCTTAACTTTCGAGGTTTGGAATGACCTCAAAACGGGCCCAACAGCCATTGAAATACCCAATGATCTTGCTTCTGTCCAAGGTTGGTTGGTGCAACTTAGGTGGCTGAAATGGTGAGGCACGGTTGGTGGAGGCAGCAGGGGTTGGTTTCGAGTCCAGGCGGGGGTAGACCGGTGACGAAATAGCTTTGGCGAAGCTCCACACAATCCTGGCAGCACTCTGGATGGCATAATAGGTGGTTGGAAGCAGCAGGGGATGTCGGGGTCATGCGGCACGCGAACGGGGGTGGAGACTACGAATGGCGGAGGCGATGGCGTCGCGCGGCTCCGGGGGCTGCTAGCTGGCTTCGGCGGTCTTCTTCAGTTGCCGTGGTGATCGAAAATGGCAAGGAGGAGGGTTGAGGGAGTTGTGGACGGCAGCTTGAGGGAGAAAGGGAACAAGGGCCCTACCATGGCCTTATTTTTCCAACTCTTGGTCCCCTTGACCATCCTCATCCACCAACTGGTCCTTAGCCTCAAATCAGCCACCAAGGCTCTTCTTGCAACCTTTGAAATGGTCCAAAAACTATAGGCAAATGGGAGATATGAATTTGCTTGAATTCCTCACCAATTGGACACTTGTTCTTACTCAATTCAAAACAATTCGGCCTCAATAAATTCCCTTGACACCTCACCGATCCAATTGATATTTTTCCTCACCAATTAATCTTATATGTTTCCTAATTTTGCGACAAAAAACGATCCCTGACATTTTATGGATAAAAATGGCCTTACCTCGACTTTTTCCCAAAAAGTCTCGGTTTTCAGAATAATCTTCTGAGATAGAATCGATGCTCCTAGAATTAATTGTGATAAGGTAGAACTTTCAATTTCTGAAATCGGACTCAAATTTGCAGTTAATTTCAATTTGGCGTGTTTTTAGCGTGATCTAGGGTACCGGGTAGCTTTCAGAAATTTTTAGTGTAAATGACCTGTGTTCAATTTTTTTCGAGCCACAATGAACCCACTAGACACAGTGACGACTCTTGGTTATCGTGAAAATCTCGAGAATTCAAATACGGACACAGGGTACCAAAACGATAGAAAAATCATTCTAGTGCCGGTCGATGGGAATTTTGCAATTTAGTGGAATCACCCACGTTTAGTCACACATCTCAGTCGAACCAACCTATCTCTATCCCTAATCAATTTTTAACTATGTCGTAATAGCTTTTAAAGATGAGCACCGTCGAGTAGCTAATTCTTGATTGAATTCTTAGGTCTATCACATTAAAATTCCTTAATGGCTTTTCTGAATAGTCTAGTTATCTCAAGAGTGATCAACTCTGAGAACAGCCCTATAGGTGCGTCAATGAAAGGCCCGATTAATTTAATTGAAAACAGGATTAAAAATCTAGGATGTCACAGCCATGGCTAATGACTAGCCACAAGTGAGAGTTGCAAGGTTGGCCCTTGCCTAAGTCACAAGTGTTCAACCCTTGCTAGATTCAGTAAGGGTGGCCCTCGCTTAGGCTACATGGGTTTAACCTTCACCAGCTCTGGCATAGGCCATGACATCGTTGCTAGTGGCCAATCACCGGCCATGGCTAAGTACTAACCATAGGGTAAAGGGAAGTGAAGGAAGAGAAAAAGAAAAAAAAAAGGGGGAAACATTTAAAAGTTTTAATTAAAAAATTGAAAATATATGTTAAAATTAAAAGAAAAAAGTTGTCTAGGCTGGCATTAGTTGTACCACATAAGACGGCTGCATCCACATCAACGGTTTTAGGCCTAAATTAGTTGGATGAACTGAATTGGTATCAATATGAAAATATTTAGGGTTAAATTTAGTCTAATTAAAAGGTTTATGACTAAATTGGTACAAATGTAATATGTTTCCAACTTTTTTTGTTCTTTTCCTTATAAGAAAGAGATCATGGCCTCTTAGGAATTTGAATAGTGGTATAGCCTTTAGGCCATGCGATTTTACTCTAGGTCATTAATTAATTAATCAGTCAGCAAAAATAATTAATTAAACAGCATTGTCTTCTCCATGAACAATTCATTGTCATTGATTATTGTTGAGGTGATCAGAAGACGCAAGGCACTCTCTAATGAGAACCATAACATGATGTGAATAACATAAGAATTCCAAAAAATAAAATAAAATCCACCGCGGTTGCATTGAAATATCAGCTCTTTATCGATCTTTCGTGGACATGATACCATCACCGACGATTTGTCTCCCTTTAGTCTGGTGACTAAAACATAAGTTTTGTCTAAAACCTAATAGACTTGGAGCAAAATGAATAAAAACCTTTCCAACGTAAGTTCATCTTTTGCTAGATTAGATGAAGTTTATAGAATAAGGGAGGGAACATGATAAAGTAGAGTTAATCAAATCATGAGAGGTCTCCATCAATAATGTATGGAATGTAAATTATATAGTTAAGGAGATAGACATATATATATATATATATATATATATATATGGTCATTTTCTTAAAAGTACATGTCGAAAAGGTTCAGAATCCTATGCTAATGTTATCACGACTTTACATCAAATGTACTATAGCAAGAAAAGCTTACATATAGTAAGACAATTTTCTAGTAGTACAACTTTTGATATTGTACATTTGAAATGAATTAGGGTTTGATGATATCAATAAAAAAATGAGGACTGAATTGCTTTTGTAAAAGCTGAGAACTTAGGGTGCATATACCCTATTTATAAACTAAAAAAGCTCATATACTTGTGATGACCCTTGACTCCATCCCAAGGGGACTCGAGCAACGGGAGTTATTTTCGCGACGTCTTAGGTGTTGGAGAAAACTCCCTTACTTGTTTTGAAACTAACAAAATGTTTCCATCAGTCTAGTCTGAAGACTACCAGACCGCTAGACTCAAGATTCAAAGTCTGCCCTCATTGATAGATTCTAAACCGACGAAGAAGACTTATCAAGAATTGAGCATTTCTCTAAGGATTTGATTCGAGCGGTTGAAGGAGATCTCACGGTTGGAGATAGCATCTCGGAATCTATTATTTGTTTTGAAATTAATTCGGGTAATTTGGATCCGTTGATTGGCGAAGCATAGTTAGAAAGTTCTACTTATGAAAACTTAGATCCTAATTGTATGGGCGAGCATGATTGGTGGGCTATCGTCACATTCCTTAAGTAACTAAAGATCCCCTTAATTGATTCTGTCCAATGGGTAGATTATAAGAACTCATTTGGAAAGTGCCAATGGTTATAAGGCATGGAGGAGTATATAAGGAAGATGCTTTGGTTATTTGAAGTAGTACACGATAGATAAATTCCAAAGTCTGAAACTCCTTGTTCTTTATTGATTTAATTGTTGAGCGTAAACTTATACTCAAAAGAGAGTTTATACATCTGTGAGATCTTGAGGAAGTGTAACAGAGTCTCTACACTGTGGAATCAAGGAAGTGATACCGTAACAATTCTTTTGATTCTTAGTGGAATCCAGCCGGTGGGCTATCAGTGTGAGAGAGTGGACGTAGGTTTGGATTAAGTCAAACCACTATAAACCTTGTGTTCTTATTTTCTTCCCTAAACTATTTTACTTTGATCGTAATTCTATTTAATTATTAGAGTCTATTTTTTTTCAAAGTCTCTTGCTAAACAGACTTGGGTCAAAAGTAAAATTTTATACTTTACTCTACAAAATTTGTTTTCGCACCTATTCATCCCCCTTTAGGTGCTCGTATTAGCATTTACAATTGGTATCAGAGCCTATATACTCATTTAAATTGAAGTGTTTTTACTTCAGAGTTAATGATCCATGGTTAGTATGTTGGCTTTAGGTCTGGTTGAAGGGCAAAGCAACACTAGACCGCCTTATTTTGATGGAAATGAATACGGCATATGGAAAAACAATATGAAGGCATTTCTAAGATCAAAAGATCCTCTGGAATGGGACATGGTAGACAAAGGAATCATTCCTAAAGCTGCAACAATCTCAGAAAGAGGAAAGGAAGCTGTTGAGTCTAGAGAGATGACTGTAGAAGAGATAACCAAGAGACAAGCTCTCGATGCAAAAGCAATTTATTCCTTATATTATGCATTATCTCCTACTGAATATAACATAATATCTTCTTGTGAAACAGCTAAAGAAGTCTAGAATAGGTTGTACATCACCAATGAAGGAACCGATCGAGTGAAAGAAACCAAAATTAATATTTGGCTCGGTCAATATGAAGCCTTTAAGATGAAACCAGGAGAATCTATCACCGACATATTTACTCGTTTTACAGAAATCGTGAATGGTCTTGAGTATCAAGGTCAATTAATCTCTGGACCCATGAAAGTTAACAAACTACTGCGTGGACTTTCCAAAGATTGGAATCATGTAAGGACCTTAATAAGGGAGACACAAAGGATCATGCCACTCTCCGTTGACGAATTGGTTGTCACTCTTCAGTCATATGAAGTGGAGCAAATTAATGAAGATGAAGATCCCAAAGTTAAAAAATTTATTGCTTTAAAATCTAACGATGACTCTGACATTACAAATTTTGAAGACGATATGGATGATGAAGAGCTTGCTCTCATGATAAGAAGGTTCAGAAAACTGAACAAAAAGGGAAGAAGATTCAATTGGAAGAAACAAAGTTTTCAAAAGTCTCAAAATAAATCAGCTGAGGATGATGAATTTAATAAAGATGTGATCTGTTTTGAATGCAAGAAAAATGGACACATCAGACCCAACTGTCTCTTACTAAAGAAGAAGAAAGGAAAGGCTGAGAAATATAGAAATGCTCTCAAAGCAAAAACTTGGAGTGATACCGAATGTGAAGAAAGTGATGATGATTATGCTAATATTTGTCTAATGGCACAATCAGAATCAGATTCAGACTCTAAGACAGAGTCAGACTCAGACAGTGAAATTGAGGTAAGTAATTTAAAAATTCCTACTAAAGTCTCTAAATATATTAATGAACTGTGTTTTAATCTCAAAACCTCTCTCAAGAGGATTTCCGAACTAAAAAGGGAAAATTCTATATTGAACCAATATGAGATTGTTTAGAAAGAAAATGTCGAAAATTTAGACAAAAATTGTTATTACTTTGAAAGAAAATGCATTTTTGAAAAATGATATTTCGAGTATTTCAAAAAGGTTTTCTATAGGATCTAAGAAATTAAAAAAGATTCTTTTAACTCAAAGACCTTACTTTAACAAATCAGGTTTGTGAATGACTGCTGAAACCATTCCTCTAATTGATTTTCCTAAAGTAAATGAAAGAATTAAAGAAAGACCCACACAAGATTTTTATAAAAATCATTTACAAAAAATCTTTGTAAAATCTGTAGGCCGAAGTGCTCTTCAATGTTCTAAGTGCAACAGCTCTGTACATTTTGAGAAAGAATGTCCTATGGTTTGGAAACTTGTTAATAAGGTTTGGGCAAAGACCGTATATTGCACTAACTCTATTGGACCCAAGAAAGTATGGGTACCAAAAAAAGCTTGAGTTTCCTTTTTAAATGCAGGTTACTATCAAGAAAAATGTCAAATGGTACTTGGATAGTGGATGCTCAAGACATATGACAAGAGATTCAAGTTGTTTCATAAAGCTTATGCAAGTTGATGGTGGAAACATTTCTTTTGGTGGAAATAGCAAAGTTAGAATTGTGGGATGCGGAACTATAGAAATTGGAAGTCTCACAATCAGTAATGTTTCCTTAGTGGAATGACTCAACTATAACTTGCTGAGTATTAGCCAATTGTGCGACACAAGTTTCAAAATCAACTTTCAAGAAGTGTTGACACCTAAAATTTTGATTAGGTTTAATTTGGTCCTAATTTCTTTTATTTTTTAGATAATAAATAACAAATAACAAAAGCAACAAAAAATAGTAAAAACAAAAGAAAAGAAAAACAAAAACAGCAGCCCCCCCTTTTCTTCACGTGGGCTCGTGCGGCTTGGCCCCACCCCTCTTCCTTCTTCTTCTTCCCTCTTCTTCTTCCTCGCTCCTTCTTTCTCCGCCTCTGTAGTTCACGCGCAGAAGACGACGACACGCGCAAAGGACGGCCTACGGCCGAGAGGAGTAGGCCAACGTTGGCCGGAGAGGATAAGATCTCGGGCGCCATCAATACCGAGCAAGCTTCATTGGATAAGCTCGGATGGGACACCGGTTTGGCCGTCGAGGGCCGCTCGGTGCGCGAAGGGGACCGGTGGTCGAAGTTCCGTCGACCGGCCACCCCCTCGCCTATAAATAGCCCCCGATGTCGACGACGAAGAGCACGAGCGAGCTCCGAGATCTTCCCACTTAGAGACTTCGGGGGAGGAATCAAAGAGCGAGCGAGAGAGAACTCGGGTCGCAGGCTTGGCTGACCTCCCACTGAGAGACTTCGGGGGAGGCCGCCGGCGAGCGAGTCCGAGAAGGTCAGATCCGGCCGGTGGAGGCTCGGATCTGGCCTGAGTGAGAGAGATCCGAGCGGAAGGAGCTGAGCGAGAGAAGATCCGGAGGAGGGAGGGTCGAGATCTGGGCGCGAATCTGGAAATCCGCCAGCACTGCCGTCCCTCCCGACGCCGTCGACCGCCCACGCCGAAACTCCAGTCAGCTGTTGTGCCGTCGTTGTCCGCTGCTACTACCCCCTGCCCTCAGATCTGGAAAGCAGAAGATCAGATCTGAGGAGAATCCACGAGATCCAGCCACCGTGACACGCTGTCATCCACCGCCATGCTGCCCCCTACCAACGTGCCCCGGTTGAAGTCCCCGAAGCCAGTGAGTATCCCTGACCTCCCCTCGCTTCTGGGTTGGGCACGCCGGAGCTCGCAGAAGCTCCGACTACCGGTCACCCCATTCTTCGCCGTCCCGTCGTCTCCGCCGTCGCACCTCACACCGTCACCGTGCCGCCGCCTGCCGTGACGCCACCGTCGCTTGCCGCGTCACCACCGTCGCTTGCCGCATCGCCACCGTCGCCGTGTCACCGCCCAGTGACATCCCAGCCAAGCCCTACCTCGGCGCCGCAAATCGTCGAGCTCTAGGGTTCCCAAAATCCGGTTCTATGAAGGAGAAGTCGGGTCGGGCATGGGTCAGCGATCGAGTAGGGTTTCCCCCCGATGTGGGCCTGCGCGTGTGGGCCGATTAATCCATGTTTTTTTTATATAACGAAAATGGGCCTTGGTTAGTTCATGGGCTTGGAAAAAGAAAAAAAAGGGAGAAAAATCTGAGTCGGGCCCGCGTTTGGGTCGCCGACCCGCGTCGGACCCAACCCGCGGATCCGACCCGGGTCGGTTTTATTTTATTATTTTAATATAAAATAATAAATATTTTATTTTAAAAAAAATCAAAAAGTGTTTTATTTTCAAAAAATATTAAAAAATGTTTTAATTTCCAGAAAATCGAAAAATATTAAAAAATATTAAAAAATAGTTTATTTTTCGAAAAATCAAAAAAATCAAAAAAATTTCATATTTTCCAAAAAAAAGCCAAAAATTCAGAAAAAGCCAAAAAGACTTGTATTTTTCCAAAAAAAAAAAACCAAAAAACCCCAAAAAATCCCTTTTGTGTCCAAAAAATTAAAAAAATGACTCAAAAAATGTTTTTCCTCTAAAAAATGCATGGAAAATCTCTCAAACATCCAAAAAGCCTTAGGCTTTAAACAAGATTAGGTACCGAAAGGGCATTAGTGATTAACTAGTGTAATCAAGTCCCCGATCCTAATTTCTCTGGTTGCGCAGGAGCGAGTATTTCTCCCAATACTTCGCTTGGGTTTCTAATCGACCCACTCCAAATCGATTAGTGGCGACTCCATTTTAAAAATTGATTTATAGGTTAAAAACTCAAACTATTAAAGTCGTGAATTAGTGGACTTGGGAGAGTCCGGGCTTAATAAATTCAGCCGAGCCATTAGCCTCCTTAGGCGCTCGTACCCGATTGCGGGCGCCAGAAAAAAAGAGGTCGCGACAAGAAGGAATATGTTTAGGAACCAGTAAAGACTACTCTCAGACATTCATGAGACAAAGACATGGAAATATCTATATCTTGGATATCAAACCAGAAAAATCCCAAAGTCTAATTTCAATTCAAGAGGAAGTGAATCTCTAGCACAAAAAACTTGGCCACATCAACATGAAGCAAATAGCCAAGATCTCAGCAAAGAAACTTGTTCGTGGACTACCTAACTTGACATACCAAAAATCTGATCTATGTACGCCATGTGTGTTGGGAAAACAGGTAAGAAATTCCTTCAAACCAATAAATCAAGTTTCCACTAATCGTGTACTACAGCTCCTACATATGGATCTTTTCAGACCAACTAGGACTCAGAGCATTGGTGGTAAGAAATATTGCCTAGTAATAATGGATGATTATTCATGATTTACTTTGGTATATTTCCTAGCAAGTAAGTTTGAAACCTTTTCTTATTTTATAAAATTTGTTGAGAAAGTTCAGAATGAGAAATGATATGTTATTTCAAGTATACGAACAGACCATGAAGTTGAGTTTGAAAATCAAGACTTTGCTAAATTCTGTGATGAATTTGGCTTTCAGCATGTGTTCTTCTCACCATACACTCCAGAGCAAAATGGAGTTGTGGAAATGAATAATAGATCGTTGCAAGAAATGGCTAGATCTCTTTTAATTGAAAGCAACATTTCTTCTCGTTTTTGGGCTGAGGCAGTTTCTACAGCATGTTATATTATTAATAGAGTCTTCTTAAGGCCTATTTTGGAGAAAACTCCTTATGAGTTGTTCAAAGGAAAGGAGCCAATTGTTTCCTATTTTCATGTGTTTGGATGCAAATGTTTTATTTTGAAAAATGCAAATGATCGAATTGATAAGTTTGAAGAAAAATTAGACAAATGCATTTTCCTTGGATATTCAACCACCAGCAAAGCCTACAGAGTTTACAACAAAAAGACTCAATCAGTGGAGGAATCGATGAATGTCAAATTTCAAGACCTTATACAAAATCAATCGATTTAGACTCAACTTGAAGAATCCGAACTTGCTCCAGACTCTACAAAGTCTAAATCACCAAAAGCAGCTCAGACTTCAGAAGATCAGCAACAAACGATTGTTGAGAAATCAAATGAAGAAATGATCAGTCTGTCAAACCACTCAGCAATTGGAAGCACAAGTCTAGTCATCCCAAAGAACTCATCATTAGTGACATTGATGAGGGGATTCGTACAAGATCCAAAAGGCATGAAGAGTCTAGCGCTGTGGCTCTTATTTTTTAAATAGAACCCAAAAGCATAGAGAAAGCTTTAACTGATGAAAGTTGGATTGAAGCTATGCAAGAAGAACTCAGGCACTTCAGTATCAATGATGTCTAGGACTTAACTCCTAAACCAAAAAGTAAATCTATTATTGGAGCTAAATGGGTTTTCAGGAACAAGATGAACGAGAAAAGAAAAGTAATAAGGAATAAAGCAAGACTTGTGGCCAAATGATATACGCAAGAATAAGGGATAGACTATGATGAGACTTACGCACCAGTAGCAAGGTCAGAAGCAATTAGATTATTACTTACTTTTGCTTGTTATAAGAATTTCATGTTATTCCAAATGGACTTCAAAAGCGCTTTCCTAAATGGATTTATCCAAGAGGAAGTCTATGTGGAACAACCCCCTGGTTTTGAAGACCCAAGGAAACCGGATTTTGTATTCATACTGAAAAAGACGTTATATGAATTAAAGCAAGCTCCTCGAGCTTGGTACCACAGGTTAAGTAAATTTTTAATCCAAAATGGCTTTGTTAAAGGTAAAGTAGACACTACATTGTTTTTTTTTTTTTTTTGGGTAAAAGGTAAGAAAGTAGACACTACATTGTTTATCAAAAGAGAAAGCAAAAACTTTTTACTTGTTCAAATTTTTGTTGATGATATTATCTTTAGATCACCTAACTAAATATGTGCAAGAAATTATCTAAGTCTATGCAGGATGAATTTGAAATGGGTATGATGGGTGAATTATCCTTCTTTCTCGGACTTCAAGTAAAACAATTGAAGGAAGGGAGTTTCATTCACCAAGAAAAATATGCTAAAGACTGATATACCAATGTCAAGTTTGTCGAAGATGGACAAAGATGAAGGAGGAAAGAAAGTTGACCAGAAACTATACAAGAATATCATTGGTTCATTTCTTTATCTTACTACTTCTAGACCTGACATTTTGTTTATTGTTTGTATATGTGCTAGATTTCAATCAGATCCCAAAGAATCACATCTAAGTGCTGCGAAACACATCATCAAATATGTTGCAACAACCTCTAATTTGGGTCTCTGGTATCCTAAAGAATGAGACTATACTCTCCTTGGATACTCAGACGTAGACATAGCAGGATGTAGAGTTGATAAAAAGAGCACCTCGAGCACATGTCAATTGCTTGGTAACAGGAAAGTATCTTGGTTTTCAAGGAAGCAAAGTACTGTAACTCTTTCAACAGTAGAAGCAGAGTATGTGGCTCTTGGAAGTTGTTGTTCTCAAATCTTGTGGATAAAACAACAACTAAAAGACTTTGGAATCGAAGATTCATGCACTGAGATCAGATGTGATAACATTAGCAAAATTAATCTCACCAAGAATCCAATTCTTCATTCAAGAACAAAGCATAGAGAGATTCAACATTACTTTATTAGAGACCATGTTCAAAATGGAGAAGTTTTGATTCAATTCATAGACTCAAAGAATTAGTTGGCGAATATCTTTACAAAGCCACTGGAGAAAAGTTAATTTGAGTTTATTCGATCTAGACTTAATATCTTAAAGTCTGAAGAAGTTCAAACTTAGAGCTAAAAAGTCTAAAGATGCTAAGACTCAGAAGATCAACAATCAGGACTGTAAGTTATTTCTATTTTAGAAATTTATCTTTCGGATAAAATCTCGAAAAATGTATGTTTGTCTATTAATCTGTAATTGATTGATGTTATCTTTCTTAATTTTCGTAATTATTGCAATCATTCCTTTTCGAAAAAAGAAGTTATCTTTTAAAGTGACAGTTATCTATTTTCAAAAGGGAAGTTATTTTTTGAAAGGGCGTTTTCTATTTTTCCTTTTACGACGGTCCGTATACTTCTCTTCGATTACTTTATATACTGTTTGTTTTCTTTACTCTTAAAACCCTAAGAAAGCACAGAACATCATCTTCTCTCTTTTACCCTTTATTTTTATCCTCAAAGTTTTCATCTTTCTCGCGAAATGAGTTTGGAATCTATCAAAGATTGTGAGAATGTCTTTCCAAAGAAAGTCTTTAAGGATTGCGAACATGGGACCACAACGTATGCGTGGGGGTCTTACGCATTTGACCTCACTGAGGAAGAAGAATCTCCAAGACAGCAACAGAGCCCACAACATTCTCAACCGGGTCAATCTCATCAAGCTAAACCTCAGGATATTCATCATCAAGCGGAGGAAGAAATCATTGAAGATGCAGAACCTGTAAGAACTCAAAAGCCCGCTTTTATCTTTAAGCTCTACTCTGCCTTGAAGAAGGGAGGTACTCCCTTGAACTATATTGATGAATTTTTGAAAGAGAAAGGATATCGAAATGAAACCCACTTTTTGCAAACAATGGAATGATTGGGAGTTGCTCCTGCGGGGTCGGCAGAAAGAGCATTTGTGAATATTCCAAGCGATCCACGTGTTTGAGGTCTTAGTCAACTTGATGGGAATGATGATGACAAGATGTACACTTATTTTAAGCCTAGAATGGGTGTTACGACGAATATTCGAAGCAAAAGGACAGATCTGTTTCGTTTTGAGGAACACAAGCGACTTTACTCTGAGTTGCTGAAGAGAGGGGTGATGAACCCAAGGAGTGTGGACTTTGATTTTCTTGATTCTCTGAACGTGAAGTTGCGAGAGAAATTCACGTTACTTCAACTTGAACAATTTTGCTCTGAAACAACGGTGGCTCATCCAGAACTTACTGCGTATTTCTATTCAAATCTGAGCTTTTTGAATGCGAATAGATTCTCTTTCAATGTTAGAAACCAGGACTATGTAGTTGATATGGACACTTTGGCTGATGTGATTGGAGTAGAGAGAGGGGGTGCTTCAATCAATTAGTGTGTCTATTGGTCATGCGACTGTAGAGCTTGTTTGGGATAGAATGGCAGAAAGTCGAATTTTGTACTTGAGGATGAATGCCTCAAATGTCTTGCTTCACAAGATTGTGATCAATTGTCTCAGACCTAAATCGACTTCGAAGACTGACGTCTCCAACTCAGAAGCAAAGCTGATGTATGCTATCAATGATGGCAAAAAGTTCTCTTTACTTCACACTATCATGTTTCACATGTATATATCGATGGTGAAGGACATGGGCCAACTTCCTTATTCAGCACTTGTTTCTTAGTTATTCAGACATTTGAATATTCAGCTTCCAAATATTCTGTGTGTTCATACCTATGATCAAATGGTGATGGGACTGAAGATGGTTTCCAAAATGCGTCTGAAGGAGCTGAACAAGGCTTTGGAGTGATACAAGGAGAAAACCCCTATCAAGACTCACCAAGTTTCTTCGGCTGCAAAACGGAAAGGGAAAGAGCCCATGACAGCTCAATCCAAGAAAAGAAGAGCACTCATCTTGTAGGATGAAGAAGATGAGGAAGATGTCACCACTTCCTTTCTTGCATTGAGAAACTTGCATCATTCTATCCAGAGACAAAGGAGAGAGTGGATAAAGATAGAGAAGAGTCAGAGCAAAGGAGTGGAGAGAGAGAATCGATGAAAAAAGAAGCAAAGGAAGAAAGAACTACATAAGAAGAAGAAGGCAAAGGTGAACAAGAAGAGATAGAGCATGAAGAGTACTTCTCACTGCCTGAAGGCATTGAAACATGGGGCGCTGCTGAGAAAAGAGGTACCTCTTCAATCACTTTTACTAGTGAAGATGTTAGCCGTTCACCTGCAGATCTAGAAGATGTCTATGCCTCTCAATTTCCTGAGAAAGTTTATGAGGTTTCATCTCCAAATTTGGGTGCCCATGCTGAAATGCCATCATCCGCAAATACTCTTCAAACCGAATATGTAGAAGCAAGCACTCAGACTAACAACTCAGCATACTTTCGAAGATTGCTTGATGTTCTTATGGAGATGCGAGGCCAGATTTATGCCCTAGGATGCTAAGTTCAGAATATGCAAAATGTCAGTCAAGCCTCTTTAGTTTCCTTGCATGATCAAATTCAGGGCCTTATTTTGCAAGTTCAAGCAACTGCCAATAGTGAAGAAATGGCTTAACTGAAGGAGGATTTGAAAAAGCTAGAAGAAACTGTCCAGTAGATGGGAGATTTCTAGCTTGTTCGCATTCCAAAACAATCATAATTATATATATATATATATATATATATATATATATATATATAACCAAAATCTTTACATGAAACATTTTCGATCAAGTGACAAGGTTTCTTTTCCTTTCTCATCGAATCGCACAAACAAGAGACATTACACGATTTTTCAAGCAAAAATAGAATTCTACTCCTTCGGTACAAAATTTAATTTGACCAATGTCAATATTCCTCTCTTTGTTCCATATATACTTAATTGGTGTAGTTGAAATTCTCGGATGCCACAATTCTACCTTATTGCAAAATTTCTATTGAACGGTACTAGACCAATTTTTCTGTCATTTATGTACCATGTGCCCGTATTTGAAATCTCAAGATTTTCACGACAACTGAGAGTTACCAATGTGTCAAAGATATACAGTGTGGCTAAAAAATAATCGACCACATGGTCAAATGCGTTAAAAATTTCTAAAAGCTACCCGATTGGTTAGGTCAAGCTAAAATCACGTCAGGTTGAAATTAACCACGAATTTGAACCCAATTTCAAAAATTGAAAGTTCTGTCATGTCACGATTCATTTTAGGAATGCCAACTCATCCTTTGAAGATTTTTTTGCAAACTTGAGATTTTGGCGAAAAATCAAAGAATGACCATTTTGGACTGGAAAATTTGAGGGACCGCTTTTGGTCGCATTTTTGGCCGTTTAGTTGGTTCAATTGACTAGAAAAAAAATCATAGAAGGGATGATGGCACCTTGACTAACTTTTTGGGGCTTCAATTGGATCAAATTGGAGGAGAATTGAATTGGATTTTAGAGGGGGGGGGGGGTTGTCTAAAATTCGTAGGCCAAGAGTACATCAACATTTTGGACCTCTTCAATAGCTTCTAAGGGAAGTTTGATGCTGCGGATTGGCTAAGGATTGAAGGCTGAAGTGGTGGGCCTTTGCAATGAGCAATTGGAGATATTTAGCTTGACTTTGAGGCTGTTGAGCCCCACTTTATCCATTGTTAAGCAATTTTTAGGTCAAAATTTCAAAGACAACCAGATAAGACCCCCTGTTCGTCAACCACCTCCCCTACCGTCGTCGTGCTCGTCGCTGCTGTCTAGCGCGTACGCTAGCTTGCGTGGGCTATCCGATTGCCCGTGCCTCCTCTCCCCCCAAGCCGTTGTCTCGAGCCTCTATCCAGCCCGTCGTAGCTCGCCTAGCCGCCATGCGTCGCCATCCCACCACTATTGAGCACCGCCGTCGCTTACTGTAGCCACCGCCGCCCGTCTTGTGCCATTTTGGCCCCTTCGATCTAGCCCTATAGCTCAAAGTAGAAGCCAAAGCTTAGCCCTTAGCTGAGAGCTTGTGGCTCATTTTAAGGCCCGTCTGGACCCCTATTGGTGTCGTCATAGGTTTGGTTGTTACTCGCCTCCATATCGCCCTTGTCGTGAACTCACCAGATCACAAAATTAGTGAGTTTACTTGCTAAACTCTGCTTAAGGAGTTAATGATACTTAAGGGTTGATTAGTGTAAAATAATTAGGGATTAGGTGGTTAGTTAGATTAGATTAGTGATTTAATTGCTTATTGATGCATGTTAGGCGGTTAGATTAGAGTAATTAGGGGCTAATTAGAATGCACTATTTATTTAGATAGGTTTGGAATTTTTCTAGGCTCATTTAGGTGGTTAGATTAGCATTTCTGGCCTAATTTAGTGTTTATTGAATTTAAATTGCATCATTTAATTATTTTTATAATTTATTTAATTACTTCATCTTTTCAAGTCCTTAGATGGCAGCCTTGCCTGTCTGTTATGGTCAGCCTAGGAGAGTTACCAAGCTGGTTACTGATTTCCCTATTCCCAAGGGTCACGGAGTCTGCGTTTATGAGCTCATAGCGACCACTGTCTAAGTCGATGAGGGCCTACCTTAGAGGGTACCTCATTGATTTAGGGTGTGGTTTCGCTGTGGGCTCAATGGATACAAAGAGGGTCCCCTCTAAGGTTTTGAGATCCCAACTGTTGTTGATGCCACTTTTGGCGAGGGTGCAGCTAACCCTCCTGATGGAGCTGTGGTGGACCCAATGCCCCCGAAGCCTGTGGAGTCCAAAGAATTAGTGAACGTGTCCAACTAATGGGTTGTGAAATTGTTTCTTGCTTCTCTATCCCGTGTTGGTTGCTATTAGGGGTTATTATTCACTTATGCATGTGCATTAAAATGAATAAGTCGGTGACGCATCCTAGGATATCGCAATTTCATCGACCATTGAGGGATATGCACGCGATTGAGGTTTGGGACATGACATCCCTGCCCGGAGTTGTATCAGAGCTGGTTGATAGTTGGAGTAATAAGGTGCACAGGTTTTTTGGATAGTTAGTAGGAACAACCTTTATTTTATGTTGATGCATTTGAGTGATAGCTGTTTAGTAGCTTGTTTGGTGTGATCACTCAGCTTCTAATTCTGTGTGGAATTGGAAAGCATGTTTTTGTAAAGAACTTGGATATGAGTGATCAGGAGTAGAGGACTCCTAAGAAGAGAACCATTAGACCAGTGACTCGAGGTAAGACGCCGATTAAGGTCAGTACCTAAGGTGGTTGTGGTAAAGCGTTAGCTCAAGCCAACGCTAGTGGAGTTGCACCGCCTCCATTTGGTGCTAGGGTAGTAGCCCCTGGTGATCCTAGAATAGATGGGATCATGCAAGCGCTAGAGACACTTGGAACTTTGATGGGGTAGTAGTCCCAGGATCAAGTTGCCGCCACTACCGTCGCCACTATAGTTGCTGCTACTGCTACTGTTGTTGATGCTGCTGCCGCAGCTGCACCTGCTGAAGTTCCACCTAGGAACGTGGTTGTTGAGAGAAAGAGGCCGATGCACAAGCTCGTCAAGCAGTTCCTGAAGTTGAACTCGCCGAGGTTCACCATTGCAGGAGACCCCAAAGCTGTATTACTCTGGATCGAAGACCTAAAGAAAGCTTTTGCATTGCTGATGTGCACTGAAGAGGAGAAAGTTGTCCCGGTAGTATACTAGTTGTAAGGAAACGCTAGTACTTGGTGGAGAGCCACTAAAGGCATGGTTTTTCCCGAAGGCGTAGTTTCAGTGTGGAATGCCTTCCTCAGAGCCTTTAATGGAAAATATTTTTCCGATAGCGCTCGAGAGGAAAAGATGGAGGAATTCCAGTGCGTTCGTCAAGGGATGCTGACCGTGGATAAGTATGAAGCTAAGTTTGTTGAGTTGTCTCAGTATGCTCCAAGACTGGTGGAAGATCCTGAAGACAAAGCTTGAAGGTTCAGGAACGGCCTCTGATCCGAGCTAAAGAATCCATTGGTGCCATTTGACTTGAAAGATTACAACGAGGTTTATGGTCGGGCTTAGCTGATAAAGAGGAACCTGAGCGAGCAGACTGCTGCATATAGTTCGAGGTTTAGTTCGAATAGGGATGGAAATCGGTTTGGGAGGAAGCCCATGACTGGAGGAAGGTATCATGTCTCGCCCAATAAGAATAGTGGAGTTGGCAAGTCAGCGTCAAGTCAGAATGGTGCGTGTCGCTTTTGTGGGAGGCGACATGGATCAGCCCTGTGCCATTTTAGGACAGGTGCTTGCTTCAAGTGTGGCCAACAAGGTCACCAGGCTAGAGACTATCCTAGAAAGCCGAGGGGACTACAACAGTTACTGCTACCACCACCGATGGGTCAAAATAGGGGGTTTGAGCCACAAATTGCACAACAGGGTGGACAGAACAGACCTCCAGCACAAGGAATAGTGTACGGCATCACTAGAGGATAGGCTGAGGACTCGCCTAATGTGATTACAAGTATGGTTTCACTGAACGACCATGCTGCATATGCTTTATTTGATCTTGGTGTGACTCATTCATTTATAGCTGAGAAATTTGTTAAGCTGGTAGGATTAAGTCATGAGTTGTTGGAATTAGTGGTTAGCATATCTACACCGTTAAAGGACAAGGTGTTAGCCGCAATGGATTGTTCTGGTTGCAAGTTAGTGATTGGTGAGCGAAAGGGGAGGATAGATTTGTTAGTTCTAGCCATGTATGATTTTGATGTGATAATTGGCATGAACTGACTCACTAAGCAATGAGCTAAGATGGACTGTTATCGTAAAGCGATTCAGTTTAACCCATTAGCGGGTAAAAGTTTTGAGTTCATTGGAAGTCGAGGAGGATCCTCGATTTCCTTAATCTCGTCGCTTGAGGCAACCTGTTTGTTAGACGGAGGTTGCCAAGGTTACTTAGTGACTATCATGGATACAACAGTTGAGGAGCTGAAGATCGAGGACATCGCTGTAGTGCAAGAGTTTCCAGATGTGTTTCCAAATGAATTGCCAGGTTTGTCGCTAGAGAGGGAGATCGAATTGGTGATTGAGTTAGCACACGGGACAAATCCAATCTCTAAGGCTCCTTACCAAATGGCATTGTCTGAGTTGAAGGAACTAAAAGTGTAGATGCAAGAGTTGTTAGATAAGGGATTCATATGTCCCAATGTATCACCTTGGGGAGCACCAGTTCTGTTCATGAAGAAGAAAGACGGTTCGTTGTGCCTGTGAAGAAATGTAATCATATTCATCACAGGTGAATATGTCTCATTATAATCGATCATAGGTGTGACATCTTGATTTTAAGATTTTGTTTTCGATTGAATAAGTTGGGCTTTTCATCAACGCACCTATAGTTCTTTTCTTTGAGTTGGCCACTCACGAGATAACTAGCCTATCAGGTGAAGCCGTTAAGGAATTTAAATGCAATAGACTCAAGAATTCAACCAAGAATCAATTACTTGACCGTGCTAATCTGCAAAAGTCATTACGACAACGTCAAAATCGACCAGAGACTGGAGATAGGTCGATTTGACAAAGGTATGTGATTAGAGGGTGGGTGATTCCACCTAATTGCAAAATTTTTGTCGAACGGTATTAGACAGATTTTTCTATCATTTATGTATCCAGTGCCCATACTTGAAATCTCGAGATTTTCACGACAATCGAGAGTCGCCAATGTGTTGAAGATGTACAATGTGGCTTGAAAATAATCGACCACAGGGTTAAATGCACTAAAAATTTCTAAAAGTTACCCGGTAGGTTAAGTCACGTTAAAATTGCATCATATTGAAATTAACCGCGAATTTGAACCCAATTTCAGAAATTGAAAGTTATGTCGTATCATGATTTATTTTAGGAATATCAACTCATCCTCTGAAGATTTTTCTACAAACCCGAGATTTCGGCGAAAAATCAAAGTAAGGCTATTTTGGATCGGAAAATTTGAGGGACCGTTTTTTGTCGCATTTTTGGCCGTCAAGTTGGTTCAATTGACAAGGAAAAATCATAGGAGGGATGATGGCACCTTGACTGACTTTTTGGGGCTTCAATTGGATCAAATTTGAGGAGAATTGAATTGGATTTTGGGGGGGGGGGTGGGGATTGTCTAAAATTCATAGGCCAATGGTGCAGCAACATTTTGGATCTCTTCAATAGCTTCTAGGGGAAGTTTGATGCTGCAAACTGGCTGAGGATTGAAGGTTAAAGGTGGTGGGCCTTTGCAATGAGAAATTTGAGATATTTAGTAATTCTTTCCAGAAACTAAGGGCCTTATAGGAGAGGATGGTTGTAATAAAATACTCTCAGTGCTCGTGGAACCAATACGTGAAGATGAAGTGCAATTTGGATGGTGTTTACACCCAAAAATAAAATAAAATATCCTCTTGCCTTTCTCAGCCCTCCAAGCCGATGTCTCCCCCCATGAACCTGGTGGTCCTGTTCAAGAAGCTCAGTGTGTAGGCCAATCGTGTGCAGCGTGTGCCGATAGCCTACCCTCCTAAGACTAGTTTTTCAGAGAGGCTTTACATCTTGAGCCCGATGTGTAGCTTGCTGGCGTAGCTACGCTCCAAGCCCCGGTAGGACCAATTCTTCTTGCCTGAGCAAGAGTCTTATTCGGCCTCTCATGACCGAGAGGGACACCATAGCGTATGGTGCGCAGAGTTCTTTAAGGAAAGCAAGTGATTCGGTCGTAGTGATCTACATCCATAGGTAGAGAAGCGATGAATCCCATTAAAGATCAAGCGATACAATGTAAATTATAACCATGTTCAAGTCACTCAAACACTTTCAGTATTTCTCAAGCCTCAATTATACTCAATAATTCACGCAATGTTTAACTCTACAATTCATTGTAAAATAATCTTTCAATCTCACAAAGGAATTACACAAATCCTAACGACAAGATTTAATTGGCTTCAACACATAAAAGCTCTTGGTGTAATTGCACGAACAAGAACAACGAGCCCACTTTCAAGCACTCAATATATTGTGCTTCAAGACTCTGAGATATCTTCAGGGTGTAACTCAAAAGCAAAAGCTCTCCTCTTGATAATCTTCACAAAGAACATCCACTTCTTATATATAGACAAGAATTGGATCCAAAATAGGAAATCTCCTTTTAGAAAACTTTCTCAAATTAGGAAAACAATTCAATTAGGAAATTTATTCAAAATATGATACCTATTTGAGTTAGCAAACTTTTTCTTTTCGGACTCAAACTTGAAATCTATTTAACAATCTCTACCTTGGCTCGACATTTGAGTCAAGTCACAATTGCTTCATAAAAATTCAAACTTTGTTACTACTCTCTCGTAACCTCTAATGAACTCAATCGCAACAAATATTTTTTAAGTCCAAGCTACAGTTGAACTTCACCATAACGGTTCTTATCAAAACACCAACTCCACATGCACCTTTAATTACTTTGTAAGGATTTTCCGACACAACATCCTTTATCATAGATGAAGCAAAATCATTGTTGCATCTATACTTGTTAGGAGATCGAACACTTACCTTGTCAATATCAATAGTTATGACAACCATTAGCTCTACACGCTCCACCTTGCCACAAGCACCATCTGTATCCATTACTTTACTAGTACCGACTATCTTAGGAGTTTCTAGTTGCAATTCCCCCCTTAAACTGAATACTATCCAAATCTATATAAACACTGCTACAATCGCTTTTAGCCAAAAATATTGGAGACTTGTCAAATATAATTTCTCTGTGGATAACAAGTGAATTTAATTTAGGGCACCACAATTGATAACTGCGCTCACCTTGTGCATAGCCTAGGAACATGCACTTTCTTGCCCTTCTATTGAGTTTACCATCACCAACTCAAACATAACAAGGGCAACCAAATATTCTAAGAAAAAAATAATCAGTAACGTTACCTAACCACACTTTTTCGAGAGTCGAATATCTACATAATAGATGGGGATCTATTAATTAGGTAACTCACTATACTAAATGCATTCGCCAAGAATCTCTTAACCATACCGGCAGTAGATAGCATTTTATGGGCCATCTCTAATAATGTTTTGCTCATCAATTCCGTAACATTTGTGATTTATTAGCATAAGTGCGATGTTTCACAATGACTTCCTTCATGAAAAATTCATTTAACAACTTCATGCAAAACTTCATGCTACTGTCAATTCACACTCGCTTAATCATTTTACCAGTCTCCTTTTATATCAAAGCTCTCAATTGACTAATCCCGACAACAACATCAAACTTTTTGCCTAAGCACAAACACCTTAGCCTTCCTTGAGTAGTCATGAATATCTGTTAGCATAAATCTAACACTCTTCTTTGAAGGAAATTGTAATAACTTGCAAACATTCAAGTGAATTAATTCTGCAATTTTCATGGTTTGTTTAGCAGTTGTACAAAACTACACTTGCCACCATTGATTTAAATCACAGCGCTTTCATACATTCATTTCATTGGCAACATAATCACATAATAATCACTTAAAACCTTCAAACTTTTCTCGTTAATGTGCCCAAAATGCATAAGCTACAACTCAAGCTCTCGAACATATGCATTTGACGTCTTCACAACGAAATCTATCACAATCTCACCTTGAAGCTTGTACAAGCCATTGTACTTGATTCATTTCATTATCATCAAGGCATCTTGAATAATTTTCAAAATTTCACAATCTGAGATATACTAACACCTAGCTAAATCTAAGGCAAACAAGAAAATCAAGTTCTTCTTCCACTCTGGAATGTGCTCACTCCAGTCAATGTCCTCATAATACTATCATGCATTATGATTTTAACATCGCCAATATATAAAAAATCGTACTTAGCATTGTTCCCCAACTACACTAAACAATTATCCATGCAATGATAATTAGTAAATCAGTTTATGTTTAGTGTAGTATGAAACGAACAACCAAAATCTATAATACATTCATTAAACAATTAATAATTAGTGATAGACAAGACATAATTAGCACTATCCAAATTAACAACAACTATAGCTACAACATCATCCATAGAATCAACTATAATTCTCTTACCCCTCTTGTTTTTTTAGTTTAAGGTAATTTCTTCTAAAATGCCTCCCCTTGCTATAACTCCAACAAATAGCACTGCCGGATTCTCTTCTACAAATGTCCTCATTCAAAATTAAATCTTGAACCCTATCAAATGTCAACCTTATTGACCCAGATGAATTACTGACAATAATAATGATAGTAATCCAACTATCAAACAATGAGAATAACATAATCAAAACACGTATCTCATCTTCAAAGTTGATCTCAACCAAATTCGAATTGACTAACAATCACATTAAACTCATTGATATGATTTGAACTTACGCACCTTTGCCCATCTTCAAATTAAGTAGACGTTGCGTCAACTGGACCTTGTTGATGGCAAAAGGCTTCTCGTATATATCCGATAGGGCTTTCATCAAACTCATATTGGTCTTCTCCATTATGATGTTAAATGCAACATTACCAACCAATGTTAGCTGAATGACACCTTAGCTCGTCTATCTAGCAATTCACAATCAGCTTGCTTCATTGTATCTAGCTTCTCCCAAATAGTGACCATGTTCATTTTCATTTGATAGAGATAATCTTTAATATGCATCTTCCATAAATCAAAATCTTCCCATCAAATTTGTCGATTCTCACCTTTCCTTCTTCTATCGTGATCGATTTGCTTCAACTCAGCCAAGCCTAGCTCTAATATCAATTATTGTGACAAGAGAGTGATCGAACAATAAAATAGACAAAACAGGAAAATAAATCCAAAACAAGATTTACGTAGTTCGATCGTAGTAACCTACGTCCACGAGAAGACTAGCAATAAATTCAATTATAGATCAAATGATACATTGGAGATTACAACTACATTCGAGTCGCTCAAATACTCTCAGTATTTCCCAAGCTCCAATTACACCTAATAACTCATGCAGTGTTTAGATTCACAATTTCTGGCAAAATAATCTCTTAATTTCACGAAAGAATTACACAAATCTTACCATAAGATTTAATTAGCTTTAATACATAAAATTTCTTGGTGTAATTGCATGAACAAGAACAACGAGCCCACTTTCAAGCACTCAATATATAGCGCTTCAAGACTCTTGGATATCTTCTAGTCATAATTCACAAGCAGAAGCTCCTCTTTTGATAATCTTCACAAAGTATATCCACTCTTATATATAGACAAGAATTGAATCCAAAGTAGGAGACCTCCTTTTAGGAAACCTTCTAAAATTAGGAAAATCATTCAATTTGGAAATCTGTTCAAAATAGGAAACTTATTTGGATTAGGAAATTTTCATTTTTGGACTCAAACTTGAGAGATATATTTAACAATCTAGTGGAGCCTAGTCGTGGAGAACAAATTTGGACCTAGTAAAGGATAAATCGTTTAATATGAGGAGCGAATTGGATATGCAGGAACAACATTCGGAGATGGTGAAGTGATTTTAGTTTCTAGTATTAATCAGATGCAAGTAAGAGAAAATATTAAGTTTACAATAACCATGCTCCATAGGCTGGGGTGGCATATACTAATTCATGCTTCTTCTAAATGTTCAATTTTGCTTGTCCGGAGTTGGCTAATCGCCATCACTTGATTCGTCACGAAGTTAAACTATGACCTCGGGTGATCTCCTGTTACAATTAGATTTCATACACGGTCTGTAGGAAGAGAATCAGTTTCTGAATATCATCGAATGGTGATGAATGATAGACAATATCAAAATTATCAGATATGGATCTTTCCAGCGTTGTATTCGCACTTGAATCCGGAGACATGTTTAGGGAGTTGAATAGGCAAAGACACTCTACCAATCACTGCTCAAAGCCACACTCATTCTTTCCAGCAAGCCTCCTGCTAAGGGGATAATCTCATTGTTACAATCATAGGAAACCTTCAATCATTCCATAAAAGAATTCTGGAGCGGCTTTGCTGTGTATGTATATCATATTTTCCATTAAGAACAAATTCATGATCACTAGGTCATTTTTGAGCCCTTAACTTGTAAGAACATCAACATATGCACGAATTGTGTACTTCGAGGCAATATACCAGAGAATCCAGTCTCATTCCTAAGCTTAGCTATCAAACGGAACATGAATAGGTGCTGAAGGCACCGATTTTTCATTAGGCGAGCAATCCCACCCGTTTTCCTTGTCGTAAGACACGGTGAAATGCTTCGGAGCCCAAGTTTCTTCTCTCGAATCTCTTTCCCTTTTGAGCTTCCTCTGCTCTTCTTCTACAGCTTTCTTCGCTTCTCTTGCCTTGTCCCAGTCTTTGCTCAGAATCCCTCCGCTAACTTCGCTCCAGACCATGGCTGATTCGCTCCACAAAACACCCTAAGAAAGGTTGCTCGATACGATCAGAAACGCACTTAAACCCATATGACAAATTGAAAACATTAATGTTAAATAGAATCACAAATTCATGCTCATTTAACTGAAGAGTATCCTGATAGTCGTCAAAAACGGGTTTCGAGCATAGAGATATGGTGGTAAGGTTTCAATTACCTTTGAGTCTTTAACTTGAGGAGCATTTAACCCAGACATTATCTCCGCGGCATTGTATATCACTTTTTGTTTCCCATTGCTGACGTCCTTTACTGTCACGGTACTATCCCAGTGACCATCGACTTCATATAATGTCTTTGAGGATGATAGATCGATAATCTTCCCTTTGATTGTTCTGCGGTTCCTGCCGATCAAGGAAGGGCCTCGGTAACACAACTCAGCTCCAAGGCCCGTTCCTTGGCAAGTGATCTTGACATTGCCGACCCAATCGACTCCAGGCACAGGCAAGAACCTGATCAAGAGCTTCGGTGAGTTCATCTCATAAGTCTCTCCTAAACGGAGGAGCTTAAGTTGCCTCTTTCCATGCATCTCCGTTTCCACCGACGTACCTAAATCACATTTTAACCCCGAGATTAACAAAGCTATTCGAGTCTGTTTTAGTCTCAGGATTGGTAGAACTGTAATCAAAGAATGGTGAAATGCCTGGCATTCATTTGCATCAAGCGGCATCATACAAGCAGTTCAGAGATCAAGTAACAGTATCAAGAAGCAGAAAGTGAAGATCAAGAGAACCATACTGTAAAATCTAGTGACAGGATGTTGACACCAGATCATCTCAAGCTCTCCTCTATCATCTGTTGCATGAAGAGCAGAGACTGGTGGGTGATGTGAAACCTGTGAGCGAAGAAGCTTAACTCATCAATCAGCTGTGACATTGACAAGTTACCAGACTAGTCGGGAGAAATATGGGTTTATTGAAGACAAATCTGATCAAAACGACAGACTTAGCACTATGTTTTTTCCTTGCACAACTAAATAAACCATGTGAAAACAGCTTTAGATGAACGTTGGGGAAGAAACCGAGTCACCTGTTCAAGAAGAACATTGAGGTTATCCTTGGAAACATGGTGGGTCTCGCCCAGAATGGGGTTGTAAGGGGCGACGCCAAAGATCAAAGGCCGCATGATCGAGATGCTCCACCCCACGACTGAAGTCAGTCTCTCCAGCGGGCTCTCAGCCCTGCAGCACCGGCTCAACATGTCCTCTCTGGTGCAGTACAGCGGCTCGCCGAAACATTGGAGCTGTGACTTAGGAATGTTGAAGAGAGGAGGCAACTGCAATTGGTAAGAACACACAACATTAACAATGTCTTGTCCCAACTAACTAAAACTGTATTTTTAGCGAAATTCATCGGTGTCCGTTGACCGAGTGCAATTCCTATTACGTTCCGCGACAATCATGTTTCATCGATGCCTTCAAAAACGAAAGGAGACTATTGAATGAAATCATCTAGTGACTTGATACAACCTCAACCATAGTCATGTAGATTCAGCCAAAATTCATTCTAGAGATGCTTCTAACGTCGATGGTACACAAGCCTGAGAACAATTTTAGCGGCAATTACAAAAACACAACAGAGAGTTCTAAAGTTTCGGCATCGAGCTGCTGTTATTCCGCAGTCTTCTATATGGCGAGGCCACGACTTTTCATGTTCAAAACGATCACGAAGTTCGTCGTCAATAGGATGATGTTGGTACAGGAGAGTGAAAGGACTTGTCAGATACTTGAAGCCGTTCTCATGAGTTTAACACCTATATATTTTAATCGAGAAAAACTTGCATATTGAAATCCAACCCTTAAAACTTTTAAAATAAAATGATGGTGTTTCAAATTGAATTTTATTTCTCTAAAAGTTATTGTCTAACAAGAAATCAAGACTACATAAGTTAATCAATATAAATCTGATGTAATCCCATGAAATTGTGCATATAAATCGTATTTGACATGCTTAATTATGTGACTAAAAAATGGGTGGCAAGTAAGTAAATTGAGGTAATTTCACTCAAGTAACAAATATTTTGTATTTGTTTGGTTCGTAAAAAATAAATAATTTGAAATAAAAATTTCCTAATAATGATTGATCGCACTACTTACAAAAATGAATTACCAAGAAATATTTTCATCATTTATGATAATATTTAGACATAAATTATTATCAATAATGAAAATATTTTCTATTGATTGATTACTTCAAGCAATTAATTTTAAAAAACTATTTTATAATTGTTTATTTTCATGAAACAAATCAACTTTTATTTGAAAGAAAATATTATTTTCGTGAACAATTTAAAATGTACAAACAACGAAAGTCTTATTGAAAATAACGCTCGTATAATTTTATTAAGAGAGATGGAATCATTATTTATCTTAAATCTCAATTATATGCAGCCCTTTTCTTTAGCAGAGGACGCGTAGGGTGCGGTGAGATATTATTTGCATGCACAGGATCCGCGCATCTGATCCGTTCATCTGAAGGTGGACTTGCCTGGAAGTTTGTGAGATCCGATCCAGGCCGTACATTCCTGAAGAGGCCAAGGATGCGTTGTAGGAGATTCGGAGCTCTATAATCCTCCTGCGACTCGCCGTCGAACGATAACGGCGCCGTTAGAACTGCGGTCCTTGCGACGTATCCCTCGTCGACCTGCGCAATTACAAGCTTTTTAGCTCGAGATTTACCCATATTGAGAAAAATACCAAACTTTCTTTCCAATTCTACTCTAACCGCGGAAATAAAGAAATTTGGTTGATGCCACCCAAATAACACTAAATTGACGAACGAAAAATAGAAAAAGGATAGAGTTAGAGTTGACTTTTGTCCTAATTGATAGTGTTGGCCTCATCAAAATGAATTTTAAATTTTAATTTTTTTTTTAAAATTGCTAGTTATTGATTTTGTTCTTAAAAAAATAAGAATCCAACAAGTTGTCAGTACTAACAAATCTCAATTTGAAACTTCAAGGCCTGGTGAGCTCGCCCGACCAGTTATCAACAACCGGCGACGGTGGGTGGCGGACGACAACCGTGGCGGCAGCAGTAGATGAAAAAGAAGAAAAGGGAAGAGGAACAAGAAAAAAGAAAATAAAAAGAGAAAATATGGGCTTGATTTTAGAATTATTCCCGAGAACAATAATTAACTCTTTTTTTATTATTATTCTTGATTCTGTTTCAAATCTACTTCTAGGAATAAAGAAATTTCTCTCTAAAAAATTTCAAGAATGTGCAAAGTGTGGGCGAGCAAAATCATGAGCTTCTCAACCACTAAAGTCTGTTCCAGTGGCTACATTTTCCACATGGGAAGGAGTTGGTGGAGGATTTAAATCCCCACCTTCTCAAGGAATTGGGATAGTGACAATTTAGTTTTAGGAGTGGATTTTCAACTCCCATACCATACAAGAAAATATTGCAACAATTTAATAGGGAAAATTATTGTAGGAATAAAGTAGGATTGAAGAAAAAAAAAACAAAGAAAATTTATGGGATTCTCCACCATACAAGGAATCGGGAAGGAGTTGGTGGAGGATTTAAATCCTCACCTTCTCAAGGAATCGGGATAGTGACAATTTAGTTTTAGGAGTGGATTTTCAACTCCCATACCATACAAGAAAATATGGCGACAATTTAATAGGGAAAATTATTGTAGGAATAAAGTAGGATTGAAGAAAAAAAAACTAAAAAAATTTATGGGATTCTCCACCATGTCAACCAGGCCTCACTTCCCAATTCAATACACGTGACACCAAATCATAAAACACGAAAATTTCAAAGAAAAACTGAAGAAAAAATTATCTTCTTTTTTTTTTTGGGGGGGGGGGGGGGTGCTCACAACTAGTTCTAAGCTTTCTAAGCTTATCTTTTCCTCTTTTTCAAACACAAATTACGCTCCTTAGATTCCAAAGTAAGGAAAAAAGGAGCTGAGCTCGTAATGAGTTATTTTCCTTAAAGAGAGTTTAGGGGACGTTGAAATAAGTCTTTTTTCTTTGTCGAGATTCAAAAAGAAAAAAAGAAAAAAGAAAAAACATGTATGGTACCCCGGAATGATGATAAAAGTAGAATTTTGGGTCGCGATCAGGACCGACCCAATCAGAGAGACTACGAGAAAGAAATTGAGGAATCAAATCCCATGGGGGCTTTTCACGGGTGCGCGTCCGCAATGATATTCGTCTCTATCTTAAAGCAGAAGAAATACAGAAAGGGAGATACGAATGGCCTGGGGAGGAAGAGATTTTGACTTTTCCGACTCGTGAAGATTGCAAAAGAAAAGAGAATGAAAAAGATCATAAACAAAGCATAAATTGTTATCACCGGAATAAAAGACAATCGAACGCATACCGGCGAGAACATAATATGTCTCCGACCAAAACGAAACCTAAAACGTTTATTGAACTCACAGGGAGAGGAGAGAGAGAGAAGAAGAGAGAGAGAGAGAGAGAGAGAGAGAGAGAGAGAGAGAGAGAGAGAGTACCATGGGAAGTGAGTGAGGATGGACCTCGGCGGCTGTGGAGAGGGAAGAGAAGGCCTCGAAGAAGAACAAGAACAAGGAGAAGGGTGCCAAGTCTGGTCTTGTTGGGGGGGGGGGGGGGGGGGGGGGGAACGGCGATGACAAAGGATGATGGATGATGAGAGGAAGACACTTGTTTTATAGGCTTCTCTAGAGAGCGGACGGAAGAGTGAGAGTGAGAGGGAGAGAGTCCAAGGAAAACTGTCAACTTCGGGGTGGGAGGGTGTTGGGGGCTAGGGGTAGAAAGGGGAAGGAGGAGGATTTGGGCGGGTGAGAGGGGTTTGGTTTGGCGCGTGGTGGGTTAGCCGCTTTCCTTATTCCAACTCTTTTTTTAGTGTTTTTTTTTTCTTCGGTATGTAATCTTAATATGGAGTAATTCAATATTCCAGGCATGAAAGGGCGTTCAAAGCAATGAGAAGTAGGAAATTTCCCTTAATTGATTCATGGCATCTTGCTTTTTCTTATTTTTTATTTATTATCTATTCTACTCTAACTCTCAATTCACTAGCCTACTTCTTTGCAAAGCACGAGAATTGAAACCAAAATCTAAAACTAAACATCCCAACCTTAGCTCTTGAAAATGTGGGGATTTGAACTCTCAATCTCTTTGCAGAGCACAGGACTTGAAACTCACATATGAAATTAAACATCCTTACCCCTAATCTCTCAGAAGATGGAGATTTAAACTCTCAACCCCTCTCTTCCCACGTGGGAATAATGGCCACTGGACATCTTATTAATGACATCTTTAAAGCAAAAATCTGCCCCAAAACCTTCCTAGGCCCTCCTAGAAAGTGCTAAAACATTCCTCCACATGTCCTTGGATCTTTTTATTATTCCTTTGATTCTACATCACAACCTCTTTTGTTCGTTGCGATTTATTATTTGGACTGAAAATCATTTGACTATGTTGGCCTAGACAACAAGAGGGTTTTGCCCATCTCCTTATAATCTCAAGTTCAAGTCTTTGAGAATACTCCATGAATAAATCCTAAATGCATAAGGCCGAGTGCATCATCCGAGAAGATAAACCAATTGAACTATGAGAAAAGTTGACTCAAGAATCACTTAAAAGAAATATTATCCGAGTATAATATGAACACGTCTTGATGGGATGGGATTTGATTTGGAGCCTAATATCCTCAAAATAGCCCTAAATTTTGGTCAAATTTCAATTCATAGAAAAAATTTTATCTCATAAAAAGAAACCCCAACTTTAGGTTTAGTCCTAATTCTACTATAAACTTTGTTTTTTGTCTCATAAAAACCATCAACTCTTACTTAAGATACCTATCTTATAGACTTCCCCAGCGAGTGGACGCGAGATCGAGAGCGAGAGGGAGAGAGTCCAAGGAAAGCTGTCGAGGGTGGGAGGGTGTTGGGGGTTAGGGGTAGAAAGGGGAAAGGAGGAGGATTTGGGGGGGGGGGGGGGGGGAGGGGATTGGTTTGGCGCATGGTGGGTTAGCCACTTTCCTTGTTCCGACTCTCTTTTTAGTGTTTTTTGTTTCTTCGGTATGTAATCTTAATATGGAGTAATTCAATATTCCAGGCATGCGAGGGCATTCTGCGCAGTGAGAAGAAGGAAATTTCCCTTAATTGATCCATGGAATCTTGTTCTTTATTTTATTTTATCTATTCTACTCTAACTCTCAATTCACTAGCTTACTTCCTCGCAAAGCACAAGAGTTGAAACCCATATCTAAAACTAAACATCCCCACCTTAGCTCTTGAAAATGTGGGGATTCGAACTCTCCATGTCTTTGTAGAGCACGAGACTTGAAACTCACATATGAATTAAACGTCCTTACCCCCAGTCTCTTAGAAGATGGAGATTTAAACTCTCCACCACTCACTTTCATGTGGGAATAATGGCTACCGGAGATCTCATTAATGACATCTTTAAACCAAAAATCTGCCCCAAAATCTCCCTAGGCCCTCCTAGAAAGTGCTAAAAGATTCCTCCACGCATCCTCAGATCTTTTTATTATTCATTTGATTCGACATCACAACCTCTTTTGTTCGCTGCAATTAATTATTTGGATTGAAAATCATTTGACTATGTTGGCCTAGACAACGAGAGGGTTTTGCCCATCTCCTTATAATATTAAGATCAAGTCTTTGAGATTACTCCATGAATAAATCCTAAATGCATTAGGTCGAGCGCATCATCCGAGAAGATAAACCAATTGAAGTGTGAGAGAAGTTGACTCACGAATCGTTTAAAAGAAATATTATCCGAATATAAAATGAACATGTCTTGATGGGATGGGATTTGATTTGGAGCCTAATATCCTCAAAATAACCTTAATTTTAGGTCAAATTTCAATTCATAGCAAACTTTTTATCTCATAAAAAGAAACCCCAACTTTAGGTTTAGTCCTAATTCTACTCTAAACTTTGTTTTTTGTCTCATAAAAACCATCAACTCTTACTTAAGACACTTGTCTGATAGGCTTCCCCAGCGAGCGGACACGAGATTGAGAGCGAGAGGGAGAGAGTCCAAGGAAAGCTATCGACTTCGAGGTGGGAGGGTGTTGGGGGTTAGGGGTAGAAAGGGGAAAGGAAGAGGATTTTGGGGAGGAGGGGGGTTGATTTGGCGCGTGGTGGGTTAGCCGCTTTCCTTGTTCCAACTCTCTTTTTAGTGTTTTTTGTTTCTTCGATAAGTAATCTTAATATGGAGTAATTCAATATTCCAAGCATGCGAGGGCGTTCAGCACAGTGAGAGGTAGGAAATTTCCCTTAATTGGTTCATGGCATCTTGTTATTTTATTTTATTTTATTTTATTTATCCATTCTACTCTAACTCTCAATTCACTAGCCTACTTCTTTGCAAAGCACGAGAGTTGAAACCCACATCTAAAACTAAACATCCCCACCTTAGCTTTTGAAAATGTGGGGGTTCGAGCTCTCCATGTCTTTGCAGAGCATGGGATTTGAAACTCACATATGAAATTAAACGTCCTTACCCCCAGTCTCTTAGAAGATGGAGATTTAAACTCTCAACCTCTCTTTTCCCATGTGGGAATAATGGCCACCAGACATCTTATTAATGACATCTTTAAAGCAAAACTCTGCCCCAAAATCTCCCTAGGCCCTCCTAGAAAGTGCTAAATGATTCCTCCACGTGTCCTTGGATCTTTTCATTATTCCTTTGATTGTACATCACAACCTCTTTTGTTTGTTGTGATTAATTATTTGGACTGAAAATCATTTGACTATGTTGGCCTAGACAACAAAAGGGTTTTGCCCATCTCCTTATAATCTTAAGTTCAAGTCTTTGAGAATACTCCATGAATAAATCCTAAATGCATTAGGCCGAGCGCATCATCCGAGAAGATAAACCAATTGAACTATGAGAAAAGTTGACTCAAAAATCACTTAAAAGAAATATTATCTGAATATAATATGAACACGCCTTGATGGGATGGAATTTGATTTGGAGCTTAATATCCTCAAAATAACCCTAATTTTTGGTAAAATTTCAATTCATAGCAAAATTTTATTCTCATAAAAAAAGAAACCCCAACTTTAGGTTTAGTCCTAATTCTACTCTAAACTTTGTTTTTTGTCTCATAAAAACTGTCAACTCTTACTTAAGACACCTATTTTATTGGCTTCCCCAGCGAGCAGATGCGAGAGTAAGAGCGAGAGGGAGAGAGTCCAAGGAAAGCTGTCGGCTTCGGGGTGGGAGGGTGTTGGGGGTTGGGGTAAGAAAGGGGAAAGGAGGAGGATTTTTTGTGGTGGGGGGGGGGGGGTGGGGTGGGGCTGGGAGGGGGTTGGATTGGCGTGTGGTGGGTTAGCTGCTTTCCTTGTTCCAACTCTCTTTTTAGTTTTGTTTTTTATTTTTAGTTTTTGTTTTTTAGTTTTTTTTTTTTTGTTTTGCTTCGGTATGTAATCTTAATATGAGTAATTCAATATTTCGGGCATGCGAGGGCGTTAGCGCAGTGCGAAGTACAAAATTTCTCTTAATTGATTCATGGCATCTTGTTCTTTTTTTTTTTTTAATCTATTCTACTCTAACTCTCAATTCACTAGCCTACTTCTTTGCAAAGCACGAGAGTTGAAACCCATATCTAAAACTAAACATCCCCACCTTAGCTCTTGAAAATGTGGGGATTCGAACTCTCCATGTCTTTGCAGAGCACGGGACTTGAAACTCACATATGAAATTAAACGTCTTTACCTTAGTCTCTCAGAAGATGGAGATTTAAACTCTCCAGCTCTCTCTTCCCATGTGGGAATAATGGCCACTAACATCTTATTAATGACCTTTTTACAGCAAAAATCTGCCCCAAAATCTCCCTAGGCCCTCCTAGAAAGTGCTAAAAGATTCCTCCACACGTTCTCGGATCTTTTTATTATTCCTTTGATTCTACATCACAACCTCTTTTGTTCGCTGCAATTAATTATTTGGATTGAAAATCATTTGACTATGTTGGCCTAGACAACGAGAGGGTTTTGCCCATCTCCTTATAATCTTAAGTTCAAGTCATTGAGAATACTCCATGAACAAATCCTAAATGCATTAGGCCGAGTGCATCGTCCAAGAAGATAAACCAATTGAAGTGTGAGAAAAATTGACTCAAGAATCACTTAAAAGAAATATTATCCGAATATAATATGAACACATTTTGATGGGATGGGATTTGATTTGGAGCCTAATATCCTCAAAATAACCCTAATTTTAGGTCAAATTTCAATTCATAGCAAAATTTTTATCTCATAAAAAGAAACCCCAACTTTAGGTTTAGTCCTAATTCTACTCTAAACTTTGTTTTTTTGTCTCATAAAAACCGTCAACTGTTACTTAAGACACCTGTTTTATAGGCTTCCCCAACAAGCAGACGGGAGAGTGAGAGCGAGAGGGAGAGAGTCCAAGGAAAGCTGTCAACTTCGAGGTGGGAGGGTGTTGGGGGTTGGGGGTAGAAAGGGGAAAGGAGGAGGATTTTTTTTGGTAGGGGGGGTGGGAAGGGGTTGGTTTGGCGAGTGGCGCGTTAGTTGCTTTCCTTGTTCCAACTCTCTTTTTAGTGTTTTTTTTTTCTACAGTATGTAATCTTAATATGGAGTAATTCAATATTCCAGGCATGTGAGGGCGTTAGCGCATTGAGAAGTAGGAAATTTCCCTTAATTGATTCATGGCATCTTGTTCTTTTTTTTTTTCTTTTTTTCTTATAATCTATTTTACTCTAACTCTCAATTCAGTAGCCTACTTCTTCGCAAAGCACTTTCTGGGTCCAATGGAATTCATAGGTAAAGGAAGAAGCCCTGTCAAATAGAGATTTTGAAAACCACATCTAAAACTAAACATCCCCACCTTAGCTCTTGAAAATGTGGGGATTCGAACTCTCCATGTCTTTGCAGAGCATGGGACTTGAAACTCACATATGAAATTAAACGTCCTTACCCCAATCTCTCAAAAGATGGAGATTTAAACTCTCCACCTCTCCCTTCCCATGTGGGATAATGGCCACTCGACATCTTATTAATGACATCTTTAGAGCAAAAATCTGCCCCAAGATCTCCCTAGCCCCTCCTAGAAAGTGCTAAAAGATTCCTCCACTTGTCCTCGAATCTTTTTATTATTCCTTTGATTCTATATCACAACCTCTTTTGTTCGTTGCGATTAATTTTTGGACTGAAAATCATTTGACTATGTTGGCCTAGACAACAAGAGGGTTTTGCCCACCTCCTTATAATCTTAAGTTCAAGTCTTTGAGAATACTACATGAATAAATCCTAAATGCATTAGGCCGAGCGCATCATCTGAGAAGATAAACCAATTGAAGTGTGAGAAAAGTTGACTCAAGAATCACTTAAAAGAAATATTATCCGAATATACTATGAACATGTCTTGATGGGATGGGATTTGATTTGGAGCCTAATATCCTCAAAATAACCCTAATTTTAGGTCAAATTTCAATTCATAGCAAAATTTTTATCTCATAAAAAGAAACACCAGCTTTAGGTTTAATCCTAATTCTACTTCAAACTTTGTTTTTTGTCTCATAAAAACCATCAACTTTTACTTAACTCTCAAATCTGCCTCCACAAACCTTCCATCCAAATTTCTCTCAAGCTCAAACTGTTTGAGCATTTTGGGCCGAGTGTCTCAAGCACAAGCTCTCAGACTGAGAGTTAAGGAAGATTCGCAAGTACAAAATATTGAAGATTGAGTGAAAAATTGAAAATCACGGAGTGAGATGGAATGAATACTCTCTTAAGAGTAAAAGCTTTGTGGAAAGTCAACCCTAATTGCTCCAATTTTTACCTGAATTTTAGATTCAATAAAATGTTATTTAGGTTGACATGAAAATCCATCTCCAAAAGATGCTTTCTTGGATATGAAATATGGGGGAAAAAGTGGTGCAATGATGTGGAAATGTCATATCACTAAATGCGATTTTGGACGAAGGGTCAACGAAAGCATTAGGACATTAGGACTAAAGTAAAAGTTGGTTATTTCTTATGATACAAAAGAGTTTCAAAGTAAAATTGAGACTAGACCTAAAGTTGGTGGTTTTAGGATAGAATTGGGATTGAGCCAAAAGTTAGGGATTTTTTACTAGAGGAAAAAAAAGAGAGAGTCTAGGATAGAATTAGAATCGAGCTAAAGATGGGGATTTAAAAGGAGATTAGACCTTTAAATTGGAGGCACATTGGGTATGTATTTTTTTGAAGTCGTCTAGCGAAACACGTGTTCAGTGCTGGTCCGCGAACGCATGAAGGACACGAGAACAAACCCAATGATGCCATTGACGTTGCCCGCATTTAATTCCCCCGTTTCAAGATAAGGCCCCTCCTTTTGTTGTTCTCGAGTCCGAGAGAGGACAAAGACCGCGACTAAGGCACTCTCCCGGGCGCCACGAGTATTTGTCTAGCTACTTCTCTGGGCTTGGCCGACCTACCTCCGAAGCGAGGTCAGCCCGCTTGGCCATCGCTACGGCCTGTGATCGGTTGGCCATGGAAAAAAATAAAAAAAGAAGAAAAGAGGAGAAAAAAAGAAAAAAACAATAGACAAAATTATAAATAATTAAAAAAAATTTTAGAATATTATTTAAGGATGTTCACATCAGCGATTTCCGGCCAAATAGACTTAATTAGTAAAATGTGAAAAGATTTAAAGATTCAATTGACTAAATTAGAAGGTTTATGGTTAAATTAGTAAAAGCGCAATAGACATTAGGAGTTTTTGGACAATTTTTCATGTCCCTATCATAAATTTACTAAGAAAAGTTTAAATCATTGAATTTTTTCGCTTTCCAAATATATTTATACAATTTCCTCATATTAAGTTTTTTCAGCAATTTATTTAATTCCATTATTTAATTATTTGGATATTGCATAGTAAGGTGGTTTTGGTTTTCTTCCAAATACCAATTTCTTACATAAAAGCCACAAGTGTGCACATTTGCTAGTGTGAATATATATATATTGTCAAAAAAAAAAAAAAACTCCTAGAAAGAAATTAAAAATCTATTAAAAAAGATCGTGGCTAGGGGTAGAGCAGGGTTGTGGGTTTAGGGGATGGCCTCATTCTTTCGCATTGTGAAACGACTTGGGCAATTATGAGCGCTTGAATCGTTGATACACGCTCAGAACATGCAAACAACTGAGCTACACATCATATCTATCACAATGAAGTATTCCATTTGCACAAACAAGATAGAGAAATGCTTATATGACTATCCTTAATTTATTGTGAAAATGACCTATTTTGAAAAAATAATAATTAGGAATTGTTGCAGAGACCACTATTTCAATAATTTGTGGTTCATAGAATACTGTTAAATCTTCCACTAGCCTAAAGACTATTATGCAAGCAAAGCCCAACTTGATATATTTTAGATTTTTTTTCTTATTCAACCAAATGGATAAACTTCAAGAATTGCTAATTCTGACCCAGCTGACCCACGTCCACCCAAAGAGTGGCATTGTACCGCACAAACTTAACGAGCGGAAAGGCGAGATCCGTGAAGTTGGTGAGGTGGCCCTCGAACTCATCGAGGGCGCCGAAGAGGGTGATGGGGGTCACAGGCGGAGGGGTAGTAGCCATTATACACAATTTGGAAAAGATGAATAACCACAGGAATGAGCAATAGCTCAGCAAAGAAATATCCACAGTACTATATTAACGAATCACACGTCATGCAATCGAAAATAACTATTCAAGAGAGACCATTAGAATGAAATAACCATATCGTATTATAGTCACGCACACCAACCGATAGACACCTACTCTCTAGACGTCAGGACTCGAATACAGGACCATGAGGTAGTCATGCGTAGCACACGAACACATATGATTTAAGTATTTTCACTTGCAATTTAGGTTCCCACTCCAAGATACATGTCGGTGTCGCTCGCTGGTCACGCAAGGAGGAATAAACTCCTATCTAATAGGGTCCGGTGTGAACTCCGGTCTGCTGCGGTGTACATCGGTACACACTATCCGGCCTGCACAGGTTTTGTAGTCCACTGACCACAGCATCCCAATCACACTCCCGGGGCATCTAGGGGATCACTCATTCTAGGCATCTAGTTCACATGATCTCTAGGCATCCCACCATTCACGACAAGCTCCTCGGGGCATCGTGGGTATTTAAACTAACCATATTAATTTGTGTATTGAATAGGTAGTCTCAAGCACATGCGTTCTTGGCATGTGCGTAGGCGTGCGTTCTTGGCATGTGCGTGGGCGAGTGATTCTATGAACAGGTATTTGTTGGGATTAAGTGGATAGAAAGAGGTGTGTATGGGATAGTTGTCGAAGGATGAAATGCAAAATGCAAGGATAGATAATGACCGCCACCAAGGTATAGGATGCACCACCAGCCAAGGATGAGGATTGGGATTAACAAAGTTCACCGCCAAGACTTAAAGGACGAACCACCCGCCAAGGATAAAGGACTTCGAGATAAGAGAAGCTCACCGTTCGAGCCTAAAGAAAAATCCACCAGTTGAGGATAAAGGACTTCTTGGCTCACCACTGAGGAGTAATCCACTTTATAAGCATAAAGAGACCAAAATAGGAGTTATCCACCCTCCAAAAATATTTGCTCACGTAAAGGAAATCTAAAGTATTTTTATACATCAAAATCGTCTTCCTTACAATGGAGAAGTTTCCTATATTTATAGGAGGAATTCAACTTAGGAAATAGAAAAGTAATAACTAGACAAGGGGACTAACCTAACATTAATTACCTAGGAACTTAGAACTTTGACTCTTGAAAATTATATAACATTAAAGACTTCTGGGAAAATAGTAATGCATTTAATGACTTGAGAACTTATATTCTTCAGCCTTGTAAAATTCGTGCTCCCTCCTTGACCAAGAGATAAACACCCCGAGGTTTCAACGAATATCCAAGAAAGTTGTTCAAAATGGCCTCCTATTGATATGTTGTTCAAAATCTTCGAGCTTAACAACTAATAAAGCATACCGCAGTGACTAATATACCATATCAATAACTTCGGTAACTCCTCAATTATCGGTTTTGATAACTTAGTAAGAATGATTCAGTATCACATTAGTTGGAAATTTCAATCTCGATCCATTGAAGCACATTATGCCCCAATTCTATATTGGCATGAATTAGCAATGATGCTGTGGATTGGGCTGACGCAGCTAAGTTGGATGCTCCCCCATCAGTTCTTTCATTAAGCATGCAAGCAACCGACGTGAGCATCTTCACGAGACACCTCGCTGTCCTCATGTTTGCACGACAAGTTTCGACAATTCACGGTCTACATAGAAACATCCAGAATCACGACCCATTACCACCATACTCGAGCCTCACGACCCTGCTCTATGCTGTACTCGGGCCTCACGGCTCTCACCTATGTTGTTCTCGGGCCTCACGGCCTGCTTGCACTCCATTTGAGCCTTGTGGCCCACACACGACACTTGGGCCCCATGGTCCTCACCTATGCCGCACTCGGGCCTCACAAGGCTTCTCACAGCTCTCACCGAGTACCTCACGGACTTATAGCCATCTTGTGTAACACATGGACTTCATGACTCTGGGCAATTGCCTAAAACATTTTAGACCCGAATTCGAAACATGCAGGATGATCCCTAAACAGGCTTGTCCACACCGAATATACGAAACCAATCCAGTACATGCAAGGCTTAGCCGATTCATCCTCGACTACACCCATCGAATTCTCACGACCATACTCATCTTTGCTCGACTACAACCCACCAAGCCTTAGCTAGGTCTCACGGGCACACGGCTCACCAACTACAACCCACCGAGTTGTAGCTCGATCCCATGGCCACACGGCCCACCTCGCGGCTCACCAACCCACCTTCTAGCTTATGGCCATGTGGCGGTCCCCTTTGGGCTCGCATGACTACGTCAAGGCATTGCACCTTTGAGATGAACCTGCAGGTCCATCCGACCCTTCAATTCTGAAGCAACAACTCACAAGACCCACAATGATAACACGACACTCAAAAATCAATACCCAACAAATCAAGAATAGGCACAATCAACATGCAAGACAATTTCATCACAAGATATAGGATGACAAAACTTCACTTGCCTCGAAGATACAATGATGACGGCATGGTGCGGTTTAGGACGGAATAGGTACACAATGGGGATTCTCAAGGCTCCTCATGGCTTGAGTCTTCATGGTCCAACAAGGCAAAGCCGTGATGGAAGAGGTTGAGACGCGGAGAAAACGGGTGGGGGGGGGGGGGGGGAGCAATTCAAGTGAAACAGAGAGGTGCGATGGAGAGAGAGAGCTTCTTAAAGGGGGGAGAGAGAGGGGAATGAGGAAAGAAGAAGATGAGGAGGAGAATGGAGAGAGAGAGAGAGAGAGAGAGAGAGAGAGAGAGAGAGAGAGAGAGAATGGGAGGAAAGGAGGAGGAGGAGGTCGGGCGAAGAGAATGAGAGAGAGGAGGAAGAAGGAGAAGTGAGGAGAGAGATGGGGAAAATGATGGCAAACCATTGCTATTGGAAAGGGAACGTCATTATGGCCTCTTGGGGAAATGAGGCACGCAAAAGGATGCATTGGAGGGAGGATGCATTGGAGAGGGGTGGTGGCTAGTGTGAGGGAGAAGGAAGAGAAGGCAGAGGAGAGCGTGAGGGAGAGAGAGAGAGAGAGAGAAGAGAAAAAGAAAAAGAAAGAAAGAAAGAAAACAAAAGGGTCATGTCCTCGAAAGCCTTAGTGCCATTCGTGTCCAATTATCGCATAAAAAAAATGAGGACCTCATCCACAACTAAATCAACACGAAATAAAAATAGCAAAATAAAATTTCTTGGCTAATATATGGGCTAAGGCCGTTATTCTAAATACTTTGATTTTGATTTTTTTTTCTAAATTCTAATTTATGCCCCTCAGCACTACCTAATCAATTTCTACTAAACCAGCGGATGAGAACTTGGGATGTCACACTTAATGGGTCATGTGTTTGATGACCCTGATTAACCTGCCCCTTAGGTAGAGAATGAGGCTTGGCCGCAAAATACCTCTAAACCTATGGCTGATAAGGCTGATGTCCCAAGATGGGAACATGTTACATCTAGATTTTTGGCCCATCCGATTAGTGAGGAACTTAGCGATGATAATTGGGTCAGTTAAATTGGCACTATTTGAATTGTGTCAATTTTGGAATTGAAAGGTAACGGTTTTTGACCCGTAAATTTTTAGGACTCATTGGATGAATTCTAAACTTAAAGTATGGTCCCTAGAATATAATCTGCATGAAAATTAGACATAAATGGTCCCACTTTCCTTCATGAGCCGACCTACCCTTCTCTCTCTCATTCTCTCTTCCACCTGGTCCTCACTCTCCCCCCCCCCCCCCCTTTTCTCACAACATGTGTTAAGACGACAAGCCATTTGGTGCCACTACCCCATGCGACCATTAGGATCACATGCAAAGAAGCTTAATTTGGGTATAAGATCATTTCTTTCTCTCTCTCCTCTCTATTTTCTCTCGGTTTCTCTCTCTTTCGCCCTCATCTATCTCTCTCAACTTGACTCCCTCTCTCTCTCTCACCAATCACTCGTTCTCTCTCTATTGATCACTTGCCGCTCTCATTTTTCTCAATTTCGCTCACAGGATGGAGCTATGTCGAGTTGCATCCAACCAAGGCGAAGGTCGAGGTTTAGTTTTTCCGTGAGCTTAGGTTCAGTTTTACTCACCGAGGCATGAGGTAAGTGAAATTCCTTTTTTCTATGCTATGTTGATTTACTCATTGTGCAATTCAAAGAATCTTGCCTTTGATGTGCTGTGGTGTTTAATTTGTGTTGTCAATTTTCATTTTATATTGTTTTAGGTCAGATTATGTTGTTGTTCGTGGGTCCGCTAAGGTTTAGATGCTATGCATTGTGCTGTGAAATGTCGTGAAATTATTAGGACTACAATTTAGTTGTGTTGAGCTTAATTTTGGATTTGCATGTTGCGATGATGGCGTGGGTTAAGTTTGGTGGTCTTGGGTTGTCGAAGGTTCGAGAGTGGGGTTCAGTGGTCTTGGGATCATGATGGTTTGGTTGTGAAGTTCAAATGTGAGGTTCGGTGGTATTGGATTGGTGATGGTTTAGTTGAGTTTCGGTTAGGGGTTGATGGTTCGAAATTGTGATTGTTCGGTTTGTGCAAGTCCACTTGAAGTGTCGTTGTTTGTTCAATCTTAAATTGTTGGAATGTTGTTAGGATAGACGAAAGTGAGTAAAGTAGATGGCATGGTGAGCGAGTCGTCAATCATACCTTAGTAGTAACATCCTCGATTCCGAACTCATAAGGATTGGACATAAGGTCCTAAAAGGATCAATCATGGGTCATTGGTCATGGATCGATCAGTTCGATCGGCAATGAATCATGGATCGGTCACGGTCCGACCGACTATCCAACCGGTCACGAATTGGTCAAGGTGTCGGCCGTGAATTTCTACTAACCATACCGATGGGATAAAATCACCAGCTTATACGATGACTTTTTGACTCATGATTGGTCATAGTGCCTAGCCACGGGTGATTTTGCTCGACTATGCATTGATACACAGACAATTTGACTTGATCAAATGTGATCGTCTTCCTACAAAAAATACATCATTCTCTATTTAATTCTCAGTGATCGGAAAAGATTCTTGAATTGGTGATGTCTGATCATGGATCAGTAATACATCGACCATGAGCCATATGGATGGATAAGGTGTCGACTGGAATGAGCCTTGGGATAGACTTGGCTATTTTTTCACTAATTCTAAGCTCCATGAGTGCCTTGGCTTAGTGCTAGGCCATGGGTAGCCTCAAGATTGGCCTTGAACCGATTGAAGGACAACCGACCCTTTAGGCTGACCGACCATCCAAAGGAATAGTTCGGGCAAGCATGAGGCGTGATGGCCGAATCTTGGGTGTATGTGATTCATTTTTTCGAGGTGTTCCGAATAATCACTTCTCTAGCCCCGAAACCAACTTAGATGATAGAATTCTCTAGACCACCTTCTTGAGGAAGAAAAAGACAAAATGAAATTATCTAGAACACCCTAACTTCTTCATGAAGGAGGTTGACTCATTGTAACATCCTCGATACTGACCCTGTAAGGATTGGCCATAAGGTCCTACATGAATTGACCATGGGACATTAACCATGGATCAATCGATTCAATCAGCTTGATCAGTAATGAATTACGGATTGGTCATGGTTCAATTGACTAATTGACCAACTGGTCACAAATTGGTCAAGGTGTTGGCCATGAATTTTCTACCAACCATACCAATGGGATAAAATCACAAGGATTGGTCATGGGGTGATTTTGGATTGGCGGATGATCATGGGTCAATCCGACTGATCGCAGTTTTTAGCTGCAGGCAGTTTCGCTTGGTTATGCACGGATACATGGACGATCCAAATTGATTAAATGCGACCGTCTTCCGACCAAAAATGCATCATTCCCTATTTAATTCTTGGTGATCGGAATGGAATCTTGAATTGTGATGTCCGACCGTGGATCGGTAATACATTGACCACGAACCCTACCCGTGGTTGGGTGTCAACTGGAATGAGCTCAGGGATAGACCTGACTATTTCATCACAAATTCGAAGGTCCATGAGTGTCTTGGCTTAGTGCTAAGCCATGGATAGCCTTAGAATTGGCCTTGAATCGATCGACGGACCAAGGACCTAAAATAAAGGAAATCGATTGCGGCAAGCTCGATGAAAGGCTAGGGACCAACCTGAGGGTCAGTCTTGGACCTAGACAGACGCAGCTGTGTCAACCGAAGGGCTGGCCAAGGTGCCGACCAATGTTGGCCCCCTAGTCCAATCGACCCTCTAAGGGGACGGTTTGGGCGAATATGGGGTGTGATGGCCGAACCTCGGGTGTACATGATTCGGTTTTTCGAGGTGTACCTAATGATCCATTGTCCAGCCCCAGAATCAATTTGGATGATAGAATTCTCTAGATTGCCTTATTGATGAAGAAAATGACAATAAGAGAATTCTAGAGTCCCATCATTAAATGAATGCATGAGTTATAATTTGAATATTCAAAAGTCATGATGATAGCCCAAAATATTCTTGGATATTCTAAAAAAGGCGGCACATATGTGGACCAATTAGAGAGCGATACATGAGCTCTCATTAATGACCGAATGTTCTAGAATTGTTGAGTTGGCAACTATAGCACCATTATTGTCAAACTTCATTAAATGTTCATTAAATGTGGCATATAGTCGCCCCTCCTCTCACGCCCTCTCTCTCTCCTTTAGCCATCAAAGCAAGACGCCCATCTTGTGTAGTTTGAGCTTTAGTTTGAGATTCATCCAGGCAAGTGTAGTTTCTTTCTTCTTTTAGTAACATTCAAGACATCTTGAACTCTAGGAAATCCTCTCTTGAACAAGCCAAGGGTAGGTCGATTGATTCTTGGATGTTTGATGTACTCTATGGCTTGTTCATGTATTTGAATTTCTTGTATGACTAGAACGAGGTCACGGTTCATAGCTTTTGATCGGTACAAGTCAAGGTTTGCCCATAGCCATAAGATGTGATTTGGTATTGAGGCGTGTCAAATTCATGACTTGGATTGGTGCAGGGTTCGTTTATGCTTGTTACTCAAGCGGGGCTTTGGGCTTAGGCTTGTTCATGATGTTGTTGATGAAGAAATTCACAATTTCATGGCACGTGCATCATGTTTGAGCATAAAGTGCATCATGTTTTAGAAAAATAAGCTCAGTGTAACCTAATACTCATCTTCACACAATCGACCCAAGGTTCGGGTGATACCTAATACTTGTCTTTAGTGTTAATTCTAGTTTAGAATTAATTTAGCATAAAAATGTGAAAATGTTTTTGATAAAAGTTGGATTCAAAACTGAATAAATTCTTAGGGCTTATCGTGTGGATTTTTAAATGGTATTCTCTTTTAGAGACAATGTTAGGTCGTGACAGCTTAGTGACTCCATTGAAAGAAGTCATATTTTTCCCTTAAGATTTTATTAGAGATATCCTTTAAAATCATCTGTAATTCTATTTTAATAAAAAATTATATGGCTCTAACTAAATCTTTTGCATTACCATTTGTCTTTTGTTCATAGTAATCGAATAAATCTTCCGTCTAGAAATTTGTTTAGAGAATAAAAATAGAAAAATTTATTCATGAACAGAAATTGTTATCAAGAACAAAAGTATTACCAAATGTATCTCAAATGTAGCGTATCTTTATGTAAATATTTTATAACTCCACATTAATTTAGTATTTTCAGTACTCTTGAATTTTAGATGACTACAATAGAAACATGAAAAAAGATTTTTGAGTTTGCAAATTGAAACAGCAGAAAATATTTCCGCCAAGTGGTTTTCTTCCCCCATTGACTTGACGGTTGTGGCTCATAGATGAGACTGCTTTCAGAGCATTTCTTCTGCATTGGCACTGGATAGAGTATAGGGTTAGGAGCCTCTCCAGTAATTGTTTATGGAGACTCACATTAACCGTCTCTCTCTCTTTCTCTGTATATGAGATTGCGACCTCCATAGGCTGTGACCATGACATGACTTCTGTTTATTTACTGTTGGAAGTCGTATTAATCAACATGCGACCTTTGCAGAGGAGGACGCCCGCCTAATTCACAGTTTGAGAGAGAGAGATAGAGAGAGAGAGAGAGAGAGATCAGGAGTTGTCAGTGAGGCAGTTGGATTAGGCAGTGGTGGAGGTTGACGGCTGTCGTGGCATAGACCACTTGCCGGTTAGGTTCCACATTACAACGCAATTGGAAGAGGAGAGAAAAGAGCGAAATGTACTAGGAAAAAAAAGAATTGGTCAGAAAAGGATGCATTTATGGCATTTAAACAAAAGAGCAAGAGTTGGAAGCCAAAAACTTTATTTTCTCTCTCTTCTCTCTTTTCTAATTGTCTTCTTCAACTTTCACCGATAGGAAAGGATTTGAACTAGTCTCAACCTCCCCTCTCTCTTTTGTTCATTTTTTTATTTTGTATTTTATTATTCTTTGCTTGCTTTTTCTTCTCTCCCAATTTAGATTTGGGAGCTTTCTTCTCTCAATTTAATTTTCGATTTGAGATTCGAATTCTCTCGATTTAGTTCTATATTTGGATATTGTCGCGACATAAATTTCAGGTACACCATCTAGGTTTAGGTTAATGGATTATTAAGTCTTTAAACTTAGTTCGGGCAAAGGTGTCGTGACGGCGGATCGTAGAGCGAGTGGGGGGATCTCCGAAGACTGGTTTCGACAGAAGATGTGGGCGAGCGACAGCGGGAAGGAAGCAGCAATGGCGGCGTCAAGCTCCAGTGGTGCTCGGCGAACGGCAGAGGTGCAGAGACCGCTGAGTCACGGGTTGCAGAGCCACTGCGTCACGGGCATATATTGCGGGCTGACGGGTGAGCGAGGTGCTCGCAGGTTGCAGGTTATAGGCTTCAGGTGGTTGGGCACGCGGAAGCATGGTGACAGATGGAGGGGCGATGACGTAGGCGGGTCATGGGATCTGCAGGTTGCAGGCAAGGCGAAGGCATAGGCAAAGGTGCTGGGTCGTGGTTGCAGCAAGTGGAGGCGAGGCGACGGCGAGGGTTCTTAGGCTGGTGCAGCGTCGCGGGGATAGGCGGCTCGACTGCCAGCGTTGGGTGGCGCCGGAGCAGCAGCATTCAGCAAGAGGATGGGAGGCAAAGGCGAAGCGGCAGTGCGGTGCGGGCGCGATGACACGGCAAGGTGGACGGCGCAACGATGACTTGGCTATTGGTGCGCCGGTGAGGGGATTGGGCAGCAAGGAGCGCCGGTCTTCTTCTTCCTCTGTTTTGTTTTTTCCCTTTTTTTTCTTCCGCTGCATGTCGCTTCCCACGTCCCTCTCTCTGCTGACTCTTCTCTGCTCTTTCACTTTTTAGCAGAACCTTTTCAGCAAAACCAGCATTTCCTCCAAAGCTTTTTCCTTTGTTTTTTGTGTGATTTTTTTCAAAGAACGAAAGGAAGCCTCTTATGCTGAATGATCCGAAGAAAAACCCTAGAAAATCCGAGAAGAAGCCTCATTCGACCGTATATTCAATGTGTAAGATCCCCCGAAAACCCTACACGTTTTAACCTATTTATAGGCCACATATTAGGGATTTCATTTTTCCAAATTGATATCTATGAGGATTTCTTTTCCAAATGCAATATTTGCTTTTGAATTGAAATCTCACAAAGATAAATCTGTAAAATCTCCCTGAGGATACAGGTTTGGGCCGATTTACTCCATTCATGGGCTTAGCCCAACTCATCAAATTAAAATTCTAAATCATCAATTTGAACACATTTGTCACCGGCCCAATGTAAATGCAAATTAAAAATAAATGCACCTAAAACTATATGTTATGCAATTAATTATTTTTTTAGGGATAAAATTAACCCATAATTTTTTAATGCGATAAATGACTAAACGGGTCGCCAAAATTTAGGTGTCAATAGCTGCCCCTCTTTAAAGGTGAGATCATAGAGGTTGCCTTCAAAGACACATTGAAACCTAAATTTTGACCATGCACTTGCAGTGAATGATTTTTTTTTTTACGGAAAATGAACCCCATTTTTTAAATGCAATTTATATGATGCATGGAAATGCTAATGCACATGATAAATGAACCTACTTGGAATAACTTACCTCCAAGGGGGATGGCGTAATTCGAGATAGTTGGTGTTACATGTCCAGGACCCGTACTATTCTACGGTTGCCCAGAATAATAACATGGCTTTGCAAAGAGATTACTTTCCCAGGACTTGTATCTTTCTACGATCGCCCAGGTATGGCAGTGTTTGGTTGTGTCTAGGACTCGTATTTTTCTACGATCGCTTTGACAAAAGAATTGATTTTTCAGGAACCATACCATTCTTCAGTCACCTAAATTGGGAAATAGATATTGTCTAGGACCTATACCATTTTACGGTCGCCTTGATGAAAAAAGCGATTTTCCAAGACTCGTACCATTCTACGGTCGCCTAAATGTTGTCTAGGACCTGTACCATTCTACGGTCGCTTAAACTGAGGTTTTTCTTGGCTAGAACCCGAACCTTTCTTCCGTCGCCCAGCCTTGCAATAGAGATCATTTGACTAGGACTCGAGCCTTTCTTCGGTCACCTTAATCAGACTGAATCTGGAGAAAAATCATTGGGGGACAGCTTAATCAAGTGTTGATTAAGAGGAACTTCGAGCTACGGAAGCATGCCGATTTGATAAAAGGGATGCTGGGCTACAAAAGCACACCAGGTCAATATAAAGGACTCTGGGTTACAGAAGCACACTAGGTCAATACAAAGGACACCGGGTTACGGAAGCACGCCAGGTCGATGAAATGGACCCTGGGCTATGAAAGCACGTCGGGTCAATATAAAAGACACAAGGCTACAGAAGCACACCAGATTGATGAAAGGGACTCTAGGCTATGAAAGCATGCCAAGTCAATATAATGGACACCGGGCTACGGAAGCACGTCGGGTTGATGAAAGGGACTCTGGGCTACAAAAGCACGCCAGGTCAATATAATGGACAACTTGACCAAGTCAAGTGTCAATGCACTTGAGAGAGAATACCTGCATAATGACAAGTATCTAAAGTATGGGTAGAGATATACTTACCTGGTGATATCTTTGATTATTGGGGATATGTCTTCTGAAACTTAGATATCCTATGAAGACCTCTCACCTCTTGGTAGAAATAAATTTTGGAACATCAAGGATGCACCTTGAATGTTTGTGATGGTTTCTCATCTCCTAATATCATGAGGCATTCTTAAAGGAACCTGAATGTCAGGAGCTCTTAGGTTTTTGAGAAAACATTATCTGTCAAACATGATTAGAGCAAAAATGCATTCACCAAAGAAATAAGCAATTAAGGCTATTTATGGAATGCACAATTCAATCAAGGTTCATGCATAATGACTTTTGCATCACTTTAATTTCCACTAGAGAGATTTATTGTTCAAGACAATTTTCACTCACAACATAGATTTCCTAAGAATACTAGATGAGAGACTTTCAGTTAGAAAGGACTTTCACTCACTCTCATTTAGAAAGGCAATTTTAGGAGAATCACTCAACTTCACCATATCAACAAGAGTCCAAGTATTCTCGCAAGCGGTACGACCTTACCAATCTGAGGGGTCTTTAATAGGGACCGTACTGTGGGCTTGGTCAATGGCTTGATCATGGACTCTTTGAGTCAAGGCTATTGAAAGAATAATCATGTAATCATCTCCGGGTTTACAAGTCAAGAACCCTGCAAAATGAGAAAGAAATAATCCTGCCTATACTTCTTCGAGTGATACTTATAAGCATATGAATTCCTACTTTTAGTCAAGTGCCCTAATCATAAGAGACTTTGCAAGGGATGTAACGTAGGCTAAATGCATGGGTTGAGAAATGAAAGGATCATTAGACTCAAAGATGTGTAAAGGGTGAGGACTGATGATCATCTTGGCATTGCCACCAATTTTCCTTTTCACGAAGGATTGTCTTGGCAATATGCTCCACTAACTGTAAAAGCTCGGTATTTGTGTTCTTTGAATGCTGCTCCATGAGGGATGCAACCTTTTACAATTGATAGTCACCTCTCTTGACTTTTTTTTTTTTTCATTTTTGTCTATGGGCATCGGCCTTGCTTTTACTAGGCACACCACTTTTTCATGCCTCTAGTTTTCATGCATTTTTTCTTCACTTTTTTTTCATGGGCATTAGTCTTGCTTTTACTAGGCACACTACTTTTTCATGCCCCTTAGTTCTATTTTGATTTTAATTCTTGCGCACAATGCATGCGTCAAGGAATTATACTTTAAATGACACTCGAACTTTCAAAGGTCTTCATCTGTCTCTTGCCTTGCCCTAGTGTGGGGATGATCATCAACTGGGTTTAAAAGAAAAAAAATTGTAGGCTCAAGTGGGATATGCAAATGATATAAGTATGTAGGATAGAGAAAGAAATGATATTCATCATTCTAAGGCACTTAAATTACCACATGAATTCAATGTAATAGCATGACTTAAAGATTGATGCAAGTGAGAGCAAGAAAATTCTTTTCATTTTCTCCACCTTATGGTGTTGTTCTACCTCCAATTTGCCCCGATGTGGGATGGTTCTTGACAGGGGTAATTTGAAAAAAAATCTTCATAAGTGTATGGGGCTCAAAGAGGTTAAGCAACAGATAACCTGTAGTGTTTGGGATAGAGAAATAAATTACCCCTCATCATTTTGATTGTCATACCTTTTCCAAGAGAACTCTTTACCATGTGGATATGAACTTTCCTACACTCACCTCACAAGTGTATGAGTAGGGGACTGTGTATAAAATAAGGTTTGCCTTTCATCATCCCGACTCATCTCATTTAGTATGCTCAATTCATTAAACGTCATGCATTAAATTAGTCCATCTTGATGTTCTTTAGTGGAATTGGTGGACAAAACATGTAAGAGTCATCATGCAAACCCCCCTTTTTAAAAAGAGCCCAACAGCTTTAAGCATGAAAAATTGTGAAACAAAACAATTTACCACACTAAAAAAATGGTTTTAAGTATTCATGCAAGGGATTGTTCCACAATGGGATTGCCTCAGCAATGGATGTCCTTGGATTGTCCTTATTAGTCAGGACTGAAAATCCACCTTTGCCCCTGCACAAGAGAAAGTGCATGAATAAGATACTGTGCTAGATCAAAGTAAATTTGAATTGCACATCCATTGTGGCTCGAATCGATATTGTGGCTCAAATTGAGATTTTGTCTTAGTCATGTCACTATCAAAATCTATCGTGCCCCCAATCTGTCATATTAACTCTTTAGGAATGTGTTCCTGACAGTTGGGCCAATTGCAACTTGTGTCTTTTTCAGATGCTTTCTTATTAGACCGAGAAAGTAATGTTCTGAAACATGAAGTAAATGAATCAGAAAATTAAACAGGGATAACCTATACATTTTTTTGGAAATGGCTTCAAAAATGATTTTTTTTATTCTCTTTTTTAGGAATTTTTGGATGAGGAAGCATGAAGAAGTCCAGTCCTCATAATTCTCCTTGGATGATATTTTTTTCATGGTTGGATATCGTCATTGGACTGTTTTGGTTTACCTCATCACGTCCTCAAAAGAAAACTTGTAATTTTATTAATATTCATCAATCAAATTACATTTATTAAATGGTAAATGCAATGCTCAATCCCTAAATGGAAAACGAAAAAGAAGAAATTGAAAACATTTCTTAGAAAACAATGAAAATTCCCACGTAGGGGAAAGTGCAACTGATCTTGCCCCTAATTAAATAAGGGAATTGAACTACTTATGACCATGAATCATGTGTGCTTGAGTTCTTCATCCTCCTTGATCTTGTGATGTGAACCTTCCAAGTCAGAGATTCTTCCTTCTAGATATGTCACTAGTCTCTTCATGGTAGCATCAAATTCAGCTATCTCAAGAATTTGAGACGATTCAAAAGTCCTCTTGGCTCTCTTCTTCGAATTGCAGTTTTTTTTACTGAAGATAGAGTATGTATGTCATCACGGAACTTTTTCTTGATGAGACAAACCATAGTAGCAGACAATTCATCAACTTGACTTTGGAGGTGTGCAATTCGCTTGTTCATGTCATTGTCAATATCAATGATACGGTTCAGCATCTCGTTTTGATCCACCATTTTAGCTTTCGACCATGTATGAATGGGTGAACGGGATTGCTCCATAATCACCTAATTCAAATAAACGGGAACATGGAAGCATGAGGTGTAAATAAAGAGTCAGTCCATGACAGCAATCTAATCTATTTTTTATTTGTTTTTCTTTATTCATTGAAAAGTTTGTGCAAGAAGGGAATTTCCTAAAAATAAAAATAGGATACTTCAACAAGAACAAATTTCCTAAACATGAATTGAAAACAAATTCTCCAAATTTTTTTTGTTACTTTCCAAATGATTTATTGCATGTCAATTTCCTCATTTCATTTCTAATTAACAAAGGAATTAAATCAATGATTGACCTAGATTGTCATGGACCGACTAAAAGTGTAATTAAGTAAGTAAATTGCGAAGTGAGAATTTAAATAACTTACTTTCACTGGAAAGGGATGACAATCACATAGACACACGCATGAAATATGAGACTCGATTTCTACCTAGATGGCTTAAGAAAGTGGAGCTAAGAGGATGATCTGACCATTGCAATCTTGCATTAATGTGTTAGGTCCTCCTAACTCCGGCTCAGTCGAATAGGATGCTCAATAATCACGCAGTCTCGCGGATATGGACAAACACATTTGACACCATGAAAAAAAATTCGGGGAAGAGAATGTTAACCTCTACATAGTAGTCTCGCTTTTGAGGAAGCATCCTTCTCAACACTATCCAAAGAATCCTATCACAGCCCAGGTCCGGCAGCAAGTTGTGTGCGCAATAGTGTAGTGCTAAAAGCAGTAAAACATGCACAACAATTTATATGCAAAAAACACTTCTAATCAGGAACAAATAAATCATTAATCCCAACACCTCTCGACAAGACAAGGGTTAGCATAGACTACTCCCCTTATACCTCCCATCTGCAAGAACAGTTAATACCTTAAATGTTAGGGATGTACCTAGTGTCCTTGCTGCCAAACAAAAATATTTTCTTTTTAAAGAAAAAGAAAAATTGGCTTAAGTCCACTAAGTGTTTTAACACAATTACCCAGCGGAGTCGCCAAGCTGTCACGACCTAAATTTCGGGTACACCACCAAGGTTTAGGCTAATGGACTACTAAGTTTTTAAACTTAGCTCGGGCAGAGGTGTCGCGATGGTGGATCGTAGGGCGAGTGGGAGGGGGGATCTCCGTTGACTAGTTTCGGCATCTACTGTGGGCGAGTGACAGCGGGAAGGAAGTAGCAACAACGGCATCGGGCTCCAGTGGTGCTCGGTGAACAGCAGAGGAGCAGAGACCGCTGAGTCACGGGTTGCAGAATTGCTACGTCGCGGGCAACAGCTCGTGGGCCGACGGGTGAGCAAGGTGCTCGCGGGTTGCAGGTCGCAGGCTTTAGGTGGTTAGGCACGCGGAAGCACGGTACGAACGGAGGGACGACGATGCAAACGAGTCACGGGATCTGCAGGTTGTAGGTGAGGCGAAGGTGCAGGCAGAGATGCTGGATCATGGCTGTAGCAAGCAGAAGTGAGGCGACGGCGCAGGTTCTCAAGTTGGTGCAGCGTCGCAGGGATAGGCGGCTTAGCTGTCGGTGTTGGGTGGCGTTGGAGCAGCGGTGTCCAGCGAGAAGATGGGTGGCAGAGGCACGCTGGAGGCGGAGCAGCAATGCGGGCGCGGTGACACGGCAAGGAGGTCGGCATAACGGTGGCCTGGCTGCTGGTGCGCCGGTGAGGGGATCGGGCAGTAGGGAGCGCTAGTCTACTTCGTCCTCTATTTTGTTTTTTTCCTTTTTTTTCTTATGTTGCATGTCGCTTCCCACATCCCTCTCTCTACTGATTATTCTCTGCTCTTTCACTTTTTTGCAGAACCTTTTTAGCAAAACTAGCCTTTCCTCCAAAGCTTTTTCCTTTGTTTTTTGTGTGATTTTTTTCAAAGAACGAAAGGAAGCCTCTTTTGCCGAATGATCCGAAGAAAAACCCTAGAAAATTCGAGAAGAAGCCCCCTTCGGCCGTATATTCAATATGTATGCCCCCCTCCCCCCCCCCCTCGAAAACCCTACACGTTTTAACCTACTTATAGGCCACAGATTAGGGATTTAATTTTTCCAAATCGATATTGTTGACACCTAAATTTTACCATTTTACTTAAAACTTAATCACATACAAATTAGGAATTGGTCGCTAAAAAAAGAACAAAAAAGAACAAAAAAGAACAAAAAAAGAACAAAAAAAAAAAAGACAACAAAAGAAAAACACAAAAGAGGACGCGAGAGAGGCCAGGTCAGGCTGAATTTGGCTTGGGCCCAACCCGGCCCTCCATTTTTCCTCTCTCTCGCGCGTGCCTGGCCCATTTCTCTTTCGGCCCGGCTCGTGCTTGTCTATTCTTTTCCTTCAGCCGTCAAGACTCCGAAACCCTAGTGCAGAGAGGGAGGCAAATAAGGGGAACCGAGGAGAACACAAAAAAGAGAGAAGAGAGGGAGCTAAAAAAGGGGATAGTTCGAGAGAGAAAGAAAGAAAGAAGGAATGGAAGGGAGGAGGGTAGTGGCGGCGCTGTTCAACGCCATCCGAGCTGCCGCCTTCCTACCCGTCGTTGTTCAAACCCAACGCTGTTCGAGTCATCGTCCTCTATCTCCAAACGCCGTCCAAGCCACTGGCCTCCTCGCTGCCTCAACCCAACATCGCTGCAGTCTCTACAACCGTGAGCATCGCCATGCTAGCAGCCGAAGCTTCGCCCTCCGAACCCCTCGCCACACCACCATTGCCCTCTGAAAGCCGACAATGGAGACCCGCGACAACACACCTCCGCTCGTATCCGCAGCCGCCCGTCGCCGCACCTCCGTGCCACCGACTGCCACTGCTAAGCCGAAGTTGAAGCCTGCAAGCAATGGCCAAGAGAGGATCTGCACGAGCAGGCCCAAATCTGGAGGGAGGAGGCTCGTCGTCACCATCCCCGCGAAGCCACCGCTGCCTTGTTGCTCCGCCATCGACGCCAACACTCGCAAGCAGCCCTTAGCTGAGCTGCTCTGCGTCACCGCCGCCACCCACCACCGTCAAGCCCACCGCCGCCATCGTCAGCGCCGCCAAGAGGCCCTAAGGTTCCAGCCAAGAATCGGGTCGATTGGATCCAAACCAAGTAGGGTTTTTGAGCGAATATGGGCCGCTTTTAGGCTTGTGGGCTTGGGCTGCTTTAATGTGGGCTTTGTTTAAAAAAAAAAGAATTAGACCAAATTGGGCCAGCACATCAGGCCCAGCCCGGTTTGGTTTGGGCTCAAGTTGCCTGGCCCATTTTGGTTCGGGTTCGAGCCGTTTGGCCCGATCCCAAGCCCCTATTCATCGAACCAAGTCGGACCCAACCCGGGGATCTGACTCGGTTCGTTTTAATATATTTTATTATTATAGTATTAAAAAAATTAGAAAATTGAAAATTAAAAAAATTAAAATATATTAAAAAATTAAAAATGTTCAAAAACCAAAAAAATTGCGGGGTTTGGTTAGTGTAATTAGGTATTTATTTGCTTGTATATTGATGATATTGTATATTTAATTTACATGTTTAACTGTGTTTGTAATTGTTTAGTTGCTTGTGTTAATTTTACTGCAATTAGAATTTTGGTAGCAATAAATGTTACTTTAATGATTGCACACCCGTATGATCATCTCACATGTTAGTGGATAGATATAAAATCAATCTAAACTATCTGCCAAAAAAGAAAAAAAATAAGATTAGGTACCGAAATGGCACTAATTGGTCAATTAGTGTAATCAAGTCCCCGACTCTAAATTCTCTGGTTGCGTAGGAAGTGAGATATACTCCAATGCCTCACTTGATTTCTAGCCGATCCCAATAGGCTAGTGGCGACTCATTTTGTGTAAAATTCCTAAAAAAATATCCCAATGTCATGCGGGGTATGGGCTTGGGAGAGCTCGCGCCTAATCATGGGCCATAGGCCCGTCCTTTAGGCAATACCCCTAAACCCGTTCCTTCCTCTCAAGGGGTAGATTGTGATAGATATCTACAAGGATTTTTTTTTCTAAACACAATATTTTCTTTTGAATTGAAATCTCACAAAGATAAATCTGTAAAATCTCCCCGAGAATACAGGTTTGGGCCGATTTACTCCCTTCATGGGCTTAGCCTAACTCATCAAATTAAAATTCTAAACCATCAATTTGAACACATTTGTCACTGGCCCAATGTAAATGGAAATTAAAAATAAATGCACCTAAAACTATATATTATGCAGTTAACTATTTTTTTTAGGGATAAAATTAACCCCTAATTTTTTAATGCGATAAATGACTAAACGGGTTGTCAAAATTTAGGTGTCAACAGATATTATCATCTTCCAATCTAGATGTGAGAGTCTAATAAATATGCTTTTGAGGATTTGATACTCCTCTATTCAGCCTTCAACCTCAATGATGATCGCAGGTTTTTGGCATCTCGTTAAATTACAAAAATTTGCTCCTCCACATGTTAGATATATATTTGTATAACCTATTTTTGTTATCTCCATACGACGATAGTGTAGAGAAAGCCGAACCTAAATATGCATCATCAAGTGGCAATGTCATAATTATTGGAGAAGGAATTTCTTGCGTGTGCTCATCATTGTTAAAAATATGAGATCCAGTGATTGGCCGCTGATTTTGTTTAATAGATTCGTTCATGTGGAATGGGTTTGTACTTAACCTTATTATTGCTTTGTCGATCCCTCTTGTATTTTGGATTTAACTTTGTTTTTCAGTATTCATGCTCTATTTCAATTTGTTTTATAGAAAGATTATGTACTTCTATATCCTTTTGAGTAATAAATATAATTTTTTTAATAAAAAAATACAAGAGTGCATGACACAAATCTAATCGGGTTCATGATAAATTTTTCTCCAAGTCAATGGGTATCAAAATTACTTGGCACCGTCTGTTAGTTATGCTTTGAGTTTCTTCTGTGAGCTCAAATGATTCATGAAATGTTTTAAGATACATATTAAGACGATTAAACCTGGAATTTTTAGAGGTATGCAATGGAAGCGAAGGGCTCAAGCGACATGGATGAAAATGTGTTTTAACGTTATAAACTAAATATCTAGTAAATGATATATATATGAGGTTAATACCCCAAAAATCCCCAAATCAGTACTTATATGATAAATTAACCTCAAACTATTACATTTATGATAAATTTACTTAAAATTAATTTTTTAACCGCCAAAAACTTTAAAAGGGTACGTTTGTAATAAATTTACTATCTATTAATTTCCATCAAATTGGATTAACACCACAAGAAATCATAAGCTGACACACTAGTGACAAATGAAGGATAAAACCCAAAATTAATGTACTTATCAACTGTCATATGTCATTCAATTCAGCAATTTAACGTTAAAATTGATCAAAAACTAGCAGATGACAAAATTTGTTACAGGTGTATCGGTTTTAGAATTTTGTGTTAAAATTTTTTGAGTAAATTTGTCACATATTTATTTACTTAAGGTTTTTCGTGATGTTAACTCTATTGTATATGCGCTAAAGGTGATTAGATGAGAATGAATGGAGTTGATAGCAACATGAATGAATGAACGCGGGTTACGATCAATATTAAGCGTCGTTCGATCGGACCTTGGCAGCATTTCCAAATTTGGACCGGCTCACATGCCGTCAAACCAGTCAGCTGGTCTTGGATAACCTTGGGATATGGTATTTGTCCTGTTATGCACATCAAATTTGACTTAAAATGCGTCTTTTACATCACAAAATCATCAAAGTCCGCAAAAAAATAATTATCAATGGTATCTTACGAAATGTTTGTTGGCCTGAGCTAGCTCTATTTTGACTCCATGCATATGGATTTAGAATAGAGCGTCGCAATTAATAATAGTTTCAGCTTGGAATTAGTCATTTTGGGAAATTGAACCTTTAATTTGTATTTTCTGCTCTTTAGTGGGTGGTCAATGCAATGCATGAGTACTAAGAACTCCATCTTGCACATGAGCGATGAAGAGAGTCGATGTTATGCACGAGTACTTAGAACTCCATCTCGCACATGGCTGGGGCGAAAAATCCAACGAGCTCCTCCTCGATCTTACCATGTCTCCCGTACATTATGTGTTAAATCGCATGATCCAATCAATTCAAGTTGCATTTGTTATTTGATGTCTGAACTTTACTCAAATCTAGTAAATTCATATCTTTATCCTTAATTAAACTTCCAATTAAGCATTATGAAGCCCTTGATGAAGCTGAAAGGACAATGCTTTTCTTCTATAAAATCTCCCCTTCCCAATCATCAATCTCAGGTGTCATCTAATTGGCATGCCAAAGTTGACCAAAATGTGTAATCTTATACTTGCTTTGTTCATCTTCGTGCTGAGTCTTTCGTCCCTGGAAGTCTCGGCTCAACCTTTTCATACTCTAGTCACGTCCCTCCACAAGGACCCCAGCACGTCCCTCCACACCATTACCCTCACACTGAACCCTTCCGAGCAATATCTCGTTGACCTCGACGCTCCTTTCATATGGAACCAGTGCGATTCGCTACATTTGCCGGTCTTTTGTGACGAGTCAGATTGCTTGACCGCTCGCCGTTACATGTCTCCGCTATGCCCTGAGACGAATAACACACATAGCTCCGATCAGTGCCTTTGCTACGACACACCTGTAAACCCGATCACCGGGTCATGTGCCTTAACTAATGCGAGTCGCAATGTCCTCACAGTATATTGGACCGCCGGTAGATCTCTCTCTACATACAGGATTCAGTACTTCAATCGGTTCGTCTCGTGTGCTCCTTCGTCTCTCTTGCAATCTCTTCCAGCACAAGCAATCGGTGTTGCTTCATTGTCGCAGTCCACTCTCTCTCTACTATATCAATTCATCATCGACGATGTCACCCAGAAATTCTCCCTTTGCCTCTCGAGCTCAAGTGATGATCAAGGGGTCATTTTCTTCGGTGACGGTCCATACTATCTCGAACCTCCGGCAAACTTTGATGCTTCAAGCATACTTTCCTACATTCCGTTGATCAAGAATCCCTCAGCACTGGGATATTTTATCAACGTGACGGGGATATCGATCAACCAAAAGGCCATCAGTATTCCACCGAACACGTTTGCGCTCGACGTAAGTGGAGGTGTGAAGCTCAGTACTACAGTACCCTACACTACCCTGAGGAGTGACATTTATAGTGTCTTTATGAGCGAATTTAAGAAAGCTGTGGATGGCTTCCCTCGAGGGAAGAAGGTGAGTCCGCTCGAGTATTGCTTCAAGACGAATGTCACGAGACCAACGAAGGTCGGGAGCATTCCTCGAATCGATCTAGTGCTAGGAGATGGAGCGTACTGGAATATTCACAATTCTAATCTGCTGAAACAAGTGGACGCCGATGCATCGTGCTTGGCAATCGTCAATGGTGGAAACACGGCGGAGCATGCTGTGGTGATCGGGACGTACCAATTGGAGAACATAATGTTGCAATTTGATTTGGCCCAGTCTAGATTGGGATTCAGTTCTTCCTTGTCCTCCTTCGGGAGCTCATGCGGTAACTTCGATTTCACGGTTCGGCCATGACCTTTTCTTTGCTTCTCAAGGAACTTTCGATCTCAAAGAAAGAGTTACGTGCCTTTTCTTTTATCCAAAATAAAGTGTCCATGTCCTAGAGGCTAGATCAACTTTGTTTGGGAAAGTCTCGTGTGATAAAAGTCTTACTGTACGATCATCTGTTCTATCGGATAAAGCGAAGAGACCTCCTATTTTTAATAAAAGTTTAATAGCTGTTACGCTGCTTGGTTTTAGTATGTGTTATTTATTCACTGTTTGGTCTCATGTAATGTAATGGCCATCACTGCAACCAAACGTTCGGTACCGGTACTGACATGGAAAATTTTAAACTTTAAAAGAAAATTATGAATTTTTTATGTATTTTTTATCTTTTTATCTTTTGTAATTTTCTTTTATTTTCTTTCTTTTTCTTTTTCTTTGCCCAAATCTAGCAAGGGCGGCAAAGTCTTTGTCAGCCGTGGGTGAGGCTTTGTGGCCTTCTCCTATGGTTGGTGAAGGTCTACCGGCAACTCTTGCTAGACTTGGTAGGAAAATAAATAATATATATATATATATATATAGTAAGAATCAATTTTTTAAAAAACTTATAAAAATTTGTACACATCAGCGTCAGCTATCTTATGTGGTCTTATTGGCGATTTCTAAATAAAATTTGTTGGATGGACTTAATTGAAAAACTAGAAAAATGTTTAAAACTCAATTGACAAAATTAAAATATTTATAATTGAGTTAGACAAAGTGTAATAACTTTAGGATTTTTCGGACAATTTTCCCTTCGTGTGGTGTATATCATGCACTTTGCCATGTTGTGTTCCCTTGTCGTGTCCAGACTGTATAATCATGCCATAATCCCCGAAGAACCAGCGGAAATTGAGTCACAATAGGCCGTCCTCATGTTGAGAAACCAAGTTTTACCGCACGTGAAGACCACCCTTGGCACCACGACTGCCTTCCCGACCGCCCTCCCGTTGGTGGAGTGGACGACAGCGGTGTCGGAGGCCATCTCACCGCCTCCGATGGCCCAGCTGCTTAATGGTTTGTAAGGGATGTGGCTGCAGGTGTTGCTGTAGCACCTGATTTTTGAGAATCACAAGAGACCTGCCTATCGGAAAATCCCCATTGGAAAATCCCACCCACATCAATGGCCAGCTTAATGGGCAGAAGTGGTGTTCTTTGCTTGATTTTGGGTTGTGTATTAGAGCTTTGAGGAGTCCTTGGTCACGGGAATAATTAGGGCTCTAGGCCGAAAGCTTGGGGTGGCTAGAGTTTGGGAAAAGACCAATCCCACCCACGACGATGTTTTTTCTTTGTTGATTGGTGTAGATATAAGGAAAGGGAAAATTATCAAAAAATTCATAAAATCTATTGTATTGGTATTAATTCATTTATAAACCTTTCAATTGAACTAATTTACTCGTAAACATTTTCATATTAATAACAATTTAGCCCATCTATCCAATTTAGGCGAGAAATTGCTAACGTGGATGTCAATTGTTTTATGTGGTATGGTTGGCACTAATATAATCAATTTTTTTTTCAAATTTCAAATATATATTTTTTTCAAATTTTTTTATTGTTTTGTTATTTTCCCTTATTTTCTTTTTTTTTCTTTTTTTTTTTCTTTGGCCTATGGCCGCTACTTGGCCATGGTTGATGACCGACCATGGGCAAGAGCCCCGAGGGTGGCCCTTGCCCAATCCACAATGGTCCAACCCTTGCTAGATCTAGCAAGGGCATCTCTCACCCAAGCTGCGAGGGTTGAGCCTTCACTAGCTCCGGCACAAGCCACGACATCCTTGCTTGTGGCAGGTTGCCAGTTGTAGGGCAAGGGGAAGTGAAGGAAGAGAAAAAGAAAAAAAAAAGGGAAATATTTAAAAGATTTAATTAAAATTTAAAAATATATCTTAAAATTTAAAAATTTGTTCATGCTGGCATTAGCAGCACCATGTAGGATGGTTGCATCCATATCAACAATTTCAAGCCTAAATTGGCCGAATGAGTTGAATTTATATCAATATGAAAATGTTCAAAACTAAATTGGTTTAATTGAAAGATTTATGACTAAATTGGTATAAATGCAATAGATTTATACTTTTTTTTTTGGTACTTTTCCCTTTTATGGGAGAGATCATGGCCTAATATAGGAATTTGAATAGTGGTATAGCCTTTAGGCCATGTGGTTTGACTTTAGGTCATGAATATATTAATCAATCAGCAAAAGAAAAGAAAAAAAAACGATTAATTAATGAGCAACTAACGGTGCTTCGTCGTCTTCTCCATGAATAATTCATTGTCATTGATATATTGCTGAGGCGACACGAAACGCAAGGCACTCTATAATGAGAACCATAAGACGGTGTGAATAACATGAGAATTAAAAAAATCCACCGCAGTTGCTTTGAAATATCCGCTCTCTATCGACCTTTCGTGGACACGAGACCGTCACCTTTCGTGGACAAGATACCATCACCGACCATTTGTCTTCCTTGAGTCCGGTGACTCAAGGCACTCACTAATGTTGCCATGATTTTTCATCAAATGTACTATAGCAAGAAAAGCCTACGTATTGTCAGACGGTTTTGCTCGCAGCGTATTCTCCGTTCTTTTAGCGGTCCAACTTTCAATATTGTTCATCTGAAATGAATTAGGTTTTGATCATATTGATTAAAAAATTCGGACTGAATCGCTTTCGTACATGAAGCCGAAAACTTAGGGTGCATATGCCCCATTTATAAACTCAAAAAGGGTCATGTGCGTGTAATCAGCACTCTGCTTTACACACAAGCAGTCTGAAAATTCCTACAGCTTCCTTATATTTTAGGAAGACCTCATTGAAGGTCCATATTCCCCGCAATTAATGTATATATGCACAAGTTCCAATCGGAGAGGTGAATGATATTATGTAAGGCCTTTACACGTGCTCTTTTAATATTTCTTTTTGGGCAATGTAGTACTCTGTTACCCTTTATCCTTTCATCCCCTTGACGCATTTCAAAGTCAAGCACATTCTTTTCTATATAATTTCGTCTTCTCAACCTTCAAAACTACTATCGTTACAATCCTTCTTTTCCTGAGACCAAACACAACCTTAATTCATTTAATTATCCAAATAGATGCCATATTGTGATATGAGTAAATAAGAAAATATCACAAGATATTGTAGCAGACAACGTAAATAGAAAAAGACAAAACAAGAAGTACTAAGTAAATTTTGTGATCAAATGCAAGGATATTCTAATTTTGATTACATGTTAAAAATAACACAAGATATTGTAGCACATATAAATCTTCAAAACATTTACTAAATATCTAGTTTGTGTGCCATATCATTTTTACATTGGTATGAAATTAACACTTTTTTCATTTTTCTTGTTATGAAATTATAATAAATATAATATGCACCGTGAAATAGTACAAAACCTAATTTATTTATTCATTTATTTGTTGGATTAAACCTACTTTATTTGAGAGGTAAAATATAACAAATTATGAAGATTCTCAATAGATATCTATCAAGTTCGTAGATTCATGTGGTGATTCCACATATACACTCACGATTCAATATTTTATAGATTCTTTTCATGTGGTGATTCCACAAACCACTATTCAAACAACTATTCCCACCATAAGTGTCCAGCAAGGGCTGCGATGTCCTCACCTAGATCAGCCGGCTACGAGTTGAATTTACAAAAAAAAAAAAAAAAAAAAAAAAAAGTAAGAAAAGAAAGGAGAAGCAAAAAAATAAAAGAATTCAGAAAAAAATATTTAAAAATTATAGAATTTATTTGCATTAGAGCCGATCGTGTCACATAAGATGGCTGATGTCTATTTAAACAAAATGACTAGATGAACTACATGGACAAATCCTTAAAAGATTCAGGACTTAATTGATACAATCAAATAGTTTATGAGTGAATTGGTACAAATATAATAGTTTTAAGATTTTTTTTTATACTTTTTTCTAATTTTATCTTAAATTTGTTATTTTGCAATTTGCTATTTACTTCGTATGCTACAATATCTTGTGCTATTTTTCTATTTACTCATATCTCATTCGACAACTATTTGGGTAGTCAAATATAATATGGGACATATAGATTCGAAATCCCATGTTTCCCGGTCAAACTTTGTCTATACCTTCGAAGATGAGTTTATGTTAACAAAAGATTTTGCTTATTTGAGGTCTCCGTCAATAAAGTTTCAAAATATTTTGCTAACCGGACTGAAGGAAGAGAAATGGTCGGTTGAGAATTGGTGTTCATTGATCTAAGGTCTAGAGGAGGAGGGCTATTTAAAAAAGAATTTAATTGACTTTTGAGAAGCGTCGAGGGGAAATAAGGATAAATTTAAACAAAAGTACCACATTGCCTGAAAAGATATATTAAAAGAGCGCGTGCAAATGCGTTAAATCGATATCAATCACCTCCAAATGCTCCGATTGGATCTCGTGGATTTGTCCATCGATTACGGAGGATATGGAGCGTCAACGAGGTATTCATAAAATATAGGGAAGCCCATGGGAATTTTCAGATTACTTGTGTGTACAGTGCTGATTACGCGAATGTGACCTTTTTAAAGTTTATAAATGGAGTTCTCGACTTGACATACTATTGCAATTGTTGAAATATTTAAATAATAAATAGTACATTCATCTAATAGCTTAAACTTTTAGAACAGTTAACAATAATTCTACAAAATCTCACATGGTATCGGAGTTAGAAATCCTAAATTTAAATCTTTGTAGGTCTCATTTATCTCTCCAATTAAATTTACAGCTTAGTACTAGTCTATAAAGACTAGACTAAGCATGAGGGGGAGTGTTGGAATGGTTAAATAATAAACAATGCATTCATCTAGTAGTTTAAGTTTTTAGAACAATCAATAGTAGTCTCACAAAATCTCATAGCAATTTGGTCCTAAATCATTTTATCAATATAATCAAACCCTAATTCTTATTGATAAAATGCAATCAATCTGAAATACTATTGACAGATACACTGCTAAAATAATGGAGAACAAGTGACGAGCAAAACAGTCTTACAACATGTAAGCTTTTCTTCCTATTATACATTTGATGTAAAACATAATGACATTAGTTTAGGATTCTTAAACTTTTGGGCATGTGCTTTTAAGGAAAATAACGATATATGCCTATCCATCTTCTAAATTGTATAATTTCCATTCCGTATATTACTAACAGAGACCTTTGACGATTCCCTCCGAAATTGGCTTTGGATGTTTTGATGAGCTCTACTTTATGATGTTCCCTTTCTTATTCAATGTGAACTCTGTCTAATCCAGCGAAAGATGAACTTGTGTTGGAGAGTGTTTTATGCATTAAAGTCCGAGTCAACCAGGTTTCAGACAAAACCTTATATTTTAGTCACTGGACTAAAGGAAGACAAATGGTCGGTGATGGTATCATGTCCACGAAAGATCGACGAAGAGCTGATATTTCAAAGCAACTACGATGGGTTTTATTAATTCTTATGTTATTCACACCGTCGTCCGGTTCTCATTAGAGAGTGTGCCAGCGCCAACTGGTTGCCTCAGCAATAATCAATGACAACGAATTTTTCACGGAGGAGACGACGAAGCAACGTTTGTTGCTTATTAATTAATTGGTTTTTGGCTGACTGATTAATTAATTCGTGACCTAGAATAAATCTTATGACCTAAAAGCTATACCCTTATTCATATTCCTATAAGAGGCCATGATCTCTTCCTTATAGGAAAAGGTAAAAAAAAAAAGCCCTAAAGCTATAACATTAGTATCAATTTAGTAATAAACATTTCAATTTTGGTACCAATTCAATCTATCCAACCAATTTAGGACTAAAATTGTTGATGTAGACATAGCTGTCTTATATGATACGATACGTACCTAATGTTCGTTGCTTTCTTATTTTTGATATGAGGGGAGCATATAATAAACATTATATAGAAAATGCTATTCAAGTGAATTGCAAATGCCCAACTCTCCTTTGATATACTCAAAGGTTTGTTTTTCTAAAGGCTTAGTGAAAATGGCTGCTAGTTGATATTTTGATTCAACGAACTGTATACAAGTATCGCCATTATTGACATAATCTTTGACAAAATGATTTCTCATCTCAATGTGTTTAGCCCTTGAGTGTAGTATTGGATTATTCGTCAAGTTTAAAGCACTTGTATTATCAAGGAGAATTGGAATATTTGCATTCTCTTCATCAAAGTCACTTAGTTGATGCTTCATCCAAATAAGTTGAACACAGTAGCTTCCAAGTGAAATGTACTCAACTTCAGTGGTTGAAAGAGCAACTGAGCTTTGCTTATTTGAGAACCTAGAAATCAACATGCTTCTCAATATTTGACAAGTTCTTGATGTACTCTTTCAATGGATCTTCTATGCTAGAAAGTCAACATCCAAATATCCAAACGGTATAAAATCTAAATTTTTGGATTACCAAATACCTAATTTTGGAAATGATCCGATGTACCGAATAATCCGCATAATAGTAGATAAATGAGATTCTTTTGGATCAGATTCAAACCGAGCACATAAACATGTGCTAAATAGGATATTTGGGTTTAGATGTTGTCAAGTATAGCAATGAGCCTATCATGTTTTGCTAGCATAACAGTTTTTAAGCAACTGTGAAAATAACAGTTTGTTGTGAGTCACAAAGTTTACACAAAGTGAACCCCACAATATTTTATAATTATATTATTCTCATGGTAAATTAAAGACTGTCACTCGATTATTTCTTCTTTTGTAAAAAGAAAAATAAAAATTTGTCAACTCCATACCAATAGTAATATGGCACACATACCGCATATTTATGTGAAAACTTGAAATCTCATGTTTTCGTGTCAAACTTTATCTAATTTAGCGAAAGATAAACTTATGTTGAAAAGTTGTTGCAAAAAAATTTAAAAAACAAAAAACAAAAGAAAAAAAACTTATGTTGGAAAGGGTTTCATTCATTTTAGGTCTACGTCACCGGACTAAAGGAAAAGAAATTGTCGGTGATGTTATTATGTCCACAAAGATCGATAGGTCTACGTCACCGGACTAAAGGAAAAGAAATTGTCGGTGATGTTATTATGTCCACAAAGATCGATAAAATCGAGGCGAAATTTCAAGGCAATTCCGGTGGATTTTTTAATTCGTATGTCATCAACGCCGTCGTCTCGCTCTCACTAGATAGTGTCAACGCCTACTGGTCGCCTCACTATCAATTAATGACAATGAATTATTCATGGAACAGACGACAAAACAACATTAGTTGCTCATTACTAAATTGAATATTGTCCACCGCGTATTTGGCCAAGTTTTTATGGTCAAATCAAAGAAAGGGTTCGACGAATTGTCTCAGCCCATCGCCTTTATCAATTGCTTATTTGCTGGCGCCGGATTAATTAATTCGTGATATAGGGTAAGATCACATGGCCTAAAGGCATATACCTCTATTCAAACTCCTATAAGAGGCCAAGATCTCTTCCTTCTAGCTCCACCAATCAAGAAACAAACATCAGTATCCACTGATCTTTCTTCTTCTATTCACAATGGCCACTTCCTCCAGCTTCATTTTATGTTCTCTGCTGCTGTGCTGGGTCTCTTCCCAAACCCTAGCCACCACAAGTTTTCAGCCTAAAGCACTTGTTATTCCTGTGACCAAGGACTCCTCAACGCTCCAATACACCACCCAAATCAAGCAAAGAACACCGCTTGTGCCCGTTAAGCTGACCATCGATGTGGGTGGGAATTTCCAATGGGTGAATTGTGATGGTGGGTATGTGTCCTCTTCCTATAGGCCTGTCCCTTGTGACTCTCCAATATGCAAGGCTTCAGGGTCAGCTGCTTGTGAGACAGAATGTCTCGCTCCTCCTGGACCTGGGTGCTACAACAACACCTGCAGCCACATCCCTGACAACCCGTTTAGCAGCATAGGCATTGGGGGTGGCGAGATGGCCTCTGACACCACCGTCATCCAGTCCACCGACGGGAGGACGGTGGGGAAGGCGGTCGTGGTGCCGAGGGTAGTCTTCACGTGCAGTACTACTTCACTGCTCGGGGGCCTGTCCGCTGGAGCTCTGGTGAGTTTTTATGATTATACGGTCTATACACGACAGGGGAACACAACATGACAAATCGCATATGTATTTTATATGAAATACTGGTTGGATAAACAAAGAGGTTTCTTACCACGTTCACAGACGAGTTGTTTACCTCTATTTAAGTAATTATAAAGGTATCTGTGCTTTAAAAGTAGATATATCAGTCAAATTGCAACACATCAAAGAACAGAGGAACTATCTTTGATGTAATTTTTATCACGAAACATCAGTGTACAATGTTGAACATTTTGGCAAAAGTTTCTTGATCTTTGTTCTAGCCTACCACCAGTACCTATGGAAGAACACGCAAATATGACAGGCCAAAACTGATTGATACTTTCTGCATTCCAGGGAATGGCCGGGCTTGGACGATCTGAAGTGTCCCTCCCTGTCCAATTTGCTTCTGCTTTCAAATTTCCCAAAAAATTTTCCATGTGCTTGAGCTCTTCTTCAAGCTCCAATGGTGTCATATTCTTTGGTGATGGGCCTTATGTGTTCCTCCCTAACGTCGATGTCTCTAAGTCACTCATGTACACCCCATTAATCCTCAACCCAGTAAGCACTGCAGGATCTTATTTCGAGGGTAATCCGTCAACTGACTACTTCGTAAACCTCACCTCCATCAAGATCAATGGAAATGCAGTCCCGCTGAATGCGGCCTTACTGAAGATCACTGACGGCAACGGAGGGACAAAGATCAGCACTGTTAATCCATACACAGTGATGGAAACGTCAATCTTCAAGGCCTTTGTGAAGGTGTTCAGACACGAAGCTAAGAACTTGACTAAGGTCTCGTCCGTTAAGCCATTCAAGTACTGCTTTAGCTCCAAGAACACTCCAAGCACAAGAGTGGGACCAGCTGTACCGCTTATTGATCTGGTGATGCACAACAGCAGTGTTTATTGGAGGATCTTCGGAGCGAACTCGATGGTGCAAGTGAAGGAAGATGTCATATGCTTAGGTTTCGTTGACGGCGGTTCAAACCCGAGAACGTCCATTGTGATTGGTGGGTATCAATTGGAGGATAATCTTGTTCAGATTGACATGGAGAACGCAAGGCTTGGATTTAGCTCCTCTCTCCTATTCAAGCAAACTAGCTGTTCCAACTTCAACTTCACTTCCAGCGTGTGATTGGGGATCTGTTTGTTTCACGTGCTTTCTATGCAAATTGCGTGATGGATTTTGAAGAGACCAATAATATAAACGAATGTTGTATTCCTAATTCTTGAGAATTTTAATAAGCTGCAAATTGTTGGTTGTCGCGCCAATAATAAAATTGCCTCAGACATAGTTATCCCATCGTGCTTCCTTTGTAAAACTCTTTGCTCAGGAAAAAAGGTTTGTTCTCTCGCAGATCAAACATCATTTTGACTAGGTAGGTTTCTAGCCTTACTTGCCTCTAACCAAGACTAATCTCAACTAATGAGGTATCGTCACCACCAATTAATGGGGGACGAAATCATTAACTCATGTAACCATCCATTATGGGTGTCCTCTACATAAGTGATGATAAATGTGCCATTGTACACCTTATGATAATGGTCAACTCATAATAAGCTACTCAAGCCATATCATATACTATGCAAGTAATATAATCTTGTATATGAACTCTAGGACTTCATGTCCCCTCAACCTTGTAGAGGACCATCTTAGATGGTAGAGAATCTGTCCCTTCCCAAAGTCTTAAACAAATACTTACAAAAGGGAGTTAGCTCTCTAATGAATAGGCCATGGCATATATGTTCGTTACATGACATTATTCACACACCATCCATTAGTACATAATAAATGCCATGTATATTTTGATAATGCCAATTAATAAATACTTACGCTTCAACTTATAAACCTTCATCATCTTTTCATAATGCCATCATCATTTAATAGAGAAATTTTGCATATCATAGATCATTGGGATAAATTTTCTAATAAATCCAGATTTCCAGAATACATAATTCCCCAAATATATTTTCCCATTTTATAAATTTTTATAGCTATATTCCAATTTCACCTAATCAAGCCGTATTAATTAAATCAAATTCGAAAGGTCATTCTTATGTTATTTAAGACATATTGATATTTAATTTACTTTTTTGGTGATATAAAATAAGACCATTTGCTAGTTATCATGGACAAGTGACAAACTGAGTCGATAAAAATAGTTTTGTCAAAAAAATCTATAACTTGAAAAATCAATAACTTGAAAAATATTGACAACCCAAAAAATTGGCAATTTTCTAAAAAATATCGACACCATGAAAAATTGACAACTCTAAAAAAACAACTTCAAAAATCGGCAACTTGAATAGCCCTAAATATGTCAAAAATGTGAAATTGCCAAAAGATTGTTAGGCGCAAATGGATTTACAAAACAAAAGAAGGATGGTCCAAGTATTGGGGCAGCAAGGTGTAGGGCAAGACTTGTTGCGAAACAATATACACAATGGGAGGTCATTGGCTATAGTGAGATGTTTTCTCACATGGTAAGGCAATTTTTATTATGTCGTCCTTGCTTTAGTTATTGCTCAAGATCTCAAGCTAGAGCAACTAGATGTGAAAACAACGTTTTTTCATTGTGAGTTAGCGGAGCGAGTTTACACGAGGCAACTTGAGGGATTCGCTATTCCAAGTAAGCAAGACCATGTTTGCTTATAAAAGAAATCTTTGTATGGGCTAAAATTTTCTCCAAAGCGGTGGTACCAACAATTTGATGCTTTCATAGTTGGTCATGTCTATCAGAAAAGTTAGTTGGATAGATGAGTTTACTATAAGAGATTGAAAGATGGGTCTTTCAATTATTGTTATAACATATGGATAATATGTTGATAGCAGCTAAGGTTATGTCTACTATTGATGTGTTGAAGCATCAATTGAGTCTTGAGTGTGAAACAAAAGATTTAGGTCTTACAAAGAAGATATTAGGTATGAAGATTTTGCTTGTTAGGACTAGGAGTTTTGCAGCTATCTCAAAAGAAATATTTTGAGAAGATTTCACATTGAGAAATAGCAAATAATTGGGCAGACTTATCAACAATGCATGCCCCCCTTGACCTAGTTCCGATACTTTTTGGACTTGGTCAACGTTTGCAGCGGGCAAGGAGCGCAAAGGGGCTCAGGAGATGGCGATCGATGGGGATGAAGTTGGACTTCTCCCCAAGGTGGAAATTATTGATTATGGTCAAAGTTAATCCCAATTAATTTGAATCTGGCCAACAATTGAATTGCAAGGGAATCTGGCCCATATTAGGAAAGTCCGAATTAAACTCTTGCCAACAACATCTAGGTCATGCAGAAAAGGGAAATTAATTTGCCACGAGACTTCTTTTCCTTTTTGAAATTGAAGTCAATGAGGGGTCATAGTTTGGGGCACATAAGTAATTTGTTGCTAAGTTTGGTCTATTGTGCATATTGAGTATACTTAATATGTATGAAAACTTACTAGAGATAAACGAATTAGTTTTACTTTGAAACAGAGAGTATGGTGAGCTATCATCCATGAGATTATAAGAAAACTTCCCTTTTATGATTGACTCTTGTAGTTTCAAGTTCAAGTTATGATTGAGAACGCTTATGAGTAAGTGTGATTAAGCGATTGTACTTTTAACTTTGCCGATTAGATTTGAACCATCTCCTCTATCTCTACCACCAAACACCAACGTAACTGCGTTTTGTGGAACTTTTATTTATGTATTTTAATTCTTACTCAAATTGTGTCATTTGTTCACGCTTCCGCATTACTCGTAAAGCTATATCTATAAGGTTCATCACTCATTCGGTTAGATAATAATAGATAAGTAAATCACCATTTCCAAACGGGAGGGATTTGTATACTCTATAATCCTATGAAACAATTTTGAAAACATGTTGAGTTTTATATTTTACATCATGGAATGTTTTATGTCACGTCGACCCATATGTACAGTCGCATAAAATTCACGAAAGCACGAGGTTAGAGGCGCTCGAGCAGCTCAGCACGTGAAGACTGGACTTGGCACTCTGCATCATCGCCACTGGTGCTAATAATGAATGCCCTTTATCTATTTTTCTGTGAAGTTTTTGTTTGGGCAAAGGTATGCCCTCCTTTATGCCATGTGCTTATGTTCCATTTCGTGAATTAATTATTCAAGTACCGACAGATGAGTAGATAAAATAAAGGCAATCATGGCTGAGACATCCACCGAACCTCTCTCTGTTTTATATTAGAGAAACGGAGTCCAATTTCCTCGACTCGACTCTCCCATGTTCGTCAAATTGGCGTCGGGACTTTCGTTTAATAAGAAACAACTAACGTCGCCTCGTCGTCTTGTTCATGGATGATGATCATTGATTAGTGCGCGACAAGTGGGCGTTGGCATAGTATAATGAGAAAGGCGGCGAAAAGAATGCTTTCATCAAGTTTGATAGACTACGACTATTAAAATGAACACTTAAACTTGCTAGAAATTAACCGTTTTCCCAAAAATGTAAATTATGAAGAAAAGAGCTGATAAATTTAAAGTATATTTCACAACAAATGAGATGAATTTACATAATATTCGAAGGCGAGAGTTTGTAGGTGTGTTAGGAAAATCGAATCTCATCTTTTGAACAAGCAATAGAGTAGAAAATGTTAACTGGTTGGCACAATCAATGAATGAAAAAAGATGGAGGGGAATTTCGAGCTAAATCTATCATATCCTCCCTTTTTCTTGGATTGTTATTTTTTTTTTCTCACTTTTCTCCTGTTTGGAGAGTTTTTCTCTTCCAATCTAATCTAAATTTGAAAGTTTCTCTCTCCCATTTTGGGGAGGTGTCCATATCATTCAGGCCTTTTTCTTTTCTATTTAATATGTTTTTTGTTCCTTTTCCCAAAATCTTTTATTTAGTTCTATTAAGGTGTCTATGTTCATTATAAATTAACTACTTTTCTTTATATTAATATTGATATTTATTTTTTCAAGTATTGTTATTTACATAATTTATTACTTTAATTTTCAATTTTTTTTTTCATTGTTTACCACAATTAAGGGTAAAAGATAGACTCCCTTTAAAAAATGATATGATAATATACTTTCTCTTTAAAAGTCGTGTATTGCGCACGCTAACTAGAAAAAATAACCGAGAGCTAACAACTGCAATAAAACTTCAAGAGGGCATGGTCTGACAATGGAAAGTTTGGGAGCTAATGTAAACTACCACCGCAGTTTAGAATAGTATTGTCCAGTAGTTTCCCCTCATTACTTTCCCACGATTCTCGATTTATATCTTAGAGTTCGAGATACCAACATTACGATCTATGCAAATCTACAAAACATGAAATCATAAATATATCTGTCAATTCATCACCGAATTTAACGACTTGATACATTGTTATCAATGTATGGTTTGTTATATTTTACCTATAAAAATATAGTAAGTTTTTTCCTATTTCAGGGTGCATATTATAGAGAGCGCCAACGGCTACTTGTTGCCACACCAATAACTTCTGACAATAAAATTATTTATGAAGAAGACGACGAAGCAACTTTACTTTCTCATTATCAAACAAAATTCTCCACCGCGAATAAGATATATAATAAGATCACATGGTGCCTACTTGTCTCAGCCATTGTCTCCATAAAAATGAAATATTAACAAATTCTTTTTGGGTTTTCTTATTTATTATAATTAAACTATATTCAATGCGTGAATTGCAAGCTTAACTCTAAATTATGTTTATATGAAGTTAATTTAACATGAGATGGAATGTGCAATCTACATGACCTAATTCTAATGACAAGTAAAATTCAGGTGAGCTATTCCAACATGACATGCAATCTAAATTATATTCACCCTAATCATCTAATCACTAAATGGCATGACATAAATAACGTCCCAACAATGACATGGCATATAATGATGATGTGGCAAGATGACATGTTATCCAATGACTTAGTAGGATGTTATGCCAATGACATGGCAAGTGATACTAGTTATTCTATATGACATATTCATGCTACATTTTTTTGTCATCTTCTTTTGAAATCAAAAAAGAAAACCATCTAAAATATAAGATTATCTGATTTAAAGTGAATATTTCAAATAAAAGTCTGAAATCGGTTCATTTTCTCAAAAGAAGGTTCCAAGTTAACCTTATCTCAAATAATGGCTTGGAGTAGTCACTTAGTTTTATATGAGGGTTTGAGCAAGCTTGTGCATCTCACATGCCACATTCAAAGGTGTGATGGGGGCATTTTCAATTTTTTCCTATTTTCTAATTTCTCTTTCATCTTCTTCTTCATTCATTATTTTTCTCTTTTCCTTCTTTTTTCTTTTTTTTTTAATTGTGGCCGGCAATTGTTGCCAGAGGTTGTCAGCATTTCGATTTTTTTTTTCTCATTCATCTTCTTATTTATTCATTTTTTTCTCTTTTCCTTTGTTCTTAAACTATGGCTGGCAATTAAAAAATGCACTCAATAGTAGGACTTAATTGGACCAATATGACAACTTTTAGAATTTGATTGCATTTTTTGAAATGTTTATAACTCAATTACACTTTCCTAATAAGTTTTAGGACTTCTAATACACTTATTACTTAGATTTATATAGGCTTGGATTGAGACTTTCTTTCAAGATATCACTTTCCTATTTTAACTCAAATGGGTCACATCTTACAAAATTAAGATATCATTATCTCCATATAAATAAGTTTCCTATGTATCACTTTCAACATGCACATTTCTACCACTAAGATCTTCAATAGGCTTGCCCAAATTTTATGCTCTCACGAGCTTAGACCAGATAAATAAGTTAAGCTCAAAATCTCCTGTGTTCAAACCATTATCCGCGGTCCTATTATAATGCAATTTATGAAATGCTCCTATCATGCAAATTAAAAATATTTTTGTTTAGGGGTGGAGACTGACTCCTAATTTTCTATGAAATGAATGACCATATGAGGTTGCCAAAATTTGTGTCAACACTGCTTAAGTTAAAACATTCAACCACACCCACCTTAGCACATTATTTCAGTTTGCTACGGGTGCATTGCAGCATCGAGTAGTTGCACCCTAGAAATTGTAGGGAGATGGCTGGAGCATTAGTGGCACGGTCATGCCACTGAAAGGTGAGTTTCTTGTGGTGTATAAACGGGACTTCAGTCTATCTGTATCTCCTGGCTTCAATCCAAATTCCGATTTGACCAAAGTTTCAGTCACAAACTCAACGTATTGGATTTAAATTACGCAATTTCAAAGGAAATAAGATAGTGTATTATAACCCTTGACGAAATTGAACTTAGACTTCAGTCAAAATGTCGATGGAATCATCTCCATGTTCTTCTTATCTTCTATTATTAGTCTCAACGCTCACATTATTCACGCGACTAATGATGGATAAACCGACAAAAAGCTAGTTGTCAATAACTTTAATCTCATTGGCACAGATTCAGGAGAGTCAAAACTCATGCAATTGCACTCTGTCAGTCCTCTCCATGCCGTAAATCCGCAGAAGATGAGTGTCTCCAGTCCCAATGCGCCTCGCTCATGGCGCTGCCTCTTGACTACTACCTCAATTCACGAGGCCAGAAATATTTAAGCGCCTATGAAAGAGACCCTCCGATCCAAACCATCAAATCCGTCTTCAAGCCACTTTGCATCCATGGCCTCTTCAAGTGAAATGCTTTCCCTTTCCTTTTTCCTCTTCCTCACAGTCTCGCAACCTCAAGCCAAAACTTTTCAACCCAAAGCCCTCCTCCTTCCTGTGACTAAGGACTCCTCATTACAACAATACACCGCACAAATCAAGCAAAGAACCCCTCTCGTGCCAATTAAGCTGACCATTGATGTTGGGGGCAACTTCATGTGGGTGAAGTGCGAGAAGGGATATGTCTCCTCTTCTTATAGGTATGTCCCATGCGGCTCCAAAATCTGCAAGATCTCAAGATCTGGGGCTTGTGTAGTTAAATGCCCCCCTCCGCACAGACCGGGATGCAACGACAACGCTTGCAGCCACTTCTCTTACAACCCGTACACCCGCATCTCCACCCTCGGCGAGATGGCGGCTGATGCCGTGTTGATTCAGTCCACTGATGGGAGGAGCTCCGGGCCCATGGTTTTCGTCCCAGGGCTGGTCTTCAGTTGCACCTTTCGTTCTCCTTCGCTTCTAAAGGGCCTATCTAGTGGGGCCGAGGTATGAGGCACTATAGCTAATAGGCCATATGGCAATTGAAGTAGTCACCTAGATTCGGTCTAATTTGGACCATCTCAATCATATGGTGAATAGTGATTGGCCACATCATCTCAATCCTGTGTGGACCACACATGATCCCTAAGGTTGTAATGATTTTTTAATAAATTAGGTCCATACATAAAATGTGACGGTCTATGACATTTTAGCAAGGCTCCATTAATTTCACCAAAACAAAAAATGTAGCATTTCTGGAAAATGTTTTTCCAAAGAGTCAATTTTTAGGAAAATTATAATATTTTCCGATATTCAGCTGAAACTTGAAAATGAACTAAAAAATATTTTCTACCATTTGATAAGGAAAATTTTTCTTCATGCACTCTTTTCAATAATAAATTTTTATTATTTTATTTTTTAAATCAATTTTTTATTTATATTTATATTTTTCTTTTCTTTTCTTTCTTTTTCTTTTTTCTTTTCTTTCTTTTTGTATTTTTCTTCCCCTTCCGATCACTAACCATGGCAAGCTGGGCCGGGCTCACCAGATCTGGCGGGGCCCGAGCTCGCTTGAGGCTATTAGGCATGGCCGACAACCAACCGAGGAAGAAGAAAAAGAAAGAAAGAAAAGAAAAAAAGAAAAAGAAAATTTAAAAAATAATTAAAAATCGATTTTAAAACTAAAAAAAATAAAAATAAAAAGGAAAATGTGTTTGGTGAAATAATGTTTCATCAAATAAATGAAGTACATTATATATTGTCTAGTGATTAATATCGTGGCTAAGGTATATGCTAACACGGACTTAACAATGTTTCGCTCAGGGGATAGCTGGGCTTGGAAGATCGCTAGTTTCCCTCCCCTCGCTGTTTGCTTCAGCTTTCAAATTCCAACGTATCTTCGCCATGTGCTTAAGCTCATCCTCTCAATCAAATGGAGTCATCATCTTCGGGGACGGACCGTATGAATTCCAACCAAAGAAGGAGGTCTCTAAGTCCCTCATGTACACTCCCCTAGTACGCAACCCAAAGAGCACGAGAAGATATTACTCCAAGGATGACCCTTCGACGGACTACTTCATCCGTCTCACCTCCATCAAGATCAATGGCCGAGCGGTTCCACTAAACATGTCGCTATTGCACATCAACGAAGAAGGCAAAGGGGGTACGAAGATCAGCACCTTTGATCCGTACACCGTGATGGAGAGCTCGATCTTCATGGCAGTCCTCAAAGTATTCATGGAAGAAACCAAGGGCGTGACTAGGGTTCCTAGTGTTAAGCCCTTCCAGTACTGCATAAGCTCCAAGAACCTGGGGAGTACAAGAGTTGGACCGCCCGTGCCCACCATCGATCTGGGGTTGCATCACAAGAGTGTGTCTTGGAGGATCTTCGGAGCGAATTCGATGGTGCAATTGAAGGATGACGTCTTATGTTTGGGGTTCGTCGATGGCGGCTTGAACCCGAGAACATCTGTGGTCATCGGAGGGCATCAATTGGAGGACAATCTCTTACAATTCGATCTTGTGAAACGGAGGTTGGGGTTCACCTCCTCGCTCTTGTACATGCAAACTACCTGTGCCAACTTCAACTTTACTTCTTCTGTTTAAAGAAGTAGAGACTTTAGCATTCCACCGTCGTGCTCGTTTTCCGCCGTTTAATGCTGTCCTTGTGCTCGGTTTCTCATTCTGTTAATACTAAGGTGGATTATCTTTGACTATATAAGAAAAAGGTGGATTCTCTTTGCTTCTGCAATGTTATTAAAAATGGCCCTTCTTTGAATAAACGAGAAAGTTTTTCATAATATAACATATGCAACATCAACATGACATCCAAAATTTAAATTGATTTCTCCAGAAACTGCAACTTAACTCTCAGCCCAGTGGACGAACCTTAACATGTTCACAGGCGTTAATGCGATGTACCAGGAGAGAGGTGCGAGCTCGCACCACAATTGGTGACGTGTCATTTTGTAGCTACACTACAAAAAAAAAAAAAATTGACATTTAAGTTCCATTTATTTTGCAGAAAATGTGATGTTTTAAAAAATTGTTTTCTAAAAGATCATTTTCTAGGAAATGATAATATTTTTTGGTATTTGGCTTAAATTTGAAAATGAACTGAAAAATATTTTTCATAATTTGGTATAGAAAATCTATTTTGATTTTTCTTAATAGATATATATTATTAGAGCACTAGTAACTTAAGTATGGGCAGCTGGAGAATCAAGAACTAGGACTAGAGTCCTATGTCTAGCCTTGATGGACCCCAACCAATTGGGCACGAGCATTAGAGCTTTGGGCTTGATCGTGATGGAATGGGGCTCAGCCTCAATGGACCTAGGCACAGGCCCTAGGGATCCAAGCATGGACACTGGGGTTCTAGGCTTAGGCACCAGAGACCTAATCTAGGATGCCAGGGTCCAAAAATTGATGTTTGAGTTTCTATGCCCAAATATAAAAGTTCGAGTCCAAGTGCCAATACCTAATTATTTTCCTTAAAGTAATTATAGATTTATTTGATTACAAAAATATTTTCCGTTAACTCATTTTGCTAAATGAATCAAACATTGGAAAATGAGGAAAATGGTTTTTGTAAAACAAACAAACCCTTAGTAACAATTAGTTACTATTTTAGCAGTGATTGTAATTGCCACTAGAAGATTTACTTAGGGTCACATAATCTCTACCACAGGCTATATCACTAAAAGTTTAGAAATATTACCAAAAAATTCTCAAACCTATTACACTTTTATCAATTTAGTTCTAAAAATTTAAATGTGTCAATTAAGTCCCATACATTTTCATATCTTTTTTCTAGTGGAGTCCATCTGGCCCATTTTAATCAGCAATTACTAACATGGATGCCAATCATTCTATGTGGCATAGTGCATGCTAGCGTGGAAGACTTTTATTAATATTTTAATATTTTTCAAAATATTTATTCATTTTTCTTCTCTTTTTCTTTATTGCTATTTTTTTTTTTTATTGTCATGGTCAAGGGTCATCGACCGTGAGCAAAAATCATGGCCCTTGACTAACCTCACCCAAATCTAGGCAGGGTTGGCCTCACTTGAGGTTGCAATGGCCTTTGGGCAGGAGAGGGTGTCGTGGCCCTCACCAATGGCTAGTAAGGGCTTTGCTACCTTCAACCAGTGGTCAATGAGAGCCCAATGGTCCTCGTCGACCATGGTAAAAAAGAAAAAAGAAAAGAAAAGAATACCAAAATAATAATAAAAATTTTGAAACAATCTTAAAAAAGAAATTGAAAAAAATGTTCACATCAGCGCTGGACATACCATGTAAGAAAGTCAATATCCACATCAATGTTTTCCAGCCAACATTAGCCCGTGTGGACTCAATTAGCAAAACTTGAAAAATGTTTAGGACTATATTGGCACAATTAAACGGTTAAATACTGAATTTGCACAAATGTAATAAGTTTGGAAGTTTTTTGATAATTTTATCCTAAAAGTTCTAATACCAATAGTAGCAATTGTTGTTTAAGTCGAGCATAATCACGGCTAAATTGTATGACAATAACAATAGTATATTTATTGTGACTTTTACAATGCTGCTAAATTGTGTAGTAATAACAATAATATATCTATGGAAGTGTAATCGGGAATTGAATTTATTATAGGACTTATTATATTTGTTTCAGAAGATGACATGCCATCGCTCGGAGTTGAACCAAGATGCTCTAGTACTGTATTATTATTGTTATTATTTAGTACTGCTTTTGTTGTTATTATTAATAGTAGGAGTAGTAGATACCGACAGCAATGGGTAACCAAACATTTTTCGCCAACCTATGCTTTCATTGATTAAAAAACAACCCAATTTCAAGAAAAAATTTAATGAATAATTCTTCTAACGATCTCAAAAAAAAAAAAAAAAAAACCACAAAAAGCCACATTTGCAGTTTCCTTTTCTAATGAGACGGAGACCTCAACATAATAATCGTTCACAAAATAACTATGTGAAATAAAATCAAAGAACAACGCTGCAATCTCGCCCATAGAGTGTCCCTTGCTTGAATTCACCAATATTTTCCTAAAATTTGAATCTTATGTAACCTAACAAACAAGAAAAATAGGTCGGTTTCTACACCAAGAAAATAATCGAATAAGTCACGATTTGTAGGTGAATACATAGAAGCAGCTTCTCAAGGCTAGGGAAATCCAGTGCGTTATTGTCCAAAACCATATCAACATCTTCTGATCGTTCCTTGAAATTCGAGATTCGATTCCGCGAGACCCGACAATCTTGCTCTGCTTCGAAAAGGCCACTGTTGAACAGACGAAGACTAAAATTACACGGCTAAGCAGCACGTTAGAGCAAGCTGCACTTGGCTGCACTAATCGCAAGAAGATTGAAAGCCAGTCACTGCATGTGAGTGGGACTGAAAGTGCACGAAATGGTAGTTATTATACCTTGACTCTCAGAGTCTAACGTGCAAATAAAGATATTGAAAAGGTTTTAAGATGTTTCGTTGGATATCATATGTTACAATTAGATCTATACACGTAGGATCGAAAATGATCCAACTCAAATTGATTCATTTAACTCAATTTAACCTATTTCCATGTAATATAAATCTAAGGATTCATCATATTGTTAAAACACTCAATTTGAGGAAAACTGATTTCTTATGATTTTTTTTTAAAAAAAAATATTGCTAAAACATTTCCATGAAACACAAATTAAATGGAAAATTTTTATAAAAGATTGAATTTAAAAAATTTGATTCTTTTTTTTTCATTTTTCTTCTAAGTCCATGCCCAGTGACTTGTGAGGGTTAACTAGCTACTCTCGTTGGACTTAGAAGAAAAAATTGAAAAGAAAATAAGAAAATTATAAAAATTGGCTTTACATCTCTTTAGTCCAACTATACCTCATATGCGTTAGAAATGGGTTTGTTTTTCTATTTTTCATATGGGTTAGAAATGAGTTAGTTATCAACCCATTTCAGAGCCATTAAGGGCACGCATGACAAAATTTTTATTTCTCAATTTCTCTGTTTCTCTGTTCCCCGGAACAGGTTTAGAATAGAAATTTGTTTGGTAACACAATTTGATTTCTCTATTTCTGAAACATATTTCTATTTCAGAAATAAAGAAATTGAAGAAATCAGAAACTGAAATTTTTAACTTCTCAGTTTCTGAAATAGAAATCAGAAACTGAAATCAAACCATATAAAAGAACATTGTGCTTTCTCGCTAACTTAATTTACTCATAACCACAACTTCACAAATTATTGCTAATTTTCTTTTTCTTATTTTGCTCGTGTTTTTTTTTTTTTGCATTTTTTTCAATTTCTTTTGATAACTTCCTCTTTAGGATGAAAGGCAATCGAATGGGTGCCCAATTTTAAAAAACAACCAAAGTTCTTAAATGCTTACTTAAAAACAATTGGGTTATTTCCTCCTAGAAAAGGCACGCGGGTGGCCAGTTGAAGAAAAAGTTCTTATGTAATAGATGAATAAAAAACATGCCTAGAAATTTAACATTATTTGTTTATGGATTCAAAATTCTTGCAAAATCAAAATAATTAGATTGTTACACAATCTTGAATTTTAATTCGAAGGCAAGAGATTCAAGAGAATCTCTTTCTTTGCTATGCAGGGGTCATTAAAGGTTCATTGAGTAACAATAAAGAAATTAGGGATGAGCAACTGGACTGATTCAATTCGAAAATCAAAATAAACTGACCTTCCCTCGATTGGTTCCTAACCATAAACGTTACTTTAAGGTAAAATTCTCATATATTCCTTTACACCATTAATTTTATTTTGTCGATAATCTTGTATAATACTAGTTTTTTGATAAAATGACAAGGTTGTATAGGCGCCATTGATGACACCCATATTCATGCTTCCGCGGTACTTGTCTAAACCTATGCAGGATGAGCTTGCAAACGATACATTAACTGAAGAGGGAAACCAAATAAATACGCTTAAGAAAACAATTGCTAATAAAATGGCAAGGGATAAAATAATATGCCGGAAATTCCATGAAATTGTATTTTTAACTTTTGTAATGTATTAGTATTATTTCGACTATTATTTTGTATTTGATGATTTTCTATATTGTTTTAGTATTATTTTGACTATTATTTTGTATTTGATGATTTCCTATGTTGTTATCTAATAAATTTATATTCCTAGAAATAGAAATTTTGTTTTGTTATCAAACGGATTTCTATTTCAAAAATAGAAAATTTAAGTCGTTATCAAACAGGTTTTTTTGCTTAGAAATTAAGAAATTGATTTCTTGTCAGAAATCAATTTCTGTTTCAGAAATTTTGTCATGTGCAGCCTAAGTTATTAGATAACTTTTTTATGATCCAATTAAGCCTATTTTTATAACTTAAGGCAATTCATTTATAACTAATTTTGCAAGAATGGTTACAATATGGATTTTAGACCCATTTTGCCATCTTTTAAGTACAACAAGTTGCTTTTGCTATAAATAAAATAAATAAAAAAAGTACAACAAGTTGCTGATGCAATCGGTCATATCCATGTCCAGATAAGATTGACACGTGAGCCTAACTCAGATATAAATCAGACTTCTTGTCCGATCGCAAGACAATTCGAAGTTGCCCGTTGGGGAGAATCATTGAATGGAAGCCACGCGCCTCTTGTCGGTGAAAATGTCTTTTCCATTTATTTTTTTAGGTTTGATATAATAGAGGAAATTATTATTGTTTAAAATGAAAATGTTTCATTCATTTTATTTATGATTGACTTTGTCCTCCCATTTCATCTAAAGATCAAACCTACATGATATTCTCTACTGTCAAGCTTGTGCACGTCCGCATAATTAGTATTTGTAGCTTGTATTGGGTTTTTTAACATTTTTATTTTTCTTTTCGTTTATTATCGCTCACGTAGGCCATAACTTAAGTTATGACCAGTTACGTGGCCTACATGGTAAACACATCTTTACATATGCTCTTTTATATGCTTTGGTGCCATTAATTTTTACATACAATTTTTAATGTAATTAACCATTGAGGGTAAAAGTATAAAAAAAGTCATAAACATATTGCATTGATACAAATTTAGTCCTAAACATTTTTATATCAGTACCAATTTAGTCTATCCGGCTAATTTTGACCAGCTGGTGCTAACGTGGATATCGTTCAGTGACCGGATGCTAACGTGGAAATTTTTTAATATTTTTTTAATATTTTTTGAATTTTTTCTTTTTTCTTTTCTTTTTTCCTTTTCTTTCTTCCTTCTTCTTTCTTGGACTATTCTAGCCACTGGGTGAGGGCCTTGAGGTTGAAGCCCTCGCCTGCCGCCGGTGAGGGTTACAGCTCTCGCCCGGCCTCTCCGCTAGCGGCTTCGCCCGGATCTAGGCGAGGGGCCAGCGAGGTTGGCCCTGCTCAGATCCGAGCGAAGCCACCTCACCCACGGCCCTAGGTGAGGCCGCGACCCTTGCCGACAAATGGTGAGGGCTTTGCAGCCCTTGCTCGACCTCGCTTAGGCCCGCAAGTGAGGTGGCTTTGCCCAGATCTGGGCAAGGCTAGCCTCTCTGGCCCCTCGCCCATGGCCGGCGATGCCAAGGCGAGGCTGGCCTTGCCCAGATCCGGGTGAAAGCCGCCTCGTCGGTGGCCCTAGGAGAGGCCGGGCGAGAGCTTCGAGGCCCTCGCCGGTCACTGTTGGAACAGTCCAAGGAGAAAGAATGAAGAAAATAAAAGGAAAAAGAAATGAAAAAGGAAAAAAGAAAAGAAAAAGGAAAAAATTCAAAAAAATCAAATAATATTAAAAAATTTCCACGTTAGTGTCCAGTCACCAATCGATGTCCACGTCAGTGCCGGTCGGCGAAAATTAGTCAGATTGATTGAATTGGTACCGATATAAAAATGTTTAGAACTGAATTAGTCCAATTAAAAAGTTTAAGACTGAATTGGTACCAATGCAATAAGTTTAAGACTTTTTTTTCGTACTTTTCCCCTCCTTGAGTTCTGTTCATCATATTATGGTCTTTGATGTGTAAAATTCTTAGGTCAAAAGAAGATCATTAGTTTGGTAAGACATGCTATGAACCGAACGTGCTTGCTTCTGTGCTGCTGATTTTTCAAATGACCAGTGTGTATTTGGTAATTTTTATAAAACCATGCATGCTGAATTAGGCGATGTTGTCATCATGAGGATTGCTTGTCATGTGGCTGGTCTTTGTTGTCAAAAAGTTTCAAAAAAATAAAAACATTTCTTATGTTTCATGAGCGTCACGAAGTTGCATGGAAAACTCTATTTTCCAGAGCTTACCATTGGTCATTTTTCAACTTTTATAAATTCAAGTGATGCAAATTTTGAAATGCGTTCTTCATTAAACTTACAAAAAGCATTTTATACTTTGATTTGACACTAATTCATTAAATTTGAAACTCATTAGGATGTTCAAAAGAGCCTGATCAGAGTGCTGTTAAGTCCGCACCTAGGTTCTTCTTAAACGTCCGAAAGTGTTTGATAATTTTGATGAATTTAGTGTGCTTTTCTGAAAACTTTCAAAAACCCAAAGTTGTAGATAACGATCTCAGTTTTCTTTTGATATTAATTTTGGTGTAATCGAGACGTTTGATCGTTCAAAGAACCCGATTAGTGTGCCGACTTTTTTGCACCCGGGTTCCAAAATTTATTTCCTAAGAACATCAAATTTGTTTCAAAATTCCAATAAAGTTAATGTGTTTGTTGGTTACAATTCAAAACTCAAAAATCTTCCTTTAAGGACTTGTTTGCATCTATTTCAAAACCCTTGCCCTTAATTGCAAATTCTTGAAAGATTCAATTCTTTGAGTTACTTTCTTTGTGTTTCATTTCATTGGCTATGTTGTTTACATACTTGGATGATTGTAATTGCTTTGAATGAATAAGTGACCCTCTTTGGTTCACTTTCTTTGGATCATTGTTTGAGAATCAAGGTCTCATGGCCTAAGTGTATGAATTTCTATTGTCTTTTGCATGTGATTTCTAGATGAATGATTTACGATCGATGCATGCATATGGGGTAAACCAAGAGGGGCACATCTACATCCGAATTTATGAATCATTCGACCTTGACCACTACTTATGAACGTAAGGGATGGCCAAGTATAGATAGCTAAAATTAATCAATTAATGAACATAGGATGGCTCGATATGCATGAACATCAAGGCCGGCCCTGAGGCCATGTTTTGTGTGATGAATTGTTTCTAGTTTCTTGAACTTGTCTACATGAAGTGATTGCATTTGATTGAATTTTTGAATGCTAGTTTAGCATTAGCTTAGGATTAGAATAGTTCAAAGGCGATTCCTAGGGAAGACAACCAAAAAGACTTGAAGAAGGTAGAATGGTCGATGTCCAATCCAACTCCTTTGCATTGTACTTATTCATTTCCCCAACATATATCTCGGGTTTTCCATTCGTTTTTATAAATACCCGACCAGTTGTCTTTCCTTCTTCTTCTTCTTCTTTTTTCTGCACCTAGGATGATTGCCAACAAATTTTTTTTGGGTGTTTATTTCTTGTCTTGTAATTTAGCTTACTTGATTGCTTTCCCTTTCATTTTGATAGTTGGTGTAAAATGGCATGAACGAACCATCCATGTATGGCATTAAGAGTCAAATTTGCACGAAAATGTAAAAAGATTGCATGACCACCTTAAATAACAATCTAACTCGAAAGGACACTAATAGACATCCATTGGCATAACCCAAGTTTCTGAGCCCATGAAATTTATGGGTTCCGTGGAAATCAAATTAAGTCTCCCTTCCCTTGATTGGGTTTCTAGTCGACCCCCAACAAAGAGGTTAGTGGCGACTCTCAGATAATATTTTTTAGGTTGTCTAAAACACTTAAAATGAACAAGGAACAGGTTTGGGAGAACTTGTGTTCTCGATTGATAGACCTCTCAGACAAACATTAAGAATGATGCTTTCGAGCTCTCTTTATGTGATGTGCCTTGTGGACTATCACTAGAACAAATACCTATGAATCTATTCCTAGGGATCAAAAGCCCAGAGTAGGACGTAATAGACTTAAAGTCGATGTGCATGTCGCTACATTACATGCCCAGTTTGAACTTTTGCTGTCCGCGGGTATTGAACCATGCTTTTGCTATGTACGTGTAATATAATCAAAGTTAATGACTTGAAAAATCAAGATTAGATGAACATGAGAGCAAACTTATAATGAACCAAAGAAATTTGATTGAATATAGTAGCATTCTGCATTTAGCAGAACACCTCTTTGTTGCTAGATAGAGATAAATATGTGTTCATCAATTATCTTACGTGGGATGCATTAATTAAATACTATATCGTAAGCCGGTGTTCCGTCGGGTTTGAACAGCCCCCAGTTTTGCTCGACGCCAGCAGGTTTCTGATTCTCATTGAACATGGCGAAGATGAAGCCTCCCAAGCTACGGTCCGAATGCTTAGGCGTCCCGGTATTGGCCAGAAACCTCTTCACAAGGTTCTGATTATAAGTTTGTGCAAGCTCTGGAGTGGTGAAATCCCCATTTCCAGCAGAAGGCCAGCCGCTCTCTGAAATTACCAAATTCACATTGGTCACGCCTTCCTTCTCAATCGCCCAATAAAAGGCGTCGACCATCGCATCGAGCAAGTTCGAGTAACTCAAGGAGCCATCCTGAACCACTGTGCCGGTCGCGGTGAATTGAGCATAATCCAATCTCACGTTGGCTGAATCGGAGGCATATGCAAAGTATGGATAAACATTAATCATCAATGGCGAGCCACTGCTTGACAGAAACTTTACGATCCCGGCCATGTTGGTACGAGCCGCGTCAGAAAATGTGGTGCTCGACGGCGGGTAAGAATTCCCTAAGGTAGTAGCAGCGACCACAGTAGTTACGCCTATTTCGTTGTATCCATAGCTATCAACAACACTCTGTAGATTCTGAATCGCAGGTAGTACATACTGAGCTAAATCTCCAGGGACCACTTCGTTACCGGCCGTTAGATATGCAATATTGACACCATTGATGAACGGTTGCACGTAGGTGTCGAACCATGTCTTAGCCGCATCGACGCTCGATGCTATGCTTTGTAAATCCTGATTTTTTGTGCCCAACGTTACCTCTATCCCGCTATCTTTCAGCGCAGTGAGTGCGTCAGGGTTCGGATCAAAGAGCCGCAACTTGCCGATCTTGTGGCGCTGGTAGAGTTGGACCACAGCTGCCGAAGAAGGGAGGTTGTTCCCGATCATTCCATAGCTCACGCCGACATCGAGCCTGGCCTCCGTGATTGCGACTTGGTGATGAACAAATGCGAGTGTCAATAACATGAGAATGATATTGACCAATGCCATCTCCGGGATCGTTGTTACCCTACCCCAAGCGCATGAAATTAATCATCAGTCAGTAATCCAAAACCCTTCAAAACATAGTAACATTAGTCCAATGCTGCTATTTTTCCAACAATGACATAACAAACAATAAAATATGAGAATTAGTTCCTTTTATCCAATAACATCGCCGTTTGAGAGGAGAAATAAGCAAAAACTCAGGTAAAGCTCAAAGCGAAACTAACAATATCATGAGCCCGAATTTACCTACTATCCGCTTAGCTTCTGTTGCCCTCCGCGAATATTAGGACCTTTCTAAATGTATGGATGTATCCTAAGAGAAGAAAGGGACACCTTGGTAGCTATATATACTAATGTTAAGGCCATAATATATGGATATTACTCGGAGGATATCAGAGACCATTATTATCCGCGATTTACATGACATTTAAGGACGATTAGAAATGCATCTCAAACTTCGTTTTAGGCAAAAAATCACAACTATCCATGGATACCCGATATTTGCAGCACACATCAACATCATTATCCAAGACGATCAAGGAAGATATAATAATTTGCAAATCAAGAGACCATGCGATTTGGGAAGTGGCCTTACCTCTTTTACCATGTTTCACATTTCTTTCGTGGGCAATAGCGTGAATTAAGCACATAACAATACTTAAATCCTCATCTTTTTTTTTCGTTGGAAGAATACATTATGTGTTCCAAAAAAGTTATAAACCTATTGCATTAGTACCAATTCAGTTTTAAACTTTTTAATTGGACCAATTCAGTCCTAAACCTTTTTATATCGGTACAAATTTAGTCCATCCGGCTAATTTTGGCCGACTGGCGCTGACGTGGACATCAGTCGGTGACCGGACACTGACGTGAAATTTTTTAAATATTTTTTTAATAATTTTTTGAATTTTTTCCTTTTTCTTTTCTTTTTTCTTTTTTTCTTTTCTTCCTTCTTCCTCCTTGGACTGTTTCAACCACTAGGCGAGGGCCTCGAAGCCCTCGCCTACTGCCGGTGAGGGTCGCGGCCCTCGCCTGGCCTCTCCGTTGGCGGCTTCGCCAGAATATGGGCGAGGCTAGCCTCACCAACTGCAGGCGAGGGGCCGGCGAGGCTGGCCTCGCCCAGATCCGGGCAAAGCCGCCTCGCCCGTGGCCTTGGGCGAGGTGAAGCAAGGGCCGTGACCCTCGCCAGTGGCTGGCAAGGGCTTCGCGGCCCTCGCTCGGCCTCGCCCAGGGCCGTAGGCGAGGCGGCTTCGCCGGCTTGGGTGAGGCCGAGCGAGGGCCGCAGGCGAGGGCCACGACCCTTGCCAGCCACTGGAGGCTCGCCAACCACTGCCGGAACAGTCCAAGGAGGAAGAAGGAAGAAAAGAAAAGGAAAAAGAAAAAAATTCAAAAAAATTTTAAAAATATTTAAAAAATATTAAAAAATTTCCACGTTAGCGTCCAGTCATTGACCAATGTCCACGTTAGCGCTGGCCGGCCAAAATTAGCCAGATGGATTGAATTGGTACCGATATAAAAAGGTTTAGAACTGAATTAGTCCAATTAAAACGTTTATGACTGAATTGGTACAAATGCAATATGTTTAGGATTTTTTTGGTACTTTTCCCAACCATTAACTATAGAAAATGATAAATAAAAATATTCATCGAATTGGACATGCAAAATGCGGACTATAAAATTGAACATATTGAATATGTATAACAGAAAAACTAGAGAAGAAGAGCAAAATGAATCGTGTTTGTTTAAATCAGAAGTAGCCATGGAACTTGTCTCATCTGAAAGTGCCACTATAAAGTACGGGCAGTCATTCGAATTATCTATCAGCATCACAATGGATTGCATACTTTCTTTGCCCTAGGGGACGTTTTTTTTTTTTTTTTTTGGTCGGGCCCTAGGGGACGTTAAACATATATATATTGGTAGTCTTAAATTTAATATCCATATCCGGATAAGATTGACACGTGGGTTCCTTTTGAAAGAAGGTTATAATATATGGACAAAGATAATGGCACGTTGCAAACTTTCTTCATAAAAAGCATGTATTGACGTTGTATGTGCCTTTTGTAGAGGTCGCTCTAAAATTTAGAGCATCTTTACTCTTAGGCTACGTTTGGCAGTCGGGATAAAATTCGGAAAATGATATAATTTATCCTATCCTACGTTTGGTACTCACTTGGGATAGGATAAAATCGGATACAAGGGGGATATAGACAGGATAAAATTATCCCATGGGAGAGGTGGTATAAAGGTGGATAAGATTTTTAATATCCATAATAGGAAAGTTATTTTTCTTGAATAACAAATTTATTAAATTAACAAAATTGAAATTATATTTCAATATAAATAATATTTGAATTCTAATTTAAGAAAATAAAAATAAAAAATAAAAAATAAATTTTAATTAATCTTATTTTAATTTATATATTCAATTTTAATTCTATTTTATAATAAACATTCAATCTATAAATTAAATATTTATATTTATTATATATTTTAGGTATTTTTGTATTTTAAATATGTTAGTACAGTTTACTATTTGATAAATTTTTATTAAAGAATGATGAAAGGGAAAAAAGAAATAATAATGAAAATAATATAAAAAGATGAAAAATAAAATAAATAATAAATAATAAATAAATTAAGGAATAGTGTTACGAGATATTTTCACTATCTTCATTTATGAATATTTAGGTTCATTTATAATGATATGCCGTTTATATAAAAAAAAAAAAATGTACATGATGTGAACATATCCGACTTTAATACTGCGATTCACCAAATACTGGACGGGATATAAAAAAATCCCAGGATTTCATATCCTATCATATCCAATCCTATCCCGATTAGAAAACCGGACGACCAAACGTAGTACAAGATATATTGATTTTTTTAATTTATTTTAAGGGGACTTCTAGGTCATTGAAATGAATCCAAGTCAGTCTATGACCATTTCAGGGTCCTTTTCATCAAGAATAATGTTGTCACGAGATATCGCCACGTAAGATTTTTAGATCATGATTCAAGTCATTTTGGGGAGGTTTCATTGTCAGTAAAAGTAAAAATACGAAGAGAAGGACAGCTTTGATTCACTAAATTGATGGATTAGTGGACATCGGGGGAAAATGGTCATGCAGCATATGCAACTATTATTAGAAGAACAGCTTTCAGACGAATCTCGGCATATGCTCTCGAGCATATCAGAGGCTGCAAACGACAGATCTCTCTCATCAACCAATTAACATTCTTTAATCTTTATCTCATGGATCAAGATGATTATTCAAGTTATAAATTCCTCATCTGAAAAAAAATAGAAAAAATCACCTGCAATTCAGGCCAATTTATGTGGCCCTTCATTAATTTCAAAACACAAAAGGATTGAAAAAATTCATGGTGGCATTTCCCTAAGCTTAACTATGAAGTTGAAGTATGAGATGGTGGTTTGCCGGAACAGGAGAGAAGAGCTGAATCCAAGCCTTGATGTGGGCACATCAAATTGCAACAAGTTGCCCTGTATTATCAATTAAGTTGGATCACAACTGATCACGGCATAATTATAACTGTCAGAATTGCGTAATATGCGGTTGTATATTCTCTTTGCAGAAGAACCTAAATATCACAGCAAACAAGAGAGAAGGAGAACAATATACCATAAGTTTTTATGTGGAAAACCCAAAATAGGAAAAATCACGGAATGCTGATCAAAGAATCGCTCCACTATAATCAAAGGATTACAATTAACACTTTAATGGTGATTCTCTCACAATAAGTCCTCATAGTTGTCATAAAACATATTCTCACTTGATAAACTCTTAAGATTTCTCATGTTTACGCACATTGTTGAAGACTCTTATGATCTCTCTAGAGTATTTTCTTGCACACTAAGAAACCTCTACCCAAACCCTTTTGTTTATAGTGGCAGACCTCCACCCAAGTTAGGAATCCTCCCTAAATGATTAGAATTCCTCTTATTTGGGCAATCACAAGGATAGATTCGATCTTGATATTCTTCCTAAATAAGACTCATTACTTAGATTTCTTCTTTTTCAGTGTCCCACCATTATAGGATTCCTTCCTATTAGGCATTTTTGATGAGTAATATCAAATATTTCAAATTGACTCCCATACATGTTGGGTTGCTCCCAACGTCCTCCAATTGATGTCCTCCAATCACCATTGACGTCCTTGGACTCTTCCCTCTTTCCCCAAACTCCAAACACAACACACCCTCCTTCACTTGCACCATTGAATTAGCCCTAAACATCCTCTGAATCACACTGCTACTTTGCAGCCCTAGGTCAACTTGTGGCATGCTCAGCCCAACCATCGTGCTTGATGCTATTAGAGTCGAAGCAATTTTGAAGGGCTTCACCCATGGGACCCTCTAAGCTTGCAAGAGCTCCTTCATGAAAACCCCAACCACGGCCTTGTAGATTGAGGAGTGGATCACAGTGTACAGGTTTATAGTGTTGATATTGGCACCTTCGTTGCCTACTTTGTCGAAGCCCAATAGGGATGCATTCAAGGGGACTTGTTTTTCATCGATTTTTATGGACTTAAACCCTAATGAAGTACTCTATTGAGAGCTCACTTGAATAGCAGTTTGTTACAATGCTCACTGGGTTGATGATTATGAAGTGCAGATGAGAACTTTAAGACATCAATCTCAAGAATCATCATGTAGGGCGCGCCGCCAAAGAAGGCCACTCCATTAAAACTTGAGGATGACCTCTAACAAATGGCAAACTTCCTGTCATAGCCGAAGAATGAAGAGAATTGAGAACGGAGTAAAATGCTGGACCCTTCCTAACCTTGCCATCATCCCCAAGGCCCCACTAGCCAAGCCTTTTAGGAACAATGGGGCCCCACATGTGAAGAGGAATTTGGACATCAAGATGGCTAAGCTTATCTGGGTTCGACCCATTACTGGACCACCATAATAACCTAGCTCAGTTCCCTGTATGTGGTAATGCGGGCCACAATATCGTTTGGGGAAAGGTTGCACGTGTTGTTATACCATTCAGGCAAGGGTTAATTGGAGTAGCCAATGCAAAAACCAAAGTTGGTGAGGGAGCATTGGGTTAAGCGGTAGCAAACTGGGCTGTAGGAGGACGATGAGTAGCCTTTGTTGCAAAGAGGTGTTAGGGAGTACCGGGGTAACAATTCTCCAAGAACTAAATCCAATCTAAGATCAATTTTCCCTCAAAACTAAACCAATCAAAATTGACTTAACCACTGCAACAACCGGCCAATACAACATCACAATAAGTAACTATAACACTTAAAAGATAAGGAGACAAAGCCAAAAATAACACCAAGATTTTTACGTGGAAACCCCAATGTGGGAAAAATAACAGACCACCCAAAAACTTCTACTAATCACTAAAAATAGTAGAATACACAAAGTGTTCTTCTCTAGTCATACACTATAATCGTATTTCCTTACTGCAGAGGTAGATTACCAAATACAGAGCAAGAAAACCATAACTATGATTGGAGAATTCAATGGAGGTTCTCAAGGAACAAAACCAATCAACTTGTAACTGTTAGTCTCATGAACAACATACTTAAATTTGAGCCAATTCCTCAACGTTTGGCCTTCAAATTAAGATCACAAAACTTTGTCCTCTTTCTTTTTCTTCTCCTTTTTCCTTTTAATGCTCCCTTAGTCTCACTCCTTCTCTCTGTTTTTCACTTACCTGCTACACTAGACACACGGGCATTTTTTCTCTTTCTTTTTATTTTGCCTTTTGACTTTTCCTCCTTTTTTTGTTTTTTTTGTTTTGTATGAATGTTAGCTGGGCCCACAAGAGGCGGACCTAGCCAACAAATCTCCACCTCTGCCTCATGTGGGAAGTTCCATCATGCTTGCTTTGTTTCCATAAGAGTCAAGTTTCACCATGTGCCAAGCTTTGGTTATCAAACGAATCCATAGTAATCAACGTAAACTTTTTCAAGTAAAAAGAGATTCTCTTCTAATTTCTCTCGAATCCAATGATACTTCATATCAACATAATAGCATTCATAAATAGCATTCATGCTATCATAATACATAACAAACTTCTCTTGCTTCAAGCCAAACTCTAATTGGAATTTCTGCATCCATAAGAGTTTTTTTACCTCTTTCGGTGATAATGATATACTCTGCTTTAGTTGTAGACAAAACAAATTTTTGTAATATTGATTGTCATGAAACTGTTGGAGAAAACTTCCTTATTGTTTTGAAATTGACAAAACATTTCCATCAGTCTAATCTGAAGACTTGTAGACTCAAATGTCAAAGTCTGAAGACTTCCAAACTCAAGATTTAAAGTCTACCCTCACTGATAGTTTCTAGACCGACGAAGAGAAGACTTATCCAGATGCGAGTTTATCTTTAAGGATTTGGTTCGTATGGTTGAAAAAGATCTTACGGTTGGAGATAACACATCGTGATTGATTATTCTTATTGAAATCAATTCGAATAATTAGATCTATTGAAAGACGAAGTATACTTGGAAGGTTCTACTTATGGAAACCTAGATCCTAATTGAATGGACAAGCATGATTAGTAGGCTATCATCACATTCCTTAAATAACTTAAGATCTCCTTGATTGATTTTATCCAACGGGTAGATTAGAAGAACTCTTTTGGAAAGTGCCAACGATTATAAAGGCATTGAGGAGTATATAAGGACGACGCTCAAGTTATTCGAGTGTGTGCGTGAAAGAAAAATTTCGAAGTCTGAAGCTCCTTGGTCTTTGCTATTTCAATCGCTGAGCTTAAGTTGTATTCAAAAGAAAGATCAAACACTTGTGAGACCTTGAGAAAGTGTAGTAGAGTTTCTATACTGTGGAATCAAGGACGTGATACTATAAAATCTCTTTTGGTTCATAGTGAAATCCAGCCAGTGGGCTGTCAGTGCAGGAGAGTGAACATAGGCTTGGTCTAAGCCAAACCACTATAAACCTTGTGTTTCAATTCTCTTTCCTCGAACTCCTTACTTTAATTCGTGGTTTTATATAACTGTTTATAGCCTTTTACATCTTCAATATATTATCCTTTAAAGACAAGTTAATTTGTTAAGTCTTGCATAAAATTCTTTTAACACCTATCACCCCCCCTTTATGTGTCATTACTAGCCCTATCAGAAACAATTAGCCTTACAAAAGTCATAATGTAACCCGATATGGACTTTTAAGAATCAACATCACCAACATAATTTCCGTCTGAGTAGCTACTCAACTCAAGCTTTCCATTTCCATGACACAAAAAGAATTTGGGAGTGCCTTTCAGATAACTCAAAGTCAATTTAACAACGGTCCAATTCTCTATACCTTAATTTGAGAGAAACCTGTCACAACACTAACTAAATGAATAATATATGGTCTTGTACAATCCATCATATACATCAAACTACTCATAACCAATGCATAAGGATTTTTCATCATTTCTTCATTCTCTTTCTAACTTATAGGACACTATCCACTACTCAACTTGGATTAGCCTACAATTGGAGTACTTACAGGTTTACATGTGTTTATGTTGAATCTTTTCAACACCTTTTCAATGTATTTCTTTTGAGATAACCAAAGTTTCTTGTTCTTTCTATCCAAGTAATTCTCATGTTAAGGATTTGCTTAGCTAGTCCCAAATCTTCCATTGCAAAAGCTTTACTCAATTCATTTTTTAAGCTTTTGATTTTCTTAGTATCATGCCTAACAATCAACATGTCATCCACTTAGAGTAGGAGGATGAGAAAATCACTATCTCAGAATCTTTTCATAAAAACATAAGAATCAAAGTTGGTTTTACCATATCCATGCTCTTCCATTAATAATCCAAACCTCATGTACCACTGTCTTGGTGATTGCTTGAGATCATATAAGCTTTTTCTCAACTTGCATACAAGATGTTCCTTGCCTTTAGTTTTAAAACCCTTCGGTTGCTCCATATATATTAAGTCTCCAAAAAGAAAAGCTTTCTTTATATCAAACTATTCAATTTATAAATTTTTAAGCCGGTGGCCAACCCAAGAACAACTCGAAGAGAAGTCATTTTTACAATTGGTGAAAATCTCTCCAAAGTCAATTCATTTTTTTTTTTTTTTGACGAAAGCCCTTCACAACAAGCCTAACATCATATTGTGATTGCAAACTACTTTCTTTTGTTTTCAACTTATACATTCACTTATTTGTGAGTATTCTTTTACCCTTAGGCAACTTTACCAATTCAAATGTGTGGTTCTTATGTAAGGATTTGGGCTCCTCTTATATGGCTTCATGCCACTTATTCTTTTGATCACATAACATGGTTTTTTTCATAAGTTTCTAGCTTTCCAGCATCAATGAGTAAGAAAAACTCATGCGGCTAATATTTCTGTGAATGTTTACGCTCTCTTTCAAAGCTTCTCACTTGAGATAAGATCGGCTATCAGCTCAATTGGCTCCACTGGCTCAACAGGCTGTTCTTGCTCAACCAATTATTCTTACTTAATTATTTCAATTGTTTCAGCTGAAGAATCAACATTTTGTGAGGATTTACCATTTTCATGATTTCTATGCACTTCTCTCATGTGATATCCATCCAATATGGTAGGAGAATTTAGGTTGAAACTAACATAACGTTGAGCTACATTCTTTGACCTCCCTAGCTTGTCGATGTCTTCAATGAGTTGATGCTAAAAGAAAACCTCATATTAGCTTCTAATAACTTTCTTTGCAACTGGATCCAATAACCTATAGCCAAATTCTTTATATCTATAACCCAAGAAGATACACTACTTAGACTTGTTATTAAGCTTCGACCCTTCATCTCTCGATCATGCACAAATGGTCGGCAATCAAACACTTTTAAGATGATTGTAGAAAACATCTTTCACACTCCAAACACTTTGCGAAACATCCCCTTTAAGTGGAATTGGTGGAGAAAGATTTATCAAGTCCATTGTTGTTCTCATCGCTTCGCCCGAGAATGACTTTGGCAACCTCGCATGAGTACACCAAATCTAATCGTTAATTGCCCGGTTCATTCTCTCTACTACTCTATTTTGATGTGATATTTTTGGAACAATCTTCTCTAGCTCGATACCATAATCCCTACAGTAATGTTCAAATGGGCCTTTACTTTCACAACCGTTGTCAGTTAGAATTCTTCCCAGTTTTTCTTTCCACATTAATATGAAATTGTTTAAAAGCTACAAGCACCTGATCTTTAGATTTTAAAGCGATGGCCTGCACTTTTCCAAAGCATTCATCAATAAATAGAATAGGCACACATAGATGTATAATGGTTTGACTTATAACCAAGCCTACATACATTGTGACATTTGGAATTTCCTACATTAGTCAATAATATTTATGATATAAAGATAGTGAATGTCACGAATGAAATCTCAAGTTGGATTATGAACTTTGTAATGTGCAAAAGAACCAAAATGAATTTTCCATTTCCGTGATTTTTGAAAAGAGATTCCATTAGGAATAAAATTAATGAGCATTTTTACATAGGTTGATTACACAAAGTGACTGTAAAAGACATATCACCCTAGTAATTGCTAATAGAGACTGATATACTCCAAAATACTCATTGAATAATCATCAAGTTATAAAATTCTTGAGTTGAGATTCTCCTAGCATCTAATAAATTTTGTTGAATGCTTTAGTTGGTTCAAAATATTTTTTCAGAATTATTAGTGTTTAGCATCTAATAAATATTGATTTCATTGTTTTTGTACTAAAATGTTTATATCTAGTAAGTTAGAAAAATATATATATTTATTTTTAGTCACATTAAGTTGCTTGTAACTTTTGTATTAAAAACTTTTCTCTCTTTTGCACTTAGTGTTTTTAACCCAAGATCATCATTACTTTTAACCTTGGTCACTTCTTTTTATCGCTTGGTAACTCTTATCAAGTCTTCCAAGTACATTTCTTTCTTTGATCATATAATCCCATCTCAAAACTCTTCAAGTTTTCAACTTTCGTTTTCAATCTCACTTTTTAACCTTTCTAAGTGTAAGTAAAGGTTTGAGACATGTGTTGTTGTAGTCTTAACCTCCGGTGTATAGCTAAATTTACAATGGAATTTTGTGTTACTCTCCTTACAGAGTAGACCACATTAACCAAACCATGTAAATCCAGTGTCAAATTATTTATTTGTCTTATTTATTTTATTGTTCAATCGCCTTCTTCCAGCAACAATTTGTATTGGAATCATGCTTGATTGGTTGAACCAAATTGTTTGTGTTAGAATAAGGAAAGCAAAATCAACATATGAGAAGGAAATATGCAAGTTGAGATTTATATTTACTAGAGAAATCTCACTTACCCCATGTCCAGGAGAAGTTAGATTCTATGAAGCGAGCCAATTGGGATTGGTTGGATAGATGGTCATTGGGCATTATTCGACTAATATTGGATTTGATGAATGCCTTGTCGAACATGTACAATTAGCCTTTTGTCATCAATAAGGTCTACTTTAATGCAAAATCTGTTTTACTTAAGATGTGCAAAAGTGCATCAAGAGTTGAGTATATCAATGAATTCAATATTGTTGCTAGTCAATTAAGCTCGATTGAGATTGACTTTGATGATAAGGTACATGCTTTGATTCTGTCATTATCTAATAGTTGGAATACTGTTGTTACTATAGTTAGTAATTCCTCTTGATTACGAAGCTTGATGTTTGATGAAGTTTGCAATTTAATTTCAAGTTAATACATCCATAAGAGACAATTTGGTGAATAGGTCTACTGGTTTAATAGGTGAAGGTATTTGAAAAACTAGTTTGCGTGTTAGCAAGGATAGTGCAAACTCGAAAAGACATAGCATGCCTAGAAGAGTTGGTGTTGTTTGTTGGAATTGAGGCAACATGGGACATCTAAGAAAGGTTTGCCTTAAGAACGAGAAGGGTAAGGCTATTGGAGTTGATAATTGTGTCTTATCTATCATTGAAGATTCTTTGTTCAACGGATGGACTATGGAATTTGGTCGTTAGTTTCATAATACATTAAACAGACTGGTTTACTGCTTATTAGTGCAAGAATAGTGTCATAGTACAGTTGACGAACAATGCCAACTGTGGTATTGTGGGTGTTTGTAATGTTGGAATCAAAATGGATCTTGGTATCATAAGAACATTGACTAAAGTGAGACGTGCTATGAATTGTAGAAGAATATAATTTCTTTTAGTGCCTTGATTTCAGCCGGATGTAAGTATATTTCAAAATGAGAGGTTTAGAAAGTCATTCAAAATGTCTTGGTGATAACAAGCGGAATTTAGTAACTCGTATGAACTTCCAAGGGAAGCCTGAAAGTTTTGAGGGAAAATCTATCTGTTCTGTACCGCTTTCTGTCATATAATGTCGTGATTTTCTTTAATAGATGCCACTATTTTTTCCCTGGGGGTTGTTTTAAAATGGCACATGGCGATTCCGTCCTAAAGTATAATTACTTCGCAAAAAGAGACAAATGGGGACATGCAAAAAACATCCCAGTCTGGATAATGTGCCATTGCTCTTTTCCCTTTGACTAATAACAGAGGAGATGGAGATGGAGGACCTGGGTGGCAGGAACCATATAAAGGCAATATAGTATGGACCTTTTAGACATTGACAATGTCGCGTGTAATGTTTAGATTTAAATTAGGTGTCCTCAACCATGCCACATTGACATATGATCTCATTGCAAGCATCAAATATCTGCGAAGGTTGATTTACTCTAAATTGCAATAAATCATATCAATTGTCATCAGTACTCATGGAAATTGTCCTTAATCTCCCCGTAACTTCTTACACATCCTTAATGTCTCGATAACTTTTTACACACTCACGTAGATTTATCTCATGTGAAAATGCCGTGTATAAAATACAGACGTTCATTGAAAATATCTATTGCCACCGCAATAGATATTTTCCTTTGCCGTTAGGGAAATTAAAGGCATTTTTCTTTTTTTACTTTACATAACTAATATCTTAGCCGATTCAAGTTGACTGAAAGTCTAATGAATATCCATATCCGGATCAGATTGACACGTCGATTCCTTTCAAAAGAAGATTACATAAAAGGACAAAGACGAGCAAGTTAATCATATTTCTTTAACAAAAGCACTTACCACGCATGCCTTTTATAGTGGCCGCTCTAGACTTTATAGCATCTTTACTCTTAAAATATGAAATATTTTCACTGTTGCATATACATTTTAAGTGGACTTCTAGGTCATTGAATAAGCCCAAGTCAGTCTACGACTGTCAGACTCCTTTTCATCGAGAATAATATTTTCACGGGAGATCGCGAATAGGATTTTTTTTTTTTTTTGGCTCAAATCGCAAATAAGATATTAGTCGTGATTTGAGTCATATTGTGGAGATTTTGTCGTACATGATAGGAAATATGCAAAGGGAGAACTAAAATCGCACCCCAGGCCGAGCTTGAATGACTAGTCATCGATTCAATCAATTGATAGATTAGTGGCCACTAGGGGAAAACAGGTCGTGATATGCAACCATCATGAGAAGGACAGCTCTTTTAAACGAATCTCCGCATATGCTGTCAAGCATATATCAGAGGCAGCATATGCCAGATCTCTCGTCAACCATTAGACACAATTGACTCACTTTATCTCATGGATCAAAATGATTATACAAGTTACAACTTCCAAGTGTAAAAAAAGAAATAATTATATGTATTTCACCCACAAGTCGGGCCAACATATCTGGACCTTTATTGATTAGAGAAAGAGAGTGAAAAAAGGAACCTTCATGGTGGCATACCACTAAGCTTTAGTTGTGAAGTTGAAGTTTGAGCAGGTGGTTTGCCTGAACAGGAGAGAAGAGCTGAACCCAAGCCTTGATGTGGCCAGATCAAACTGCAGCAAGTTGTCCTCCAGTTGATGCCCTCCTATCACTATTGAAGTCATTGGACTCAACCCTCCATCCACAAACCCCAAGCACAACACACCCTCCTTCACTTGCACCATTGAATTAGCCCCAAAAATCCTCCAATACACACTGCTACTTTGCAGCACCAGGTCGATCTGCGGAACGCCCGGCCCGACCCTCGTGCTCCCAATGCTATTCGAGTCAAAGCACGCCCTGAAGGGCTTCACTGGCGCGACCCTCCGTACTTGTGAGAGTTCCTTCACGAAAGCCCCAACCACAGCCTTATAGATCGAGGTCTGCATCACGGTGTACGGGTTCACTGTGCTGATCTTGGTGCCGCCGTTGCCTTCTTTGCCGATGCTCAAGAGGGATGCGTTCAAGGGGACTTGTTTCCCGTTGACTTTTATGGACTTGACCCCAATGAAGTACTCTGTTGAGGGCTCACCCGCAAAGTAAGATGATGCTGTGCTCACCGGGTTGATGATCAATGGAGTGTAGATGAGGGACTTTGAGACATCAATCCCGGGAAGCATCATGTAGGGCCCACCGCCAAAGAAGGCCACTCCACTGGAGGTTGAGGATGAGCTCAAGCAAATGGCAAACTTTCTATCAAAGCTGAAGGAAGCAGAGAATTGAGAGGGGAGTGAAATCCTAGTCCTCCCTAACCCTGCCATCCCCTGAACCCCTCTGGGCAGGCCTTGTAGGAGAAATGTGGCCCCACAGGTGAAGAGGAATTTGGGCACCGAGACGACCGGGCCCGGGATCGACCCGTCGGTGGACCGCACCACCACGACGTCCCGGGCCACCTCGCCGTCCGTGGAGGTACGGGTCACAGTGTTGTCTGGGGAGAGGCCGCACGTGTTGTTGTTGCATCCGGGCAAGGGCCCGGTGAAGCAGCTGATGCAGATCTTGGACCCTGCGAGGGAGCACTGGGTAGAGCGGCACCGAGCAGGGCTGTAGGAGGACGACGAGTAGCCTCGGTTGCAGTCGACCCAGAGGAACTTGCCACCAAGGTCGAGGGTCAGTTTGACAGGGACCAAGGGGGTTCTTTGGTATAGGGTGGTGAGGTACTGGAGAGTTGAGGAGTCCTTGGTGACCGGAAGGACTACTGCCTTGGGCCTGAATGAGGCTTGTGAAGGGATAGGGAATGTGATTGATAGGATAATCGAACAGAGTACAAGAAAGTGGAAAGGAATGGAAGCCATGGATGAGAGTTGGAGAGAGAATGGAAACTGGTGGAAGAGAAGAAGAATGTCGTCAAATAGCAACTTGGTCTGGACTTTTAAAGTGGGCATTTAAAAATTTTGTGCCAGTAGCGTGTCGATTTTGACTGTTCAATATCTGCAGTGGAGTACACCCTCTTGGGGTCTCTCTCTCTCTCTCTCTCTCTCTCCCAATTCATTTATTATTTCTAATGTTATCAAATCATGGAGCTTCTTATGCCCCTTTGACAGTCAAAAGGAGAAAATCATCAATAGATAATGCACGTGAAGTATAAGCAATTTTCATTTAAGTGAATTAACCAAAAAGGCTCCGACCAAAAATAATAATAATAACCAAAAAGGTGGCATACCTGCATAATCACTGCCTTAGAAATGCGCAGTTATTTTCCTGGAAAATGCTTTGGACGATGATTAGAAGAATTTGTCCTATGTACGTGAATTCCAAAAGGTTGGAGATCAATCCAACTTTAGTGTTCTTTGTTTGGAGATCAATCCGAAGTTTCATTTAGGAAAGAAACACGTTGAATTACACTTGAGTTTTTAGATATGTTCCTCCGCAAACCAACCATGAGGATATCTATATTAACCCGTTATCAAAATCAACTATGTTTTGTTTTATTGGTAATCATATGAACTATTTTATCAGGATTTAAGTTGGATTAAACAAACATAGGATTTCTAATAACTTATACAGTGTTAGGTAAGCATCCACATATTCAAGCTGCATTGAGTTTTAACCGTTCGAATGAATTGAATGTCGACGTAATGACTCTCGCCATCGACAAATCCCACTTCAATCTCCTCACTACCCTCCTCGTCATTGCCTATGCCAGATTGAAGGTCGACTGTTCGAAACTCCAAACCCTCAAGGTGCTGCCTAGGCATCACCATCATGCAGAATCTTCAGCAACACCAATCCCTCCTCCATCTTCATGGCTGCCTGCAATCTTCAGATTCTGGGTTCATCTCTTTCATTTATCCTTGTCTTCTCTGTTCCATCTATAAAAGATATATCTTGTTTCTTTCTGCCCACTGTAAACATATTGCGATTTTGTCCTTAAAGTTTCCTCTTTATCATTGAAAGCAGCATTCCAGGGTTGAGGCCGAGCTCCACCTTGGTCATGGTCCAGTTAAGCTCCGATCTAGCCATGGAACTCCTCCGTGAACGGTATATGATGCTCTAGATTTGGTCATGGAGCTACTCCGTGGCCAAGATTGAGTCGAGCTCGTCAGAGCCTCATCGGCGGCGACGAGAGGAGGCTCAGTGGGAGGCTATGGGTGGTAGAGGCAGTGGATCACAGCTAAGGGTGGATAAAGGGAACAAAAAAAAAAGAGAGAGATGAGTGGGAGACATCTTATTTAAATATATTGCACTCTTTAGGTGAGTTTATTTTATCTAAACTATACGTAACAATACTCGGGACATATTTAAGTTGCCCTAATCATAGGATAGGATAAAAGTTATCCCATCTAGTGGTATATTCGACCCATCAAATACAGCTTAAGTTCTTAACCTGAACTTTAGTCCTATCAACCATCAAATTTCTGGGAATAGAGCATATTCAAAGAAGATAATTGGGGATATGCAAAACTTCGGTATCATTCATGCTACGAGATAGAGCAATTTTTCTAATATTGTTCTCCTTCTGTATCTACACTTTCACAGCCAATTGTAATCCTTGTATAATGGCCCATGTTTTTCTACAACTCACATTTCCCCTCTCTCTCCTCTGTATTCTCTCTCCTTGATCTTCCTTTTTCTTCTTCTTCTTCATGCGAATGTCAACTCCTCTCAATCGTCGCCGCACTGCTGCCGGCCTTACTGCGCCGCCCCCGGTAGCCATCAAACCTCTAGCCACCGGTGTGCGAAGAATTAGCGACCTAGTCTCTTCGAATATGGCGTGCGGAACTTTGTTGACTGCATTTCCAAAGGTCCTATCCATCGAAGTGCTCGCATTACATTAACGCCACACCCTACGTGGAGGTAGACTCGGCAATGAGATTGACACTTCGACAGTTCGTCCAGCTCGACAGCAGTTAATAATAAAAATACGCGGAAGAGATGAATATTTCCGCATGTTATTATTTTATTAACTTGGTATTAGAACTTACCACGTATATTGAAATAGATTGCTATTATTATGCTCTCATGTGTTTCATGGCATCATTCGGCTCATCTCTATTTCATCAGTTAATCAAATGGCTGATGCGTTCACTAAGGCCCATCTATTCGTGTGTTTTCAAGATCTTTCCTCCAAATTTCAGTTGACTTCTTTCATGTCACCTTCAATCTAATGAGTAAGGATGTGCAAAAATGGGAATCGCCCGGAACTGATCAAACCAGCCTATTTTGGGTGATTCCCAAAGGTCTAGTCCAATTCCCGATTCCAATAAATTGGAACTAGTGGCGGGTGGTCTGCTTCTTGGTTCCAATGTGGAATCACTCATCTAAACCGTTCAGACGAGACCAATACTTCTATATAGGGAAAAGTGCCAAGAAAGTCCTAAACCTTTTGGTTTTGTGCCAATTTAGCCATAAACCTTTTTTTGGTGCCGATTTAGTCCTAAATCTTTTTATGTTATAATAATTCAGTCATTTTCGGCTAATTTTGACCGGATTTTGCTGACTGGGCATTGGCCGACTGACATGGTCTAATCAACACTGACGTGTACAACTTTTAATAATATTTTAATATTTTCGAATTTTTTTATTTTTTATTTTATTTTTTCTCTTTTTTTTTATTCTTTAATTTTCTTTTTCTTTTTTCTTTTTTCTTCTCATCTTCTTCCTCCAGCCAATCGCCAGAGCTCGGCGACCGGCCAAAGGCGACGACCGGCGAGGTTGACCTCGCCGGCCACCTCGCCAGTGGCCGCGAGGGCGGCCTCACGCAGAGCGGGCAAGGCCGCCCTCGTAGCCTGGGTGGCAAGGCTCGCCCTCGCCGGATTTGGCGAGGGTCGAGCCTCTCCCATGGCCGATGAGGGCGAGCCTCGCCAACTCGGCGTATGTATTATCAAAATGCATTTACTCCAAACTTTTTTTATGTGACACAAAAAACCCTACAAATGTAAGTTTGGGGTTTTTGGTGTCACAAAAGAAAAGTTTGAGGTAAATGCATTACGCAAGTATAAGTTTGAGATTTTTAGTATCACAGAAAATGATTTAAGGTAAATTTATCGTACAAGTAAAAGTTTGAGATTTTTTATGTAACAAAAAAAGTTTAGGGTAGATGTATTACAATTAGTAAATTTTGGTTTTTTTTTAATGGCTTTTCCCTAATGTAAATGATATATTTAGACATTTTATTCATGTCACTCCCTTTTTATAAATTTCAAAAGATTTCCCATGTAGGGGCAAAGCTACGGACATGCCCACTATTTTTTCTAACCTGTATAGATTGTACAAAATCTTTTACTATTTAGGTTTTTTTATTGCAATTATATTGATTAGTATGGAATATCCTTTAGTTCAAATTTATAGCTCTTCTTTAACAATCAATATAAGTTACCTGTCTAATCTTTTGAGACTGGCTCTTATTTATATCCCTTTACACGTTATTCTTCTATTTTAGCTCTATTCAATATACACAATTAAATCTTTGCTGAATTTACTTGTAGATGTTTTCTAATGGTCGCTAGTCACAAGTCAGTGACATTAGACCGAGCAGACCTCATCATTACTAAGAATGCATTTCTTAAGACATGGCTAGATTGCGCGAAGCAACTTTTGACATTCTCAAAAAATTAGGAGTCTTAATAAATCCCTGCTGTTTTCTTGCTGGAATACTCTAATATCTGCCTAATCTACACGACATTCCCTTTTAACATACTTTTGAAGCACTTTTTGTAGTGTAGACACATTCATCTGTGTATGCCCCTGTGCTATGTGTGGAAGACTAGTAGTCATTATCATTCACAAAGGATGTGATAGGAGGAGGAACTCTTCATAACCTCGTCCAACCCTGAAATTTGTAAAACTCTTCCAACAAAACGTAATTTTCGTCTTCCCTTTCCAACGGCTTGTTTCCCGACAATCGCTTCGACGATAGTGGTGTTGCTGTTCATCCATCTCTGGTGTCTCTCTAATGCTTTTATTTTATTTTTTGTAATTACGGAAGCAAGAGAGTTACAAGGAAGGCATAGCGAAAGGTCCTGAACAACCGATAGGCCAGCAGGTGGCGAAGGTGATTCACCGGCGTCCACAAAATCAACCGGCTGTTGAACATGAAGCCCAAAGCAAGCCTCGTCTCTCAAAAGATATAAATTTCATTTGTCGAGGCACACCGGTAGATTTATATCTTTGCACCTTTCTTTGAAGCCTGACTTTTAATCTACAGGTGTTCGGCACTTCTTAGTAATATAAATTTCATAATATATGTTTTGTCGCGCGCATTCACATATGGTCTAATATATAATTTAATGTACGCTTTTGTTGAACACGTGCCACGTCATTATCTCATAGAGCATCTAAATAATAGAAATAACGATTTGTATAAATCAACTATGCAAATTAATTTCACAAAAAAAAAAACTATGCAAATTAATAAAATAAAATAAAAACCAAAAATGTTACATAATACAAAGAGAGATAGGACAAGCACCCTGGAGGTGGGCCCCACGACTATTTACTGAGGCTTAGTGTTAGGGTCCATCTGTATGAAGACGTACTACTATATGCATCATGGCGTACTGCCATCTGCATCACGAGTTGATAGAGGATGAAGTGTAATAATTGCCAAGTGATCGTCATTGTTTAAAAGCAACTTAACTCGATCATTGTTAACTCTCCTATCACTTTAGGTTCCAGGCCACGTCTGTCCTCTTTCCCCTCCTCTGCTTTTTTTTGGGTAAGGAGACCATGCGCTTTTCAAGCTCTAGAAATTAATAATCAAACGTTGACTTATTAATTGTCCTTATTAATGGCCAATCACCTCATTCATTGCATAAAATTTAAAGATAATATAAGTATATGAAGATAATAAATAATAGAAAGTATTTAAATTATAAATACCAATAGCAAAACATACCACTTCATCCATGCTCCTTGTGCGTGTCCATGAGAAAGATTGAGGCTCATTCATATACGTAGGGCAAGGTATGTCCATATATTGTTCTAGAAGTATTATATTAAATTAGAGATTTTATTATTTCAAGAAAAATAAATAATTATTTATATAACTTGAAATATTAGTCAATGGAAAATATTTCAATTATTTGAACATTTTCGTAGACGTTGAAAATATTTTCATTTATAAGTTATCATTTTCACCCCAAATTCTTTTTATGACAAACAAAAAAACTCTAAACTATACTTACTAGATCGCATTTACTCTAAACTTATTATTGTAACATCAAGAATCCTAACTTTATACTTATGTGATATATTTACTCTCAGTTAACAAGTCATCAAATGAATTTTCAATCAAAACGACTTCGTTTTTATTTTACTCAAGCCACGTTGGTGTCACGTCAACCCCATTTGCCTTTTGCCATCTATGAAGCTAGATTTTTAATGATGCTCATTATAAGAATTTTATGAAGGGTAAATATATCACATAGGTATAAATTTAAGAATTTTGGTGTCACGAGAAATGTTTCAGGTAAATATTATAATGGATAAAATTTGGAATTTTTAATGACTTCAAGATGATTGAGCTTTATTCTACTTTATTGTAAAGTACTACGTCTAATTAATTTAATAAAGGTGAAAGAATGGAGTTTTATGATAATGACACTCAACCATTTTAACTTCACTGTATGTAACTTTCCTATCATTGGTAGATATAAACATATATACACATTGTTTTTTCTTACCCTTTACCAAAAAAAAAAAAAAACATATACACATAGTTTTGGTTTCACATATGACACATAATAGCTGAATTTGATTTGTTTGTGTATCTTAAAACTCAAAAATAATTGCCTACTTTTCTGTTAATGTTTGAAATATTATTCGAATACAAAATATATACATAATTTAGTTTCACAAATAGCACACAATAAAATAGAATGAAAGAAGGTGATAATGATGATTAGAGTTCACTAAATTTTCTTAGGACTTGTTTGTTTATGCTTTTTAAAATGCAAAAACTAAATTTTAAAATGTTATTTAACTATTAAAATATTTTTTTAAAAATATGTTTAAATCAATTAGGGTTAATATCTTAAAAAACTATAAATTGATGCATCTTTGATAAATTTACCCTTAATCGGTACACTTGTGATAAATTTACCTTATGTTAATTCCCGTTAAACTTTACTGTCAACTTATTAAGTTGATGACACATAATAGTTGACCGGTGTACTAATTTGAAATTTTACTATCCGTTTATCATAGTTATATAATTATTTTGATTTTTTGTAATATTAATCTAATTTAACGGAGGGTATATTTGTCACAAATATATTAGTTTAGGATTTTTAACAGTCAAATAAATTAATCTAGGGTAAATTTATTATAAATATATTAGTTTATGATTTTTTTTATCTTCATTTAAGTTAACTTTATTATAAATATATCAATTTTGAATTTTTTAGGTATTAATCTAATTAACGTTTGTGAAAATTTAATGGGTTTCAAGCCAAAAAATGTGTAAAAACTTGTTCAAGGCAAAGATTATATATATATGTATTGTGCTGAGGTTTGTGAGAGCGCAAAACTGGAGATTCACGGAATCATTGTCCTTCGATTTGATGTGTCCACTTTTTCCCTTGTTCTCTTTGTTCTTTCCTTGCTTTCTCTTTTTCTAAAGGCAATTATAAAAGGGAAAGATTACTTGTAAGTGATTCTGTTGGTACGTGGCGGTTCTGATTGGACAACGTGTAATAAAATAAATAAGACGAGTAGGGGGGAGTTGGGTCCCCCGAGTATTCACTAGGGCCTAGCTACTCGAGTTCCCGTCTATGAAAGCGTATTGCCATAAGGTTGACACAAGGGGCAGCATAATAATTACCTCATGACCTGGCCATAAAGCAACTTAAGTCAATCAAAGTTAATATTAACCATCACTGTTCTTTTTTTTTTAGTTTTTTGGCGCGACGTCTTTGCTTGAGCACGGTGGGGAGCCATCGCTAGTCAGTGAGGCCTGATATTAAGATCCACGTGTATGAAGTCGTACTGCCATCTATAGCATGAGGCTGACAGGTAGACCCGTTAAACGGGTGGGTCAGGTCGGGTTTGGGTCGGGTCATAAATGGTCGGACCCAAATCGACCCATTTAACCCGTTTATGACCCATTTATTATAATGCAAAATTTTTAACCCATACCCGACCCATTTAACGAAACCTAAAAAAGTTTATATATATTTAAAATGATATTGCTAAAATGGTTTTATACAACACAAATTTAATGGATAATTTTTATAATTTTTATTTTTAAGAATATAATATTTAATTTTCTTTTTCTTTTTTCTTCTTCTTCTTCGGTCAACCGCCGGCCACGACGACAGCCGGCGGTCGGCCACAGGCGAGCCTCAAGCTCGCCCGGCTCGTTGACGCCGGCGAGCTCAAGCTCGCCCGACGCCGGCGAGCTGGAGTCTCGCCAGATCAGCGAGGCTCCAGATCTGGCGAGCTCGAGGCTCGCCAGCGTCGGGCGAGCTCGAGCTCGCCCCTCGCCGGATCTGGCGAAGCTCGAGCCTCGTCGGACGTCGGCGAGGCCTCCACCTCGCCAGATCTGGCGAGCTCGAGGCTCGCCGGCGAGGCTCAAGCCTCGCCGGGCGTCGGCGAGGCCTCCGCCTTGCCAGATCCGGCGAGCTCGAGCTCGCCTGACGCCGTTCGCCGCCGGCGAGGCGAGGCTCGCCTGGCCGGTCGCCAGCCATCGCCGTGCCGGCGACCGGAGGAAGAAGAAAGAAAAAAAAATAAGAAGAAAAAATATAAAATAAAATAAAAAATAATTATAATTTCGGTTTTTATAAAAAAAAATAAAAATTGTAAAGTTAAAGAGAGGAGAGAGATGGTGGGATTTTGAGTGAAAATAAATAGGTTCATTTTTAATGGGTTGATAAATGGGTCATAAATGAGTCAACTCTCTAACCCATTTAAAACCTATATATCTTAGTCTTGACCCATTAAAACCCATTATAGGTGCTTTATGAAAGAAAGCTTGACCCATTAATGACCCATTTAACACCTCTATTGACAGGAGACCAAGCATAATAATTGTCACGTGATAGACATAGCCAAAAAGCAGCTTAACTCGACTCGACATGGTGAACTATTAACCACTGCTTTTTTCTGCCTTTTTTTTCCTTATGTTGCGCACCATGTCTGTCTGTCTGTCTGTCTTCTTCTTCTGCATTTTTTAGAAAGAGAAACCGGGCACTTTTGGAACTCTTGATATTAAATGCCAAATATTAAAATGTTAATTATCACTCATTAATGGCCGATCATTTATTGTACAAAAAACCCTCTTAAAGATGATATGTCTACAATAATAGATAGTTAAGAATATTTAAGTGATAAATACCAATTGCAGAACCTATATATATATATATATATATATATATATATATATTTATTTATTTATAAATTTAGTAAATAAGGCAAGTCAATGTTGATGTAGAAATTAAAAAACATCATTTTAGATGAAATGTGATGGTTGAGTCTTTTCTGCTTTATTTGAAACAATATGTCTAATTAATGTTTAAGGAAAGTTTTGAAATGATAGAGCTCAACCATTAAGCTCCATTCAATCTTACTTACTCATATATGTCTCACAGATGACACACGTTACAATAGAACTGAAGAAGGTAATCATAATCATCAGAGTTAGCTGAGTTTTCTTAGGACGTTTATTTATGCTTTTGAAAATGCAAAAATTAAGTTTTACAATGTTATTCAAACATTTAAGGATTTTGAAAAGTTATGTATAAATTAAGCATTTACAAGTGTTGTGAAAATTTCAAATGTTTTAAGCCAAATACATGCAAAATTCTGTTCAAGATAATATTATATTAATATATTTATTATATAATCTATATCAACACAGCCAATAGATATTTTGTTGAGGTCTGTGAGAATGCAAAGCTCAAAATTCATTACGGCCGGTATTATTGTCCTCTGATTTGATGTGTCTTCTTCTTCTCTTTTACATTTAAAGGAGAAAGATAAGAATGAATATCACAAAAAACACATATTTATGTTAAATTTACGTCAAATAAAAAAATTAAATTAATATATTTATTATAGATTGAATTTCTATTAATTTTAATTAAATATAATTAATATTATGAAAAACCATAAATTAATATATCGAGGATAAAATAATTTAATGATAAAATTTAAGAAAATTAATGAAAGGTAAATTTATTATAAATATATCAAATTAATTTATAATAAATTTATTATAAATAAATTAATTAAGAGTTTTTCGAATAAGAACTCTCGAGATAATGTGTTTGGTAAAGCAAAGCAAAACAAAAATCAGAAAGTAAAAGCATCTTTCACATGGGCTGCGATCACACTTTGGGGTCAAGAGATACTGTTGGTACGTGCCAAAGCTGGATCGGACAACATGCACAGAAGACTAGGACGAGCATGATGGAGTTGGGTCCCATGGCTATTACTAAGGCCTAAGCTAGGGACCATATCAATGAAGCCGTACTGCGATCTACAGCGTGAGTGAGGTTGAGAGAAGACATGGCCAATAAACAACTTCACATTACCATGGTCAATTTTTATTTTTTTTGGTCAAGTACCATGGTCAATTAACAACCATCACTTTGCTCTTTTGGGTTTTTTTTTTTTTTTATTACTTTTTGTGCCACGTTTGTCTACTCTCTCCACCTCTACGGTTTCTTAGAGACAGGCCATGCTCTTTTGAAACTATAGAAATTAGGGGAATGTCTGATAACATTTTATTTTTTATTTTTGTACTCATTTACTCTTTAAAACAGAAAGGGAATTGAAATTTATTTATTTATGTACTTAAGTTAATTTTTCTATTCCTCAAAATAGATTAATAGCCAAGATAAATTTAGAATAGAAATAAGTAATAAAAAAAATCCTTTTTTGTTCCTGATAACAAATAGAGGTACAATGATAATTTAGAGAAAAATGCTTAGTATAATCTAATACTCATCTCTACGCAATTGGTACAAGATCCGGGCAAGACCCACATCTAAGATAGGTCTCCTAACCTGATCAGAGTCACCATTTTTCAAAATAAAATAAAAAATTCATAAATTTAGGAAAAATTTTAGGGTGCATTTGGTAATATTTCTGTTTAAAAATTGTTTATGGGAACAAAAATAGAAAAAAAGTATTTTTGCTTCAGGAAACATTTTTTGAACAAAAAAACGTGTTTGGTAAATCTGTTCTAGAAATATAAAAAGAATAAAAACACGTTTAGTAAATTTGTATAATTTTTTATTTCTTTTAATTTTTTAATATTTTAATTTTAATTTTTTCTATTTTCTTTCTTCTTTTTCCTTTTTTCTTCTTTTGGCCGGTCGCCGGCCTCGGCCATGGCGGGCGACCAACCGACGAGGGCCAGCGGCCTCGCCCAGCCACGGCGAGGCTCACCGGCCCCTGGCAAGGGTCGGCCTCGCCGGGGGTCGGCGACGCTCCGGCGAGGTCGCCGGCCCTCGACGGCGTCGCTGGCCATGGCCGAGGCCGGCGACCGGCCAAAGAAAAAGGAAAGAAAAAAGAAGAAGAAAAGAAGAAGAAAAAAGAGAGAAGAAAATGGAAGAGAGAGAAAAAGTGTTCATAAATTTTGTTCCAGAAACAATAAACAACATTTTTTTTGTTTCTTGTTTCTGTTTCAGATGTGTTTCTGGGAACAAAAAAAATAGATTTGGAACAAAAACGCAAAGAAACGCGTTTTTGTTCCTTTTTTGTTCCCAGGAACAAAAAAAACTATTTTTAAACAGAAAAAAGAAGTGAAAACGAACAGGCCCTTAGTAATAATATTTTGAGTAGTTCCACTAGATTTTGGTATTAATTCTAGTTTATAATTAGTTTGGCATAAAAACAATGTGAAAATCTTTTGATGAAAATTGAATTCACAATTGAATAAGCTCCTAGGGCTTTATCATATGAATTTTTTAATGCCATTTTCTTTTAGGGACAATGCTAAGTCACAACAGCTTGATGACTTGACCGAGAGAAAACGGTCTCCCTTCCTTAAGATGATATTGGAGATATTATTTAATATCATCTGCATTTTTGTTCTAATAGAAACTTAAATGACATTTAACAAGTCTTTTGCATTATCATTTGTAGTGTGTTCATAGCAGTTGAATAAGACAGTGCTACATGAAATTTTCGATGTCATTTGCTTCAAGATTTGTCCATTACGAGTTGTTTTGTCCTGGCCCATATCACCGAGCAATGTTTGTTCATTTTCTTGCAATTAAAAAAGTTAGAAGGTCAAAAAAAAAAGAAAAAGCTTTGGCCATTTGGTTTTCTCGGGGAACTGTTCACGGTTCTCTCTTCTTGGGCGATTGGCTACTGTTCCTTCTACAAGCTGAGCTGCTGATTCTAGACGCGGTGCCTGTTCGTCGGGGCAATTTTTTGGGGGGAAGTGGCGACCCCTGCATCTCTTTCAAACCCCCAGCATCGTCTCCTGGTACGTCCCTCTCTACTCGATTCGCATGGCTGTTTATGGCTAGGGTTCCGCTCGCCTATCTGCTACTGTGGTTCGTAAGTTGAGATGGATCTGGAGTCGGTGAGGGCTCGAAATGAGGAAGAGGACAAGTTCCCATGGTGGGTTTCCCATTTGACTAAGGATCCTTCATTGATGACTGCTATGGGAGGAAAATCGAACTCAGACACTGCTCCGCCTGGTCCGAACGATTCGTGAGTTCCTCGCACAAGTGGTGGGATGCGACCTGTCCAGCGAGGAAGGTCCCGCTCAGCTAAGCCTCATGGCAGGGATACCTCTAAGAATTCATTAGGGAAATCATGGGTTGCGGTGGCAAGAACTGTGGCCAAGAGCTATGATCTGGTGTACACTCCACCGAATATGGTTAACAATAGACTTGTGATTGAGATCACTGATCAAGATCTGGAAGCTGCAGATCCCAAGATGTTCGAATGCTTAATGGGCTACTTCATTGGTCGCCGAATGCCTTTTAAGGTCGTTGAAGAGGCCATGAAGAAAGTGTGGGGGCCGAACCTTGCTGAAGTCATGTCAAATGGCAAAGGTCTATTTATGTTTCGCATTCCTGATAGGGAATTCTGTCGAAGTGTGCTTGAAAGTGGTCGGATGACGGTTGCTAGAATACCACTTGTTCTGCAGCAATGGACCCCTGGTCTGGAGCTGAGAAAGGAGACCCACCATGCGGTTCCTGTGTGGGTTAGACTATCGAATATTCCCTTTTCGTGCTGGTCCGCCCACTTCATCGGGAGAGTTGCAAGTGCGCTTGGCAAACCCCTTTATGTGGATAAGAGAACAGAGTAGGCGAATAGCCTTACCTTTGCTAGGGTCTGCATCGAAATTACTACTGATCAACCTGATTGTAAACTGATTGAGACAACCCATAATGGTACGAAGTGTGAAATAGGAGTGGAGTTTGAGTGGCGACCCACTACCTGTGCTGGATGTGGCATCTTTGGCCACAATTGTGCAATGGCTATTAGGCCTGGTAGACCTGGAACAGAGCGTGCTGATGCTGGTCCTTATTCAAAGGAGTCTGAACCTCACAGCAAGGCCGCAAGTGGGAACAACTCTCAGCAATCCAGACCATCTTCGGTGGCGTTTGAGGATCAAGGGGGAATGACTTCGGATGCGCATTTGGTCCCTCTTCTGGAATCTGCAACTATTGCTAAGACAGTTGATGTAGGACAGACCAGGAGTTCCTCTGGCTCCTCTTGTTCAGCAGGTTGCGGATCCGGAGGAACCTCTTCCATAGCACCAAATTGACCTTGGGATTCAGGTCAAAGGCAAAGAGAAGGAGCAGAAGCCGCAGAATCTGAAAGTTTCGTTGACACCATACTCGGAGGAGGGGCAGCTTTGCATCCTGAAGGATGTTGTGCCTAGCCAAAAGCCTCCTAAAGTCCCTGCTAAATCACTCGTGAAAGTTAGCTCTGGCCTCTTCTCCTAGGCTTCTGACTTGGCACCGGAATCTGTTATGCTGTCTGGGGACCAGGAAGATGATACCAGCAATTCAATTTCATCTAGTGAAGATGGTGGGCACACGCCTAGACCCGCTCCTTTGAGTGGTCTTTCGGAACCTACTGGGGATGGTTCAAGCCAGGATCAGCTTCTTTTGCTGCCTGACCCGCCGGATCTTTCTCCTGCAGTGGACTCGAAAGCGACTAGAGCTAGTCGCAGGAGCACCAAGCGGAGGTAATCCTCTCCTTTTGCTTTCTATGTTTTTTGGATTTTGGAACGTTAGAGGTATTATGAACCCTGTCAGAAGGGCGGAGATTAGAAAGTTTGCTATTGCAAATAAGCTTTGCCTTATTAGGCTTTTTGAAACCAAAGTTCCAAAACCTTTGTTTGGTTCCATTTTTTTCCAATATTTTGAGAGGCTGGAATTGGATTGTGAACTATGATTTTGCTCTGCGCGGTAGAGTTTGGATTGGATGGGATCTAGCTACTGTCAGTTTTGAGTTGATCTCTTCAAATGACCAAGCCATCCATGGGTGTTTGAAGGGGTTATCTTCTAATTTTACTTGCTGCGTTTCTGCCATTTATGGAGAGCACTCCTTTGTGCGTCGGAGGCCTCTTTGGTCTGATCTAATCCATTGTGACGATCTTTTACAAGACTATGCTTGGATAGTAGCGGGAGATTTCAATGCAATCAAGGACCCTTCTGATTGCTTTGGTAGCTCTAACGCCTGGATCCCCTGTTTTGATGAATTCAAGCTATGTCTGGACCAAATGGAACTTGAGGATCTCAGGTACTTTGGCCTTCAGTTCACCCGGTCGACTTCGGCGGGTGTGAATAGGAAGATGCGGAAAATTGATAGAGTTCTTGTCAACTCTAAATGGAGAATGGATTTTTCATACTCGGAGGCGTCGTTTCTCAATCCTAGAATTTCTGATCATACTCCTATGGTTGTCAGGGTTGTGGATCCGCGTCCAAGGAGGAAGCCTTTTAAGTACTTTGATTTCTGGGTTGAGCACTCGGACTTCCATTCTACGGTTTTGCAGGTGTGGGATAGTCAAGTTTGGGGAGTTCCCATGTTTAAGCTAGTTTCAAAGCTAAAATTGTTGAAATCTCGCCTCAAGGCTCTTAATCTGGAGGCTTTCTCGGATATTTCTTTGAGAACTTTTGAAGCAAGGGAAGCCCTGCGTTCTACTCAGCATCTCCTTCAGTTGGATCCTGAAAATATTCCACTAGCTGAACTTGAAAAAGGGTAGCGCCGTGCTTTTATAGACCTTCGTGGTCAAGAGGAATCGTTCTATAAACAAAAATCTAGAATTAGATGGCTGAAGGAAGGAGATCGTAACACAAGATTCTTCCATAATTGTGTTAAAGCTAGACATCTCAACAACCGAATCCTCTCTGTCAAAGACACTGTAGGTACGGTGGTCTCGGATCCTGATTTGGTGCCCCAAGTTTTTCTATATTTCTTTTCGGATCTCCTTGCTCCTCAAGCTGGCTTAGCTAAGCCTGATCTTCAAGAGCTTATTTCTCTTATTCGAAAGCCGCTATCCGATAGCCAGTTACGTTCCCTAGCTTCGCCAGTCTCTGATTTGGAAGTTAAAAAGACCTTGTTCTCGCTTGCAAAGGGAAAAGCCCCCGGTCCAGATGGTTTTACAGCATAATTCTTTAAAAGTAACTGGGATATCGTGGGCTCCTTAGTTACTGAGGCTGTGAAAGATTTCTTCTCCTCAGGTTGTCTTCTTAAAGAAGTTAATGCGACTATCCTAGCTTTAATCCCCAAGGTGCCAAATGCATGTGAAGTGAATGACTTTAGACCGATTGCTTGCTGCAATACTGTCTATAAAATTATCACTAAGATCTTGGCCAATAGAATTGCGCCTGTACTTCAGGATATTGTTAGTCCTTCCCAGAATGCGTTCGTAAAGGGAAGAAGAATAAGGGATAATATCTTATTGGCTCAAGAGTTGTTTGTAGGTTTCCACCTGGACCCATACCTCCCAAGATGTGCGGTTAAAGTGGACTTTCGTAAGGCCTATGACACTGTGGATTTGGATTTCCTAGAGCTTACTTTTACTGCCTTCCGGTTTCCTTTATGGATTATTCGTCGGATTATGTCTTGTGTGCGCACACCCAGGTTCTCTATCTCTATTAATGGGGAGCTTCATGGCTTCTTCCCAGGAGGTAGAGGTCTTAGGCAGGGCGACCCAATGTCACCTTATCTATTTACGTTGATCATGGAAATCTTCTCGGGAATTTTGAACCAAAGGTCTTCGGCTAAAGAGTTTAAATGTTATTGGAGATGTAAGTCTCCCAAGCTTACTCATTTGTTTTTTTTGCAGACGATGTGTTCCTTTTTTGCCAAGTAGATTGGAATTCGGCTGTGATCCTTAAAAGAAGCCTCGATATTTCCTCTTCATGGAGTGGTCTTCTCCCCAACAAAAATAAGAGCGACATTTTTCTTTCGGGAGGCAATCCTGCTTTGTGTAACAGAATCCTCATGGCATTTGGCTTTCAGGAAGGTAAACTCTCGATTCGGTATCTTGGAGTGTCGATCATCTCAAAGAGGTTGAGTAAAGCTGATCGTACTCAGTTAATCGACCGCATTACTGCGAGCGCCCGCTCCTGGTCCCACAAGTTCCTCTCTTTTGCTGGGAGACTTCAACTCATAAGGTCAGTGCTTCACGCTATTCAGTCTTTTTGGGCTGGTGTCTTCACTTTGCCCTCTTCGGTTATCCTAGGGATCGAAAGCATTCTTCGTAGATTTCTTTGGAAAGGCACTTCCTTGGACAAGGGAGGTGCTAAAGTCTCTTGGGTGGATGTTTGTCTGTCTAAGGAGGAAGGGGGGCTGGGTATTCGGTCTATCAAGGATTGTAACAAAGCCTCAATGCTGAAATTTATTTGGATCCTCTTTACGGATAAGGAATCTCTGTGGTGCCGTTGGATCCACTCCAACTTTTTAAAGAAACATAACTTATGGGTTGCCACTCAGCCTTCGGTTTGTGCATGGAGTTGGAAGAAGATCCTTCAACTTTGGGGCTGTTGTAGACAATCCTTCGGTTGGGAGGTCGGAGATGGCCGTTCTATTTCTTTATGGTTCGATAGTTGGTTGCCTTGTGGCCCTCTTCATCTACAAGTTCCTCAATCTTTTTTGTTGGACCCCGAAGTTCCTGCGAAGGCGACGGTGGCATCTTTATATTCTTATGCTGGCAGATCCTGTAAACTACGGCTAGAGAATTGTGGTTTCTCGCTTCCTCCTCTTTCGGTTGACCGCGATCGTTTTGTGTGGCGTCAAGATTCTTCGGGGGCCTTCTCCGTAGCTTTTGCTTGGAATGTCATTAGAGCTTCTAAAGCCAAAGCACCTTGGACTTCTTTAGTGTGGGACAAGGATTTAGCCCCTGGGTTTCAATTCCTTTTGTGGCTTATTACTAAAAACCGCTTGCCAACGCAGTCACTTCTTCTCTCATATGGAAGGATTGATTACTCAGTTTGCACTTTTTGTAATACTCAACCAGACTCGACCGACCATTTGTACTTTGATTGCAATATTTCAAATACCATTGTGTACTTTTGGGCAACTAGGTGCAATTTGCCGTGGAGGAACGGCACTTGGGCGGAAAACCTTGCTTGGGCTATGAAATTCCTTGCTGGTAAGGACTTCTTTCATAGTCTCTCTCGCTATTCCTTTGGGGCTCTTTGCTATTTAATTTGGAAGAAGAGAAATGATATGATCTTTTGAGGGGAATCTCTTGATATTCCCGCTATGAAGAACCGTTTGATAAAGATGGTTAAAGATAAAGCAATTACCTACAATGATGTCCCTGACACTCCAAGGAATCGGCATCTTCAGAGGGGGTGGGATTTTGACCCAATCATCTTCACTTAATCCTTCGGGGTTTCTATCATTTGTTCCTACTCGGTCATCTCCAGCTTAGATGTTTCTGGGCTTTGTTTTCAGCTTTGCGCTTTTTCCACCTCTCGGTTTCCCAGGCATCCTTGGAGGTCTGGTAGCTGAATCTGGTGGCTGAGCTGTGTTTTGTTTTTGCGCTCTTTCTGTTCTTGCCTCTTGAGGCTTTTGCGTGGCTCCCTTCCACTCTTTTGTTCGCATTTAGAGTGTAAATTTTGGTGCCGTTTGGTTACATTTGTCCAAAGCTAATCAATATATTCTTACCTTTACCAAAAAAAAAAGAGTTAGAAGGTCTATAGATTTACTGTAATGTCTAGAGGTTTATGGTGCGTTTGGTAACAGTTCTGTTTAAAAATTGTTTCTGGGAACAGAAATAGAAAAAAAGTATTTCTGCTTCAGGAAACAATTTTTGAACAAAAAAACGCGTTTGGTAAATCTGTTCCAGAAATATAAAAAGAATAGAAACACGTTTGGTAAATTTGTATAATTTTTTTATTTCCTTTAATTTTTTAATATTTTTATTTTATTTTTTATATTTTCTTTCTTATTTATTATTTATTATTTATTTTTTCTTCTTTTGGCCGGCGGCCTTGCCCAGCCACGGCGAGGCCGAGCCTCACCGTAGCTGGGCAAGGCTCAGCCTCACCTTGGCTGGGCGAGCTCGGCCTCGACGGCGTCGCCGGCCATGGCTGAGGTCGGCGACAGGCCAAAGAAAAAAGAAAGAAAAAAGAAGAAGAAAAGAAGAAGAAAAGAGAGAGAAGAAAATGGAAGGGAGAGAAAAAGTGTTCATAAATTTTGTTTTAGAAACAAAAAATAATTTTTTTTTTGTTTCTTGTTTCTGTTCCAGATATGTTTCTGGGAACAAAAAAATAGATTTTGAACAAAAACGCAAACAAACGTGTATTTGTTCCTATGAACAAAAAAACAAAAAAAACTGTTTTTAAACAAAAAAAAAAGAAGTGAAAACAAACAGGCCATTGCTATCAATCTCCTCACATTATAAGTTATAAACTATTAGGAGTCTCTGCTACTATTTCCAGCCATCTATATTTAAGTAATTATTACATTGGATTTTCTAAGTCATTTTAGAATATCTTGATTAGTTAAATCTTTACAAAAATTTAATTTTATCTAAATATGAATTGTTAAGTCTCTATTGATTTTTTAATTAAATGAAAAAAAAATTAAGAATAGAGATTTTTAGGATTTGTACTAAATGCATTTCTGTTTTTTTATTTTAGAAAAAAATTTATGTAATTAACAAACATTTTTATATAAAAAATAAAAAATAGTTTCTTGATACAAATCGTTCAAGGATTGTGATGAGGCAAAGATTGAGAATTCACTATAGGTGGTATTATTGTCCTACGATTTGATGTGTCCTCTTTTGACTTATTTTCTCCTCTCTTTTTTCCATAGGCAATCACAAAGTGGGTAAGAAGATAATGTGTTAGGAGAAGCAAAGCCAAACAAAAAGCATCTTTCAAGTGGGGCCACGACCGCACTTAGGGTTGGGGTAACTGTCGTATGTGGGGAAGCTGGATTGGACAACGTGTACATAGACGGCAGGACAAGTTGGTTGAGTTGGGGTCCACATCTCTGAATTCATAGTGCTATCTACAGCATGAGGTTGACAGAAGATATGACAAAGAGAAACTTAACTCACCATGGTTAACTATTAACCATCACTGTATTCAATTGTTTTGTTTTGTTTAGTTTTTTTTTTTTTCTGACTTCTTCGGTGAGATCATTGACTTTTGAAACTCTAGAAAGTAAATATTAAATGTTGACTTATTATGGCGTGTTTGGCAACTGATCAAATGGTGAAAATTTCTATTATTTTATTTTTAGAAATAGATTTAGAATAGAAATTCATTTGGTAAAATTTGTATTTTTGGGAATAGATTTCTATTTTTTTGTTCCTCGAAGTAAATTTTGAACATAATCAAAAAGTAAGAAAAAAAAAATTCTTTATTCCTAAGAATAATTCCAGAATCAAGCTTACCTATTTTTTTCTCTTTTCTCTTCTTTCTTTGTTCTTCTTCCCTCTCTCTTCTTCTTTAACAGTCGTTGCCACTGCTGCCCTCTGTCGCCACCGCCAGTTGCTGACGATTGGTCCAACGAGCTCATCGAAAACTCACTAGGTCAGGACAAGGTCTGATGAGCTTGTTGGTAGCTGGCCATCGCAAGCCTCGCCTGACTAAGTGAGCCTTGCTGGTGGTTGGGCGAGGCTCGACCAACAAGGCGTGGCCTCGCCAAGGGCCGGCGACGCTCCAACGGGGTTGTCGGCCCTTGTTTGTTAGTGGCCAATCATCAGGCAGGCGATCGGCAACCCTTGAAGAAGAAGAGAAAGAAAAGAAAAAAAGAAAAGAAGAAAAAAGTAATAAAATTATTAAAAAATTAAAAGAAAATAATTTTGAGTATAAATTTTGAGAATGGTATCAAACGCAATTTTATTATAGGAATAGAAATTTTAGACAATTATAAAACGTCTTAAAATGCTTAAAAATTATTTTTGAAAACAGAATAAAAAAGAATCATTTCTGATGAGAACATAATTCCCGAAAATAGAAGTATTACCAAATGCGCCGTTAGTTGTCCTCGTTAATGGCCAAACACTTCATTCGTTGAATAATAAATGTTAAGTGGGAAGGAATTGATTTTTGTAACGATGACACTTAACTATTATCTTTCAATTATCTTTCCTGCATCATAGTTATAGTTTTTAGATATCTTGTTGTTTAAATTTCGACGTGTATTTTAAACTGTAAGTTACAACTTTTAGATTTTCATCATCAATTAAATTCCGATACTGGCTCTTTATGTCACTATGCTTTGTCGTCAATTATATCTTATCAAAGATTCATATACTTTGACGTTAATTAAATTCCGTTCAAGCATATTTATTGGTTTCCTTGTGCTACTGGGATACATCTTGTTCAGAATCACTACAAAACTTGCCTCCTCTTATAAAAGTCAAATAATAACTCTCAACAAAAAGTATTTTATTGCCGATTCCATTTCAGGCAAAACAATATGTTACTAAAATATATGTGCGTGTATATCCAATACACATTGGGATAGAGATTCTTTCCGTCAAATTAAAAAGTTGTATATGTGTAGGCAACATAATGATTTTTAACATTCTAATTCAGACACTGCAACTCTCAGTTCAAAAACTCTCCTTCGCATTGTCATGTGGCATTGTTGCTTTTACTTTACCAACACACTAGAGTTTGATTAAGGCAGTTCACTTTATCTTATTCTGTTCTCTAAATAAATAAGAAATCGTCTTAAAGATCTCCGCCCATAATACGCAACACCAAAAGTTGCACATTATGCAACTTAAAATCCAATATTTAGGCATTTTATGCATCACTCCTTTTTCATAAATTTCAAAAGGATTCCCATGCAGGGGCAAAACCATAGACATACCCCATGGTTTTTCCAGCATATACAATTTGCACAAAATCTTTTACTATATCAGTTTCCTATTGTGATCATATCCATTAGTTTGTAATAGCCTTTAGTTCAAATTTATCACTTTCCTTTATCAATTACTATAAGGCAAGCTATCTCTCATCTTTTAAGTCCGGCTCTTATTTCTATCCCCTAACATATTATTCTTCTAAGTTAGCTCTATTCAATGCACAAACAAATCTTTCGTGAATTTCCTTGTAGATGTTTTCTAACAGTACTTGCAGACCCCTTGCATTTCCTAGTTAGGCACTTGTGTCTAGCCATGGACACCGAGCCAAGGAGACCTCGTCACTACTAAGAATGCATTTCAAAGGTCTAATGGCTGATACAGGCGGCAATTCTTGAGACATGGCTAGAGTGTGCAAAGCATTATTTAACATCCTTGAAATATTAGGAGTCTTAGAAAACCAGGCCTGTTATCTTGTGTGAATACTTTAATATCTGCCTAGAATACTCGAAGTACCCTTTAACAATTTTTGGGAGTATCTTTTGTTGTGTAAACACATTTATCCATATTCCTATGCATACTGTGTATGAAAGACTTGTAGACTGTAGTCATTATATTTCATAGAGCACGTGATAGGAGAAGTAACTCTTCTTGACAACTCTTCTAGAAAGATGTAATTCTTGTTTTCCCTTACCAACTACATATTTCACAACCATTACTTTAATTATGGTGATGTTGCTCTTCATCTACCTCTGGTGTCCCTCTTCTGATGCATTTCTTCTTTTCATATCTTTGGACTCTTGTGTCGTCGTTTTGCATTAAGGAAACAAAGGAGTCCCGAGGAGGTTCAGCCAGTCAGCTAGCAGGTGGCAAAGGCGATTCGCTAGTTCCCACAAAATCAACCGGCTGCTGAAATTGCCATCCAAAACTAACTTCACCTAATCTAAATTGGCTGATGGGTGAGTGTTCTTTTCTCAGGACACACCATCAAATGTATGTCTTTGCACTATTACTTAAAAGCATAATTTTTTGTCCGCAGCTGTTCGGTGCTTTTTAGTCGCACAATTTTTCATAATATATATATAGGTACATACTTTCATATATAATTTTTTTATAACTTGTGTTATGGTAGAAAAATAAAAGGTTGTATATTTCTGCTAAACACATTGCCTCACTTTTCACGTATTATTATCGCGTAGCATCTAAGTAAAAGAAAAAAACATGTATATATCTACTATTCAAATAAATAATAGAAAGAACCAAAAAAATTGCACTATACAAGTATTACAGAAAGTCCTTCGCAAAAATATCTTTTAGGTGGGGCCGAGGCCCAAGATCACAGTTTGGGGTGAAGATTTTGTCGGTGTGAGGTGAATCTAGAGTGGACAATTGTGTACAAAGACAGACAGGATGAGTACAGAGTGGGGCCCACGTTTACGAAGTCTACTGGTACGTGATCAACATAGAAAGCAACTCAACTCTCCACCATGGTCAGTGTTACTGAGAGAGATAAGACGAGTACGGTGGAGTTGGGTCCCACGGCTATTTAATTACGCCTAGTACTAGGGTTCACGTGTATAAAGAGTGAAGACGTACTATTAACTTAACTGGACAGGGTCTAAAAGTAACTTAACTGGACTATGGTTAACTATTAACCATCGCTTTGGGTTCCAATCCTTTGAGTATTTTAGATAGAAAGACCATCTGCTTTCCGAGCTCTAGAAATTAATAATCAAATGTTGACTTATTAATTATCATCATTAATGACCGATCGCCTTGTTCATTGCATAAAAATTAAAGATAATATAAGTGCATGATAATAATAAATAGTAGAAAGTTTTTAAATGATAAATACTAATAACAAAACATCCCATTTCATTGTTGCTCCCCCATGTGTGTACACAAGAAAGATTATGGCTCATTGATATATGTACGGCAAGTTCATGTTCATATATTGTTCTAGAAATATTATATTATATTAAGACCTCATTTATTTCCGAAAAATAAATCATTTGAAATATTTTTCAATGAATAATCTCTTATATTGATTAAAATAATTAATCAATCGAAAATATTCAATTATTGATAACAATAAATTGATAATATTTTTGTTTTTCATTTTTATAAGCAATATAATCAATCATTTTTATCCCGAATTCTTTTTATGATATAAAAAACTCCAAATTATATTCACCATGGCACATTTACTTTAAACTTATTTTTGTGACATCAAAAATCCTAATTTTATACTCATGTGATGCATTTACTCTCCGTCGATATTTTGTCGGATGATTTTCCAATCAAAATGTCATTTTTATTTCACTCAAGTCACGTTGGTACTATGCCAATCTCCTTGGTACTAAAAAAGAACTATTTCTAAAAAGAAACCGTTTCCCGGTCAAAAAAGATTACCATGTGCACCCTTGACTGCACTCTACCTAACTTTCGTATCATTGTTAGATACTATTACATAGTTTTTACCAACAAAAAAAAAAAACATAACTACATGGTTTTTACCAAAAAAAAAACATAACTACATGGTTCTGGTTTCACAAATGACTTACAACAACTGAATTTTCTTAGCACTCATTTGTTTTTTATTTTTTTTAATGACCTGGGAACCACCGTCGGTCGGCAGCCTAGACGTAAATCCGGGGCGGACTAAGCCACCACCATAGATCCAGCCGCGTTCTCGCGAACACGACGCTTTTGGGATTCGAACTCCTCCCTTTCGTGAGGAGGAGGGAGCTCGAAGCCAGCTACGCCGGTAGGTGGTAGTAGCACTCATTTGTTTTTTTTTTGGGTAAAAAGTAGCACTCATTTGTTTGTGTTTCTTAAACTCAAAAAAAAAATTATTTACTTTTCTGTTAAAATTCAAAATATTATTCAAATACAAAATATATACATAATTTGGTTTCATAACTGATGCACAATAAAATAGAATGAAAGAAGGTAATCATGATGATCAGAATTAACTAAATTTTCATAGGATGTGTTTGTATATGCTTTTTAAAATGTAAAAACTAAATTTTAAAATGTTATTTGAATAATAAAAGATTTTGCAAAAAATATGCGTAAATAATTTAACATCCGTGAAAATTTGATAGGTTTCAATCCAAAAAAAGTGTATATATATATATTGCACTGAGGTTCATGAGAGCACAAAACTCGAATCGCACGGTGTTATTGTCCTCCGATATGATGTGTCCACTTTTTCCCTCGTCCTCTTTTTTCCTTACTTTATCCTTTTTCCAAAGACAACCATGAAATGGTAAGATAACATGTTGGTTATTCCATTGGTATGTGGCGATTATGGATTGGACAACGTTTAATAAAAGAGATAGGATGAGGAGGGGGAGTTGGGTCCCACGAGCATTCACTAAGGCCTAACTACTGCTGGGGTTCGCGTTTATGAAGCCGCACTGCCAGTACTGCCATAAGGTTGACAAGAGAGGTAGCATAATAATTATCACGTGACTGACATGGCCAATGTTGGTTATTTCATTAGTGCGTGGCGATTTTGAATTGGACAACATGTAATAAAAGAAATAAGATGAAGAGGGTGGATTTGGGTCCCACGAGCATTCACTAAGGCCTAACTACTATCGAGGTTCACGTTTGTGAAACCATATTGCTTGTACTGCCCTAAAGTTGACAGAAGAGGCAGCATAATAATTATCATGTGACTGACATGGCCATAATGTAACTTAACTCAATCATGATTAATATTAACCATGATAATTGTGACTGACATGGTCATAAAGTAACTTAACTCAATCATGGTTAATATTAACCATTGATGTGTTATGTTGTCTTTATTTTTTTGCGCCATGCCTTTTCTCTTCCTCTATGGTTTTTTTTTTTGTGGTAAATCCTCAGCATTTTTTTTTAGATAGAGAGACAATGCACTTTTGAATATTTAGAAGTTAATAATCGTTGACTTACTAATTGTCCTCATTAGTAGTTTTGCTTTCTTTTGGTTGATTCCAGTACGATTATACAAAAATTGTAGATATCCATAGATAGGCTTCATGAGCCGAAGAAAATATGATCTGAGTAAATTATTTTGGATACTCCAAGACTAAATCATAGCAATCAATCTCATTTTTAGTTTCGATCCTTCCCTCTCATCACATAGCATAATTGTCACACTCCAATTCTCACACAAGAAAATAGGAGTGACGTGACGGTCTTTCAAGAGAAGAATGAAGCCTCAAACCAATCTCGTCACATACCTATATGGGCCCAAAATGGAATATAGCCCAATAATCTAGACATCAAAGCTTTTAAGTTCCCTTATTCTTATAGATACCCATCATTTTTTCTACGATATTTTACAAAGTTAGGTCATCACCTGTTTGAAGCTGGCATTTTCCATGCATCTATGGTGTGAAAATATGTTTCAGGTTCTAATCAGGTCACTTTAAGTTGCTATAATTCAAGTTAAACATAACTTACAACAAGCAGCAATTAGTGTTGTTGATTGAAGAGACAAGTGGTGACGCATCTCATCACTCCTTTGTGATTGTGCAATGACAAAATTCGAAAAGAAGTAACGTGAGACTTGAGAAAGATATTAAACAAATTATCCACACTCTTCAAAGTAGCGACATCCATGGCTTGAACTGAAATAGCCTTTGACGTTGAACCTCTAGGATTTGGCATTGTGTGATTTCGACATTTTGTTTGGAAATTACAGCCTTCTAAATTAGTGGTTGCAAGAAAAAAGAGTAATTTTCACACATAAATACAATCTATTTGAATTACTTTCGAGTTCGATCCTTGTTAGGAAATTGTAGTATCACATGAGGTCTTTGCAACGACATAAAAACCACTAGATTCGACTGTCCGTAGAGTGAGAATTGATTGCACAAATCCAATACCTCTTGTAATTTGGGTTTTTACGAGCATAGTTCCTTTCGGTAGCTTGCCCGGTCCATCCAAAAGTCTTATTGCATAACATAGAGACTATTGTGTTAAACTCATAAACTATGAGAATTGTGAAAATCATGAAACATGGGTTTTAGGATATCCAAAAAAAATTTAGTCCTGGGGTTTTTTAACGACTCTTTTCCTAGGCTAAACGAGATGATTGAGTTTTATTCTACTTTATTGTAAAGTAATATGTTTAATTAATTTAAGAAAGGTGAGAGAATGGACTTTCGTGATAATGTGACTCAGCCATTTAACTGTGCTCTGCCTTTCCTATTATGGATAGATATGTATATACATACATAGTTTTGGTTTCACAAATGACGCATAATAGCTGAATTTTGTTAGCACTCATTTGTTTGTGTTTATTAAAACTCAAAAACAATTGTTTGCTTTTTTGTTAGCACTTAAAATATTATTCATGTACAAAGTATACAAATAATTTGGTTTCACAAATAACATACAATAAAATAAAATGAAGGTAATTATGATGACAAGAGTTAATTGCATTTTCTTAGGACTAGTTTGTTTATGCTTTTTATAATACAAAAAATAAATTTTAAAATGTTATATATATGTTAAAAGATTTTGAAAAAATTATGCATAAACTATAAATCAAGATTTAATGTTGGTTTCAAGCCAAAAAAAAAAGTGTAAAAACTTGTTCCAGACAAGATTATATATATATATATAAAATAACACAGTCCTTTAGATATTTTGCTGAGGTTAGTGAGAGGGCAAAGGTTTAACTTCACCATAGGCCGTATCATCGTCCTACGATTTGATGTGTCTTCTTTTACCATTTTCCTTGTTTCCTTGTTTCTCTTTTTTGTTTTTTTTTTTCAAACGCAACCAGATAAGATAACATGTTGGTGATTCTCTTGTTACGTGGTGACTTTGGATTGGACAACCTGTATTAGGAGATAGATATAACGAGTACGATGGATTGGGTCCCACAGCTATTCACTAAGGTTTAACTAGTGAGGTCCAGGTCTATGAGGCTGTACGACCATCTACAACGTAAGGTTGATAGAAGAGGAAGCATAATAATTGCCTCGTGACTGACAACAAAAAGTAACTTAACTCGACCATGGTTAATTATTAACCATCACTTTGTTCTTTTGTTCTAGGTTTTCTCGCGCGCCATGTCTTTCTTTCTCCTCCTCTGAACGTTAGAGAGAGACCATGCGCTTTGGAAACTTTAGAAATTAATAATCAAATCTAGGAGTTAATAGTCAAATCTTTAACTTGTTAATGGTCCTCATTAATAAATGAGCTTTCTTTTAGTCAATTCCAGTATGGTGATACAAAAACTATAAAGATGAATAGATAGGCTTCAACAACTAAATAACACATAATCTTGGGAATAAGTTTTGGATATTGCAAGACTAAATCTTGACCATTAATCTCATTCTTCGTGTTGGCTCCACACAAGAATAAGAGAGTGACATGGGCATCTTTCAAGAGAAGGATGAAGCCTCAAACCAATTTCACTACACCATAAACATACACATATGGGCCTGTCGCGACCAAAATTTTTCGGGTGTGAACCACCTAAGGTTTGGCTAATGGATTGTTAAGCCTAAACTTAACTCGGGCTCTCCCAAGCCCATACCAATTCGTGACTTAGGTTCAAATTCTTAACATGCAAATGGATTTTATTTAGGAGTCGCCACTAATCTATTTTTGGTGGGTCGATTAGAAACCCAAGTAAAGTAACGGGAGATTTACTTTACTCCTACGAACCAGAGATTATGAATTCGGGGACTTGGTTACGCTAGACTTTTCTAACGCCCTTTCGGTACCTTTCTCTTTTATTTCAAAGAAAATGTTTTGCAGGCAGCTTGGATTGATTTTAAATCTAATTCTCTAACATGCGAGGCGATCATGCGGGTGCGCAATCCATCAATTTAACACCCAAGAAAGCAAATAGAAAAATGCATGACTTACCTTGTAGCAACGAAAGCATCTGCAATGTTAATTCAAAATCCACATCAACAACCCTGGATATGGTTTCTAATTAACACGCAATTTCTTTTTCTTTTTCTTTTTGTTTTCACTTAATTAATGAAAATCATGCAATATGCAATGCAATATTAACTAAATGACCTAACTCTAATGACATGTAACTTCTAATTAAATGGGCCTAGCAAAAATACTAAATGACATGCATTTCAGTGAATCTAGCCCTAATGACATGCATATGACGTACAAAATATGCCATAATTCTACATGATATATGCATGATGATTTTTTGTTGTTTTTTTTTATTAATTTTCGAAATTAATAATTGCCAAATAATTAAACTAAACTAGCAACCTAAATTGATTGATTTGATTTTTTTTTTAAATTCGAAATAAAATTCCTATTTTAAATATGTAAACCCTAAAACATGTAATACTATAACCTAAACACATTTCAAGATAAACAAAGCGATCATGACAAACTAAACCAAGGATATCACACATCATTCAGATCAAGGGATAATATTTCGCTGATAAAATCGATAAATTGATCTTAAGCCTTAAAGATCAAAATATCAATTTTATTCCCGCTTAATTAATTATTTCATCTAAGGCCTTATAGATGAAATAAAAAATCCTGGTGCGGTTGCGAATCGGGTGAAATAAATCTTAAATGAGAATGTCTATCACTCGAAAATATTTAATTAGATATCAACAGCATCAAATAGACAATGAGATACTCAAATCAACTTGGGATGAGAATTTCACCTAACCCGAAGGATATGATTTCCAAATTCAAATAGGGCAGCGAATCACAATCGATGATTCGGACAGCAATGACCGGCGATTCAGGGTGATATGCGACTGAGAAAGGACTTCTTCGCGGTGATGTCTCACCAGAAAGACCTGCAATAATAGAAATCGAAACAAAAGCAATAATGCTTGTATTCTTCGTGGCGCCGAGGGAGATTAAAGAGAATTTCTGCTGAGTTGCATGTTATATCCTTTTCTCCAGGTGTCCATCTTTTCCTTGACCATGCACTGAGAAGTGGGCGTGCTTGAGTGCTTGCCCGGTTGTCCAGGTGCTCCGCTTCAGTTTCACTTTGACCCAAGGAAAAAATCTGCTCCCTTCGGTCTCTTCACTAATTCCCAAGCTTTGACTTACTGAACCCCCATGATCACGTTCTTTACTTGGCTTCGTATTGCATATCGATGCCCCAAAACTTGCTTTCTCAATTGAAGGACTAACGGCACACCAAGAATGGTGGTGGTGGCGTTTCGGGATGCAACGGTTGGACGTTGTCTGAAAGCTGGGACGTCGGTTCTAGTTGCTCGAAGTGGACTCGGGGACAGCAAGTCGTAGCAAGTTCGGAGCAAGCACACGTAGTGATGCTGCGGATCGAACGAGGAAACCACACGTCGTTGCCTCAACACGCGATGCAAAGACGTCGCTAGAAAATTTAGCACTCGCTTAATTTAAGCCCAGGAGGTCCGTTGACGGGAACCGTTTCGGCGACAAGCCGGGCCGTTCTTCTCTTTGCGGGTGACCTTCGTGTCTGCGAGATGAGCATCCAAAATCTCTTTCTTCAGGATTTTGTCACCTATCCAGGGCTGGCCGGCCACCGCTCTCTTTCTCACGCTTTCTTTGGTCGCTCCTCTCTGCGGTGTCCCAAGTGTGGACTTGTGCATGAATTCTCGCAGAGTAAAAAAGAATGGCAGTGAGATGTTGATGTAGATTAGGCGTGAAAGCCCACGGTGATCGAGAAATTGAACCTAGCAAGTGAAAACACGAAAATAAAAGAGTTAAAAGATTTAAATAGCGAAACGGAATTTCACGTGATCAAACTAAAAAAATGCTTGACTTAGCTTTATGCTTGTCGTCAATATCCACAAAGCGAGATGAACACGGCACGTCGAGAGGACTGCCAACGCCATAGTCCAATTCGGCGAATTCTCGGGATAGTGGACATGAGATGTTTGAGGGTGTGTCTCCTCCCTCCTCCTTTTTTCATGACTCGACATGTCTCTTTTTATAGCATAAGACTTCCACTTAACATTGGAAAGTCAGAATCAGTGCTCCTTTGATCGTGGGGATTGCCAAATCTTAACCTTGATTTGTCACCGTAAATCTCTCAAGTATGCGTCCCTCATCTTCTTTCGCAATCTTTTCCTTTTCTGATTCACTTATATTGCCGTGAACGTGTCCAGATTCATTCACTTGTGCATGAACGCCCAATATTGGAGTGAGTGTCCATTCTTTCCATATTGTCAAAATCTTGCCCTTTGTTCGCCTGATTTTTCAATTCTTTCTACATTTATTAAAATCTGAATACTCATCAGAATTTCAAACTTCCATGCATAATCAATCAAATCAATTTTTCCCTTTTTTATTTTTTCTTTTCAAAATGCAATTTTATTTTTCCAAAATTAGGTGTCAACAGCTGCCCCTCTTTGAAGGTGAGCTCGTAGAGGTTGCCTTCAAAGACAAGTTGAGACCTAAATGTTAATCATGCACATGTACTAAGTGACTTTTTTTTTTTTTTTGAAAGATGAGTCCCAGTTTGAAATGAAATTTATATGATGCATGGAAATGCTAATGCAAATGATAAAGGAACTTACTTGGAATTACTTACCTTCGAGGATGGTAGAGTAACTCAAGATAGATTGGTGTTACACATCCAGGACCCGTACCATTCTACGGTTGCCCAGAATAGTAACATGACTTCACAAAGAGACTGCTTTCCCAGGACCCGTACCATTCTACGGTCGCCTGATAAAGCAATAAATGTAGTCTAGGACCCGTACCATTCTACGGTCGCCTGATAAAGCAATAAATGTAGTCTAGGACCCGTACCATTCTACGGTCGCCTAGACTGAGGTTTTGCTTGGCTAGGACCCGAACCATTCTTCGGTCGCCCAACCTTGCGACATAAATCATCTGATCAGGACCCGAACCATTCTTCGGTCGCCTTAATCAGATTGAATCTGGAGGAAAAATCTTTGGGGGACAACTCAATTGAGTGTCGGTATGCTTAAAAGGGAATACCCGTGCAATGACAAATATTCAAGGTGTAGATAGAGATATACTTACCTGGTAACGTCTCCGATCTTCGGGTATACGTCTCCTGCAAAACATGGTTGTAGGAGAAGCAACATGCATTTGTAATCATAAATATGCATCATTATAATGGAGGTTCATGATGATTTCCATTAATCTTGCACCACCTAATTTCCATTCTGAACACATGAGTGTCATGAATGTGTCAAATAAGGGATCCTTTGGTCTGAAAGGACTTTTTCTCTCATCCTCATTAAAATGGCAATTTCATCCTGACCTTTGATGCAGGATTTTGTCAATCACTCTATCTCACCATCGTCATGTCAAACAAGGGTCTGAGCAATCTCGCGAGTGGTACGATCTCACCAATCTGAGAGGTCTTTAAAAGGGACCGTAATGTGGGCTTAGTTAATGGCTTAACAAAGGGGACTCTTTTGAGTCGAGGTTATTTGAAAAAATGAGTGATATTCTGTAATCATCCCTGGGTTTACAAGTCAAGAACCCTGCAAAATGAGAAAGAAATAATCTTGCTCGCACTTCTTCGAGCGATGCTTAAAACATGTGAACCCCTTAGTTAATTCAAATGCCATAATCAGAAGAGACTTTGCAAGGGACATAACATAGGCTTGGTTCATGGGTTAAAAAATGAAAGGATCATTAGGCTCAAAAAGTGTTTAGGGGGGGTTAAAGTTGGTGATCATCTTAACCTTTCCACCACTTTCCTTCTCCACTGTCGAAGATTTTTTTATCACAACTCCATTGATTGCAACATCTTAACATTTGAGTTTTTTTTTTTTTGGTACCATCTTGTTGGGGATACGACTCACTTCATCAAGTGTTTGATTTTTTTTCTTTGGGTATTGGCCTTGCTTTTACCAGGCACACTGCTTTTCATGCCCCATTTTTGCACTTTTTTTTTGGACAAAGTCTCCATTTTTATTAGCATTGTAAATCATGCTATTTGAGTGGTTTGATTTTTCTTTCCTTGCCCCCGTGTGGGAGATGATCACCAATTGGGTTTAAAGAAATAAAAATTTCAGGCTCAAGTGGGCTATGCAAAGGGTATAAGTATGTAGGATAGAGAAAGAAATGCTCTTCGTCATCCTAAGGCACTTAAGTTAACCCATGAATTCAATGCAATAGCATGACTTAAAGATTGATGCAAGTGAGAGCAAGAAAATTTCAACTCATTTTTCTCACCTCATGATGCCACTTTATCTCTCATTTGCCCCAATGTCGGGTGATTCTTGACAGGGGTAATTCGAAAAGAACATCCATAAGTGTATGGGCTCAAAAGGGTTAAGCAATGGATCACCTGTAGTGTTTGGGATAGAGAAACGAATGCCTCTCATCACCTTGGTTGTCGTACCCTTTGCGAGATAGCCCTCTTCCTTGCGGGCATGGAATTTTTCACACAACTCACTGGGGGTTAGTGTATGAAATAGTGTATGGAACAAGGCTTACCTTTCATTATTCCAAAGTATCCCACTTTGACACATTCAATTTATCTCACGCAATTCATCAGGGAAAACATGCAATAATTGCAACCAATTTGAACAGTTCAATTCATTGAGGCAATTTATTCATCATAGAAATGCTTGCAGTTTGAAACATGACATGGCAAATTCTATCATGGATAATTCTTCTTGATAGCATTAGAGTTAATAGGATTAGAAAACTCACGACCATCCATTTCCGCCAGAATCAAGACACCTCCGGGGAGCACTTTCTTCACCACATATGGGTCACTGTAATTTGGTGCGAACTTGCGCTCAGGATTTTTGGGGAGATTTGCCCCAATCTTCATTTCCTTGGCTTCTTTAGTGTCACTTAAATTAATAGTGACGATCTGCTCGGATGTAAAAGCCTTAACTCATTCATGTTGTTCCCAGCTATATTGCACTTCAATAGAGTCTTTGATCGAGTCTTCAAGATCATCATCATTAGCACTTGTTGCAGTGGATTGGACCATTTCCACATCTTTGCATGCTATAGGATTGTTCCTGAAACATGAGGTAGATAAATTAGAAAGACAAACAGAGTAATCAGCATCTTTGCTTTTTGTTTTTTCTTTTAATCTTTGGCAAAAACATTTTTTTGGAACATTTTGACATGAGGAAGCATGATGAAGCCCAGGCCTCAGAATTTCTCCATGGATGATATTTTCTTTTGATTGTTGGCTGGATATCATCACCGGGCTGGTTTGGTATACCTCATCATGCCCTCAAAATAAAACTTGCAATTTTATTGATATTCATCAATCAATTACATTTATTAAATGGAAATGCGATTTTCAAGCCCTAAAAAGAAAGCGAAGAAAAAGAAATAAAAAACAAGCCCTAGAAAGTGATAAAAATTCCCGCGCAGGGGAATGTGGGAAAGCAGTAAACGAGTTACTCTTGTGGGCTAGAGCCCATCTTCTCCGGAGGTCCTTCATCAATGGTCCCTATGAAGACGTCATCGAAGAGACTAGTGATCCCTTCCAATGCATCATCGGGGTTCTCTGTTTCTGAGGGTGTTGGATCATCCATGCCACCCCATCCATCTGGGACAATGCTGCGGCGATCAATGTAGAAACTAGGAGGAGCTGTATACTTCACCAAATAGTCGAATTTTCCGCTTGGCTGCCCTAGGGTGTCTATTATTTCTGCTTCATCCTGCATCATTACCGGGGGGCTAAGGAATGTCTCACGAATGTTCGGGGGTGATGGGTTTTGCCTTCCTCGCTCATGGTTAGGTGACGGGTTCCGCCTTTCATGTCTTCGTCCTCCAGAACTTTCCCCACCTCTTCCATGGTACCCTAATCTAGCAACACGAGACCTTTGAGGGGCTTCATTGGGACTTCGAATGCCCTGACCATTTCTTTCAAGGCCACTACCAGGAACAAAACCATTCCCAATCGTCATCCTTCCCATCATAAGGGCAACATTTGAAACTTCAGGAGTGGGTGGTGAGTCTCGAGGTGCATGTATGGTGGACACCAACTCCAATGAGTGGTAACTCGATTCGACTTCAACGTCTGGATCCAGAATAGCATTGACCATACCCTCATGCTCTGGTAGTGGATTCTTCTGGACATTCGGCCGAGCAGTTTGAAATGAGAAGGCCTTCGTGTCCAAGAGGTCTTGGATCTTATGCTTGAGAGTGAAACATTCATCAGTTGAATGCCCCAATTCGCCGCTATGGTAATCACACTTCTTCATCGGGTCGTAGCCTCGGATGCTTTCACGATTAGGACGCTTCGGCTCATTAGTAAGCAAACCTTTCTTTCTTAGGATTGCCAACACTTGGGATGGAGATCCAGGGAGAGGGGTGAACTGTCTTCTTGCTTGGGCAGCTTGTTGCCTTTGATTCATCTGGATAGTTGGGGCACGATTGGTACTTTCTTGGCTATAAGCCATATTCACATCTTCAGCAGGCTCTTTATCCTTCTTGGCAAAGAATCTTCTACTCGATGGCTCAGTAAACCAGCCTTCCCTTATCCCCATCTCGATTTGTTCCCCCACAGGAATAAGCTGATTGAAGTTTTCAACGTACGTGCTGGCCATCCGTATACGAAACTCGGATGGGAGAGTTTTGATAAACAACTTCATCAACTCCTTGTCAGTAGGCTCGGGAGTAATTTGAGCTGCCAAGTTTCTCCATCTCACAGCATATTCTTTAAATGACTCGCTCCTTTTCTTTTCCATCCGCTCCAGGTCTTCTCGAGAAGGCGCGATGTCCATGTTGAACTTATACTGTTTGAGGAACGCATCCGCCACTTCGTTCCAGGTTTCGAGGAGGTTTACGTCCTTCATCACGTACCAGTTTAGTGCGGGCCCGGTCAAACTTGCGTGAAACGATTGGATCATAAGGGGCTCATTTTTGACGTGTTGGGCCATGCGCACGTGGTACATCTGCAAATGAGATTTTGGACAAGATGTCCCGTCATACTTCTCGAACTCCGGCATTTTGAATTTGCTCGGCATTTTAACCTTCTCATAGACCGAGAGGTCAAACGGGAGTGAGCTTTGAGACTCCTGCAGCTGTTTTACTTTCTCTTCCAGCTTTGCAACGCGTTCATCTTGATTTGTCTTGGGAACCATGTCATCTTCCAGCTCCGGCATGTCATCCTCACCTATTGGGGCCTTGTTTGCCGGCTTCGGGACGACTATCTCAGGGAGAGCAGGTGCAGGAGCCAGATTCACTTGGAGGGATTGAAGTTGAGCTGTTATAAGCTCCATAGAGGCAGCTAACTGTTGGAGTTGGCCTTCCACGGAGGACATGCGATCGCGCATCTCGCTTTGGTCGGCCATTCTTGCTCTTAATCGCGTGATAATAGGCGAGCGTGGAGAATCCGTTATCACCTAATTTAAATGGATGAAAATGCATAAGTATGAGGTGCAAATAGCGAATCAATCCATGACAATGATCTATCAATTTTTTTTCTCTCTCTCTTTTTTATTTTTATTTTATTTTATTTTTTTTTTATGAAAAGTTCTTACAAGAAGAGAATTTCCTAAAGAGAGCTAGAAAAGTGGATACCTTAGCAAGATCAAATTTTCTAGACATGAATTGAAAAAAGCTTTTTTTTTAATTTTCCAAATGATTTATTTCATGGCAATTTCCTCATTTCATCTCTAATTGACAAAGAAGTTAAATTAATGATTAACCTAAATTGTCATGAATCGACCAAAAACATTACAAAATAAATTGCATGGTATAAGGATAGAAGACTTACTTCACCAAGGTAAAACGACGGCAATCACATAGACAAGCACATGAAGTGTGAGGTTCGATTTCTAATCTAGGAAGGCTAAACAAGGTGGAGTTAAAAGGGTGGGATAACTTAGTTGCAGCCTCGCATACTAAGTCAAGTCCTCATCACTCCGGCTCAGTCAAGAATGATACCCCAATGCGACGCAGCCTCGCGGGCAGAGGTAAACATTCTTAACACCAAGAAAAACTTTCGGGATTGAGTTGGGCAACCTCTACTACGCGGCCTCGCGGTCGAAGTCGTATCCAACTCAATACCATCCTAAATATCCTAGTGCGGCGCAGGTCCGGCGGCAGGTTGTGTGTGCAAAAGTGTAGTGAAAAATGCAAAGCATGCACTACAGTTTTATATCAAGCAGCACTTCAATATCTTGAATTTAAAACATTCATCCCTAACTCCAAACTGCAAGACAAGGGTTAGCAAAGACTACTCCCCTTATATCTCCTCATCTGCAAAAACATTTAACACCTTAAATGTTAGGGACGTACCTGGGATCCTCGCTGCCAAACAAAAATCATTTTTCAAAAAGAAGAAAATTGGCCTAAGTCCACTAAGTGTTTTAACACAAGTCCCCAGCGGAGTCGCCAAGCTGTCGCGACAAAAATTTTTCGGGTGTGAACCAGCTAAGGTTTGGCTAATGGATTGTTAAGCCTAAACTTAACTCGGGCTCTCCCAAGCCCATACCAATTCGTGACTTAGGTTCAAATTCTTAACATGCAAATGGATTTTATTTAGGAGTCGCCACTAATCTATTTTTGGTGGGTCGATTAGAAACCCAAGTAAAGTAACGGGAGATTTACTTTACTCCTACGAACCAGAGATTATGAATTCGGGGACTTGGTTACGCTAGACTTTTCTAACGCCCTTTCGGTACCTTTCTCTTTTATTTCAAAGAAAATGTTTTGCAGGCAGCTTGGATTGATTTTAAATCTAATTCTCTAACATGCGAGGCGATCATGCGGGTGCGCAATCCATCAATTTAACACCCAAGAAAGCAAATAGAAAAATGCATGACTTACCTTGTAGCAACGAAAGCATCTGCAATGTTAATTCAAAATCCACATCAACAACCCTGGATATGGTTTCTAATTAACACGCAATTTCTTTTTCTTTTTTTTTTGTTTTCACTTAATTAATGAAAATCATGCAATATGCAATGCAATATTAACTAAATGACCTAACTCTAATGACATGTAACTTCTAATTAAATGGGCCTAGCAAAAATACTAAATGACATGCATTTCAGTGAATCTAGCCCTAATGACATGCATATGACGTACAAAATATGCCATAATTCTACATGATATATGCATGATGATTTTTTGTTGTTTTTTTTATTAATTTTCGAAATTAATAATTGCCAAATAATTAAACTAAACTAGCAACCTAAATTGATTGATTTGATTTTTTTTTTAAATTCGAAATAAAATTCCTATTTTAAATATGTAAACCCTAAAACATGTAATATTATAACCTAAACACATTTCAAGATAAACAAAGCGATCATGACAAACTAAACCAAGGATATCACACATCATTCAGATCAAGGGATAATATTTCGCTGATAAAATCGATAAATTGATCTTAAGCCTTAAAGATCAAAATATCAATTTTATTCCCGCTTAATTAATTATTTCATCTAAGGCCTTATAGATGAAATAAAAAATCCTGGTGCGGTTGCGAATCGGGTGAAATAAATCTTAAATGAGAATGTCTATCACTCGAAAATATTTAATTAGATATCAACAGCATCAAATAGACAATGAGATACTCAAATCAACTTGGGATGAGAATTTCACCTAACCCGAAGGATATGATTTCCAAATTCAAATAGGGCAGCGAATCACAATCGATGATTCGGACAGCAATGACCGGCGATTCAGGGTGATATGCGACTGAGAAAGGACTTCTTCGCGGTGATGTCTCACCAGAAAGACCTGCAATAATAGAAATCGAAACAAAAGCAATAATGCTTGTATTCTTCGTGGCGCCGAGGGAGATTAAAGAGAATTTCTGCTGAGTTGCATGTTATATCCTTTTCTCCAGGTGTCCATCTTTTCCTTGACCATGCACTGAGAAGTGGGCGTGCTTGAGTGCTTGCCCGGTTGTCCAGGTGCTCCGCTTCAGTTTCACTTTGACCCAAGGAAAAAATCTGCTCCCTTCGGTCTCTTCACTAATTCCCAAGCTTTGACTTACTGAACCCCCATGATCACGTTCTTTACTTGGCTTCGTATTGCATATCGATGCCCCAAAACTTGCTTTCTCAATTGAAGGACTAACGGCACACCAAGAATGGTGGTGGTGGCGTTTCGGGATGCAACGGTTGGACGTTGTCTGAAAGCTGGGACGTCGGTTCTAGTTGCTCGAAGTGGACTCGGGGACAGCAAGTCGTAGCAAGTTCGGAGCAAGCACACGTAGTGATGCTGCGGATCGAACGAGGAAACCACACGTCGTTGCCTCAACACGCGATGCAAAGACGTCGCTAGAAAATTTAGCACTCGCTTAATTTAAGCCCAGGAGGTCCGTTGACGGGAACCGTTTCGGCGACAAGCCGGGCCGTTCTTCTCTTTGCGGGTGACCTTCGTGTCTGCGAGATGAGCATCCAAAATCTCTTTCTTCAGGATTTTGTCACCTATCCAGGGCTGGCCGGCCACCGCTCTCTTTCTCACGCTTTCTTTGGTCGCTCCTCTCTGCGGTGTCCCAAGTGTGGACTTGTGCATGAATTCTCGCAGAGTAAAAAAGAATGGCAGTGAGATGTTGATGTAGATTAGGCGTGAAAGCCCACGGTGACGAGAAATTGAACCTAGCAAGTGAAAACACGAAAATAAAAGAGTTAAAAGATTTAAATAGCGAAACGGAATTTCACGTGATCAAACTAAAAAAATGCTTGACTTAGCTTTATGCTTGTCGTCAATATCCACAAAGCGAGATGAACACGGCACGTCGAGAGGACTGCCAACGCCATAGTCCAATTCGGCGAATTCTCGGGATAGTGGACATGAGATGTTTGAGGGTGTGTCTCCTCCCTCCTCCTTTTTTCATGACTCGACATGTCTCTTTTTATAGCATAAGACTTCCACTTAACATTGGAAAGTCAGAATCAGTGCTCCTTTGATCGTGGGGATTGCCAAATCTTAACCTTGATTTGTCACCGTAAATCTCTCAAGTATGCATCCCTCATCTTCTTTCGCAATCTTTTCCTTTTCTGATTCACTTATATTGCCGTGAACGTGTCCAGATTCATTCACTTGTGCATGAACGCCCAATATTGGAGTGAGTGTCCATTCTTTCCATATTGTCAAAATCTTGCCCTTTGTTCGCCTGATTTTTCAATTCTTTCTACATTTATTAAAATCTGAATACTCATCAGAATTTCAAACTTCCATGCATAATCAATCAAATCAATTTTTCCCTTTTTTTATTTTTTCTTTTCAAAATGCAATTTTATTTTTCCAAAATTAGGTGTCAACAGCAGATAATAGAACATGTAAAGGATATTGTCAAAGTCTGAAGACTGCCAAACTCAAGACTCAAAGTCTGAAGACTGCCAGACTCAAGACTCAGATTGTAAAGTCTATTGCTCTCAGACTTTACATCCAGATTCGACAGAACGTAACTCAAGCCCAATCATATAACGGCTAGTGATCTGGTTTGGATTCCACATCAAGATTGATTTGATTGATTCAATCTAATTGATTGACAATTGGATGTTGAAGACAATATCTTTCTATACGAAGAAGCTTTACTTATGGAAACCAAGATTTCGTTTGTATGGGCGATCGGAATCAATTTGGGATTCTACCTTTGTCACTCAACGGCTACCAAATCTTCTAGATACAGAGCTGTCCAATGGGTATATTGGAAGACGATTCTCCGGGATACTGTCCAACAGGTAGTTTGGAAGTGGAGGAGTATTTAAGGAGATCATGGACCGATGAGCAAGTAAGAGACGGAGCGTAGAATTTATAATTCCAAAGTCTGAGCGACTTTCGATCATATACTTGTCTCTTGAGAGCTTAAACGTTTGAAATCGTGAGAGAAATACCAAAAGAGTGACTTAGTGAGATAGTGTGATCTACTACTAAGTGTTTGCACTCGAAGTTGTAATCTCTTGTTGATTGCATAGTGGAATCCAGCCAAGAAGGCTGTTAGCGTGGGAGAGTGGACGTAGGCTTGGAATAAGCCGAACCACTATAAATCTTGTGTTCTTATTCTCTTCCCTAACTCCTTTATTTTGTTCATACTAGCACTCTCAATTGGTATCAGAGCCAAGTGCTCGGTTTATAAAAGTGTTTTTACTTTTGAGCTAAAGATTCTCTATGGCTAGTATGTTGGCACCAGGACTTATGGAAGGGCAAAGCAACACAAGGCCACCATATTTTGATGGAAAGGAATACGACGTATGGAAGAACAAAATGAAAGCATTCCTAAGATCCAGAGATCTCTTACAATGGGATGTTGTGGAAAGAGGAATCAACCCCATTGCTGCGTCTACATCAAATAAGAATGGCAAAGACAAAAACACCAAAGCCCCCGCTCCTATGTCTCGGACGGAGTTGTCCAAAAGAGAAGCGCTTGATGCAAAAGCTATTTATTCTTTATATTGCGCTTTGTCTCTTGCTGAATATAACAGAATCTCTTCATGTGAAACAGCAAAAGAAGTTTGGGATAGACTTCATGTTACATATGAAGGGACCAATCGTGTAAAAGAGACAAAAGTAAACTTCCTGCTCGGCAAATATGAATCCTTCAAGATGAAGCAAGGAGAATCGATTGGAGATATGTTTAGCCGTTTTACAGAAATTGTAAATGGTTTAGCATATCAAGGTCAGCAAATTTCTGCCCCAATGAAGGTCAACAAACTCTTGCGAGGTCTCTTAAAAGATTGGAACCATGTCAAGACCTCAATCCGGGAGACTCAAAGGATTATGCCACTCACCGTTGATGAATTGATCGGCACTCTTCAATCCTATGAAGTGGAGCAACTTAACGATGAAGATCCCGAAGGTAAGAAGTCCATCGCTTTAATATCTAATGCTGTTTTTGATGAAACAGACTCAGAAAATGACATGGACGACGAAGAACTTGCTTTTATGATCGAGAAATTCAAAAAGCTGAGTAGAAAAGGAATGAAGTTTAGTGAAAGAAGACAATACAAGCAGAATGGCCAGAAAAGAACAATGAAAGAAGATGATGTGCAAAGAAATATATGCTTGACGGCACATTCAGAATCTGAGTCTGACTCAGACACAGACTCAGAATCAAAGTCTAATTCAGAACCAGACTCAGAATCCGATAAGAAAATCAAGGAAATAAAGGAAAAGAAGAAGTTGGTAAGGAATGTTTTTGGGCACATAATTCTTATTATGCTTGAAATTCGATATATCATTGATTGATTCAGATTTTATAATGATCATATTTTGTTTTATTGAAGAAAGAATCGCATGATTTATTTTTGTGATTCGAAATTTAATTTGATACGTGTGATCATTTTTTATATCATGCTTAGAGACAAATGAATTTATTTGGTTTAATTTTATACTCTCAGATTTATTCATATTTTGCAAAGTGAAAATCTGTTTTACGTGATGATGCAAGATATTATTGTGCATAATATTCTTTCTTTGAATACTTTGTTATGATGAATTAAGAAAGAATATTTGATTATGGAGATTTCATATTTTACTCTAACGTCAAGGAAGGATCCAAATGCATGGATACCAAAAAGGGAAATGAGTTGATTGCAGGAAATTCTTTAAGGGATGAATGATTGCAAATCTATGCAAATCATGATGCGATCAGAAATGCATCTCCTGCGAAGATTGGTAATGTTTTTTTTTAATCAATGGTATATTGCAAACATATACCATGGGTAAGAAAATATTTTTATCATCCCACCTTGCAAATCTCTACGTGCATTTATTATGATTTTGGATGATTGTTTATATCTTTTGTCATAAATATAAGATATTGCAATTTTAGCACGTGACAGAAATATTTATTTTCCTTTTGCAAAATGCATATCTGAAATTTATGCTCAAGGAAATCGCTTTGATCTCGAAATATATTACTGCATATTCATGGATATTCTTGCTATATTCTTAGAAGATTTATTATATCTAGCAAGTTTGATCCGCAAATCAAAGGAAGATATTACGTGACATTTTTGCAAAGATTATTATCTGTTATATAAGAATTTGCAGGTCACAAAAGAATCTTCCATATGGATTTTGGAAAACTCGATCAGAAAACCATGAAGATTTTATTCTATCTTCTGGAGAAAATGATGTTGTTGCTACAAAGGAAATAATGTAAAAAAATATTCTACTCAACGTGCACAAGCAACAATTCTATTCGCAAATATTGTCATGATCACAGGGGGAGAAAGCAAATCCAAAAGAAAAGGAAAAGAATCATGATCACCTCAAAAAGGCAACAAATTGAGGGGGAGCATTGATCAATTATGGAAAAATCTTTTTGGATTGATTGTGATCTTATTATGGATGGAAGGAAAGGTAAATGTGTCAAAATTTATTCTTAAAAATCCGGTTAGTGCATCTTTTATTACCTTTTGTCATTAAACAAATCTCTTATTGATATTATTATGACAAAAAAGGTACGTGCATTTTATGATGCATCCGTGATTTTTATTGGATATTTGCTGATATAATCGAAGAGAGCTATATTGCATATCTTTAATATTTGATAAAAGCTGATTTTTGGAAATTGTGATTCATGCAAGATATTTGTTATCATTCTCTACGTGAATCCATTATTATCGCTTTTTGATTATGACAAAAAGGGAGAGAAGATATGAATATGCATATGTGCTTATTGGTTGATATTATTGAGCTGCGATTATTTTTCTGTATATTGTTATGCTCAATCTATTTGCTATCTTCTGATATCCTTTGATTTAAATTAATATTTTTAAAAGCGTTTTACAAATCTGCATATTCAGAGATTGTTTTGTCATCATCAAAAAGGGGGAGATTATTAGGGAAATCCCTTATGATGTTTTGAAGATGACAAAATAAATCAAAGGCTACTAACATGTTTAATGGTTGAATAATAGACCATGCAGATAATAGAACATGTAAAGGATATTGTCAAAGTCTGAAGACTGCCAAACTCAAGACTCAAAGTCTGAAGACTGCCAGACTCAAGACTCAGATTGTAAAGTCTATTGCTCTCAGACTTTACATCCAGATTCGACAGAATTGATTTAATCCATTTGTCAATTAGAAATGAAATGAGGAAATTGCCATGCAATGAATCATTTTTTTTTTTTAAAAAAAAAGAGAGAAGAAAGTTTTGGAAAATTTGCTTTCAATTCATGTCTAGGAAATTTGATCTTGCTAGGGTGACTATTTTTCTAAATCTCTTTTAGGAAATTCCCTTCTTATACAAACTTTTCATGAATAAATGAAAAAAAAAATGAAAAAAAATCAGATCATTGTCATGGATTGGCTATCTATTTACACTTCGTGCTTATTCTTTTCATTTCTTCGAATTAGGTGATAACGGATCCTCCACGCTCACCCATCATCACACGATTAAGAGCAAGAATGGCCGACCAAAGTGAGATGCGTGATCGCATGTCCTCCGTGGAAGATCAACTCAAACAGTTAGCCGCTTCCATGCAGCTTATAACAGCTCAACTTCAATCCCTCCAAGTGAACCCGATTCCTCCACCCGATCTCCCTGAGATAGTAGTCCCGAGGCAGGCAAATAGAGCCCAAATGGGTGATGACGAAATGCCCGGGCTGGAAGATGACATGATCCTTGTTGGAAAGGCCAAGCTAGACAGTGTTCCAAAGACAGATCAGAATGAGCGTGTTGCAAAGCTGGAAGAGAAAGTGAAACAGCTGCATGAGTCACAAAGCTCACTCCCATTCGACCTCTCGGTCTATGAGAAGGTTAAAATGCCGAGCAAGTTCAAGATGCCGGAGTTCGAGAAGTATGACGGGACATCTTGTCCAAAGTCTCATTTGCAGATGTATCACGTGCGCATGGCCCAGCACGTAAAAAATGAGCCCCTCATGATCCAATCATTTCATGCGAGTTTGACTGGGCCCGCACTAAACTGGTACGTGATGAAGAACGTAAACCTCCTTGAAACCTGGAACGAAGTGGCGGACGCGTTCCTCAAACAGTACAAGTTCAACATGGACATCACGCCTTCCCGAGAAGACTTGGAGCGGATGGAAAAGAAAAGAAGTGAGTCATTTAAAGAATATGCTGTGAGATGGAGAAACCTGGCGGCTCAAATTACTCCTGAGCCTACCAACAAGGAGTTGATGAAGTTGTTCGTGAAGACCCTTCCATCTGAGTTCCGTAATCGAATGGCCAGTACGTATGTCGAGAACTTCAATCAGCTTATTCCTGTAGGAGAACAGATCGAGATGGGGATAAGAGAAGGATGGTTTTCTGAGTCATCTACTAAAAGATTTTTTGCCAAGAAAAATAAGGAAGTTGTTGAGGATGTGAATGTGACCTATAGCCCAGAAGGTGCTAATCGCACCCCGGCTATCCAAATGAATCAAAGGCAACAACAAATTGCTGGTCGTCAATCATTTGCCCAAGCATATAATACAAGGCAATTCTCTTCTCTCCCTGGATCTCCATCTCAAGTGTTAGCTATTCTCCGAAAGAAAGGTTTGATTTCTAGTGAACCGAAGCGTCCTAACCGCGAAAGCAATCGAGGTTACGACCCAATGAAGAAGTGTGACTACCATAGCGGTGAATTAGGGCATTCAACTGATGAATGTTTCACCCTCAAGCACAAGATCCAAAACCTCTTGGACACGAAGGCTTTTTTGTTTCAAACTGCTCAGCCGAATGTCCAAAAAAATCCGTTACCGGAGCATGAGGGTACGGTGAATGCTATCTTGGAACATGACGCTGGTCGAATCAAGAGCTTGAAGGTGCATGTGATGGACACCCTGGGGCAGCCGAATGATGGATGGGGTCGCATGGATGAGCCAGGAGATGGAGAACCCAAATGATGTGCTGGAAGGGGTTACGAACTTGTTCGACGACCTCATCATAGGAGCTGTTGATGAAGGACCCCCTGAAGAGATGGGCCTTGGCCCATAAGAGTAACTTTTTTTTTTACTGCTTTTGCATATTCCCCTGCGTGGGAATTTCTATTATTTTCTAAGAGATGTTTTCAGTGATTAAGTGTGGCATTTTTCCATTCAATAAATGTAATTGATTGATGAATTTCAATGAAATTACAAATTTTAATTTGAGGGCATGATGAGGTATACCAAACCAGCCCGGTGATGATATCCAACCGATAAAAGAAAAGAAAAATCCAAGGAGAATTCTGAGGCCTGGGCTTCGTCATGCTTTCTCGTGTCAAAATGTTTTAAAAAAAAATGCTTTTCCAAATGCTTTTAAAAAAAATTCAAAAAAATAAAACTTGATTTACTCTGTTTGTCTTTTTGACCCATCTACTTTTTGTTTCAGAGACAGTCTTGTAACATGTGAAGGTGTGAAAATGGTCCAATCCAATCCTGGATCCTGGGGACAAGTTCGCTCCGAATTACAATGGCCCGTTTGTGGTAAAGAAGATACTTCCTTAATGTGCCTTGATCTTGGCATAAATGCATGGTCATGAGTTTCCCACTCCAATTAATTCTGATGTTGCCAAAAAGTATTATCCGTGATAGAATTTGCCATGTCATGTTTTGAATTGCAAGCATTTCAATGATGAATAAATTGCTTCAATGAGTTCAATTGTTCAAATTTATTACAAATCTTACATTTTTTTCTCCCTTGATGAATTGTGTGAGATAAATTGAATGTGTCAAATGAAGTACTTTGGAATGACGAAAGGCAAGCCTTGTTCCATATACTAGCTGTTGACACCTAATTTTGGAAAAATAAAATTGCATTTTGAAAAGAAAAAATAAAAAAGGGAAAAATTGATTTGATTGATTATGCATGGAAGTTTGAAATTCTGATGAGTATTCAGATTTTAATAAATGTAGAAAGAATTGAAAAATCAGGCGAACAAAGGGCAAGATTTTGACAATATGGAAAGAATGGACACTCACTCCAATATTGGGCGTTCATGCACAAGTGAATGAATCTGGACACGTTCACGGCAATATAAGTGAATCAGAAAAGGAAAAGATTGCGAAAGAAGATGAGGGACGCATACTTGAGAGATTTACGGTGACAAATCAAGGTTAAGATTTGGCAATCCCCACGATCAAAGGAGCACTGATTCTGACTTTCCAATGTTAAGTGGAAGTCTTATGCTATAAAAAGAGACATGTCGAGTCATGAAAAAAGGAGGAGGGAGGAGACACACCCTCAAACATCTCATGTCCACTATCCCGAGAATTCGCCGAATTGGACTATGGCGTTGGCAGTCCTCTCGACGTGCCGTGTTCATCTCGCTTTGTGGATATTGACGACAAGCATAAAGCTAAGTCAAGCATTTTTTTAGTTTGATCACGTGAAATTCCGTTTCGCTATTTAAATCTTTTAACTCTTTTATTTTCGTGTTTTCACTTGCTAGGTTCAATTTCTCGATCACCGTGGGCTTTCACGCCTAATCTACATCAACATCTCACTGCCATTCTTTTTTACTCTGCGAGAATTCATGCACAAGTCCACACTTGGGACACCGCAGAGAGGAGCGACCAAAGAAAGCGTGAGAAAGAGAGCGGTGGCCGGCCAGCCCTGGATAGGTGACAAAATCCTGAAGAAAGAGATTTTGGATGCTCATCTCGCAGACACGAAGGTCACCCGCAAAGAGAAGAACGGCCCGGCTTGTCGCCGAAACGGTTCCCGTCAACGGACCTCCTGGGCTTAAATTAAGCGAGTGCTAAATTTTCTAGCGACGTCTTTGCATCGCGTGTTGAGGCAACGACGTGTGGTTTCCTCGTTCGATCCGCAGCATCACTACGTGTGCTTGCTCCGAACTTGCTACGACTTGCTGTCCCCGAGTCCACTTCGAGCAACTAGAACCGACGTCCCAGCTTTCAGACAACGTCCAACCGTTGCATCCCGAAACGCCACCACCACCATTCTTGGTGTGCCGTTAGTCCTTCAATTGAGAAAGCAAGTTTTGGGGCATCGATATGCAATACGAAGCCAAGTAAAGAACGTGATCATGGGGGTTCAGTAAGTCAAAGCTTGGGAATTAGTGAAGAGACCGAAGGGAGCAGATTTGTTCCTTGGGTCAAAGTGAAACTGAAGCGGAGCACCTGGACAACCGGGCAAGCACTCAAGCACGCCCACTTCTCAGTGCATGGTCAAGGAAAAGATGGACACCTGGAGAAAAGGATATAACATGCAACTCAGCAGAAATTCTCTTTAATCTCCCTCGGCGCCACGAAGAATACAAGCATTATTGCTTTTGTTTCGATTTCTATTATTGCAGGTCTTTCTAGTGAGACATCACCGCGAAGAAGTCCTTTCTCAGTCGCATATCACCCTGAATCGCCGGTCATTGCTGTCCGAATCATCGACTGTGATTCGCTGCCCTATTTGAATTTGGAAATCATATCCTTCGGGTTAGGTGAAATTCTCATCCCAAGTTGATTTGAGTATCTCATTGTCTATTTGATGCTGTTGATATCTAATTAAATATTTTCAAGTGATAGACATTCTCATTTAAGATTTATTTCACCCGATTCGCAACCGCACCAGGATTTTTTATTTCATTTATAAGGCCTTAGATGAAATAATTAATTAAGCAGGAATAAAATTGATATTTTGATCTTTAAGGCTTAAGATCAATTTATCGATTTTATCAGCGAAATATTATCCCTTGATCTGAATGATGTGTGATATCCTTGGTTTAGTTTGTCATGATCGCTTTCTTTATCTTGAAATGTGTTTAGGTTATAATATTACATGTTTTAGGGTTTACATATTTAAAATAGGAATTTTATTTCGAATTTAAAAAAAAAATCAAATCAATCAATTTAGGTTGCTAGTTTAGTTTAATTATTTGGCAATTATTAATTTCGAAAATTAATAAAAAAAACAACAAAAAATCATCATGCATATATCATGTAGAATTATGGCATATTTTGTACGTCATATGCATGTCATTAGGGCTAGATTCACGGAAATGCATGTCATTTAGTATTTTTGCAAGGCCCATTTAATTAGAAGTTACATGTCATTAGAGTTAGGTCATTTAGTTAATATTGCATTGCATATTGCATGATTTTCATTAATTAAGTGAAAACAAAAAAAAAAAGAAAAAGAAATTGCGTGTTAATTAGAAACCATATCAAGGGTTGTTGATGTGGATTTTGAATTAACATTGCAGATGCTTTCGTTGCTACAAGGTAAGTCATGCATTTTTCTATTTGCTTTCTTGGGTGTTAAATTGATGGATTGCACACCCGCATGATCGCCTCGCATGTTAGAGAATTAGATTTAAAATCAATCCAAGCTGCCTGCAAAACATTTTCTTTGAAATAAAAGAGAAAGGTACCGAAAGGGCGTTAGAAAAGTCTAGCGTAACCAAGTCCCCGAGTTCATAATCTCTGGTTCGTAGGAGTAAAGTAAATCTCCCGTTACTTTACTTGGGTTTCTAATCGACCCACCAAAAATAGATTAGTGGCGACTCCTAAATAAAATCCATTTGCATGTTAAGAATTTGAACCTAAGTCACGAATTGGTATGGGCTTGGGAGAGCCCGAGTTAAGTTTAGGCTTAACAATCCATTAGCCAAACCTAGATATGTATTTCAGAAAAATTTTCAGAGGTGTGAAAAAATTGAGAGAGATTTCGTGAAGAGAGTGCGGGAGAAAGTGAAAAGAGAGAAAAAGAAAAAAAAAAAAGCTTTCTCCGCAGTCAAAAGAAGTCCTTTTCTTTTCCCTTCTGACAACCTGCAGAAAAAAGAAAAAAGAAGCACGAACGTGAGAGAAAGAGTAGGAGAGAAAAGAGAAAAGCAGAAACAGTAAAGGTTGATTTGACCTTTACTGTTCATCATCTTCCCCAAGTCCATTCCTCACCCGCGCGCTGCAACTCGCGGAGACCCGACGCCGGAGCTCCGACGAAGCCCGCCGCTCCGCGTCTCGCTGATCCGCCTCCGCCCGCACCGGATCGCGATCACCCTCGCTCGCCACTGCAGATCGCGACCCCAGCACCACCGAAGCCCGTGCGCCGCCTCGCCGCTGACTACCAGCAGTCCCGGCGCTGTTCAGCCCTTGCCGGAGTCCCAGTGCCGCCAGCCGACCGCCTGCCTCCCTCCGGCGTCACTCTCTATCTCCTTTACTTACCTAGGTAACAACGGATCCTCCGCGCTCTCCCATTATTACGCGATCAAAGGCTAAAATGGCTAACCAAGGGCAAGGGAGGCAAAACCCGCTACCCCCAGGCATTCATGAGATATTCCCCAGTCCTCCAAGAATAATGCAAGATAAAGCGGAAGTGATAGACACTCTGGGGCAACCTAATGGGAAGTTCGATTACTTGGTGAAGTATTCGGCCCCTCCAAGCTTTTTTATTGATCCTCACGAGATAGTCCCAGATGGATGGGGTGGCATGGATGATCCGACACCCCTGGAGACGGAGAACCCTGATGATGTGCTGGAAGGAGTTGCAAGTTTATTCGACGACCTCATCATAGAAGTCATTGATGAAGGACCCCCTGAAGAGATGGGCCTTGGCCCACAAGAGTAACTTTTTTTACTGCTTTTGCATATTCCCCTGCATGGGAATTTTTATTATTTTCTGAGAGATGTTTTCAGTAATTAAGTGTGGCATTTTTCCATTCAATAAATGTAATTGATTGATGAATTTCAATGAAATTACAAATTTTAATTTGAGGGCATGATGAGGTATACCAAACCAGCCCGGTGATGATATCCAACCGATAAAAGAAAAAGAAAAATCCAAGGAGAATTCTGAGGCCTGGGCTTCGTCATGCTTTCTCATGTCAAAATGTTTCAAAAAAAAAAAAGCTTTTCCAAATGCTTTTCAAAAAAAAATTTCAAAAAAAATAATAAAACTTGATTTACTTTGTTTGTCTTTTTGACCCATCTACTTTTTATTTCAGAGACAGTCTTGTAACATGTGAAGGTGGGGAAATGGTCCAATCCAATTCCGGAGCCTAGGGGCAAGTTCGCTCTAAATTACAGTGGCCCGTATGTGGTAAAGAAGATACTTTCTAAATGTGTCTCGATCTTGGCAGAAATGCATGGTCATAAGTGTTTCACTCCAGTTAATTTTGATGTTGTCAAGAAGTATTATTCGTGATAGAATTTGCCATGTCATGTTTTGAACTGCAAGCATTTCTATGATGAGTAAATCACTTCAATGAGTTGAATCATTCAAATTTATTGCAAATCTTGCATTTTTCTCCCTTGATGAATTGTGTGAGATAAATTGAATGTGTCAAATGGGATACTTTGGAATGATGAAAGGCAAGTCTTGTTCCATACACTGTTTTATACACTAACCCTCAGTGAGTTGTGTGAAAAATTCCATGCCCACAAGGAAGAGGGCTATCTCGCAAAGGGTACGTCAACTAAGGTAATGAGAGGCATTCGTTCCTCTATCCCAAACACTACAGGTGATCCATTACTCAACCCCTTTGAGCCCCATACACTTATGGAGATTTTTCAAAATTATCCCTATCAAGAATCATCCCACATTGGGACAAATTTGAAATGAATGGTAGGAATCTTCTTGCTCCCACTTGCATCAATCTTCGAATATTGCTTTTGCAGTGTAACTTGTATGGTAATTTGAAGTGCCTTAGGATGACGAAGAGCAGTTCTTTCTTTATCCTATACACTTTTATCCATTGCATAGCCCACTTGAGCCTATGAATTTATTTCATATTAAACCCAGTTGGTGATCATTCCCCACACTGGGGCAAGGCAAAAAGAACCATTCAAGTAACATGGTTTAGAATGCTGCAAAGGATGGTTGTGCAAGTTCAAAAAATAAGTGCAAAATAATGGGGCATGAAAAAGCAGTGTGCCTGGTAAAAGCAAGGCCAATGCCAAAAAAAAAAAAAATCAAATCAAACTCTTGATGTAGTAAGTCATATCCCCAACAAGGTGGTACAACAAAACTCTCAAATGCTGTTGCAATCAATGGAGTTGTGATAAAAAATCTTCGACAGTGGAAAAGGAAAGTGGTGGAAATGTCAAGATGATCACCAACTTTAAATCTCCCCTAAACACTTTTTGAGCCTAATAGTCCTTTCTTTTCTCAACCCATGAACCAAGCCTACGTTACGTCCCTTACAAAGTCTCTTCTGATTAGGGCACTTAAATTAACCTAGGGGTTCACATGTTTAAGCATCATTCGAAGAAGTGCGAGCAAGATTATTCCTCTCTCATTTTGCAGGGTTCTTGACTTGTAAACCCGAAGATGATTACAGAATATCACTCATTCTTTCAAAAGCCTCGACTCAAAGAGTCCCTTTTGTTAAGCCGTTGACCAAGCCCACATTACGGTCCTTGTTCAAGACCTCTCAGATTGGTAAGGTCGTATCACTTGCGAGATTGCACAAAACCTTGTTTAGCATGATGACAGTGAGATAGAGTGATTGTTAAAATCCTGCGTCAAAGGTCAGGATGAAACAACCCTTTTGATAAGGATGAGAGAAAAGTCCTTTCAGACCAAAAGATCCCTTATTTGACACATCGATGACACTCATGTGTTCAGATTGGAATATTCTTTTAAGATACTTCCCAATGGAAATTAGGTGATGCAAGATTAATGGAAATCATCATGAACCTCCATTATATTGATGCATGTTTATGATTACAAACGCATGTTGCTTCTCCTATGACCATGTTTTGCAGGAGACGTATCTTTGAAGATCGGAGATGTTACCAGGTAAGTATATCTCTATCCATACCTTGAATATTTGTTATTGCACAGGTATTCCCTTTTAAGCATACCGACACTCAATTGAGTTGTCCCCCAAAGATTTTTCCTACAGATTCAATCTGATTAAGGCGACTGAAGAATGGTTCGGGTCCTGGTCAGATGATTTCTGTCGCAAGGCTGGGCGACCGAAGAATGGTTCGAGTCCTAGCCAAGCAAAACCTTAGTCTAGGCGACCGTAGAATGGTACGGGTCCTGGAAAAGCAATTTCCTCATTCAGGCGACCGTAAAATGGTACGGGTCCTGGAAAAATAATTTCCTTCGTCGAGGCGACCGTAGAATGGTACGGGTCCTTGACAACACCTATTCCTTATTCAGGCGACCGTGGAATGGTACGGGTCCTGAAAAGGAATCCCAGTTTAGGCGACCTTAGAATGGTACGGGTCCTAGACACAACCAAACAATCCCAGTTTAGGCGACCGTAGAATGGTACGGGTCCTAGACAACATTTATTGCTCTAACAGGCGACCGTAGAATGGTACCGGTCCTGAGAAAGCAGTCACTTTGTGAAGTCGTGTTACTATTCTAGGCGACCGCAGAATGGTACGGGTCCTAGGAAAGTAATCTCTTTACGAAGCCATGTTACTATTTTGGGCAACCGTAGAATGGTACGGGTCCTGAACATGTAACACCAATCTATCTTGAGTTACTCCACCATCCCCTAAGGTAAGTAATTCCAGGTAAGTTCCTTTATCATTTGCATTAGCATTTCCATGCATTATATAAATTTCATTTCAAAATGGGACTCATCTTCCAAAAAAAAAAAAAAGAGGAGTCACTTAGTACATCTGCATGATTAACATTTAGGTCTCAACTTGTCTTTGAATGCAACCTCTACGAGTTCACCTTCAAAGAGGGGTAGCTCTTGACACCTATTTTTAGCAAATCTAGGAAAATAAAGAAAATAAAAATTGCATTGGAACAAATAAAAGGAAAAAATGAAAAAAAAATGAGGGAGATTGATTTGATTGATTATGCATGGAATTTTAAAATTCTGTGAATATTCAGATTTTGTTAAATGCAGAAACAATTTTAAAATCAGGTAAATAAAGGGCAAGGATTTTTATAAAATGGAAGGAATCGGCGCAAAATCGAGCTGATTGCGAAATCATGCTCCGATTTGCATTCTTAATTTAATGCAACAGAAGATGGAAGTTTGAAATTTACCATAGAAAGTGGCCGTGCGAAAACATTATAAAAAGGAGTTGACCTGCACAAGGTTGGGGTGTGCGAAAAAATTGGGGGAATTTGTGAAAATTTTCGTGAGAAGAAAACACGAGAGAATTCGTGAAAGTGAAAAAAGAAGAAGAGGAAACCTCCTTTGTCGTCCAAGAAAAGTCATTTTTCTTCTCTTCTGACAACCTGCAGAAGTGCAAGGAAAAAGAAAAGTGAGCGAGAGCTAAAAAAAAAATAGGGAAGAGAATTCGTACAAAGGGGATCCTCTTCTATTTCTATTGTTCATTTTTCCTTTTTGCATGAGTCAAAGTCCACCAAAAGTGAGTTTTGGTTTCTGCAGAAAGGTACAGCAGAGAGACGTCGTGTAAGGAGACAGAAAAAAAAAAGAAAGAAAAAAAAGAAAAAGCAGCATCAGCAACTGTTCTTCTTCTTCGCGTGGACACCAGCCAGTGCCCGTGCCTGCACCACGACGCCGGCCACCGTCGCGCCTCGCCACCTCGCCGGTTCGCTCTTCGCGCCCACCACCGCAACCGTCGACGCCGTCGAATCTGCAGCCAACAGCCCCTCGCGCCTGGACCCGAGCCCCCCCTGCGATTCGGAGCCACCATCGTGCAACCGCCGTCGCCGCCTTACCCTTCCCGTTGGACCCGCGCCGTTTGCGACCCGGAGCCGCCACAGCGAGACCACCGCGGCGCCGCAGCCCCGACCCGCACAGCCGCCGCTCTGCGTCTCGCTGATCCGCCTCTGCCCGCACCAGATCGCGATCACCCTCGGCGCCACGAAGAATACAAGCATTATTGCTTTTGTTTCGATTTCTATTATTGCAGGTCTTTCTGGTGAGACATCACTGCGAAGAAGTCCTTTCTCAGTCGCATATCACCCTGAATCGCCGGTCATTGCTGTCCGAATCATCGATTGTGATTCGCTGCCCTATTTGAATTTGGAAATCATATCCTTCGGGTTAGGTGAAATTCTCATCCCAAGTTGATTTGAGTATCTCATTGTCTATTTGATGCTGTTGATATCTAATTAAATATTTTCGAGTGATAGACATTCTCATTTAAGATTTATTTCACCCGATTCGCAACCGCACCAGAATTTTTTATTTCATCTATAAGGCCTTAGATGAAATAATTAATTAAGCGGGAATAAAATTGATATTTTGATCTTTAAGGCTTAAGATCAATTTATCGATTTTATCAGCGAAATATTATCCCTTGATCTGAATGATGTGTGATATCCTTGGTTTAGTTTGTCATGATCGCTTTGTTTATCTTGAAATGTGTTTAGGTTATAATATTGCATGTTTTAGGGTTTACATATTTAAAATAGGAATTTTATTTCGAATTTAAAAAAAAAAATCAGATCAATCAATTTAGGTTGCTAGTATAGTTTAATTATTTGGCAATTATTAATTTCGAAAATTAATAAAAAAAACAACAAAAAATCATCATGCATATATCATGTAGAATTATGGCATATTTTGTACGTCATATGCATGTCATTAGGGCTAGATTCACTGAAATGCATGTCATTTAGTATTTTTGCTAGGCCCATTTAATTAAAAATTACATGTCGTTAGAATCAGGTCATTTAGTTAATATTGCATTGCATATTGCATGACTTTCAATAATTAAGTGAAAAACAAAAAAAAGAAATTGCGTGTTAATTAGAAACCATATCTAGGTTGTTGATGTGGTTTTTAATTTAACATTGCAGATGCTTTCGTTGCTTTGAGGTAAGTTTCTGCAATTTATTTATTGTTTACCTGGGTGTTAAATTGGTGGATTGCGCACCCGCACGATCACCTCATATGTTAGGAAGATAGATTTAAAATCAATTCAAGCTGCCTGCCAAACATTTTTCGAAATAAAATAGAAAGGTACCGAAAGGGCGTTAGAGAAATCTAGCATAACCAAGTCCCCGAACTCATAAATCTCTGGTTCGTAGAAGTAAGGTAAATCTCCCGTTACTTTGCTTGGGTTTCTAATCGACCCACAAAAAATAGATTAGTGGCGACTCCTAATTGAAAATCAATTGCATGTTAAAAACTTGAACCTAAGTCGCGAATTGGTATGGGCTTGGGAGAGCCCGAGTTAAGTCTAGGCTTAACAATCCATTAGCCAAACCCTAGGTGGTTTAAACCCCGAAAAAAAATTGGTCGCGACAGCTTGGCGACTCCGCTGGGGACTTGTGTTAAAACACTTAGTGGACTTAAGCCAATTTTCTTTTTGAAAAAATATTTTTGTTTGGCAGCGAGGATTACAGGTACGCCCCTAACTTTTAAGGTGTTAAATGTTCTTGCAGATTGGGAGGTATAAGGGGAGTAGTGATTGCTAACATTTGTCTTGCAGGTTGGAGTTGGGGATGAATATTTTAAATTCAAGTTATTGAAGTGTTGCTTGATCTAAATTGTTGTGCATGTCTTGCATTCAACACTACATTATTGCACACACAACCCGCCGCCGGACCTGGGCCGCACTAGGACATTTAGGATGGTATTGAGTTGGATACGACTTCGACCGCGAGGCCGCGTAGTAGAGGTTGCCCAACTCAATCCCGAAAGTTTTTCTTGGTGTTAAGAATGTTTACCTCTGCCCGCGAGGCTGCGTCGCATTGGGGTATCATTCTTAACTGAGCCGGAGTTAGGAGGACTTGGCTTAGTATGCGAGGCTGCAACTAAGTCATCCCACCCTTTTAACTCCACTTTGCTAAGCCGTCTAGATAGAAATCGAGCCTCACATTTCATATGCATGTCTATGTGATTGCCATTGATTCTCCTTGGTGAAGTAAGTGTTCTTTCCCTATAGCATGCAATTTATTTTCTTGGGTCGGTCCATGACAATCTAGGTCAATCATTGATTTGATTCATTTGTCAATTGGAAATGAAATGAGAAATTGCTAGGGAATGATGCATTTTTTAAAAAAAAACTTTGGAGAATTTGTTTTTACATCATGTCTAGAAAATTTGGTTTTACTAGGATATCCATTTTTAGGAAATGACATTCTTGTAAGAACTTTCATGAATAAATGAAAAAAAATGGAAAAATCGATTAGATCATTGTCATGGATCGATTTTCTATTTACCCTCATGCTTACATGTTCCCGTTCATTTGATTTAGGTGATTATGGAACGATCCCACTCACCCATCCATTCACGATTGAGAGTTAAAATGATGGATCAAAAAGAGTTTATCTCGTCAAGCAAAAATGCTGCAATGTATCTTTAGTGAGAAATTGCGACTCCAAGAAGAGAGCCAAGAAGACCTTTTAAATCTTCTCTTTTTCCTGAGGTAGTCGAATTTGTAGATGGAATAATATCTTACGTGAAGGGTTTGCATCACAAGATCAAGGAGGGTGAATAATTCAAGTACACATGATTCATGGTCTTACATTGTTCCATTTCCTCATTTAATTAGGGGCATACACCTTTCCCTGCATGAGAATTTTTATCGATTTTTTAGGGATTGATTTCAATTTCTTCTGTGCTTAAACATTACATTCCAATAAATGTAATTCGATTGATGAATATCAATAAAATTACAAGTTTTGTTTTGAGGACATGATGGGTACACCAAACCAGCCCGGTGACGATATCCAACAATAAAAAGAAAATATCATCCATGGAGAAATTCTGAGGACTAGGCTTCTTCATGCTTTCTCATCAAAAAAATTCCCAAAAAAGGGGAATAAAAAAAGATCATTTTTCAAGCCATTTCCAAAAAGCATGCATTAGGTTACCCTTGTTTATTTTTCTAACTCATTTACTTCATGTCTCAGAGCATAAGAGAGAGGCGTTTGAAAATAACACGTCAATTTCCAGTGATAGCAGACCCATTGATTTGGGAACATACATCCAAAGGAAAAATAGGCGTGGGGACAAGGGATTATTTCCTAGCTGATCTTGATGATATCTCCCAAGAGTAAAGAAGACATTAAGCACTACTTATTCTCTTACTTGTCCCGAGCGATTTCCTTGCACATCAATAAGAAACCGATGGCAAGTCAAAAGAAGATCCTCTAGATTCCAAAGTGTGATGTGTGACACATCTCATTACAATTTGTGAGAGATGTCATTCTCGAAAGCCAAATGAAGTTTCTCATTTCCGTGAGAAAATGATGAAACAAGTCAAAAGAAGATCATCCGTCTTGAATGAAATGGATATATTGCATTCATGAATATAATTAATTTCAGAATTGACACTTTTGTTCTTTTCCTTGCAGATGAAGAATTGGGGTACTACAGATTCTAGTAGTAACATGACTGAGACAAAATCTCAATCCGAGCCAAAATGGTTGTGCAATTTGAATTTACTCTGATGTTGTATAGTATCCTATTCATGCATGTTTTCTTGTGCAAGGGCAAAAGTGGATGATAGGGACAATCCAAGGACACCCAATTGCTGAGATAGTCCCTTCGTGGAACAATTCATTGATCTAATGCTTGAAATTATGTTTTTCATACTTATGAGGGCATGTTTTGTCTGTTTGAAGTCACAAACACTTTTCATGCTTAAAGTTGCTGGACTCTTTTGAAAAGAGAATTTTCATATTGATTTAGCTCACCAATTTCATGTGGAGATTTATCAAGATAAACAACTCAATGGAGTGACATCAATGTTTAAGAATGTTGAATGAGACGTATCAGGATGATGAAAGGCAAGCCCTATCCTATACACAGTCCCTTACTTATACACTTGATACACTTGTGAGATGAATGTAGGAAGTTCCATATATGTGAGGTAAAGAGTTCTCTCGCAAAAGGTACGATAACCGAAATGATGAAGGGCAATTCATTTCTCTATCCCAAACACAACATGTGATCCATTGCTTAACCACTTTGAGCCTTATACACTTGTGAAGATTTTTTTTAAAGTTATCCCTGTCAAGAACCACCCCCACATTGGGGCAAATTGGAGGGTAAGACAGCATCATAAGGTGAGGAAAATGAATTGAAATTTTCTTGCTCTCACTTGCATCAATCTTCTAGTCATGATATTACGTTGAATTCATGTGGTAATTTAAGTGCCTTAGGATGACGAAGAGCATTTCTTTCTATATCCTATACACTTATATCCTTTGCATAGCCCACTTGAGCCTGCAATTTCATTTCTTTAAACCCAGTTGGTGATCATCCCCCACACTGGGGCAAGGCAAAAGATAGATGAAGACCCTTGAAAGTTCAAGTGTCATTCAAAGTGTAATTCCTTGACGCATGCACTGTGCGCAAAAATTGAAATCAAAATAGAACTAAGGGGGCATGAAAAAAGTTGTGTGCCTGGTAAAAGTAAGGCCAATGTCCATGAAAAGAAGTAAAGAAATGCATGAGAACTGGGGGTATGAAAAAGCAGTGTGCCTGGTAAAAGCAAGGCCAATACCCATAGATGAAAAAAAAAAAGAGTCAATATAGGTGACTGTCAATTGCAAGAATTGAATCCTAATGGAGCAATACTCAAAGAACTCAAAAGTTGAGTTTTTACAATCAATGGGGCATTTCATGAAGACAATCCCTGATGGTGAAAAAGAAAACTGGTGGCAATGCCAAGATGATCACCAATTCTCACCATTTACACACTTTTTGAGCCTAATGATCCTTTCATTTCTCAACCCATGAACCTAACCTATGTTACGTCCCTTACAAAGTCTCTTCAGATTAGGGCACTTGAATTAACATAGGAGTTCATATGTTTATAAGCATCGCTCGAAGAAGTACGAGCAAGATTATTTCTTTCTCATTTTGCAGGGTTCTTGACTTGTAAACCCGGAGATGATTAAAGAGTTGTTCTTTCAATAGCCTTGACTCAAAGAGTCCCTTTGTTAAGCCATTGACCGAGCCCACATTACGGTCCCTATTAAAGACCTTTCAGATTGGTAAGGTCGTACCGCTTGCGAGAAAACTCGGACCCTTGTTAATATGATGACAGTAAGATGGAGTGATTCTCATAAAATAGCCTTTAAATGAGAGTGAGTGAAAGTCCTTTCTAACTGAAGGTCTCTCATTTGATATTCTTAGGAAATCCATGTTATGAGTGAAGATTGTCTTGAATGATAATTCTCTCCAGCGGAAATTTGGGTGATGCAAAGGTCATTATGCATGAACCCTGATTGAGTTGAAAAAAAAAACTCACTAAATTTTGAAATGTGCATTCTAGAGTAACTCAGATTGTTTATCTCTTTCATGAATGCATATCAATTTTTGCTTTAAATCATGTCTGACGGGTAATTCAAGTTCCTTTCAGAATGTTTCATGATATTAGGAGATGAGAAACCTCCACCATGAGGTGAAAGACCTCCACAGGATATCTAAATTTCAAAAGACATATCCCCAAGAATCAGAGATATCACCAGGTAAGTATATCTCTATCCATATTTTGAATATTTGTCATTGCACAGGTATTCCCTTTTAAGCATACCAACACTCAATTGAGTTGTCCCCCAAAGATTTTTCCTCCAGATTCAATCTGATTAAGGCGACCGAAGAATAGTTCGGGTCCTGGTTGGATGATTTCTGTCGCAAGGCTGGGCGACCGAAGAATGGTTCGAGTCCTAGCCAAGCAAAACCTCAGTCTAGGCGACCGTAGAATGGTACGGGTCCTAGGCACCATTAAAGATTTTTCCTCCAGATTCAATCTGATTAAGGCGACCGAAGAATGGTTCGGGTCCTGGTTGGATGATTTCTGTCGCAAGGCTGGGCGACCGAAGAATGGTTCGAGTCCTAGCCAAGCAAAACCTCAGTCTAGGCGACCGTAGAATGGTACGGGTCCTAGACACCATTAAAGATTTTTCCTCCAGATTCAATCTGATTAAGGCGACCGAAGAATGGTTCGGGTCCTGGTCGGATGATTTCTGTCGCAAGGCTGGGCGACCGAAGAATGGTTTGGGTCCTAGCCAAGCAAAACCTCAGTCTAGGCGACCGTAGAATGGTACGGGTCCTGGAAAAGCAGTTTCCCCCATTCAGGTGACCGTAAAATGGTACGGGTCCTGGAAAAATAATTTTCTTCGTCGAGGCGACCGTAGAATGATACGGGTCCTTGACAACACTTATTCCTTATTCAGGCGACCGTAGAATGGTACGGGTCCTGGGAAAGCAGTTCCTTACAAAAATTTTCTGCCGCATTGGGCGACCGTAGAATGGTACGGGTCCTGAGAAAGCAGCTCCTTTCTGCCATACTGGGCGACCGTAGAATGGTACGGGTCCTGGACGGGTAACACTCACTACCTCGAATTACTTTATCCTCCTCGAAGGTAAGTTATCCCAGGTAGGTTCATCTATCATTTGCATTAGCATTTCCATGCATCATATAAATTGCATTAAAAAATGGAATTCACGTTCCAACAAAAAATCATTCACTGCATGTGCATGGTCAAAATTTAGGTTTCAATTTGTCTTTGAATGCAACCTCTACGAGCTCACCTTCAAAGAGGGGCAGCTGTTGACACCTAAATTTTGGTGACCCGTTTAGTCATTTATCGCATTAAAAAATTAGGGATTAATTTTTAACCCCTAAACAAAAATATTAGAACTTAGTTGCATAGCATATAGTTGTAGGAGCATTTATCATCATTGCATTGGACCGGCGATGGATAGACTCAAGTGAATGGTCTCGAACTTAATGGAGCCCACAAAAGCACAAGCACAAAATTCAGTCAAGCCCATCAAGTCTGCATAGCTGAAAATCAGTGATTTAAATTGGAAAGAATTATGAAATCAAGAGAGCATATTCTTTATAATTCTAGGCCTTAAGAGGAAGGGTGCAGCAAATATAAGCTGAATATATGATGGGTTTACGCAAAATCCAAGCTTTGGACCAATATCTTTGCTGATGGAAGAGAAGAATTAAAATCCTGAAAAATTGAGCATATATGCTCTTCATATGTAACCGTAGCGTTATATGTGCAAGTATGGGCAAATAAAACGAGAAAAATACAATCGTGCGGACAAAGCAAGTGGAAAGGGAGGAAAGAAGATTTTGACGTTCTTCACATATGAGATTTCTTTCCTCGAACAATTCATCCACCGCTTGGGAAAGAGTTCTTTTGCTGATATCAACGCACGCAATAGAATAAGATATTCGCATGGAATCAGCCAACCGGGGAAAGATTGAGGACAAGAATATATAAGGAGGTCAGCAGTATAAATAAGACCATCGCAGACAATTGAGAATAGAGGCCACACATATCAATCCACACGGCCGTACGTAGAGGAGGATTTTCGAAATTTTGGAGAGCAAATACGTGAGAAAATTCTGAGAGATATCCGAAAAAATGGAGAGCAAAAGTGAGGGTTTTCTTCGGTTTTAGGAGAGAAAGGGGGGCCACACAATTGAAAACATACGGCCACAATAGAGAAAAAGAGGGAGAGAAGAAGCTCTCTCAGCCAACCCTTGGCGGAGACGCTCGTCTTGGCGTACCACGACGCCGCCGCTGTGCCCTCATCATCGACAACACTACTGCATTGCCCCTCCTTCAGCCACGAGCCAACCACTCCTATGATGACGGAGCTGCTCACGCCAAGCCGCTGTTGTTCGTGATCTGCCATCAAGTCATCGCCATCCCGGCTCAACGAGCTCAGTGCACCGTTAAGAAGTCCAGTACGATGACGCTGCACTAGCCCTCTGATGATGAAGCTGCCGAACGTCATTTGCTGATCGAGAGTTCCAGCCCAACTCCCACTACAAAATACGAAGCAAAGGACGTCCGTGAAGGAGCACATGGGCATCCACGCGTCACACCCAAGTCCAGGTTTCTTCACGGAGGCAATACACTATTTTGAGAAGAAAAGTCAACAACGAGAGTCCAAGCAGTGAAAATCAAAAGGCCCGAGTTTTGGTCAAGGAAAGGAGGATTCCCTTTTGCTGAATTTTCGAGAGAAAGGCCATCATTAACGGTTACTGCCGAATTACTTGCCGCGCGTGCTATGGGTCACGTGTCTGCTCCGATTCTCATCGCGCACGACATGGCCAGACGCCCTTTTCCTAGTGCCGGATCTCGTTTTCTCTTTGCTTCATGAAAGCGTCGCTAATAAATTTCCTTGTTAGTCCAGCGTCTTTTAGCGTTCTTGTAGGTCTCGTGGAGCCGTGCCCAGTTTTCGAAAATCACTGCACCGTCGTGACGTTTCTTGCTGTCACCGAGATGCTGCTACCTTTGCCGAGACTACACCGAGTTGAGCAACAACAGCCATCCTTGCCAGGTCGTGTGCCAACTCGAGACCCATCTGCTGTGCCGAGCCTCACCCACGAGCTATTCCCGGTCATCTGTCAAGCCGATTCCGTCGAGCTCAAATGTGGCAATAACTCTTGCGACATTAGGTAATTATTTTATCTGAACTTGATTTCGGTATTTTATTGCCTAATATATGTCTACTAATATCTAATGTCCATATCCATGGGTGATAGACATAACTTTCAATTAGGATTTATTTCCTAATTCGCAACCGCGTATAATTTTTTATTCCATCTATAAGGCTTTAGATGGAATAATTAATCACGCGGGAATAAAATTGATATTTTGATCTTTAAGGCTTAAGATCAATTTATCGATTTTACTAGTGAAATAACCAAGTTGAGTAGATATCGTTTCCAAATTTGAACAATGGATATGGTATCTTTGATGATTCTGAATGGCTCGGTGCTTGTCTCATCTTGATTGATTTATTTATCTTGAAATATGTTTGATTTGGTTTAGCTTCATATTAGAATATCGCATGCTTTAGGGTAATCTGCATATTTAGACTAAGCGTTTTTATTTATTCTGAATTGTCGAAATGAAAAAATACCAAAAAGACATAAATTTAGGATGTTAGATTTTTGTTTCATTAGCTTAAATTGCATGTTTAATTATTTGACATTTTAAATTAATTGGAAAAACACAAAGAAAAGTCATTATGCATATGTAATGTAGAATTAGGGCATTCTTTGCACGTCATTGCATGTTAAGATTGCATATTATAGGTTTAGATAATTTCTCCTAAATAGATTGCATGCTTATTAGGAAAATAAAAATCATGTGCACGTCATATAGAATTAGTTTCATACAATGCACGTCCTTTAGTGATTTTGGTTAGATGCATTTAATTAGAAATTGCCCGTCATTAGAATTAGGTCATTAGATTAATTTAGATTGCATATTTAAGTGTTGCATTTCTTTAATTTCGAATCTCATGGAAAATACAAAAATTATTTTTTAGAATAAATCCATCTCATGTTTTAGGATAGACTACATGATTATTTATGTCATATCGCTTAGGTCATATAGCTAAGTCATGTTGCCATGTCATATCATTTCATGTTAAATTAGTGACATGCATTGCATAAAGCACGATTCTCATTAATTAAATGAAAACAAAAAAGAAAAAAATTGAGAGAGATTCTGTTATATTCAGCATGAGACAAAGCACAATATAAAGAATAAATAGCTTTTGCATCAAGCGTTTCTCTTTTAGACAACTCCATCCGAGACATAGGAGCGGGGAGTTTGGTTTCTTTGTCTTTGCCATTCTTATTTGATGTGGACGCAGCAATGGGGTTGATTCCTCTTTCCACAACATCCCATTGCAAGGGATCTCTGGATCTTAGGAATGCTTTCATTTTGTTCTTCCACACGTCGTATTCCTTTCCATCAAAATATGGTGGCCTTGTGTTGCTTTGCCCTTCCATAAGTCATGGTGCCAACATACTAGCCATAAAGAATCTTTAACTCAAAAGTACAAACACTTTTATAAACCGAGCATTTGGCTCTGATACCAATTGAGAGTGCTAGTATGAACAAAATAAAGGAGTTAGGGAAGAGAATAAGAACAAAAGATTTATAGTGGTTCGGCTTAATCCAAGCCTACGTCCACTCTCCCACGCTAACAGCCTTCTTGGCTGGATTCCACTATGCAATCAACAAGAGATTACAACTTCGAGTGCAAACACTTAGTAGTAGATCACACTATCTCACTAAGTCACTCTTTTGGTATTTCTCTCACGATTACAAACGTTTAATTTTATAAGACAACAGGTTGAGTTCTCCTTGGATTTTCTTTTCTTTTTATCGGTTGGATATCATCACCGGGCTGGTTTGGTGTACCTCATCATGTCCTCAAAATAAAATTTGTAATTTCATTGATTCATCAATCGATTACATTTATTGAATGAAAAAAATGCAGCACTCAATCAATAAAAGAAGAAACCGAAAACATCATTCAGAAAATAATAGAAATTCCCACGCAGGGGAATGTACAAAAGCAGTAAAAGAGTTACTCTCGAGGGCCAAGGCCCATCTCTTCAGGGGGTCCTTCATTAATGGCTCCTATGATGAGGTTGTCGAATAAGCTTGCAACTCCCTCCAGCTCATCATTAAGGCTCTCTGCTTTCGGGGGTGTCGAATCATCCATGCCACCCCATCCATCTGGGACTATCTCATTAGGATCAATGTAGTAGCTAGGAGGGGTTGAATACTTCACCAGGTAATCAAACTTGCCACTAGGCTGCCCCAAAGTGTCTATCACTTCTACTTCTTCATGCATCATTCTTGGAGGACCAGGGAATGTCTCGTGAATGCTCGGGGGTAGTGGGTTTTGCCTCCCTCGCCCTTGGTCAGGTGGCGAGCTCCGCCTTTCTTGTCTTCGTCCTTCAGAACTCCCTCCACCTCGTCCATGGTACCCTAAACCAGCAGAACGAGATCTCTGAGGGGCTTCAATGGGGCTTCGAATGCCCTGACCATTTCTCCCAAGACCATTGCCAGGGACAAAGTCATTCCCAACCATAACTCTTCCCACCATGAGGGCAGCATTTGATACTTCAGGGGCTGGCGGTGATGAATCTCGAGAAGTATGTATAGTGGACACCAACTCGAATGAGTGGTAACTTGATTCAAACTGGGAATCCGGCTCTACATAGGGGATAGCCGTCTCGTGATAAATTCGGTGGTCTTCTTCACCATACACGGTGACCAACTTCCTTTCAATCACAAATTTCACAGCTTGATGTAGACTTGAAGGCACTGCTCCTGCAGTGTGTATCCATGGACGACCTAGTAAGAAATTGAATGCGGTAGGGATATCCAGCACTTGGAAGGGAATGTTGAAGACAACCGGCCCTATTTGGACATCAAGATGGATTTCCCCGATCACTTCTTTTTTTGTTCCATCGAAAGCTCGCACCGAAGTCTTCGCAGCATGTATCCTTGACGGGTCTACCTTAAGGCGGTGAAGAGTGGCCAACGGACAAATGTTCAGAGCGGACCCATTATCGATGAGCACTCGGGACATATGAGAAGACTTGTGCTTAACGGATATGTAGAGTGCTTTGTTATGTCCCCTGCCTTTGAGAGGGAATTCCTCATCAAAACAACCTCCAACCCATCTTTTCTCACATGAGTAAGATCAATATTCGCATGAATATTATTAATGTCACTGATTTCCATCATCCCATCGAAGTATTTAAAAATCATCAGGATCGAACTCCAAATCTTTCTTACTCAAAATGGGTCAAATTATTGAAAAATCCGAATACCAAGATTTTCCTATGGCATGTTAAATGGTTCAGAGTCTCCAAAGCACGTCTCTCTCATGGAAATGATGAACCGATCCCGCTATTGGGGATCACCGGTGTCACTTCCTATTACCCACTCCGAGTGGCTCGTCAATATCGAGTTGTGCAAGATCTACCGCCCCCTCTCAAGCTGGGTTTGTTCCAAGCCCAATTCACTGCTAAGGATGGCGATCACAAGAAGGAACTCCGCTGTATCGAACAAGCTTGGATTGCATGTCGCGAACAAAAGTTGAGCTTACCTGAAGATGAGCTCGAGGGGAAGGAAAAGACTTACTACGCCACAGCTCGATACATCCGTCAGCACAAGATCCCGACCGAGTATCTCCCAAAAGTGCCAGATGTGACCGAGAAGCCCACTCGACAAGCGGAGCTTAATCATCACAAGAGGAAGATTGAAGAGCTTGAAGAGCAAGCCAAGAAGGACGCTAAGGAGAAGAGGCAATTACGTCGAGCGTTGGCTTCCCATATGTTTATAGATCAGGCCAAATAAAGTGGCTTGAATCTATTCGGTCTTTTTACTTTAAACTAATGTTGAGGAAGTTGAGTCGTTTACTTGATTAGTTTAAGATTTTGCAAGCTCTTTACATTATTAATGTCAAAAACAATTTCATTAATGAATAAAAGCAGTTAGACTTTCGTCATGGACCGACATGTTTTACGTGAAATGCTCATATGTATTCATATCAAATTAGGTGGCAACGGATCCTCTACGCTCACCCATCATCACACGATTAAGAGCAAGAATGGCCGACCAAGGCGAGATGCGTGATCGCATGTCCTCCGTGGAAGATCAACTCAAACAGTTAGCCGTTTCCTTGCAGCTTGTAACAGCTCAGCTCCAATCCCTCCAAGTGAACCCAATTCCTCCACCTGCTCTCCCTGAGATAATAGTCCCGAGGCAAGCAAATAGGGCCCAAATGAGTGATGACGAAATGCCCGAGCTGGAAGATGACGTGGTTCCCAAGACAGATCAGGATGGGCGCGTTACAAAGCTGGAAGAGAAAGTGAGACAACTGCAGGAGTCTCAAAGCTCACTCCCGTTTGACCTCTCAGTCTATGAGAAGGTTAAAATGCCAAGTAAGTTCAAAATGCCAGAGTTTGAGAAGTATGACGGGACATCTTGTCCAAAGTCTCATTTGCAGATGTACCACGTGCGCATGGCCCAGCATGTGAAAAATGAGCCTCTTATGATCCAATCGTTTCATGCGAGTTTGATCAGGCCCGCATTAAACTGGTACGTGATGAAGAACGTAAACCTCCTCGAAACCTGGAACGAAGTGGCGGACGCATTCCTTAAACAGTACAAGTTCAACATGGACATCGCGCCTTCCCGAGAAGACTTGGAGCGGATGGAAAAGAAAAGGAGTGAGTCATTTAAAGAATATGCTGTGAGATGGAGAAACTTGGCGGCTCAAATTACTCCTGAACCTACCAACAAGGAGTTGATGAAGTTGTTCGTGAAGACCCTTCCATCTGAGTTCCGAAATCGAATGGCCAGTACGTATGTTGAGAGTTTCAATCAGCTTATTCCTGTAGGAGAACAGATCGAGATGGGGATAAGAGAAGGATGGTTTTCTGAGCCATCTACTAGGAGGTTCTCTGCCAAGAAGGAGAAGGAAGCAGCCGTGGATGTAAACGTGGCTTATAGCCAAGAAAGTGCCAAACGTGCCCCGGCTATACAGGTGAACCAAAGACAACAACAACCCGCTGGCCGTCAATCATTCGCCCAAGCGAATAATAGAAGGCAGTTCTCCCCTCTCCCTGGGTCTCCATCTCAAGTGCTGACAGTCCTCCGAAAGAAGGATTTGCTTACTAGTGAGCCAAAGCGGCCTAGCCGTGAAGGCATGCGTGGTTACGACCCGACGAAGAAGTGTGACTATCATAATGGTGAACTGGGGCATTCAACTGATGAATGTTTCACCCTCAAGCACAAGATCCAGAATCTTCTGGACACAAAGGCCTTTTCATTTCAGACTGCTCGGCCGAATGTTCAAAAAAATCCGCTACCAGAGCATGAGGGTACAGTGAATGCTATCCTGGAACCTGAAGTTGGACGGATCAGGAATTCAACAGTGCACGTGGCAGATGCCTACAACGGGCTAGTGAGAGCTGGGTATTACCGAGGTCAGGAAGATGTCCCTCTATCGGTGATGAGAGAAAGAATTGCCAAAATGGTGGATGACGGCATCATTGTGTATGCTGATCATAACTGTATAGTCTCTACTATCTCCCACCTCATCATCGATTGGGAGGAGGAGCAGGCTACACTTGATGCCGACAAGAAAGAGGTTGATCCTTCGCTTGTAGACATGCCCCCATTAGAGGATGCATCTGACGAAGAGATAGTGATAGAGGTGCCTCAGCCGTATGAGTATGTCAATAATAAGGCAGTGCCGTGGTCCTATGACTTGGATGTGGACCTTGTTACAAGATCTGGACGGAATTATGGTCAAGCCAGTACTCAACCTGCAAAGTTGGTCACTGATGAAGAGGCTAAGGAGTTTCTAGCCGTAATCAAAGCAAGTGAGTATAACGTGGTTGACCAACTACGAAAGATGCCCGCTCAGATCTCCCTACTCGAGCTCTTGATGACGTCCCCCGTGCATCAAAAGTCACTAATGAAGGTGTTGAGTGAAATCCGTGTGCCAGAGATTGTGGAAGCAAACAAGCTGGAAGAATTCGTGGGATCGGTCCTTCTCAAAGATTTGATTGCCTTTTCTGATGAGGAATTCCCTCTCGAAGGCAGGGGACATAACAAAGCACTCTACATATCCGTTAAGCACAAGTCTTCTCATATGTCCCGAGTGCTCATCGATAATGGGTCCGCTCTGAACATTTGTCCGTTGGCCACTCTTCACCGCCTTAAGGTAGACCCGTCAAGGATACATGCTGCGAAGACTTCGGTGCGAGCTTTCGATGGAACAAAAAAAGAAGTGATCGGGGAAATCCATCTTGATGTCCAAATAGGGCCGGTTGTCTTCAACATTCCCTTCCAAGTGCTGGATATCCCTACCGCATTCAATTTCTTACTAGGTCGTCCATGGATACACACTGCAGGAGCAGTGCCTTCAAGTCTACATCAAGCTGTGAAATTTGTGATTGAAAGGAAGTTGGTCACCGTGTATGGTGAAGAAGACCACCGAATTTATCACGAGACGGCTATCCCCTATGTAGAGCCGGATTCCCAGTTTGAATCAAGTTACCACTCATTCGAGTTGGTGTCCACTATACATACTTCTCGAGATTCATCACCGCCAGCCCCTGAAGTATCAAATGCTGCCCTCATGGTGGGAAGAGTTATGGTTGGGAATGACTTTGTCCCTGGCAATGGTCTTGGGAGAAATGGTCAGGGCATTCGAAGCCCCATTGAAGCCCCTCAGAGATCTCGTTCTGCTGGTTTAGGGTACCATGGACGAGGTGGAGGGAGTTCTGAAGGACGAAGACAAGAAAGGCGGAGCTCGCCACCTGACCAAGGGCGAGGGAGGCAAAACCCACTACCCCCGAGCATTCACGAGACATTCCCTGGTCCTCCAAGAATGATGCATGAAGAAGCAGAAGTGATAGACACTTTGGGGCAGCCTAGTGGCAAGTTTGATTACCTGGTGAAGTATTCAACCCCTCCTAGCTACTACATTGATCCTAATGAGATAGTCCCAGATGGATGGGGTGGCATGGATGATTCGACACCCCCGAAAGCAGAGAGCCTTAATGATGAGCTGGAGGGAGTTGCAAGCTTATTCGACAACCTCATCATAGGAGCCATTAATGAAGGACCCCCTGAAGAGATGGGCCTTGGCCCTCGAGAGTAACTCTTTTACTGCTTTTGTACATTCCCCTGCGTGGGAATTTCTATTATTTTCTGAATGATGTTTTCGGTTTCTTCTTTTATTGATTGAGTGCTGCATTTTTTTCATTCAATAAATGTAATCGATTGATGAATCAATGAAATTACAAATTTTATTTTGAGGACATGATGAGGTACACCAAACCAGCCCGGTGATGATATCCAACCGATAAAAAGAAAAGAAAATCCAAGGAGAACTTTGAGGCCTGGGCTTCATCATGCTTCCTCATGTCAAAATGTTCCAAAAAATATGTTTTTGCCAAAGATTAAAAAAAAAAAAAACAAAAAGCAAAGATGCTGATTACTCTGTTTGTCTTTCTAATTTATCTACCTCATGTTTCAGGAACAATCCTATAGCATGCAAAGATGTGGAAATGGTCCAATCCACTGCAACAAGTGCTAATGATGATGATCCTGAAGACTCGATCAAAAACTCCATTGAAGTGCAATATAGCTGGGAACAACATGAAAAAGCTAAGGCTCTCACATCTGAGCAGGCCGTCACTATTAATTTGAGTGACATTGGAGAAGCCAAAGAAGTAAAAATTGGGGCGAGTCTCCCCAAGAATGAGGCTGAGCGCCTAATTCAATTATTGAAGGAATACCAAGACATTTTTGCATGGACCTACGCTGACATGCCTGGACTAGACCCGTCAATCGTGGAGCATTGCCTACCTACAAATCCAGATGTGCCACCTAAGAAGCAAAGGCTGCGGAGGACTAAGCCCGAACTCTCAAAGAAGATAGAGGAAGAGGTGATGAAGCTTTTGAATGTGGGGTTTATTGAAGTCTCACAGTACCCTGAATGGGTGGCTAATATTGTGCCGGTGATGAAGAAGGATGGTCGAGTTCGAGTTTGTGTTGACTATCGGGATCTGAATAAGGCTAGTCCAAAAGATGATTTCCCATTACCACACATAGATGTCCTTGTGGATAGTACTGCTGGCTTTGAACTATTCTCATTTATGGATGGTTTTTCTGGGTACAATCAAATAAGGATGAATGAAGAAGACAAGGAAAAGACTGCATTTATTACCCCGTGGGGAACCTTTCAGTATAAAGTCATGCCTTTCGGACTCAGGAATGCAGGGGCAACCTACCAGCGAGCCATGGTTGCATTGTTTCATGATATGATGCATAAGGAGATTGAAGTCTATGTTGATGATATGATTGCAAAGACTCGACCAGGAAGAAGCCACATCGAAACATTGAAGAAGTTGTTCGATCGACTTCGTGAGTTCAAGCTTCGCCTAAATCCCGCTAAATGCGTGTTCGGAGCAACATCCGGTAAATTACTCGGATTTATTGTGAGTAGTAAAGGGATTGAGATCGACCCTTCCAAAGCTAAGGCCATATGTGAATTGCAACCTCCGTCAACGGTGAAAGAAGTCCGGAGCCTTTTAGGGAGATTGAATTACATAGCGAGGTTCATTTCTCAACTCTCTGAAACTGCCAAGCCATTCTTCAAGCTTCTAAAGAAGAATGCACAAGTCAACTGGGATGATGAGTGTCGAGAAGCGTTCAACAAGCTGAAGCAATACTTGATGAATCCACCAGTTCTTGTTCCACCCTCACCGGGGCATCCTTTGATTCTCTACCTCACTATTCATAGTGAGTCATTGGGCGCAATGTTGGCTCAAGAAAGTCCTGTTGATAGAAAAGAACGGGCCATTTATTACCTCAACAAGAAGTTTACCGAATCAGAGTTGAAGTATTCTGAGGTTGAAAAGACTTGTGTGGCGTTGGTGTGGGTGTTGCATAGGTTGCGACAATACACCCTACATTATCAGACGTTCCTCGTGACTGAGAACAACCCTATCAAGTACTTACTTGATCGACCAGCTTTGGTAGGTAAGTTAGCCAAATGGCAAATCTTGATCTCTGAATTTGATGTGCAATTCATGCCACAAAAGTCGGTTAAAGGCCGAGCGATCGCTGATCTATTGGCCGAGAATTCAGGAGTCCCTAATGATGATGACAGTTTCCTTGATGACCATGTCTTGAGTGTAAATGAAGACTCATGGAAGATGTTCTTTGATGGAGCTGTAAACCTATCCGGTTCGGGTACTGGAGCAGTTTTAATATCTCCAGATGGACAACACCATCCGGTAGCTGCAAAATTGATATTTCCGTGCACTAATAATGTGGCTGAGTATGAAGCTTGCATCCTTGGGCTTCAAGCAGCAATTGAGATGGGTGTGGCTAAGTTAAAAGTGTTCGGAGATTCCGCACTAATCATACTGCAGACCGTGGGAGAATGGAAGACCAAGGATTCCAAGTTACTCCCATACCACAAGTATTTAGAAAATCTGGTGAAAGAATTCAAGGAAGTTTCGTTTCAATACTTGCCAAGGTCTCATAATCAGTTTGCAGATGCACTCGCAACGTTGTCCTCTATGCTGCAAGTCACTGATGGGTTGGAGGTTGAACCCCTGAAAATAGAAATTTTGCCGAAGCCAGCTTATTGTATGATTGTGACTGAAGAACCTGATGGAAAACCATGGTATTACGATATCATGAATTACATTAAAAAACAAGAATTTCCCGAAGGAAGCACTCAGGCTGATAGGAAGTACATCATGAAGATGGCCTCGAAATTTTTCGTCAGTGGTGAAAATTTGTACAAGAGGTCTTACGATTCTGTCTTGTTGCGATGTGTAGATGCAATCGAAGCCACTCAGATCATGCAAGAAGTGCACGAAGGAGTATGTGGCCCCCATATGAATGGACATATGTTAGCCAAGAAGATTATGAGGTTGGGCTACTATTGGCTCACACTGGGGAGTGATTACATCCGGCATGTTCGGATTTGTCACCGCTGCCAGATTCATGGAAATAAGATAAATGTTCCTCCAACTGAGCTGCATCAGTTTTCAGAGCCATGGCCTTTCTTGATGTGGGGTATTGATGTGATTGGCCCAATCAATCCCAAGGCTTCAAATGGACATCGATTCATTTTGGTGGCGATAGACTATTTCTCCAAATGGATCGAAGCTACATCCTTTGCAAGTGTCACTGCTCGTAATGTTGTGAAGTTTGTCAAACGTGACATCATTGCTCGCTATGGTGTCCCTAAAGCAATCATCACTGATAATGGGACCAATTTGAACAACAAGCTTGTTGATGAGTTGTTCGGAAAGTTCAAAATCAAGCATCTGAATTCGTCTCCTTACCGCCCTCAAATGAATGGGGTTGTTGAAGCGGCCAATAAGAACATTAAGAAGATTTTGGCTAAGACAGCTGTGAATTATCGAGATTGGCATGACAGGCTACCCTTCGCACTAATGGCGTACCGGACGTCGATCCGCACTTCCACTGGGGCAACCCCGTTTGCTTTGGTGTACGGCATGGAGGCAGTTCTACCTGTAGAAGTGGAGATTCCTTCTCTAAGGGTTTTATCCCAAATAGAGTTGTCTGAGGCAGAATGGTCACAACAAAGATTTGAGCAGTTGAACTTGGTCGACGAGAAAAGACTGAAAGCTCTCTGTCATGGCCAAGCATATCAACAGAGAATAGCCAGATCTTTCAACCGGAAGGTGCGGCCAAGGCATTTCAAGGTAAATGACCTAGTCCTAAGGAAGCTATTGCCGATCTTTCCGGATCCTGGAGGCAAGTTTGCTCCAAGCTACAGCGGCCCATATGTGGTAAAGAAGATATTTCCCGGTGGAGCCTTGATATTGGCAGAAATGGATGGTCGTGAGTTTTCCACTCCTGTTAATTCAGATGCTGTCAAGAAGTATTATCCATGATAGAATTTGCCATGTCATGTTTTGAACTGCAAGCATTTCAATGATCAATAAATTGCTTTAATGAGTTAAATTGTTCAAATTTATTGTAAATCTTACATTTTTTTCCCCTTGATGGATTGTGTGAGATAAATTGAATGTGTCAAATGAAATACTTTGGAATGACGAAAGGCAAGCCTTGTTCCATATACTGTTTCATACACTAACCCCCAGTGAGTTGTGTGAAAAATTCCATGCCCACAAGGAAGAGGGCTATCTCGCAAAGGGTACGTCAACCAAGGTGACGAGAGGCATTCGTTTCTCTATCCCAAACACTACAGGTGATCCATTGCTCAACCCCTTTGAGCCCCATACACTTATGGAGATTTTTAAAATTATCCCTGTCAAGAATCATCCCACATTGGGACAAATTTGAAATGGATGGTAGGAATCTTCTTGCTCCCACTTGCATCAATCTTCGAATATTGCTTTTGCAGTGTAATTCGTACGGTAATTTGAAGTGCCTTAAGATGATGAAGAGCAGTTCTTTCTTTATCCTATACACTTTTATCCATTGCATAGCCCACTTGAGCCTATGAATTTATTTCATATTAAACCCAGTTGGTGATCATCCCCCACACTGGGGCAAGGCAAAAAGAACCATTCAAGTAACATGGTTTAGAATGCTGCAAAGGATGGTTGTGCAAGTTCAAAAAAAAAAGTGCAAAAAAATGGGGCATGAAAAGCAGTGTGCCTAGTAAAAGCAAGGCCAATGCCCAAAAATAAAAATCAAACACTTGATGAAGTGAGTCGTATCCCCAACAAGGTGGTACCAAAAAAACTCAAATGTTAAGATGTTGCAATCGGTGGAGTTGTGATGTGAAGAAAATCTTCGAAGATGGGGAGGAAAATTGTTGGAAATGTCAAGATGATCACCAACTTTGACCCCATAAACACTTTTTGAGCTAAATGATCCTTTCATTTCTCAACCCATGAACCAAGCATGCGTTACGTCCCTTGCAAAGTCTCTTCTGATTAGGGCACTTGAATTAACCTAGGGGTTCACATGTTTTAAGCATCGCTCGAAGAAGTGCGAGCAAGATTATTCCTCTCTCATTTTGCAGGGTTCTTGACTTGTAAACCCAGAGATGATTATAGAATATCACTCATTCTTTCAAAAGCCTTGACTCAAAAAGAGTCCCTTTTGTTAAGCCGTTGACCAAGCCCACATTACGGTCCTTGTTCAAGACCTCTCAGATTGGTGAGATCGTACCACTTGCGAGATTGCTCAGACCCTTGTTTGGGCATGACGATTGTGAGATAGAGTGATTGACAAAATCCTGCATCAAAGGTCAGGATGAAATTACCATTTTAATGAGGATGAGAGAAAAAGTCCTTTCAGACCAAATGATCCCTCATTTGACACATCCATGACACTCATGTGTTCAGATTGGAATTTTCTTTTAAGATACTTCCCAATGGAAATTAGGTGATGCAAGATTAATGGAAATCATCATAAACCTCCATTATATTGATGCATGTTTATCATTACAAATGCATGTTGCCTCTCCTATGACCATGTTTTGCAGGAGACGTATCTTCGAAGATCAGAGATGTTACCAGGTAAGTATATCTCTATCCATACCTTGAATATTTGTCATTGCACAGGTATTCCCTTTTAAGCATACCGACACTCAATTGAGTTGTCCCCCATTAAAGATTTTTCCTCCAGATTCAATCTGATTAAGGCGACCGAAGAATGGTTCGGGTCCTGGTCGGATGATTTCTGTCGCAAGGCAGGGCGACCGAAGAATGGTTCGAGTCCTAGCCAAGCAAAACCTCAGTCTAGGCGACCGTAGAATGGTACGGGTTCTAGACACCCAAAGATTTTTCCTCCAGATTCAATCTGATTAAGGCGACCGAAGAATGGTTCGGGTCCTGGTCGGATGATTTCTGTCGCAAGGCTGGGCGACCGAAGAATGGTTCGAGTCCTAGCCAAGCAAAACCTCAGTCTAGGCGACCGTAGAATGGTACGGGTCCTAGACACCATTAAAGATTTTTCCTCCAGATTCAATCTGATTAAGGCGACCGAAGAATGGTTCGGGTCCTGGTCGGATGATTTCTGTCGCAAGGCTGGGCGACCGAAGAATGGTTTGGGTCCTAGCCAAGCAAAACCTTAGTTCAGGCGACCGTAGAATGGTACGGGTCCTGGAAAATCATTTTTTCGTCAAGGCGACCATAGAATGGTACGGGTCCTAGACACAACCAAACACTGTCACACTGGGCGACCGTAGAATGGTACGGGTCCTGGGAAAGCAGTCCCTTTGTGAAGTCATGTTACTATACTAGGCGACTGTAGAATGGTACGGGTCCTAGGAAAGTAGTTTCTTTACGAAGCTATGTTACTATTTTGGGCGACCGTAGAATGGTACGGGTCCTGGACATGTAACACCAATCTATCTTGAGTTACTCCACCATCTCCGAAGGTAAGTAATTCCAGGTAAGTTCCTTTATCATTTGCATTAGCATTTCCATGCATCATATAAATTGCATTTCAAAATGGGATTCATTTTCCCACGAAAAAAAGAGTCACTCAGTACATCTGCATGATTAACATTTAGGTCTCAACTTATCTTTGAAGGTAACCTCTACGAGCTCACCTTCAAAGAGGGGCAGCTGTTGACACCTATTTTTAGCAAATCTAGGAAAATAAGGAAAATAAAAATTGCATTTTTAGACAAATAAAAAGAAAAAATAAAAAAGGGAAAAATTGATTTGATTGAAGTATGCAAGGAAATATGGAATTCCGACGGATGTCCGGGTTTTATTAAATGCAGCAACAATTTTAAAATCAGGTGAACAAATGGCAAGGATTTTGATAAAATGGAAGGAATCGATACAAAATCGAGCTGATTGCGAAATCATGCTCCGATTTGCATCCATGATTTAATGCAACAGAAGATGGAAGTTTAAATTTTCCATAGAAAGCGGCCGATCGGAATCACTATAAAAGGGGTTGACCTGCACAGTATTCGGGAGGCGAAAAATTCAGAAAAAGTGAAAAGAGAGAAAAAGAGAGATTTCGTGAAGAGAGTGCGGGAGAAAGTGAAAAGAGAGAAAAAGAAAAAAAAAAGCTTTCTCCGCAGTCAAAAGAAGTCCTTTTCTTTTCCCTTCTGACAACCTGCAGAAAAAAGAAAAAAGAAGCACGAACGTGAGAGAAAGAGTAGGAGAGAAAAGAGAAAAGCAGAAACAGTAAAGGTTGATTTGACCTTTACTGTTCATCATCTTCCCCAAGTCCATTCCTCACCCGCGCGCTGCAACTCGCGGAGACCCGACGCCGGAGCTCCGACGAAGCCCGCCGCTCCTGACGATCGCCGAGCGCCACCCACCACTGCACCACCGCCGCTCCTGACCTCGCACCGCGCCCTGACGACCGCGCTCTCACCTTCGCCGACGCCGCGCCGCTGCAACACCCCTGCTCTGCCCGCGACGCCGCCCATTGATCTCCAAGCTCCGCCGCGCCTCCGCCAGACGCCGTCGCTGCCCCGCCCGACGCCGCCGCGTCTCTGCAACCCGCGACCAGCGCCGAGCACGGCCCAGCCAACGCCTGCAGCTCCGGATCCGCTGCCCGACGTCGCCGGAGCCAACACCGTCGCTGCTCGCCTCAGCTCAACGTACCCCAGTCGGAGCCTCGCCACCGCGACACCAGCCACCTCCGCGACCCGAGCGCCCCAACTTCACCTCAGCCCGTGCCGATCCACTCGACGCCGCTGGTTGCCGCGCCAAGCACCTACAACGTCGGCACCATCCCTGCTGCTGCACCACCAGAGCCCGACGCCTCCACCTTGCCTCGCGCGACCCGCAAGCCCCTCGCCGCCGACGTGCCACTCCCGGTGCCTCGCCGAACCTCCGGTCAGCCATCCTTGGCTGGACCCCACGGCTTGCCAAGCCCAATAAAAAAACAAGAGAAAACACATTAGGTAGTTTTCTTTATTTTATTTTATTTAATTTATTTTACTTTTATCTTGTTTTTTAGTATAATTAGTCTTTAGTATATGATCGGAAATTCAGCATATTACCGGATTCGCAACCGCGCCAGGATTTTTTTATTTCATCTATAAGGCCTTAGATGAAATAATTAATTAAGCGGGAATAAGATTGATATTTTGATCTTTAAGGCTTAAGATCAATCTATTGATTTTATAAGCGAAATATTGTCTCTTGATCTGAACGATGTGCGATATTTCTGATGATTTTGAATGAATTGTCTCGTCTTAATTGCCTTGTTTATCTCGAGATATGTTTGAATTAGAATATTGCATGTTTTAGGGTTTACATGTTTAGAATAAGAATTTTATTTAAAAAAATCAAAAAATCAATTTAGGTTGCTAGATTTTAATTTAGGTTGCATGTTTTAATTATTTGGCAATTATTAATTTCGAAAATTAATAAAAACAACAAAAAATCATCATGCATATGTAATGTAGTATTAAAGCATATTTTGCATGTCATTGCATATTAGGGTTAAATTGCACCTAGTTTAATTTAGACTTTTTTAATTTGTTATAAGTTTAGGCATTTTTTAGATATATTGCATTTTAGGATTATTTAGGTCAAGATAATATTTTAGTTCAAATTAGGATTTGGCTCAACCTAATTCCTAATATAAACTAATTAGGATCTTAATCTAATTAGGTAATCTTCACATTTCATCTAATTTCGAATTTCATGAAAAATACAAAAAAAGTCATATTATTTAGGAAAAAGAATACATTCTTTTAGGAAAGAGAAAAAATGCAATATGCATGTCATTTAAGGATTGTTATTAGATCCATTTAATTAGAAATTGCATGACATTAGAATTAAGTCATTTAGTTAATATTGCATTGCATATTGCATGATTCTCATTAATTAAGTGAAAAAACAAAAAGAAATTGCGTGTTAATTAGAAACCATATCCAGGGTTGTTGATGTGGTTTTTTAACTTAACATTGCAGATGCTTTCGTTGCTTTGAGGTAAGTTTTTGCAATTTATTTATTGTTTATCTGGGTGTTAAATTGGTGGATTGCGCACCCGCATGATCACCTCACATGTTAGAAAAATAGATTTAAATTCAATTTTAGCTGCCTGCAAAAACATTTTTTTTGAAAATAAAAGAATGGTACCGAAAGGGCATTAGAGAAATCTAATGTAACCAAGTCCCTGTACCCATAGTCTCTGGTTCGTAGGAGTAAAGTGAAACTCCCGTTACTTTACTTGGGTTTCTAATCGACCCACAAAAAAAAATAGATTAGTGGCGACTCCTGATTACAAAATCAATTGCATGTTAAGAACTTGAATTTAAGTCGCGAATTAGTATGGGCTTGGGAGAGCCCGAATTAAGTCTAGGCTTAATAATCCATTAGCCAAACCCTAGGTGGTTCACACCTTGAAAAATTGGTCGCGACAGCTTGGCGACTCCACTGGGGAGTGATTGCATCCGGCATGTTCGGATTTGTCACCGCTGCCAGATTCATGGAAATAAGATAAATGTTCCTCCAACTGAGCTGCATCAGTTTTTAGAGCCATGGCCTTTCTTGATGTGGGGAGTTGTGATGTGAAGAAAATAATTTCGAATCTCATGGAAAATACAAAAATTATTTTTTAGAATAAATCCATCTCATGTTTCAGGATAGACTACATGATTATTTATGTCATATCGCTTAGGTCATATAGCTAAGTCATGTTGCCATGTCATATCATTTCATGTTAAATTAGTGACATGCATTGCATAAAGCACGATTCTCATTAATTAAATGAAAACAAAAAAGAAAAAAATTGAGAGAGATTCTGTTATATTCAGCATGAGACAAAGCACAATATAAAGAATAAATAGCTTTTGCATCAAGCGTTTCTTTTTTAGACAACTCCATCCGAGACATAGGAGCGGGGAGTTTGGTTTCTTTGTCTTTGCCATTCTTATTTGATGTGGACGCAGCAATGGGGTTGATTCCTCTTTCCACAACATCCCATTGCAAGGGATCTCTGGATCTTAGGAATGCTTTCATTTTGTTCTTCCACACGTCGTATTCCTTTCCATCAAAATATGGTGGCCTTGTGTTGCTTTGCCCTTCCATAAGTCATGGTGCCAACATACTAGCCATAAAGAATCTTTAACTCAAAAGTAAAAACACTTTTATAAACCGAGCATTTGGCTCTGATACCAATTGAGAATGCTAGTATGAACAAAATAAAGGAGTTAGGGAAGAGAATAAGAACAAAAGATTTATAGTGGTTCGGCTTAATCCAAGCCTACGTCCACTCTCCCACGCTAACAGCCTTCTTGGCTGGATTCCACTATGCAATCAACAAGAGATTACAACTTCGAGTGCAAACACTTAGTAGTAGATCACACTATCTCACTAAGTCACTCTTTTGGTATTTCTCTCACGATTACAAACGTTTAATTTTATAAGACAACAGGTTGAGTTCTCCTTGGATTTTCTTTTCTTTTTATCGGTTGGATATCATCACCGGGCTGGTTTGGTGTACCTCATCATGTCCTCAAAATAAAATTTGTAATTTCATTGATTCATCAATCGATTACATTTATTGAATGAAAAAAATGCAGCACTCAATCAATAAAAGAAGAAACCGAAAACATCATTCAGAATGCAACTAAGTCATCCCGCCCTTTTAACTCCATTTTGCTAAGCCGTCTAGATAGAAATCGAGCCTCACACTTCATGCGCTTGTCTATGTGATTGCCGTTAATTTTCCTTGGTGAAGTAAGTCTTCTACCCCTATACAATGCAATTTATTTTGTCGTATTTTTGGGTCGGTCCATGACAATTTAGGTCAATCATTAATTTAACTTCTTTGTCAATTAGAGATGAAATGAGGAAATTGCCATGCAATAAATCATTTGGAAAATAAAAAAATTGGAGAATTTGTTCTCAACTCATGTCTTTATTGTTTTTATTAGGGAGACTCAAATTTTGGCATTTCCTAGTTCATGTTTAGGAAATTTCATCTTTGCTAGGGCGTCCCATGTCTTTATTTTCCTAGTTCATTTTTAGGAAATTCTCTTCATGTGTGGACTTTTCGTGACAAAAAAGGAAAAAGTGAAAAAATAGATTAGATCGCTGTCATGGTCTAGCTCTCTCTATTTACACCTCATACTTACATGTTCCCGTTCATTTGAACAGGTGATTATGGAGCGATCTCGCTCACCCATTCGTTCATGATCGAGAGCTAAAATGACGGATTAAAAAGAGCTTATCTCGTCAAGCAAAAGTGCTGTGATATATTTTTAGTGAGAAATTGCGACTCCAAGAAGAGAGCCAAGAAGACTTTTTGACTTGTCTCATTTTCCTGAGGTAGCTGAATTTGATGCCACCATGAAGAGACTAGTGACATATCTAAAAGGAAAAATATCTGACCCGAAGGGTTTGCCTCACAAGATCAAGGAGGGTGAAGAATTCAAGTGCACATGATTCATGAGCATAACAGAGAGGCGTTTGAAAATAACACGTCAATTTCCAATGATAGCAGACCCATTGATTTGGGAACATACATCCAAAAGAAAAATAGGCGTGGGGGCAAGGGATTATTTCCTAGCTGATCTTGATGACATCTCCCAAGAGTAAAGAAGACATTAAGCACTACTTATCCTCTTACTTGTCCCAAGCGATTTCCTTGCACATCAATAAGAAATCGAGGGCAAGTCAAAAGGAGATCATCTAGAGTGTGATGTGTGACACATCTCATTACAATTTGTGTGAGATGTCATTCTCGAAAGCCAAATGAAGTTTCTCATTTTCGTGAGAAAATGATAAAACAAGTCAAAAGAAGATCATCCGTCTTGAATGAAATGGATATATTGCGTTCATGAATATAATTAATTTCGGAATTGACACTTTTGTTCTTTTCCTTGCAGATGAAGAATTGGGGTACTACAGATTCTAGTAGTAACATGACTGAGACAAAATCTCAATCCGAGCCAAAATGGTTGTGCAATTTGAATTTACTCTGATGTTGTATAGTATCCTATTCATGCACGTTCTCTTGTGCAGGGGCAAAAGCAAGAACGGAGTATTCATCAAATCAAAAAGCAAATTTTCACTTTTGATTGATAAAGACAATCCAAGGACATCCATTTCTGAGACAATCCCTTTGTGGAGCAACCCCCTGAATGAATGCTTAAAACCATGTTTTGAGTGCGATAAATTGTTTGCTTTGAAGTCACAAAAGTTTTTCATGTTTAAAGTTGCCAGACTCTTTTGAAAAGAGAATTTTCATATTGATTTAGCTCACCAATTTCATGTGGAGATTTATCAAGATAGACTACTTAATGGAGTGACATCAATGTTTAAGAATGCTGAATGAGACGTATCAAGATGATGAAAGGCAAGCCCTATCCTATACACAGTCCCTTACTTGATACACTTGTGAGATGAATGTAGGAAGTTCCATATCTATGAGGTAAAGAGTTCTCTCGCAAAAGGTACGATGACCGAAATAATGAGAGGCAATTCATTTCTCTATCCCAAACACAATAGGTGATCCATTGCTTAACCACTTTGAGCCTTATACACCTATGAAGATTTTTTTTTTAAAAAGTTATCCCTGTCAAGAACCACCCCACATTGGGGCAAATTGGAGGGTAAGACAGCACCATAAAGTGAAGAAAATGGATTGAAATTTTCTTGCTTTCACTTGCATCAATTTTCAAGTCGTGCTATTACATTGAATTCATATGGTAATTTAAGTGCCTTAGGATGACGAAGAGCATTTCTTTCTCTATCCTACATACTTATATCTTTTGCATAGCCCACTTGAACCTGCAATTTCGTTTCTTTAAACCCAGTTGGTGATCATCCCCCACACTGGGGCAAGGCAAAAGGCAGAGAAGACCCTTGAAAGTTCGAGTGTCATTGTTTGACGCATGCATTGTGCGCAAAAATTGAATTCGAAATAGAACTAAGGGGCATGAAAAAGCAGTGTGCCTGGTAAAAGTAAGGCCAATGCCCATGAAAAGAAGTGAAAAAAAAATGCATGAGAACTGGGGGTATGAAAAAGCAGTGTGCCTAGTAAAAGCAAGGCCAATACCCATAGATGAAAAAAGAGAGTCAATATAGGTGACTGTCAAATGCAAGAATTGAGTCTCAATGGAGCAATACTCAAAGAACTCAAATGCTGAGTTTTCATAATCAATGGGGCACTTCATGAAGACAATCCCCGATAAAAAAAACTGGTGGCAATGCCGAGATGATCATCAGCTCTCACCCTTTACACATATTCTAAGCCTGCTTATCCTTCCATTTCTCAACCCATGAACCTAGCCTATGTTACGTCCATTACAAAGTCTCTTCAGATTATGGCACTTGAATTAACATAGGAGTTCACATGTTTTAAGCATCGCTCGAAAAAGTGCGAGCAAGATTATTTCTTTCTCATTTTGCAGGGTTCTTGACTTATAAACCCGGAGATGATTAAAGAGTTGTTCTTTCAATAGCCTTGACTCAAAGAGTCCCTTTGTTAAGCCGTTGACCGAGCCCACATTACGGTCCCTATTAAAGACCTCTCAGATTGGTAAGGTCGTACCATTTGCGAGAAAACTCGGACCCTTGTTAATATGATGACAGTAAGATGGAGTGATTCTCATAAAATAGCCTCTAAATGAGAGTGAGTGAAAATCCTTTCTAACTGAAGGTCTCTCATTTGATATTCTTAGGAAATCCATGTTATGAGTGAAGATTGTCTTGAATGATAATTCTCTCCAGCGGAAATTTGGGTAATGCAAAGGTCATTATACATGAACCCTGATTGAGTTGAAAAAAAAACTCACTAAATTTTGAAATGTGCATTCTAGAGTAACTCAGATTGTTTAACTCTTTGATGAATGCATATCACTTTTTGCTTTAAATCATGTTTGACGGGTAATTCAAGTTCCTTTCAGAATGTTTCATGATATTAGGAGATGAGAAACCTCCACCATGAGGTGAAAGACCTCCACAGGATATCTGAATTTCAAAAGACATATCCCCAAGAATCAGAGATATCACCAGGTAAGTATATCTCTATCCATATTTTGAATATTTGTCATTGCACAGGTATTCCCTTTTAAGCATACCGACACTCAATTGAGTTGTCCCCCAAAGATTTTTCCTCCAGATTCAATCTGATTAAGGCGACCGAAGAATGGTTCGGGTCCTGGTCGGATGATTTCTGTCGCAAGGCTGGGCGACCGAAGAATGGTTCGGGTCCTAGCCAAGCAAAACCTCAGTCTAGGCGACCGTAGAATGGTACGGGTCGTAGACAACATTAAAGATTTTTCCTCCAGATTCAATCTGATTAAGGCGACCGAAGAATGGTTCGGGTCCTGGTCTGATGATTTCTGTCGCAAGGCTGGGCGATCGAAGAATGGTTCGGGTCCTAGCCAAGCAAAACCTCAGTCTAGGCGACCGTAGAATGGTACGGGTCGTAGACAACATTAAAGATTTTTCCTCCAGATTCAATCTGATTAAGGCGACCAAAGAATGGTTCGGGTCCTGGTCGGATGATTTCTGTCGCAAGGCTGGGCGACCGAAGAATGGTTCAGTAACCTAGCCAAGCAAAACCTCAGTCTAGGCGACCGTAGAATGGTACGGGTCCTGGAAAAGCAATTTCCTCATTCAGGCGACCGTAGAATGGTACGGGTCCTGAAAAATCAATTTTTCGTTTAGGCGACCATAGAATGGTACGGGTCCTAGACAACCTCAACTCAGGCGACCGTAGAATGGTACGGGTCCTGAAAAATCTTTTTTCATTCAGACGACCGTAGAATGGTATGGGTCCTGGAAAATCATTTTTTCGTTTAGGCGACCGTAGAATGGTACGGGTCCTAGACACAACCAGACAATGCCATACTAGGCGACCGTAGAATGGTACGGGTCCTAGACACAACCAGACAATGCCATACTAGGCGACCGTAGAATGGTACGGGTCCTAGGAAAGCAGTCTCTTTGTGAAGTCATGTTACTATTCTGGGCGACCGTAGAATGGTATGAGTCCTGGACGTGTAACACCAATCTATCTTGAGTTACTCTACCATCCTCGAAGGTAAGTAATTCCAAGTAAGTTCCTTTATCATTTGCATTAGCATTTCCATGCATCATATAAATTTCATTTCAAACTGGGACTCATCTTCCGAAAAAAAAAAAGTCACTTAGTACATGTGCATGATTAACATTTAGGTCTCAACTTGTCTTTGAAGGCAACCTCTACGAGCTCACCTTCAAAGAGGGGCAGCTGTTGACACCTAATTTTGGAAAAATAAATTGCATTTTGAAAAGAAAAAATAAAAAAGGGAAAAATTGATTTGATTGATTATGCATGGAAGTTTGAAATTCTATGAGTATTCAGATTTTAATAAATGTAGAAAGAATTGAAAAATCAGGCGAACAAAGGGCAAGATTTTGACAATATGGAAAGAATGGACACTCACTCCAATATTGGGCGTTCATGCACAAGTGAATGAATCTGGACACGTTCACGGCAATATAAGTGAATCAGAAAAGGAAAAGATTGCGAAAGAAGATGAGGGACGCATACTTGAGAGATTTACGGTGACAAATCAGGGTTAAGATTTGGCAATCCCCACGATCAAAGGAGCACTGATTCTGACTTTCCAATGTTAAGTGGAAGTCTTATGCTATAAAAAGAGACATGTCGAGTCATGAAAAAAGGAGGAGGGAGGAGACACACCCTCAAACATCTCATGTCCACTATCCCGAGAATTCGCCGAATTGGACTATGGCGTTGGCAGTCCTCTCGACGTGCCGTGTTCATCTCGCTTTGTGGATATTGACGACAAGCATAAAGCTAAGTCAAGCATTTTTTTAGTTTGATCACATGAAATTCCGTTTCGCTATTTAAATCTTTTAACTCTTTTATTTTCGTGTTTTCACTTGCTAGGTTCAATTTCTCGATCACCGTGGGCTTTTCACACCTAATCTACATCAACATCTCACTGCCATTCTTTTTTACTCTGCGAGAATTCATGCACAAGTCCACACTTGGGACACCGCAGAGAGGGGCGACCGAAGAAAGCGTGAGAAAGAGAGCGGTGGCCGGCCAGCCCTGGATAGGTGACAAAATCCTGAAGAAAGAGATTTTGGATGCTCATCTCGCAGACACGAAGGTCACCCGCAAAGAGAAGAACGGCCCGGCTTGTCGCCGAAACGGTTCCCGTCAACGGACCTCCTGGGCTTAAATTAAGCGAGTGCTAAATTTTCTAGCGACGTCTTTGCATCGCGTGTTGAGGCAACGACGTGTGGTTTCCTCGTTCGATCCGCGGCATCACTACGTGTGCTTGCTCCGAACTTGCTACGACTTACTGTCCCCGAGTCCACTTCGAGCAACCAGAACCGACGTCCCAGCTTTCAGACAACGTCCAACCGTTGCATCCCGAAACGCCACCACCACCATTCTTGGTGTGCCGTTAGTCCTTCAATTGAGAAAGCAAGTTTTGGGGCATCGATATGCAATACGAAGCCAAGTAAAGAACGTGATCATGGGGGTTCAGTAAGTCAAAGCTTGGGAATTAGTGAAGAGACCGAAGGGAGCAGATTTGTTCCTTGGGTCAAAGTGAAACTGAAGCGGAGCACCTGGACAACCGGGCAAGCACTCAAGCACGCCCACTTCTCAGTGCATGGTCAAGGAAAAGATGGACACTTGGAGAAAAGGATATAACATGCAACTCAGCAGAAATTCTCTTTAATCTCCCTCGGCGCCACGAAGAATACAAGCATTATTGCTTTTGTTTCGATTTCTATTATTGCAGGTCTTTCTGGTGAGACATCACTGCGAAGAAGTCCTTTCTCAGTCGCATATCACCCTGAATCGCCGGTCATTGCTGTCCGAATCATCGATTGTGATTCGCTGCCCTATTTGAATTTGGAAATCATATCCTTCGGGTTAGGTGAAATTCTCATCCCAAGTTGATTTGAGTATCTCATTGTCTATTTGATGCTGTTGATATCTAATTAAATATTTTCGAGTGATAGACATTCTCATTTAAGATTTATTTCACCCGATTCGCAACCGCACCAGGATTTTTTATTTCATCTATAAGGCCTTAGATGAAATAATTAATTAAGCGGGAATAAAATTGATATTTTGATCTTTAAGGCTTAAGATCAATTTATCGATTTTATCAGCGAAATATTATCCCTTGATCTGAATGATGTGTGATATCCTTGGTTTAGTTTGTCATGATCGCTTTGTTTATCTTGAAATGTGTTTAGGTTATAATATTGCATGTTTTAGGGTTTACATATTTAAAATAGGAATTTTATTTCGAATTTAAAAAAAAAATCAAATCAATCAATTTAGGTTGCTAGTTTAGTTTAATTATTTGGCAATTATTAATTTCGAAAATTAATAAAAAAAAACAACAAAAAATCATCATGCATATATCATGTAGAATTATGGCATATTTTGTACGTCATATGCATGTCATTAGGGCTAGATTCACTGAAATGCATGTCATTTAGTATTTTTGCTAGGCCCATTTAATTAAAAATTACATGTCGTTAGAATCAGGTCATTTAGTTAATATTGCATTGCATATTGCATGACTTTCAATAATTAAGTGAAAAACAAAAAAAAGAAATTGCGTGTTAATTAGAAACCATATCTAGGTTGTTGATGTGGTTTTTAATTTAACATTGCAGATGCTTTCGTTGCTTTGAGGTAAGTTTCTGCAATTTATTTATTGTTTACCTGGGTGTTAAATTGGTGGATTGCGCACCCGCACGATCACCTCATATGTTAGGAAGATAGATTTAAAATCAATTCAAGCTGCCTGCCAAACATTTTTCGAAATAAAATAGAAAGGTACCGAAAGGGCGTTAGAGAAATCTAGCGTAACCAAGTCCCCGAACTCATAAATCTCTGGTTCGTAGAAGTAAGGTAAATCTCCCGTTACTTTGTTTGGGTTTCTAATCGACCCACAAAAAATAGATTAGTGGCGACTCCTAATTGAAAATCAATTGCATGTTAAAAACTTGAACCTAAGTCGCAAATTGGTATGGGCTTGGGAGAGCCCGAGTTAAGTCTAGGCTTAACAATCCATTAGCCAAACCCTAGGTGGTTTAAACCCCGAAAAAAAATTGGTCGCGACAGCTTGGCGACTCCGCTGGGGAGGAATCGAAAAAATAACCTGTTGTCTCACATGTCAAGTTAACGGTTATTCTAACCCTAATTATCACAACAAAGAGATCAAAATAATTACAAATCTGATCCGAAGTCTTACGGACCAAATTAAATAATTATTGTGATTTAACAATTAAAATCTCACTAAAAAGCCCAACAATTAAAATAATTAAAAAAATGATCCAATGTCTCTCGGACCAAATTAATAATTATAATAATTCCGGACAAAATCCCTGTGGATAATGCCTACAAAAATTACAGATATTAACATCCAATATTACGAATTAAATACCTGAACTGAAAATGCTATCAAATGAAATAAACAAAAATAACATAACAAATAAAATAAACTAAATTATAAAGAAAGTAAAAGTAAAAGTAAAAAGTAAAAAGTAATAAAAACTACCTAGGTAAGTAAAGGAGATAGAGAGTGACGCCGGAGGGAGGCAGGCGGTCGGCTGGCGGCACTGGGACTCCGGCAAGGGCTGAACAGTGCCGGGACTGCTGGTAGTCAGCGGCGAGGCGGCGCACGGGCTTCGGTGGTGCTGGGGTCGCGATCTGCAGTGGCGAGCGAGGGTGATCGCGATCCGATGCGGGCGGAGGCGGATCAGCGAGACGCGGAGCGGCGGCTGTGCGGGTCGGGGCTGCGGCGTCGCGGTGGTCTCGCTGTGGCGGCTCCGGGTCGCAAACGGCGCGGGTCCAGCGGGAAGGGTAAGGCAGCGACGGCGGTTGCACGATGGTGGCTCCGAATCGCAGGGGGGGGCTCGGGTCCAGGCGCGAGGGGCTGTTGGCTGCAGATTCGACGGCGTCGACGGTTGCGGTGGTGGGCGCGAAGAGCGAACCGGCGAGGTGGCGAGGCGCGACGGTGGCCGGCGTCGTGGTGCAGGCGCGGGCACTGGCTGGTGTCCACGCGAAGAAGAAGAACAGTTGCTGATGCTGCTTTTTCTTTTTTTTCTTTCTTCTTTTTTTTTTCTGTCTCCTCACACGACGTCTCTCTGCTGTACCTTTCTGCAGAAACCAAAACTCACTTTTGGTGGACTTTGACTCATGCAAAAAGGAAAAATGAACAATAGAAATAGAAGAGGATCCCCTTTGTACGAATTCTCTTCCCTATTTTTTTTTTTAGCTCTCGCTCACTTTTCTTTTTCCTTGCACTTCTGCAGGTTGTCAGAAGAGAAGAAAAATGACTTTTCTTGGACGACAAAGGAGGTTTCCTCTTCTTCTTTTTTCACTTTCACGAATTCTCTCGTGTTTTCTTCTCACGAAAATTTTCACAAATTGCCCCAATTTTTTCGCACACCCCAACCTTGTGCAGGTCAACTCCTTTTTATAATGTTTTCGCACGGCCACTTTCTATGGTAAATTTCAAACTTCCATCTTCTGTTGCATTAAATTAAGAATGCAAATCGGAGCATGATTTCGCAATCAGCTCGATTTTGCGCCGATTCCTTCCATTTTATAAAAATCCTTGCCCTTTATTTACCTGATTTTAAAATTGTTTCTGCATTTAACAAAATCTGAATATTCACAGAATTTTAAAATTCCATGCATAATCAATCAAATCAATCTCCCTCATTTTTTTTTCATTTTTTTCTTTTATTTGTTCCAATGCAATTTTTATTTTCTTTATTTTCCTAGATTTGCTAAAAATAGGTGTCAACAGCTGCCCCTCTTTGAAGGTGAACTCATAGAGGTTGCATTCAAAGACAAGTTGAGACCTAAATGTTAATCATGCAGATGTACTAAGTGACTCCACTTTTTTTTTTTTTTTTTTGGAAGATGAGTCCCATTTTGAAATGAAATTTATATAATGCATGGAAATGCTAATGCAAATGATAAAGGAACTTACCTGGAATTACTTACCTTAGGGGATGGTGGAGTAACTCAAGATAGATTGGTGTTACATGTTCAGGACCCGTACCATTCTACGGTTGCCCAAAATAGTAACATGGCTTCGTAAAGAGATTACTTTCCTAGGACCCGTACCATTCTGCGGTCGCCTAGAATAGTAACACGACTTCACAAAGTGACTGCTTTCTCAGGACCCGTACCATTCTACGGTCGCCTGAATGAGGAAATTGCTCTTCCAGGACCCGTACCATTCTACGGTCGCCTGTTAGAGCAATAAATGTTGTCTAGGACCCGTACCATTCTACGGTCGCCTAAACTGGGATTGTTTGGTTGTGTCTAGGACCCGTACCATTCTAAGGTCGCCTAAACTGGGATTCCTTTTCAGGACCCGTACCATTCCACGGTCGCCTGAATAAGGAATAGGTGTTGTCAAGGACCCGTACCATTCTACGGTCGCCTCGACGAAGGAAATTATTTTTCCATGACCCGTACCATTTTACGGTCGCCTGAATGAGGAGATTGCTTTTCCAGGACCCGTACCATTCTACGGTCGCCTGTTAGAGCAATAAATGTTGTCTAGGACCCGTACCATTCTACGGTCGCCTAGACTAAGGTTTTGCTTGGCTAGGACTCGAACCATTCTTCGGTCGCCCAGCCTTGCGACAGAAATCATCCGACCAGGACCCGAACCATTCTTCAGTCGCCTTAATCAGATTGAATCTGTAGGAAAAATCTTTGGGGGACAACTCAATTGAGTGTCGATATGCTTAAAAGGGAATACCTGTGCAATAACAAATATTCAAGGTATGGATAGAGATATACTTACCTAGTAACATCTCCGATCTTCAAAGATACGTCTCCTGCAAAACATGGTCATAGGAGAAGCAACATGCGTTTGTAATCATAAACATGCATCAATATAATGGAGGTTCATGATGATTTCCATTAATCTTGCATCACCTAATTTCCATTAGGAAGTATCTTAAAAGAATATTCCAATCTGAACACATGAGTGTCATCGATGTGTCAAATAAGGGATCTTTTGGTCTGAAAGGACTTTTCTCTCATCCTTATCAAAAGGGTTGTTTCATCCTGACCTTTGACGCAGGATTTTAACAATCACTCTATCTCACTGTCATCATGCTAAACAAGGTTTTGTGCAATCTCGCAAGTGATACGACCTTACCAATCTGAGAGGTCTTGAACAAGGACCGTAATGTGGGCTTGGTCAACGGCTTAACAAAAGGGACTCTTTGAGTCGAGGCTTTTGAAAGAATGAGTGATATTCTGTAATCATCTTCGGGTTTACAAGTCAAGAACCCTGCAAAATGAGAGAGGAATAATCTTGCTCGCACTTCTTCGAGCGATGCTTAAACATGTGAACCCCTAGGTTAATTTAAGTGCCCTAATCAGAAGAGACTTTGTAAGGGACGTAACGTAGGCTTGGTTCATGGGTTGAGAAAAGAAAGGACTATTAGGCTCAAAAAGTGTTTAGGGGAGATTTAAAGTTGGTGATCATCTTGACATTTCCACCACTTTCCTTTTCCACTGTCGAAGATTTTTTATCACAACTCCATTGATTGCAACAGTATTTGAGAGTTTTGTTGTACCACCTTGTTGGGGATATGACTTACTACATCAAGAGTTTGATTTGATTTTTTTTTTTTTTTGGCATTAGCCTTGCTTTTACCAGGCACACTGCTTTTTCATGCCCCATTATTTTGCACTTATTTTTTGAACTTGCACAACCATCCTTTGCAGCATTCTAAACCATGTTACTTGAATGGTTCTTTTTGCCTTGCCCCAGTGTGGGGAATGATCACCAACTGGGTTTAATATGAAATAAATTCATAGGCTCAAGTGGGCTATGCAATGGATAAAAGTGTATAGGATAAAGAAAGAACTGCTCTTCGTCATCCTAAGGCACTTCAAATTACCATACAAGTTACACTGCAAAAGCAATATTCGAAGATTGATGCAAGTGGGAGCAAGAAGATTCCTACCATTCATTTCAAATTTGTCCCAATGTGGGATGATTCTTGATAGGGATAATTTTGAAAAATCTCCATAAGTGTATGGGGCTCAAAGGGGTTGAGTAATGGATCACCTGTAGTGTTTGGGATAGAGGAACGAATGCCTCTCATTACCTTAGTTGACGTACCCTTTGCGAGATAGCCCTCTTCCTTGCGGGCATGGAATTTTTCACACAACTCACTGAGGGTTAGTGTATAAAACAGTGTATGGAACAAGACTTGCCTTTCATCATTCCAAAGTATCCCATTTGACACATTCAATTTATCTCACACAATTCATCAAGGGAGAAAAATGCAAGATTTGCAATAAATTTGAATGATTCAACTCATTGAAGTGATTTACTCATCATAGAAATGCTTGCAGTTCAAAACATGACATGGCAAATTCTATCACGAATAATACTTCTTGACAACATCAAAATTAACTGGAGTGAAACACTTATGACCATGCATTTCTGCCAAGATCGAGACACATTTAGAAAGTATCTTCTTTACCACATACGGGCCACTGTAATTTAGAGCGAACTTGCCCCTAGGCTCCGGAATTGGATTGGACCATTTCCCCACCTTCACATGTTACAAGACTGTCTCTGAAATAAAAAGTAGATGGGTCAAAAAGACAAACAAAGTAAATCAAGTTTTATTATTTTTTTTGAAATTTTTTTTTGAAAAGCATTTGGAAAAGCTTTTTTTTTTTTTGAAACATTTTGACATGAGAAAGCATGACGAAGCCCAGGCCTCAGAATTCTCCTTGGATTTTTCTTTTTCTTTTATCGGTTGGATATCATCACCGGGCTGGTTTGGTATACCTCATCATGCCCTCAAATTAAAATTTGTAATTTCATTGAAATTCATCAATCAATTACATTTATTGAATGGAAAAATGCCACACTTAATTACTGAAAACATCTCTCAGAAAATAATAAAAATTCCCATGCAGGGGAATATGCAAAAGCAGTAAAAAAAAGTTACTCTTGTGGGCCAAGGCCCATCTCTTCAGGGGGTCCTTCATCAATGACTTCTATGATGAGGTCGTCGAATAAACTTGCAACTCCTTCCAGCACATCATCAGGGTTCTCCGTCTCCAGGGGTGTCGGATCATCCATGCCACCCCATCCATCTGGGACTATCTCGTGAGGATCAATAAAAAAGCTTGGAGGGGCCGAATACTTCACCAAGTAATCGAACTTCCCACTAGGTTGCCCCAGAGTGTCTATCACTTCCGCTTTATCCTGCATTATTCTTGGAGGACTGGGGAATATCTCATGAATGCCTGGGGGTAGCGGGTTTTGCCTCCCTTGCCCTTGGTTAGCCATTTTAGCCTTTGATCGCGTAATAATGGGAGAGCGCGGAGGATCCGTTGTTACCTAAAAAAAAGAGGTAATGTAAGAAATAATGACAAGATAGAAAATGGCCCATGACAACGGTCTAATCGCCTAACTTTTATTCAAAATTCACTAGAAACATTAAACCAAACAATGAACTAAGAATTGAAATTCAAGTCTCTAAACATTGAACTAAAAACTGAATTGAAAATTGAAATCAAACTCCCTAGACATTGGACTAAGAATCAAAATTCAAAAGATCTCATTTTATATGCTTTCGGGATTTCAACGCCTTGCGAAGCTTCTTATTTTCAGCTTCAATCATTTCCACTTTCCGCTTAAGATGCTCAATTTGTGCTCGCTGAGTGGGCTTCTCAGTCACATCAGGGACCACTGGACGTAAGGCCGTAGGAATCCGGTGCTGTTGAATGTAGAATGCCGACGCATGGTGGACCTCCTCTTCGCCTTTCAGTCTTTTGGGCACCAAAATCTTCACTAGGTGGCATTCATTCCATGCGGTAATGATCATCTGGATCTCGTTGAAGTAGTTATAATCTGTTCGAATGAAACGAACTTGGAACATCTCTGTCTTTAGTGGTGGAGGAACTTCCTGAAGAGCTTGGTACTGACGGGCCACCCTATATGGGTAATAAGAAGTCGCACCAGAAAGACCCAGCAACGGGATGGGCTCATCATGCTTGTGTGAGAAACGAGCCTCCTCAACTCGGAACCATTTAGTGTGCCATAGGAATGCCTTAGGATCAGGATTTTTCAAAAAATTAATCCAACGGGCATACTGTTTATTTGGAGAAAAACGTTCTAAGACCGCAAACTTTTGTATGGGGTGCCTAAAATCATCAATCTTAAATTGTTTCATGAGGTGCCCAAATCCTCTTATGTGGGAGAAAAACCATATTTGTAAAAGTTCAGGGAGGGCACGCATAGTCTTTTCTTTATTTTGTTTGAAACGGTTTAATGACAAAAATGTTTCAGCTAAAACCATATTGACATAATTTAAACCGTCACAAACACGATTAACCACCCATGAAATTGAAGGATTAATGGCATTTCTTCGATAAGGAAAAACAATTAGCCTGAAAAACGCTAACATGAAGATCCTAGCTTTTGACAACATTGATTGACTTGCAAAACAGCATTTCAAAAATGAAAATGGGCATGCAAAACAGTTGGCCTTGACAACTTTCCTTACTCTTTCGGCTTCGATTTCTAAAAACTGTGATAATTCAAAAATAGGATCTATACCGATAGGTGGTCTAACAAGTTCTTTTTTCAGGGGCATTCCAATGGCAACACTATACTCCTCAAGAGTTGGAGTCAATTCGTACTCACCAAATATGAAGGTAGAAGTTTGTGGACACCAGAAGTGAGGGAGTGCTTGTATCACACTAGAGTGGATGTTGATCTCCAATAGTGGGAGAAGTCGAGCAATCCTAGTATTCACATATCTCTGGCCCTCTTGATCTAACTGATCCAGCCACATCTTGAGCTCTTTTTTCGGAGTGGAAATGAATTGTACGTCGGTCCTCCCCATAGCATATAAAACAAAACCGGCGACGAAACCTATTGTCATGGACCGACAAAATTGCAATAAAGTAAGTAAATTGCGAAGTAAGAATTTAGACAACTTACTTTCACCGGAAGGTATGACAAGCACATAGACACACACATGAAATGTGAGGCTCGATTTCTATCTAAATGGCTTAACAAAGTGGAGCTAAGAGGATGATCTGACTGTTGCAGTCTCGCATTAACGTGTTAGGTCCCCCTAACTCCGGCTCAGTCGAATGGAATGTCCAATAGTCACGCAGTCTCACAGATATGGACAAACACATTCGACACCATGAAAAGACTTTCGGGGAAGAGAAGGTCAACCTCTACATAGCAGTCTCGCTTTGGAGGAAGTATCCTTCTCAACACCATCCTAGAAAACTTATCGCAGCCCAGGTCCGGCCACAGGTTGTGTGTACAATGTAGTGCTAAAAACAATAAAACATGCACAACAGTTTAAATGCAAACAACACTTCTAATCATGGAAAAATAAATCATTAATTCCACACTCCAACCTGCAAGACAAAGGTTAGCATAGACTACTCCCCTTATACCTCCCATCTGCAAGAACATTTAACACCTTAGAAATGTTAGGGACATACCTGGGATCCTTGCTGCCAAACAAAAACATTTTAAAAGAAAAAGAAAAATTGGCCTAAGTCCACTAAGTGTTTTAACACTAGTCCCCAGTGGAGTCGCCAAGCTGTCGCGACCTATTTTTCAGGTGCACCACCTAAAACTAGGTTAATGGACTGCTAAGTTTTTATACTTAGCTCGGGCTCTCCCAAGCCCATACCAATTCGCGACTTAAGGTTCAATTATCTAACATGCAAATGATTAATAACTAGGAGTCGCCACTAATCGGTTTATGGTAGGTCGATTAGACACGTAAGTAAAATAAAGGGAGATTTATTTTACTCCTACGAACCAGAGACTAAGGGTACGGGGACTTTGTTACACTAGAATTTTCTAATGCCCTTTTGGTACCATTTCTTTTAATTTTCAAAATATTTTTTTTGCGAGCAACTTGGATTTATTTTAAGTTAAATCATTATCATGCAAATGTGGTGACCACACGGGTGCTCATCCATTATTAAAACATTAAAATAAATTGCATCACACAAAGCAAGCAATCATTTTTTTTGGATTTTCTTAAAAATTAAAATTCTCTTATAAAATGCATTTTAAAACTAAATGACTTAATCTTATTAATGTGCAAATTCTAATTAAATGGGTCTATTATGCAAACTAATTATTATGCACCTTATGACCTAACTTTACTAACAAATTCTAATTAAATGACCATATTATGCAAACTAATTAACATGCACCTAGATTTTGGATTTTTTCTTATTGAAATTCAGAATTGATAAAGATCCTAATTAATCTATCTAAAAAGGGATAATTTTCTAATTTATTCTAGGGATTAATTTGACTTAAACCCTATCCTATCTTAGGAAACTATTGTTTAATTTTTTTAATTTTATTTTATTTTAAAAAGAGGATGAGAATATGAAAATGTGCCAATTATATCTAAGACTCTAAAAAGGCTATTTAAGTCTAATCCTAACTTATTTTTTTTAATATCTAAAAATGCAGTCCTAAAAATATTATCTAAAAATGCAATCCTAGAAATATAATCCTAAAAATTTGATTAATTAGACCTACGTGTCTAATTTATTAAACCTATATGTCCTATATGCTCAAGCCAGATTTTGATTTTTTTTTATTTTTGATTTTTGATTGATTTTTTTTTAGTTTTCTTTTTAAAGATAAGTAATTATTAAATCTAAACTATCAACAAAATCAAGTGAGGAATGATTAAAATAATCGAAAAAATAACCTGTTGTCTCACAGGTCAAGTTAACGGTTATTCTAACCCTAATTATCACAACAAAGAGATCAAAATAATTACAAATCTGATCCGAAGTCTTACGGACCAAATTAAATAATTATTGTGATTTAACAATTAAAATCTCACTAAAAAGCCCAACAATTAAAATAATTAAAAAAATGAGACATAGGCTTGGATTAAGCCGAACCACTATGTCTCATGTCAATATCCACAAAGCGAGATGAACACGGCACGTCGAGAGGACTGCCAACGCCATAGTCCAATTTGGCGACTCCGCTGGGGACTTGTGTTAAACACTTAGTGGACTTAGGCCAATTTTTCTTTTTCTTTCAAAAATATTTTTGTTTGGCAGCGAGGATCCTAGGTACGTCCCTAACATTTAAGGTGTTAAATGTTCTTGCAGATTGGGAGGTATAAGGGGAAGTGTTTGCTAACCTCTGTTTTGTAGGGAGGTGAAGGAATGTATGGTTTATTTTCATGTTGAAGTGTTGCTTGATATAGACTGTTGTGCATGTCTTGCATTTGCACTACACTTTTGCACACACAACCTGCCGTCGGACCTAGGCCGCACTAGGACACTTAGGATGGTATTGAGTTGGATACGACTTCGACCGCAAGGCCGCGTAGTAGAGGTTGCCCAACTCAATCCCGAAAGTCTTTCTTGGTGTCAAGAATGTTTACCTTTGCCCGCAAGGCTGCGTTGCATTGGGGTATCATTTTTGACTGAGCCGGAGTTAGGAGGACTTGACTTAGTATGCGAGGCTGCAACTAAGTCATCCCGCCCTTTTAACTCCATTTTGCTAAGCCGTCTAGATAGAAATCGAGCCTCACACTTCATGCGCTTGTCTATGTGATTGCCGTTAATTTTCCTTGGTGAAGTAAGTCTTCTACCCCTATACAATGCAATTTATTTTGTCGTATTTTTGGGTCGGTCCATGACAATTTAGGTCAATCATTAATTTAACTTCTTTGTCAATTAGAGATGAAATGAGGAAATTGCCATGCAATAAATCATTTGGAAAATAAAAAAATTGGAGAATTTGTTCTCAACTCATGTCTTTATTGTTTTTATTAGGGAGACTCAAATTTTGGCATTTCCTAGTTCATGTTTAGGAAATTTCATCTTTGCTAGGGCGTCCCATGTCTTTATTTTCCTAGTTCATTTTTAGGAAATTCTCTTCATGTGTGGACTTTTCGTGACAAAAAAGGAAAAAGTGAAAAAATAGATTAGATCGCTGTCATGGTCTGGCTCTCTCTATTTACACCTCATACTTACATGTTCCCGTTCATTTGAACAGGTGATTATGGAGCGATCTCGCTCACCCATTCGTTCATGATCGAGAGCTAAAATGATGGATTAAAAAGAGCTTATCTCGTCAAGCAAAAGTGCTGTGATATATGTTTAGTGAGAAATTGCGACTCCAAGAAGAGAGCCAAGAAGACTTTTTGACTTGTCTCATTTTCCTGAGGTAGCTGAATTTGATGCCACCATGAAGAGACTAGTGACATATCTAAAAGGAAAAATATCTGACCCGAAGGGTTTGCCTCACAAGATCAAGGAGGAGGGAGGAGACACACCCTCAAACATCTCATGTCCACTATCCCGAGAATTCGCCGAATTGGACTATGGCGTTGGCAGTCCTCTCGACGTGCCGTGTTCATCTCGCTTTGTGGATATTGACGACAAGCATAAAGCTAAGTCAAGCATTTTTTTAGTTTGATCACATGAAATTCCGTTTCGCTATTTAAATCTTTTAACTCTTTTATTTTCGTGTTTTCACTTGCTAGGTTCAATTTCTCGATCACCGTGGGCTTTTCACACCTAATCTACATCAACATCTCACTGCCATTCTTTTTTACTCTGCGAGAATTCATGCACAAGTCCACACTTGGGACACCGCAGAGAGGGGCGACCGAAGAAAGCGTGAGAAAGAGAGCGGTGGCCGGCCAGCCCTGGATAGGTGACAAAATCCTGAAGAAAGAGATTTTGGATGCTCATCTCGCAGACACGAAGGTCACCCGCAAAGAGAAGAACGGCCCGGCTTGTCGCCGAAACGGTTCCCGTCAACGGACCTCCTGGGCTTAAATTAAGCGAGTGCTAAATTTTCTAGCGACGTCTTTGCATCGCGTGTTGAGGCAACGACGTGTGGTTTCCTCGTTCGATCCACGGCATCACTACGTGTGCTTGCTCCGAACTTGCTACGACTTGCTGTCCCCGAGTCCACTTCGAGCAACCAGAACCGACGTCCCAGCTTTCAGACAACGTCCAACCGTTGCATCCCGAAACGCCACCACCACCATTCTTGGTGTGCCGTTAGTCCTTCAATTGAGAAAGCAAGTTTTGGGGCATCGATATGCAATACGAAGCCAAGTAAAGAACGTGATCATGGGGGTTCAGTAAGTCAAAGCTTGGGAATTAGTGAAGAGACCGAAGGGAGCAGATTTGTTCCTTGGGTCAAAGTGAAACTGAAGCGGAGCACCTGGACAACCGGGCAAGCACTCAAGCACGCCCACTTCTCAGTGCATGGTCAAGGAAAAGATGGACACTTGGAGAAAAGGATATAACATGCAACTCAGCAGAAATTCTCTTTAATCTCCCTCGGCGCCACGAAGAATACAAGCATTATTGCTTTTGTTTCGATTTCTATTATTGCAGGTCTTTCTGGTGAGACATCACTGCGAAGAAGTCCTTTCTCAGTCGCATATCACCCTGAATCGCCGGTCATTGCTGTCCGAATCATCGATTGTGATTCGCTGCCCTATTTGAATTTGGAAATCATATCCTTCGGGTTAGGTGAAATTCTCATCCCAAGTTGATTTGAGTATCTCATTGTCTATTTGATGCTGTTGATATCTAATTAAATATTTTCGAGTGATAGACATTCTCATTTAAGATTTATTTCACCCGATTCGCAACCGCACCAGGATTTTTTATTTCATCTATAAGGCCTTAGATGAAATAATTAATTAAGCGGGAATAAAATTGATATTTTGATCTTTAAGGCTTAAGATCAATTTATCGATTTTATCAGCGAAATATTATCCCTTGATCTGAATGATGTGTGATATCCTTGGTTTAGTTTGTCATGATCGCTTTGTTTATCTTGAAATGTGTTTAGGTTATAATATTGCATGTTTTAGGGTTTACATATTTAAAATAGGAATTTTATTTCGAATTTAAAAAAAAAAAATCAGATCAATCAATTTAGGTTGCTAGTTTAGTTTAATTATTTGGCAATTATTAATTTCGAAAATTAATAAAAAAAAACAACAAAAAATCATCATGCATATATCATGTAGAATTATGGCATATTTTGTACGTCATATGCATGTCATTAGGGCTAGATTCACTGAAATGCATGTCATTTAGTATTTTTGCTAGGCCCATTTAATTAAAAATTACATGTCGTTAGAATCAGGTCATTTAATTAATATTGCATTGCATATTGCATGACTTTCAATAATTAAGTGAAAAACAAAAAAAAGAAATTGCGTGTTAATTAGAAACCATATCTAGGTTGTTGATGTGGTTTTTAATTTAACATTGCAGATGCTTTCGTTGCTTTGAGGTAAGTTTCTGCAATTTATTTATTGTTTACCTGGGTGTTAAATTGGTGGATTGCGCACCCGCACGATCACCTCATATGTTAGGAAGATAGATTTAAAATCAATTCAAGCTGCCTGCCAAACATTTTTCGAAATAAAATAGAAAGGTACCGAAAGGGCGTTAGAGAAATCTAGCGTAACCAAGTCCCCGAACTCATAAATCTCTGGTTCGTAGAAGTAAGGTAAATCTCCCGTTACTTTGCTTGGGTTTCTAATCGACCCACAAAAAATAGATTAGTGGCGACTCCTAATTGAAAATCAATTGCATGTTAAAAACTTGAACCTAAGTCGCGAATTGGTATGGGCTTGGGAGAGCCCGAGTTAAGTCTAGGCTTAACAATCCATTAGCCAAACCCTAGGTGGTTTAAACCCCGAAAAAAAATTGGTCGCGACAGCTTGGGCCAAAGGCTAACACCAAAAGAATATAGCCCAATATCCACATGTCAAAGCTTTTAAGTGACTTTATTCTCATTTTGTGTTTATAGCTCTCTGCGAAGTTGGGCCATTCTGACTTGGGTTTTGCCATGTGAAAATCAGAGATGCACTTTATATTCCAAACCATAGAAGGAATTTCGTAATATTGAAAAAAGAAAAGGAAAAGATGAAACATTCGGATTATTTTGAGAAGGCAAGAACCGATTTTGGGAGGTAATTATGGAACTTGCCTTTGCATAGCTTGGTTTGTTGTCTCTTCTGATATTCCTAGGATTGGCATTTGCCATTATTACCCAAAATTGAGAGGCAAGAGGGCAGAGAGGACAGCGACAATGGAGGCCCAAGGCTCGCCCGGGAGTGTCCTTTATTGCTGGAAAACTTGGCGATATCCATGGCTTGAACTGATATTTCCTTTGACATCGAATCCTTAGAATTAGGCATTGCGTGTTATCGGCGTTTTGTTTGGAAAGTACATCCTTCCAAAGTCGCGGTTGCTGGCTGGTAAAAAAGTATAACTTTCATGTATAAACACAAACTATTTGGATTATTTTCAAATTGGATCCTTTTTACAAAATTGTATTGTTACATGAGGTCTTTCCAACCATACAAAAAACACTAGATACAATTATCCGTAGAGGAATTGAGTGCCCAAAGCCAACACCTCTTGTAATCTAGATTTTTATCATTGCAGTTCCTTTCAGCGGCTTGCCTAGTCCATCCAGAAGTCTTATTGCAACACCATTTTCTTTATTAAACTCAACCCAAAGACTGCTATGATATGTGAAATTTTAATGATTTTTTAAAATATAGAAATTTCTATTATTACTTATAAATTATGGGCATTGTGAAATTATGGAACATGGTTTATAGGAAGTATAAAAATTTCAAGTCGATCTCTTTAGTTCAAATATAAATATTAATTGTGGAATTCTAATTACTTTGAAATGTTCGGTGCAATCATTGAAGAAAAAGAGTTAGCGCACGTGACATTGGAAAGATCTAATTTTTTCGGTTCTCCTAAAAAAAAATTAACGAATTTCTGCAAAAAAAAAAAAATTGATTATATCATATGATCGAAAGAGTAAAGTATATGTTGGGTCGTTCGGGTATGTGCTTGAAATCTAGTCTCGAAGGGCATTTATGTAATTTTAGTCTGAATGAGCTTTTCAGCCCAAGTGCATTAAGCCGCCATTTAAGGACGGAGGAAATGTGAGATAAAGTTACGTGACTTGAATTAGCGATTTATTGAGGTATGTAATTTCCACCACTTCCATATTTTGAAAAAGTGCATGACATGATTTGCCAAGAAGAAGCTACGATGTGACATGGTTTGTTTGTTTTTTTTGTTTTTGTTTTTTTAAAGCATTTTAAGCATATAAATAGACATTCTTATATGGCATGCTCTTTTAAAAAGTTAGATCAAGCATTGGATACTTTTTAGCCTCTCTAATCCAGAAATATTCTAAACTGAAATGCTATATATATTATGTGGTGTGGGCGTGCATAATAAATATTGTTCCAAGACTTAATGTAGCCAATTTGATTTATGGGATTCAATCATAACTAATGTGATTTTTGGGCTTTGATCATAGCTGATGATAATTTTAGCCTTGTCACGAGCAAAGTGTGACCGTGGGATTTCTTGACATTAAGTTTGATTTTTGCTGGTTACAATACGTGGGTTATGGTATAGTGCATAATTTTTTATTCATTGGAGTAAGCATTCCGCATGTTTTATAGGAAAATGCAATGAATGTGATCGTCTTGATACATTGATGCAAACTTGTTTGGAATGGTACATTATTATTTGCTTGATCCCATTGAAGTGTCGCGATTTTACTCACAAATTTTTACTACCATTTCAAGTTTTGAACACTAGAGAGTTTAATCAAATGCACATGGAAAGTAATTCGAGAGTAGCATTGGAATTTATTATAGACTATTTGAATAAAGGTTACCAAATTGGTTTTATAATTTTCTAATAATTGGTTAATTCGTGAATCATTGGAATTTATAATAGTTATCATTAGATGAAATGTTTCGCCTGGTCAATAATTTTATTTTTTTGAAAAAATCACTAATTTTGGGTGAAGAGCCTTCATTTGTTAAAAAGGATGGCCAGTCAATCCCTTACTTCTTGCTATGGATGGGAGTTACACGGTGACTATCGGAAGAAATGAAAAAGATCGAGAGTATTCTCTAGACTACATGCAGAATCACGCGGTTAGGTGTCTATTACTAGAGTGGACTCGACTCATATAAATGTTCAATTTATAGTTCTATGTGTGTTCTTAGAACGGCGAGATTGAACTTGGAGTTGTGCCAAAGGGTCTTTGAATTGTAAAAATCGCCCGGTTTGATTAATACCTATGTCCCCACGTGACGTAACTGACCGAATCAAAATGCAAGTTGGCCTTCGAAGCGATGGTCTCTAAAACGGTACGAGCCAGACCTGGTGTCGATCGACTTCTTTCACGGAAGCCTTCGATTCTCCTCAGGAGATCAATCAAAAACCAGAGCCGACCAAGGAAACTGGAAAATCCTCCGAGGGAAAGCGGAGATGGTGGGTGGCGTGCGAGGAGCGAGCAAGAGGCGACAGGATGCCGTCCGGACGCAGGCAGTGAATCGTCGCTGCCGACGCCGTCCAAGATGGTGGGAGGTGTGCGAGGATCGTGAGCTCTCGCCAGAGTATTGGACAACGTCGTCGCGCAAATGGGAAGAGAGAGAGAGAGAGCCACGCGACCTCAAAACGCACACGAATCGGAGCCAAAAAAGCCGGTTGGATCCACCAGGTTCGATCGTCGCTGCCGACGCCGTCCGAGACTCCGTCTGGTTAGTTGAACAACCGATCGTGACCGATGATCGCTCCTCGCTGAGATAAAAGCTCTCTGTTCTGTCTTGAGTGTCGCACGTGTGAAATAGAGACCGAGAGCTTTGTTGTTTGCTAGTAATGAAGATTCTTCACGTCCGAGATTATATTACTAACAACTGCGATTCGGTCCTGATGATCTCGTGCTGATTGGGTCGTGATTCTCGCTGTCTCGTTGCTGGACTGTGCCATTTCATCGAATGCACATTAAATGTCTGGTGAAATGCCTGAGCCGTATTAGTCTGCATACGGCTTTGAATCTGACTGACGTCGTCTTTGTCTGCTTGAATGATTCATCGTACCAGTTGGATAGGTTAAGTAGATCTAAATTGGTATCCACTTTGAGTCCATTCCTGAATGTCTCAGTCTTGGTAGGCTTCCAGTGCTCTCAGGCGGATAAACTCGATTCTGTGAAATTAGCTAAAAATGATGATATGCTGAATTGTAAATACTCTGTCGATGGTTGCTGGTGCACTCATGAAGCATAGGCTGATCATGTAAACTAATACATTGTAGTGCAGATCCCGTTTGCTGTACATATCTTTTTCTAATAGTGAATTCCAAATCATGTCTTCTCTGCGAGTGGACGTGAATATGTGTTCAGCGGATGTAAAAGTACAATGCGAATTTGTGTTTGCATTCATGCTGGATTGTGGTTGTTGCTTGCTGGTTATATGTTATCTAGTGATGCTGAGGTTTTACTTGGAGCTCTTGCATAAATAACTGGGAAATTTCACCATGTACGGTTTATACCTTTATTCATACAATGTGATGAAGATAATCACCCCATTTTTTATTTTTGAAGATTTTGAAAAAAATGTTTTTCTATTATGAATTAATTTAACTAGTGTCGTAGGAGTGTTGTTGATAATCACCCCATTTTCTTGTTATAATAAGTAACTTAATCCGCTGAGGACACCGGATTCTTTTATGCTGTTGATGTACAGATGGGTTGTTGGAGGAGTCTTTTCTGGGCCCATGGCAGATTAGGTTTTCCTGCAGTCAGTTTGGTGATGCCATCATTTTTTATACCTCCTAAAAGCAAAACAATTATGTGGTGCCATTTGCTACTTTTGTTGGTGTCAATCTCACCACAAGCACCTGGTTGGGTGTGCTCTAGTTGCTGATGAATCAAAGGAGCCCTTCAAATGGTTGTTTGAGACATGGCTCAGGGCAATGTCTGGCTGCCATCCCAAGTTGATAATAGCTGATCATGACGATTCCATTCTGCTAGTGCCTGAACAGGTTTTTCCTTCGAGTCATCATCGATTCTCAATGGGGCAAATTAAGACAAAAGAACGTGAGTATTTGAGTCCAGGGTGTCGCCTGAAGGAGAAGAAATTCAGAGGGAGCCACTGGGAGCTTGAGAGAGCCTCGTTGTCTGTGCAGGTCGTGTGCACCTGAAGAAGAGAGAGAGAGAGAGAGAGAGAAGATGGTGACTGCCATGGATGAAGAGGATGTCACTTCTGAAGAGATGAGCAAGAGAGATCCTGATAGCTTTTCTTTTCTTCCCCTTTATGACTCTTCTGGTTTTGTGCCTGAATGTCCGAAGCTCTCTCTTTGAAAAAAAAGGCTCGTATATGCATAATTTCCAGGTAAAAGGAGCTGCGAACAGAGACATATATTGCAAACAGAGGTATATACACATGCAGACAGAGGCGCGTGCATACAGAGACTGTATATGTTCCTTGGCTTGAAGGTCACTGCTATTACAGAAAATAGACAATCTAAGCATCAAATGATTGGTATCCTACTCGATTCAATGGAAATCAGATTGAGTCAGTTTTCTTACATCATCTAATCAATAGATCGCCAAAGGACAAGGAAGGACAAAAATAAAACTGAACTTTCCTTGTCGAAATCAAAAATCAGCAGCCGAAAGAGGAACTGATGCTGGAATGGCATCTGCGTTCAACTGAGAGGAAAAGGAAAGAAGAATCTCAATCTGTTCTTCTCTCAGGCGTTTCGTTAATCAACTTGTTAGCGCGGTGAAGGCACAAGGACAGAGCAACGTTTGGCATGGGAAAAAAGATCGTCATTTTATTGCCGCCATATATAACTATGTAAGTTGGTGTCATAGATTAAGAACGGATATGAGCTTTCTTGTCGGGATGCATAGCACAATCACTTGCTTCCTTATCAACGGTTATTAAAATTTTATGTGACATTAATTCAATTAAATTTACCGCATATCTTGACATAGTAATTATCCACTGACAATTTGCATCATTATGAAAAGGAGTGAAACTTATATAGTTAAGTCCGGAGATTCTATCGTTGTCAAATTTAATACCACTCCTATATTGGTTGTCCTACCATCATGGGGCAATGTAATATGTAAAATTTCTCAATTGTTTTACTTCTACAACATAAGATGTATGATTTTACTTAGTTTCGTTAAACTATTTTATGATTACATCTCTTGAAATTCATTTTTATTCATATTTAAATCATATGACTTCACCCTTTACACAACTTTAATCTTAATATATTTGTTGATATGCATTTGTGTTTGTTACTGATATTACTAAATTTTTTCCCTTATTTTTTGGTCCCTTTTCATGCTTGTTTGTATGTTCATTCGGAAAAATTATTTTGAGGAATCTCCAACGTCACATCACCTCTCTTAATTGAGATCACAAATGGCACTTTCACATGCAAAGTTAATGTTCCTGCCTATATTTGCATTTCTTTAATAACTATTAAAATCGCATATTGCACTTTTAAGCATTCTTATTCAAAGAATGTAATAATCGATTCTATCCTCTTGTGTGTAGTCGAATTAATGTTATCGTGTATATGTGTATCGTGATACAGTTAAACATTTTAAGATTTATCTTCCTCAATAAAATTTATGGTGGTGTGTAGTCGAATTAATTTTTCTATGTGTATATAAATCATGGTATGGTTAGACATTTTGAAATATTTTGTCTCTATTTTTTAACTATAGTACATATTCAATTTTATAGCATATATAAGAGTAATGTAATTGAGTATCTGTATATCTATTAATATTTGAAAATATTTTCCTTTAATTATCACATTCTTGGCAAAGCTCTTAAATATTTATTTGACTAATGAATATACTCATCCCATTTTATATAGTGCCTTAATCTCGAAAAAATAATTTTTTCTGTAGCGTGTGTGTGTATCTCATAGCTTTTAAATCACTTTAATTTTTATGAGGATTAATAACACAAAAAACTCTAAATCATGCTCACTATAGCATACATATCTTAAGCTTTTTTTTAGTGTTAATAAAATCCTTAAACTTGCCCATTTTGACACAAATAATCCAATTTTTTTTGTGTCATAAAAATTCCAAATTTATAACAGTGTAATAAATATGTGTTGGATAGAACTAAAATAGAGAGTAAATATGTTACACATATGCAAGTTTGGGTTTTTTTGTGATCTGAAAAAAGTCGAGGGTATTTGCGTTACAATGAACAAGATAAAGTTTTTGGTGATTGATATTGTCATTCGCTTGTTCGTCGCTAAACCTGAACTGGAGTTGAACTGGAATCAGCTCGGCGGAGTTTCAATTTACTAGGTCGTATCTTCCCCGATTAAACTCTAAAAGTGATCCCAATTTATTCTAGAGTTGCCTCTTGACCTATGCTCTGTCTTGCCGCCTTTTCATCGTGCTGCCTTTCCGGATCATCACTGAGCCACTGCCACAAACGAGATTCACCGTTTCTTCGGTCCATAAGGTTGTATTTTAAAGATTGGTTCGAGAGTGATATGTTCCGGTGCGGTGGTGTCAAAGTATGGATGGTGCCATACTTTGAAAACATTCGATTACGGGTCATACATTTTATTATCAACATCATCAGAAATTTATCAGCAATTTCATAATCTATTAATTGCAAAAAAATTTGCAAATTTTCACTTAACCGGACCCTGGAATCGTCGAAGAAGTCCAACTGGCATGTCTTCTCATTCATATGTCAAGAGAAACTCCTATCTTGCTTCTTGAATAGTTTCATCTCCTCCCACCAATTCAACCGTCTTATTCAACAATAGAACAAATAAACAATGATACCGATGCTAACTTATCAATCATATTGGATCTAGCAAATAGCAAAATTTATGATACTGCACTTCACAGGTTAATAAGAACACAGCAACAACACAACCGAAGCAAACAGATAGCGCGAGACGCAGTAAAGAAATTGCTGCAAACGAGTGCAGAGGTGTTAACACTCAAGCCATAGATTTATCGCCATCATCTCAGACGTTTTCCTGCTGGCGATCTCCATTGACAGTCACGGGAACACGGCGAAACACAAAGTAAAAAAGGCAACAGAAAAACGCGTTCAGATTCAATTGTGATAACAATGAAATGTAAATGCAATCAAAGCTTTGCGTTACTAAAATGATTAATCTACACCAAAACGCCCTCAGATTGCGCAACAAGCATAAGCTATTTCGTAACAGTGTCTTAGAGGTATTTTAACAAATAGTTTGTGTGCATCAAGAACATTGAATCTGGTCACGAATTTCCAAGTAATTTTTCACCTAAAACTGACACTGGCACAACAATGTCGTCACATATCATCGGGAAACACTTTAGATTCTCAGTGATTTATGCATGAGTGATATGAACGCAACTCGGTCTTGTATTTCGAACGACACAGAACTGGGGATGATGAAGTTACCAGGTTAACAGGACGAGATAAAACAAATATGATATTGTCAATCGAAATTAAATCCAGTAGAAGTAACTCAAGCGAGATCCGAGCACTTCGGTCTTCCCAGTTGGGAAACAAAGCAAAACAGAGAGGCCACTGCGTAAAGTTTAAGCCAGCGAACGGCAACGGTGGCAATAGCTATTAGTCGATGCATAAAGTTTGCAAAGTGAAATAAACCAGTGAGATCGTTTGCTCCATACTCCCCGCAGCTTCAAAAAAAAAAAAAAAAAAAAAACGATTCTCTGTTTTCCGTTCCTATCATGGCACACCTCAAAGCAGTCGGAGATGGAGGGGCGACAGTCAACGGCGACGACCGGCAGTGGCAAACAGCGTCCAGAGAGTGATGGTGAATGAAATCGATGAAGGAGCCTCCGAAAATTCAGGAAGAGACCGAGAAACCGGTGTTACTGACTGTACTGAAATCAGGAACGGAAGGAAGGTAGAGGAAACTTAGCTTTTGCGGCGATCGAACAATGAAGAACTGAGTTCCGATCATCTGAGCAGAACTGAGGAATGTCGGATTCAGGATTGGATATCGTTGAAGACTGGATCGACTTGGAATAGCCAGAATTCGCTGTTTTTGGAGGAGCTATGGAGTTCTAGAGAGCTATCCGTGAACTCAGAGAATGGGCATTTTGCAATCTATCCTTGTTACGAAATTGTAGGAGCTATGGAGTTCTAGAGAGCTAGCTATCCGTGAACTCAGTGTTACTGACTGTACTAAAATCAGGAACGAAAGGAAGTCTAATTGATTCGATTATTTTTAGAGTGAGAACCGAATGCATGAACGTGGGTTTTTACGCACACCGTTCCTTAAGGCGACTCGTGCATTTCATCTAGAATTCAGATCGCAACACCGTTTTCTCTGTTAAACCCGGAAAGGAGAGTACTTCGGTCTGTGAAATTTTCCTGATTTTTGAAAATATTAGATTTTTCTGTTGTTTTTTTAGAGATTAGGGAAATTGTGGAAATTATGGATGATGGTTTTCTCGACATCCAAAAATTTTCTAGTCAACGTGGTGTGTTCCAATATATGTATATTAATTATGGAAAATTCTAATTCATAGCCTTCGAAGAAAAAATTGTGAAATGTAGGTGCAATTATTGAAGAAAAAAGTTAGCACGCGCAATATTTGCAAAAAATATATAATTACCAATTTTCTAATATTGTGCGAAGAATTATTTTTCTTCAGATTGTTCACACAGTTTAAGTAATTTTCGGGTCATTGGGGGTGCATATCAAGGCCACAGACTCGGAATTGAGGATAGGAGGCCATCCAAGTAATTTCCATCGGAACAGTAGTTTTTGGCCTAAGTTGAGTCAGCCATTGTTTTTTTTTTTTTTTGGTAAAGGAGTCAGCCATTGTTTAGAATGACTAATTTCTACAAACGGTATTGAATTCTGTTTAATTGAGGCAAGTAATTTCTACGACTATTATATTTTGTAAAATATTGCATGACATGATTTGTCTAGAAAAAGCTATATTGTGACATGGCATGTATTTTTGAAGCATATTAATAAATATTAATTTTATGGCACACTCTTTTTAGATCAAGCATTGGATACTTTTGAGTCTATGATTTGGAAATATTTTAAGCTGAAATGCTACTTATGTATATAATGTGTGCGTGAGCGCACAAACCAATACTGTTTCGGGGCTCAATCTAGACCAATGTGATTTAAAATGTTTATTCATACCTGATGTGATTTTCAAGGCCTAACCAACAATATTTTTGGGTTTTATCATGTGGAGAAGTGTGACTATAGGGTATTTTTGACATTGAGTTTGATATATGCTGATTATAGTGTGTGGGTTTATGATATAGTGTGAATTTATGATTTATTGAATTAAGCATTCTACTTTTTACATGGGAAAATGCAATTAATGCGATTGTCTTGATATATCAATGCAAACTTGTTTTTAGAGTCACATTATTCATTCCTTTATTGCATAGGAGCAATGTCTGTCACTTACTAGCCATGGTTTTCCTCACCCATTTTTACAACCATTTCGGGTTTTACAAATGAGAAAGTTTAGTTGAATGCACATGAAGAGGGATTCGAGAGTGGAATTGGAATTTACAATAGACTATCTGAATAAACTTCATCAAATTCGATTTTTGAATTTCTGGTAATTGGTTAGTTCTTGGTTCACTAGACTCTGTTATAGTTATCATCCAATGAAAGGTTTTGCTTAGTCTACACACACACATATGGGTTAAAAGGCTTGATTCTTCATTTTTTTTTTCTTTTTTTAAGTTGGATGGCCATTCCCTAAGTTCTAGACTGCATATGCAGATTGATGCACTAAGGGACTATTACTTGAACAAACTTGACACATCTATAGTTTTCGATGTGTTCTTTGTAAAGGAGAATGAACTTGGGAGTTATGTCAAAAGTTCTTTGAATTGAACATCTTCCAATTTAATGGAGGAAATAATAAGATAAAATGCAAATTGGCTTTTGAAGCGATAAGCTCCGGAGGATAGAGGATCTAGATAAATAAAAATTGCCTTACAGATCTCTTCGCACACTAGGCCATACCACAACTTATACATTTATGCAATGTACAATCCTATATTTACGCATCTTATGTAGGTCACTCTATTTTCATAAATATCAAAAGGATTCCATGCGGGGGCAAAATGTTAGACATTCACTTCAATTTTTTGGCATATAGAATTTGGACACAATATTTTACCATTTCATTTCCTATTTCCATGATATCGATTAGTTAGGAATATCCTTTAACTCAAAATCATAACTTCTCTTTATCAATTTTCAGAAAATAACTTATTTCTGTTATCAAGTCTGATTATCATTTTTATCCCCTAACATATTCCGTTTCTAATTTGGCTCTATTCAGTAGCTTCACCTTCGATTCTTTTGGAATTGTCACTGAAGTCTGTTCCCTTCGGATTATCAAACATCTCGCTGGATTGTACTTTCTCGCTTCTGCTCCGTTATCCAGTCACAGTGCTCGAATTTACTCACAGCTCATTCGATTCTCCTTCACCGGCTTCGATCATTGCTTGCGACACGTCCAAGACTTTCTCTGGTTAGTTGAACTACCGATTGTGACCGATAATCGCTCCTCGCTAAGATAAAAGCTCTTCGTTCTGTTTTGAGTGCTACTCATGTAAACCAAGAGCTTTGTCGTAGACGTCTAAGCTTATAATAGTAACTGCGCTTCAGTCTTGATAATCTTGTAATGATCGGGTTGTGATTCTCGCTATCTCATGGCCGCATTGTGCCGTCTTATCGAATGCACAACAAATGTTTGGTGAAATGCCTGAGTCGTATTGGTGTAAATATGACTTCGAATCTGACTGAGATCGACTTGTCTGCTTGAACGATTCACTGTACCAGTTGTATAGGTTAAGTAAATCTAAATTGATATTCACTTTTGAGTCCATTCCAGAAGGTCTCAGCCTTGATAGGCTTTTGGTGTTCTAAGGCGATTAGCTAAATATATTAGTGCTTAATTGTAAATACTCGTCATGGTTGTTGGTGCGGTCATGAAGCATAGACTGATCATGTAGACTAATACATTGGACCGCAGATCCCTTTTGCTGTGCAGATCTTTTCTGATAGTGAATTCCGGATCGCATCTTCTCTATGAGTGGATGTAAAATGCAATGTGAATTTGTGTTTGTTTTCGTGCTGGGTCGTGGTTGTTGCTTGCTGGTTATATGTCATCTAATGATGCTGAGGTATTACTTGCAGCTTTTGCATGAACTTTCTTGTCAGTACTAGATTGGTTTATGTTCAATTGAAAGCTTTGTTAAGGACCCGGTTTAATAGGTGAAGGTAGGAAATAATGACAATCGATGAGTAGGTTAATGCTGAATTTTCGCTGAGGATGAACGAATTGCGTTTGGTGTCTGAGGTAGGTTAGTCTGGCAACGAGCAAGAAAAGGAAGAAGATGAAACTGATTCACCTAGACAACTAACATGAATTTGTGTTTGGGCGTGAGAGAAAGATAAAGAGAGAGTTCAAAAAGGAAAGAGAAAAAAATTGAACTTCGTGTGTTCTGGGATGGTGGTCTGAGAAAAGGAAAAAAGAATAAATATAAATATAAAAGATTAAATAATAAATAAATAAAAATTGGAAAATGATTAGGAAAATAGGTCTTGATTAGGTTTAACTTATTCTTATTAGTTTATGTCACTTTCTTCCCAATTTAATAGTGGTCCCAACTCCTGACTTCATCTCTCATAATCTATGGGATATGTAAAAGATTGCATCCAATTTAATAATTAACGCAAGTTTATGTTGATATATTGCTCTGGCATTTTAAATTAATGTTAAGGGAAGTGGGAGGGAATATAGTTTTGTAATGATGTGACTCAATCGTTAAGCTTCATTTTACCTAACTTTAGTTTGGTTTCACAAATGACACGTGATGAAATAGAAGAAGAGAAATCACGATGATCAAAGTTAGCTGAGTTTTCTTAGGATTTATTTGTTTGTGCTTTTTAAAAAGCAAGAACAATTTTCACTTTCCTATTAAAATTAATTATGTTATTCAAATATTAAAAAAATGTGGAAAAATTAATGAAAATAACGAATGAATATTTACACGTTGTCAAAATTTTACATGTTTTAAAGCCCTAAAAATGTAAACATGTGTCAGAGATAAGATGCTTGTAAAAGTTTATAAAAAAAAAAAGGTTAAAATATGTCAAACGAAAAAAAAAAAATGTAAACTTTGATAAGAAATAGCCCATAGTTGTTCCGAGGCTGCGATATAAACATGATGTCTGGAACTTTAACATTCATCTCGAGGCAACATTATACTCATGACTCTGGAACTTTAACATTCATCTCAAGGCAGTATTATACACAACTCATGAAGAGTAAACTTCTAAGGGCAATCAAGATGCTCATTGTCAAATCAGTAGTAGCAAATCATCGCAATAAGCTCTGTCGCATCTAAAAAAAAACAATTCAATTCCTGAAGTTTGAGCTTCGAACAGGAAGTTTTGAAACTTCTGAAAGAGATTTAAATTTGAAAAATAAGAAATTTTGTCACCTTTAAAGAAAATTAGAAGATCGCAACAAATCTCAAAGAAATTAACTTGATCTGGGTAACAATTAGGCCCGGTGCGACCGTGCCCAAGATTATCAATTGATCACCTTTTCTTCATGGCTTATCCCATAGCTATCGAAACTCCTCCGGCCCAACGCATGGGCCAGCGACCATATCTAGTCAGGATTTGATGATATTAAGATATGATTTCAAGAAAGCTTAGTCTCTTTGGAGATAAAAAAAATAAAGAAAAATAATCTGCCAAGTAACCTATTTCGTGTATTTCAATATAGAAGAAGAACCCAAGGACAACAAATAAAAGTGCTGCTTACTCACCAAAAAGAAGAGAAAAGTTACAAGTTTAGAGGCGACAACAGGGTCACACGGGCCTTGAGCCGTTGCTTAGGCCAATTGGAGGGGCATTCTTACTTTCAGGGATGCTTTTACCTATTGCCTATTATCACTTTATTAGTAGTTATCTTAGTAAATTACATAATATTTGGTCAAATAAATCAGAGTGTTCTTTGATAGACGCCACGTACAAATTAGTGTTATAGATCAAGTATGGACAGGAGTTCCTCTTGTTGCAACGTGGAGCGCAACGGCGCCCTTCCTTTCCACCGATCATATAATCCTATGTGAGAATAAATTAAGTAAATCTACTGCGTATCTTGACATACAAAAGCAATTGTGTCAGTGTGAAAAGGAGGGAAACAGAGAACCTAAGAACAGCCAAGGCAATGTGAAAGCAAATGCATTCGTCCCAGTTATACCAAGTTCAAGCAAGGGACAAGCAATCCTTTCCTTAAAGCCATGAGCGGATGATTCTTCTGTTTCATTACGCAATTAATGAACCAAAAAAAAGAATATAGACTCTACGTGAACATATTGAGACAAAGTTATTTCCTTCATCTGTTGAGAGTTTTCTTAGTCAGCTTCCAGTATCATCGACTGTGCAGGCGTTTTACTTCGAAAGGCACGCCCTCTTCGTCTCCCGCACCATATGCCTCTCCAGCTCCTAACTGGAACGAGTCATCCTAACTCGAGATCCAATCCTCGAACTCCCGGAGCTGACTGATTCCAGACGACTGGGATGTGAACCGTAGCGACTCGGCCTCGCCCCTCGCAACTTTGCAAGTCGAAGCTGTGGTTGAAGGCGGGAGACTGAGACTCGTTGTATGAAGCCTCTAGAGGCACCCAAGCTCCAATTCCGAGTCCTCCGACTCCAACTTGAGCTCGGCCACAGCCACCAGGAAGGACAACGAGGCTGCTGTGATCTCATCCTGGAAGCTCCACATGACAAGATCTCGGCTGCGATCTTGTCTGAAATATTAGCATGACCCTTTTATAGCGGAGACAAAAAGAGATAAAATGAGACGAGGGAGAGAATGTAAAGTTTGGGCTCGTGGAATGTGAATGCTTAGGTCGTCACGGACATCTTGCTGTCTTCTTTTTTTTTTTTTTTAGCTCCTTTTTTTTCAAAAATAAATGATTTGATTTTTTTAAATAATTACTTGTATTGCTTGAAATAGTTAATCAATGGATAATATTTTCATTATAAATAACAATTTATATTTAAAAAAATTTGTAAACATTAAAATATTTTTCGTTAATTTATTTTTGTAAGCAATACAAGTACTTATTTTGAGGAAAATAATTTTTGAATCATTTACTTTCTTTAAAACAAATGGAATCTTAGCTTTGTGTTTATTGCGTCACATAATGATCTCTCATTTTTTCTAGCATATTCAATTTGGCCACAATCTTGTACCATTTATGTTTGCTATTACAATGATATCGATAAGTTTGGAATATCCTTTAATTCAAAATCATAAATTTTCTTTATTAATTTCTACAAGACAACTTATTTATATTATCAAGTCTGTCTCTCATTTCCATCCCCTGACATATTCCTCTTCTAGTTCAGCTCTAGTCAGAGTACAAAATCAACCCTAGAATTGCCTATTTAATCATACTATTAGCTACCTCTATCTTTTAATATAGAGCAATTTTATTTTATTTTATTGCATTCTCTAGTAATGACTAATGTATAATCTTTCTATCATATTTATTAGCTGCTTCTATCGCACTTTCTTATTCTTTATTAACCGCCATCAATAATCATCAATCATGCACGTCCTACATCTACTTTTGTGAAATTGCAACATGCTCACTACCGTTCGACACCTGAATTCTTTACATTCGAATATGTATTTTTTTTTTTAAAAAAGATAAGATAATGAATGTACAATAGAGAATAGAAAAACAGAAATAATAATAATGATATTAAAAGAACAAAGATCAATGAAAGATCCATCTATGGAGTCCAGCCTCATTCATTCCGTTGGTGGGCTTCAAGGCAATCCAGCCCATCACTCCCAAATTCACAACTCCAAGACAAACACTCAATTTGGGGGAAATCCAAATTCCGTCAAGAAGAGCTCGCGATCATGATCATCTTCTTCCATTGGAAGCCTTCGATTCCCTCAGAGATCAATCGAAATCGGAGCGGAGATGGTGGGAGTCGTGCGAGAAGCGAGCAAGAGGCGACCGGATGCTGTCCGGACGCAGGCAGTGATCGTCAGCTCTCGTGAGAGAATTGACGACGTCGGCAGGAGAAAGGAGAAGTGACAAAGGCCTCTCTCTCGATCCTCTACGTACTCCGGAAGTCTTCTCCCCTGCTCACCGGCGCCGGAATCCGCCGCTTACCTCGCCACATCCAGTGCTCTTCGAATCGCGATGTTCTCGCGCGGTTGAGCTTCGAATCCGTGTGCTTCGTCAATGGACTCGAGTTTATTGAACCAAGGAAGTCCTTCGAACCTTCGACAACTTGGAGCCTTGGAGCTTTCAGTTTTCATTGACGCGTGTAGAAGAGAAACCGAGAGCTTTGTTGTTGCTAGCATGAACATTGTTCACGCCTGAGATTATATTAGTAATAACTTTCGATTCAGTCTTGATGATCTCGTACTGATTGGGTTGCGATTCTGACTATCTTGTTGCCTCATCCTGCCGTTTAATCGAATGCACATCAAGTGTTTGGTGAAATGCCCAAGTCATATTAGTATAAAATTACTTCGAATCTTACTGAGATCATCTTTGTCTGATCGAATGACTCATACCGTACCATTTGGATAGGTTAAGTAAATCTAAATTGATATTGATATTCGCTTTTGAGTCAATTCCTGAAGGTCTCAGTCTAGATATGCTTATGGTGCTCTAATGATGCTGAGGTGTTAGTTGGAGCTCTGGGAAATTTCACCATGTTCAGTTTGTGCCTTTATTTGTACAATATGATGAAGATAATCACCCCATCTTCTTGTCATAATAAGTATCTTAATTAGAATGCATGAATTTTTCATTTTCAAAGAGTTTGAAAAGATGTTATTTCTACTTTTAATTAACGTAACTAGTGTTGTAGGGGCACATGCTAACAAGGTTCATTACAATTTTTAGAATGCTCGTTGGCCAAATCAGCTAAACAACGATTGTTATCAGAATCACATCCAGCTGATGGAGCTACTATTAATATTAAATGAAGATAGTCACAATTACAATCTCTTATTGTCTTATGTCTTCACCGTATTATTGAGAGAGATGAAAAGTAATCTTGCAATCCTTAATAATTCAGGAGAAATTAAAATAAAGGAAGAAAAAATATTATAAAAAATAACGGAGACCGTGAGGAGAGAGGGTGGCTGGTTAAGCTGCCACCACCCCTCTAGATGTTGTTAAATGCTAGAACTGTTCTTGATTGGTGTGCTTCACAAACTTCAAGGGTTTCAAGATCCTCAGTCAGTTTGGGAGGATGATTGTCTATAGTATATGTGCGCACGTTTGCATTACAATGTGATGTGCTTGATCGACATTTGACGAATGGTGCATTTCGTGTTGCGAATCTGCTGTTGATTTGCTTAGAATTTTTTTCACCTACCGAAAGGGTGTGAAGGAGTGAACTACCAAGTGGGAGTTTAATACCCATTAGTAGTGTTTGCTTTTCAGTCATAGCTAATGCTCATGGATTTCTCAGGAAATGGGCCTAAGAGGACTAACCCAACTACTAGGGATTGACCTAATCAACTACTGCCACAATTCCAACTACCAGAAGCGGGTATGTCCATGTGGCCCTTGTAATAAAATTTTCCAGATCTGTTCAAATCGAGACCTCTTGTGGAATCTCGTCATGGATACACCCAACCATTGAACTACCATGCCTGTGGTTGCTATGCTTAGAATGATTCATTGGATTTGGTTTCGACTCTTATTCAAAGTAGAAGAACAGATTAGTATTCTGTCTGTTCTATTGTCCTTACGGATTTTTTGGTTTTAGTGTAGAATATGTGACAATGCAACAACAACTACTGATAATCCTGATGCTGCTTTCTTTTGGGCCTAGTGGCAGAACTAAATGGCGCAATGGTCAGTGATAGATTAGAATGTCTAAATCAAGTTCTTGGCTATATAAGAATAATGCTTGGTGTACAGACACAGTTTACAGAATTGGTATACATATGGCAGACTCCTATTGAGTGTTGACTATGATCCATTTATTTAAAGGACCACTTGCAGTTGGCCAATTCACTTTGTATTCAAATTTTGTAGACTAGTTTAAGTAAATCTATCATGACTCTTTCTATATTGACAATACTGTTATTTTTTGAAGTAATGTTGCTTATGTCTCGAGTCCTTGATTCTCTGATATTTAGCTGTAGTTACAATGACTGATTTATTGAGGTTTCTACATTATCTTGCCTACTTTATTTTCTTATTTAAGGTGCAGCTTTAAAGACTGAGGAATGCTTGGTGCTGTATGTGGGAGGGAATTTCAATGGGGGCGGGGGAAGAAGATTTTTAACAGGAACCCTACGTGGGGTTGGAGTTTGATACCGCAGATGATGCTCATATATTCTATGGCAATATTGCATCACGAGTGGGTTTTAGAATACGGTCTGGTCTATCGATTGCAAGTGGATGGATCAGTTTGTAATAGGAGATTTGTGTGCTAGAAAGAGGGTTTTCAGATTAATTCAAGGACAGGATGCCCTGCATTCATAAGGGTGAAAATATCTGACTCTGGCAAGTAGATCCTTGACCAATTTGTGAAAGATCACTGTCATGATCTCAACGTTTGTGAGGAGAATCATCCTGCCAATTCCTTGTGCAAAAGTTCAGCAACAACTGCTAAAGTAGTTGATTTGTGCCGTAAGCCACAGATAAAACAGCTTGATGTTGTTGATAATGGATGCTCATCTTCTTCAAGTATTGTCAAAGCCAAACACATTAAACCGGGGGCAGATAAAGGACAAGTGAAACTTGAGCCCTATGTGGGTCTAAGTTTGATTCAACTAGTGAAGCATACCAGTATTATGATACATGTGCTGGGAATGTGGGATTTAGAGTTCTTATCAGTCAGTTGTTTCGATCAAAGAATGATGGTTCAATTACTTCTTGGATATTTGTCTGCTCAAAAGAAGGATTTCAGCATCCTTCTAGGGTTGGGTGTGGTGCATTTATGAGGATTAGGAGGCATGATGATGGAAGGTGGATTGTTGATCGTTAACAACTAGAGCATAACCATGAGCTTGAGATGCAAATGAAAGCCAACAGAGGTTCAGCTTCTTGGAAACTTTTAGATGAGATTAATGAAACATCGGAAAAACTAGACATTGCTCAAAAGCACAATGAGAGCCTCGTAAAGAAACATCGTGTGAAAAACATAGGAAGTGATTGGTATACCATGCTTCATAATTACTTTCAGAACCAACAGGCTGAGGACATCGGATTCTTTTATGCTGTCGATGTACAGATGGGTTGCTGTAGAAGTCTTTTTTGGGCTGATGGCAGATCTAGGTTTTCCTGCAGTCAGTTTGGTGATGCCATCATTTTTGATACCTCCTATAAGCAAAACAATTATGTGGTGCCATTTGCTACTTTTGTTGGTGTTAATCACCACAAGCAGCCGGTTCTTCTTGAATGTGCTCTAGTTGATAATGAATTGAAGGAGTCCTTCATATGGTTATTTGAGACATGGCTCAGGGCAATGGCTGGGTGCCATCCCAAGTCGATAATAGCTGATCATGATGATTCCATTCTGCAAGCAACTGCACAAGTTTTTCCTTCGAGTCATCATCGATTCTCAATGTGGCAAATTAAGACAAAAGAACGTGAGCATTTGAGTCCATTGAGTAGTGATTGTAAATATGAATATGTGAAATGTGTTTATCAAAGTCATACAGTTGGTGAATTTGATGCCACATGGGATGCTCTTCTCAGCAAATATAGCCTGAGGGAAAATGCTTGGCTGAAGGAAATGTATGAAAAGCGTGAAAACTGGGTTCCACTGTACTTACGTGGAACATTTTTTGCTGGAATTCCCATTGATGGTCTAGATGCCTTTTTTGATCCATAGTTAAATTCTCAAATGTCACTTGAAGAATTTGTCGTGAGATATGAGCAATGTTTGGAGCAACGTCGTGGCAATGAAAGGAAAGAAGATTATAATTTATTCAACTTGCAAGCATATTTGCAGACAAATGAACCTACGGAAGAGCAATGTAGGAGGCTTTATACCCTTTCTGTTTTCAAAGTTTTCCAGAGGGAACTTTTACAAAGCTACAGTTATCTGGGTGCCAAGATTCACGAACAAGGGGCCATCTGCAGATATTTGATCCGTAAGTGTGGCAATGAGAATGAGAAACATATTGTTACCTTTTGTTCATCCAATCTCGATGTGAGTTTGTGGCTGTCAAATGTTTGAATCAGAGGGTGTATTGTGTAGACATGCTTTGAGATTGTTCCAGATTCTAGATAGTAGGGAGCTTCCATCTCACTACATCTTACATAGGTGGACGAGGAGTGCTGAGTATTTTACTGTATGTGATTTTGAATCAGGAGGTAGCTCCCATGAAATTAAGGCTAAGATGGTCTGGCGTCTTCGTGAAATTGCTGCCAAATATGTAGAGTTTGGTGCCACATCTTTTGAGAAATACAAACTTGCTTATAAAATTATGCATGAGGGTGGGAGGAAACTTTGCTGGCAGAGGTAAGAATAGGATAATTTTGTAGTTTGGAGTGCATCTATAGTTTCTTTTCCAGCAGGCCTGACTTTTGTAACTAGAGGGCATCAACTTGTTTTATATGGTATAAAAGCTTTCTCAATTAGAAGTGAAATTATGTGGATACGAAATTATGCATTCTACTAGTTCTTTTTGTTGGTTTCTTCTGTTTATAGGGAGGCGATAAATTGAGAAGAGCAAACGAAGAACTATGCTTAAAAATAGTACCTTCAGTTTCAAAAGGCAAATTTCAACAAATGTCTAGCGGGGGGAAGCCATCACAAGCTCCCTGACCATATGTTCTTGAGAAGCTGACCTGATATTTGAAGAACCTGTAGACCTGTGCTCTGGTGTAATTTCATCCAGGTTATCCACTCTCTCTCTCTCTCTCTCTCTCTCTCTCTCTCTCATGTGTAACTTTGGCAAAAGGAATGGGAGACATGGATGACTCTTAGTTTTGGTGCAGAAGTTAGCAAGAGACGCCTGCTGGTCTGGCCTTTTAATTAGCTAATCATAGTGAGGTTAATGATATACATGAGCTGTGGTGATTTGCATTTTTTCCTCGCCTGTATAATCTGACGTGAGCCTAAAAGGAAAAGTGAAGCTCATCTAACATAAATGTCTGATTCAATAATCAATTGCAGTCCAGCACCTCAGTTGTAGTTGCACAAAGTTACCTGGGATTTTTTATTTGGTAATTATTTTTCCAGCAATATTTGGAAATGCCATTTGACATTCCATGATGTGGCTGATTTCTTGTATCATTTCTTGTATTTCATCTTATTTCTTGGCCATACATTTTCTTTCCCTATGTGGCTTTAATAGGACTTATCGTAGCTGACAATCTTCTGTTATTCAACTTTGTTGAAATGTTTTACTATATCGGAGTGTGTTGAATAACTCTCATAGTACAGATTTGAGTGCGAAGAACAATATTGATGAAGACATGCAAAATGAAATATCTCACAGAAGTATAGTAGATACTCTCAATCGTATGTGTGATAATGGCTCATGAAGCAGCATAATTTGTTCATAAAGATGCACGGGTAGCTCTTTAATGGATATCTATCCATTAGCATTTAAATATATGAGGAAACTAGGGCAATCGCAACTGTGCTGGTAGATAGATTTGTCCTTGTGGCAACATAAATGAGCTTCTTCTTGTTATAGCAAGTTAGGCTACTCTCACCAGGAGAAACCATGAGAGAATATTTGGCTGAGGGACCAAGTGCCGTATGTAGCTAGCTTAGAGTTGAACTTGCTTATGGGCAGATAAGTAGCTCAGTGTTGCCATTGACATGTAGCTTAGACTACTGAGGCTGAAGCTGATGTACAGCACCTGTAATGAGACAAGATTCAGAAATGCATGAATTGAGATTCGCCTGATCGAGTGCTTCATAGAGTCCATGTTCACATCATAAATGACAATCTAGAAAAATTTTAGGAACACCTTGGTATTGTATGATATGTTAACATTGTCTCTTGATGCCTTGACTTGAAACCTTGAGGTTGAATATTATTTGAGATCTGAACATACCTAGTGCTTTGTAAAAATCATAGATCAACAATGAATCATGATCTCCCCTAGTTAAATTTAAGTTACATTTTCTTTTCAGTTGTGTAGTCTTAACTAGGCTTGATACACTTTAACTGAAACTTGCTGACATTGTACAAAGAGACCATATTTCTCGTTATTTTCGTGAATTTTTCTTTCTGGCCAATGATAGAGTATGTTTTGATTGTTGGGTCACTGGCTATGCATCTCCTTAAGAGCATCCCAATAAAGCAGGTGACTAATGCTATTCTGAGAAGAAAACTGAGTCCTTGAACCACCCTGCTTGTGAGGCTGTATAGGGTATGTTTATCAATCCAAAAATCTTGAATGATGACAGAAACATGAAAAAGAGAACAGAACAACTGTGGCTAGAATTTTATTGGTTAAGTTACAAACTGAGAAAAAGTTTCAAGCAGGAAGAATAAGAACTTGAAAGGGTATTGAAGCATGTTTTGGTGAAGCGATTTCCTAGAATTGGCTCTGTAGCTTGTGTCAGTCTTCTTTGAGAAAGGTATTGCCTGCTTGTCCAGGTTTGTTATGGGTTAGGATAGTCTAAGACTTTGGAGTGATCTGTCTGTGCTTCATTTTCTCTTTGTTTTTCTTTAGCTTTAGCAACATAAAATGCTTCCAAGTTTAGTTGTTCTAATTTTAGTTTAAACTTCTAAAGGAATTTGTAGGAGTCAGCGGATGTGGCCTTCTTAGAGTAATTGAATAGGCAAGACATGATCTTAGGGTTGTCAAGATGATTGCAATAACTACTACTTGTCAAAAGGCGATGGCCCGAGTCCTGCTGAATGCTGCTCTTTGGGGTCATCTCTAGCTACCTCTTACCATGGAAATTGTTTGGCTGTGCTCAATGGGGAGACTATCATGAGCCTGTTGGAATAGTCGGGTACACTGGAATACTAAACACCAAATTACAGAACGCTAACAGAGAATCGGCAAGAAACATGTTCCAATTTTTTTAACTGTAAAATCCTATGAAGTATGTAATTCATTTCAAGCATCATTACTAATGTCAGCCAATGGCATTACTAGTTCATCTTGGTTTGGCCGCTGTATTCTATGGTTGTGCCGTTGAAGTGAGATGTTTTAGCTTCATCGAATTTGGTTTATATTTTGGCAATGCAAGAATGATTGAGATGGTCGAGTCCAGTGAGTACAGGGGATGGTGAAAGAACATGGTAAAGCTCCAATGAGTACGGTGGATGGTGAAAGAACTTGGTAAAGCATCAACACATTGTAGAGTTAATAAATTAATGCTTCGGGGGGTTGGCTATAGGGAAGAGACTTGGTCTCAAACTTTGGGATTAGCAAAAGAGAAAAGGGGAAGAAGGATACTAGAAATGTCAAAAGCTGTGTACAGTATTTACTTTAGTGCCAAAAGTTTTCCCTGGCTCACTTAAGTGTCAAATCAAAGAAAAAATAATCATTTAAGTGCCTTCAATGAGAAACTTTGGTTAGAGAAATTACGTAACTTTTATAATTAAAAATTTTATTTGAGGTGGCAATTTTTTTTATACTTAAGTGATCACTTTTTCATTGAGATTGACACTGAAGTGATCATTTTTCAATGATCATTTTTTTTTAATAAAAACTAGCATTGAAGTGATCATTTTTTAGTCTGCTACACGATGTTGTTTTGGGGTTATATGCTAATTAGGCACGTTGTCGAGCCATGTAAGATTGTGAAATTTATAAAATATGGTCATGTTGGATTTCCAGTGACTCAAATTGGAGTTGAAACTTAAGTGATTGTTTTTTTTTTAGGTGGAACTTAAGGGGGCGCATGAGAACATTTCTATTCCAGAAATAGTTTCTGGAACAGAAATGAATTTTTCTATTTCTATTTCTGGATGAGTTTCTGAGGAAAAAAATATGTTTGATAACAATACAAAATTTCTGTTTCAGAAATAGAAATTCGTTTGATAACTGAATAAAATTTCTATTTCTTAAAACAAATTTTTCTTTTTTTGGACCCTTCCAAAAAACGTTGCAAAGATATCAAACAAATTTCTATTTGTTTGATAACAATACATGTCAATAACAACGTTGCAAACTTGGACATTCTGATCAAGCTTCTCCTCCGTTATATAGTCATGAACCCTTCCACCTTCTCGCGTGGCTCCCAGTTGCGAGCACGCAGAAAGAGTACCAATAACTGTTACTTCATTAGGCTTCAAGCCTTCCTCTTTCATCCTCTTATACAAAGATATAGCCTCAGTGGGTCGATGGCCCTGAGCTAGCCCGGAAATCAACGCGTTCCACGAGGCAATATCTCTCACAGGCATTTCATCGAACACCTTCTCCGTAGAATCAAGATCGCCACCCTTCGCATACACATCGAGCAGAGTTGTCCGCAGCAGCACGTCTGCACAGAACCCGAAACGCACCACTTGGGAGTGCAGCTGCATCGCCTCGGAGATCGCAAGGGCGCGCGCGCAAGCCTTCAAGGCAAAGGAGCAAGAGAGCGCGTCGACCTTGCGGGAGCCGCGCAGCATGGAGCGGTACCAAGAGACGGCGCCGGCGGGCTCGGGGCTCTGGGCGATGCCCCTAAGGATGGCGTTGAAGTCGTTCGTGGAGGGGCGGAGGATGCGGTGGAAAACGCGGGTCGCGAAAGAGAGGTCGTCGGAAGGCGAGATTGCGCAGAGCTCGACGAGCCTCGTGCGGGCGTTGGTCGACTGGAACTGGCCGGTGACCAGCAGATGGGCTTGGAGGTGCTTGATGCGGGAGAGGGAAGTGCATTTCTGAAGAAGCGACTCCAACGAGTGCATGCCTTGCCCGCGCGAGCTTGCTCAAAAACCATGCCTTGCCCGCCGCCGCAGGGGAACGAGTGGCGGGGGTGCAGGCGCGAGATCTGTTGCCGAGGGGTGCTCGGACAACAAGCGGGGACAGTGGGTCGCGGCGAGGGGGTGGATGAGCAAGAGGAGAGGCGGAACAGAGGCGGAGGAGAGGCGGAGGCGGAGGCGGAGGAGAGGCGGAGCAGAGGCAGAGGAGAGGCGGAGCGGAGGCAGAGGCGGAGGCGGAGGAGAGGCGGAGCAGAGGCAGAGGAGAGGCGGAGCCTCTGGCGGAGGCGGAGGCGGAGAGGCGGAGGAGAGGCGGAGGCGGAGGAGAGGCAGAGGAGAGGCAGAGGCGGAGGAGGAGGAGGCAGAGAAGAGGCGGAGGAGGAGGCAAAGAAGAGGCGTACGAGGGAGAGAGAGTGAAATTAGGGTTGGGAGAAATCAGAAATTGATTTCCGGAAGAAATCAGAAGTAGAAAATTTCTACTTCTGATTTCTCCTCTATTTCTATTTCTGGAATATAAATCTATTCCAGAAATAGAAAATTTGATAAGCGTTATCAAACAAGTTTCTGTTCCAGAAATTGGTCTGGAACAGAAAAATCATTTCTGGAACAGAAATAATTTTTATCATGCACCCCCGAAGTGATCCAAAAAGTTTTTGACATTAAAGTGAACTGTACACAATTTTTGGCATTTTTAGTGTTATTTCTTTAAAAAAAATGTAAGGTTTCTATTTGAACATGACAATATTAGAGAGTGAATGAGCTTTTGAAAGAGCTGATCAAGCTTGTGGGGATTATATGACGAGAACCTTATCAATGAAGATTGCAGGCTCAACTTTAGTACCTGCAGAAGGATTTACACGCTCTCGTGCATTAGGTATGATTTAACATTCCTTTCCGAATTCATACTGTGATGCCAATCGAGAGTACTGCATTATTTTCAACTTGTATTCTAGGATGATCTACTGCATTATTTTATCTTCTACTGCATAATTGATGAAAAATAACTTGTATCTAAAGAAAAACGTGTAGCATCTCTCCCCCACCTCCTCCACACCCCCCCCCCCCCCCGGCCAAAAAAAAAAAACAAAACAAAATATGTGCAATTTTGCTGTTATTTTGTGAGACGATACTAGATTTTTTGGGACCAATCATGATTCATTACATTGATTTTTTTTTCTTTAAAGTTAAGATTCATGCCCATTTTGTTTTTTGGATGGATGATTGAAGTAAGTTTTGCAAGAAAAATTGCCTGAAAAGTTAGGAAAATAAGCAAGAAGTTTCTTTTTTCATGGGCTCATAAATCCGACACAAGATGCGATAGCGACAAATGTAAATGGACTTGCTTTTAAATCTACGACCTGAAAAATCGAATCACCAATTTCCCAGTGCTCTGTTTGTTTCCACATCCTACACATGAAAGCTTTCTTTTAATCGAGTTCAGTATGATGATACAAAAATTGTAGAGATCAATAGATGGGCTTCGGCAACTGAAGAAAATATCATATCAGTAAAAAGTTTTGGGTAATCCGGAACCAATTCATGACCATCAATCTCATTCATCATCTTGGTGCTTCCCCTCTATCGCATAGCATAATTGTCACTCTAATTTCCACACAAGAAAAGGGAGTGACACCGCCGTCTCTTGAAAGATGAAGCTTCGAATCGATCTCGCCACATAACAACTATACCAAAAAAACGTACATATCCATGACAAAAAGCTAATATCAATAAAATTTAGCCCAATAATTCCCACGTCAAAGCTGCTCTTTTCATGCGTCACGGGAAAAGGAGCTTGAAAGGTTAAAGAAAATGAGGTAATAAACCATAGTTGGGTGAGTGATAATTATCTCTTTATGTGGTCAGGCATCAACTATGCGCATTTTATAAGCATTGCCTCTGCTAAAAACAATTAACCAGACTTATACAGCCAAAGCAAAATACTTGTATTAGTAGATCAAGATATTTACTCAACAAAGCAATTTGGCATAAAACAAAACTAGACAGGCGATGGAATGTTAGATCAACAACAGCTTTATTTTCCTTGGTTTATATATGGATTGCTCATAAAATTTGTTTGGACATAACAACATGTGCTTATGTTGTTACATGAGTCCATCCTAAGTAACTCGTCATTATGTCCAATATCTATTTAGATAAAACAAATAAATTCATGGGAGTATCGATGACATGTCGTAACCTCTATGACAATATGTTGTAACTAGAATTCTTTAGTTGTAACATGCTTATTTTTTCAATCGGCAAATACATATTTTAGTCCATTTATCCATACTTCGTTAAAAAAGGTAAGAGTAACGAAATTAGTAAATTCCAACATGGCTGGCCTTGGTTACAAAACATTATGTGACAGCTTTCGACAACCCTATACAATGCCATGAAAAACTTACAATGGGAATAGATTTGGTTACAAGAAGTTGTGCAGAATCTTATGATATTTTATAGCACCACTTCACAGTGCTTTGAATAAGTTACGAAAGAACAGTGGGATTTTGTATATTAAGGAGAATGTCCATTATATTGTCACCAATCAATTTATTTGACCTTTTGAATTTAATTTGTATTTTAAATTGATCCAATACGATTAATTTGAAAGACGCTTTTGGTTCTTTTTTATTGTAACACAATGGATGAAAGGTGTGATAGATCTTGTTGGGTCATGCTTTAGTTCAATTCTATCCTATACTCATGTTACAATCAATCTACTCATTTGCATTTTTTTTTGTCAATCGATGACTATTTGGTTTGAGATGATTACCTTTGAAATGAGAAAAATGGATGAAACAAGCTAGAAGCATCATAACAATGGCTATGGACATAGTAAAAAGTTCTAGACCTTTTAGTTATTTTGTAGCTCAGTCTTATTGGGTTAGGTTTATGACCAATTTCAAGTGCAATCAGTCGAAAATTAATAAGTTATGAACGGAATCGCCCTCATTACAATGAATCCCCTCTAAGCTTACAACCTATTACAAGTGCAATATTTTGAAAATGACAAGGTAGCAATGGAAATGCCCATTGGCCACATATATTTACTTCTAACTTGTGACCTATTACACGTGTCGTATATTGAAAATAAGTGAGTTACAATAGAGAAGGCCTTCGTCACGAAATGTTTGCTTTAAGTTGACGACTTTTTACGATGCACCGATCCATGGTTTTTGGTTTTAGGACTTGTGGAAGCATCATTTCAAATTTTAACAATCATAACAAGTCGTGAATTAATTATTTATTTCGTAATATTAGAATAAATGTGCCATAACAATAGATTATTTATATCCCAACAGGCTGTCAATCCTAGTAGCTTGTTTTGAAATTGAGACCAATTTGTCGGCAGGTACAAGAAAATAATGAATATTAAATATAAGATTATTATTTCACTATGAGGAAGAAGTGAAATTATTTGTAATAAAAAATGTGAAATTTGAAGAGGAATTACTGGGAACACAAAATATATAAATCATTAAACATGACCACATGAAATAAAGAATCAAACAAACATATGGTCGGTACCAAAAATTCTCCAAATAGCGAAATATTGCGCTTATTCCCTATTTTAATAAAGCTTCACGTGTTCTAATTGAGAGGGATAGTTTTAGATTAAGATGTTTAACGGATCTTTAACTTCGCATCTCTTTATTAATGTGTAATAGGCTTTTTAAAACTAGCATGTAAGACTCCTTATTCAATGAGACATTAGTAAATTCCTTATAGGAATGGAATTTTACCAACCATCCATGTAAACTTCCAAATAAGTTGGACTAATTTAATGGGATGGTAGTAAGTCCCTTAAATATTGGTAGTTTTACTAACTGTGCACTTGTAAAATGTGTAAAAACTCGCTAACTTACTAACTTACTAAGATGTTTCATAAATTTGTTATAGCATCAGTATTTTATGAACCACACTTGTAAAATTTAATTGAAGTTGACAATTTTACTAATTTATTAAAATTTCAATAAATTCAGTATGGTGTTGGTAGTTTACAATCTTGTAAAATTTTAAAGAAATTATTAAATAATGGTATGTGAGCATATTCCTTGTAGGGTTCGTATTTTGTGTATTTGTTTTAGAATGAGGTAATTTACTAAATTATTAGGTGTTAGTAAATTCCTTATAGTGCAAGTATTTTATTGGCAACGATGGCAGAATTTACAAGAAGTTGGTGGCTTACTCATTTCTCGGAACATTAGTAACTTTCTTGTGGGGGTTGATACTTTTGTAAATACACTTGGAACGGTTCAAAAACAGTTGAAAAATTACTAACTTATTGCAATATTAGTTAATTTATTATGGTGCTTGATTTGCTTGTGACACGATAAAATTTAAGAAGAGTTAATAATTTATGAATTCATTTGAAAGTTGGTAAATTCATAATAGTATTGATGATTTCTCTTAAGTCACCTGACCTTTGAGTTATCAGTCATACTTAAAAAAAAAAAAAAAAATCAACATTATTAGAATTTTACCAGCACTTTCTTAAATTTATTAACTGCAGGAAATGTTGTAGTTTTTTCCCTTAACTAAATCCAGGATTCGTCTGAGAAGTCCAATCAGCGTGTCTTCTCATCCATATTTCAAGAGAAACGCCAATCCAACTCAAATTTGCAGTTTGCTAGACACAACAAGATAGATCAGTTAGCATCATTATCATTGTAATTATTTGTTCTATTGTTGAATAAGATTGTTGTATAGGTTTGAGGGGATGAACAGGAAAAAGGATCCCAGTAACTTTCAGTTCTGTAGAAGCATAATGTTAGGTATTGCCAAATTGCTGTTTTTATGTTTCCACTGCATTTTTCATGTGAATGAGAACATTTCCTTGACTCACAGAGAAAAGAAATGTCGAGTTGCGTAAGACAAACTTGCGCAACCCCAATGATTACAGTCTATCTATACTTCCCGAAGTTCTCTTGCTAAGACATTGGAAGAGAGGAAACAAGCTGGCGCATCTCGTGTTTACTGAAGTAAAGAAGTCAAACTGCCTTTCATTCGAAAGAAAGTCAAGACATGCCAAATTGAATGAATTCAACATATGACGACACTGAAAATTTGGACGAATTGCATTGAAATGTCTTCATTTTATACATACGTTTATAAAGCACTTCCATAAGTTTCAAGATACGAAGATAAGCAAAAATACCAATGCAAGCTGACAACTCAAACATAGGAAGATGTCCATGACGCTAAAGGGTAATGTTGAACTCAAATGCCGAACCATTGAGACGACTCGCGAATGTAGGATGAAACTAATGTGAGGAAGACCAGGTCTGAGCTTGGACACCTAATTTTCTCCCTTTGGGAAGCTTCACTTACATGAGGATCTTCTCTCAACGACCTAAATGTGGAGAAAAAAGAGGTTCATAGTCTCTCAACTTGTGGGTCCTCCTTGATTTGATTGATGCATTTGGCCTTTCTTAACAAGCAACTTGAATTTTAGACCTTCAATGCAAGCTTATGAGCAGCAAGAGCTTCAGCCTCAAGGGTGGGCTCTCATATAATTGTAGTTTCTGCATGTAATGAGGTCACAATGTATGGTTTCATGTTTGAGACAGGACGCGCATCTTCCAAGTAACCTGTACATCATTTTAAGCCATTAATTGACTGAGCAAGGAGGATGAACTTTCTATGTTCTATCAATATTCAGAAATAATGGAGCATTCCAGAAAGCTTTTTGAGGCACCAAAAGGACTGAGATGTCCACATCTTAACTTCAACGGGTTCTGTACATATTGGATTAATAAGGATTGATAAGAAGATTTACATTTGTTTAGTAAGTAAAATTAGGGGAATGCGTTATGTGTCAAAAAGTTAAAATTTCTTTCATAGTAACAATCATAGAATCAACTGAGACCAAAATGAACAATTACCTTATATGTACTATCTTTTTCTTTTTTTTTAATATATATGGTAGAGTTCTTTGAATCATCCATGAAAGTTAAGGGTCTCTGATTGATATTTGGACCGCACAAAAGGGAATTGCTATGGTCATTGCTATAGTACCTTTTCCTTGCCTCTTAGTGTTACGGCCCACACGGAATGAGCAACCACGATTGGCAACTACCTGCATAATTGATTTCAAGTAATTCAGGCATCCTAAGATTCAATTGAATGGGCAATCCTCGAATTTGAGTAGCAGTTGGTATGCTTCTTCTGAGCATTACCCGAGAAAATATGTCAATGTTGGTTGTTTCATGCTGGGCCGTCAACCTTCTCCCATTTCCTTCTCCATAAGAGGTGCCAATGTGCTCTTCGTGGCAAAGTGAGAGATTCAAAATTGCCTTCTTTATCACTTCAAAGCCTCCCTCTTCTCCCATGCTTTTTGTATTGCAGAATATACGAGGAACACACTATGAGAGTCCTTCAATGAACAAAAATACTCAATCAAGTCCCTATTATTTCTATGGTGTGAACCTGCAATTAGTGGGGCATCCTGCACCATTCCGGTCACCCTCAAAAGGAAGATAATAATATACATATCAACGTTAGGATACTATGTTGCGTAAATGGTGATAGTGAAGTCAACTACCTCTATTGGCTTTGGAGCTAAAGTGAGGACAACACCAAGTTGCTCAATAAATCTCTGTTATATAAGCAGCATAAATTATGAAGTACTTAAATACTGTAGAACATGTCTGTATGCACTTATTATGTTTGTTGTTAATGACATTCTGTTATTTTCTAGAGCAAGTAATTGAAATTTCACCTCGAGAAGGTATCTTGAACATCATATATGATCTGCTTCAATTCCCATGCTTGGTCCCACTTGGTATTCTTACTGCACGATATAAGCTAGTGTTGATGGCAACCATTCTATGCTTTTGTCCTTTTCAAAAAAACTGGCAAGATGGAGGTCAGCTATTATCTGGCCCGGCATCACCTCTCCATTGGTGCCACTAATGTTGATACCAGCATATAAGCAAGTCTTGTAGTGAGCATCGATATGTCTAGGCCAAATGACTTAACAGCCCCAACACCATGATAATAAGGCCCCTATATGGACATAAATCCTCGTATCATTACAAATTTTCTCATCAACTTGGCCTAGGGAAATTCATTGTGAAATAATTTCTCACCTGGAGTCCTGGATATCATCCAATAGGCCAACCCAATGGCCATTGAACATTTGTCTACAGTAGGGTGTTTTCTTTGCTCAATCCCATAACCTAATGTGAACATGTAGCCAAATTCATGAACCTATCCATTTCAAAACTTTCTAGTTCATAATAGAAAACTCATGTTTCTGGATCTCCTACCATTAAACTTCATTGAAAACCTTTGGATTGCTGAAAGTTTCAGCATGTTTGTTTGTTCGGATAGGCTCATGCAGCTAGTGTGTATGAATCGCATATGGCATGCAGACGAACAATAATTCTTTGTAAACTAATTGAAATGTCCTTTCTCGTTTGATTAACTTGCTCAGATGATCTTATGGATGAACAATTTTGGACAACATAATGCTTGTTTCCAGGATGATCACCAAGATACTTTTGCAATCTCTAAAAGGATCCTTGACAATTGTTGGAGGGTTGCTAAAAAATCACCAACTTGATGGAATGATGCGAAGGTAAATATAGTAAGACAGTTTGGGGTTTATGTCATCTTACTATAAGATCAGTTCACTATCCTCCCTTGGAGCTTAACCAGTACTTGATCCATCAAAGTTCACTAGGGAAGTTGATACGGGTGCTTAAAAGGTCTAGGGATTATCTAATAATTCAGAAATCAATAGATCAGTAGCATGTAACACGTAAAAATAAAAATGCTACATATTGTATTGTTGACATTCATACCATTGATTTGCCGTGTAGATCTATGCTAGAACCTCCAATCCTGTTTAATAGTTAGACTAACATAAAAACGTGAAACAAGATTTGCAAATGTAGAAACTTAAACAAAAAAATGGTGTCACTTGCAAAATGTGCATAAAACATATGACATACTTATTCTGATGCAGATCCAGAAAAAGCAAACTTATAAACTCAGTACATAATAGTTCTAGTATTGTTCATCTTTTTGTGCATCGTAAAGGTTTAGTGCATGAAAACATACCAAATGTATTCTACAATTATCGTATTAGTGTGGGGCGTGACATCCAAGTTGAGAAGACTCTCGAACTTATAGTAGTATTGTTTTCGGACTTCAAAGCATACACCCTGAACTTAGAAAAGCTCTTGGTGTTTCCACTCTTCTTCTGTTTTGGCAAGAGAGAAATCCATGTGTTTGCTGTCATGGGACGGGCAGTCAGTGACTTCTTTGTGATGCGTATCTGGCATTGTCTTTGCTGCCAAAATCAGCGACATTTTCACCTAGTCTAAAAAGTAAAGCAGCGTGAGTAAGACATATCTACTAAAATAAAAATCCTGGGAACTAAATTTTATGGAAGATAGTTCAAACAACAAGCTCTATTTGCATGAATTGGCCTTTTGGTATTCACAAGAGTTTTGTTTTGAAATGATAAAAGGGTAAACTGGGTACTTCAAAGAAGGGTTTCTCTAGCAAGTGCCAGCACCGAAAAGTAGAAAACCACTTTTTGACGACTAGTTTCAAGTAGGAAAACTTTAAGCATAAAAGACACAAGGACGCTACCACATTCTCCTTGAAAAACAAACTAAAACAGTGGCATAACCATACTTTTTCTTTTAGAACTATTTCAAGGTTATTCTCAAGCCTCATTCCAAGACGAGAACTTGTGAACAAGTAAAAAACTGTGGGCAATTACATAGCCAAAGGAAGGTCAGACTGCAGAGTGCAACAATTTAAGAAATTAACGAAATTTTACCTTACCAAGGACTAATCAGCAAACACGTTATTCTGATATATCATTAGATCTAATGGATGATCGACTTGTCAATCTTGAAAGTGCACTTAAATCTTTCCTCTTGCAATCAAAAGGCAATCACGTTGAAGTCCCTTCTTCTTTCGAAAACTTGGCATCATTACAAATCACTTTTGCCAACTGCTTTGGCGAAAATATCCATTAGATATTGCCATGGCAAAGCAATACTACCAAGCACAGCCATAACCAATATGACCAATTGAAGTCACAAAACAAGAAAAATCTAAGACAAGAGTGAAGATGAGAAATTGAGTCTACATGAAGTCCACAACATAGACTTAGAATTGGCAATGATTGATTTAGTTATCAAAAGAAATGGCAACAAAGGACGCGCATGACAACCATTATGTTCCAGAAATTGTTTCTGGAACAGAAATAGATTTTTCTATTTCTATTTCTAGAAAATTTTCTAAGCAAAAATAACCGTTTGATAACGACACAAAATTTCTTCCTTTCGGACGGCGGTGGCGACGACCGACGACCTTTAATATAAAAAATAAAAATGATTTAGTAACAAAAAAAATAATGAATAAAATAAATCATAAAAAAATAAAATAAAAAATCGTTTTATTTTAAAATAAAAATATCATATTATTTTAAAATTAAAATATCATTTTATTTTTAAATAAAAATATAAAAATAAATTTTATTTTATTTATTCTATTTTATTTTATGAATAAATTTATTTTTATTTATCATAAATAAATTATTTTTAATAAATTTAATAAATTTATTTTTAATAAAATAAAAATAAAATGATAAATAAAAATAATTTATTTATTTTAATAAATTTATTTATTTTTTTTATATGAATAAAATGAATATATTTATTTTTATTTATTTTTATTTTTAATAAAATGAGGAGAGGCGGAGGAAGAGGAGGAGGCAAAGACGTAGAGGAGATGAGGGAGGACTCACCGAAATTAGGGTTTAGTAAGAGAAATTATTTCTGATTTCTCCCCAAAGACTATTGCTTCGTTCATTAATCCTGCCTCACACAAATGCATTTCTTTTTCAGACATTGTTGTCACAAGGAGATGAAGAAACGTCAATTGTCAACCAAATAAAATGTGCAGGACAACCTTGCAGCGATCAAAATGGAGAAGTCATAGAGTAGACTCCCAGTCCAACTGTCATAAGACCTCTTTGAATGTCAGAAATTTACTCAATTGCTTATGACGGTGCTCAAAATCAGCAAAGTATTTACCTGAGAACCTCTGGAGAATGGCTGTATAGCAAACCAAGAATGTGCATTTCCCTTCTCTCTCTCTCTCTCTCTTCTCCGCACCATTGCATTTCCCTTCAAACTCTTCAGTGAGAGACTATAGAAACTCTACTATAATACAAAACCATTTGCAGCCTTTAGTTTACACAGTGTTGCTGTCAAATGCTAACAATAAGATCACTTCACTTTCCTACCTTCGGAGCTTGACTGGTACTTGATCCATAGGAATTTTTTTTCAATTTGGAAGTCCAGATGGGTGCACCACAAGTCTAGGGATCACTTGATTCAGGAATTAATAGATCAGTAGCATATAGGACGTGAAAGGAAAAATGCAACATATTTCATTGCTGCAATTCATACCCTTGATTTGCTGCGCAAATCTATGCCAGAATCTTCGATTCTTTGGGAACATGTTGAGATAAAGTTCTCAAGAGAAACATTTCATCACTCTATCTATGAGAGTTTCCTAGAATCATCAGACTCTGCAGGCATTTCACTCCATGTGAAATCAAATAAGCAGATTGCATGCTATATCTACAGCATGCCTCACAAGGGGAAAAAAGCAAAGTTCCCACACCTTGTAAATACCCGCATTCAAGGATATGTCCAAACCTTTTAGCAATCTTTCCATGTCCCCCAATCAAATCATGTAGCATTGATAGATACCTTTTTCATCTTAATGTGCAGGATATAAGATATCTTGTACTAGTCCTTGGCTGCATCTTTTTGGCACCTCTCCTCCAATTTTGGGTGACCTGCAATTCTTAGGTGAGTATAGAATAGTTCTAGTCTTGTTCATCTTTTTGTGCATTGCACTTAAAGGTTTTAGTGCATGAAAACATACCAAATGTATTCTGCAATTATCATATTGGCGTAGGGCGTGACGTCCAAGTTGAGAAGACTCTAGAGCATGTAGTGGTATTGTTCTCGGACTTCAAAGCATTTGTCCCAAACTTAGAAAAGCTCTAGGTGTTTCCATTATTCTCATGTTTTAGCAAGAGAGAAATCCATGTGTTTGCTGTCATGAGACTAGCGGTCAGTGAGTTCTTTGTGATCCTCAACTGCCATTATGTCATCGGTGCCAAAATCTACGCCATTTCTGTCTAGCCTGAAAAATAAAGTAGCGTGAGCAACAGATAGATCTACTGAAACAAAGAACCTGGGAGCTTAATCTCATGCAAGATAGTTCAAACGACAAGCTCTATTTGTACGACATGGCCTTCTGGTATGCATGAGAGTTTAGTTTCAAAAAGATAGAAGAATGGACAGGGTACTTAAAACAAAGGGTCTCTTTAGCAAGGGCTAGCAATTTTTTCCTAAGCTTAATCTCATGAAACCGCTTTTGAAGACTAGTTTCAAGTGGGAAAAACTTGCATTTTCTAATAATAAAAAGCGAGGTTTAAACACAATTGTCATGAACAATTTTACACAAACAACTTAAAAGTACAAACCCCACTCATCAAATATAGAGCATGATAATCCAAAACCAAAATGCCATTAAAAATTTGGAATAGCAGCCACCGACCACACATCATAATAGTTTTTAGAGCTGCAAGAGTCCAGTTTGAGAAGCCAAATAATAAAACCCGGCTCATCTTCACCAAATCGAGAAATAAATCAAAATACATAAACAAATTCATATGACGCCAAACAGATGTACCCAACTTCGCTTAGAAATTCTCCAGAAGCACCAACGATTCAAAGTTAAAAACCACATGCTGAAGTCAGTGGGCATTGTCCTCTCTCTCCATAACCAAATCACGTAGCAAACCTTCTCTCTCTCTTCAGCGATCTGTCCATGTCCCCCAAAATCAAATCAAGTATTCGAAACACAATTCGAAAAATTATTCATGTAAAATCTAGGAAACAAGGTCCCCACATACCTTCAGTGAAGAAAATTAGCGCACAATCCGCCCTCCAAATCGTATGTTTGGGATATGAGCAATCTTGTCCCAGTCCTCGCCTGCTTGTCTTTTGCAACTCTCCCCCAATTCTCCGCAATCAAAGATCTTTAGGTGAGTAAGGGATGTGAGCCTTTGCATTGTTTCAGGGAATGATGTCAACGAGTAGCACCCAGCGATGTGGAGATATTGAAGTGATTGAAGGGTCTCGATCTGCTCTGGTATATCCTTCAAATTGCAGCAATTCCAAATTTGGAGACGCTCAAGACTATGGAGCTGTAGAAGCCATTGTGGGAGAGATGTTAGTTTGGGAAGGAGAGAGATTGTCACGGAGCGAAGACTCTGAAGGCCTCCATGGAAATCCAAGATGTTGCCGCTTTCGTCTTTGGATATATCCAACTCCTTGCAGCCATCAAAAACTAGGTCAGTGAGGGATGCAAGTCTTCGCATTCTTTTAGGTAATGATGTCAACAAGGGGCTCATCGTGATTTCAAGCCGTTGAAGTGATTGAAGGGCCTCGATCTGCTCTGGTATATCCTTCAAATTGTCGCAATCCCCAATAAGGAGACACTCGAGATTGCGGGCCTGTAGAAGCCACTGTGGGAGAGATGTCAGTTTGGGAAGGCCACAGATTTCCACGGAGTGGAGACTCTGAAGGCCTCCATGGAAATCCAAGATGTTGCCACTTTCGTCTTTGGATATATCCAACTCCTTGCAATCATTGAAAATTAGGTCAGTAAGGGATGCAAGCCTTCGCATTCCTTTAGGTAATGATGTCAACGAGCAGCACCTGACGATTTCAAGCCGTTGAAGTGATTGAAAGGCCTCGATTTGCTCTGGTAATGCCTTCAAATTAGAGTTGTTAATTTGGCAAAGCTCGAGATTGCTAGCTTGGACAAGCCACTGTGGGAGATATACTAGTTTGGGAAGGTTCTTAATTTGTACATAGCGGAGATTCTGAAGTCCCCGAAAATCCAAAATGCCGCCGCTTTCTTCTTTGCATAAGTCCAGCTCATCACATTGCTCGATAGAGAGATCCACGAAGTTGGGTAGGTGTCGCACACGTTGGCCAAATATGTTATCCCCAAGATGAGAAGTCAATGGCATGGCTTTCAACTTATTACAGAAAAAAATACTTAATTTCAATAGACTAGGAAACGATGCTGTAAAAGTGGATGAATGGCCAGACTCGACGTATTCCAGTTCAGCCAGCCTCGAAATCCGTAAACTCTTGAGGCGAGGTAATTGGCCTAGTGGAGAGAGACGTTTACATCTTCTACAGTCTCTAAACTCTACCTCAACTAAATTTGGCAAGGAAGACACAAGGCTGTCCATCATCCACCTTGGAAATCTCTCGCCTTCATATCCAGTGATCGTCAACTCCTGTAGATTTGAGGGCGGCTGCAGTCCATCCAATAGAGCTTCATTTCTCAACTCCTGTAGAATTGCGGACTGTAGATTTGAGGACAGCTGCAGTTCATCCAATAGAGTTTCATTTCTATTCCCAATTACTACATCATAAATATTGAAACCACCCCACTCAAGTTCCAAAGATTCCAAAGACTGCTTCCCTGTCAAGTTTGCAGCCTTGTATTCTTCTATTGTATCAGTTACATGTCCCAAATTTTCAATGTAAAGACTTCCCCGGATGTTATTAAGCCCATATAGCTCCTCAAGTTTGCCATAATTCTTAGCACGAGCTTTGTCCTTGGGCAAAATGAAGCAGTTCAGCCTATGCAGAGAACTCAATTGCCCTAGTCCACGAGGAACATAACGAAGTCTCTCACAGTCTTTTATGCCTAGATTTCGAAGGCTAACTAATTTTGTTATACCCCTTGGTAATTCTTCAAGGTAACAACAACCATCGAGATTAAGCTTTTGCAAATTTTGCAATTCCATAATCGAGTTAGGAAGCCTATTGAGCCACATATTGTAAGAGAGATCAAGATACGTGAGATACTTCAACTCACAGATGGACCTTGGCAGCTTCTTGACAGATGTGTCATGAAGATCCAAGACGTGCAACTTTTTGAAACTTTGCATGAGTGGGTGTAAATCTTCTTCACTTATCATTCTTCCCTTCAAAAAAATTAATGTTCTCAAGCGACTTGCTTCCAAGTGTGGGAATGGAAGGGGAAGGTCACCCACAGATATATGACGAGTTCTTGCATCTATAGATTTTGGGTCATTCCCTACCACACAACACTCATTCCCTGCAACCAAGCAAGCTAGATCATGCATCAAATCATGCATCTTGCAAGTCTCCCTTTTCGTGAGTGGATCTTTTTTAAAATCTTGAAAGAAGTTACTCCAAATTAGATTCATGAAATATTCATGGGCAATGTCTTCTAAAGGCTCACTTGTATTTGATGACTTGATAAATCCTTCTGCCACCCAAAGATCGACCAAAGTTTGCTTATCTATCTCATGGTCTTTGGGAAACAATGAACAAAATGCAAAACATTGTTTTAGATGTGAAGGAAGATTGTTGTAACTTAGCCTAAGAACCGATATTATTTTTTCTTCACTTCGAGATACTTCTAGGAGCTTATAATCTTTGAAACGTAACCATTCAGCTTTTGTTTTCTTAAATAGTAAGCTTCCAACAGTTAGAACAACCAATGGAACACCAAAGCACTTTCTAGCTATCTCTTCACCAATAGGTCGCAAGTCAGGATCTTGTATCTCCTCTCCTTCTGGAAAAGCCATTTGCATTAATAAATCGACAGACTCCATTTTAGATAATCCCCCAAGAAGATGAGGCGAAGTAGTGCAGGTGATATCCGCAACCAAATGAAGACGCGTAGTTATAAGGATCTTGCTTCCTCTAGCACCTTCCACCAATAACGTTTTCAATTTGAGCCATGTTTCTAGTTCTACATCCCAATAATCATCTAAAACTAAAAGATATCTCCTTCCATCAATTCTTTTCCTTAGTTCATTTTGTAACTGTTCCATCGAATCATGATTCAGTTCCTCCTTCATCACACAAGCTAAGATATTTTTCACTATTTTTTTCATGTCAAAGTCATTAGAGACACATACCCACATTTTTAATTCAAAATGTTCACTGACCATCTTATCATTATATACATGTTGAGCAAGAGTTGTTTTTCCAAGCCCACCAATACCAACTATTGGAAGGATGGAAACATTCCCTTTCACATCTGAATTCAATAAAAATTTCTTAACAGTCTCCTTATCATCATCTCTCCCTATGATATCCCCCTCACGTGCAAAGGAATGTGTCTCTTCTCTCTTCCTCCACTCTCTCTCGGGGAGCGTATTCAAGTCGAATTTCCTGTTAGCCTCAATGGTTTCTATTCTTTTCTTCACTGCTCTTACTTTGTCACTCATCTTCAATATAAAAGCAACCTGGTTTGAACCAGAGAAAAATTTCCTTACCTCCTTGAACATTTTATTGTGGCCTCTCAGTCCTTGTCGCGTAGCTTCTACATTGTATTCTTCAAGCACGTCCAGTGCGTCATAAAAAGCGCCCTTCAGTCTATCAACCCAATCTTTGATTTCGCGACTCCAGTAGTATCGCTCCTCTGCATCATCCAGTACAGCTTGAAGCGTGGAGACTGTTTCCCTAAGTGCCTCGAGTTCATGCTTGTCGCCCCATAACTTTCCAATATTTTCTATTGCTTGAGGAGCTAGACTAGCAACGATCTCTCCCGCAATGCTAAAAATGACAGCTTCTGCCATTTTTGTTCTCGGTGTTCCTTTTTCTTTGTCTCTCTATGGATCAGAAGATACCAGTACGGTCATTCCGAGGCTATAGGCTTCTCAAAACCTGTATAAGAAGTTTAGGTTGACACTTACGTAAGACTGGCAAATCAAAATGTCGACAAATCTAATTTTCAACTTCTTTGACCGACTCGTGTTATTGAAGATAGGAATTCCCATCATCCACGCAAGAAAAGAAAATCAATAATGCATATGGGACCCACCGAGGTCTGCGATTGGTTTGTCTAAATCATGCCTAATTGTAAGCTGTTATTAAGAATTAAATCTATGTGTACTTATTGGTGCAAAATTCCAGGAATCAGTCTTTTCAAAAGAAGCTCCGCTTTTTCATCTATGTTTTGAAGGATTATCTCGCAACAGTTTCATAAACCACCCCACAACTCGGCTTTCATTGGATAGAGACTCTCCCGAATTTTCAAAAATTGCATTAATCACGTTACAGCGATTCGGAGAGGGTTAAAGAATTTCTATATTTTGGTCAACTGATGATTTACTAGATTTTGTTGTAATTATCATTCAATGAAAGGTTTTGCTTTGTCAACATTTTTGTTTGAAATTACTCTTTTTAGTTCGATGCTTCGTTTTTTAATTTCTTTTCAAAGGATAGCCAATCGTTTTCTAAATTCTTGGGATGGAATTGATGTATGAGAAAGTTGCTATCAAAACTTACGTGAGGTGTGAACTATTATAAATTAGGGTATATGTACATACACACGCAATATACATTAGTATAGAGATTCTTTCCGTGAAAATGGAAAGTTCTGTATGCGTGGGTAGCATGATCAATTTGTTACCGCCTTGATATGAACACTATACCTTTCAATTCGAAACTCTTCTTCATGTTGTTATGGGTTATTATTAATATTATTTTAAAACATTGCAGTTCGATTAGGAAAGTTCACTCTCCTTGCGAACCTCTCAAATTTAATTGCTTTCTCCGAATAAATACTTCTATACATTTTCATTCGTTCCTTATTTTTTCCTATTCTCTAAATAAATTTCGTGAAAGATCTCTTCCTATACTAGGCAATACCAAAACTTGTCCATTTATGCAACGTGAAATCATATATTTAGGCATTTTATGGATGTCATTTCTTTTTCATAAATTTTAATGCTCCCATCATTTTCTAATGGTGCCCATTTTAATAGTTCCATCACATGCTTTCCTTAGAAAACCATCCTCGTTCACATGCTTTCCTTAGAAATCGATGTACGTTCACATGCATGCCCCAATTGTCGAGTAATAACGTCGAGCATTAAAATCAATTGGATCTGGCTCTTGAGAAGATAGAAAAGCATTATAGCTGTCTGGGCAACTTCGGCATCTAACTTCACGCGGCAAAAAGTTTTATGTTCATGAATCTCTGCTGTTTTCTAATGATGCCCATCTTTATGGTTTCGTTGTTTAGTAGTGACATCAAAATATTATAGTTAACGGGATTTCAATCTTGAGAAGACAGAATGTTATTATAGCTGCCTGGGCAATTTCAGAATCTCACTTCACATGATAAATGAATTTAAGTTCATAAATCTTTGCATTTGCCCAAATAAATAATTAAAATGAAAAGAATAGATTATGAAGTATCGTGTGAATGAAGTAGTTTGAAACATTTTTCAAAATTATACATTGGTATTGAAGTACCAATTTGCGGTGGGCTCATAAAAGCAATTTTTTAACTTTTACTTTTAATATGTGCAATGGTAAAACAGCTCTTGAAGTTGGCTAATCTTCTCTTTTTATTTCTATTTAGAATTGGAAGTTGGGGACATTTTATGTGTTTTTATGTGCCCATTTTGGAGAATGCTAATAGCCTAATATGTAAACGTCGAGGGCCACGTTTACAACATATAAGTCATATCTATAAATCCAAATAAAAGACGCTGATAGCTTTCCCAAGTAATCTTTGTTTCGATCAAAGATGAGTGATCTTGAGTGATGTAAAAGGATTTTTTTTCTTTTTTTAAATTTCGAAATGTTACGGTCAAATTTGAGCCATATCATAATAAGTGAAAGATCGAGGTAAAACAATTGTAATAAAAGTTATCGCTCGTACAATTCTCAGGCTATATTCATCTTCAGAAAAGCACAAAGCTTCTCTCTAATTAGTTGCTATAAGAAAGAACCAACCTGGCTAATAATGGGCTAACTGACGGTCGACCAACAAAAGCAAAGCCCACAACCCCCAAGATGGCGAGAGATGGAGATGAGACGGCGTTGGCGAGACCGAGACAAAGGGCGTCCGCAAGACAAGAGAGAGAGAGATTGAGAGTACCACTGCAAAAAGTCGAGAGACTAGAGAGACTGAGAGAGAGAGAGGCCAAATTTGAGTGTGAGAACTAGAAAAGAAGTGGAGTTTAAATAAAAAAAAGATTCAGGATTGGTTTTGTATGAAAACCGGTTCTGCCTGAGAATTAACCTTGCAAAGCTGATTTTCAGGTAGAGATTGACCGGTTCAAGATATAAAATCAAGAATTGAATTGGTCAAGGCCAGCTCCCATAACTTTTACTTTGGACTGAACTAGTGCTTGAACCGTCTTGAAACAGATCTGATTCAGTTTAATTCGGTTCTCGAATTGAACCAGCCCAATGGTCCACCTCTAATAAAATGTTATATTTTGAGTTTTCATCAAACATTACAAAACAAATCACTCAATTAGTAGACGGGGAAGGAACATCATGGAGCATAGAGTTCCTTTCAGTCTAGATAAAGTAAATAGTCTCATTCGAAGGAAAGCCCTAATAGAGTTTTCGAAAAAGTCTTCCCTTTGAGGTTTTGAAAAGCCCACTGAAATTCAATGTCCTCACAGCCGATTGCTTTGTTAGCATCACAGAGAAAAGACGTGTCCCAAAACTGTCTTATTGAAAGAGCACTTAAAGTAAAGGGGACACCTAGATTCAAAAATAAACATCACATAGATAACTAGTGCAGCTTGCAGCACAAGTGGTAAGTCTATGATAAAGAAGCAGCTTGTTCAGGATATCAACCCATCCTTAGGAACATTATGATAAATCCAAATAGGTCAATGTCATAGCAACTTGGACCTCCTATTTCTGACTGATTCCCAAGCATCAGCAAATGGCATGAAAGGATGGCAAGATTTAATCACGTAAGCTTGCTTAGATGTCAACAGAAAATCAGATCTAGCAGGGATCCATTGCCAAGTATGACCATAAATAACTTCTGAAACTTTAACATTCATTTCAAGGCAGCATTATTACACAACTCTTGAAGAGTGAACTCCTAGCGGCACTCCAAAATGACCATTATCAAACCAAAACAAATAGATTTGCACTTCTCAGCAATATGTTTGACATAAGGCTTAAGTATGCTACTCACATTCAAAAGCATCCATCATCTAAGTAGAGTCACTCTTAGGGTGTGTTTGTTTCACGGAAAACGTAATGTTTTTGGAAAATGTTTTCCAGGAAACCATTTTCCAGGAAAATGGTTAGTTTTCCTTTGTTTGGCGATATGTGACTGAAAATATTTTCTGGTGTTTGGATCGCATTTGAAAAATGATCTAACAATTGATAATAGTGTGCCTCTTACTTCTAAATTAATTTGTTGAGTTCATGTTACTTTATAAATGGATTTTTCTTGATCAGTTTAGTAAATCTAGAATTTGAACTTGCAAGAATTCATACACGTATTTTTTTTTCCTGAAAATGGACATGATTTTCGGTTACAAGAGCAAGTCAAAACGATCTCATTAATCACTTCAATACATTTGGCTCTCTTCAGATGGATGCGCCTCTCGTGCGGCTCTCTGCAAGTTATCCTAAATTGCCCATGGACACCACGAAGGACTATACCCAGAATCTATATCTATGTCCTGTAGATAAGGAAATTGATCAATTCTCCATGGACACACATAACTATTGCTCCGCAACATCCCCACGGAGGGTCCTCATGAGTTTTTCTCTTCTCCCACAAGATACTTTGATATTAGAGCTTGAAGCAGAGAGTTCAATGACGAGCTTAAGCTTATAGTAAGAGAAGCTTAGCTCTTTTAGAGCTGGGAGTTGTGCAGCGCCAAGCTGTAACTTGCAATAGCAATAAGAAGCACTGATATTGTCAAACACAAAGTTCAGAATGCACTAGACGATCTTTCTTGCGTTGCCCACAACTTGAAAGGACTTGGAACTTCAAATATTCCATACTCTTTGAAGACAACCTGTTTGAATGATAAAGATGTCACATTTTATTGCAAGATGGCCTCTACGTGTATTTGTTCATTTCTCTTAAGCATTTGGTTTACTACCTAGAAGATAACCTGTTTGAATTGTTATGCTACTACAGCAAGTAATCAAATAACATTGTGCCACAAAAAGTGACTTGGATAGCTTCTACAAGTTACCAAAGGTCCAATGTTCGGACAATATCAAGAACAAACATTCAAAGTCTAATGCTTAGCTACTTGAATAGCTACTACAAGTAACCAAAGAACAAGTCTAATGTTCAGACAGTATCAAGAACAAACATTGAAAGTCAGATGCTTGTCAATATCCACTCTCTCTTCTATTTAAGAAATCTTCAAGCCATAACTTCTTCAGCTTAACACTCTTGACAATGAATGCTTTTGCAACTCTCTCATTATCTACTAGATAATCAAAGGCATGTGCAAGGGTAGCTTCATCAAAACCTTCAACCTCCATCACTTCTTTATAGAGCTCAGCAACATCCAATTGATTTTGACTCATCTTTTTTATTGCATTAGCAACCTCTCCAATTTGCTCTGAGAGCATTGCAAACCTATCATCCTTGCTAGTGGCACGACTTCGCTTTCTATTAAATCTTGAAGGATCTTCTATTCCTTTCGTAGTATTGTCATTACCATCATCTAGTTCAGTTGAGAAGTCTGAATCGCCAAAAGAAGGTAAGTCGACGTCTCCAAATTGTTTTGCAAAGCATCCTATGGCCATGTCTCTTCCAGCCACCAAAGCAAGTTCATTGTACATCGCAATTTTCTTGTTCAAGTACTTCTCATGGGTAGGATGTGCCTACGAAAAATCACAAAAACACAAAATTATTTCAGCCTCCAATTCCTACATATCTCAACAGCTGCATGTATAATAAATCTCTTGAATCAATGAATTTCTAGTTGCCTGGATATAACAAACTGTAGCATACCAAGGTACATAAACTTAACCCACAATTTTTAGATATCAAATGCTAAGAGTATTAAGTTATATAGAAATCTGAGAAGTACATTACCGTTATTTCTTCATCATAAACTTCCTTCCGAACAACTGTGATCATCTTCAAGTTATGGTCCCCACTGAAATCCACTCTTAACCCGCAATTTTTGGATGGTAGCCCGATTGTTTTTAATAGTTCTAAGATGATTGTCCACATGATCAGGCTCACATTCAGTCGCAAATTTCTCATTTATAGCTTGAGCAACTCGAACAAAGGAAGATGGTTTAAAGGTGGCTGAAGGTTTGTTCCCTTTGGAAGCCTCATTAGCTAGTATCTCTAAAAACATACGCTCCATAGGTCCTGACCATCTGAAATGCTTGGACTTCCCTTCTCTAGTCTTGCCCATCGCTACATTATCAAACATATCCCACACAAGAAATTGTGATAAACAAAGAATAACACAATAACAGACATCATTTGGGACTGAATGTGAATATCCCACAGTCTAGTGAATACTTGTTATGTTTGAGAAAAGTACCTGATGAATAGTGGTCAATGTTATGGAATTTTCATTGTCATGTCTCCGTGCATGAGTTGATAAGAAGCTTGACACATCATCCAATAGGTACTGAAGAACCTGCAGAGAAGAGAAACCCCATCCAAATAGGACTCTAAATACATTGACCACACTCGAGCCAACATTCATATGTAAGTTTTCTTCTTTAATATGGCTGACATAACAATGACAAGAAAATGAAAATTTCATGGTGAAAATTCCATATAGTCTACACACCAGTACCTTTGACAAAAAGCATGAAGAACTACTGTAGTAATTATGCCATTTCAGTTTCTAAAAGATAAATAAACAACACTATGGACAAATGTGACTAACTAGGTGATCAAGATGCTGCATCATGGTTCTCAGGGACAAAAAGCTTACAGATCTAAGGTCGCTGTCTTCATTCAGCAGCTTCCCTCCATCCACATTTAGAACTGCCCGTTGCTCAAGGAGATACTTCTACGGGAGAAAATCATACAGCAATTACCAAAACATAATTTGAGAAACAATATCTTTATTTACCAGGAAAAGCAATATACCACCTTTATTGGAGACCTCTGTAGCTATTGAAAGAAAGATATTTTTAATAGCAAACACTAAAACTAACGAGTGACACATGCTCCTCGCAAAACTTGCTTTGTCAATGGTCCAAGTGTGACGTAAGCATTTGTAGCATAAGCTATATGCTGATATTCTTCTTTCTACACAATCAAAACAAGACTTAGAACTCACAAAAATAATTAAAAGAGGTTGGGAGAATCTAAGTTCTTACCAACACTCGATCCAATATCAACTGTATCACTAGTTGCTCTAATTGCTCCTTCTTAAGATCAAAACCTGAAGAAGATACATAGCAGAAAAGATAACATGAAAGAAAAATTAAAGCTGGAAGAAGGGACAATCACAAAAGGAAGCTATAGACTCCTAGAGTGGCATTATCAAGCATGAAAAACGGATCATTCAAAATAAATGGATAGCATCTCATAAGAGGAGATTTATCAACATTAGAACAAAAGGAAAACCCATTTTGTAATCCTTCTATCTAAGAAACTTGGAGCCTACGAGTTATTATTATAATCAGATATAATGTGCCCCCTAAAATCAAATAAAAAGACACAATGTAATATGTAAGTTGTAGTCCTCTACACCCTCTTAACAAATAACTAGAAAAGCTAGCCTAAGCGATAGGATTTTTTGGCATGGAGTGCTGCCAAAGACTGTCATAAATAACTAGAAAAGCACTATGTAGCATGTAAGCCGTAGTCCTGCAATTTGCAGGAAAACAAAACCACAATAACGAGTGAGATCATAAACTTATGACAAGCACATCTATACATGGTAAACTATTAACTCTGCACAACTTCTAGAAAACAAGGTCTCTCTTCTATGACTCTGCAGAACATCTTGAAAACACCGGATACAATTGACATCACAAAGGATTCTGTTCTCCAAATTGCTGCTCTATGATAGATAGTAGTATTCAACTAATTAAAGGGCACAGAGGCTCCAAACCACTCTACATGCACGAGCAAATAAACACATAAACGTGCACTCAAGAAGAGTCCAACCTCGAAATAAAATAACACCAGTCAGCTCACCTCGAAACAATTAAAGAACTAGTAAATGCCAAATACAAACACATTTCCCTGGAAAAGAACTCAAGCATCTGCACGACATGATTCCACCCTATGCAAGTACCCCCGAACTTGTGCAAAAATCCAAACCACGCAAATCATCAACACCTTAGAAATGACTCAAACGAGCTCTAGAGGAGAATGATGAGTGCATACACTGACGGAATACTTTTCTCGACTCTAGCTTCCCTGTAAGATGCAGATAACCTAACACAGCTAACGGAGTCATTAAGCCACCTGAAATTTGTCAGTCAATAAACTTGAGTCCATTGATGGAGCACACGGATTCGAAGCTCAAGCGCGTGAGAACATCACGATCCGAAGAGCACTGGATGTGGCAAGGTGAGCGGCGGATTCCAGCACCGATCAGCGGAGCAGAAGCTTCTGGAATACGCAGAGGATCGAGAGAGAGAGGCTTTGAGGGGCGTTTCACTTCAATTGCTTGAAGAAGATTAATAGAAACGTGAATCAAACAACTGAAACGCAGAGAATCAACATCAACTCAACGATGTAAAGCATCGATCAAAAAAATTCTGAGATTATTCTCAAATCGGAGAGAAGAGAGAACCTGGAATCGTGTTGAGCGTCGTTGAAGAAGAGCCAGACCTTCGATGATGAAGAAGAAGATCTGGACCTTCAATGGCGAAGAAGATGCGCATCATAGAAGAAGAGCGAAAGAGCGAAGGGAGAGAGCGGCGTACAGAGAGGAAAAGTGAAAGGCCATAGAGAAAAATGAAAAGGGAAAGTGTTTTCCCCTTTTCAGCCGGAGGAAATCGTTTTCCAAAAATAATACGTAATATTTACGTTGACCAGAAAGTCTTTTCCGTTGACCAAATCCTTTTTAGCGAACCAAACGGCTGAAAATCCGGAAAACACTTTCCGGTAAAATACTTTCAGTAAAACAAACACACCCTTAGGCTCAACAGGCCAAATACTCTGGTCTTTTAACAGATTTCCATATGTATAAAGTTTGGCACCTACATTCGTATACGATTTTAAATAATTTTACGTATGCTTTTGCTTAACACTTGCTCACGTGTCATTATCATATAGAGTATTTAAGTGAAAGAAACAACGATTTGTATAAATCAACTATTCAAATTAATTATTAAAAAAAACCAAAAAGTTTACACAATACAAAGACAGTCCATAGGACGAGTACGGTGAGGCTCTTCACTGGTCCACGTGTATGAAGCCGTGCTTCAGGTTACAAAATGCCACGTGATGGACGTGGCCAAAAAGCAACTGAATTCGGGCATGGTTAATTATTAACCATCACTTTTTTCCTTTTTTTTTTTTTTTTCCTTTCTTTTAAGGTTCCGTGCCACATCTGTTTTCTCCCAACTTCTCTGCTATTTTTAGATAGGGAGACCGGGCGCTTTTGGAACTCTCAATATTAAAAACCCAATATTAATATCTCAATTGTCACTCGTGAATGGTCAACTACCTCAGTCATTTCATAAAACATAACATGGGAACCCTACCTCAATAAAAATCCTCTTCAAAATAATAAAAGTGTACAATAATAATAGATGGTAAAAAAATATTTAAATGACATATACCAAATACAAACCCTATGTGTGTTTATATATATATATATATAATAAACGAGGTAAGTTAGTGTTGAAGTATTGTCTAAAAACATTATCTTAGATTAAATGAGATGATTAAGCTTTTTCTGTTTTATTTTTAAGCAATGTTTAGAGTTGCAGGGGAACCATCCCAGGGTGGAGGTTTGTTCAGTTTATAGAAATGGAAATAAATAAAGTTTTAATAAATGTTAAGAAAAGTGGAAAGAAATAGAGTTTCGTGAAGATATAGCTCAACCATTAAGCTCCATTTGTTTTACTTTCTCAATATCCATAGACATATAAATATGTATGTATATATAAACAATTTCGTTTCACAAATGACATATAGTAAAATAGAACAAAAGAAGGTAATCATGATTATCAGAGTAGCTAGGTTTACTTACGAATTGTTTGTTTATGCTTTTAAAAATGCAAAAACTAAATTTTAAAATGTCATTTAAATATTAAAAGATTTGGAAAAAACTAGGGAAAAAACTATTAAAAAAAAACCTCAAACTTTGCTTAGAGTGACATATTTACCTAAACTATTTTTTGTGACACCATAAATCCCAATTGTCCACTGTGACATATTTACTCTAAATTTTTTTCTCTCGCACAAAAAGCCCTAAGCATTTACATATGTGATGCATTCACCCAAACTTTTTTTTTACATAAAAAACCCTAAAAAAAATTCTATGACACAATTTTTTAGGATAAATATGTCAAATAAGTAAAAGTTTTGGGTTTTTTGGTGTCACCAAAAAAAGGTTTGGGATTTCTTATGTCATACAAAATAAGTATGGGGTAGATATGTCACACTGTATAAGTTTAGGATAAATGTGTCACAAGGATATAAGTTTGGGGTTTTTTATGTTACAAAAAGAATTTAAGGTAAATGTGTTATAGTGGGAAAAGTTTGAGATTTTTTGTGACTTTTACCCCAGAAAAAACTATGCTTAAATTATCATCAATATTTAACAGTTGAGAAAATTCAAGCCCAAAAAGAAATGTAAAAAATTGTTCATATATATCCCCTTAGCTTTGATACCAGATAGCCCTTAAGGTCTGGGGTTCTATGTAAAGAGATAAGAAATAAACGTAGGGTGATTTCAAATAAAGATATAGAAAATGGAATGATAAAGAGTGATTAAATGAACAATATAAAGTAAATGATATAAACTATGGATGATAACCTTCCTTAGGGGCGGTAATCCGCATGTAATTAGGGTATTGTAAAGAGTCACAATTAACAATGTGATCTCAGGCTGGGGCGGTAGTCCGCACTCGAGTAGAGATCTCACTAATATGCGTAAGAAAAGAAAATGTGACATTTTACAAGGGCAGATGTCCGCGCTCAAGTAGAGATCCCACTTAAAGTAAAGTAAAAGAGAGCCAAGAATATGAAATAATGATACCAACCAAAATTTGGTTGGTTATATTATTAAGTGATAAGAAAACTTCCTGAAGATAGATGATACAAGTAATTGGAAATCAATACGAGTGATCGAAAATACCTTGAAACAGTGATTACAAGTTATCTGAGGTGATTTGTAGTGATTGGGAAGTGGTTACAAGGTAATACGAGTGGTTACAAGTGATTGGGGATGAAAGTGAAAGAGGGATGTGATTGGAGAAAGCCTCGGACGTAAGAGAGCAAGTGAGCAAGATTGCTTGAATGCTAGAAGCTTGAAGTGTTGCCCTCCTCTTTTTCTTCTCCTCCTTTTATAGGCAAATTCGGGCACTTTAAAACAATGTGAACAATTCAGACCAAAAACAAAAAAAACAAAGTGAACAATAATTTTGTTTTTAGCTTTGGCCCATTCGCCTGATAGGATTGTTGGCAGAGTCTTCAGGCGAGTTCTTCAAAATTTTGCGTGATGGGATTCTCTTCTTCTTCTTTTTTGTCCATTTGTCTTCTTTTTGATTTTGTCCCTTCTAGTAATTTGGTGATTTGGTGATGAAATTTCGTCTATTCATCTTCTTCTTCCTCTTTATCCGACAGATTGATGCCATAATAGTAATCTTCATTGGTGTTGCCATTGTAATGAGATTCATTACAGGAATCTATAAATTTTATTTCTGAAATGAGTTTTTGCAATGCGCTACGAAATGCATCAGGTGATTGGATAGTTGTTAAGTGAGCTTGGACTAGTGATTTTTGCTGGAGAAATTCTGAAATTTTATGATAAAGGGGTGATTGAGATCAAAATTATTAGATAAATTTTCGTCTTCCTTTTCTTTTCCTTTATCTATTTCAAACTTTACTGTCAAGATTTCTTTTTGCATATGAGCTTGAGTAGCTTTGAAAGCTAGTATTTCTAATTTCTGATGATTTATTTCATTGTGAAGATCATTTATATTAATAGGTCTTGATTGATTTTTCTTATTTTTATTCAAAATATCTTTGAGATTATAAGTTATATTAGAATTAGTAATTTTCATTGAAGACTAGAGTCTATTTAAGTATTGTTTTTTGGCTTCTGGATCTGATATTGTATTAGCAGTGTCTAATAAAAATTCTTCTTCTTTTGCTAAAACATTGATTTCAAGTAATGGTTCATTAGGAGATGAATCATCTCTTCAAATTCTGAGGAGGTTTCTATTTCATTAATTTGAAGACCATCTTCTTCAAGAAAGTCTCCAGAAGAAGTATCTTTATCTGTGATTGCCATAATGTTATTAAGTTGATAGAGAGTTTCTTCATCTAATGAGAGTTCATTTGGCCTTTTATTTACTCGGCAATATTTTGAAATACGTTCTCTTTTCCCACAAGTATAACATTTAATATCTTTGTTAACTTTTCTTTTAGGTTTTTGTTTAGGTTTATTTTGTTTATTGGCTTGTGATTTATTTTTGTTATAATTTTTAGATTTTTTATTATTAGGAGGGCAATTTCCTTCACATTTTGGTTTTGATGGTTATGTGTAAGAGGGATCATATTGAGCACTAAATATCGGGTGATATTGATGACGGTAATGGTGTTTGTTAGGCTTTGATAAGGTCTAACCATATTTGCAATTGATGGGCTAATAGTTAAAGTGATCGTGATCGTGATTGTTGGGCTTTCATTATGTCTAACAAGACTTGTAACTGGTCTATTGGTGATTGTGATTATGGGGTTTCAACAATAGTTTTGCCCTTTTCTTTTTGGATTTTGGAGGTACCATTTTTCTTACAAAAATTCTTTGTCAAAAAATCAAACAAAAAATTTGATGTTCCATTAACAAATTCAATGTCAAAATCAAAGACAGATAATATGGCTTTCATTTTAAAGCAATATTTAATAAATATTTTTGTAATACTTCTTTTGCAGATTTACAATCAATTCGTAATAGAAATTTTTCATTTAAAAGATCACCTTGAAATTTGGATATTGCTAGAACAATAACAAATAAATTGCACAATTTGTTCCTTGTTATTTTTTACTTGTTTTAAAATACCTCCATAACATATATCTAAAATATCTATTTCTACAATTTTGAAAGCAAATGGATTAGCTAGATGGAGGCAAGGTATTTCTTTAACATGAGTTTTGATTTGTTTGACAATATGAGTGTGAACTGATGTCCATGGTGGGGTTTTTTTTTTTTTGCAATATTTGATGCAAAAGTTTACATACTATGTTAATGTTTGGAAAGAAATCTATAATGTGATTGGGACTTCCTAAAAATCTTTGTAATTGGGTTTTATCTTTAATTTCATCAGGGAATTTTTCTGCAAAAAGAATTGATCTTTCTATTGGGATAACAATTCCTTGTGAAATGTAATGTCCTAAAAATCTAATTCATGCTTGGAAAAGTAATATTTTAGTAGGATAGACCACTTAACCATTTTTATTGATAATATTTATGAAAACAAATATATATTTAAAATGTTGATCTATAATATTAAATATATTAAAACATCATATGTGTAAACTATGATATATTTAGAATAAGGGTTAATAATATAATTCGTTGCTCTTTGAAATTCAGAATGAGCATTTTTTAAGTCAAAAGATATTACATTCCATTCATATACATATATATATATATATATATATATATATATATATTAACACAACCCTTAGATATTTTGTTGAGGTTTGTGAGTGCAAAAAGGTTGAAACTGACCATGGGTGGTATTATTGTCCTACGATTTGATGGGTCCTCATTTTTTCTTTTTTTCTTTTTTCCTGACTTTTCTGCAAAGGCAACCATAAAAAGTAATATAGGCACCCTACCTTAATCATTGTACAAAAAGCTTGATAAGGATAATATAATTGTACAACAACAATACATAATAAAAATTAGAAAGATTGTATTAGATTAAAAAGTTCATATCCTTAAAAACCTTAAACTAATATATCTATGACAAATTTATTCCAAATGATCATAAAAAATCTCAAATTGATACACCTATAATAAATTTACATCCAAACTAATTTTTTGACCGCCAAAAATTTTAAAATGATATATTTGTGACAAATAAACCCTCCATTAAATTGAATTAATACCATAAAAGACAACAAAATCAGTACAATTGTGACCAACGGAGAGTAAAATCTTAAATTGGTACGCTAGTCAACTGTCACATATTATCCAACTCAGCAATTTGATAATAAAATTAAATGAAAACTAATAGAGGATAAATTTATCATAAGTGTGCCAATTTAGGGTAAATCCGTCAAAGGTGTATCAATTTTGGGTTTTTGATTGTCAAAAAATTATTATGGGGTAAATTTGCAACAAGTGTATCAATTTATGATTTTTCAGGATATTAGCCCTAGATTAAATAAAACAATAAAATTATTTATACTTTATTATAGAGTAATATGTCTCTACTTTATTATAGAGTAATATGTCTAATTAATGTTATGAAAAATGGGAAGAAATGGAGTCTTATAACGATGAGGCTTAACTATTATCTTTCAATTATCTTTTCTGTATCATAGTTGTAGCTTCTAGATATCTCATTGTTAATAAAATTTCTACGCGTATCTTAGTTGCAACTTTTAGATTTATTTCGTCGATTAAATTTTGATGTTGTGTCTTTATGTCACTACACTTTGTCGTCAATTACATTCTAGCAAAGTTTCATGTATTTTGACATCAATTAAATTCCATTGAAGCGTGTTCCATTGAAGCGTGTTTATTGATTTCCTTGTGCTATGTGGTTCATGTCTGAAGTTGCCACAAAACTTGTCTATTCTTATAAAAAATCAAAAAACAACTTTCAATAAAAAGTATTTCATTGTCGAATCCAATTCTAGCGAAACAATTAGTTACTAATATATATGCGTGCATATCTATTATATACATACATAGCAATACACATTCTTTCCATGAAAATAGAAATTTGGACACCCGGACCCCTGGAATGCTAAAAGTTGGCACAAAAGGACACTTAAGTGCCAAAAGTTACAAAAGTAACACTTAAGTGCCAAAATCGGAGCAAAATTGATCACTTAAGTGCCACCGGCGAGAAAATCTGGCCAAAACGCTGACGTGATAATTTTCCGATAAGCTGCGCAAAATGACGTTGTTTTGTATGCTAATGTGGCTAAATAGTATCAAAACGACGTTGTTTTGGTATAATTCAAATTTTAATATAATAATTAATTAAATTAAATTTTAAAATATTTATTTATTTAAAAAGAAGAAGAAGAAGGAGGGGGGAAGGAAGAGGAGGGAGGCAGCCAGTGGCTGAGGCCTGAGCCCTCGTTGCCACCTCCCCTCCATCGCCGAGAAGGTGGGGGAATGTCAGCCGGGGCCGTCAAGCTTGGGCCGGGGGCCGGTGGCCCTCGCTGTCGATCGGCTGGGGCCGCCGGCCCTCGGCTAGGGCTCGGCAGCCCCGACCCAAGGCTAAGCGGCCCTAGCCAACCCTCCCCCACCTTCCGGCGACGAAGGGGAGGTAGTAGCGGTGAGGGCTCAACCCTTAGCCACCAGCTGCCTTCCTCCTCCTCCTCCATTTTTTTTTAAATAAATATATATTATTATGTTTTAAATTTAATTTAATTAGTTTTTATATTATATTAAAATTTAAATTATGCCAAAACGATGTCGTTTTTGTGTGTGTTTTGCTAATTCAGCATTCCGACGAGCCACGTAAGGGAAAAAGTTAATAAAAAAAATGCCACATAGGATTTCCTTCGAGGCTCGCCATATGTGGCACTCAAGTGTCCCATTTTTTTAATAAAAAGTGGCACTTAAGTGGTACTTTCGTAAGTTTTGACACTTAAGTGTCCCTTTGTACAAACTTTTAACACTCGAAGCGTTCTTTTGCCTAGAAAATTGCATATGTGTAGGTAATATAATGATTTTTAACATTCTAATGTGAACACTACAACTCTTTGTTCAAAACTCTCCTTCATATTGTCCCATGGCACTATTGCTATTACTTTACCAGAACACTACAATTTGATTAAGTAAGTTCACCATCCTTGCTAATCTTTCAAAATTATTTGTTTCATATGATAAATGCTTCTATGTTATTTCTCTCTTCCGTTGTTTTTTTTTTTTTTCTATTTTCTAAATAAATAAATAAAATTGCCTTAAAGATCTCTGCCCATGCTAGGCAATACCAAAAATTGCACATTCATGCAAAGTAAAATCCAATATTTAGGCATTTTATGCATGTCATTCCTTTTTCATAAATTTCAAAAGATTCCCATATAGGGACAAATTGACCGACATACCCATGGGTTCTTCCTAGGATATACAGTATGTACACAATATTTTACTATTTCAATTTCCTATTGCAATCATATCCATTAGTTTGTAATATCCTTTAGTTCAAATTCATCACTCTCCCTTATTAATTAATATAAGACAAGTTATCTCTCTTATCCATCCCCTAACATATTATTCTTCTAAGTTAGCTATATTCAATATACACAATCAAAACTTTACCGAATTTCCTTGTAGATGTTTTCTAAGGGAAAAGTACAAAAAAAAACTCATAAACTTTTTCACATTGATATCAATTTCAATTTTAAACCTTTCAATTTGACCAATTTAGTCTTAAATTTTTGCACATTTATATCAATTCAGTCAATTTGGCCAATTTTAGCCGACTAACGCTGACGTGGACGCTGACCGGTGGCTAGACACTGACGTGACAATTTTCAAATAATTTTTTTTTGAATTTTTTCTTTTTCCTTTTATTTTCCTCCTTCTTGGACTTTCCTCGTAGTGGCCAATGAGCCTTTGACAAGGTTTGCTGGCCATTGGGTGAGGGTTGCGAAGCTCTCACCCAACCTCGCCTGCAACCCTGGGCAAAGCCACCTCGCCTGCAGCCTCAAGCAAGGCTGGGCAAGGGCCGTGACCTTTGCCGGCCACTGCAAGGAAAGTCCAAGGAGGAAGAAGAAGGAAAATAAAAGGGAAAAGAAAAAAGAAAAAAATTCCAAAAAATTTCTTGAAAATAAAATTTATTAAAAGATTACCATGTTAGCGTTCGGCCATTGGTCGGCATCAACGTGTCGAGCGGCCAAATTAGTTAGATGGACGGAATTGGTACAAATATGAAAAGGTTCAAGACTAAATTAATCCAATTGAAAAATTTAAGACTAAATCAGTATCAATGTGAAAAATTTTAGAATTAAGGTCTTTAAAACTGAATTGGTATCGGTATAATATGTTTATGACTTTTTGGTACTTTTCCTTGTTTTCTAATAGTACTTGCAAGACCTTAGCAATTCCTAGTTGTGTACTAGTGACTAGTAAGGGACACAGAGCCAAGCAGAACTCGTCACTACTAAGAATGCATTTCTAAGGTTTAACAGCTGATATAGACACCAATTTTTGAGACATGGCTACAGTATGCAAAGCATATTTCAACATTCTCAAAATATTGGGAGTTTTAAAAAACCATTTATGTTATCCTGTGTGAATACTTTAATATCTAACTAGACTATGCAAAGTACCCTTCTAACATATTTTTGGAGTATCTTTTGTTGTGTAGACACGTTTGTCTATGTTTCTATGCGGGCTGTGTATGAAAGACTTGTAGTCATTATATTTCATAGAGGATGTGGAAGGAGAAGTAACTCTTCTTTGCAACTCTTCCAGAGAGATGTAATTCTCCTTTCCCCTGACCCACAAGATGTTTCACGACAGGCACTTCAACTATGGTGGTGTTGCTGTTCATCCACGTATGGTGTCTCTCTTCCGATGCATTTCTTCTTTGCATGCCTTCGGACTCTTGTCTCGTCGTTTTGCAGTACGGAAACAAGAGAGTCGCGGGAAGATTCAGCGAAAAGTCCCAAGCAACCAATCAGATAGGTGGTGCTGAAGGCAATTCACTAGTTCCTACAAAACCAACCGGCTGCTGAAATTGCCGCCCAAAACCGACCTCACCTAATCTAAGGATATTCTTGGCTGGTGGATAAGTTTCCTCTTCTCGAGACCCACCATCAAATGTATATCTTTGCACTGTTACTTAAAAGCATGATTTTTGTCGGTAGGTGTTTGGTGCTTCTTAGCTGCATAATTTTTAATAATATATACATATCGATACATACTTTCGTATATCATTTTTTTTATAATTTGTGTTATGATAGAAAAGTAAAAAGTTATATATTTATGCCAAACGTATGCCCTCACTTTTCACATGTTATTATCACGTATCTAAGAAAAAGCAAAAACGATATGTATATATCAACTATTCAAATAAATAACAGAAAAAACCCAAAAAGTTGCACAATACAAGTACTTGAGAAAGTCCTTCGCAAAACATCTTTCAGGTGGAGGGAGACGAGGCCTAAGATCACAATTCAGGGTGGAGATTCCGTCGATATGAGGTGAATCTGGAGCGGACAATTGTGCACAAAGATAGATAGGACGAGTATGGAGTGGGGCCCACGTGTAGGAAATCGTACTGGTACGTGACCTAAATAGCCGGAAAGCAACGGAACTCTCCACCATGATCACCTATTAACATCGCTTTGTTATTCTTTTTCTTTCAATATCTTTTTGGGTTTTGCGCCACTTCTGTCTCCCTCTTCCCCCTTTATACAGACGCCAGGCGCTTTTGGAACTCTAGATATTAAAAGCCAAATTCCACCAGCTCATTTATTACATAAAACTTAATATAAGCACTCGCCTTATTTATTGTAAAAGAACTATTTAAAGATAATATAAGTGTACAGTAATAATAGATAACAAACAATATTTGAATGACAAATACCAATTGCAAAACCTATGTCTTTACGTATATATTGAAAAAATATGTAAAGTAATATGTCTAATCAATATTAAGGAAAATGGGAAGGAATGAAATTTTGTAATGATATAGCTCAACCATTAAGCTCCATTCTTACTTTCTCATTATATATGTATATGTATATATATGTATGTATGTATATCAACTTAGCAATGGTCTCTTTAGCAACGGTCCTGTGTCCCGATGACAGGTTCCACCATTTTTGTTCTCTTTCTCTCTCTATTTCTCTCTCTGGATTAGAAGATAATTAGACCAGTGGTTTACAATCTATAGACTCCTCAGGACATGTATAGCAAATTTGTGTTGAAAATAGCATTTCTCGTCAGTCACACATAATAGAAGATGAAGCTTAAGGCAATAATGCATCTGGGACCCACTGACATTGATATTTATTTCATAGATTGGTTTTATCTGACAATTTCCGTGGCCTAGAAGTAAAGGAGAATAGGACCAAGTTGTGAAAGCAAATTGCGTCTCTAAGGACAAAACACTTCATTCTGTCCCGAAACTTTGTTCTATATATTAATTTTTTAAATAATGGAGGTCATTGTCTGATTTCTTGGGATGTCTAATTTATTGGGATGGATTTTGAGTAATGACAAGGCTTGGTAATAAAAGAGCCTAGGGCATATTAGTTTGCTTTGATTCGGGCACGGTGAAACATGAGACGCAATTAATTAGTTACTTATATATATATATATATGTGTGTGGATATATTGATAAATGCACAATACATGTTGGGGCAGAGATTATTTTCGTTTAAATAGAAAGATTTATATGCGTGGATGATAATAGATTTGTTAACAATTCATTGCCAACACTAAACCTCTCAATTCAAAACTCTCCTTCATATATTCACTTGACATTATTACCGTTATTTAACGAAAACATTACAGTTTGATTAAGGAAGTTCACTCCCCTTGCTAATCTCTCCAAATTATTTGCTTCCTATAAATAAAATGCTTCTACATTATTTCTATTAGATAGGATGATTTTGATTTTTTTCCATACCTTTTAAGATTGAATGAACATCCCTATTAATATTTTTTTTTTTGTCTCAGTAAATCCTAATATCCTCCCGTGAACGTTGAGATCAACATTATTCATCTTGTCCGGTAGCCAATGTATTGTTGTCGCATAGTTTGCAGAGCCTCTCTTGATTAGTCGAGTCCATTCCATGACGGTTGTGTTTCGATGCCAACCACAACAACGGCATCACTTAGTCGAGCCTTTCACGAAGGTAGCTTTTCTTTCTATGCTAGTCACATAGGCCGCATTGCTCAGTAACCATTTTCGCAAGCCAGTCGCATCGATTGCTTGCTGTTTCTCCTTTGATTTTTGACGTTTTGTATCGTTTCAAGAAACAATATCACCACCAGACTCACCACCACGTCTCAGCCATTAGACTATTTGTATTCAAACTCAAGTTGACGTCTTCAATGCACATTTTTTTTTCTTCATATTCTCTAAATAAATAAATAAATAATGCATTAAAGATCTCTCTTCCAATACTAGGCAACGCCAAAACATGTAAAGGGAAAAAGCTATCAAAAATTTTAAACTTTACTTACTGTGACACATTTAATCCATTGTTTTTTTGTAACACTAAAATTCCTAAATTTGTACCTATGGCCAGCTGCCTCGGAGAACCCCAAGAATCACAAAACCCCCACCCCCGATGGATCGTCGCCGCGGAAGAAACAGGTGAAAATCTAGGGCCGAAGCCGCGAGACCGAAGACACCCTGAGCTCCCGTAAACCCTAGAGACGATGACGACGACGAGCGGAGGAGGGAGGAAATTTCTAGGGCGAGATTGGGATCGGAGAACGGAGTCGGGGAGGAGTCCAATTGGCCTTGCGCCAAGTTGGCGGGGCTTGCCCTCGCCACCTAGGCCGCCCTCGTGGCCATTGGCGAGGTGGCTGGTGAGGTCGAGCGCCTCTGGCCGGTCGCCGAGCTCCGGCAATCGGTTGGAGGAAGAAAAAAAGAAAAAGAATAAAAGAATAAAGAATAAAGAAAAGAAGAAAAAGAAAAAGAAAAAATAAATAAATAAATAAAAGAAAAAATTCAAAAATATTAAAATATTATTAAAAGTTGTACACGTCAGCGCCGATTAGGCCACGTCAGCCGGCTAACATCCAGTCAGCAAAATCCGGTCAAAATTGGCCAGAAAGAACTGAATTGACACAACGTAAAAAGGTTTAGAATTAAATCGGCGCAAAGTCAAAAAGTTTAGGACTTTTTTGGCACTTTTCCCCTTCTATATATACAAGCAATTCTATATATATAAGCAAAGAGAAGAGAGGATCTCTAGTTCGTAGGGACAACAAAAAAAAAAGGGCTGTGTAAAAAGGAAAGCGGAGGGATCCGTAACAAGCACTGCTCCTCCTAAGATCATTATGTACAGTAAGCAAGCTGCGTCCAAAATTCAAAAAGCATGAGCCAAGCAGCCACTGTGTACATATCTACAAGCACATCACTAACAGCAACAAGAAGCTAAACTTCAACGTCTTGCTCTTATTTGCAATAGCACATGGGATGGCATTATCCATCAATGACGAGAAAAACTCAAGCTTCGTGAGACGTCACAGGTCTTTTTCAAACTCAGAATTCGAAGCCCTTCCATGAACATGGTCCTTGTAAAGCTCTCAACGAGCGCCATTTGGCATTAGAAAGTTTACTAAGTGTACCTTCTGTTTGTTCTTGCATAATGCAGATTTCAAAATTTATATTATGCAGCATATATGACGTATCACCGGACTACACAGGTTTCATGGATCCATAGAGGAACCAAAACAGACTGGCGGTTCGATTCTCGGGTGTGTCCATAGAACTAATGGGTAGTTCTCGATTCTCATTTTGCGGAAACGGTCTTTAGTGGGCAATTCTCGATTTCAGGGTGGGAACCATCCACCCTTGAACCAATCACCCCTACTAATAAGACATTAGAAATATAATTTTTGATTATGTGTATCTCTCATCTCTCATCTCATTATCTTGATTGTTTTTAATGTTTTATTGTAATATCATATTACTAAAGATAGCCATATTATAAAGTCTATGAATAAGCTTTTGTATAATTTATGAATAGATATAAGAAATTCCACAACTTTATTTTCTGATTTATTCTTACCAACTGCTTCTCAAGATTTCAATAAGAGATAGGTTTTAGCAACATCAGGGAAATTGTGAAATTTTTTATTTTGGTGGACCTAGTGTGGATCACAAAATAAGTTTTTTTTTTAAAACCAGAGTGGTACGAGAACCTACCAAAATTGCTCATCAACATATTAAGAATAAAAAAGAAAGAAGGAATAAGTGCACCGGAAATCTTAAAACTTTTCACTAAAATGCAGTTGACTCTTAAAAATTTCAAAAAAATGCAAGTAAATCCTAAAACCTGTCACAAAAGTGTAATTGAATCTTAAATCATTAAAAAGTGCAATCAACAAAAGGACTTCATTTGATCAATTTGACAAGTTTGGGAATTTGATTACACTTTTTAAAAATTTTAAAACTCGATCGCATTTTCGTAACAAGTTTCAAAACTTACTTACACTTTTGAAAGTTTTAGAACTCAATTGCACTTTAGTAATAAGTTTTAAAACTTTAATGCACGTATTTATTATAAAAAAAAAAGAAGAAGCATGAACAACACATAGAAAAACTTATGAAACCTTGTATTATATGCAAATATAAATGTCTCGTTGACACAAAAGCGCTTGTTCAAGAGGTAACAAGACAAGTTTAATCGATTTCCAAATGAATTACCTATGGCGGTAACCTTTTTCAATGCTGTATCTAGTATTGAGAACTTCTATAATTATAGAAATTAATTGCTATGCTTCGCTATATGAGGACTTTTGGGTTATGAAAACCTCTTATAATACCTTTAAGACTTTCTACTGAAGAAAATTGTCCAAAAAGTCCTAAACCTATTGCAGCTTTACCAATTCAGTCCTAAACATTTTAGTCTTGCCGATTGAGTCATAAACCTTTTATCAATTTGTCAATTGAGTCCATCCGGCCAATTTTGGCCGGAAAATGTTGATGTGGACGCTAGCGACCGGCCTTGACGTGAACAATTTTTAATAATATTTTAATATTTTTTAAATTTTTTTGATTTTTTGATCTTTTTTATTTTTTTTTATTTTTTTATTTTTTGGCTTTTTCCTTGGCCATTTCTGATGGCTGGCCACCAGCCACCAGCCACAGCCCGCAGGCTGGCCTTGCCAGCCACAGGCAAGGCCCGGCCGAGCGACGCTTGCTTGGGTGAGGGTGAGCCCCGGCGAGGGCCGAGCCTTACCTGTGGCGGGCGAGGCCAGCCCTAACCCCAGCGAGGGCCGAGCCTTACCTGTGGCGGGCGAGGCCAGCCCTAACCCCAGCGAGGGCCGACCTCGCTAGATCTGGCAAGGGGAGCCCTCACCAAGGCTCTCCCTCACCCAGGCGAGCGTCGGCCTCACACAGACTAGATCTGGCAAGGCAGGCCCTTGCCCCTGGCCAGCCGGGTGTCGGCCTGTGGCCGGTGGCCAGCCATTGCCCGCCCAACCAAAAGCGAGGCCGACGCTCGCCTAGGCGAGGGCGACCCTCGGTGAGGGCTCCCCTCACCAGATCTAGCGAGGCCAGCCCTCGCCGAGGCCAGGGCGGCCTCGCCCGGTGTCGTCGTCGCCCGGTCGGGCCTCGCTTGTGGCAAGCGAGGCCAACCAGCGAGCTGTGGCCGGTGGCTGGCCGTCGCCTGTGGCCGATGGCCAGCCACCGAAAAAGGCAAGGAAAAAGCCAAAAAAAAAAAAGAAGGAACAAAACAAAAAATATAAAAAGAAAAAGTCAAAAAATTAAAAAATATTAAAAAATTATTAAAAATTGTTCACATCAGCACCGACAGTCCTACGTGGCACCGCCGGCATCCACATCAGCATTTTTAGGCCAAAATTGGCCGGATGGACTCAATTGGCAAACTGACAAAATGTTTAGGACTTAATCGGCAAGATTGAAAAGTTTAAGACTCAATTGGCAAAATTGCAATAGATTTAGGACTTTTTGGACAATTTTCCCCTTTGTACTGTGTTCCAAAGTCTTTAGCATGCTTCCTCCAATCAAGAATGATGTAGCCTTCGAGACATGTTAGCAAAGCAACTAGGTTGAGAAGGAGAGAGTAGGAAAGGAAGATTGATGTGTGTTTACTTGGATGTACTTATTAACCGGCCAGTCATATTTATTGTAAAGAATATATGCTAGATTAAAGCACGCTTTTTTTAGGGATAAGAGGTGCTTGGACTGACATAATGGATTGTGTCTGAGGCACAACAATATTGTTCATTGTGGCTTCTATGTAACCATGGTCAATGCATAGTAGGCTTGATGAAGGTGTACTCGCTGTTCAGGAAATACTTGCAAATGATGGATATCATATCTATGAGAGATAAACAAGGATGGAGATTGCGTCAAGCCCATGCTGTGCCAGTTGTAGATGTTGGGTTTTAAGCTTGGGCCGCCCATAATTGGCTTGACTCAAGCCTAACCCATTTGCATTCAAATAATTCTTACAGGGAATAGTTACCCAAATGCAAAGAAAACTTCTTTTTGGTACAAAACATGTACAATGACATGAGTGGGGCACGCAAGTTACAAAAAGAGAATAAGAAACCAAGAGCAACACCAAGATTCTCCAATAGAGAAAATCCAATAAAGAATTTTATGCCATAGAATAGCTCTTTTCTTCGTACAAATATAATACACAAAGTTACTAACGTCGTCTTTCTTTCATTTATTGGAATAATCATCCAAAAAGTACTAAAATTATTGTGCGTTAGCCAATTTAATCTTAAAATTTTTAATTTGACCAATTTAGTCATTTTAGACAATTTTGATTGAAAATCACTAATGTGAACATTAATCATTCTACGTAAATTGATTGGCACTAATATAGATAACTTTTACAATTTAAAAAAAAATATATATGATTTTTTTATTTTTATTTCCTTTTATTTCTTTTTTCCACTGTTCATCTTCACAGAAGAGTCGGGCAGGGATTGCTGGGGAAAATGAACAATGGAAATAAAGGAAAAAAGAAAAGAAAAATGAAAAAAAATTACAAAAATCATTCACATCAATACACAACACAGCATTGATCGGACTATCACATCAACAATTCCAATCAAATTAGCCCAAAGGACACCATTGAAAAATTATCAAAAAATTTTGGATTAAATTGACAAAATTAACCAAATTAAAAAGTTTATAATTGATTAACTATACAATAGACCTATGATTTTTTAACAAGTTTCCCTCTATTTATTGTACCTATGTCAACATTTTTTCTCTAGAGACAATTTATTAGAAATTTCAACTCCGAACAAATTTGGAAAAACTCCCTGACTTTAACTCCTTTTCTGTTCTAAAAATTGCTTGGTTATCTTGGATGCTGAACATAAGGATGGGTCTATTTCTACACCTCAAATGAATGCATGCACAACCTAATTAAACTATAGATTGCTTTTGATTAAAGAACTCTCTACATAAAAAGAAAGTTTGATTGGATAATAATTTAACAAACCCCTATCTCTCTTTCCACATCTCCCTTGTGTATCTTTCGTCTTCTTTTTTTGGCAAGATACACGTGTCTCAAAATGAGAAAGAAGATTTGACTGTGTAAAATTCAAGTCTCATATTTTGAAACGTAAATTCATTTGATAATAATAAAAGTACGACTATCATTTTTGGGGGTGATATGAAGCACCCAATTTAATGGAGAGTCTGCATTATGATGGTAAAAAATTTTGTTATGTCATTTTAAGTTGATTAATATCCTACTTATTATTTTTGAGTTTGCTTCTTGTATTGCAAGAGGACCAACTATTGAATAGATATAAGATACGATTGGCGATAAGTAATGTCATTAAATTGATGTTACCTTAAATTTCTTTTTCTATCAGGTTATTGATGTGAATTAACCCATATTCTTTTGAAATGATTTATTCCTGAATATTTTTCATATTTGAGTAAAAAACTAAAGAAATAAAGGATGAGATAGTAATATAAAGTTGCAATCTCCACAGCCACGAAAATTATACACAGAGAATAACGGAGCAAAAGTAGAAAATGTACATGGAATCGCTTGGCGTTTAAATCCAGATAAAGTTTTCTCTCCATGGGTCGACTGCGACCAGGGCTTCTCGTCATCCACCGACAGCCTGGTTCACCGCCGCTTGGCCCAGTGCCCACAAGGCCCCCAGGAGCCCTTCATGTCCTGCAGCACCTGCCTCTCCGGGGCCCAGCCCGGGCGAAGAAACGACATTTGCTCACTCATCCCGAATTACTCGATGATCCGCTTCATCACCGATGCTGAGCTGGCCCGGAGGTCGTGTCGGCCCATTCCACTGACGGGTCAAGGCCGGAAATGGTCTCAGTACTGGGGTTCTTCTCCTGCACCTACAGTCTATATAGCATGAACACTCTCCGGAAGCCTTCGTGTCGTATCCGACACTCCGACACATGTTCGACACGCTCCGACACAACCCGACACGCTCTGACAAGCAGTCAACGAGTGTCAAAAAATCTGACACGTGGTCAACTCTCTCCAACACGCTCCGACACGCGAGTCCAGAATTCCGACACACGATTCTGACATGCACGAGGTCAATTTTAAAAATTTCTAATACTTGTAGGGTCAAAATATAAATATACACAAAATAAGTAATAAAAGAAGTAATAAAAATGTTATAAATATACACGCACGGGATCAATTTTTTTTCAGTTGTTTTTTTTTAGAATTGTTTTAGTTTTTTAAAAAGTCTTTTACTATGAAAGAAGTAATAAAAAAATGCTATATATGATAAATAAATAAATTTAAAAATATCATTTCAGCATTTTTCTTTAAACAATGTTTTTTCCTCTAAGTTTTATGTATTATTGTAACAAATTAAAATAATGAATGATATTATTTAATATTTTTCGTGTAAATTAATTCTAGGTTATTATTATTATTATTATTATTATTATTATTATTATTATTATTATTATTATTATTATTATTATTATTATTTATGTATTTATATATAAAAATATATTTAATATATAACGTGTCGGCGTGTCGTGTCGTGTCGTGTCGTATTACGTGTCGATGCTACATAACCGACAGTTTCCTCCTAGAAGGCTTGGCCTGTGGGGTCAAGGGGATGGGAGGGCTGGGGAGGACCAGGACTTCACTACCCTCCCAAATTCTCGGCCTTCTTCAGCATTGTTAGGAAGTTCGCCATTGGCTGACTCCTCTTTCAAGGAAAAAAATATGGGTTTTGTCCTAATTTGATATTTGTAACTTGTCTAACCATTTTCAGCTCTAGAGATGTGAAATAAGTGTTCGCTGGTTGATATGACATCCTAGCATATGCTGTCTCCAATGCAAAAGCTTGTTCACTCGCTTTGAAAGTTGTCATTGTCATTATAGTTGGACATGACTATATCTTTTGAGTTGTCGAATTTTCAACGTTGTAGTGTTTTACCATCCATCAAGGTGGAATACATCCTTAAAGAAAAAGAAAGTACTTGCACACATTGGATGTTCATGAGTTCTGCCTTTTCACTTTGTGAATATTGAATTTTCGTGACAAAATAGGCATGACCATTGACTCATATATTTGTTAGGCTACAAATTACATAATTTCAAATTAATAACGGGTAACGCAATCCTTTACCACTATGCTAGCAAGGAACAACGAGAGATTAAATTCTCATTCTCTATCTATTACTAAGACATCTGAGATATCTTTTTAAATAGTGACTCTACGAAATTATATAAGAACACAAGGTCCTGCACAAATAAATTAATCACTCGGTTACCCATTGATATGAAATTTTAGGACTCTTTAAATGTTAAGCCAATAAGAAAATGACATATTCATGGATGAGTGTAATTTATAGATTTCCAACTTCCGGATTTTGACTACTCATGCTTACAGATTTCCCAATAGAACTCTATAGGCATTATGTCCCTCTCAAACTTTTAAGGATTGATATAACAGGAGAGTGTAGGATAAGAAATGAGAGGATATGGAACTTTTGGAATGCCTTTGATAGGTGTCCACTGAAAATTGTAAAGGAAAAACTAACTAACAACGTATGTTGAATCCTTTAAAATTAAGAAACAAAATAAAACAAAAAAAATTAAACGAAACTAATCTACATATGGCAACTATTGAGACGGTCGATGGATGTATTCCAGACTGATCTATTGATTACTCAAACACAACTTGATCGGATGGTGCGTAGTATTTATGGTTCAATTGCAACATTTAGTAGACAGCATAAGACCCTTATGATAATGCTTACATGGGATTATTAGAATTGGTCACTCCTCTCGCCCTTTTACTTGAATGAAAATAAAAGAACACACGCTCTTGCTTGATCTATATCCAAGTTGAGCTCAGGTATTAACTCTACTTGAGTCCAACCTGCAAAAGTGATGATACAGCAAGGTTAGCTCAGGCTCGAGCATGTCAAGCACTTTAACGACCGATCGAATTATAAAAGCTTGATAAATCAATCTTCTTTAATCTCGAATCAAGTATAAAGTAATAATCATTGAACTTCTCGGGTTTTTTAAGCTTTTATGTAATTTTTTTTTACGAGACTTGTCTCTGCCGCACCTCTCAATAAGGGTGTAGAATAATATATAAAGATCTGCCTTTCATTAATGTGGGGTATAATGTAAATTTCATTATTTCTGGATGTGTCATTAATTTTATATATTAGAATAGATTTACACCATGATTTCCCGTTTAATAAAAGGAGGCAATACACTCGGTAGGACTTAGGATCAGGCATTACATGGCTGTTTAAAGTTTTACATGAGAAGTAAAACGTCAATTTCAATATTTTGTATCCAACGTCGATTTACCAGTCCGGTCTAAGAAAGTCGCCTGTGTAAATCCAACTCTATGGGCATATATTTGTGACCAAGCCAAGTTAGAAAAATATAATGTTTGATATTGGGGGTATTTCACAAGTTTAGAATACTTAAGCTTCATTTATTCACGAAAAACGAATGATACAAACAACATTTCCTAAAATTATCACTTGAAATAATCAATCAATGGAATTTATATCTAAATATTTGCATGGATTATGATAATATCTATCTTTCATTCATTTTTATAAGCAATACAAGTAGTAATTTTCTAGAAAATATTTTTCAAATCATTTATTTTTGGGTTTAGTTCACTAGAAATCCTAAAATTTGTTAAGAAAGTTTAATAGATTCCTAAAACTTGCTGAAAATGCAATTAAATCCTAAAACTTGTCAAATTATTACAATCAAATCCTTATATTAACATCATCAATTTGTTTAACAGAAAATGCTGATGTAGCATTTTTTAATTAATCTCTCTCTCATACTTGGCATTTTTTATTATTTTCTTTTTACATCTTATTTAAATTAGATTGAAAATATAAAAATAAAAAGATAAAATTTTATTTAAAAAAACAAAATTGGAAGAAAAGACAAAATAGAGAGAGAGAGAGAGAGAGAGAGAGAGAGAGAGAGAGAGAAAGAGAGAGAGAGAGAGAGAGAATGAGTGATGGAAGGGCAGGGTAGGGCCAAGTCAATAAGCATTGCCCCTACTACCACCCATTGTCGGATAGGTCGGCGATCATCACTAGCTAGTGCTCAGGCTTGGGTGCTCAAATCTAGGTGACATCGGCTCTCACCCAGGCCTAAAGAGCGTTGTTGACTCTCGCTTAGGGCTGGCAAGGCTCATCAGCCCCAGGCGATAAGTAGCGTCACCCAAATCTACGTGGGTATCTAAATCGAGGCCTTGCGGGCTATCTTAAGGGGCTGACAAGGCCTCGTCTAGGGCGCGCGATGGTCATTAGCCCTAAATGAGGGCCAATGTCACCTAGACCTAAGTGTCCTCACACAATCTTCGGGAGGGTTGCCAACCCTCACTTGGGGCCGACGAGACCTCACCTAGGGCCAACCACCCTCACCCAAGGCTGACAAGCTCCGCTAGCCCTTCCAACCATGGGTGGCAATGATGATAGCGCCCACCAGCATGGCCCTACCCTGCTCTTCTCTTCTCTTCTCTTTTTTTTTTTTTTGTCTTTCTTTTAGTGATAAATATCACATTTTGACCTTCAAGTGTTACTTACTGAGTCATGGTAGCTCATCTATTCTTCTTATCATGTTTTTTAGGTTTCTCGATTAGTGGTCATTAGAGCAAAAGCGTTATCGTGGGAACTTTTGAGAGCTGGATATTTGGATATAGTTTAAGGCTGCATCATTTGAAGAAAGGATGACTGTGTCGTTCCCTCATCTCCATAGGACTTGGGTTGTGACAGAATATATTAGAAACCATGACCATCAAGAAATTTGAGAGAGTTAAAAAGGGAATGATATTCTTGAAAGATGGCTGTGATTTCTTGACCTTGAGATTTTTCTTTCTATAGCTCGTACGAAGCACAGGCGCTGCGGGACTCTTCCTTCCTATCCTTTATCCCCCCAAGTGGCCCATGCGCGGATGTGTAATGACATATCTCCTACCCTTCACTAGTCATCAACCGGCGCGTTGTTTGGAATTTAGTGAGTGCAATCTTTCTTATGAATCCTAAATTTTGCAGCGGTGCGATCATACAAACGTGAACCTTTTCTTTATGAAATCCAATTAGTGGAAAGGTAGATAAACGAACATTGTCATACGATAAAGAAGTGACTACAATTACTTTTAACATCCAAGATGATTATGCAACTTTCGGCAAAAGAAAAGGAGTTAAAATTCAAGGAGTTTTTCATCTTTTATATGTGGAAGGAAAAACTAAAGGCAAGTCGTACAAAGTTGAAATTGCTAATCAAATGGTCCCGAGAGAAAAATATGTTGGCGTAGGCACAATATGTGGAAGAAAGGCAACGTTAGTGACTCTTTTGGTATTATGTTCGTACTTTGAAAAGGATTTATTCCATGGCAGAGAATGCTTGCTTGGATTTTTCTCTATCGTAGAAATCTTGTTGTTGCTGTTACCTTCTCGCTTAACTCACGAGCACTTCTCCTTCTTCTTTTGGAGCTTTGCATGCCCCCACTCATGGCGTGGTGCAAGCGTTGGATGCAAAAGAACTTTACTCTCGAAAAGGACTACATTAAGGATGTGACTCACTTGTTTAGCAAAAACTCGTGTCTATCTCTTTTAAATGTCGGGTAGTGTGTGTGAGAGAGACTATTTAGACGATTTTAGCATATTCTTTTAATGTGGCATCATCTCTAGAAGTCACATCAAATACAAATATGAATAATTAGTGATTATTTACTAAAGGTTGTGATCAGATCGACTATTTCATTCCCGATCTGACCCAAGACTTTAGACCGATCTAAATTTATAAATTTTTAGTAGTTGATTGAATAAAAAAATTAACAAATACTCATCTAGTAGTCATCTGGGTGAGGGCCATGACCAGTGAGGGCGGCCCTTGCTTGGTCAACCGGCGACCCTCACTGGATTTCATTAAAAAAAAAAAAGAAAAAATATAAAAAATTCAAAAAATTCAAAAGAATAATAAAAATTAAAAATTAAAAAAATTTAAAATGACCGTAAGCTTGTTAGGTAACTCATTTATAACCCATTAAATTGTTAAGTGACTCATTAAGTTGTTAGGTAACCTATTCATGACCTACTTAAGCTTATTTTTAAAATTTAAGGCAACCCATTTATGACCAACACCATTAAATATATGTGTTCAAGACCCATTTTGCCACCTCTAGGTGGGACTGTTCCTTCCTATCCTTATCCTCTTGAGTGGCCAATGCTTGAATGTGTAATGATATATCTCCTACCCCTCACTAGTCATGGAACGGTGCATTGTTTGGAATTCAATAGAATATTTCTAATGAATCTTAAATTCTGTAACGGTGTGATCATACAATTGTGAATCCTTCCTTTATGATACCCAAATAGTGGAAAGGCAGATAAACGGACATTGTCATGCAATGAACAAGTGAATACAATTACTTTTAACGTCCGAGATGACTATGCAACTTTCGAAAAAAGAGAAGAAATTAAAAATCAAGGATTCTTTCAATTTTTATAAGTGGAAGGAAAAAAAGAAAAAGCAAGTCGTACCAAGTTGAAAGTGCTAATCAAATGGTCCTAGAGATAAATTTGTTGGCGTAGACACCATACGTGGAAGAAAGGCAACGTTAGCGACTTTCTTGGTATCATGTTCGCACCTGAAAAGGACTTACCAGGACCGATGCTTGCTTGGATTTTTCTCTGTCGTAGAAATTTTAGTGTTGCTGTTACTTTCTCGCTTAACCCACAAGCACTTCTCCTTTTAGGAATTTTGGATGCCCCCGCTGATGCAAAAGAACTTTGCCATTGAAAGGGACCACATCAGCGACGTGACTCAATTATTTAGCCGAAGCCCGTCTTTATCTCTTTCAGATGTCGGGTAGCGTTTGTGCGTGAGACAGAAGATTTATAACATTTTAGCATATTATTTTCCTGTGGTATCATCTCAATAAATCATATCAAACACAAATACAGATAGTCAATGATAATTTACTAAAGTTAGTGATCAGATCGGCATTTTCATTCCCGATTTTACCAAGGACTCTCGTACCGATCTAAATTTAGTATTTCGAGGTACTTGATTGAATAAAAAGCAAAAGTACAGATACTCGCGGTACTCCAATCTACAAATCTGGCAAAACCTGCAAGAACCAAAAGCTATTCTAGTGCTATTTCTCTAATGTAAGTTCCTGGGTCCCTTCGCTTCTTTCTAATCTTGCTCGTTCAGTCAGGACTCTGTACATCCTCCCGTTCTTCCCAAAACCAATGCGATCAGAAATCGCATCTATTGCGACGACAATGCCATGGAATTGAAATTGGACCTAAAATTGGAACAAGACAATTGCATCGTCGACAGCGACGGGCTGAACCCCAACCTCGAACCCCCGAAGTCGAACTCCAGCAGCACGTCCTCCAGCTGATGCCCTCCCAACACCACCGAGCTCCCCAGCCGGTCGCCGCCGTCCACGACCCCCAAGCACGTCGCCTCGTCGCTGACCCTCACCATCGAGCTCGACCCGCCAATCCTCCACCTCACCATCTCGCTCTGCAGCACCAGGTCGATCGCCGGCACGTCGGGCCCGGCCGCCGTCGCGCCGACGCTCCTCGGGTCGAAGCACACCCCGAACGGCGCCACCGGCGGGACCCTGGCCATCCCCATGGCCGAGGCCGCCCCCGCGAAGGCCTCGGCCAAGGCGGAGTAGATCGGGCTCGCCACGGCGGTGTACGGGATCTCGGCACTGAGCTGGATCAAGTACGGCGACGAGGAATTGAGGGGGAGCCGCTTGCCGTTGATCTTGATGGAGGTGAGGTTGATGAGGTAGTCCGAGGCTCGCGGCGATCTGGCGGTCGCGAGGGGCGTCGCGAGGGGCGTGTAGGTCAGGGACTTGGAGATGTCGGCGTCGAGGTGGGAGAAGAACGGCCCGTCGCCGGCGACGATGACGCCCTCCGACGCCGATAGGCACGCGAAGAACCTCCGGCGGACGCCGAACGCCGTCGCCACCTGCGACGGCAGCGAAATCCGGCTCCGTCCCAAGCCCAGCGTCCCTCCGACTCCGCTCGCTCCGAATCCCGGCGCCGCGCGCGCGCAGGAGATCAGGAACCGGTCGACGGCCGCGACCGAGCTCTCCCCCGACCCGTCCACGGAATCGACGGCCAGAGCTCCCTCCCCGAGCACCCCGGCCTCGCCGCCCTCCGCCCTTACGCCGCAGACGGAGGAGGGCCCGCTCGGGCAGGCGCGGCGGAGCCCGGAAGCGTCGGAGGTCGCGGCCAGGCACTGGATCGAGCGGCAGGGGACGCGGCGGACGGAGGAGCCCGAGGAGGGGGCGGAGCAGTCGAGCCAGAGAGACGGGCCGCCGAGATCCACGGCGAGCTCGAGGGGGTCGAGGGAAGGGCCGTGGTAGACGGTGGCCACGTACCGGAGCGTGGAGGCGTCCCTGGCCAAGGGGAGGACGAGGGTGCGGGCGCGCGAGGGGTGCACCAAGCACGAGAAGCAGCAGAGGAGCAGCAGAAGGTGGTGCCGAGGCAGAGACGCCATGAAAGCGCGCAGAGAGAGAGAGAGAAAACGAAGAAGAGGAAGAGAGAGAAAGTGTGGCGGCGGGTGGTGGTTGGAGGTGGCGGAGATTCGCCGCGGCTCTTGAGGAACTGAAGGGACGGGTGGAAGCGGATAAGGCAAAAGCGGATTTATCGGAAGAATTTCGTGCGTTGGCTGACCAGGATCCTCGTCCGGGGGGGACTGTTTTGTAGTTTCATCTATTCTCGAGGGCCGGAAAATAAATTTAAAAAGAAGAAAAGGAAGTCCGAGCGAAAGTGACTGCTTCTCAACGATGCTTTTGATCTTTTCGATCCGACGGTGGAGGGTGCGCGTAGGAGAATTTGGTGATGCGAATCGACACGGCATCATTTTTTTAAATTTTTGTAGCGGCGTGAAAAGCGTGCGTCGCTTTACGTCTCGATACAAAGAATGGACATTTACTGTCGAAATTACAAATTTGCACCTCGAGTGTTAAGGTTTGGCTCCACTTTGCAACCTTGCGGTTAACTCTCACCAAGCAGCTTTTAGCGAGTTCTAACAATTACAAAGACTAGAACCTAAATAAGTCCGAAAACTGTTTCTTCTTAAATATATAATGTAAAATTCGGAGGTATTTCCTCATAGGTGGGGAAGATAAAAATTTGCCTAAGAGTAAGGGGGACTATTGAGAGGTAAGGTAGACTTTCCCGTCTTTTTCTTTGAGAAAAGTTACCACAAAGTAGAAAAGTATAGTAGTTTACCGCATTTAGAGTGAAAGAGTAGAAATTGAAAGGGCTCCTATTGAGTTGACCTATGTTTGCATAATGCCTAATAACCAACTTATCAACCCAATACCTTCTGGTTATAAGATATCATGCAAATTCTAACACTTACAAAGACTAATGCAAAACACCAACTTAAATCTAATTTGAATTAATATAGAGCCAAATCTTCCCACTAGAATTGTAAGGGGTCATTTCTAGAACATGTTTGCATCATGTACTATTTATGCAAAATGAAGCTTCTAGTCTTCTCGCAAACTTCTATTATGTGAGCCGTTCACCTTATAGAAACATGTTCTTGTAGGTCAATTGATGTATTCACGTGTTATATAAAACTTTCACATTCTATTTGTCCATCCAAGCTTTAGCAAAATCTCGTTCCACAGCTTGTTCTCCTTTTGCAAAGATCCTTCCAAACTTGGACACGTTTCTCATTCAATAAGTTATTCTTCTTTTGCAAAGCCAAAGCTTTTCCATGCTTTAGATGTCATGTTGTAAACATTATTTGCATGGGGCTTATGCATAAGAAGTTGTGCACTCCACACACTCAAAAACGTAGCTTTTCATTATTATATCATTTTCAAAACATTATAATGGATTTTCTCAACAATTTATTTAACATATCTATTTATGCAAATCAAACTACAAATACGCATAGAAGTAGAATTGTGCACACACAGACCACAAGATTAGGGATGAAAGCTTGTCAATGAATGTTCACTTTCCTACCGACAAAAAAAAAAAAATTGTTCACTTTCCTTGTCTATTTGCCTTCAATTCAATCTATAGACATTATAATTAAAAGTAGGAATCCAAGAGCGCAACAGGCAAAAGTATAAAATTGGCTCAAGAGCCCAAATTCAATTTTATATGATTTTTATGTTGGAGGCAAAAAGTGGGGTATTTTTGTTGTGTATTTTTATCATTTGACACAACATCTTGGTTCACATTTTTCAAGTATGTCATGTAAAATTGGCAACTTCATATAACTTAATTACTTGTAGCATCTCATTTATCTCAAGATAAATCAATTGAGATACCCAAAATTAAATGTGGACATAATAAGTTCAAAATGAGTTTTATTTATATTTTTCACTTCAATAGAATCACATATCCTGCGCGTTTTCACTTAAATTGGCAATTTCATATAACTTTTAGAAAAAAAAAGTATGCGAATTTCTTTTCATGCTACACTTGTTGAAGTTCAATTTTCTCAATGTATTTTTAACTCTATTACTATCCTTAATATAATTAACAATTTCTTTCTATTGCACTTTATGTTCGACAGTTTATTGTCAATTCTTAATTTCGGTTATTATATTTTAACAAATTTACTTTGTTACCTAGTCTCTCATTTCTCTTCAGAAAAACATTGCCGTGGGCTTTCTCGTGAGATGATGGTACAAAGCCGCTAGGCTAATAAAACCAAACGCAAAGCCCAGGGAGAACAGAACGCCGCCACGTGTCCAGATGCCGAAGAAGCTGGTTGGCCAACACGACGTCGACGAACCTGATTACAATGAAGTCCAAATCCATTCCTCCTTCCTCGCCGTAACATCTCGAGCCCGTCCCCTTCGGCGGTGGTTCGTTCGATTCCCGTGACTTCTCGATCCGACGGTGGAGGGGCGCGCACAACGCGGACGTTGCATCGGACCCGTTCACGGCGACCTATCAATTGGGTCCCACCGTTTACTTTCGGAATTTACGAGTTTGCACCTCACGTGGTTCACGAATTGCCATTTTCTCTTTTCAGATATACCCCTGCATTCGTAAAGTTTGCAAATTAAGGCACATCAAATGAGGTTTGGAGAACAGGTATCGTGTTTTGCTGTGATCCACTTGTATCCAAATTAGGAGTAGTTGAAAATGCTGTCTGTTTGCCTTTCATCTTCGATGAGACGGAGTTTATCTTGCTGTTGGAGGTATGTCCGAATGGTTTGTCTCTGGGATCAATCAGCTGGTGTGTTTTGAGTTGCTCAGCAGGAGGGGGATGGGGTATAACTGATTCAGAATGTGGTCTTGCAGATGTGCCTTCGACAGGGGGTAATGCAAGAACCTTAGTGATCATGAAGGGAGGAGTTTCAAGAATAACTTCTTCCGTAGCTTCAGAGATAACCTGTTTCCCATAAAAGGTCAGCCAATAGGGACTAAACTCTTTAACTTCTGCCTTCAACCATTGGCCAAAGGACATTTTTTCCTTGCCTTCCATTTTTGCGTCGGTAAAAGGTATTTCTTGACAATGCATAGCGTAATGGCCTAGTCGACCACAGGAATAGCAAAAGTGAGAGAGCCTCTCATATTGAAAATCAAGCCATAGCACTTTCCCTGCTATGCGAATTAGCTGTCCTGTTTGCAGCGGTTTGTTTAACTTCAATTCGACGAGAACTCGGCCTGCTCGTAGGTTAGTACCTTCCTTTGTATCAAATTTCACCTCTAATACTTTCCCTACACGTTTGACGGCTTGACAGAGCAGTTGTTCCGAGCTCCACTCCAGGGGGAGGCCAACAACATGTACCCAGAATGCACATGTACTAAAATCATAACAGGGCAATGGTGTATTAGGTATCCAGGGTTTGAAATTAACCAAATGGTTAGAGAACTGCCACGGGCCCCCTTCGAGCACTCTCTGTTTGTCACTTTCTGATTTGGTCGTCTGCCCACTTTCTCCCAATGGTAGAGAATGTCATTAAAGTCTCCAATACAAACCCAAGGTAGAGAATTAGAGGAAGCCATGCGTCTGAGGACCATCCATAAAAGTTGTCGAGAATGAAATTCTGCTGGTGCGTGTAGACATGTGAGCCTCATTGGTATGCCCATTCTAGAATCTGTGCATATAGTGTCAAAGTAGTCAATGGTAGATTGTTCCACATGTAAAGAGATATGAGACTTCCAAAACAGTGCAAGTCCTCCCGACAAGCCTACTGGATTAATTAGCTAAGAGTTTGGGAACTTAAGGAGACACTGAAGTCTAGTCAACAATTCCTGCTTATTCTTCGTCTCCATCAAAAAGATCAGATCGGGCTGTTCTTTAGCCACTAGGGCCTGAAGTGCTTGAACTGTCAGGGTCGAGCCCAGTCCCTGACAGTTCCAACTTATGAGTTTCATTGTGGTACTGGTGGCTTTTTAGGGTAAGCCACCTCAACCCATTTGCTGGCTTCATCAGCTGAGAAAACAGGAGTTTCCAAGAGGGAAGTCTCATCTAGGCCTTCATAAGAATACTGGTGTGTCTCATATGGTGTATACCGCTTAAGCTTCTTGGCTATACCAGCTTTTGTTGAATGTCGTGGATGCTTCTGTTTCTTGACAATTACAGATTCCCCTGTCTGATTTATTATTGCCTTCTGCTGTATAGGTAAAGAAAGCATTGTTACACTTGTAGGAAGCATCAAAGAATCTTCTGCAGGGAGGATTTGCTGAAGCGGTGCTACAGGAGGTTGAACGGATGACTTTGAGCCTCCTTGATCCAGAGCAGGACGAGTAACTAATGCTGTGCTTGGAGAGGGTAACAATGAAGCACATGTCGGAAAAGAGAAAATGGCAATTCGTGAACCAACAAACGTTGGATCTGGCCATTTATGAGAGAAAATAAATCGATTCCGAGCCTTCCAGATTTGCCACAGGAGAGCGCCTACAATGTCCAGACCAGGTGAGTTCCTGTGCTGAGTAAGTCTGTCTTCTATCCAAGCGTCTATACGACGAATTTCTGTTGGTATGATGTGAATGTTGATTTGTGGGTGAGACCAGACCTTTAAAGTCCATGGGCATAGAAGAAACAAATGTTCCAGCGTTTCTGGCATGTGGGTAGCGCATAATGCACACACTAGGTCTGGGCTAATATGTCTCCGAAATAGGTTATCTCTGGTAGGAAGAGCGTTTTGACAAATGGACCATAGAAAAATCCTAATTTTGGGTGGGAGATGAAGTTTCCATATACTTTTCCAGAGTAAGTTAGGCGGTTGATAAGATGAGGAGGCTCTGTTCTCATTAGTGGTAGATGTTGTGCGTCTGATAGTATGATATCCTCGCTTAACCGAGTACTGTCCGTGAGGATCATCTATCCAAATCAACTGATCTGCTGTATGATGTGGCCTAATTGGGATTGCCTGGATTTCTGTTGTTGTCTCAATGTCAAAAAAGTGATGCAGTAAGGAAACATCCCATCGGTTATGTTCTGGTTCAATCAGTTCAGCGACCATCTTAGGTTCGTCTCTAGCAGCAGGTCCGACTAGTTTTCCCCTAGATAACCACTGATCGTCATGTATTCTGATGTGAGTCCCATCACCAACAGACCATTGCAGCTTTGATAAAATAGACTCCCGTCCCAATAGAATACTCCGCCAACCCCAGGAAGGCCGAGCTCCTCTGGCAGCACATAGAAAATCTTGCGAATGGAAATATAGACCTTTGAATAGTTGAGTCCACAGAGATGAAGGTTGCTGAAGCAAGCGCCAGGCTTGTTTGCCTAGCATTGCTCTATTAAAAGCAATGAGATCTTTAAAACCAAGACCTCCCAACTCCTTCCTGTTTTTAAGAATGTTCCAGTCTTTCCAATGTATGCCTTGCCGTTGACTATTGTTCTTCCACCAGAAGCTTGCTATCTTTTTTTTTATGGACTGACATAGTGAGTGAGGAATTTTAAAGATAGACATAGCATAATGTGGTATCGCCTGAACGACGGCCTTGATGAGAATCTCCTTTCCTCCCTTCGAAATCAGGTTTTCTTTCCATCCTTCCAGTTTTCTATTCACTCTTGCCAGTATCTAGGCAAACATATCTCTCTTAGAACGTCCCCAATCAGACGGGATTCCTAGGTATTTACCCGTCCTATCTAACACAGGGATGCGAAATTCATTCACCATATTCTCTTTAAGGCTGCTGGGACAATCTTTACTAGAGAAAAGACCTGATTTATTCCGATTGACAGCTTGACCCGTAGCCATACAATACTGATTCAGAATGTTCGATAGTTTTGGCATTCAGATATTGTCCCATCTAAGAAAAATATGGCGTCATCTGCAAAAAATAAGTGAGAAAGATTTGGGCACCACCTGTTTAACTGGATCCCCTTGATATGTCCCATAGTTAAGGCTTGGTGTATGAGTACTGATAAAAAATTCGCCATCAGTATGAAAAGATAAGGGGATAAGGGGTCTCCCTGTCTGAGGCCTCGAGTCGGATAGAAATAATCCAACAGTTCACCATTAAATTTGACGCTGATAGAGACTGTCATTATACACTGCATAACCCATTGTACCCAAGAAGGATGGAAACCTAACCTGATGAGGTAATCTTTCAGAAAATCCCACTCCACTCGATCGTAAGCCTTCTGCATATCCATTTTTAAAATTGCTTGAAAGTGCTTCTTTCTCTTACGGGTCCGGATTTGATGTAGCACCTCTTGTACAATCAAAATGTTGTCCTGTATCTGGCGGCCCCCCACAAAGGTGCTTTGTTCCATAGATATCAACTCAGGGAGTAAGGGTTTCAATCGGTTGGCTAGGATTTTTGATATAATTTTGTAGACATAATTGCAAAGACTGATTGGTCTATATTGGTCTAGGCGCTCTGGGTGAGGAGTTTTCGGAATGAGAGAGATAATGGTTCTGTTCAAAGCTGAAGGTAGCAGTCCGGTTTGGAAAAAATTCTGTACTGATAGTAAAAGATCTTCCTTAAGGATGTCCCAGTGGGTCTGGTAAAAAAGTCCATTTAGTCCATCAGGGCCTGGGGCTTTGGTCTTGCCCAACTGGAATGCAGCATGACGGACCTCCTCAGGTGTAACTGCTGCTATTAGTGAGTCATTCATTGTCGGTGTGACCATACTCGAACATTGATCTAGGAGAGGGGCGTGGTCTCGTGAACCTGCTGAGGTGTAAAGGTTTGAAAAGAAAGCCTGTGTCATCTCCTTCAAAGCTTGATCATCTCTCACCCATTGCTAATTATCATCTTGTAACATACATATTTTGTTTTGTTGTCGACGTTGAATTGTAGTTGCATGGAAGAATTTGGTATTTCTATCTCCCCACCTGAGCCAAGTTATGCGGGATCTCATTGCCCAATATTGCTCCTCTTGCTGCCATGCTTGTTGTAGTTCTGCCTTTATGTTGGTGACTAATGTGTGATCATAATGAGCTGAAGTCTGATTGGTAAGGAATTGCAATTGCTGCTGTAGATCTGAAATCCGCGAATGGGCCTTAGAAAACCGTTGTTTACTCCATTTATCAAGAGCCAAGCTGACCCTTTTTAATTTGAATGGCAGGTCTTGAGCAACCTGCTTTGCTGAGGTCCAAGTATGCTCTATAATGTTCCGACAAGCCTGGTAAACTTTCCTAATCTTCAATGCAGTTTCCTTTGTCCAAAAAAAAAAAAAAAATGAGGAAAACTCATCTTTGGCTTCTAAAAAAGATTGTGGCCAATCCCTTTTGGACGTCCCTTCTTTCTTTCTTTTTTTTCTTTTTGCATCGTGTATTTCTTCAATATGCAACCACTTAATTTGATTTATTGCTCGACTCACGTCCAAGAAAATTGTCGCGATGTTTACATTGAGTATCCAAAATTGAAAATTCATTCATGTGGAATGAAATAGAGAGGCAAATTAAAAGTGTGGTAATGTTAGTTATGAATTGGACTAGGCACAGAAAGTAAGAAATGGGGAATTGCTCATCTTGGGAAAAAATTGAAACTTTTTTCACAAATACGTGATCAATAGTGCATAGAAAGTACAGTAGCACTATAGAAACGTATGCAGTTATGTAGAATCTCAATTATATACCAAACAAAAATTAAAAGATTTTAAATGATAGGATAAACGCAACTCAAATTTATAGTGATTTGACATTTCATTTAGCCTACTTCACTCTCTTAATTCTAACAGTCTCAACAAATCTGGAGCTTGAGAAATAAAGGATATTGCCTCTACTTGTAGCTGCAGTCCCTTCTACATATTCGAGCACCTCTCACCATACTATGTTCCTCTCATTTCAAAGTAAATATTTTCACCTTCTGTAGAGGAGTACAATAAAAATCACTCTATTTGCACAAAGTAAACAAGAAAGTTCAATGCAACATAAGCTTCTTGAATGTCACAAAACTTTGAAATGTTTCTAAAAACTTCCGAGCTTCAAAATATCATTTGTAAGCTTCATTAGGCCAAGTTATCGGTTGTATGACCTTTAACCATTAGAAGGTCCTTCTTGAAGCATTAATGGCCATTTCCCAAAGTAAACCGCATTGCTTCTGTCTGACATCTTTTCTACTTATCTAAGAACGGCAAAACAAGTCTGATTCAACCCAGGTTGCTTTTAGCAGATTCCAACAATTGATGATATTTGTAAAGCACAAACTTCAGTCCAATTCAATTTGATAAAGAGCTAAATCTTGCCACGAAAGTTGTAGAGGCTCGTACACACACAACCACCCACTTCGTTTGTAGCATGAATCATTTCTGCATGAGTCCGCCTAGATTTTTCATGAGTTTATCTTATATGGTCAATTCACTTTTTGTAAATGGATTCTTTCAAGCAAATTAATTGACATCCTCATCTCGATATGGATATTAACATTCTTCAATTCGAATTCGGAAATCTATCTCAAGTCTCTAACCATTCGAATTTGCATGCCTTCGAATAACCCTAACAGATTTGGACGTTTAACTCAAATTTGATATGCTTTATCTCCATTAAGAAAGCCAACTAAAATCAATGATTGGATTGATTACAAATCTTTGAATTTTGAACATCAAATAGGATTCTCCATCAAGCTACCCATGACCATATGCAAAAATGACATGCTATCTTAACTTTTTCCTTTTTCTTCTGCTCCTTTTTTCTATTCTTTTGTCGGGAATAAATATTAAAAAAATTTAAAAATTTCTAAGAACTCTGTAAATGCTCAAGATCGTGCCAACCAAAGCGAAGACGAAGGAGAATATTAGTTCAATTGCGGGCTCAAAAGTCCAAGTATAAACAGCACTTCAATTTTGTATACCCACTTCGAAACTTCAACATTTTATACCACTTCCAAAATTTTCCCTTTTTCCTCGGCTGGGAAGTTTTTCTTGATCTTTTTTATTTTGTGGGTGTCTTCTCAGTTGGTGATGCTCGATGGTCAGATTGTGTTGGATGACGAAATGGGCAAGTAGAGCTGCAAAGAAGAAGGGAAGGTGGTGTAGACAATGAGGACGAGGGAGAAGAGGAAGAGAAAGCTCAGGAGATGACCCTAGTGTTGATGGCGAGATGGGTCTTGCTTGTGTTGGTGTTGCAATCCATTTTGATGGACACCCAAACTCTTGAAGTGCTAAAACTTAGCACGGGAGATACTTGATTGTCAAAAGTTAGGAAAGTGACATTCAAAAACCAAAAATAGAGTAAAATGGATCAATGATGAGAAAATCAGGCCAAATTGCATACATTACGTTTTTCTGGTAAGACAAGTGCAAAATGACGTCATTTTGCATGCTGACATGGCTAGATAATTAATATAAATATTAATTGAATCAAATTTAAAACTAAATTAAATTCTTAAAAAAAGAGGAAGAACATGAATATTACAGAAGGTGAGGACTCAGCCACTGCCGCTGCCTTCCCACCATTGCCGAGAAGGGCTAGTGACGAAGGGGAGAGGGTCGATTGAGGTCGCTTGACAGGCGATGGCCCTTGGGTTGGCTAGGCAAGGGCTTGTGACCCTTGCAGAATCTAGAGGAGGGTCCTTTGCCCCAGATTTAGGCAAGGGCTCGCAAGCTCTTGTCGCTAATCGGCCAGGGTTGTTGGCCCTTAGCTAGGGCCCAGTGACTGGAGTCGACTCTCCCCCCACCGTCGCCGGCCCCTCCCAATGACGGTAGGGAGGTGGTGGCAAGGGCTCACAGCCTTTGCAGCCCTTGCCTTTTGTAAACTTCATCTTCTTCCTTTTTTTTATATTTATTTAATTTAGTTGTAAATTTAATTAAATTAATATTTATATTAATTATCTAGCCACATCAACAAAAATGATGTCGTTTTGGTGTTTCTTTACCGAGTTAGTGTTCTGGTGAGTCATGTAGGTAAGCAATATTAATAAAAAAAAATTGCTATATAGGATTTTCAGAGGGGTTCGCTGAACTTGACACTTAGGTATCTCATTTTTTTTTAAATGTATATTTTATAACTTTTGACATTTAAGTATTCCTTCGTATCAAGTTTTGGTACTTGAAGTGCTCTTTAGACCATTTTGATGTGTGTTTGAAGAAAACTCAATTTTGCCATGAACTTGCTTCCGTGATTTGAGAAGGCAAGAGAGACGGACTTCTCTGTTTATAAGTTGCATGTTTTGTTAATAATAGTCAAGTCATCACAACGTAGGAATAAAATATTAACTGAAAAAGTCACGAAGAATAAATTGTTGGAATTTGTTATTGAGGACACTTAAGTGATCATTCAAAAAGTTTTAGAACCCTGTATGAAAATTATAACACTTAGTGCCATTTTCTCGATTTTTGTTGATAATGTTGCTATAACCTAACAATAATTATTACAATAATAACAACTTTTCAATACGACGTGATGATATTTATATCTTTTTGATTCAATGGTGGAGGATGTGCTCAACACCGTACCGTAGAAAAAGACATTTCATTGGATCCGTTAATGCGACCTATCAATTGGATCCCACTGTTCACTTCAAAATTAGTTTTAAAGTTTTACTCCACTTTGCATCTTGCTGTCAGCCGACAGTGGTTAATTCTGGTTAACAAAGTCATGATTTAAAAACTGTAATTTGTTTCAGATATACCCCAGTATTTTTAAAGTTAGCAAATTGAGGCACGTCAAATGGGAAAAGTTTTTTTTTTTTTTTTTAATTTCAAGAAAAAGATGTTGGTCACGTACTTATTCTTTTTAGATAACTCTTCTTTTTATGCCCCACACACACACACACACAGATATATATATATATATATATATATATATATATATTGTTGGAGGTTATAGATTTGAGAGAGAATGAGCGATTGCTTGAAGTATTATACAAAGATACATCAAGTTTGGAATGCTCAACAATGTTACCTCCAGCGGAGAGGAATCCTAGAGTTTATATGCAAGTTTCCGGCTCATATGGATCTAAATAACCGTGCTTTCACGTATTGGGCTTATATGTAAACATATTATTTTGGACTATATTAATAATATATCCAACAATCTCCTCCTATATTCATCATATAGCACAATCCAATAAGGTGGTTAGTATAATGTTCAAACAAACATGAATCATCTACATTTAATCCAAGACAATCAACTAGGATCGGTCAAAGAGTTTTTCAGTAGTAAAATATTAAACTCAATCATCATTTGCAATCCAAATAAATGAATCATTCTTATCATGAATCTATTCTGAGATCAACAAATCAAAATAAGTAATTAGAGTTTTAGATTTATTCTAAACTTATTCAAATCCCAAAATAAATCTCAAACTCAGTTCACAACCAATATATGCATAATAGTCAAGTATAAGTAGGCTAGTCAAAATAGTCCAAGGCCTTACAAATATAAGAAACAAGCATAATAATGTTTTTTTTTTTTGGTAAAGTAAGAATATATTGAGCTTTAACCAACCTGTACAGAAGGATCGGCAACAAAAAAACTTACACTTATAATGATAGGATTGTCAAGAACGAGTGGAAGGGTGCCGACAAAACCAAAACAGTTGCCAAAAACAATAGCAGTAGAACAACCAAAAGGCAGCAGAACAACTAAGAAGCAAAGCAGCCAAACAACGGCACCGAACCTAAGAAACAACGAAGGACCAGACAAAAGGTAGCAAATAAGAAGAGATGGAACCAGACAGCAACAAAACAGGCCTCCCCTCCAAACATTAAAGAAATCCTAGTTAAGAAGAACTCCAAGGAATGCCTAATCCACCAAAAACACCTAAGGGACTAGCAGCAGCAGACGCACGGACGAAGGCCGACATTGGCTTCTATGCTGAGAAGCAAAAGTAGACCCTCCTACGCCAGAATAGAGCCGAAACTAGAATTGGGACCACCTAAGGAGAATTAGGGGGGATGATTCGCCACCAAATGAGCAAAATGGAAGGGTCAATGCCCCAATTGTGTTGAAGCCTCCTATTCCTAGTTGTGTCCCTAATGTTGGTAAAAATCAAGGCATTATCCTTAACTACTTTGATGAGGTGGTTCTTCAAAGCTAGATTCACTAGAGTTTCTTCCCTAAAGAGTATGTTATTTCTCCTTTTCCAAATCACATGGCATAGGGCTCCAAAGGAGAATCAAGCGATGCAATGACAAAACTCTTTGCCTGAAAGATACTTCATAGCCCATTGGAGATTTTCGAACCAAGACCTGTTTTGCCATGGGAGGTTGCATCTCGCAGCCCCAAAAAACGCAAGACTAGCAGTAATGTGACAACTAAAAAATAAGTGATCCATAGAATCAAGTCTAGAGTTGCAAAACGCACAAGTCACACTCTCAATTCTTCCATAGGAAAGTAATAGAACCTTGGTGGGAAGCCGGTTTCTAGCCATCAGCCAAAGATCGAATTGGCACCAAGGAATAATCACATTACTCTAAACAAGCGTGGAACAAGGCACCAAGTCCTTCTTTGATCTGACATCTTCCCACGCAGAAGCAACCGAGAACACACTTGAAGGGTTCTTCATCCAACAAAAACGATCTTGGTTTTGAGAAAGAACAGGGAGGGGGTGTTCCCAAGATTCCAAAATAGTCTTGATAGCTTGTCCGGAGTCTGAGTAAAGGTCTACAACCTTCGCGAGCCTGGATAAGCTTGAGCTATAAATGAGAGTGTCCAAGAAATACAAGTTCAGGGGGCCTCTAGGGTGCCAATGATCGACCTAGAGGGATATGAAAAGTCCATCCCCAACCTTCCATTTAAAGGAATTCTGAAATTCTCTCCTAAGTTGAAGAATCTTCTTCCAGGCCCACGAGCAGACAATAGGCTTTTCGGCTAACCAAAAGTTCTTCCTTTTTAAAAAGGTTGAATGAGTCCATCTACACCATAAGGATTCCTTATCCGTAAAAAGGATCCAGATGTGTTTTAACATGGATGCCGTGTTACAATCTCGTAGTCTACGAATACCGAGTCTTCTCTCATCTTTTGGAAGGCATACATCCTCCCAAGATACTTTGGCACCACCTCTACCTAGGCTCGGGCCTTTCTAGAGGAACTGCCTTAGGATTTGCTCAATCCAGTCCAAAACGGCTCTAGGTATAACAAATACACTAGCCTAGAAAGCTTGGATCGAGTGAAGGATAGACCTAATCAGCTGAAGACGGCCGGCAAAAGAAAGGAATCGCTGGGCCTAGGATTGAACCCTCTTTGTGATGCGGTTGATGAGGGAGTAGCAATCTACCTTCCCAAGCCTCGAGGTGATGATGGGAACCCCTAAATATTGAACTGGAAGCATCCCTTCATGGAAACCAAGAGCTAAAGCAATTTGGTTTCGTGATGCTGTTGTGACATCCTGAATTTCAGGTTATGTTTTCAATTGGATAAGTTGGGCTTTTCATCGACGTACCTATAGTTCTATTCTTTGAACCGATCACTCACGAGATAAATAGTCTATCAAGTGAAGTCGTTAAGGGATTTTGAGACAATAGACTTGAAAATTCGACTAGGAATCGACTACTCGGTTGTGCTAATTTGCAGAGATCATTACGGCATAGTTAAAAATCGATTATAGACCGGAGATAGGTCGATTTGACAAAGGTGTGTGACTAGTGCGTGGGTGATTCCACCTAATTGCAAAATTCTTGTCGATCGGCACTATATCGATTCTTCTATCGTTTTGGTAACATGTGTCCATATTCGAAACCTTGAGATTTTTATGACAACTGAGAGTCGCCAATGTGTCAAAGATGTATATTGTGGCTTGAAAATAATCAACCATGGGTCGATTATACTAAAAATTCCTAAAATCGCGCTAGATTGAATGTTACCGCGAATTTCAACCCGATTTCAGAAATTGAAAGTTCTGTCATATCACAATTTATTTTAGGACCGTTGACTTACCCTCCGAAAATTTTTCTGCAAACTGAGATTTTTGGCGAAAATTCAAAATATGGCTTTTTTTTTATCGGAAACTTCAGGGGACTTTTTTTTTATCACATTTTTTGGGATGCAAGTTGGTTCTGTTGGCAAAGAAAAATGTTATTTTGGTTGAGGACATCTTGGTTGAATTTATGGGGACCGGTTTAGGTCCAATTGGAGAGAAATTGATTCAATTTTGGGGAAAACTATACAAAATTCGTAGGCTAAGGGGTGTGCAACATTTGATGCATTAAAAGAAGCTTCTAAGGGAAGTTTTGGAGTGGATAAGGGCTACTGACCAAGGCTGAAGTGGTGGGGCATGTTAGATGAGCACAAAGGGGACAATTGTGTTGTTTGGAAGGTTTGGTGGCCCCCTCTCTTCAGCAGCTGGTCTTTTTTTCCTCTTGCAACTCACTTTCTCCATTAGAGACCATTTGATGCTCCAAAAATTACAGAGAAACCGGCCAAGTTTCCCCCTATCGTCACAAGTCACCTTGAGCTGTTGGAGCCCCTCCGCCGCCGCCACGAGTCGCGCGCCAGCCCACGCCCATCCTCCGCCTGTTCCACTTGTCTCGTGAGCCCAGCCCGTCCCCCGAGCCTCCTTAGTCTTCGTAGGGCTTAGCCAAAGCTCCCCCGGTCGTCGTCTAGCCGCCGGAAGCCCCGCTTGCCTGCCTGCTCACCCGTTTGGCTGCTGGTCCATTGCTATTTGTAGCCCGGTCCAGCTTGCTCGGTCCTTGGATAGAATTGAGCAGCCCAGCCAGCCGTGAGCCTTCTAGGCCCGTTTTGGGTCGCTTCCGGGCCTTGTCGAGTGCCACTGCAGGAGGTTTGTCGCCCGTCTTCACGTTGCCGTCGTCATGGACTCACCAGATCACTAAACCGATGAGTTTACTCACTAAACTCTACTTAGGGAGTTAATGATGCTTAAGGATTGATTAGTTTAGGTTAAACATGAATTAAGTGGTTAGTTAGAACGGATTAGCAATTTAATTATTCGATTTTGCACATTAGGTGGTTAGAGTAGCATAATTAGAGACTAGATAAGTTGTACTATTTATCTAGATTGGTTCGGAAATTTTTATAGGCCCGTTTTGGTACTTAATTAGGCGTTTCCAACGTAAGTTTCTATCTTCGATAATTAATTGCATTTATTTAATTATTTATTATTTTTCGAAAATTATGCCGAGATAGCCACTGACCATAATTTCATGCCAAGATTAGTAGAGGCTCTTCACTGTAAAGTCGTGATAACAAGACTGTAAAATCTCTTTTGATTCTTAGTGAAATCCGGCTAGTGGGCTATCAGCGTGAGATAGTGGACGTAGACTTGATCTAAGCCAAACCATTATAAACCTCGTGTTCTTATTCTCTTCCCTAAACTCCTTTATTTTGTTTGAAGTTTTATCTAACTGCTATAATTTGAATTTGTTCATAGTCTATCATTTTCTAAAAGCAAATTATTACTTCTGAATCTTGCGAAAGAATACCTATTCACCCCCTCTAGGTATTGTTACTAGCCCTTTCAATTTTAACATGATAAATCGTGAGCTTGTGAGAGTAGTATACTATACCAGTCTATGTGTGTATTGATATGTCAGCTTGCGAGAGTAGTATACTTTATCAACTTTGGTGAGCTATAATATATATCAGCTTTGATGAGCAATAATATATAACAGCTTTAGTGAGCTATAAAATATATTAGCTTCGGTGATCTATATTATGTATTAGCTTGTGGGAGCTAGACCATCTATTTTAGCTCGGGTGAGCAGTGATTGTATCGATCGAATTTATAGATGGTTTTGATTGCATCAAATTGAGTGGATCGATGGTTTGAATTGAATTAATTGAGTATATGATTTATATTGGCGTGCAGGAAGGAACTGTGGTAAGATAAGTCTTTTGTGTTGTGTGTGCACATATTGCTTTTAGGCATATTTCCTTCCTAGTCGGAGTTTAGGAGGTGAACTTGCTGAGACATTGTCTCACCCTATTGTGGGCTCAACCTTTTTAGGTCCATAGATGACAGTTCTTCCGAAATGTTTTGGCTAGCCCAAGAGGGTTATCGAGTAGGTTAGTGAGATTCCTCTTCCCGGGAGCCAAGGAGCTTGGGTCTACAAACTCGTGAGGACCATTATTTGGGTTGATGCGGGTCTACCTCGGAAGGTACCCCATCAATTCAGAGCATGGTATCGTTGCGGGCGAAATGGACCCAAAGAAGGTCCCTTGCGGGATTCTGAGGTCCCTGTGTCGGTGTTGCAGATTGCTTTTGGCAAGGTTACAGCTGACCCTCCTGGTGGTGTCAGTGGTGGACCCAAGTCCCCAAGAGAGCTTAGAGTTTTCTGTTGGGGATTCGAACGCCTACAACTCATGTAGACTTTTATGCTTGTGTAGACTTGTATCTATAGACTAGTATTGTATATAAACTAGTTGACTGTGTATAAAGGTGTGTTGTGGTTGTGAATTGTGGTCCTGCTTTTCTATCCCATCTTTGTGCTATTTGAGGATTTATTTTATACACTTCTGCATGCACATTAAAATGAATGGGTCGGCGACGCGTCCTGGGATGTTGCAAATTAATCAACCACTGAGGGATGGGCATGCGCTCGAGGATCAGGGCGTGACAGTTGCTGTCCCCCCAACAACCCCCAACAAGAAAAACATTGCTTTTGTTTATATTTGGTCTCAGCCCACTCCAAGAGGAAAAAATCTCAAGGCATTCCTTTAGGAGGGAACAAGTATAATAATGTTCACAAAATAGAAATAACAAAATACAATTCTCAAGTAAATAAACTCCATCAAAATAGGCAATAACAGGTAAACTATCAAGTACCACATGCTTTAAATGATATATATTCATTCATCAAGTTGATCATCCTGGTTAGGATCCCACTCATTAATCTCTCCTCCATCTTTGCCATCCCCCTATAGAATGTCAAATATGAATTTCATATTATCATGAATTCAATCATTTGAATAAAAACTTAGCACCATTCCATCAGGCAGAAAAGAACATATTTTGATGTTATAAAGCATCATAATATCATGTTCATAAACATCAAGCTAGTTTCATAAATTATGAACAAGACCTAAATAATGTGATTTACAAAGAGCCATCAACTTAAGTTTATTTGTAGGAGAATAACTATTGTTTAGTTTCAAAGAACATGACCAATAGTCAAGTCACTTACAATAACCTAATCATGTAATATCAAGTTTTAATTAAGAACAAGACCAGCGGGCTTCTTATGTAAACAACTATTTCTATATTTTAATTTGGAATGTCATAGTTATTGATTCCTTAAAGTCAAATAATCTAGCATCAAGTTTGGAATGAGATCATTTGACCAAAAGGATAGTCCAACCTAGTTGAATTGTATTATCAAGTTTGGAATGACACAAGTTTCCCCGATAGAACATTTGAATTAGGTTAAAGTTATCTTCAACAAGTTTGGAATGAGACAATTCACCATTTTCAAATTAGTCAGCAACTATGAATATTGATGAAACATATAAATTGTGCTTATCATTACAGCCAATAAAGGAAAATTTGATAACTCAAAACATACAATTAAAAGGTAAGTAAATGGTAATTAAGACTTGCCTATATAATCTTTAACCCCATTTGCCCCACTGTTTTGAATAATCGATCTTTAGGCATACCTTTGGTGAGAGAATTGGCTATGTTATCCTTCCATCTCACATTGATCAAGGTGATAACCCCTTGTTCTCTCAGATAATTCAACAACGCATGTCTCAGTCTCACATGTCTTCGTTTTGAATTAAAGAAAGCATTCTTGATGACTTGGACAACTGCTTGATTATCACATAATAGGCTTAAAGAGTTAATCTTTAGTCGAGTCAAATGAATATCCATAATAAGATTCTTTATCCGCTCAGCCTCTTCGCCGGCTAAGACTAAAGCAAAAAGTTCCAATTCCATAGACGACAATGCAATACAAGTCTGTTGTTTGGATTTCCAAGTAATAGTAGCTCCACCCAAAGTAAATACATATCTACTAATGGACTTACTATTTCCAATATCTGAGCATCATGAGGCATCTGAATATCCATCCACAGTTGGAGGATAAACTAGAATAATAGAGAGCATAACTTTAGTACCTTTAAGGTATCTCATTAGCTTATCGAGGGCATCCCAATGCTCTTTACTAGGATTACTAGTAAAATGACTAAGCATGCCAACTGTAAAGGTTATGTTGGGTTTAGTGCAACTCATAGTATACATGAGACTACCAAGAAGTTTCGAGTACCTTAACTGATTTATGCTAGTTCCTTCATTAGGACTTAATATGTTATTATAATCATATGGTGTCTCACTCGGTTTACACTTATTGTATCCTCAAGTAGAAAGTAGCTGCTCAATATAATGAGTCTAGCTAAGGGAGATGACTTGCCGTTTAAAGCTTACTTTCATACCAAGAATGGTATTAACAATACCAAGGTCTTTCATGTCAAATTCTTTAGCTAAAGTATCTTTCAAGTCATTCACTACAAAATGATCCGAATCAAGAATTAACATATCATTAATATACAAGCAAATGCTAACTATTTTATTTTACATAGAACGATGGTAAAGGCATTTATCTGAATAACTAGACTGAAAGCCATAATTCTTTACCACTTTGTCAAATTTAAGATGCCACATCTTAGGTGCATGTTTAAGACCATACAAAGATTTGTTCAATTTACAAACTTTGTCCTCAAGACCTTTTATTCCATATTCTTCTTATTGTTCCATGTAAATTTCCTCATTTAACTCCACATTTAAGAAAGTTGTTTTTGCATCCATTTGATGCACTACAAAGTATTCAATAGATGCCAAAGTAAGAAGAATTCTTATAGTTGATAGATGACACACAGGTGAATAGATATCAAAATAGTCTATTTCACTCTACTGTTTATAACCTTTAGCTACTAAATGTGCTTTGTATCTGACTATTGATCTATCATTATTCGGTTTCTTCTTGAATACCCATTTACAATCTATAGTTTTAGCCCCTTTTGGCAAATTTACTAGCTGCCAAGTGTGGTTATGTAGTAGAGAACTCATTTCATCATCTATGGCTTCTGTCCACAGTAGAGATTACCTAAATCTCATCATTTCTTGATAGGAGAATGGATCATCCTCAAGATGGTAAGTAATAAATTTCTCATAAAAACTTTTGGGAACTCTCTCTCTTGTAGATACTCTAACTGGAAATGGTTCAACAGTCAACTGTGTGGAATTAGTGTCAGAAGGGTCTGCTTCAAATTCTATAGGAGATTTTGAAATTATATTTGTAGATCCAGAAATATTCAAGGATTGATCTCTGAGAAAATTGTTTTCGAAGAACACTGCATCTCTAGATTCTATCACTGTGTTAGTAGATAGATCTAAAAACCTATTTACAACACTATCTTTTGTACTACCTAGGTATACACAAGTAATGGTTCTAGGTCCCACCTTAGGTCACTTAGGATTTGGTATGCTTACATAAGCAATACAACCCCAAGTCTTAATAGTATCTACAAAGGCGTTTATGCCATATCTCATAAGGTGTCATAGATAACTTAGAGTGCGGCAATCTGTTCAAGATATGATTAGCAATTAGAACTGCTTCTCCCTAGTAGGAAGAAGGCATGTCAGCTGTAAGTAAACATAGAGTTTAACGTTTTGGTTAGTGTTCTATTTTTACGCTCGGCAACACCATTTGATTGGGGTGAATAAATTAGCAATGGTTTCAAGTATTATACCTTTTGAAGCACAAAATTCCTTGAACCTTGACATAGTATATTCTCCTCATTTATCACTCCTAAATCTCTTAATTTTTAAGTTGAGTTGATTTTTTACTCTAGACTTGAAAATCTTAAAATTTTCAAAAGCCTTATCTTTTGATTTCAACAAATAGATATGACAATATCTAGAAAAATCGTCTATGAATGTTATTAAATACTTTCGACTACCTCTAGTGATGTAATTTCTAAAGTCACAAATATCAGAATGTATTAGCTCAAGAAATTGTGTGCTTTTAGAAACCAACTTAAAGGGCTTTCTAGTGATTTTAGATTGTGCACACACTTCACATTTGTCAAATTGAATAGAAGCATTTAATGGAATGTTGTGAGTTTAGCTAGATGTTGTATTTTCCTATAATTCACATGTCCAAGTCAATTGTGTAGTAACTTTGGATCAATCAAAGTAGAATTCACATGCTTTATGCTATCAGTATTTAAATTCAACCTATACATACCATTAACCATGAATGCACAACCAAAATAATATGAGTTAACAAATAAAGTTACTCTATCGTTCATAATTGAAAAAGGCATACCAGCTTTATCAAGTAAACTCATAACTATCAAATTCTTTTTAAGTAAATGTACTACTTTAACATGTTTCAGAGTTATTAATTTATCCAAAGAAAAAAGCACCAAAATTGTAATTCTAGCATGAGTCACATTTGCCTCACCACCATTGCAATTTTCCACAGTGTCTTTCACTTTTGTGACCTTAGTTAGTAAGTTATTTGTAGCATGACAAGTAGCGCTATTGTCCAACCACCACTCTGAAGAGATGTTGGCCTTTCCATTCTTCATCATTCTAACAAAGACTGGAGGCTCAGATTCACTAATTAGCATATTTGCCTCATTTTGTGGTGTCATTTTTTGGCTTTTTTAGTAACTTACACTCTACTATCTAGTGACCCCACTTTCCACAGTTATGACACTTGCCATTCTTCTTCTTTTAGGAGATAGTCTTTTTGGCCTATAACTATCAAGATGATTCACCTTTTAGTGATTTGGACTTTTTTTTTAGATTTATTGGAGTGTGAAACTAAGTTGGCAACTGACTTTTGTTGTCCTACTTGTTCCAAACTCTTTCTACTAATATTTTGATCTTCAATGTGAATATACCTCTTTAATTCATCTAGTCACATCTGTACCTTCAGTTTGTGCATTTCAATCTAGAAAGAACTCCATTCGATTGGTAGCTTGTTCAACATAAGATTGACAAAGAGATTATTGGACATATCAGAGTTATCATCTTTCAGCTTGTTCCTTATGTTCTCAAATTCAACTAACTAAGAGGTAATGCTTGAACTCGTAGTGAATTTAAAGCCAAAAAATTTCTCCGTAGAAGAGGTTTAGAGAGCCCCTCTTGTTTTTGGAACTGGGCATTCAAGTGATCCCATATCTCTTTCGTTGTCTTATACTCACTATAAATCATAGCCATATTAGGATTTAGAGAGTTCAATAAGTAATCTCTACAAAAATCATCATCTTTGTTCCATTAATATTCATCCATATCTTTAGTGGTAGATGTAAAATCACTTAATACAGTATAAAATATGTCACATTCTTTCATGCCAAATTGAACATGTAATTCTAGCCATGAAATTCAGTAATATCAAATGATTGCAACTTTATAATATCATAGGAACTATGCTTTGCTATTTTAATTAGAGCAAAGTGTTAGAAATGGTGTGCCTTGGAGTCCTTAGAAGCCACAAAATCGAATAACTTCTCTAACCTTGATCTAATCGTTCTAAAAAGATGGAATTTGCCAAAACAAACCCCAAAAACAGATCTGGAGCACCCAAAAACCTTAAGATAGACTACCCTTGTCGCCGAAACTTGTTGGAAATTTCTGTTGCCAAAATTCGCTGGAAATTTTATCACCGAAATTCACTAGAAATTCAGATGGAAACTTCCGGATTCCATAACTTCTCCGTCTGACCTTCGATCGATGCAAGTGACCACTCAAAACGTTCGTATTGATGAGTAGAACAAAGCCCAAGTAGTTTCACGCTCTAAAATTGGCTATAATCTTTGGGTTTTTGAATCAAAGATTTTGGTCATCTGAATCTTCAAACTCAGATCTCGACTAATACCATCGTTGAAATCGAAAGTAAATTACACCCGTAAGTTCGTCTTGACGAAATCTTGAAGAAGACACCTTACTCGCTCAAATCCGACACATGAACATAATACTTCAAGATTGTTGGCGGTTATAGGTTTGAGAGAAAAGAAGCGGTTGTTTGAAGGATTAGACCAAAAGACGTCAAGTTAAGAATGCTCAATAATGTTACCTCCAGCGTAGGGGAACCCTAGAGTTTATATGCAAGTTATTGGGCTTCGGCTCATATGGACGTAAATAACTATGCTTTCACCTATTAGGCTTGTATGTGAACATATTATTTTGGACTATATTAACAATATATCTAATATATATATATATATCTCAATATGCAGCTATATAACTAGAGCTAAGTTCAAGAAAACTAGCACAATGTTTATATAAAGTTTCCAAATTCGGGAGTTCATTCATGTGAAGCACATAGGTTCAATTGTGAACCTAACATCGCAAGATTGAAGATGAAAGCTTGCTAAAGGATGTTTACTATTGATGGACATTGAAGTCAAAAAGTGGGAAGGCGAGTGCAAAATGCGACTTGCGAGAGCGCGATAGGCGAAAGGCACAAGCATGGGTGCAAGAGAGAGGGAGAGTTTTTTTTTTTTTTTTTGAGAGAAAGAAGCGGAAACACGAGAGAGATGAAGTAATCAGGGAAAAGTGAGTTTTAAATATAAGGGCAAAATGGTCCTTTAGCAAAACATTCAGTTAGATTAGAACTGTAATTTAGTCACAAGACGCAAACTCGTAATTTTGAAAGTGGGGTAAGTTGTCAGTGTATTCTCTTTTTTATCATTTAACAAAGCATCTTAGCATGAACGTTTCAAGTTCATGTGTAAAATTGACATTTTGATTTTATTTATAAACTTGGCATCCAATTTATCGTGTTATAAATCGGTTCAAATACCCCAAATGTAAATGTAAGTATGGCATGTTCGAAACGAGTTAAATTTTTTATTTTTACTTTTTTCAAATCACCTATCTCACATATTTTGACTTTCATTTAATACCAAACATTCAAAACATTTTTAAAATATATAAGTGTTGGCAAAAAATACTTCATACTAATATGTCCATATTTAAAGCATCATTGAAACTTTAATAATACAAAAAAAGAAAAATATAGGGGAATTTCATTTTGATAATCCATATATGTGTATATATGTTGCTGTTCCAACTTGTCTAAATTATGTCAATATATATTCTCGATGAAAGTAGAGGCTTATATAGTCTAACACACTTAGCCTAAACTTTTTATTGCAACACCAAAAACTTTAAATTTGCATTTGTGTTCCAAAAGTTTGGTGTCATTGAAAAAAGTTTGAAAAAAGTTTGGGGAAAATATGTCACAAGTTTGGGAATTTTTATGTTACAAAAATAGTTTAAAATAAATGTGTCACGATGGATAAAGTTTTGGGATTTCTTTGTGACTTTTATTGTAGAATAATATACCGATCACCACCGATGATTCTGATATGTTCAATGAAGATGCTATAATGCAACAAGCAGAAGCTTGAGTATTTGACCCTTGAATAGAAACCTAGAGACAGAAACTTCCTAGAAAGTCCTCCAAAACCACTTTTTCTTTGCGGGAAATTTCTTCTTACTCCTCTTCTTACTAGAAATTGTGACGTCCACCAGGAGTTTCTTCTCCATAGTTTTCCAAAAAGCACCCAAACTCCTCCATCTGATGTTCTAAATGGCAGAATAGATCACCAATTTCCTTCTATTGTAACTGGCTTGTATCAAGCACTAGCCATTGTTGCAATGTGCTATAGAGCAATCCGCTATGAGGCCAGTCATAGATGATGTGGTCATTGCGCTGAATTTCCTCGCCAGAAGACGTGCCTGTAAGAATATGGCCTATCGGTTGGCACTGCCACCAAAACTTCCTTAGGTACACAATGTATTTCATGTGTCCATGTTAAGAAAAAACGAGTTAGATCCGCCACATGGGATCAACTTCGAAGAGATCAAGGTAGACTACCACAGGTCGTATATTGAGGAGCCAGTGCAAATCGTGGACAGACGTGAGCAAGTAATCAGAAACAGAGCCCATTCCCTTAGTCAAGGTCCTATGGAAACACCATGGAACAGAAGAAGCTACATGGGAAAGTGAAGAAATTATGAGGCGCAAGTACCCTCACTTATTTGAGTGCCTAGGTACGTTATGAAATTTTGGGGATGAAATTTTTAAAGGGGGGAGAATTGTAACATCCTCGATTTCGACCACGTAAGGATCGGCCATAAGGTCCAAAAAGGATCGATCAGTTCGATTGGCAATAAATCATGGATTGGTCATGACTGATCGACCGACCGACAGACCGGCCACAAATTGGTCGAACTATTGACCGTGAATTTCTATTGATTGTACTTATGGGATAGGATCACTAGCTAATAAGATGACTTTTCAATTATGAGAATTGGTCATGGGATGATTTTGGATTAGTGGATGATCACGGGTCGATCTAACCAGTCGCAGTTTCTAGTCGCGGGTGATTTTGCCCGGTTATGCACTGATACATGGACGATTCGAATTGACCAAATGCAATTTCCTTCTAACCAAAAATGCATCATTCCTTATTTAATTCTTATTAATTGAAACAAAATCTTGAATTGGTGATGTTCGATCATGGATTGGTAATGCACTGATCATGAACCCTATCAGTGGATCGGGTTCCAACCGGAATGAGCTTAAGGATAGACTCGGCTATTTTGTCACTTATTCTAAGGCCCATTGGTGCCTTGGATTTGTGCTAGACCATGGATAGCCTTAGAATAGATCTCGAACCAATTAAAGGACAACCGACCCTATTGGTCGACCGACCGTCCAAAGGAACGGTTTCGGCGAATATGGGACGTAAGGGCCGAACCTTGGGTGTACGTGATTCGATTTTTTGAGGTGTTACTAATGATTCATTTCCTTGCCCCTAAACCAACTTGGATGATAGAATTCTCTAGACCGCCTCATTAATGAAGAAAAAGAAGATATGAAATATTCTAGAAACCCTTCATTAAATGAAGGGGTGAGTTGTCCTTAGAATGGTCAAAAGTCATGATGGCGGCCAAAATATCCTTGAAGATTCAAGAGAAAGGCGGCACACAAGTGGGCCAATTAGAGAGCGCTACATGAGCCCTCATTAAAAATTGAATATTCTAGAATTGCCGAGTTGGCAACCTAGAGTAGCTTCATCATTAGACTTCTATAAATGTTCATTAAATGTGGGCCATTGGTGGACCAATGAGAGAGTGAAAAGCGAGTCATTGTTGATGACCCTTATGAACTAGATTTGCCAAGTAAGGCCTTTCGCTTGCCCAACTCACTTTCTAGGTATAATCATGAGGCAAAGTAGGCTTGCCACCCAAGGAAAGTAGGCGGTCACATGGAAACTCAAGATTGGACTGCTTGACTTCGTAATGATGGCACCAAGGACTATAAATAGGAGGAGCCCCTTCTCATTTCTACCACTTTGCTTCCATTTCCTCCTCCTTCCTCCTCCTCGGTCGCCCCCTCTCTCACGCCCACTTTCTCTTTTTTGGCCTCCAAGGAAAGTCGCCCATCTTGTGTAGTTCGAGCTTTAATTCGAGGTTCATCTAGGTAAGTAAGATTCCTATGTCTCCTCTAGGGTGGTAGTCTCCATTGTCGAGTCTAGTTAGGTGCTCAACCCGTCAAACCATGGGTAAGACGTTGGATCTTTTGTATGGTTTTGCTCATGTTGTGCTTGAACATGTGCTTGAGTTGTTCGGATCGAGTTCATCACAAGGCAAAGTCGCCCAAGTCAAGAAGCCTTGGTTTCGGCATAAATAGGATGCCGGGTCTAAGTCTCGCTTTGTGTGGGAATCGCCCAAGGCCGCAAGGTCTTAAATCGACATTGAGGCATATTGATTCTATGCCTTGTTTGGTATAGGGACTGCCCAAATCCATGAGGTCTTGGTAAGGCACCAAGGCATGCTGATTTCCATAGTTCAAATGGACACGGGGACTTTGCACTTGGCATTGAATCAAACCGTGAGCTGAGGGTCATTCTCGGTACATGGTATGTTCATATCGGGTTGGAGCCGAGGTTCGTCAAGCTTGGGATCGTCACTTAAGTGAGGTGTACCCAAGCCTCGAGGTCTTGGATTGGTATTGAGGCATAGCGTTTTTTAGCCTTGTCCGATGCGGGGATCAACGCTAAGTGATTGATTCAACTTACGGATCAAAGATTGTTCCTGACATATTTGCTAGTTAAGTATAAGAAATTCATGACACCCATAAATGAATGAGCACGCCTTCGGGCCATGTGTGCATTGGCTAAGAGAAGAGACAAGAACAGGCTTGTATGATACATGTAAAGAGGAAAAAGTGCCCATCGCCACACAGCGTTGGCGGCGATGCCTTGTTCATTGAACATGAAGCCTCAGTTGATCTATGATGCCCTAGTTGAGCCAGGATGCCTGGGTCTTGAAACTGGAAGCCTCAGGAAGCTAGCCCTGAGAAGCCTCGGTTAAGTCGAGATGCCCTGGTCGAGCCAGGAAGCCTAGCAAGAAGCTAGAAGCCCCGGTCAAGTTGAAAGGGCCTGGTTGAGCCAGGACGACGATAAATGAATTTGCATGAATGTCGGTTATGCATGAGCATGATATATTGTTATGTTAATTGATTAGTCAATGGTAGTTTTAGCATGGATGACATGTGTTTAGATAAAACATGACATACGATTTGCAATTAATCTGCCTTTGACACTGTTTGCAAGTAGTATACTTGCTAGGTTTTGATGATAAGATGCTTTCCTAGTAGAGAACTAGGAATTTTACTTACTAAGTTTCCCAAAGACTCATCCCTCATCTCTTAGTCTTGTAGGCATGCAATTCTCTTGTCAATTTTGGGAGTTGCAGTGTGGCATCCCAAAAAAATTCAAGACAAGCTCTAAGGTGTATTAAAGCTCATAATTAGGTAAAGAAATTACCTATGGTTTATGCTTTAGCCATTAGTTTTCTCTTAAGACTAAGTGATATGTGCTTGTGTTCATGAGTTTTTAAATTAGTAATATAGGATAAATTAATAAGAATGATTTATTCTTGGCCATGTGAAATTTAAAATTTGAAATCTATAAAAGAAATAATTAAAGGTGAATAATTAAAGTGAAATTGTGGGTTTAATTAGGTTGGGCCTTAGGCCCAATGGCTTGAGCTCTTGGTGTGCCGAATGGCCGGCCCAATTAAAGCCCAAGGAAGAGGTTGCCGTTGACCATGAAGGGGGAAGAGTGGCCGGCCCAAGCCCAAGCCCAAGCCCACTTTGCATGGGCTTTGCCAAGTGGCAAGGAGAGGTCTTCATGCATTGGCTATCAAGAGTGGCAAGTGATGATGGCAAATGATGAAGATTTGGGGGAATAAAAGGGAAGGAGAGAGAGAGAGAGAGTGGCCGGTTGGTTTCTGTCCAAGCCAAAGAGAGAGAGAGAGAGAGAGGGGCGCCGAGAGGAGAGGAACCGAGGAGGAGGAGGAGCCGTTGCCGCCCGTGTGCCGCCCGTTCGTCCGCCGTGTGCCGTCGTTCTCTTGAGTTTAGAGGCAAGTTGGGATCCACTTCCTACTCTTGCATGTGTGTCTTGCATGTGTGTTTGGAGTGGTGTCGAATTTTGGGTGGTTAGGAGTGAGAAACCGGAGCTAGTATGTTTTATTGTTGAGATAGCTTGCCGTTTTTGTATGAACCACCTGAACCAGAATCTTGTGAGAGCTTGCATGCATGTTTCGAGTTCGATTTTGACTTTGATTCCTTCATAAAAGTTGTATACAACATCTTAAACTACAACATACTAAAATTTGGTACAAATTGGTGGATATTTAAGGGGTCAAACCCTCATCCTATGAAGACACTAGATCTGGAACGATTTTGCTGACCTTTTGGTAGATTTGTGGTTGCATGTTGATTTTTATCAAGAATATCTCTTCGACTTCTTCATGAAACTTGTAGAGAACATCTTAAATAATAACATACTAAAATTTGAAGTGAAATGAACAAGTGTAGCCTAGTGAATCGACTTACTCTTGAAGACAGTAAATCTGGAGACGCGGTACTGGAGACCCGAGACTTCATGGACCTATATGGTGACTGTTCTTTGGAAATTTGACTTAGATACCTTAATGAAAGTTGTAGGGCACCTCTTGAAGTAAAAAATATCCAAATTTCATAGGAAACGAAGAAGAATAAGTGGGTAAAAATGCGGTATTTCGGAGATGACTACACTGGACGTTTCAGTATGAGAACCAGAAGCTTCGGACGACTATAGGAAATTTTATAAAACGAATATGGCCTAGAAGTCTTCATGAAAAATCTACTTTAGTGTCTTAACTATAACCTGGTAAAATTTCATAATTTTCGGAGGCCGTTCAGATATTTTAATCAAATTATTTCAAAAACTGCACATTCTGTTTCTATCCGAAATTTCATGCTGTATTTGTGTGAATTATATCTTTTGTGTGGGACTCTATTGGCCATTTTTTTTTCATGAAATCATTATCTTATTTTCTTGTCTATCACGTGCCTTGATTTCATAATTTTTTAGAATCATATGAATATTTAATTTAAATATTTTCTAAAATGGTACAAGCTGGAATTTAATAAACTTCAAAAAGGCATGATAAATGGACTATTATAAATTGTACGAATTCCATGAATTTTATTGTTATAAATGATTGTGTCTTGCTGCATGTATGATGATGACTGGAGATGCATGTATGAATCAAAGGATGGAAATGATTTTGTTTGCCATTACATCTTGTGCCATGCTGAGTTGAGACCTAAATTGGTGAACATGAACAATGATAAATGAGGAAACTGTTTGAGGTGGTTATTAATGCCCTAGGAGTATCAAGATGCCCGGGATGGGGGGTGCCGGATGCCTGAAATGTATAGAGATACATGGCCGGATGGCCTCGGGAGTTACGAGATGCCCGGAATGGTTGGGTGCTGGAAGCCTCGGAGGTTTTTGCCCGAGGGGATGCCTCGTGATGCCAGTTGGGATGCGAGATGCCCGGAATATGGGGTTGCCGGATGCCCGGTGGCCTTAAATGGCTGAATGCTGGAGGTTTTTCTCGCGATGCCAGGATGGGGTGCGAGTGGTAAGGTATGGGATGAAATTGATAATCCCGAGAAAGAGTGATGTGGTGATTGAATTGAAAGTTAAAAGTAAAAATTGAATCATACATATATGATATGATATGATGATGATTACCTATGGCATGATGACATGCATATATGATATAATGATGATCACCTATGGCATGATGATATGTGTATGATGTGATGATGATCACCTATGGCATGATGATACATGTGTGTGACATGATAATGATCACCTATGGCATGATGATATGTGTATGATGTGATGATGACCACCTATGGTATGATGATACATGTGTGTGACATGATAATGATCACCTATGGCATGATGATATGTGTATGATGTGATGATGACCACCTATGGAATGATGATACATGAGTATGATTGTGATGAGGATGTATGATGGTATATGCATGGCTTCAAGGTAAGTAGGCTCGGATGCATGAATGACATGTATTATGTTGTGATTGTATTGTATGATGCATTAAGTGGTTATTGGATCCTTTACTTGCTGAGTGGTTGTACTCACCCCTTCAGGGACCAACATTTCAGATTAGAAAGATGCCGCTTCCTACCGTCACGCGAGGCACCTTCTATGGCCTCCCCTCAGATGTAGAAGTAGAATGTACGGAGATCGACTGCGTCACCATCCCTGGATTGACTTTTGTGCGAGTGCAAGTGCTAGTTATGTACGATGTGGGCTTGGCTGGGGGCCCAATCATCCAGGAGTTTCTGTCAGATCATGTTCATCGAGACGGAGTATTTAGGGGGATGTTGCCACCACCATCACCCGACGCGCCAAGATGGGTGTGATGGTTGTGTGAGAGGTAGAGAGCTGGAGTTTCTTTTTGGGAGTAGTCGCCGCTGTTAGATAGAGGACGTCATGTGATTACTTTAGGGGTCGTAGTATCTTTTTGGGATGTGGCCAAGTGTAGCTGAAAATCTTGGCTTTCTTTTGTTGTATCGACCCGCGAAAAATCCATCCCGAAAATATGTAAATAAAAGTGGCATGGCTCTATCTTTTCCTATGGTACTTAGTGGTGTGCAATTGTATCATGGTTGTTGGAGGGAGAGATGGCGATATTATATTTTGCTTCTGCTAATGAGTCGCGCTGGGACCGTTTTCAAAAAAAAAAAAAAAACAAATGTGTCTATGATTTAGGATGCTTCTTCTAAGAGATGTAGCTAGTATTCCATTAGGTGTAACGCCAGGTGCCTGTAGCGACCCTGGGTGGTTCGGGGTGTCACATGCAGTCATGCTAGAGGATAGGATTTCCCCAAGCCTATGTGGAAAACTTGTACTGTGATGTAAAAAGAAAAGAAAGCCCGTAAAGAAAGGGCTTGTAAAAGTGCTATAATAATATAAGTCAATGTGAGTATGATGTACGTCGCAGTCTTCCAGCTGTTGTTTGTCTAGGGAGTTGTGTGTTCACATTTCTGCATATGCATGATAACAAGATAAAAAAAAAAAAAAAAAATTGGGACGACAACGAGCCTAGGACGTCACGAAAATAACCGTTGCTGCTCGTGACCCTAGGGATGGAGTTGGGGTCGTGACATATATAGACAATTGTGGAATCTCCTATACCATGGACTAAACTTGCTGAGGTTTGAGATACTATTTTTTATATAGTTTATAATGAAATTTCTGAAACCTCTCAAGTACAGAATGAAGTGATTGTAGCTTTACTTAGGAGATTTGTTAGGGAAAGACGATAAGTTATGCCATCAGATTATATATAGTCTATTTGTGAGAGCATGACTGCAATATCTACTGCATGATTGATTTAACAACTTATATAAATATTATTTATTGTCCTCAATCAAATATATGATTAGATGCCATAAAAGATGATATGCAATCTTTCAGAGTGAACATGGCATTAATAGCTCATTTTTTGATATGGAGTTATGCCAAATAGACACTATCTTTTCAAATAGACACGTTGATAACAAAATCTATATAGTGAAACCAAGAGGATTTGTGGTAGATGATTCAAGTAAATTTGTGTGTAGACTGAAAAGTCTTATTCATGGTCTTAAGCAAGTTTATAGACAATATTATTAAAGTTTCATAGTATTGTTATTTTGTTCAATTGGTAACGAAGTAATTCAGTATATATATACTACAAGGTCAGTGGGAGGAAATTTATTTCTCTCATACTCTACGTACATGATATTTTGCTTACAAGTAATGACCTTGAAGCAACTTTTGTCCTTTACACAAAGGTCCGTAAGGATCGTTCTCGCCATATATATTGGATTTATCTCAAAGGACATTTGTTAATCGTATTTTGGAAATATTCAATATACATTACTACAAGCCAGGAATTGCTCCTGTCATTAAGGGTGATGAACCGAATCCATTACATTGTCCTTATTTAGATATTGAAAAAATCTAGTTAAAGGGTATACCTTATGTCAGTGCACTTAAAAGTATAATGTATGTTCAAATTTACACTAGACTAAATATCGCATTTGCGACAAGACTTATAGGCAAATACTATTTAAAGTTAGGACACAATCGTTGGGTTACCACCAATAAGTTTTCTTAAGGTACCAAAAAAAGGGACAAAAAACTATATGTTGATTTACATACGTGTTCAAGTCTTGTAGCTAGTAGGGTAGTTAGATATAAACTTTACTAGTTGTTAGGATGACATAAGATCAATAATGGAATATGTATTTATGTTAGTGGGAAGTGTAGTAAATAAAGTTCTAAGTTATATTTTGTTATGTAAGTAGAGTTTGCAACATTCTTTTAGGCTGTTACTTAGACCATTAGACTCTAGAACCTTATTAAGGAGTTGACCATATTTAACTTTATGGATTGACCCATACAGTTGTATTAGGACAATAAATTTGTAGCATTATTTATTAATAACAAGGTCTCAAGGGGTCTAAATATATGGCAATCAAATTTTTGACTATAAAGAAACTGTACATAAATGTGACGTTATAATATAGCATATTTCTACATATGATATGGTTGCAAATCCACTAACCAAAGGATTTCGCTCTTTTGTTCTTGAACGCATGTCATTAATATAGACTTAGGAGCATCATCAGATGCTGTTGTTTAGTGAGAGCTATTTCAATTTTATTATAATAAAGTTTACATCCGTGTTCGTTACACTTAGTAGCTGTCTGATATGTATCAATTTTTGCATTCAATAAAATAATTTTGAATGTGTTGTCATTATGTTGAATACATATTAATAAAAGTCTCAAGGTATTGTGTAAACCTTGAGTGAAGGCTAGAGGTATCTGGTTATTAGCATTGTGCATATGTCTTGTTATACATAAAGAAATGTTAACCGTAAAGATAAGGCATATGTGGGTTCATTGAAACCATAAAGATATTCTCTAATGGCATAAGTTTTTTGTAACACTTAAGGTAAGAGAATTGTGACTAACAAATAAGATCTCTCTATGAGAGAGGTTATCCATTTGCCACGCTACCATATTAAATCCATATCAATAAAGTTGAAAGCACTCATGATCATAGAAAACTTTGTGTGTATACATGCAGTTACCGCCATGATTCATTGTTATGACTTTATAGGATGGAATTGACTATTAAGATTTATTTCTAGATCAATGTGCGCACATATGGTACAACTTCAATCAATATAGCCCAAGTGGGAGAATGTAAAAGTGTTCTTAATGTGTATTACATTAATTGATATATATTGTAATTTACCGTTTTACGGGATTTTGTTGGTCTAAGGTGAGATAAGAGGTCCTTAATTAGTATAATATAGGACTGGCTAGTGTGGGCCGAGTTGAGCCTAGCTCGTAATGAGAGGGTCTTGTTGGAAACTTTATAAATAGTGTTTAAGTCTCTCATCTAATCTTAATTCTCACAAGTATCCTTACAAAATGAGCGTTTACCTAACGCTAACAGGTGAGCGGGCTGTCTCATTGATCCAATGATACAGAGGGCAATAGAGGAGAAGGACTTGTGCGTGGATCATTGCTTTTCTGCTTATGTATCAAGAACGATGGATTTCAAAATAATTATGTTAATATTCCTACTCGATTATCTATTCTCTTGTTCTAGTTATGTAGATCATGGGATTGCGTGTTTTACATCTTATAGTGACAGGGCAAGCAAGCTCAAGGGCAGTCTTGGCACAAATGACAAGTTTGAAGGCATCAAAGGAGGTAGAGGTTGACGTTGACATCACGCTCAGGGGAGAAGGGCAGAGGGGGTTGAGAGGAGGAGGGAGGGGTTGCTTCTTCATTCTCCTTTTAAAGTAGAATGGCTCGTAAATAAGCATTATCACAAATATTTTACCATCAAAATCTCTCTTTGTGTAAAAGATATATTATTTTTATTTGCCAAGCGTAATTAAATTTTGTTGAAGTTGTCCCACATTGCTTGTGGAAGGAGTTGGTGGTCGGTTTATAAGTGTTTATTTGGTAACCATTCAAACAGTGTCTAATTCTAATTTTTTGTTCCTAGGAGCAGTTTGGGCACATAATCATGTTTGGTAAAATTTTTGTTCTCGGGAATAAATTTCTATTTTTTTGTTCTTAGAATTAGATTTGGAACAAAATCAAGAATAAAAAAAAAATTTGATTCTCGTTCCGGAAACAAATCTAAAAATCAAAACCAACTATTTTTATTCTTCTATTTTCTTCTTCTTCATCCCGTTGCCACCGTCCACCGCCGTCCGCCACCGTACGCTTCCGTCTGCCGCCGCCAGTCGCCGAAGGCTCGCCAGGCCAGGGTGAGGCCCACCTGGCCCCAGCGAGGCTCGCTTGGCCACCGGTGAGGCTTGGCCTCGCTAGACCTAGCGAGGTCGAGCCTCACCGAGCTTAAGCTTGCCTTACGACGCCCAGCCTCGGTGAGGCTCGCTTGGCCACCGGCGAGGTCGAGCCTAGGCGAGGCTTGGTGAGCCTCACTGGTGGCCAAGCGGGCCTCACCCACCCCCGGTGAGGCTCGCCCAACCTCGCTAAGGCCAGCCTGGCCATCGGCGAGGCTCGCCCAACCCCGTTGAGGTCGGCTTGGCCACTGGCGAGGCTCGGCCTGGCTAGATCTGGCGAGGCCGAGCCTCGGTGAGGCTGGGCGAGCCTCGCCTAACTATCGGTGAGGCTCAGTCGACAAGGGCCAGCCTCGCCGAGGGTCGGTGACACTCTGGTGAGGTCGCCGGCCTTGCCAGTTCGGCAACCGACTAAAAGAAGAAGAATGGGAGAACAAGGAAAAAAAGAAAAGAAAAAAAGGAAAAAAATATTTAAAAATTAAAAGAAATTGATTTGGAACAGAATCAGTGAGCACCGTACCAAACACAATTCTATTCCAGAATGAGAAATTTTGGATAGTCATCAAATGGCTTAAAATGCTTAGAAATTGTTCCCGGGAACTGAATAAAAAAGAATCATTTTAGATCAGAATCTATTCCCGGAAATAGAATTGTTACCAAGCGCGCCCTAAGTGTGAGGGAAAATCTCACATCTTGAGTTAGGTTTTGGCGTGAGAAAAGCCCAAAACCACTTAACACTAGGTATTAAAGCCACAAGTTTGAATGGTAGTTCTGACACTTGGATTCCATACTTTGATGAGTTTGTGAACTGCTTAGCTCAAACTGAGTTGGAGGACCTTAGGTACGTTGGCCTTAGGTTTACTTGGTCCACCTCTGCGGGTGCAAGTAGGAAAATGAGGAAAATAGATCGTGCTTTGGTTAATACCACTTGGAATATGGGATTCTTTTTCTCCGAGGCCTCTTTCCTAAACTCGGGCATCTCCAACCATTCCCCAATGGTAGTCAGAGTCATTGACCCGATTCGCAGGAGAAGGCCTTTCAAGTATTTTGATTTTTGGGCTGAGCACCCTGACTTCTCCCTCATTGTGCAGCAGGTATGGGATATTTCGGTTCAAGGCTTTGCTATGTTCAGGCTTGTTTCTAAACTCAAAACTCTGAAGAGCCGCCTTAAACTCTTAAATGGAGATACCTATTCAAACATTTCAGTAAGAACAGAGGAAGCCATGGAAGCTCTTCGCTCTGCTCAGCTTGATCTACATCTCAACCCTAATGACTCTGACCTCGCCAATACAAAGAAGAATTGCTGCAAGCTCTTTGTTAACCTGCGTAGAGATGAAGAATCCTTCTATAGGCAAAAATCAAGAATCCATTGGCTCAAGGAAGGGGACCAAAATACAAAGTTTTTTTAATCATTCTGTTAAGAGGAGACAGCTTACAAACAGAATCCTTACAATGAAGGATTCCTCGGGCATTTTAATCGACGACCCTGAGGCGGTTCCCCAAGTCTTTGTTACGTTTTTTGCTGATTTGCTTTCTCCTCATTCTGGATTGTCCAAGCCTCCTTGCAGGAGTTAAGAAAGTTCATTCGCAATCCCCTGTCAGTGGACTAGGCCAGTGACCTGACCAAACCAGTGCTAGTCCTTAAAATTCGAGAAATAATTTTCTCCCCAACGAAGGGGAAAGCACCGTGTTCTGATGGATTCACTGCCGAATTCTTCAAGAGATGCTGGGATACTATTGGCCCGCTCGTAATAGAGGCAGTGCAGGAATTCTTCACATCAGGCCGTCTACTCAGAGAGGTGAATAATACCATTCTTGCCTTAGTTCCAAAGGTCCCTAATGCTTGTGATGTCTCGGATTTTCGCCCTATTGCATGTTGCAACACCATTTATAAGATTATTACAAAGATCTTAGCCAATCGCCTAGCTGCTATCCTCGAGAACTTAGTTGACTACTCTCAAAATGCCTTTGTCAAAGGGAGGAGGATTAGAGATAACATTCTTATGTCTCAAGAATTATTTGCTGGGTTTCATTTGGAACCTCACCTCCCCAAATGTGTGATAAAAGTGGATTTCCAAAAGGCCTATGATACTATCGATTTGGATTTCCTTCAATTAACACTCACGATGTTTGGCTTTCCTGATGTTTTTGTTCGGTTGATTATGGCTTGTGTTCGGTCTCCCAAATACTCCATCTCAATCAATGGAGAACTTCATGGTTTCTTTGCCGGAGGGAGGGGATTATGACAAGGAGATCCTATGTCCCCTTATCTGTTCACGCTTGTGATGGAGGTATTCTCTAGAATTCTAAACTCCCAGACTTCCCTTAAGGAATTCAAACCCTATTGGAGGTGCAAGGCAACTCGGCTAACTCACCTTTTTTTCGCAGATGACATATTCCTTTTTGCCGGGCTGATTGGGCGTCTATCACCTTAATGAAAAAGGGCCTTAATATATTCTCTTCATGGAGTGGCTTAATCCCGAATAGAAACAAGAGCGAAATCTTTATGTCGAGAGGATCTCTTTCTCTTCGCAACTATATTCAAATGGCTTTTGGATTCCAAAAAGGTACCTTGCTTGTGCGATACCTCAGGGTTCCCATCATCTCTTCTAGACTTCGGAAAGTTCATCGCATTGCTCTAATTAATCGGATCACTGCTAGGGCTCGATCTTGGACTTAAAGATTTCTATCATTTGCTGGAGGACTAAGCTAAGGGAAGACTGCAGCTTATCAGCTCAGTCCTCCATTCCATTCAATCATATTGGTCGAGTGTGTTTACCTTATCGGCGTCGGTTCTGATTAGTATTAAAACAATCTTGAGACAATTATTATGGAAATGATCCACACTTGGTAAAGGTGGGGCTAAGGTTGCATGGGATAACATATGCCTCCCAAAAAATGAAGGTGGGTTCGTCATAAGGAAGTTGAAAGACTACAATAGAGCGGCCATGCTTAAGTACATATGGATCCTTTTCACCGACAAAGAATCATTGTGGTGTCAATGGATCCATTCTAATTTCTTAAAAAAATGACAATTTCTAGATTTCCTTGACACCTTCTACTTGTTCTTGGGCCTGGAAAAAAAATATTGCAATTAAGAACACAGTTTAGGTCTTGCTTCGCTTGGAAGATTGGTAATGGATTCTCGGTTTCTTTATGGTATGATCAATGGCTCACTGATGGCCCCCCCGGATCTTTTATTTTCGAGATCCATCATTGAAATGTCGGATCTCCCTAAGCATGCTGTTGTTGCAGATTTATTCTCCCCCCTTGGTCATTCATTTAAGAGCTCACTTGAGAGTTGTGGCTTCTCTATCCCGGATCAGACTACTACACTGGATTGTTTCACCCGAAATTGTCACCCAACTAGATCCTTTTCTGTTGCCTCTGCATGAGATTTCATTAGAACAAAGAAGGAAAGAGTTTCTTGTGACTCCTTTATTTGTAACTTTGATATTGTCCCTAGATATCAATTTAACTTGTGGTTGATTACCAAGAATAGGTTACACACCTAGGAAGTCCTTATCCATTCTGGCAGAATCAACTCAGGTACTTGCGCATTTTATAATGTTATTCCGGACTCCATCGATCACTTATTCTTCAACTGTCGTATCTCAGCTACGCTTGCTTATTTTTGGGTGACAAGATGCAATTTACCTTGGAAATCGAGGCCATGGATGGACAACCTTGCTTGGGTGATGAAGTTGCTCTTCGGTAAGGATGTTTACCATCAGATTGCTCAGTTCTCTTTCGGTGCCTTTTGTTATTTGATTTAGAAGAAAATGAATGATATTATATTCCGAGGGGAAGCACTATTTGTCTCTGCTTTGAAGAACCACCTTATGAAGATAGTTAAAGATTAAGCGACTATGTTCACAAGTGTTAATGTAATAGATTTGAGAATTCGACTAGAAATCAACTGCTCGACCGTGCTAGTCTGCAAGAGTCATTACGGCACAGTTAAAAATTGATTAGAGACCAGAGATAGGTCAACTCAACTGAGCCATGTGATTTAGTGTGGGTGATTCCACCTAACTACAAAATTCTCATCAATCGGCACTAAGCCGATTTTTCTGTCGTTTTGGTACCCTATGTTCATATTTGAAATATCAAGATTTTCACGACAACCGAGAGTCATCAATATGTCGAAGATGTACAATGTGGCTCGAAAACAATCGATTACGGGTCAATTGCATTTAAAATTCCTAAAAACTACCTAGTAGGCTAGGTCACGCTAAAATCGCGTCAGATTAAAATTAACCACGAATTTAAACCTTGATTTTAGAAATTGAAAGTTTTGTCATGTCACAATTTATTTTAGGACCGTCGACTCATCTTCTGAAGATTTTTCTGCAAACCGATATTTTTGGCGAAAATTCAAAGAAGGGCTGTTTTTGACCGGGAAATTCATAGGACCATTTTTTGTCGTGTTTTTAGGATTCGAGTTGGTTCAATTGATGCAGAAATATATTAATTTTGATGAGGACACCATTGTGGGATTTATGGACATCAAATTGGATCCAATTGGAGGGGAATTGGGTTCAATTTAGGAGAAATTGGTACAAAATTCATAGGTCCCTTGGTGTGCAACATTTGAGACATCAAGGAAGCTTCTAAGGGAAGATTGTGGGCTGTAATTTGGCTGTGGATAGAGCAGAGCTGGTGGGGGGCCATGTAATGATCAAACTAAGAGCCGGTGGGGGTCCCTCTAAGCCTTCAGCTGTCTTCTTCTTCAGTAGCTTGCTTTCTCCATTTTCAGTCCATTTTGAAGCTCCAAAAACCAGAGAAACCAAGCAGCCCCTTTCCCCTAGCTGTTGCACATCGTCGGAGCTCCCTGCCACCACCACACGCCGCTCATGAGCCCAGCTCAGCGTTCCGCTCACCTGCACGCTTGTGTGCCGTCATCCCTGTCCTGGCCATCCCCCAAGCCGTTCCTAGTCGCCGTCGAGCTCCCCAAACCATCGTCCAAGTCACCGGAGCAGCTGCCGTCACCCATTTCCAGCCCAAGCCAAGCCTGCACCAACTCTCTCAGCCTAGCAACTAGAACCAAAAGCCAACAAGGGCTTTGTGACTTCAAGCCCCTTTTTAGGCCCGTCAAGTCATTGTTTGGTGTCGTCCCCTAGAGGTTTGTCATCCGTCTCTACATCGCCATGGCTGTGGACTCACCAGATCACTAAACCGGTGAGTTTACTTGCTAAAATCTACTTAGGGAGTTAATGATGTATAAGGGGTGATTAGTTTAGGTAGTTAGTTAGAATTAATTAGCAATTTAATTATTCATTTGTGCATGTTAGGTGATTAAAATAGACTAATTAGAGACTAGATAAGTTGTGCTATTTATCTACATAAGTTTAGAAATTTTCCCGGCCCGTTCAGGCAGTTAATTAAGCATTTTCGGCCTAAGTTTGCATTTTTGGTAATTAATTGTATTTATTTAATTATTTATTATTTTTGAGAAATTATACTAGGATAGCCGGTGACCGGAATTCCGTGTTGATTGCAATGGTGTGTTTAATTTATGCAATTGAATGTTATTTTGTGCAAATTAAGTGGTGATTGTAATTTTGGGTATTTATCTCAAAATTATGTAATTTCGGTATTTAATCAGAAAACATCGAGGTGTCAGTTTTTAACATCAAAAATGTTTTTAGGCATTATATTAAATAGTGAGATTTTTTAAAAGAAAGATATAGCATTTTGGCTCTGACCAACCGCGTACCCACACACAATTATTTTTATTGGGTATTTTTAACATGATGATATTAGGCCAAGTTCATTATTTAATTGAGGAATTGTGTGCAAAGCACAAAGTCCTTGGCCAAGATTGATTTATCGTGTGTCAGACAATGATCGTTTATCAATTTGTGAGAGCAACGATCTGCATGTCAGCTTATGGGAGCAGTATACTATATCAGCCTATGTGGGCTTTGATATGTCAACTTGTGAGAGTAGTATACTATATCAGCTTGAGTGAGCTATAATATATATAAGCTTGTGAGAGCTATAACCATCTATTTCAGCTTGTGTTAGCAGTGATCGTATCGATGAATTGATAAATGATATTGATGGATAGATGATATTGATTAATAGATGGTATTGATTGATAGATGGTATCGATGGTATTGAATCAATTGGACTGATTTGATTGGTCGAGATTATGAATTATACTGATGTGCAAGAGGGAACTAAGGCAAGGTAAGTCTTCTGACTTGGGTATATAGTTGCCTCTAGGCATATTTCCTTTCTAGTCAAAGTTTAGGGGGTGAAATTGCTAAGAAATTTCTCACCCCGTCATGGGCTCAACCTTTCCAGGTCCTTAGATGGCGGTTCCACCGAAACTTTTTGGTCGACCGATGAGGGTTACTGAGCGGAGTTTTGATTACCATGCCCTAGGGGGTCAATGGGTCTATGAACTTGTGGTGACCACCATCTAGGTCGATAAGGGCATACCTCATAGGGTACATCATCGATTCAGAGCATGGTTTCGCTACGGTTTCATTGGATTCCGTGTGGGTCCCCTCCAGGGTTTTGAAATTCCTGTTGCGGTAGTCTGTGACATCCTAAATTTCAAATTCTATTTTTAATCGAATAAGTTAGGCTTTTCATCGACACGCCTATAGTTATTTTCTCTGAGTTGGCTACTCACGAGATAACTGGTCTATCAGGTGAAACCATTGAGGAATCTAAACATAATAGACTTGAGAATTCGACTAGGAATCGACTGCTTGACCGTGCTAATTTGCAAGGGTCATTCGGCACTGTCAAAATCAATCAAATTTTGGAGATAGGTTGATTCGATAGAAGTATGTGATTAGTGTGTAGGTGATACCACCTAATTGCAAAATTTTTGTTGAACAACACTAGAGCGATTTTTCTATCATTTTGGTACTCTGTGTTTGTATTTGAAATATTGAGATTTTTACGACAACCGAGAGTTGCCAATGAGTCGAAGATGCACAATGTGGCTCAAAAATAATTGATCACAAGTCAATTGCATTAAAAATTCCTAAAATCTACCTAGTAGGTTAAGTCATGCTAAAATCACACCAAATTGGAACAAACCGCGAATTTAAACCCAATTTCACCAATTGAAAGTTTTGTCATATCACGATTTATTTTAGGAACATCGACTCATCATCAAAAGAATTTTCGGTGAGCTCGAAATTTTTACGAAAAATCAATTTGGACGATTCGGAAAAGAAAGGAAATTCGGAGGGGCCAAATTAAAAGAATGTTTGGCCTCCTTAGTGAGCTATTTGGTGAATGGAAATTGTGGAAATTGTGTGGGTTTCCTCCTTAGCAAAATTGGACATCAAATTGGGGAATTCGGTGAAGAAATTGAAGTCCAAAAATGAGGAAATTCGGAGGCTAGCATGGGGGCTGCAACATTTGGCACCAAATTTGTTATTTGTGGGATTAAAATGTTGAGAAAGTATTAGGGAACCAAGCCTTGATGGGTGGATAAGGTTGTCGACTTTCTACCCCCCTCATCCATAGCTTCCTCCTCACGTCTGCTAGCTGCTTCCCTCTTCACTGTCTTCTTTCTTCTTCATGCGACACTCGCCTCAGTCGAAAACCACAACTGCTTTTGCCTTTTCGTCCTTTCATTTTCCTCCTTCGCTGCTCCACCATTGCTTGTCTCCTTCGACCGAAGCAGCGACTGAATACCCCACTCATGCCAGCGTTCTCTTCATTTCCTCTTAGTCGGTCTCCACCCCTGCTGCCACATCCAAGTCAAACCCTCCCCAGCGAAGCCCCATCGTTGACTACTGCAACTTCTTCGTGAGCCAGCTGCAGCTGAAGCTTCCCCCATCTCACGCCATCACCGACTAGCATCTCCACCTTCGTTTGTCTTTGCTGACTCCCTAGATGTTGACCACTAGCTGCCTCACATCCCCAGCAGCACCGTTGAAGCTGCTTCTTCCTTGCTGCCAACACGCCTCCCACCTTCCTCTATCCATTATGTCGAAGCAGCCTAGCTCGAAGCTGCTCCTTCGTCATTGCTTCTCAAGCCATCAACGACCAAGCCCATCTTCAGCCACTGCAGCCCACGCAAGTTCAGCCAGCCCGCAATTGCAGCCTAGTCAAGCCAAGCCTAGCAGCCTGCACATCTCAACCCCAAGCCCAAAACCAAGCCCAACAGTTCACTGTGGGCTTGCAAGGCGTTTTCAACTCGGTCCAAGCTCCCATTGGTGCCGCCGTAAGCCTGAGTTTCGGCCGTTGTCACATCACCGTCACCGTGGACTCATCAGCTCGCTAATCCGATGATTTTACTCACTAAACCTTGCTTAGTAGGTTAATTATGCTTAATGAGTGTTTAGTTTAAGTTAATTAGGGATTATGTGGTTAGTTAAATTAGATTAGTGATTTAATTATTCAATTGTGCATGTTAGGTGGTTAGATTAGATTAATTAAGGCCTAGATAGGATGTGCTATTTATCTAAATTGGTTCGGTAATTTTCCGAGCTCGTTTCAGTATTTAATTAGCTATTTATGGCCTAAGTTAGCCTTGTTGGTATTTAAATTGATTTATTTAATTAATTTTGATAATTATTTAATAATTTAATCTTTTCCGAAAATTAGACCAAGATAGCCGGTGACCGGAATTTCGTACTGATTGCAATGGTGTGTTCATTTTATGTAATTGGATGTTAATTTGTGCTTGGTTAATTATTCCAAAATTTGTGAATTTCGATATTTATTTAGAAAATCCCAGGTGTCGGGTTTTAACACCCAAAATGGTTTTATATACTATATAAAACAATGGGATTTTAAAAGGAAGGTTATGAATTTTTTGGGTTCGATCTGACCGTGTCCCCACATGTGACTATTTTTACTGGGTATTTTTAATACGAAAAAAATAGGCCAAGATCACTATTTTCATTGAGGAATTTGAGTGCAATGCATGGTGTCCCGGGCCGAGATTGAATGGTTGTGTGTTGGTTAAGAGAACCCATCCCCAGCGTTTACACCGGACATTACCCTTTTATGGGATTTAGGTCGCAGTAGATTCTGGACCTATACTCCTTCGGGAAAGCCGTCTTTAAGAGACATAGCCATGCTCAATGGGGTGAGACGATGCCTGGCTACACCAGTAGACCACCGAACTTCAAGTAGGCTATACCCTAGAGGAACGTAATTATCTGTGGCACCCCTCGAACGGCCTCCGATCCGTTAGGGTTGCCACAATTCAATTACCATTCTCTTGCTTGACCTAAAGGTCTATCAATCTTGGGGGTTTACATCTTTTAGATCGGTCCCTGCACAATTTATATGGCAGAAGTACATCCATCAACTCCCTTCCCTATATTCAGAAAACGATGCATACCAATTAAACATTTTATATAAGTTAAAGCCGTACACTTTTATTTACATAACTTGATGGACATCATTAGTTAGTACATCAAAATGCCATAGTCTTCTATACTCAGCTATACTTCAAAAGATGACCAACATCTCCTCCAACAGTCATATAATTAAAGTCCATCGATCAGTGTTGGCGTCCAAAAGTTCCTTCCTTTGCTATCCTCCTCCTCGCAGTCATATCCAATCACTTAATCCATCTACCGGTGGCAGTGGTAGCAAAGGTATCTTATCTAGTCTAAAATGTTAATCCCCAAAAGAGGTGAGTACAACCACTCAGCAGTAAAGATCCACCAAACTACACAATGCAACAAGCAAGACAATCAAGATATCACGAGCAAAGCACATATCATCCATGCTATCAAGCATACATCACCATGCAGTAGTGCATATATCACCATGCAGTCATGCATATCTCGCCATGCCATCGTGCATATACCACCATGCAGCCATGCATATCTCACCATGCCATCGTGCATATATCACCATAATTCATATCATCCATGCTATCAAACATACATCACCATGAGATCCATTCACGCCTTCATGATCGCATTTTCAATATCAAATAGCATCAATTTACTTTCATAAGCAAATCATGCGTCATGCCATATGCATACACCCATGCACATGATTCAATTTCAGTTCTTATCTTTCACAAGGATCTCATTAGTTCTTCTTTCCAGAGACCAATATTTGCATTCCTCATTTATCGCTAGCATCCAACCTGGCATCGCAAGGAACCTCCAGCACACACCTCCGGGCATCCGACACACACACTCCGGGCATCTCGCATCCCACCTAACATCATGAGGAATCTTCGGGGCTCGCCATGAAAATGATTACCCCTACCCTCCGGGAATGCATCATAATACAACCCCTCACCCTCCGAGCATGTATCATAATACAACCAAGCATCCCGACACTCCCGGGAAAAACATATGGGCATGTATTCATAATACAACTAGGCATCCAAAGGGCATCGACTCATTCGAACCTCTGGGCATCCCGACTCCCGGGGCATCGTCGGCTCACACCTTCGACGGTATCATCATTATCACAATTTATATTCACACATGTATCTCAATTTCAACATGGCATTTGATGCAACAATATCAAGGGTCTCAACTAGCTTTTGATGCCATATAACATGCCATATGTCATCACATATGCAGCAAAATCAACCACTCAAAGCATTACATCACATGGAAAAATTCATTTATTTTTGAAAACGCATCAATTTTCGGATAAAAACATAATACACTCCTTTAGTTAAAACTCTAGGAAAATTAGTGAATGGCATAAATAAATTATGAAAACTTGACACATTATAGATGAGACCTAAAGGCAGATATCTCATGACACCATACCAAAAGAACTTCACACAAAACAACACGGTCCATGCATCACAGTTTTCAGGACTTCAATATTTCAACTTGCACAGTCTCGGAAGGAATTTAAATTAAATAGCCAAATGAACTCCAAAAAGTTTGAGATTTTGACATGTTATAGAAAAGTCCTAAAGTTAAATATCTCATGAAGAAATCGAAACCCAAATCGTTCTAGATTAATAGATATAGACTATTTATTCCTCCTATTCCCGGTGTTGTCTTTTTCCAGACTATCATCTTTCAAAAAAGCTCGTTTCACTGACCTACATGTATTCGTTCCTTCTACATTTTTAGTATGTTATTCCTCATATATTACCTACAACTTTCATTATGGACACACGATCAAATTTGAACTGTATGATTTTATAAAAATCACGAAATCATACTAGGTTGAGGTAGCGTTTTTCCCAGATCCAGTTTCTTCAAAGAACAACGATTTCACCAACCTATTTTTATTCATTTCCTCTAATTTTTTATATGTTCTACCTCAAGAAGTACACTACAACTTTCATTAAGAGATCAAAGTGATATTTTCACAAGAAAGCTACTTTACAGACCACGAAATTACTAAAGGTCAGCACAACAAATTCCAGATCTAGTCTCTCCAAAGGAAAATCGTTTCACCAGGAAATTCTTGTCCGTTTGTTATCTCTCAAGATGTTCTCTACAACTTTCATGAAGAGATCGAAGCGAGATTCCCAATAAAAAGTCGCATGCAGCCCACAAACTCGTGAAGGGTCGGACTGATTTTTCCAGAAAACAGCATGCTAGGCCAACGAATTTCTCCCCATAGCTTCGACCTTTCATCACATCTACCACAACCAAAATTCACCATCTTCTACACACACATCACAAAAAGCAAAGGGTAGGTTTTAGGATTCTACTTGCCTCTAATCCAAATAAAACACAACAAGACAACGGCGGGGCGAGGCGGGCTCGATGGCGGCAGCACAGTCTTGGCAGAAGGCAATCCTCCTTCTCGCAGCTCACGTCCGAATGTCCGCTCACCCTCTCTCTTGGTCTCTCACTCGACCCTCTCTCTCTCTCTCTCTCTCTTACTCACTTGCTCGGCTCACCCCCTTTTCTCTCTCTCTCTCCCTCTCACTTCCGAAACCCCCCTCCCTTTTTGCTCTTTGATTAACAATTAATATCTATTTTTGCATGTAAGGGACAAGTGTTCTCATGAGGAGAACAAGTGGAAACTTAATGGGGCAATCCAAGGACAAGTGTTCTTATGAGATGGACAAGTGGCTTCATGATGATTACAAGTGGAGAGGGTGGCATAGTCTTCTCTCCATCCGGTTCCTTCCTCTCTCCCTTCTCTTTTGGTCGACAATCTTGGGGCTCTTTGGGCCTACTTGGGCCCAAAATTCTAAGGCCAAAAGTCCAAACTAAAATGACCCATGGTCCCCAAAAATATAGGCCCATAATTATGAAGCATAAATATATAACCAAAGAAATAAATCTATACTCTTATATATATATATATAACCAAAATCTTTACATGAAACATTTTCGATCAAGTGACAAGGTTTCTTTTCCTTTCTCATCGAATCACACAAACAAGAGACATTACACAATTTTTCAAGCAAAAATCGAATTCCACTCCTTCGGTACAAAATTTAATTTGACCAATGTCAATATTCCTCTCTTGTTCCATATATACTTAATTGGTGTAGTTGAAATTCTCGGATGCCACATTATCAATTGGAACGCATGATTGATTGAGTTGGATGCACATGATTATGAGACAAAATTGTGTGGCACGGTATATGACGTGTCATAATAGTTTAGCCTTATAATCGGGACCCCTGTGATTAATTGAGTTAATGAGGCGTTTCAATTGTTGTGTGCTATGATTATATGCATTGTGTACATGAACTGTGCTCACATGCAGGAGGGAAATGATGCGAGGTAAGTTCTCTGCATTGTGTGGTTAGGCCACCCTTGCATGTATTTCCTTCCTAATCAGGGTTTATGTCACGCCCCGATCCTTGAGCACACGCACATCCCTCGGTGGTCGATAAAAATTTGAGACATCCCAGGATGCATTGCCGACCCATTCATTTTAATGCACATGTGGAAACAATTAACGAATCCCCTAACAGTAATCATCTTGGGATAGAAAAACAGGACAACAGATTCACAAACAAAACATGCCTTTTTATACACACTAAGTCATAACAAAAGTCAGCCACCAAAGTCTATAACCAAAAGACTTCCACAGACCATATCTCAAAAGAAGTCATCCTATCTGACCTACACTTCAGATCCCTTCAGCTCGACTTCAGGTCCTCCATCCTACGATCCTGAAAAGTTAAAGCATAAATCTTAGCGAGTTCATGCTCTAAACCCCGATTAGGAAGAAAATGCGCTTAAGGATAGCCTAATCACACAATACATATGACTTACCTTGCCTCAGTTTCCTCCTGCACGTCAGTACAATTCATATAACACAGAAGTGCATTAATAACACTCAACTTGATGGAGTCCCTCAAATCACATCTCCGTCAATCAACACTTCTTAGTAAATCAATCCATCCATCAAGTCTACCACAGAGGTCCTGATTGTGAGACCAAATCGTTATGACACGTCCCATAATCCGGTACCTATAACTCATTCTAATTGGTCCCAGTCACACATGCATGACCTATCGTGCGTTTTAATTGATTATGGCCACACAGGCACGATCTCTCCGACCAACAGTGGGTCTATCCATCATACAGTGAATCTATCCATCACACAATTAGGCATCGTCTCGCCCCATCAAGCACAACAACATCTACCTCAAGATGGCTTTCCACATGAAAGCATCGTTCACCCAACACACAGGGAGTGACGAATTCTCTTAACCAGCACACAATTATCCAATCCCAGCCAAGAACATTATGCTTTGCACTCAAACGCCTCAATTAAGATGATGTGCTTGGTCTATTTTTATCATGTTAATAATACCCGGTAAAATAATCGTGTGTGGGTACTCGATCGACCTACGCCAAAATTTCAATATCTTCCCTTTTGAAAATCCCACTAATAATAGTAGTCCATAAACACATTTTTGGCGTTGTAAACCGACATCCGTTATTTTCTAATTAAATACCGAAAATACTCAATTTTGGGATAATTACCTAAAATTACAAATCTCACTCAATTTGCACAATTCAACATTCAATTAAATAAACCAATCACACCATTGCAATCAACACGAAATTCCAGTTACCAACTATCCTAGTTTAATTTTCGGAAAATATTAATTAATTAAATAAATTACAAAATAAATAAATTAAAGCACTTAATTAAATCACCCTAAACTAACTGAGCTAATTAATCGAACTAACAAATAAATCTAACCATTCTATTTAATTTAATCTAATAGCTAACTACATAAACTAATTTAGCTAATTAAATTAACATACAAACCATCCTAACAAAATTAGCCTAGGAACTAATTATTCTAACCACCTAGTTACATTAACTAGCTAATTAGGCTAACTAGGGATCTCACTAATCCTTAATTAAATCCACTAATCCACCTTAAGCATCATTAACATCCTAATGAGAGTTTAGTACATAAACTCACCGATTTAGCGTGAAAACCAGTTCACAGCGACGACAGCCGAAACTTGAGCCCACGGTGAAGCCAACGGGAACTTGGACTGGGCCAAAAATGGCCCCGCAAGGCCGACAGCTAAGGACTGAAAATTGGTTCTGCCACTGTTCGGTTCCGGAGCTACTGGTTAGCTTGGCTTGGGCTGGTCTCAGCCCAATTGTGGGCTAGACCGGAGACTGAAGATTGCGTGGGCTACAGACAGGCGTGAGAAGAGGCAGTGGAGCTGCTTCAGGCAAGGCTTCGCTGGTTGGGCAAAGAACGAAATGGTGGAGTCAAGCGAGGAGTCAACTCGGGAGCTTCGCTGGAAGCTGCAATTGACTCGGTTGGACGGGGGAATCACTGATGATGGAACAGGTGTTGGCATGTGGGTTGGCTGCAGTGCATGGGACTGAACTGAAATGGTTTCGATGAAGGTGGGCTGTCGGTGGGGATGAGCGGGCGCTGGACTAGTAAATTCGACAGAGACGTGGGCTGGCGAGAGTGGTGTCAACTCCAAGGAATTCTATTGGGGTTTTGACTCGGTGGGGAGACAAAGTTCGAAGGGGGAAGCTGGTTGGTGTCAGCGAAGGGAAATGAAGTTGTAGGGAAAAGTGCAGAGGTGGTTCCATCCAAAATGAGGAGAAAGGAAAGCAAAGCCGAAGCTGCAAAGGAGAAGGGGATCAGCTTGGCGTCCGAGAGAAGCTTGGAAAAAGAGAGAGAGAGAGAGAGAGAGAGAGATAGAGTAGGATGAGTGTAAAAGTCAAAGAAAAGGAAAACAAGGGAAGAAGATGGTAGGGGTTTGTCGGATGGGGGAAAGAGAACATGCGAAATGAGGGGAAAAGGGAGAGAGAGAGATGTGTGTCAGAGGAAGTCCAGTGGGGGAAAGAAAAAGATAGTCAAACAACATTATCTTTGACCACTTGAGTGATTAATCAACCTTATCTTCAACTAACAATATCAATTGGTCACCTAGGGCCAATTTCAACACTAATTTGCACAATTTGAAGTCCAAATGGAGACCAAAATATGATGGTCTCTCTAGCCTACGAATTTCTTCCAATGGGACTTCAATTCAATCCAATTTGGTCCTTAAAAATCTCCATGCTAATATACTTGGTCCCCACTTACTTTTTTGAATAAATTTCTCACAATTAACAAATTTTGGATAGCAAAATAGGCCATCAGTTCTCCCATCCGAATTTCACTTATTTTTTCGAATTGCCTGAAATCGATTTTTCCACAAAATCTCATACCCGACGGAATTTTCCCGAAAGATGAGACGATGTCCTAAAAATGAATCGTGACATGCTCAAATGTTCGACTCCTGAAACCGAATGCAATTTCATGGTTAAAATCGACCATATGCAATTTTAGTCCAATCCAACCTACCAAGTAGCTTTTAGGGATTTTACCGTGGTTATATCCCTTAATGGCTTTGCCCAATAGATTGGTTAACTCGTGAGTGATCAGCTCAGAGAAAAAGGACCAAAGGCATGCCAATGAAAAGCCCATTTTGTTTTATCGGGATGGGCCGAAAATTTAGAATGTTACAATTTAGGGGGGTGACCTCACTAAGATTTATATCTCACCCCGTCATTGGCTCAATTCTTTTCAAGGCCATAGAGTGGAGATCTGGAGCTGAGCTGAGGTGATCTAAGATGTAGGTCAGATAGGATAGCTTCTTTTTGAGTCAGTCTTTTGAAGTCTTTTGGTTATAAACTTTTGTAATTGACTTAGTATGTTTATAAAAACATGTTTTGTTTGTGAATCCGTTGTCTTGCTTTTCTATCCTGAGATGGTTACTGTCAGGGGATTTGTTATTCGCTTCCGCGTGTGCAATAAAATGAAAGGGTCGGCGACTCGTCCTGGAAAGTCGCAAGTTTTAATCGACCACCAAGGGATGGGCACGCGTTCGAGGATCGAGACATGACATAGTCAATGCCACTTTAGGTGAGAATGCAGTTGACCCTCCTGATGATGCTGTGGAGAACCCAACGCCCCCGGAGCTTGTGGAGACTCAAGGATCGCGAATGGGTTTAGTTAGCTGGTCATAGGACAGCTTTGTTTTAAGGATCAATCTTTCTTAAACTTCTGTTTATAAACTAGTCTTGTATATAAACCAAGGCATTTATAAAAGTGTTTTGGTTGTGAATTGTATCATGCTTTTCTATCCTGTGTTGGTTCTTGTCAGCGGTAATTGTTTCACTTCCACATGTGTCACGACCAAGAGGTTTCTGGAGCTAAAGGGCCGTGCCTTCTCAAGAAGGACCTCCTGCGCTCGCTTGGATTCCCAACAAGACTCCTTTGGGAACTTTTCAAGGGTGGGCAATACGGTCATTACAACAAGTTCTAGAAGTCTCTAGCCATTAATATTGATAGTTGGTAGCTGTCATTAGTGTCGGTAGGTGTGGCAGTGCGATCTCGTCCGCCGGAGAGAAAGATGATCTACGGATATAATTTGAGGGCCTCTAGTATAAGAAAGGGTGTCCTCCCCCTCATTTGTATCCATCCAATCCTTTCGATAATATCAAAGCTCATTTCTTTCCAAAGCTCCTCTCTCTAGAAACTTCCTCTCTCTACAATCCGGGTAAAGTGAGCAAGTGTGCGATCAATCGAGCAAGGCTTGGCTTAGGCGATCCAAAAGCGCATGAGTTACCACACGGTCACGATCCCAATCAATCGGCCCGTGACAAGTGGTATCGGAGCAAATGAGAGATTTGTTTCAAGAGATTGAGGAGCACCAACTATTCGAGAGAATGTCGAGACAAGAAGCTGCTATGGATGGAGAGGCCGTCCGAGTCAAGGAGACTCACAACAAACAAAGAAAAGAGAAGCCTCGATGGACGCCGTAGCTACGTTGGATGAGAAGCTAGCGAAGGTCCGGAGTGCCATGGTCGAGTTCATGGAAGGACTTGACGATGTGAGAGACCGCATCATGGAGGTTGAGGTCTCGCTCAGTGAAGACTTCACGATCGACATCAACCAAGCGACGACCCCGTTGCATGACAAGGACGAAGCCCTTGAAGCATCAATCAATGTGTTGAAGGAGCGCGTCCAAGTGATTGAGGAAGAAAGCCATGAAGGTGGAGATCCAAGAGCTCAAGACTGAGCTCACCCTATGCAAACTGAGCATCGCCCATGGATCGATGCCTACACAAGCGGTGCCCAAGCTTGAGGTGCCAAAACCCAAAGAGTTCAAAGGTGACCGATCCGCTAAGGAGGTGGACAACTTCATGTGAAGTATGGAACAATACTTTGGCGCCATCAACATCCAAGACAAGTTGATCAAGGTAAGAACCACTTCGATGTTCCTTTCCAATACTGTAATGCTTTGGTGGCGCAATGGGTGCGACGAGACGAAGCGTGACGCCGATCCCGTGGACACATGGGATGACTTCGTGAGGGAATTCTGAGATTATTTCTTCCCCGAGTTTGCTCAAAAAGAAGCTCGTAGCAAGCTCCATCGCCTTGAACAAAGGGGCACGATCTGAGAGTAAATGAAGGAGTTCACAAAACTCAAACTCCAAATCTGCAACCTTGGAGAGGAGGAGGCTCTCAAAGTGTTCATGGATGGATTGAAGCCGTGGGCACAACTTGAACTAAAACAACATAACATGAGTAGTCTTGCGAGAGTGCTAAGTGTGGCTAAGTCCCTCATTGACCTCACCAAAGCCGAACCAAAGAATCGATCAAGAGATTAGAGGTCGGATTGATCCGAGAACAAAGGAAGAAGCACTCCCCAAGGCACGCATGAACAAGGTGGCCGAGTCAAGACAATGGGGGAAGGAACTTCCAAGCCGTCCTTCCAAAGGGGTCGACCACAAATGGACTACATGACGAGTAAGTTCAATCAACCCCCACCTTCTCCTTGCTTCATTTGCAAAGGTCTACATTGGACTCAAAAGTGCCCAAAGAAGGGCAAGATCAACGCCCTCCTTGCCATCGAAGAAGTGGAGGAGGAGCCCAAAGAAGAGAAGCGGCAAATCCAGCTTGGAGCTGTGAAGGTTGTCAACACCATCCAAGCTCGATCACCGTCTAAAGAAGAAGAAGCTACACCGAACACGGACATATTCTTCGTGGAGGTCGAGGTGTGTTACCGAACGCTAAATGCCTTAGTCAAGACGGGTGCATCAAACATGTTTATATCAACCGAAGTGGCAAAGGCTTTGGGACTTCGCGTGGAGCCAACCTGGAAGTCATACAAGCCCATCAACTCGGACGACTTCCATGGCGTAGGATCAACTCCCAATGTGGACATCCAAATCGGCAGATGGAAGAGCAATCTGACATTCAGGGTAATTCCTCTTGACGATTATGATCTCATTCTGGAAATGCAGTTTTTCCATAGCATGAGGTCCATGATCGACATGAGTACCAAGTGCATCATGATCCTCAATCCGAAATGCCCAACGATGATCCCCATTATGAAAGGGGTGGTCGACACCAAGACTATTGCAACAATCCGACACCTCAACAAGAGCTTGAGGGCCGAGAAGCACATGAGCAAGCTACCAACCAACGAGAAGCCGAAGGAAGAGTTGGATCCTACTCCAACATATGCCATGCCGATCCAAGCGCTCTTCCCTGAGATCGAGTACTCACTGCGTGCCATGCCCAAGCCAAAGTTGGAGCTGAAGATGGAAGGGTGTGGTCCATCATTCGTGAGCGTCCGAGCCAAGCAAAATCAAAGGAGGAAAGCCCGTCTTGTGCCAAGAAGGTCGCCCGTCGAGCGGTGAGCGACGAGGGCATCGCTCGAATGAGTGGGAGAGAATGTCATAACCAAGATGTTTCTGGAGCTAAAGGGCCGTGCCTTCTCGAGGAGGACCTCCTACGCTCACTTGGATTCCTAACAAGACTCCTTCCGCAACTTTTCAAGAGCGGGTGATACAGTCATTACAACAAGTAATATCAAAGCTCCTTTTTTTCAGAGCCCCTCTCTAGAAACTTTCTCTCTTTACAATCCGGGTAAAGTGAGCGAGTGTGCGATCGATCGAGCAAGGCTTGGCTTTAGGTGATCCAAAAGTGTATGAGTTGTTGCACGGTCACGATCCCAATCAATCAGCCCATGACACATGCGTATTAAAAATGAATGGGTCAGCTATGCATCCTAGGACGTTACAAATTTCTCGACCACCGAGGGATGGGCATGCTCTTGAGGATCGAGGCGTGACAAGAATCATGAAGATTGCTTGTCATATGTTATCTTTGTTGTCAAAAAGTTTCAAAAAATAAAGTCCATTTGTCATATTTCACGAGTGTCACAAAGTTGCATGGCATTCCAAAACTCTGTTTTCCAGAGCTTACCATTGGTCATTTTTCAACTTTTATAAATGCATGCCATGCAAAGTTTGAAATGTGTTCCTCGTGAAAGTTAGAAAAAGCATATTGTAGTTCGATTTGACACTAATTTCATTAAATTTGAAACACCTTAGGATGTTCAAAAGAGCCTAATCAGAGTGTTGTTAATTCCGCACCTAGATTCTTCTTAAACATCTGAAAGTGTTTCATAATTTTGATGAATTTTCTAAAAACTTTCAAAACCTGAAAGTTGTATACAACGATCTCAGTTTTCTTTTGACATTAGTTTTGGTGGAATCGAGACATGCTTCATTGTTCAAAGAACCGATCAGTGTGCCGACTTATCCGCACCCAAATTCCAGAATTTATTTTCCAGGAACATCAAATCTGTTTGAAAACTCCAATAAAGTTAATGTCTTTGTTTGTTACAATTCAAAACTTGAAAAGCTCCCATTGAGGACTTGTTTGTAATTATTCAAAACTTTTGTCATTATTTGCAAATTCTAGAAAGATTCAACTTTTTGAGTTACTTTATTTGTGTTTCATTTCACTGGCTATGTTTTCTAATACCTGGATGATTGTAATTGCTTTGAATGAATAAGTGACCCTCTTTGATTCACTTTCTTTGGATGATTGTTTGAGAACCAAGGTCTTATGGCCTAAGTGTATAAATTTCTACGGTAAAAGAACGCTTCAAGTGCCATAACTTTGGCCAAAGGGACACTTAAGTGCCATAACTTATGAAAGGTATACTTAAGTGTCACATTCGAAGAAAAACGGATCACTTGAGTGCTACTCCGACCAAAATCCGGCAAAAACGCCAACGTGGCGTTTTTCCGGCGAAGCGCACCCAAAACAACGTCGTTTTGCACGCTGACGTGGCCAAAACGATGTCATTTTGGGCTGATTTGGTAAAAAAAATTAAAAATTAATTTAATTTAATTTTAAAATTAAATTTAGTTAAAATATTTAAAAATAATAATAATTTAAAAATTTTAAAAACTTTAAAAAAACTTTAAAAAATTAAAAATTAAAAAGAAAAAAAAAAGGGAATAGGGGGAGGTGGCTGAGAGCCTTCAGCCGCCACCGCCGCCGCCCCGCCGCCGCCAGGAAGGGCTAGCGATGGCGAGGGGAGGGTCGGCCGGGGTCGCCGGGCCCTGGCTAGGGGCCGGCGACCCCGGCCGACCGGCAGAGAGGGCTCGCAAGCCCTCACCCCGATCTGGGGCGAGGATCGCAACCCTCGCTCAGATCTGGCGAGGGTCGGCGGCCCTTGGCCCGGCCGAGTGAGGGCCGCCGACCCTCGCCGGATCTAGGCAAGGGCCACGAGCCCCCCCAGATCCAGCGGCGAGGGCTCACGAGCCCTCACCGCCGGCGACCCCGGCCAACCCTTCCCCCACCATCGCCGGCCCTTCCCGGCGACGGCGGGGCAGCGGCGGCGGCGGCTAAAGGCTTATCCCTCAGTCGCCTCCCCCTTGTTGCCTTTTTTTTTTAAAAAAAAATTTAAAAGTTTTCTAAATTTTTTTAAACTTTTTTAAAAAATTTTAATTATTTTTTTAATATTTTGACTAAATTTAATTTTAAAATTATTATTTTTTAATATTTTAACTAAATTTAATTTAATTAATTAATTATTTATTTATTTATTTATTTATTTATTTATTTATTTCCACGTCAACCTAAAACGACGCCGTTTTGGCCACGTCAGCGTGCAAAACGGCGTCGTTTTGGGCGCGCTTCACCGGAAAAATGCCACGTTGGCATTTTGGCCAGATTTTGGCCGGATTGGCACTCAAGTGATCCATTTTACTCCGATTTTGGCACTTAAGTGTACCTTCTGTAAGTGATGGCACTTAAGTGTCCATTTGGCCAAAGTTGTGGCACTTGAGGGGTCCGCACGTCAAATTTCTACTCTCTTTGCATGTGATTTCTAGATGAATAATTTAGGATCGATGCATGTACATGGGGTAAGCCAAAGGAGTACACCTAGATCCAAAATTAGGAATCCTTCGATCTTGACCACTACTTATGAACGTAAGGGATGGCTAAAATTAATCAATTACTGAACATAGGATGGCTTGACATGTATAAATTTAGCTGCACTTTTTTTCATTATAATTAGTAAAAAGTAAAAGATGTCTTAAGAATTCTGGTTTTAAGAATGAGTGATTATCCTTCTCCAACCCTTATTGCTCAGCTTAATTTCTATCATTAAAGATGGAAAACTAAACCAAGAATTCTCTATTTGTATCATCTTGCAAACATATCTGTTTATCATGAAGAAATTCATTTTCCCAACATATGTCTTGAGTTTTCCATTCGATTGTATAAATACTCAAGGAGTTGCAAGTTTACTTTCTTTCTTCTTCTTTTGTTGTGCCTAGAATAATTGCCTCCATTCTTTTTTAGGTCTCTACTTTTTGTATTATAATTTAGATTACTTGATAGCTTTCCTTTTCATTATGATGGTTAGTGTAAAATGGCACGAATGAACCATCCATATGTGACTATTTAGCATTAAGACTCAAATTTGCACAAAAATGTAAAAGGACTACATAACCACCTTAGGTAACAATACAACTCATAAGTACTGAAAGGGCATTAATAGACATCAATTAGCGTAACCCAAGTGCCCGAATCCATGAAATCTCTAGGTTTCGTGGAAATCAAGGGAAGTCTCATGACCCTTGATTGGGTTTCTAGTCGACTCCCAATAAATAGGTTAGTGGCGACTTCTAGATAATGTTTTTTAAGTTATCTAAGAACTTAAAATGAACCACTGTTATGCGAGGTACAGGTTCAAGAGAACTCGTGTTCTTGATTGGTAGACCTCCTAGATGAACATTAAAGATAATGTTTGTGAACCCTCTTTATGTGATGCACCTTGAGGACTGTCACTTGAACAAGTACCTTTAAATCTATCCCTAGGAATCAAAAGCCCGGAGGAATAGGTCGCAACAGACAAGTATGGGACTTAAAGTTGATGTGCATGTCACTACATTACATGCCCGGTTTGAACTTTTGCTGTCAGCAGGTATTGAACCATGCTTTTACCATGCACATGTATTCCATTGTAGAAAACATAATATAATCAAAGTCAATGACTTGAAAAATCAAGATTATATGAACATGAGAGCAAACTTATAATAAACCAAAGATAGTTTATTCAATATAGTAGCATTCTGCATATTGCTGAACACCTCACTGTTGCTAGATAGAGATGAATATGTGTTCATCAATTATCTTACATAGGATGCATTAATTAAACACTATATCGTAAACCGGTGTTCCGTCGGGATTAAATAGTCCGAAATTTTGCTCGATGCCGGCAGGTTTCTGATTCTCATTGAACATGCCGAAGATGTAGCCTCCCAAGCTACGGTCCGGATGCTTAGGCGTCCCGGTATTGGCCAGAAACCTCTTCACAAGGTTCTGATTATAAGTTCGTGCAAGCTCTAGAGTGGTGAAGTCCCCATTTCCAGCCGAAGGCCAGCCGCTCTCTGAAATTACCAAATTCACATTGGTCACGCCTTCCTTCTCAATTGCCCAATAAAAGCTGTCGACCATCGCATCGAGCAAGTTCGAGTAACCCAAGGAGCCATCCTGAACCACTGTGCCGGTCGCAGTGAATTGAGCGTAATCCAATCTCACTGTTTTCGGATCGGAGGTGTATGCGTAGTATGGATAAATATTAATCAACAACGGCGAGCCAATGCTCGACAAAAATTTTAAAATCCCGACCATGTCGCCACGAGCCTTATCAGAGATTGTGGAGCTCGACGGCGGATAAGAATTCCCTAAGGCAGGACCATGGGCCACAGCGGTTACGCGTATCCCACTGTGTCCATAGTCATTAATAACCCTTTGTAGATTCTGCATCGCAGGTAGTACATACTGACCAAGATCTCCAGGGACCACTTCGTTACCAGCCGCAAGATACGCAATATTGACACTACCGATGAACGGTTGCACGTAGGTGTCGAACCATGTCTTAGCCGCATCAACGCTTGATGCTATGCTTTGTAAATCCTGATCTTTGGTGCCCAACGTGACCTCTATCCCGCTACCTCTTAGCGCAGCAAGTGCGTCAGGGTTCGGATCGAAGAGCCGCAACTTGCCGATCTTGTAGCGCTGGTAGAGTTGGACCACAGCTGCTGGAGAAGGGAGGTTGTCCCCTAGCATTCCATAGCACACGCCGACATCGAGCCGCGCCTCCATGATTGCGACTTGGTGATGAACAAATACGAATGTCAATAGCATGGGAATGATACTGACCAATGCCATCTTTGGGATCGCTGTTACCCTACTCCAAGCACATGAAATTAATCTTCAATCAGTAATCCAAAACCCTTCAAAACACAGTAACATTAGTCCGATGCTGAATGACATAAAAAACAATAAAATACGAGAATTAGTTCCTTTGATCTAATAACATCGCCATTTGAGAGAACAAATATGCAAAAACTCAGAAGTTTTGGTCAAAGCGAAACTAATGATATCATGAGCCCGAATTTACCCACTATCCACCTAGCTTCTGTTGCCCACCGCAAATCTTAGGACCTTGTCCTTGTCAAATGTATGGATGTATCCTAAGAGAAGAAAAGGACACCATGGTAGCCATATATACTAAAGTTAAGGCCATAATATATGGATTATCACTTGGAGGAAATTAGAGCCCATCCTTATCAATGATTAATTTGACATTTAAGGACAATTAAAAATGCATCTCAAACTTCGTTTTAGGCAAGAAAATCTTGAATTTCCATAGATACCTGATATTTGCAGACACGTCAACATCATTATCCAAGAATATCAATGAAGAGATAATAATTTGCAAATCAAAAGGCCACATTAATTAGAATGCTACAACAGTCTGATGCGATTTGCGAAGTGGCCTTACCTCTTTTACCATGTTTCACATTTCCATCAAGCGCAATAACATGAATTAAGTATATAACAATACTTAAATCCTTTTTTTCGTCGGAAAAATACATTATATGTTTTTGAAAACGAAAAGGCTATTTCTTATTTGAATATAGCGGTGAGGTGGAATCTGTCAATTGATTTTCAATGATTGGATTATACGAAAAGGGTGATTATATATTGTGACATCATGAAATTTCCAGTTCTATTTTCAATTAAATGAATCGGGCATTTCATCAACACGCTTATAGTGCTATTCTCTGAGATAATCACTCATGAGATAACTAGTTTATTTGAGGAAGCCATTAAGGGATTTTAATGCAATAGACTTTGGAATTTGACAAGGAATCAATTACTCGACCGTGCTCATCTGCAGAGATCATTACAGCACAATTGAAAATTGATTAGAGATTAGGGATAGTTCGGTTCAACTGAAATGTGTGGCTAAATGTGACATCCAGAAATTTCTGTCTGATCTACATTTTGAATGCCCTTTACGATTACTATGTAACGATGATTCGACCTTCCCTTAACAACTAACCCATCAACTTTATCATTACTACTACTTGTATTCAATTTTGTACGCATCTCTACGGAATTCAGTGAAGCTTGCACATCTCAAGAGTTAGGGATTGCCTTCCATACAACATAGAATTCACAAAATTCTCATACGAGCTTGGCAATTAACATAACACAATTAGGCCCTAATGTTCATCATTTAACTTCAAATCTAGATTTTTCATATCCATAATGATTTTATTAAATTCATCTAGATGTTCTTGGATAGGAGTATTTGCTTGCATCTTTAGTGTGACAGCCTGATTTTAAGGTTTTGTTTTCAATTGAATAAGTCGGGCTTTTCATTGATACGCCTATAGTTCTTTTCTCTGACTTAGCCACTTACGAAATAACTAGCCTATCAGGTGAAGCTGATAAGGAACCTGAATGCAATAAACTTGAGAATTCGACCATGAATCGATTACTCAACCGTGCTAATCAGCAAGGATCAATATGGCACTATTAAAATCGACTAGAAACTGGAGATAGGTCGGTTCGATAGAGGTATGTGATTAGTGTGTGGGTGATTCCACCTAATTACAAAATTCTCGTCGAACGGCACTAGATTGATTTTTCAGTCATTTCTGTACCTTGTGCTCGTATTTGAAATCTCAAGATTTTCATGACAACTGAGAGTTGCCAATGTATCAAAGATGTACAATGTGGCTTGAAAATAATCGACTACGGGTCAATTGCACAAAAAAAAATCTTAAAAGCTACTTGATAGGTTAGGTCACGCTAAAATTGCACCCGGTCTAAATCAACTGCGAATTTAAACCCGATTTCAGAAATTGAAAGTTTTGTCACGTCATGATTCATTTTAGGAATGTTGACTCATCTTCCAAAGATTTTTCTGCAAACCGTGATTTTTGGCGAAAATTCAAAGTAAAGTTATTTCAAACTGGGAAAATTATAGGGCTGTTTTTGGTCACGTTTTTGGGATTCAAGTTGGACAAATTGACAAGGAAAATTCATGAGATGGACGATGGTACCTTAGTTGAATTTATGGACACCAAATTAAGCTCAATTGGAGAAGTCTTGAAGTGGAATTGGATGGAATTAGTCCAAAATTCGTAGCTAGGGGTGGTGTGCAACATTTGGACCACTTGGAGACTTGTTTAGGAAGCTTGAGGCCTGCATTTTGGCTGAGGAAGATAGCCATGTGTGGCATCCCGGAATTTCATAAAAATCCTTAAATATGCCATGAGCTATGGATAGGCGATAGAAGTGCCGCTACTTGTATTTTGTAGCCTCCTAGTCCATGAGTTGCAATGAGATGTATGGCCAAGTCTTTAAATGGATGAATTTTGGGAAAGGAAGTCTTATCCTTGGCCATGTGTGTGTGATAAATTGGAACTTATGGAATTAAAATTTCAAGTGTATAGTCATCTTAATTTGTAATCTAGTACTTTAATTTAATGGGGATTTAAATAATTTTAAAAATGATTGAATTTGGGCTAATTAAGCTTGGGACTTAGGCCCAAGAGGGATGGGCTTAAGATGGGCCAAGCTGGCCGGCCCAATAGAGGCCCACGGATGGGGCTGTCGCCGGCCCAAGGGAGGCCCAAGAAGGAGGGTGGCCGGCCCATTGCATGGGTCTTGCCAAGTGGCAAAGAGGCCTTCATGCATTGGCCAATTTGAGTGGCATGGTGATGATTGCTAATGATGAAGGTTTGGGGGAAATAAAAGGGAAGGAGAGAGAGAGAGTGGCCGGTTGGGTTGCCGTCCAAGTGAGAGAGAGAGAGAGAGAGAGAGAGAGAGAGAGAGAGAGGCCGAGAGAAGAGAAGCCGAGACTCCTCCCGTCGCCTGTCGCCACCGCACGCCACCCGTTTGTCCGCCGTGTGCTGTTGTTCTCCTCGGTCTAGAGGCAAGTTGGGGTCCTCTTGCTACTCTTGCATGTGTGTGTTGCATGTATGTTTATAGAAATGTCGAATTTTGGGTGATTAGGAGGGGGAAACCGAAGCCAGGATGACTTGTTCTTGAGTGGTGTTGCTGTTTTCGCATGAACCGCCTGAGCCAGAATCTCGTGAGAGCTTGCATGCATGTTTTGAGTTCGAATTTGACTTTTATTTCTTCATGAAAGTTGTATCCAACATCTTAAAATACAACATAATAAAATTTTGTGCAAAATGATGGAGATTTAAGGGGTCAAACTCTCATCCTACGGAGACACTAGATCTGGAACTGTTTTGCTGACCTTGTGGTAGATTTGTGGTTGTATGTTGATTTTTATCAAGAATCTCTCTTCGACTTATGCATGAAACTTGTAGAGAACATCTTAAAGACTAACATACTCAAATTTTAAGTAAAATGAACAATTATAGCCTAGTGAATCGACCTTCTCTTGAAGACGGTAAATCTGGAGACGCGGTACTGGACACCCGAGACTTCATGGACCCATATGGAGACTTTTCTTTGAAAATTTGACTTATATCCCTTAATAAAAGTTGTAGGGGACCTCTTGAAGTAAAACATATCCAAATTTCACAGGAAACAAAGAAGTATAAGTGGGTAAACACTCGGTAATTCGGAGATGACTGCACTGGACGTTTCGGTATAAGGACCAGAAGCTTCGAACGACTATAGGAAATTATCTAAAATGAATCTGGCCTAGGAGTCTTCATGAAAAATATACTTTAGTGTCTTAAATATAATCTGGTAAAATTTCATAATTTTCGGAGGTCTTTTGGGTATTTTAATCGAATTATTTCAAAAATTGCACATTCTGTTTTTATCCGAAATTTCATGCTGTGATTGTGTGAATGATATCTTTTGTGTGGAACTTTATTGGCCATGTGTTTTTCATGAAATCATTATCTTATTGTCTTATTTATTACATGCCTTAATTTCATGATTTTTGGGAATCATATGGATATTTAATTTAAATATTTTCAAAAATGATACAAGCTGGAATTTAAATAAATTTTAAAAAGGCATGATAAATGGACTATTCCAAATTGTATGAATTCCATAAATGCTATTTTTATGAATGATTTCATCTTGCTGCATGTATGATGATGACTGATGATGCATGTATAAATCAAAGGATGAAAGTGATTTTATTTGTCATTACATCATCATGTGCCATGCTAAGTGAGACCTAAATTGGTAAACGTGAACAATGATAAATGAGGAAACTGTTTGTGGCAGATGATAATGCCCTGAGAGTATCAGGATGCCCGGAATGGGGGGTGCCGGATGCCCGGAATGTATAGAGATACATGGCCGGATGGCCCTGGGAGTATCAGGATGCCCGGAATGGTTGGGTGCCGGAAGCCTCGGAGGTCTTTGCTCGAGGGGATGCCTCGTGATGCCAGTTGGGATGCGAGATGCCCGGAATGTGGGGGTGCCGGATGCCCGGTGGCCTTAAGTGGCTGAATGCCGGAGGTTTTTCTCGCGATGCCAGGATGGGGTGTGATTGTAAAGTATGGGATGAAATTGATGATCCCGAGAAAGAGTGATGTGGTGATCGAATTAAAAGTCAAAGTGGAAATTGAATCATGCATATATGATATGATATGATGATGATCACCTATGGCATGATGATATGCATATATGACATGATATGATGATGATTACCTATGGCATGATGATATGCATGCATAATATGATATGATGATGATCACCTATGGCATGATGACATGTATATAAGATATGATGATGATATGCATAAATGATATGACATGATGATGATCACCCATGGCCTGATGATATGTATGTGTTATGATTGTGATGAAGATGTATGATGGTATATGCATGGCCTCGAGGTAAGTATGCTTGGATGCATGAGTGACATGTATAATGTTGTGATTGTATTGTATGTTCTTGAGTGGTTATTGGATTCTTTTACCAGCTGAGTGGTTGTACTCACCCCTTCGGGGACCAACATTTGATATTAGAAAGATGCCGCTTCCTACCGTCACGCGAGGTACCTTCTATGGCCTCCCATCGGATGTAGAAGTAGAATGTACGGAGATCGACTGCGTCACCGTCCCTGGATTGACTTTTGTGCGAGTGCGAGTGCTGGTTATGTACGATGTGAGCCTGGCTGGGGGCCCAATCATCCAGGAGTTCCTGTCCATTCATGTTCGCCGAGACGAAGTGTTTAGTGGGATGTTGCTGCCACCACCACCCGACGCGCCAGGATGGGTGTGATGGTTGCGTGAGGGGTAAAGAGCTGGAGCTTCTTTTTGGGAATAGCCGCCGCTGTTAGATGGAGGACGTCATGTGATCACTTTAGGGGTCATAGTATCTTTTTGGGATGTGGCCAAGTGTAGCTGAAAATCTTGGCTTTCTTTTGTTGTATTGACCCGCGAAAAATCCATCATGAAAATATGGAAATAAAAGTGGCATAGCTTTATCTTTTCCTATGGTATTTAGTGGTGTGCAATTGTATCATGGTTGTTAGGGGGGATAGATGGCGATAAAATATTTTGCTTCCGCTAATGAGTCGCGCTGGGACCGTTTTCAAAAAAAAAAAGTGTCTATGATTTACGATGTTTCTTTCATGAGAGATGTGGCTAGTGTTCCATTAGGTGTAACGTCAGGTGCCTGTGCCGACCCTAGGGAGGGGGTTCGGGGTGTCACACCATGCATTTTGGATATTTTGTGGCCCCGTCCATCTTCAGCAGCTTCTTCTTCCTCCTTGTTATGCCTTTCTCCATTGTTGAGTATTTGTCAGCTCAAAATTCCAGAGAAAGCTAGCCAAGAGCCAACAGCAGTTGCCGAAGCTCCCTCGCTGCCTGTCCGTCCGTCGCACGCCAACTGCGAACTTGAGCCATCACCGTCAGCCTCATTTGGAAATTGAGGAACATGATGACAATGCACACCATAGGATATAAAACGAAATAATTGAATAACGGGTGATGAGTATTCACTCGTAAATCCCTAGCAGTTTATTTTGAGTAGCCTTTAGGTACCAGTAACATGTATATGTTATTTATGTAGTAGTAGTAGTTGCTTTGAATGGAGGCAGTGAGTCTCAGATTATTCCTGAGGCAATGCTTGGAAATTGCATGAACGTCATGGTGCGAGCTGGAAGTGCTCATCCATCGAGGGCTGAAGCCTCTGCTGCAAGGGCTGAACCCCGAATGGAAGACATCCTGTAGGCATTGGCCAATATTGGAAATCTGATGGAAAGACAAGCGCAGCAAAAACCTGGAGCAGAACGCCGTACTCAAGGACTGGTGGAGCAATTTCTGAAGCTGAAGCCACCTAAGTTCAATGGAATGGGAAGTCCTGAGGAGGCAAAGCAATGGATTGATGGGATGGAACGAATTTTCCGGCTGTTGGACTGCAATAATGCTGAGAAAATAACTTTGGCAGAGTACCAGCTGGAAGGAAATGCAAAGTTTTGGTGGAGAGCTTCGAAGGACATAATTTTTCCAACAGGTATTGATGTTAATTGGGAAGAGTTTGTGAGGGCTTTCAATAGAAAGCATTTTTCTGACTGTGCTAAGGATAGGAAGATTACAGAATTTGTCCAACTAGAACAAAAGGAGCTGACAGTGGACCAGTATGAGGCTAGATTTTCTTAACTGTCTAGATATGCTCCTAGATTGATTGAGGATCAGGAGGAAAAGGCTAAGATATTTCTGAAAGGGTTGAGAACTGATATTAGAAAGCAACTAGTGCCTTTGAACATAAGAGATTATAATGAGATTTATGAAAGGGCACAGTTAGTGGAGCAGGAACTGTTAAGAGAGCGGTCAGAGTTTAAGAAACCACTGAACTTTAATGATGTGAGGAGGGGTAAGAGACCCTATTCTAGTCAAGGTCAGACTTGGAATGTGAAGAAGAAGAGTAATTTTGGAAATTTTGGGGGAGCAAGAAGTGGTCTGAATATAGGGAAAGCACCCTATCAGCCTAGTGTTTGTCAAAGGTGTAATGGGCGACATGGCCCAGGACCTTGTAATGGACGACTAAAATGTTTTGGTTGTGGACAAGTGGGCCATCTTAGGAGAAGTTGCCCACAAGAAAGGTCGCAAGTGAGTGTTGGCTCGGTGCGACAGGAATATCAGAGTGTTGTTAGATCGAATTTACAAGGGAATCATCAGAGGCCACCAGCACAAGGAAGGGTGTATGCGGTCACCCAAGAGGAAGCGAAAGCTTCCAAAAATGTTATCTCAGGTACGATCCTTATCAATGGTGAAAAGGCATATGCATTGTTTGATACAGGTGCAACGCATTCATTTGTGTCTGAAAGATATAGACGTTTGAATAAAATAGAAGTTATGCCTCTTGAGACGCCTCTTTGTGTTTCCACGCCTTTAAAGGATATGGTATTGTCTACGCTGGTGTGTGGAAATTGTAAGATACCAATAGAAGGAAAGGATATGGAAATAGACTTAGTTGTAATGGCCATGTATGATTTTGATGTTATTATAGGAATGGACTGGCTTCGTAAGTATTGGGCCAGAATGGATTGTTATAGAAGAGTGATCCAATTCGTCTTACCTTATCAGTCTAGTTGTGAATTTTTAGGAGGTCAGACCCATCTACCTATAGCACTTATTTCGGCAGTAGAAGCCCGTGCGTTACTTGACAAAGGATGTCGAAGATACCTGGCCATAGTTAAAGATTATGCAAAGAAGGAACCTAAACTTGAGAAGTTCGAGTAGTTAATGAGTTTCAAGATGTATTTCCTGAGGAATTGCCTGGATTACCACCAGAGCGGGAAGTTGAATTTGAAATTGAGTTAATGCCTGGAACATGACCTATATCAAAAGCCCCATATAGGATGGCCTTAGTCGAATTGAAGGAATTGAAAGTGCAACTACAGGAGTTGCTTGACAAAGGATTCATTAGACCAAGTGCTTCACCTTGGGGTGCACCGGTCTTGTTTGTGAAAAAGAAAGATGGATCGATGCGCTTGTGCATTGATTATAGGCAGCTGAACCAGGTGACCATTAAAAATAAGTATCATTTGCCTAGAATTGATGACCTGTTTGACCAACTCCAGGGAAGTTCAGTCTTCTCTAAGATTGACTTGAGGTCGGGATACCATCAGTTAAGAATTAAGAAAGAGGACATTCCTAAGACTGCGTTTAGGACTCGTTATGGACACTACGAGTTCCTTGTTATGCCATTTGGATTGACTAACGCGCTGGCTGCATTTATGGATTTAATGAATAGGATATTTAAGCCCTACTTAGACCAGTTTATGATTGTATTTATTGATGATATTCTGGTATATTCAAGAGGGCCTAAAGAGCATGAGCAACATTTGAGGATAGTTTTGTAGACCCTGAGAGAGCATAAGTTGTATGCCAAGTTTAGTAAGTGTGAGTTTTGGCTGGACCAGATAATATTTTTAGGACATGTGGTGTCAGGAAAAGGAATTGCAGTAGACCCGGCAAAGGTTGAAATGGTAGTAAATTGGCCGAGATCGACGACACCTACTGAAATATGAAGTTTCTTAAGACTGGTTGGTTATTATAAAAGGTTTATTGAAGGATTTTCGTGACTAGCAGGTCCTTTAACTAAGTTGACCCGAAAGAATGTGAGATTTTATGAAGAATGGAAGCTCAAAATTGAAGAAATATGTATGCTATTATGAGGGCTACAATTTTGGCATTATATTGGTTTTGTGAGATTAAAATGTTGAGAAAGTAATTGGAGACATTAGAGATATGTGTGTGGGCTTTGTGGGGGACCATGCATTCAATGGAATGGATTGATTTCATTAGACTTTGGGCCCCCCTCTCAACTTCTTAAGCACGATTCTCCCCCCCCCCACCCTGCTTCTGCCAACTTCCTATTTTGCCCATCTTCTTCTGCACGTTCGAACACCTCGGCCATTCCTTCATTTCCAGCGAATTCTTCCCCACATCTTCTGCATCACCACCAAGACTTACCCACGCGTCCGCTTCTTCCATTTACTTAATCAACCTAGCAAAACCTCTCCACCGAATTACCCCCCTCACTACCGCGCGTCCTTCACCCTGCCAGCACATCCCTCAGTCAGCGTCCCACCGAAGTTCCTCTAGGTGCTCGTTTCATTGACCCGCAGCTCATTCACACGCTTGCAACCCAACCCCACGTCCACATTTCTTGTTCTCCTCAAACCGAAGCTGCTGTAAGACATAAATAATTCATATGCGGAAGCCAAGATCGTTTATAGACAAACCTCCAGCCATTGTTTGCATTCACGTTCGTCGAATCTCCTGAAAAATCAAGAAAGCAATGGGCGCACTCTACTAACCAAATTTCCTCACGTACTGATGGTGTATTCTAAATGTGAGGATTTTGTGTTAGACCTTGATCACCCGTCAGAAATGAACGTACGTTCCTTATATATATCGTCTCCCATCAAGACGAGCGGTTGTCACAAAAGGGTACGAAGCGTGGATCGAACAGTCGTAACTTTAAGAAAAAATTTGGGTCAAAATGTGGGATCACAAAATAAATAAATAACATTCTCCCACTTGATCCCATCATTTTCATCATACGGATCATCCAACTAATTCCACGAAAACTTTATACTTAAAGAAAAGAAACAAAACACATGAATCATGGCGACATGTCCTCTAAGAGTGAGTAATACCTTCCATGTATCACAATGCATCTTATTTCTTTAATGTCAGCCAATATGTGACAACATATCTTAATGAATAAACCCCATGTTTATTCCAAAAACAAGGATAAATGTTATTCTCATAAACAACAAAATGTGTACACAAAAATTGAGAATCAACATTACAACTGAATAAGAGTTTCATACAACAAAAATCGTTCAAATTACGACAAATTACATGATGGGACCTATTCCCATACTAGTTACATGATCCTTATACTTCATTGGTGGCATGCCTTTAGTTAAAGGATCGGCTATCATCAATTCAGTGCTAACGTGTTCAATGACCACTTTATTCTCCTTAACACGTTCCCTTATGGCTAAATACTTAATGTCGATATGCTTACTTCGACTGCCACTTTTGGCATTTTTAGCCATAAAAACCGCAGCTGAATTGTCACAATATATTCTTAATGGCCTAGAAATAGAATCAACAATTCTAAGCCCAGCAATGAAACTCTTCAACCATACACCATGCGAGGTAGCCTCAAAACAAGAAACGAACTCAGCCTCCATAGTGGAAGTAGCAGTCAAAGTCTGCTTGGCACTTCTCCATGACACGGCTCCGCCAGCTAACATGAAAATGTATCAAGATGTTGATTTTCGTGAATCAACGCAACCCGCGAAGTACGCATCCGAATAACCAACCACTTCCAGGTTGTTAGTCCGTCTATACATAAGCATATAGTCTTTGGTACCTTGAAGGTATCTCATCACTTTCTTTGCAGCTCTCCAGTGGTCTAAACCTGGATTACTCTGATATCTTTCCAACATTCCCACAGCAAAAGCGATGTCAGGTTGAGTGCAAACCTGAGCATACATCAAGCTTCCAACAGCAGAAGCATATGGAATGTTGTACATTTGTTCCCTTTCTAGATCGTTCTTCGGGAATTGGTTCAAATTGAACCTGTCACCCTTCATAATGGGTGCTATACTTGGTGAACAATCCTTCATCCGAAATCTCTCTAGGACCTTATTGATATAGGTTTCTTGAGATAGTCCTAAAATTCCTCGAGATCTATCTCTATGGATCTTAATGCCAATGACATAAGATGCCTCACCCATATCCTTCATGTCAAAACTCCTAGAGAGGAATTGTTTCACCTCATGTAGCAACCCCTTATCATTGGTTGCAAGTAGTATATCATCCACATACAGCACAAGGAAACAAATTTTGCTCCCACTAACCTTCTGGTATATACATTGATCCATGACATTCTCTATAAAACCAAATGAAGAGATGACTTCATGGAACCTTAAGTACCATTGGCGGGACGCTTGTTTCAAGCCATATATAGATTTCTTAAGCTTGCACACCAAATGCTCACCTTTACTAGAGGAGAATCCTTCAGGTTGTTTCATGTAAACTTCCTCCTCTAGTTCTCCATTGAGGAACGCCGTTTTCACATCCATCTGATGTAATTTCATATCAAAATGGGCAACCAATGCCAAAACAATACGAAGAGAATCTTTCTTAGATACAGGAGAAAAAGTCTCCGTATAATCGATTCCTTCCTTTTGAGTGAATCCTTTGGCAACAAATCTAGCTTTATATCTTTCAATGTTACCTAATGAATCCTTCTTAGTTTTGAAGACCCATTTACAACCAATGGCCTTCGCACCATCAGGTAACTGAACCAAATCCCAGACTTTGTTAGATGCCATAGAACTCATCTCTTCCTTCATGGCATTGTACCACAAATTGGATTTATCACTATCCATGGCTTGTGAAAACGTTTCAGGATCATTTTCAGCTCCAATATTGTAGTCAGACTCTTGTAAATACACAATATAATCACTAGGAATAGCTAATTTCTTTATTCTAGAAGATCTTCTCAATGTTGCATCAACATTCTCTTGAGGAGCGTGTTGTTCAACTGGTTGTTCAACAGTCTCTGGTAATTGCTGAACAACTGGATCTACTAGATCAATATCAGCAGGTTGTGGAACTTCAACGATTGGTTGTTCAATAGCCGGCTGAACTGAAGGGGCATTATAAGCAACAACCAACCCTAAACTTGAGGTGGAAGGTTGAGTATCTGTATGATCTTTCTTAGGATCAAAGTCCTTCGATCGATCGCTCCCACTGATCAAGTCATTTTCAAGAAATTTAGCATTTCTTGATTCCACAATCCTAGTGGTGTGAGATGGACAATAAAACCTGTATCCCTTAGACCTTTCGGCATATCCAATGAAATACCCACTTATGGTCCTCGGGTCCAACTTCTTTTCTTGTGGATTGTAAACTCTCACTTCAGACGGGCATCCCCAAACGCGCACATGATGCAAACTCGGTTTCCAACCTTTAAATAACTCAAAAGGTGTCTTTGGAACAGCCTTGGTCGGAACTCGGTTTAATATGTACACTGCCGTCTTAAGTGCTTCAGTCCATAAGAATTTAGGAAGTTTGGAGCTACTAAGCATACTACGCACCATGTCTAATAAGGTCCGATTTCTTCTTTCCGCTACGCCATTTTGATCCGGAGAACCAGGCATAGTATATTGGGCAACTATCCCATGCTCTTGAAGAAATCTTGCAAATGGACCAGGTGCTTGTCCATCTTCAGTGTATCTACCATAGAATTCTCCACCTCTATCTAATCTCACGATCTTAATTTGCTTATTGCATTGTTTCTCTACTTCCGCCTTAAATACTTTAAAGGCATCTAATGCTTCATATTTATTATGAATCAAGTAAAGATACATATAATGTGAATAATCATCTATAAAGGAGATGAAGTATTTCTGACCACATGAGTCCATATCCGGACTACAAATATCTGTATGTATGATTTCTAATATTTCTGTACTCTTCTTGGCACCTTTCTTTGACTTGTTAGTCTGCTTTCCCTTTATGCAGTCCACACAAGTATCACAATCAGTAAAATCTAAAGTACCAAGTACTCCATCATTTACTAATCGCTTAATTCTTTCTATGGAGATATGTCCCAATCTTCGGTGCCACAACATAGAGGAATGTTCTTTCACAACACATCGTTTCATACCAGCTTTATCATGAACATGCATCGCATCATAATAGGCATTGTCTTGTAAATTAATTCGAAAAAGACCATCAGACAAAATACTACTCCCGACAATTTCAGATTTAAATGATAAACAGAAGTTTGAATCTGAAAAGTTAAAAGAGTATCCCAAAGGTACAAGTCTTGAAACTGAAATTAAGTTTCTAGAAAAACTAGGAACATAAAAGGTATTTTCCAAATTTAAAACAAAACCACTATTGAGAACTAGTCTATATGTCCCAATAGCTTCCACATGCGAGCGCATCTTGTTTCCTGAATAGATGCTTTGTTCACTTCCCACTGGTTTCCTGTGGTTTTGAAAACCCTGCATGGAATTCGAAATATGGATTGTAGATCCAGAATCAATCCACCAAGTGTTGTGACTTACATCAGTCATATTAGATTCATAACAAACACAAGAGATTGGATTACCTTTCTTCTCGAGCCAGGCCTTAAATTTGACACAATCCTTCCTTATATGCCCCTTCTGTTTACAAAAGAAGCATTTGGATTCTTTTTTAATGTCAGCTTGGGGAGGTATTTTACATTTTCCCTTATGCTTGCCATAGCCCTTATTCTTTCCTTGTGTTGCCAAATGAGCACTTTCTCCCAATTCCATAACCAGTCTTTCTTCCTCTTGAACACACATGGTCATGAGTTCATTAATAGACCATTTATTCTTATGTGTGTTATAAGAGATCTTGAAAGGTGCATACTGTTGTGGGAGAGTGTTCAGAATATAATACACAAGGAATGATTCAGATATCTCAACCTCAAGGTTCTTAAGTTGAGCTGCAATGTTCCTCATTTGCATGATGTGCTCACGTACACCTCTAACACTAGTGAGCTTCAATGATGAAAACTTCATAATCAGGGTCATGGCATGCGCCTTCTCAGAACTTTCAAATTGCGCATCTATGGCCTCTAATAAAGCCTTAGCATTGTTATGCTGAGCAACTGAACCACGAATACTAGGAGATATCTTAGCTCTTATAAACATGGCACAAACGCAGTTGGACCGCTCCCATTGGTTATAAAGAGCTATCTCAGCTGGAGTGCTCGAATCAGTAGGAGCAGGTGGTTCGTCTTTCCTTATAGCATAGTCAATGTCCATCCACCCCAATTGAAGAAGAACTGACTCCTTCCAAACTTTATAGTTCTCACCATTCAGTATAGGAACATCAAACTTAAATTCAGAGAAATTCACAGGTTGCGAAACTGCATATCAAATAATTATGCTTATGTCACAAAATTTGAGGCAAATATAAATAAATCATGTTTTACCAATGTAAACATGTCACAATATGAATCACATAACATAAAAACTACCTGTGGGCTAAGTTTTTAATTTAAATAGATTCATAATTACTTCATGAAGAAACTACCATACTATATGCCTTTTCTTAATCCCTGTGGGTAAATTAAGAAAAATAATATGATATTCCATCCTAATTAATCATATTAATATAATGAAAATTCCTGTGGGATAAAATTCATCATATTAATATAATTAATTACAATCAATGTCCATTTCTAAATATGATCCGGAGGCTTTTAATATATAATTTAATTAATTAAAGATGCTGTGGCCACTCCCTAATTAATTAAATATATGGACCATTGGACATTTAATTTCATGCATAAAATATTCATAAAAATGCATGAAATGACATAATAAATAAATACATCAAGGGCAGAACAGTAAATAAATAAATTGGCCAAGGGTATGATTGCAAACATTTAAAAATTGGGGCAAAAGAGTAAAAAAGGACCGCGGAAGAGGGGACGTCAGGCGCGTGCCGAGCACGTGCGCGTCCAGCGCACAGGCGCGTGCTCGGCACGCGCTAGAACCCGCGCGGGGCGCGTGCCCCGCACGCGCGCCGTTCAGCGCGCGGGCGCGTGCGTTGCACGCGCCTGGCAACTGCCGCGCGCGTGGCGCGTGGGTCCACGCGCCTGCAACTGCAGCGCGAGCGTGGACCCCACGCGCCTTCTCCCTCGCGCGAACAGAGGCCTCTCCGCCGGTTTTTCGCCATTTTCAGCCGCCATTTCTTCTCCGTTTCTTCTCCGGCAGCCCATCTAAGACCAAAATAATTGATGGGTTTTGAAGAGAACGTCGGCACGACCACATGGGTACAAGTTTCAGCGAAAATGATAAAGAATTGGCCCCAAAATCAAACGAAAAACTCCACAAACGAAATCCTCAATCACCACGACTTCCGCCGCCCGATTAGCCTCCGGCAAACTCCGATATACCGGAAAAACTCATGGCTAACGTTCCTTATGGCGGTGCGACCAAATGGGTCCGAAATCAAGGGGTGGGTAGTGCGGATTTTGCCCGGAATCGTTGAGTTTCTCTCTCGGCCTCAAAATCCGAGTTACTGTTCATGTAAAAATAAGCCCGAAAATACACCGAAAAAACACAATAATACAACAAAACAAGGCAGAGGCACTAGATTTGCTCTGATACCAAATGTAAGACATAAATAATTCATATGAAGCGGAAGCAAGGATCGTTTAAAGACAAACCTCCAGCCATTGTTTGCATTCACGTTCGTCGAATCTCCTGAAAAATCAAGAAAGCAATGGGCGCACTCTACTAACCAAATTTCCTCACGTACTGATGGTGTATTCTAAATGTGAGGATTTTGTGTTAGACCTTGATCACCCGTCAGAAATGAACGTACGTTCCTTATATATATCGTCTCCCATCAAGACGAGCGGTTGTCACGAAAGGGTACGAAGCGTGGATCGAACAGTCGTAACTTTAAGAGAAAATTTGGGTCAAAATGTGGGATCACAAAATAAATAAATAACAGCTGCTCCCTCGCCATTGCTCTTCACGGAGTAGCCTCGCCCACTCACATCCAGCAAATTCCACGATCTCAGCTAGCCCGTGTCTTTGTCCGCAATGCCTCCACCAAAGCTGAGCCATCATCCCGCAAGAAATCCAGCCACCTTCATGGCTGTTTTCAGCCTAGTCCGATCTCCGTTTGGCACCACCGCTTTAGAGCTTATCAATCGCTGTCGTTGTGGGCTCACCGGCCCGCAAATCCGATGAGTTTACCAACTAAACTCTACTTAGGGAATTAATTATGCTTAGGGGGTATTTATATTATGCAAAGTATTATATTAGTTTAATTCAATGTTGATTAGATTATGTGCATGATTAGATTAGTGGATGGATTAATTATTCTAATTATGTAATTAGATTAGTGTAATCTTAATTAGACTTTTAATTATTTATTTATTTAAATTATATATTATTTAATTATATTATTTTATATTTAAATTAAATTAATTTTCTGAATTTATTTAATTATAAATTAATTGATATTTTCCGGAAATTATACCGAGAGAGCCGTTTGTTATCATTTCGCACTGATCGCAGTAGTATGGTTAGTTTGTTCAATTGATTGTTATGTTTGTGAAATTGAGTGATGGTTGTAAAATATAAATATTTTACTTAGAAAATACCGAGTGTTGGGTGTGGACACCGAAAGTGCTTTTTTTTAAGTACCATTTCAGCTTAGGTAAGCAATATAGATATATAACAGTTTCAGGGAGTATTAACACCAATATAGGTCTATAGCAGCTTCGGTGAGCAATAATACATTATTAGCTTCGGTGATCACTATAGATATCAGCTTCTGCCAGCATCATAGTTTTTGGTGAGCAATAATTTATCTAGCAACTTCAGTGAGCAAATTTAGACATCAGCTTTGGTGAGCTAGACCATCTATTTCAGCTTAGCAAAGCAGTGTTCGAATCGATTGAGTTATGGATGGTATTGATGTTGTGGAGTCGAATGAGTTGACTGATTGATGGTTGAATTAAATTGAAATGATTTAATGATATTATATGAATTATACTAACTTGCAGGAAGGATCTGAGGCAAAGGTAAGTCCTCTAACTTGTGCTTGTACTTAGGTAGCCCTTAAGGCATATTTCCTTCCAAGTCGTAGTTTAAGGGGTGAACTTGCTGAGACATTGTCTCACTAGTTATTGTATAACTATAGTCATGTCCTTAGATGACGATCGTGGAGAACTCGAAGCCCAGAGTCTAGGGAAGTGGAGATTGAAGGCTCGGCGAACATGTCCAGCTAGTTAGTCTTAGGACAGTTCCCCATTTTGTTGAGCCGGTCTTTTGTAGACAGCCTTGTTTTGTATATAAACCTTGTGTGTTTATAAAAAGGCTTGTTCTTTATGTGAGTGATTTCCTGCTTTCCTATCCCATGCTTTTGTTGTCAAAGGATTTGTTTCGCTTCCGCATGCGTATTAAAAATGAATGGGTCAGTGACGTATCTTGGGACGTCGCATATTTATCGACCACTGAGGAATGGGCACACGCTCGAGGAAGAAAAGGTCACCCTTGCAGTATATCAGCTGCAAGGGATTGCAAGTACTTGGTGGAGGGCCACCAGAGAAGAGGTATTTCCAGAAGGCGTGGTTCCAGGGTGGAATGTCTTCGTTAGAGCATTCAATGGCAAGTATTTCTCCAACTGTACCAAGGATCAAAACATAGCAGAATTTTATTGCCTTCGTCAAGGTCAAATGACTATGGACCAGTACGAGGCGAAATTCACCGAGTTATCGCAGTATGTTCCAAGATTGATCAAGGATCCCAAGGAAAAAGCGAGGAAGTTTAGGGATGGCCTCCGACCGGAGCTGAAAAAATCCGCTGGTACCGTTTGATATAAAGAATTATAATTAGTTGTACGAACGAGCCCAGCTGATTGAGAGGAATCTAAACGAACAAGCTGCCGCATCTGGGTCGTGGTTTGGTTCTAATAGAGATAGTAACCAATTTGGGAAGAGGCCCATGACCAGAGGAAGATATCCTATTCCGCCCAACAGGAAGGGTGGAATTGAAAAGTCAACGCCGAGTCAAAATGGCGTGTCACTTTTGTGGAAGGCGACATGGATCAACCCCATGCCCCTTAAGGATGGGTGCTTGTTTTGAATGTGGCCAGCAAGTCACATGGCCAGAGATTATCCTAGAAAGCCGAGCGAACCACCACAGTTACTGCCACCGCCACCGTTGGGTCAGAATCGAGGATTTGCGCTGCAAATTGCACAACAAGGTGGACTGAACAGACCTCCAGCTCAGGGAATGACATATGCTATAATGAGAGAACAGGCTGAGGATGCACCTAATGTGATTACAAGTACGATCTCGTTGGATGACCATGTTGTATATGCTTTGTTTGACCCTAGCGCCACTCATTCGTTTATAACTGAGCAATTTGTTAAGCTGGTAGGACTAAGTCCTGAATTGTTGGAGTCAGTGGTTAGCTAATCTACACCGTTAAAGGATAAGGTGTTACCTAAATTAGGTTGTCATGGTTGCACGTTAGCGATTGTTGAGCGAGAGGGGAATATAGACTTGATAGTCCTAGCCATATATGACTTTGACCTGATAATTGGCATGGACTGGCTCATCAAGCAACGAGCTAAGCTGGACTGTTATCACAAGGCGATTTAGTTTAACCCGTTAGGGGGTGAGAGCTTCGAGTTTGTTAGGAGTCAAGGAGGACCCTTGATTACCTTAATCTCGTCGCTAGAACCAACCCGTTTGTTAGACGAGGGTTGTCAAGGTTACTTGGCGACTGTCGTGGATACGACAGTTGAGGAGCTAAAGATAGAAGATATTGCAGTAGTCCAAGAATTTCCAAACGTGTTTGCAAATGAATTGCCAAGCTTGCCGCCAGAGAGAAAAATTGAATTCGTGATTTAGTTAGCTCTCGGGACAAAGCCAATTTCTAAGGCTCCTTACCGGATGACGTTGTTTGAGTTGAAAGAACTTAATGTGCATATGCAGAAATTGTTGGATAAAGAATTCAGACGTCCCAGTGCATCACCTTGGGGAGCACCAGTTCTATTCGTAAAAAAAAAAAAAAAAAGATGGTTTGTTACATTTGAAAATAGAATATTGTCAACTCAATCAAGTGACGATCAAGAACAAGTATCCACTGTCGAGAATCGACGACTTGTTTGATCAGTTGCAAGGAGCATCCATATTTTCAAAGATCGACTTGAGGATAGGATATCATCAGCTAAGGATCAGAAAGGAGGACATACCGAAGTCAACGTTTCATACTCGATACGGCCATTATGAGTTTACTATAATGCCGTTTGGTTTGACGAACGCCCCAGCTGCTTTCATGGATCTAATGAACCGTGTGTTCAAGGAATATTTGGATTTATTTGTGATCGTGTTCATCAATGATATTCTGGTATATTCGAAGAGTGACGAGGAGCATGAGAGTCATTTGAGAATGGTACTCCAAACCCTGAGGATTCATGGATTGTACGCCAAGTTCAGCAAGTGCGAGTTTTGGTTAACTCATGTGGCATTTCTAGGTCACATGATTTCAAGAGAAGGAATCTCCGTGGACCCGTCCAAGATAGAAACAGTGATCAACTAGCCAAGACCAACGACAGTGACAGATCAGAAGTTTTCTGGATTTAGCAAGGTATTATAGAAGGTTCGTAGAGGGGTTTTCAGCATTAGCATCGCCTTTGACTCGACTACTGAAGAAAGAAGAAAAATTTGTGTGAATAGACAAGTGTGAACGTAGTTCCCAAGAGCTTAAGCAGAAGCTGACTACTACACCTATGCTAACTATTCCATCTGGTCCTGGAGGATACAAGATCTACAGTGATGCGTCATTTAGAGGACTGGGTTGTGTGATGATGCAACATGGTAGAGTTGTTGCATAACCGTCCCGTCACTTGAGATCTCATGAGCTGAATTACCCGACGCATGACTTAGAACTTGCAGCGATCATTTTCATTCTGCAGATTTGGAGACATTACTTGTGTGGAAAAAGATTCCAAATCTTCACTGACTATCAAAGTCTCAAGTATTTATTCTCTCAAAATGAGTTGAATATGAGACAGCGCTGCTGAATGGAACTCCTAAAGGATTACGATTGTGATATTCTATATCACCCTAGAAAGGCGAATAAGGTCGCAGATGCACTCAACCAAAAGTCCTCAATTGCACAGATGGTACTCAAGGAATGGACTTTACTTGAGAAGGCTCGAGATTCAGTTTTCAAATTTGAGGTGGGCCACATTTCAAATCTTATGGCTACTCTCAGAATTGAACCGAAAGTGCAGATCAAAATCAAGACGCTTCAAGACAGACCCAGAGATTAAGAAGATTCTACTAGAGAATACCAAAAAGAAGAATGCTGACTTTCAGGTTTCTAAGGATGGAACACTGAGGTTCTGAGGATAATTGTGTGTACCTGACGATGCAGCGCTTAAAGAAGAGATTTTATTAGAAGCACATCATAACAATTACAGCATTCATCCTGGTAATACGAAAATGTATTAAAAACGGTGTCAACGCTATTAGTGGTTTGGTATAAAGGTGGACATTGCCAAGCATGTCGCCAAGTGTCTAACGTGTCAACAAGCGAAGGCACAACATTGCAAACCGGGAGGACTTTTGCAACCTCTCGAGATCCCAAAGTGGAAATGGGAACACATCACCATGGATTTTGTAATAGGCTTACCAATAAGTTAGAGAGGAAATGATTCCATTTGGGTAGTAGTTGACAAACTGACGAAGTCGGCTCACTTCATCGCAGTATGAAAGGACCTTGATTTGGATAGGCACGTAGAGTTGTACATGCGTCAGATAATTCGACTGCATGGAGTGCCAGTGACGATTACTTCAGACCGATACCCGAGGTTTACAACTGCATTTTGGAAAAGCTTGCAGAGTGCTTTAGGAGAGAAGCTGCATTATAGTACGGCATATCATCCTCATATGGATGGCCAGTTTGAGAGGACGATTCAGACCCTCAAAGACATGTTGCGAGCTTGCATATTGGATTTCAAATGAAGCTAGGAGGCACAGCTTCATCTTGTTGAGTTTGCCTACAACAACAGCTACCAGCAGAGCATTCAGATGGCTCCGTTTGAAGCGTTGTATGGCAGAGTGTGCAGAACACCAGTGTGTTGGGATGAAGTCGGGGAAAGAAATATCACGAGCCCAGAGTTAGTTCAACGGTTAATGGATGCAGTTGCCATTATCAGAGACAGATTGAAGACTGCTCAAAGCCATCAGAAAAGCTACGCTGAAAAGCATTAAAGGCCTTTGGAATTCCAAGTTGGTGATCATATTTTTCTGAATGTGTCAACAATGAGGGGTACTTCGCGCTTTGGCAAGAAAGGAAAGCTGAATCCAAAATATGTAGGTCCATTTGAGATTCTTGAAAGAATCGGGAACTTAGTGTATCATCTTGCATTATCGCCAAGACTAGCACAAGCGTGTGACGTCTTTCACGTATCGATGTTGAGGAAGTATAAGCTTGACCCAACTCATGTGCTGAATTTTGAGGATTTAGACATGGAGGACAGAATGTCATATGTGGAAAGCCTGGTTCAAATTGTGGATCGGAAAGAACATGTTCTGTGTACCAAGACCATCCCATTGGTCAAAGTGGTCTCTCAACACCACGACACTGAAGTAGCAACCTGGGAAAGTGAATAATCGATGAGACGACTGTACCCCCACATTTTTGTTTAAAGAATTGTAATGGTTTAAATTTCGAAAACGAAATTTTTATAAGAGGAGAAGAGTTGTGACATCCTAAAATTTCAATTTTGTTTTCAATTGAATGAATTGGGTCTTTCATCGACATGCCTATAATGATATTCTCTCTGCTAATCACTCATGAGATAACTAAACTATCTGGAGAAGTCATTAAGGGATTTTAACGCAATAGTCTGCAAGGTCATTACGACATAATCAAAAATCTATCAGAGACTAGAGATAGATTGATTCGACTAAGATGTGTGATTGAGTGTGGGTGATTCCACCTAATTGCAAAATTCCCGTTGATCAGCACCAAACCGATGTTTCTGTCATTTTGATACCATGTGCCCGTATTTGAAATCTCGAGATTTTCACGACAACCGAGAGTTGCCAATGGGTCGAAGATGTACATTGTGACTCAAGATAAATCGATCATGGGCCAATTGCACCGAAAATTCCTAAAACCTACCCGATATGTTAGGTCACGCTAAAATCGCGTCAGATTGAAATTAACCTTGAATTTGAACCCGATTTTAGAAATTGAAAGTGCTATCATGTCACAATTTATTTTAGGAATATTGACTCATCCTTCGAAGAATTTTCTGAAAGTTCGGGATTTTTTACGAAAAATCAATATAAACGTTATGGAAAAGAACGGAAATTCGATTGGCCGAATTGAAAGCAGTTTTGACTTCAAAGCCAAGCTATTTTGTGAAGGGGACTTGCAGAAATTATGTGGGCTTCTTCCTTGTTGAATTTGGACATCAAATTGGGAGGTTTGATGAAGAATGGAAGCTCAAAATTGAAGAAACTCGTATGCTATTATGAGGGCTGAAATTTTGGCATTATATTGGTTTCCGTGGGATTAAAATGTTGAGAAGGTAATTGGAGACATTAGAAATATGTGTGTGGGCTTTAGGGGGGACCATGCAATTCAATGGAATGGATTGATTTTGTTAGACTTTGGGCCCCCCTCTCAACTTCTCAAGCACGATTCTTCCCCCCTTATTTCTACCGACTTCCTGTGGCACCCGAGAATTTCGACAACCCTCGGATATGCGATGACCGTGACTGATTATGGAAGTATAGTCGAATGTGTCGTTGGCATCATGTGTGAACACCGTTTTATTTCATTAATGGACCAATACCTCATGTTTAGAAAATAGTCCGATTGTGGGATAGACTAGAGTATTGTCAAAAGCCTCTTTACATAAGGTTATTAATGAGACGAATCTCACCCATATTTTGCCGATCTTAGAAGGAAAAAAAATGAATGATGATGAAACATCATGGATTGAAAAAGCTACTATTGGAATTCGTCATCGTTAGTACTACATTCAACCTTATTGAGTTGTGCAAATTGTTTTGATGACGTTACACAATTGTACCACCAAAATGTATATGAAATGAGAGGGAAATTTTGGACTTCTATTAATTAAAATTCTGAGCCGAAGAAATAGAATTCAGCCGTGCATGAGGGACATGCACACCCATGCGGAAAAGGAGGAATCGTCCGTGCCCAAAAGCTGCCCCAACCTCTCTCTCCATTTGGTTGACACCCTAGTCAACTATGAGAGGAAAATTTCTGACCATTGATGCCACGTTGCTTTCTCGTGGTTGGCCAGCAAATTGGGATTAAGAAAAGAATTAATTAAATGACTGAAGACACGTTGCAATAGAGGAGCAAAGTGTCGAAGGAAGAGAAGCATGCTGGACACGTACGGATCCAGCTGCCCTTCATGCAGCCAAACCATGGAAAAATGTTCTCTTAGTTGACTGGTTTTGGTGAAAAACCAGCGACTAATCAGCTCGCTTGTACTAACCAGAGAGAAAAGAATTCAGACAGAGAGAGAAGGAGGAACCGAGTGAGAAAAACTGTGAGTGAGCCGCAAGGGAGAGAGAGGAGGTTATCCCCGCCGTGAGCACGCCTGCTGCCGCCGTCGACACCGCCGATCCCTGTTGCCGATAGAGGAAGGAACTTTTGGACGCCGACACTGATCGATGGACTTTAAGTATATGGCTGTTGGAAGAGATGTTGGTCATCTTTTGAAATATAGCCGAGTATAGAAAGCCTTGGCATTTTGATGTACTGACTAATGATGTCCATCAAGTTATGTAAATAAAAGTGTACGGCTTTAACTTATATAAAATGTTTAGTTGGTATGCATCGTTTTATGAATATAGGGAAGGGAGTTGTTGGATATGCTTCCGCCATATTTCTGCACAGAAACCGATCTAAAAGATATAAACCCCCAGGAGTTATGGGCCTATTATGATTCTATGGTATCAGAGTGATATATTGTCAGGCCAAGAGAAAGGTAAGAGCACTGTGACGACCCCAACGGATCGGGGGCCGTTCGAGGGGTGCCACACTTCCTCTTCTACCCGTCTTCTTCCGCACGTTCGAACACCTCGGCCATTCCTTAATTTCCAGCGAATTCTTCCCCACATCTTCTGCATCACCACCAAGACTTACCCATGTGTCCGCTTCTTTCATTTACTTAGTCAACCCAACAAAACCTCTCCACCAAATTACCCCCCTTACTGATGCGCGTCCTTCACCCTGCCAGCACGTCCCTCGATCAGCATCCCACCGAAGTTCCTCCAGGTGCACTGGTTTTGTTGACCCGCAGCTCCTTCACACGCCTACAACCCAACCCCACGTCCACATTTCTTGTTCCCCTAAAACCGAAGTTGCTCCCTCGTTGTTGCTCTTCACGGAGCAGCCCCGCCGACTCACATCCAACAAATTCCACGAGCTCAGCTAGCCCGTGTCTTCATCCACAGTGCCTCCACCAAAGCCGAGCCATCAACTCGCAAGAAATCTAGCCAGCTTCATGGCCGTTTTCAGCCCGGCCCAGTCTTCATTTGGCGCCGCAGCTTTGTAGCTTACCGGCCGCCATCGCGCCGCCATCACTGTGGACTCATCAGCCCGCAAATCCGGTGAGTTTACCGACGTGTTTAGATTATGCTAAGTATGTTTAGGTGGCTAAATTAGTTTAATTAAATGTTGATTAGATTATGTGCATGATTAGATTAGTGGATGGATTTATTAGTCTAATTATGTAATTAGATTAGTGTAATCTTAATTAGACTTTTAATTGATTACTTATTTAAATTAAATATTATTTAATTATATTATTTTATAATTAAATTAAATTAATTTTCGAAATTTATTTAATTATTAATTAATTAATATTTTCCGGAAATTATACTGGGAGAGCCGTTTGTTAGAATTTCGCATTGATCGTAGCAGTGTGGTTAGTTTGTTCAATTGATTGTTATGTTTATAAAATTGAGTGATGGTTGTGAAATATGGGTATTTTAATCAGAAAATACCAGGTGTCAGGTGTGGTCATCAAAAGTAGTTTTTTTTAAGTACCAGTTCAGCTTAGGTAAGCAATATAGATTTATAACAGCTTCGAGGAGCATTAACACTAATATAGGTCGATAGCAGCTTCGGTGAGCACTATAGATATCAATTTCGACGAGCATCATAGTTTTCTAGCAGCTTCGATGAGTAAATATTATCTAGCAACTTCGGTGAGCAATAATTTATCTAGCAGCTTCTGTGAGCAAATTTAGACATTATCTTCGGTGAGCTAGACCATCTATTTCAGCTTAGAAGAGCAGTGTTCGAATCAATAGAGTTATGGATGGTATCGATGTTGTGGAGTCAAATGAGTTGATTGATTGATGGCTGAATTGAATTGAAATGATTGGATGATACTATATGAATTATACTGACTAGCAGGAAGGATCTAAGGCAAAGGTAAGTCATTTGACATGTGCTTGTGCTTAGGTAGCCCTTAGGACGTATTTCCTTCCTTGTCGGAATTTAAGAGGTGAACTTTCTGAGACATTATCTCACTGTCATTGTATAACTATTTTCAAGTCCTTAGATGATGGTCGTGGAGAACCTGAATCCTAGAGTCTGGGGAAGTGGAGATTGAAGGCTCGGCGAACGTGTCCAGCTAGTTGGTCTTATGACACTTCCCCTTTTTATTGAGCCGGTCTTTTATAGAGAGCCTTATTTTGTAGAGGATTTGGTTCAAATTTGGAGGAAGACACTCCAAAATTCGTAGCCCCCCATGCCTTCAACCTTTGGACCTCTTCAATAGCTTCCTAAAGAAGCTTTGGCTACTACAAGTTGCTGAGGAAGACAGCTGACAATGATGGGGTCAAGCCAAGGGGACGAAGGGATGGAATTGAGCCAAGGTGGCCCCCTCCAAGTGCTACTGTCCCCTTCCCCCTCCATTTCCGTTGGCTCCTCCATTTTCAAGACTAGAGAAGCCTTGAAATTTACAGAGAAACTGGCCATCTTCCTCCCCCAAGCCGTCAGACGCCTGCTAGAGTTCCTCGCCACCCGTCGCTGCCGTCCAGCACCGCCCACCAACCACGCATCCCCCATGCACACCGCCCGTTCGCCCTACTCATTTCGAGCCCAGCAGCCATGCCCCATGCCCGTCAAGCCCAGCTGAAGCTCCTGACCACCCGTCCCACCGCCATTGAGCTCCGCCAAGCCCCGCCAAGCCCCGCTGCAACCTACTCGCCTCCTCCTTGGCCGTTTCCAACCCAACCAGCCACTCAACCTCCTCTTCGACCCACCGTCCAAAACCGAAACCTCTAGGTCTGTTGTGCACTGTTTTGCCCACTTTGGACCACTTCCGGGCCTCAAAGATGCCCCTGCTTCGAAGTTTATCAACCATCTCTGCCTCGCCGTCCTAGTGAACTCATCCGATCGCGAAACCGGTGAGTTTACTCACTAATCTCCGCTTAGGGAGTTAATTATGCTTAAGAGTTTATTAATTTAGGTTAAGTATGGATTAGGTGATTAGTTAGAACGGATTAGCAATTTAATGGTTCAATATTACATGTTAGGTGGTTAAAGTAGTGCAATTAGCAAATAAATAAGTCATAGTATTTATTTAAGTAGGTTCAAAAAAATTTCAGGCCCGTTTCAGTATCTAATTAGGCTTTTCCAGCCTAAGTTGCATTTAATGGTATTTATTAATTAATTTTGAGAATTATTTAATTAATTATTATTTTTCGAAAATTAGATCAGGATAGCTGGTGACCGGAATTTTGTGCTAATCACAGTGGTATGATTGGTTTATTTAATTGAGTGCTGGTTTGTGAAAATTGAGTGTGAATTGTAATTTTGGGGTATTTATCCCAAAATTTATTAATTTTTGTATTTAATTAGAAAATTATTGAGCGTTAGTTTATAGCACCAATGAATGTTTTTATCAACTATATAATTAGTAGGATTTTATGAATTAAAGATATTATACTTTTGGCCGAAGCCTACCGTGTACCTACATATGATTATTTTCATCAGGTATATTTTAACATGATGAAATTGGGCCAACTTCGTTATTTAATTGAGGGATTGGTGTGCAAGGCACAAAGTTCTTAGTCGAGGTGAGTTTATCATAGTTTAGCTTGTGTGAGCTGTGGATGTCCAGCTTGTGAGAGCAGTATGCTATATCAGCCTATAAGTGCTTGATATGTCAGCTTGTAAGAGCAGCATACTATATCAACTTGTGTGAGCAATGATCGTTTATCAGCTTGTGAGAGCAACGATCCATATATCAGCTTATGGAAGCTACTATCTATCTATATTAGTTTGTGCGATCTACTATCTATCCTTTTCAGCTTGTGTGAGCATAGTCGGTGTTGATAATACCAGATAGATAGTATCAAATTGATAGATAGTATTGATTGGTTGAGTGTGTGAACTGTACTGACTTGCAGGAAGGAACGGAGGCCAAGGTAAGTCATTTAACTTGTACTTATGCTTAGGCAGCCCTTGAGGTATATTTTCTTCCTAGTCAGGACTTAGGGGGTGAACTTGCTAAGACATCGTCTCACCCCGTTGTGGGATAACATTTTCAGGTCCTTAGTGATAGGGCTAGTAAGGAAACCTAGAGGGAGGTGAATAGGTGTTCTAAGAAGTTTTGCAAGATTTAATGAATTAGCTTCAACTTTTAAGGATAACAGACTGAATATGTAAAAGACTATAAATAGTTATACAAAACTACAAATCAAAGTAAATAATTTAGGGAAAGAAAATTGAAACACAAGGTGATGCAAGCCAAGGGTAGGCTTTCTCAAAAAGTAGGATCGGGAGAGTAACTCACACACAGGAAAACAGGACGAACAGAAATTTCAGCACTGCGTAAGCTCAGGAGAACAGTCGTATCTTTGTCGATACAGATCGGATCGACCTGATTCCAAAGCCAAATGAACAAAGATTTCTTGATCTACAATTTCTGTATTTTGGGTTTTCTGTAATAATCAACTTAGGATGGTCGAATCTAGGTTGGAAGTAACGAACAGAACAGGAAAAGATAGAAACTCCGTTGGTTGCTCTTCTAGGCCTCCAAGGAAGTTGAAAGGACACCGATTCTTCTAGATCGATGATTGTAACTCTTCAAGGATGCAGGTTTCAAAAAGCTCCGACTCTTCAAGGATGGAGTGAACTCTTCTAGGTTTTCAAGGATATGAACTCTACAAGGTTCACGATACCTGCTTCAAAGCAAAGTTTTTCATTTATCAAAAGTCGTTCGTCTTCTACAAGGAATTGGATGGCTTATATTGTTAACGAAATAAAAACATAGCGTTGAAACTAGGAAAATAGTAAATAGCAATAAAAGTGTCTTCATGGCTCCCAAGATGTCTTTCAAACTTCCGGGGGGAAATAGTAAATAGCATAGTAACTAGAAACTAATAAAAGCGTCTTCATGGCTCCCAAGGTGTCTTTCCAGCTTACGGGATGGACTCAAGATGTTGATACGGTTTCTCATTTTCGTCAAGCTTGAATGCGGGCCAATCTTCTTGGTCGAGAGAGCTAGTCTTCAATGTGGGCTGCATCATCCTCCCCATCTTTAAAAGAATTTGTCCTCGAATTCTCGCCATCATCAGAAGAATCTCCCACCCAACTAGGTGCCAACATAATCTTCTCGCCTCCAAATTCAAAAGAATATGTATTTCGATAACCATCATGCATAGTCCACCTATCGAATTGCCATGGTCGACCAAGAATAATGTGACTAGCATCCATCGACAGAACATCACACCATATCTTGTCACTATAAACAGAACCAATGGACAGATTAACAAGACATCATTTTGAAACAGTTACCTCAGCGCCTATCTTCAACCACAACATTTTATAAGGCGTAGGGTGCGTTTTTAATTCCAACTTCAGCTTGTTTACCGCTACTTCAGAAATTATATTCTCACAACAACCAAAGTCAATAATTAATTGACACACCTTTCCCATGATTGTGCAAGCAGAATGAAAAATATTAGTATGCAACCACCTATCTCCAGTGTCGTTTCGAGGTAAGAAAAAATTTCCTCACCATAAGAAGTTTGCCAGTGTCAGCATGCATGATTTGTTCATCATCCGCAGCTTCTTCATCATTGTTCAACTTCTCTTCAAGTGGATCCTTAGTATTCTCATCAGAATCATTATCCACCAAAAAGGCTTTACCAGCTGGTCGATTCTTATTGATTCGACAATTGCTAGCACGATAACCCAACTCCCCACAAGAATAGCAATGAATTTCGGACGTAGTAGGTTGCTTCAAAACATGGGGTTGAGTAGAAGGCTTACTAGCAAATTGCTGCTCCGAGAACGAGAGCGCTCTATTTTGAGTGCTCGTTGGTGTGCATCTCCTAAGTCCCAAATGTCGAGGACTTCCAAGGCGTCTTGAATGTAAAATTGAAGACCGTTCAAGTATTTGTTCACAAGCACATCCTCTGGGTCCTGGATATTGTCACGAATCACCAACTCATTGAATTCATTGGGGTATTAGTTCACCATTCGCATACCTTGTTATAGATTTTGGTACCATTGGTAGAGCTCTCTATTATATCCCTTGGAAAGAAAATATTTTTGAATCTTGCTCTCCATCTTTCTCCACAAAGTGATTGGTGCTTTGCCAACGGCTTGGCGAGTTTGTTTTTCACGTCTCCACCAAGCAATCACCTTGTCTCAGAATCACATAGCAATGATCCCAACTCGACGATTCTCCGAAACATTTCGATGCTCAAACACCTCATTCAGAAGTGTTTGCCAATCAACAATTTCATCAGGAGATTCAGTACCTGTAAATTCCGGAACATCTTTCTTGACTTCCTTTTCCCAATCTAGCTCACGAATATGTTGTAAACAATGTCAAACATGCCTCCCATCGTGAATAGATTGAACGCTCTTCGAAGAGGAAGAGTCACCATGGGAATCTTCAATCCTGGAACGGGGTGGAGAACTATTTGCTTCAGCCCTCAAACGCTGAACTTCTTGCATCAATTCGTCAATTTGTTGTTGCATATAGCAAGTGTGTGCAATTCATCAAGGGGAATGGTTCTGCCGCCACGATGTCTAGCTTGTCTTGGAGGCATTGTCCTCTCCTCCAAAGCTCCGATACCAAAAGATGCAAGCCAAGGGTAGGCTTTCTCAAACAGTAGGATCGGAAGAGTGACTCGCACATAGGAAAGCAGGACGAACAGAAATTTCAGCACTACGCAAACTCAGGAGAACAGTCGTATCTTTGTCGATACAGATCAGATCGACCCGATTCTAAAGCCAAATGAACAAAGACTTCTGGATCTACAATTTCTATATTTTGGGTTTTCTGAAATAAGCACCGTAGGATGGTCGAATCTGGGTTGGAAGTAACGAACAGAACAGGAAAAGATAGAAACTCTGTTTGTTGCTCTTCTAGGCCTCCAAGGAAGTTGAAAGGACACCGATTCTTCTAGATCGATGACTACAACTCTTCAAGGATGCAGGTTTCGAAAAGCTCCAACTCTTCAAGGATAGAGTGAAAACTCTTCTAGGTTTTCAAGGATATGAACTTTACAAGATTCACAATACTTGCTTCAAAGCAAAGTTTTTCATTTATCAAAAGTGATTCTTCTTCTACAAGAAATTTGATGGCTTATATTGTTAACGAAATAAAAACAAAGCGTTGAAACTAGGAAAATAGTAAATAGCAATAAAAGCGGCTTCGTGGCTCCCAAGATGTCTTTCAAACTTCCGGGGGAAAATAGTAAATAGCATAGTAACTAGAAACTAATAAAAGTGTCTTCATGGCTCCCAAGGTGTCTTTTCAACTTCCGAGATGGACTCAAGATGTCAATGCGGCTTCTCGATTTCATCGAGCTTGAATGCGGGCCGATCTTCTTGGTCGAGAAAGCTGGTCTTCAATGCGGGCTGCATCACAAGGTTTATAGTGGTTCGGCTTAGACCAAGCCTACGTCCACTCTCTCATGCTGAGAGCCCACTGGCTGGATTTCACTAAGAATCAAAAGAGTTTTTACAGTCTCACGTCCTTGATTACACAGTGTAGAAACTCTACTACACTTCCTTAAGGTCTCACAAGTGTTTGATCTATCTTTTGAGTACGGCTTAAGCTCACTGATTGAAATAGCAAAGAAATAAAAGTTTCAGACTTTGGAATTTTTCTTTCACGCACACACTCGAATAACTTGAGCTTCTTCCTTATATACTCCTCAATGCCTTTATAACTATTGGCACTTTCCAAATTAGTTCTTTTAATCTACTCGTTGGACAGAATCAATCAAGGAGATCTCGAGTTATTTGAGGAATGTGATGATAGTCCACCAATCATGCTCGCCCATACAATCAGGATCTAGGTTTCCATAAGTAGAACCTTCCAAGTCTACTTCACTTTTCAATAAATCTTTATTATCCGAATAAATAAGAATAATTGATCTCGATGTGCTATCTCTAACCGTATGATCTTCTATAAACCGTACGAACCAAATCCTTTAAGATAAACTCCAATCTGGATAAGTCTTCTCTTTGTTGGTCTAGAAGCTATCAATTTGGGTTAACTTTGAGTCTTGAGTCTTACGATCTTCAGACTTTGACGATAGAGTATGGAGTTCATCAGACTTTAACAGTTGAGTCTTGAAGTCTTCAGACTAGACTAATGGAAACATTTTGTCAACTTCAAAATAATAAGAGAGTTTTCTCCAACAATCTCCCCATTTTTTATGGTGACGAAACTTTCCTGCAAAGTTGAATACTTTTATCCTGCAAAACAACACTTAAGCAAAACAAAATATCTCATAAAAGATAAGTAGATTAAGACATGGATAGTAACGATTCTACAACCATAGCAAAACATGTTAGTCCTGCAAAATAACTATCCTTCCATAATCAATGTCATGACCTAAGTTACTGCAAGTATCAAAAGATCCAATCAAACAATCTAAAGTCAAAAGGTCCAATCCACAACCAAAAATAAGTCCAAAGATAAAATAATCCAAACCAAAGTCAAATCTGCATCAAACTTATCCCCCTTTTGTCAACAACAAAAAGTGGAGAATAATAAAAATGTGGAGTGAAAAAAGAGATGTCAAAATCATGACTGTTTTGGCAAGTGAACAAGCTGGAATTCTCCCATAAAACTCACTGTTTGCTCAAGCTTCCCAAAAGTCTCCTTCAATTGCTGGAAATCTTCACTCTTCACATCATCTTGCACTTGAGTCTTCAGGGTAAGTAACTGATCTTGCAATGAAACTGAAGTAGCCAAGAAAGCCTTTTTGAGATCTTTTATCTCATAGTTCAAACCATATTGACCATTTTTTTAAATCCAACAAAACATCCGTTATGCATGAAAAGTCCATTGAATGAGTTAATGAAGCATTGGGTCCTGCCGATTCTGCTCCTGGAGTTCTAAGATTGGAGGGATCTTCAACAGTTTGTCTACTATGAGTTGGAGTGAATTATGCAAATTCTGGTTCTGGATGGAGAGAAGCATAGACATCTTCTAGATCTGCTACAGACTAACTAACATCACTAGTAAGAATAGGCGAAGAAATACCTAGTTTTTCCGCAACTCCCCCTGTTTGTGTGCCTTTAGGAGGAGAAGTAGATTCTTCTTCCTGTTCTACTTCAGCAAGAGAGTGATGTTTTTCTTTTGCTTTCTCACCAGCAGTTCCACTCCCTGTCTTTTCAGAGTCGCTTGACAAGGATATAGTCAATGTAGGCTCAAAAGAGTCATCCTGAGCCTCTTCTTCATCTCCTTCTCTTCTTCCTTCCTTTTCCTATTCTTCTTCTTCTCTTCTTCCTTCCTCTTCTTCTTCTTCTCTTTCTTCATCTCTTCTCTCAGTCTCTTCTCTAGTCTCGCAAAAGCTGACAAAACTCTTCAAGTTCCCTAAGGCTGAAAGAGTCATCTCGTCCTTATCTTCTTCATCCTGCAAGATGAGAGTTCTCTTCTTCTTTGTTGGAGCAACCATGGGCTCCTTGCATTTTCTTTTGGTCGCTGAAGAGTCCTGTTTCATCTTGACGAGAGACTTTTCCTTCATGCACTCCAACACCCTGTTAAGCTCTTTCAAACGCATCTTGGTGACCATTTTAAATCCAATCACCATTGGACTGATGTTTGTCAAACATAAAGGTGCAGGAATGTGGATTTTAAAATGTCTAGAAAGGCACGTGATAAGAGCAGAATAAGGAAGTTGTCCCTTGTCTTTTACCACTGTCATGTACATATAAAACAGGATGGTATGAGGCAGAGAGAATTTGCAGCCAGCATTGATGGCATACATCAGCTTTGCTTCGGAACGGGAGACATCAGTCTTTGATGTAGATTTTGGACGGATGTAGTTGATCACAATTTTGTGCAACAAGATGTCTGAGGCATTTAACCTCGAATAGGAGATCTTATGATCAACATCCCCGTCTCATACCAATTCCAAAGTAGCATGAGCAAAGGACACACTAATTGGTTGGAAACACCCCCTTTCCACCCCCAATTAGGTCAGCCAAAGTGTCCATATCCACTAAAAACTCCTATCCCTTACTATGAAAAAGAAACTGCTTGCATCCCAAAAGGATCAATTCGAATAGAAGTATGCTGTGAGTTTAGGATAAGTAATTGTAGATTCATAACAAAAATTCTCCCTTTGAAGAAGTGCAAACTTCTCTCATAAATTTACTCTAATTGAATCAAGAAAATCAAAGTCAACACTCCTAGGGTTCATCACCCCTCTTTTCAGTAGATTCAAATAAACTTTTTTGTGCTCCTTAGAGCGGAAAATGCTCGCTCCATCATCAACAGCATTAACAGCCACTCCCATATTAGGCTAAAAATGTGCAAACATTCGTTCATCGTCGTCCTGTTCTTGTGGTTGATTAGCAATACCAAAACATGGGTCACTTGAAAAATTGGCAAAGGTCTTTTCAGCTATCCCTTTCTCTGCAACTCCTAACTTTTCCATTTCTCGCAAAAATAAGGTTTCATTTTCGAATCCTCTCTCTCTCTCTCTCTAAGAAACTCATCAATCAAAAACATTGCAGTACCTCCTTCCTTCAACTTAGAGTAAAGTGAAAAGGCAACATTAAGTCTTAGCGTTCTTACAAGTTCAATTTCTTCCACTATTTCTTCTTCCGGTTGAGGTGCTGGAAGAGATTGACAATGTTGAGAATATTGTTGCTTACTTTGTTGTTGTTGATGAGGAGAATCTTCTTCCTCAGTCAAGTCGAAGTGAGTAGGACCCTCTAGCATATGTCGTGATCCCCTGCTCACGATTCTCGAAGATTTTCTCAAAGACATTGTCGCTTCAAGAAAGAAATTCTCAAACTTGCTCAAAAAGGTGAGAACTTTTTGGGTTAAACGAGAGTAAAAGCGAAAGTAAACGGGAGTTTAGAATTATAGGGTTTGAGAGTGAGAACGGAGAAGACGAATTTCAACAGTAAATAAAGCAAGTGAAGCAAGGCAAACGAATCGTCATAAAAATGCCTTTTTCAAAAATGAATAACTTCCTTTTTGAAAATGAACAACTGCCTTTTTGAAAATGCCATAAATTTAAAAACTTGGAAAGATAATTTCTATCGATTAGCGATTAAAAAGAAATTGTACCTTTTCAAGTTTTTAACCAAAAACTAAATTGCTAGTACCAGGATAACTTACGGTCATAACTCTCTGTCTTCTAAGTCTGAACACTTTCAGACTTTACCTCTGAGTCTGAGCACCTGCAGACTTTACCGGATAGGAGATGTGATGTTTAGTCTGGTGCAAATAGACTCAAATAGGTTTTTCTCCAGTAGCTTTGTAAATATGTCTGCCAGTTGATTCTTTGAATCAATGAACTAAATCATAACTTCTCCATTTTGAACATGATCTTTAATAAAATGATGTCCAATCTCTATGTGCTTTGCCCTTGAATGAAGAATTGGATTCTCTGTGAGATTAATGCACTGGTGTTGTCACATTTGATCTTGGTGCACGAGTCTTCAATTCCAAAGTTTCTCAGCTATTGTTTTATCCATAAGATCTGAGCACAGCAACTCCCAAGAGCCACATACTCAGCTTCTGCTGTTGAAAGAGTTACAGTACTTTGCTTTCTTGAAAATCAAGATATTGTCCTATTTCTCAGCAATTGACATGTACCAGAAGTACTCTTTCTATCAACTATACAACCTGCTAAATCTGCGTCTGAATATCTGAGGAGAGTAAAGTCTCCTTCTTTGGGATACCGCATACTTAAATTTGAAGTAGTTGCAATGTATTTGATTATGCGTTTTGCAGCACTTAGATGAGATTCTTTGGGATCTGATTGAAATCTAGTACAAATGCAAGCACTAAACAAAATGTCAGGTCTAGAAGCAGTAAGATAAAGAAGTGAACCAATAATACTCTTGTAAAGCTTTTGGTCAACTTTCTTTCCTCCTTCGTCTTTATCTAACTTCGAAGAACTTAACATTGGTATCTCAATCTTTTTGCAATTCTCCAATCCGAACTTTTTAACGAGATGTTTTGCATATTTTTCTTGGTGATGAAAATTCTTTTTTTTAATTGCTTCACTTGTAATCCGAGAAAGAAAGATAGTCCACCCATCATGCTCATCTCAAATTCATCCTCCATAAACTTAGAAAATTTCTTGCACAGGTTTTCGTTAGATGATCCAAATATGATATCATCAACATAGATTTGAACAAGTAAAAAGTTTTTACCTTCTCTTGTAATAAACAAGGTAGTATCCACTTTTACTTTGACAAAACTATTTTGAATTAAAACCTTATATAGCCTATCATACCATGCTCGAGGTGCTTGCTTTAATCCATATAGAGCCTTTTTCAGTCTGAATACTTAGTCTAGTCTCTTTGGGTCTTCAAAACTGGGAGGTTGTTCCACATAGACTTCTTCTTGAATAAATCCATTTAGGAATGCACTTTTGATGTCTATTTGGAATAACCTGAAATTTTTATAATAAGCAAAAGCAAGTAATAATCTAATTGCTTCTAACCTTGCTACTGCTACATAAGTCTTATCATAGTCTATCCCTTCTTCTTGCGTACATCGTTTGGCCACGAGTCTTGCTTTGTTTCTAACCACCTTTCCTTTTTCATCCATCTTGTTTCTGAAAACCCATTTAGCTCCAATAATGGATTGACCTTTTGGTTTTGGAGTTAGTTCCCAGACATCATTAATACTGAACAGTCTGAGTTCTTCTTGCATAGCTTCAATCCAACTTTCATCAGCTAACGCTTCTTCTATGCTTTTGGGTTCTATTTCAGAAATAAGTGCCACAGTGCTAGACTCTTCTTGCTTTTTGGATCTGGTGCAAATCCATTCATCAATATCACCGATGATGAGTTCTTTGAGATGACTAGACTTGTGCTTCCAGTTACTGGTCGATCTGACAGTTTGTTGATCTTTTACTTCAATTGATTCTTCAACTTCCGTTCATTGTTGATCTTCAGAAGTCTGAGCCACTTCAGGGGAGGTAAACTTTGTAAAGTCTGGAGTAGGTTCAGATTCTTCAAGATGAGTCTGAATCAATTGATTCTACAAAGAGTCTTGGAATTTGACGTTCATAGATTCTTCCACAGACTAAGTTTTCTTGTTGAATACTCTATAGGCTTTGCTTGAAGTTGAGTAGCCAAGGAAAATTCCTTCGTCTGATTTCTCTTCAAACTTACCAGTTCAATCATTTGCATTTTTCAAAATAAAATATTTGCAACCAAATACATGAAAATAAGAAACAATTGGCTTCTTTCCTTTGAATAACTCATAGGGAGTTTTCTCCAGAATAGGCCTTAAGAATACCCTATTAATAATATAACAAGCTATAGAAATTGCTTCAGCCCAAAAATGAGAAGAAAATAGTTCTTGCCATTTCTTATAAAGAATTATTTTTTATTTCCACAACTCTATTATGTTCTTGAGTGTATGGAGAAGAGAAAACATACTGAAAACTAGATTCATCACAGAATTTGGCAAAGTCTTGATTTTCAAACTCACCTCAATGGTCTGTCCGTATGCTTGAAATAGCATATCCTTTCTCATTTTGAACTTTCTTGGCAAATTTTGAAAAGTAAGAAAAGATTTTAGACTTACTTGCCAGAAAGTAAACCCAAGTAAATCAAGAATAATCATCCACAATCGCTAGACAATATCTTTTTCCACCAATGCTTTGAGTTCTAGTTGGTCCAAAGAGATCCATATGCAAAAGCTGCAAAACACGATTAGTAGAAATCTGATTTGTTAGTTTAAAAAAACTTCTAACCCGTTTTCCTAACACACATGGTGTGCATAAGTTAGACTTTTGATACTTCAGGTTAGGTAGTCTACAAACAAGCTTCTCGGATGAAATCTTGGCAAGTTGTTTTATGTTGACATGGCCAAGCTTTCGATGCCAAAGATTCACTTCATCTTAAATTGATATTAGACATTGAGATCTTTCTGATTTTATATCCAGAAGATAAATGTTCCCATGTCTTCGTCCAGTAAAAGATTGAGAAAGATCTTTACTAGTTCCCGAACATATTCCTTCTTGGAAATTGATTTTGACTCTAGTGTTGCACAATTGGCTAATGCTGAGTAGATTGTAATTAGTCCTTCCACCAAGGAGACATTGTTGATTGTGAGACTTCCAATCTTTACAATTCTACACCCAACAATTCTTCCTTTGTTGTTTCTACCAAAAAAGACTTTTCCACCATTTATTTACACAAGTTTTATAAAACAACTTGAATTTCCAATCATGTGTCTTGAACAGCCACTATCCAAATAGCATTTAATCTTTTTTCTTGATAGTAACCTACAATTAAAGAATGAACTCAAGCTTTCTTTGATACCCATATTTTCTTGGGTCCTGGAGAGTTAATGCAATATATAGTCATTGCCCATTCCTTCTTAACAGGTCTCCAAACCATAGGACATTCTTTCTCAAAATGTTCTAAGCTATTGCATTTTGAACATTTGAGAGCACTTCGGCCAACAAGTTTTACAAAGATTTTTTGAAAATGGTTTCTGTAAGAAGTTTTTGTAAGTCTTTATTTGATTATTTCCTTTACTTTTGGAAATTCAATTAGAGGCATAATTTCTAAAGTCATTCCCAAGCCTGATTTATTGAAATAAGGTCTTTGTACTGAAAAAATATTTTCCAACTTTTTAGATTCCATTGAAAACCTTTTTGAGATATTTGAAATGTCCTCTTTTAAAAATATATTTTCCTTTGAAAGAAAGTCTACATTTTCTTTTAAAACAATAAAACTTTTGTCTAGATTTTCAAACTTTTCTTTCTAAGAATTTTCCCGTTGCTTAAGTGTAGAATTCTCCCTTTTTAGCTCGGAAATCATTTTAAGAGAAGTTTTGAGATTAAGACAAAGTTCATCAATGTATTTCAAGACTTTAGTAGGAATTTTTAAATTACTTACCTTGATTTCGCTATCTAAGTCTGAATCTGAGTCTAAATCTATCTCAGAGTCTAAGTCCGATTCTGATTTTGCCATTAGACAAATATTGACATAATCTTCATCACTTTCTTCGCATTCAATATCACTCCATGTCTCCATTTTGAGTGCTTTTCTATATTTCTCAGCTCTCATTTCTTTTTCTTCAACAGAGGACAGTTGGGTCTGATGTGTCCCTTTTTCTTGCATTCAAAACAAATCACATCTTTGTTGGCTTCATCATCTTCAGTTGATTTGTTTTGAAACCTTTGAGTGCTTTACTTCTTTCCATTGAATCTTTTTCCCTTTTTGTTCAGTTTCCTGAACCTCCTTATCATAAGTGCTAACTCTTCATCGTCCATATCATCTTCAAAGTCTGTAACATCAGAATCAACGTTAAATTTTAAAGCAATTGACTTCTTACCTTTGGGATCTTCTTCCTCGTTAATTTGCTCCACTTCATAAGACTGAAGTGTGCCAACCAACTCGTCTACAGAAAGCGGCATGATCCTTTGAGTTTCCTTTATTGAAGTCTTCACGTGATTCCAGTCTTTAGAGAGTCCACGCAGCAATTTGTTAACCTTCATTGGTCTTGAGATTGATTGTCCCTGATACTCTAGACCATTTATAATCTCTATAAAATGACTAAACATGTCAGTGATAGATTCTCCTAGCTTCATCTTGAAGGCTTCATACTGTCCGAGTAAAATATTGATCTTTGTTTCTTTCACTCGATCAATTCCTTCATAGGTAATGTGCAGCTTATCCCAGACTTCTTTGGCTGTTTCACAAGAAGAAATTATGTTATACTTAGTAGGAGATAAAGTACAATATAAAGAGTGAATTATTTTAGCATCAAGAGCTTGTCTCTTGGTTATTTCTTTTGGTGTCATCTCGCTCACATTTATAACTTCTTTTTCTCTTTCTGAAATTGATGCAGCTTTAGGAATGATTCTTTTTTCTACCACATCCCATTCTAGAGGATCTTTCGATTTTAGGATTGCCTTCATTTTGTTTTTCCATACGCCGTATTCATTTCCATCAAAGTAAGGAAGTCCGATGTTCCTCTGGCCTTCAACCAAACCTAGAGCTAACATACTAGCCATAAATCTTTAACTTAGAAGTAAAAACACTTCAATTAAATGAGCACACAAACTCTGATACCAATTAATAGGGCTATTAAGGACACCTAGAGGGGGGTGAATAGATATTCTAAGAAGTTTTGCAAGATTTAATGAATTAGCTTTGACTTTTGAGGATAACAAACCGAAGATGTAAAAGACTATAAACAGTTATACAAAACTACAAATCAAAGTAAAGAGTTTAGGGAAAGAAAATTGAAACACAAGGTTTATAATGGTTTGGCTTAAACCAAGCCTGCGTCCACTCTCCCACGCTGACAGCCTGCTGGCTGGATTTCACTAAGAATCAAAAGAGTTTTTACAGTCTCACGTCCTTGATTGCACCATATATAAACTCTACTACACTTCCTCAAAGTCTCACAAGTATTTGATCTCTCTTTTGAGTACAGCTTAAGCTCAGCGATTGAAATAGCAGAGAAATAAAAGCTTCAGACTTTGGAATTTTTCTTTCACATACACACTCGAATAACTTGAGTGTCTTCCTTATATACTCTTGCATGCCTTTATAACCGTTGGCACTTTCCAAAGGAGTTTTTTCAATCTACCCGTTGGACAGAATCAATCAAGAAGATCTTGAGTTAGTTAAGGAATGTGATAATAGCCCACCAATCCTGCTTGCCCATACAATCAGGATCTAGGTTTCCATAAGTAGAACCTTTCAAGTATACTTCATTTTTCAATAGATCTTGATTATCCGAATTGATAAGAATAATTGATCTTGATGTGCTAGCTCCAGCCGTAGGATCTTCTATAAACCGTACGAACCGAATCCTTTAAGATAAACTCGCATCTGGATAAGTCTTCTTTTTGTTGGTCTGGAAGCTGTCAATTTGGATTGACTTTGAGTCTTGAGTCTTACGGTCTTCAGACTTTGACGACAGAGTCTAGAGTTCATCAAACTTTAACAGTTGAGTCTTGAAGTCTTTAGACTAGACTAATGGAAACATGTTGTCATCTTCAAAATAATAAGAGAGTTTTCTCCAACACTTAGATGACAGCTCCTCCCGAGCATTTTGGCCAACCAAAGAAAGTCACCAAGTAGAGGTATTATATTCCGCTTCATGAGAACCTGAGGGGATGGGTCTATGAGCTCGTGAAGTCCGTGGTCTGGGTTGATGCGGGTTTACCCCATAAGTTACCCCATCAATACAAATCATGGTATCGTCGTGAGCTAAATGGACAGAATGAGGGTCCCATAGTAGAGTTTGAGGCCCCTATATCGATGCTGGAGGTCGCTTTTGGAAAAGGCACGATAGATCCTCCTGGTGGTTCAGTGGTAGACCCGGATCTTTCGGATTCAGGAACCCCGGAGTATTGAGTTGAAGACTCAAATGATTAGAGGATCTGTAGCACTTTAAACCCCCCTTTTTGTAGACCTTGTATATATCGGCTAGTATTGTATATGACATAGTTTGATATGTGTATATAAGTGTGTTGTGGTTTGAAAATTTGTGGCCCTGCTTTTCTATCACATCTTGTTGTTGTATGGGGATTTATTATTCGCTTCCACATGAGCATTAAAATGAATGGGTCGGCGACGCGTCCTGGGACGTCACTATTTAATCGACCATAGAAGGATGGGCACGCATTCGGAGAATCGAGGTGTGGCATATATCATATGGAGTAATTAATAAGGAGGTAAATTATAATTATTTATTTGGTCCTAACGATATTGCTTGAGGAAAAAAGTCGAATTCGATTGGTTTATGTAGAGTCATAAGCGACTTTCTCACTTGACTTTTAGCTTTGATCAAATACACTTTGAGCTAAAGGGCTTTGTCTAGATGCAAAGTCATCTCCCGGAGCTCTTCCAAGCATGCCTTCTTCTTCAATTGGGAAGACTATAGTTTGTGGCACCAACTAAAAAGTGAAGAAGACCTTGTTTTGAGCATACATTACAAAAGAAAAGAATTTAAAATCCTAGATGATATACCAAAGGTGGATTACATTGAGGGATATTGTCTTTGATTTTTTTTCCCTTTGTATGGATGTTATGCTCTATATATGGTGCACTTGTATGAGACAATTTCTTTTTCTCTTTCTTTATAATCCAGCGCTACAAGCATGGAAATCTAAATACCTGAAAGTTCATAGAATAGAAAAAACCTTGGTCTTGACCCTAGGTAGTGGTGGGATGCGAGCACGTGACTTTTAGTTCATAAACCACATGATCTTTTATTGTCCTAATTAACTACGTCAACTCTAAAGCGCGAGAAGGAATTTTTTGGTTTGATAATAGCTTGAGCAATGACCATTTCCCAAAGTTGAAACTTATGATTACACAAAACCAATTGGCTCTTTTTGCCAACGAAAACGCATTTGTTGTGTCTAAAAGGGTGACAGTTATTTAAGTGACAAATAGATGGAACGTGAACCTGTCTACAAATAAGAGATAAGAGTATTTTTAGATCATACACATTTATTGTAGGAATTTTTGAAGAGAGATTGTAAAAGGAATGTGTTTGATAACACATCTCTAATCCTAACCTTTATATTATTTCCTGTTTTATTTTTTCTTATCTTCTTGTTGGATATTTAGATCTTGTGCCTCACCAAGTTATTTAAGAGCTTTTAAGATTGTACTTTCGTGCTTTTGTTGAAGATAGTGCAATCTCTCTCTCTCTCCTCGTGGTTTTTCCCCTTTTAGGTTTTCCACATAAATCTTGCATCTTTTGTGATTTTAATTTTCTTTCATCATTTGCTACTTGTTCTTAGATTTGTGCATTTTTATTGGCATTTTTTGCAACAAATTGGTATCAAAGCCAAAGGAATTTAGGTCTTTTTGTTCGAGATGGCATCTATCAAATTTGAAGTGGCACCCTTCGATGGCCAAAACAATTTTGGGTTATGGAAGATCAAGATGAAAGTGTTGCTGCATCGGGAAGGTTCAATTAGAATCTTGGACGGAAATTATCCGGACGATATGACTACAGTTGAGATCGAGGAATGGAAGAAGAGGCACATAGCCCCATCCAATTGTCATTATTTGATAAGGTGCTTCACGAAGTCACGGATGAAGAAACATCTTTGGTATTGTGGAATAAGCTTGAGAGCCTATACATGAAGAAATCTCTTAGACAAGGTTATTTTTTAAGCAGTGTCCTTACACGTTAAAGATGCAAGCAAAAACTACTATCCAAGAACATCTAGATGAATTTAATAAAATCATTATGGATATGAAAAATCTAGATTTGAAGTTAAATGATGAAGATCAAGGCCTAATCGTGTTATGTTCATTGCCAAGCTCGTATAAGAACTTTGTGAATTCTATGTTGTATGGAAGGGAATCCATAACTCTTGAGGATGTGCAAGCTTCATTGAATTCTTTGGAGATGCGTACAAAATTGAATACGAATAGTAGTAATGATAAAGTTGATGGCTTAGTTGTTAGGGGAAGGTTGAATCATCATGATAGACATAGTAATAGTAAAGGGTGTTCAAAATCTAGATCAGACATAAATAAGAGTAAGGTGGAGTATTACTATTGTTACAAATTCGGACACTACACTACAAAAGTGAATGTCCAGTGCTCAAAGTTAAGGGGAAGAAGTTGATGGAGAATTCCAATTCGACTAGTTTGGTGAAAAATAACAAGTCCACTAATGCAGACAAGGTTCTTACTATCTTGTCTTCATACTGTCATGTCAATGATAAATGGATTTTGGATTCAATATGTTCATACCACATGTTCCACACGGAAATTGATTCCACATATATGAGAAAATTAATGGTGGTTTAGTTTTGATAGATAACAATGCAGTTTGCATGATTGTAGATATTGGTATAATGCAGATTAAATGCCATGACAATGTAGTAAGAACTTTGACAAACATTAGGCACATCCCAAATTTAAAGTAAAATCTTATTTCATTGAGCAATTTAGATTCAATTGGATGTATATACACAGGTTAAGGTGGAGTTTTGAAAATTTCAAAAGACTCTTTGATTGTGATGTGAGGTAACATAAAAAAACAAAAACAAAAATCTTTACATTTTATAGGGAAGCACTATTGTGGGTTCTTTAAATATATCATCCTCTTCAGATTTTGAAAAATCAATGTTGTGGCATATACAGTTGGGCCACATGAGCGAAAGAGGAATGTCTATCTTAAGTAAATGTGTTTTACTTTATAGGTCACTTAACTTTTGCGAACATTGTGTTTTCAGAAAACAATGTAGAGTTAGGTTTGGTACTGGGTGCACTCAACGAATGGTCTAGTTGACTATATTCACTTCAATTTGTGTTGACTGACACAGGTAACATTTTAAGGTAGTGCAGTTTATCTTCTAACATTTATTAATGATTTTTCTAGGAAAGTCTGGATTTATTTCTCGAAGCGTAGAAGTAACATTTTTTTATATGTTCAAGAAGTGAAAAAATATTAATAGAAAATCAAACTAGGGAGAAAATAAAGCATCTCGGAATGGACAATGGTCTTGAATTTTGCAGAGGTGATTTCAACAAAATACAATGAAGATTTGGGGATTATTCGACATCGAACAGTCAGGTACATATCTCAACAAAATGGGGTGGCAAATCACATGAACCAGACACTTTCAGAGAGAGCTTGGTATATGCTCTTTAATGGTGGACCTGGGAAAGATTTTTGGGGTAATGTTGTGAACACAGCATGTTATTTAGTGAATCATTATCTTTCAACTGCAATCGAATGTAAGACTCCTAATAAAGTATAGTTAGGTAAACCTTCTGATAATTCTAATTTAAACATATTTGGATGCCCTAATTATTAATATGTAAAAGAGGATAAGCTTGAACCTAGGATTAAGAAGTGTATTTTCATTGGTTATGCAAACAAGATTAAAGGATATAGGCTGTGGTGTTTTAACCCTCAATCATCAAAGTTTATAATTAATAGGAATGTTACTTTTGATGAAAATTCTATACTTGAACAAAAAAAAAGGTTATTACTAAGTCTACAGGTATTTATGAGGAGAATGTTCGGAAAGAAATGGAGCTTCATGTAGTCATCCATAGAAAATATTTGAAGATATTCCTATTTAGACAAAAAGTGACAATGAGCAACAAGATTTGGATTTTATCAAAAAAGAAATAAAAGAAATTGAACAATCTCAAAGTTTGGCTGCAAGGGCAAAACGACAAATTAAGCCTCCCCAAAGGTATGGTTTCGCTGATTTGGTAGCATATGCTCTTACAATTGCTCAAGAGCTTAGTATTAAAGAACCTTTTATATTCCATGAATCTACTATTTGTTCTAAATCTAATAGGTGGCTTATTGCAATGAATGAAGAGATGGAGCCTCTTCATAGGAACCAAGCTTGGGATCTTGTTGTCACGTCCCGATCCTCAGGCACACACCCATCCCGGCATGGTCGATTAAATAGCGACGTCCCAGGATGCATCGTTGACCCTTTCATTTTAATACACATACATAAGCAGATATAAAATCCCCAGACAATAAAACAATGAGATAGAAAAGTAATGCCATATTTTTCAAACTTGAAAAACCACAACAGCACTTTTATATATTGCAAACCATACAGTATATATTACAATACTATTAACAAAAGTTAGGTCCTTCACAACATAGGGTTTGCAAGACAGGGGTGGGGTTTTCAATCCTCCCCTGGATCCTTCTCTAGGTCCTCCTCCGGGTCTTCCTCGACAATCTCACATTCTTCCATGCTCCAGCTGAAGTCCACTGCTGAGTTCACCGGAAAGTCAAAATCACCCTCAAGCTTGGGATTCTTCGCATCAACCACCGATCCACCCTTGGGATCTGTTATCCCCTTCTCGAACGCTACCTCTAAAACATACAGAGATACATCAGATTCCGGTTTAGGCCCACCCTTCGTCCATCATTGTAATGGCGATACCACAATTAGTATTTGTGGGGCACATTTTGGGGTTCACCCACATCAACCCAAACGGTAGATTTCACCAGTACATATTCCAAGCCTTCAGGGTGATAGTGTATCAGAATGTGATAACATATCTCAGTGATTTCCTCCGGTATACCAAAATGCTCAGGAGGTGGAGGTGCTACCATCTAGAGACCTGAAATGTTATCCCACAATGGGGTGAGACTGCGTCTCAGCGAGTTCTACCCTCCTAAAACTTGATTAGGAAGCAAATACGTCCTAAGGGCTGCCTAAGCACAACACGGGTCAGAGGAATTACCTTGGCCTCAGTCTCCTTCCTACAAGTCAATACCATTTAACATTTCATTGAATCATATCAACAATCAAGTCACTCAATTAGATCAAATCATTGATCAATCAACTTGGTCGATTCCATGTTATCGAACCATCACCTGGTCAAAACAATACTCTTTATGAGTCTGATCAAAATCCAAGACTGCTCACCCTAGGTAATATATAGATAGTAGCTTGCCTCAGAGGCTAATAAATAGCATATTATTCATTTATCTAAGATGACATATCAAGTCACCAAGCCAGTATTGCATACCGTTCATTCTCTATGATGACATATAGAGTCATCGAGCCAGTATAATATATCGTCATTTCTTTAAGATGACATATAGAGTCACCGAGCCAATATGATATATCATCATATCTCCAAGATGACGTATAGAGTCACCAAACCGATATTGTATAACGTTCTTTCTCCAATATGACATATAGAGTTACCAAGCCGTTATAGTATACTATTTCGATCATACAATCAATTTACCATTTTTATCATACCCGATAAAAATACACATGTGTGGGTACGTGATCGGCCTTAGCCAAAATACAAGGTTTTTACTTTTGAACCTCCCACTATACAAAATAGATTTTTGGCATTGTAGACCGACGCTCGGTAATTTTCTAATTAATTACCAAAATTAAGCCAATTTAGGAATAAAATCCAAAAATCACAATCAAACAAAATTAGCACAAATTAAAACTCAATAAATGAATAGATTGCACTACAATAACAAGCACAAAATTTCAGTCACCGGCTATCCTAGCCTAATTTCCAAAAAATAATTAATTAATTAATTAATTAATTACCAAAAATAATAAATAAATGCCAATAAATCCAACTTAGGCCCGTAATGCCTAATTGGACACCAAAACGAACCCGAAAAATTTTCGAGAATCATTAGATAAATACTAGAGTCTATTTTCTCATTAATTGCATTAACTAACCACCTAACATGCATTGACAATTAATTAAATTCACTAATCTAATATAATCTAACCATCTAATTAATCTTAACCTAAAATAAACAATCCCTAAGCATGATTAATCTACTAAGTGAGGATTAATAAGTTAAACTCACTTGTTCGGCGATCCGATCGGCTCAAATTGTCGGAGATGCGACGAGGCTCACTTCTCTCCAAAGCGGGCCAAACTTTCGGGGTTGGGAAGCAGGCCAAAATGGGCCTACACAATGCTGGAAACCCACTGCACTTTGCTTATGTTCTTGGCTGCAAAAGAGAGGAAACAAGGCTAGATGGGGTGGCAAGGACCGGCGGAGAATTCGGCGGCTCGGATGGTTGTTCACGGCGGTCGGAGGCAACTCACGGCAGCCTGAGCTACTCGGGACAACCCTAGGACGCAGCTGAGACGTGGGAGAAGGCTGCTAGACATCGGGGTAGCGCAACTGAGTGCGAAGCGGCAGCAGCGCGCGAGAACGGCGAATGGCGTTACGGCATGTCGTGCGACGGCGTAGTGGCCTCAATTGGCGTCCAATGGCTTCTCCTTGGCTGCTGGTTCTGAAAATGGCATAATAAGGAAGGAAGAGGAGGTTGTCGACTAGATGAGAGGAAGAGGGAGAGGATGAGGGAACAAAAGAGGTCCACTTAGCTTAATTTCTCCTCAAATGTTCTCTTGACCTTATCCGACTTGTCCACCAAGCTTGGCTATCTTTCATGGCCTCAAATCAGCCACCAAGGCTCCAATTACAACCCTTGAAATTGTCCAAAAAGCCTAGGTAAGGGGGAGCTACGAATTTGCTTGATTTCTCCCTCAATTGGACTTAATTGCTTCTTGATTCAATCCAATTTGACCCTCATAAATTTAATTAGCACCTCAAAGATCAAATTGGTATTTTTCGTCACCAATTGATCCCACTTGGTTTCCCAATTGTGCGATCAAAAATAATCCCTGACTTTTTTTGGACAAAATGGGCCTTAAGATGATTTTTTCCCAAAAAGTCTCGGTTTGCAAAAAAATCTTCTGAGACTGAGTCAACGTTCTTATAATTAATTGTGACATGACAGAACTTTCAATTTTTGAAATCGGACTCAAATTCGTGGTAACTTCACTCTAGCACGTTTTTAGCGTAACTTAGGCTACCAGGTAGGTTTCAAAAAAATTTAGTGCAAATGACTCGTGGTTGATTTTCTTCAAGACACAATGAACCCACTCGACGCATTGGTGACTTTCGATTGTCGTGAAAATCTCGAGAATTCAAATACGAACACGGGGTACCAAAACAATAGAAAAATCAGTCTAGTGCCGGTCAACGAAAATTTTCCAATTTAGTGGAGCCATCCACATTTAGCCACACATCTCAGTCAAATTGACCTATCTCTAATCTCAAATTGATTTTTAACTATGACGTAATTGCCTCTAAAGATGAGCATGATCGAATAACCAATTTCTGGTCGAATTCTCAAGTCTACTGCATTAGAATTCCTTAATGGCTTCCCCAGATAATCTAGTTATCTCAAGAGTGATTAGCTCTGAGAACAGTCCTATAAACGCGTCAATCAAATGCCTAATTAATTTAATTGAAAGCAGAAGTGAAAATTTGGAATGTCACACTTGTGAAATTGCCTGAAGGCAAAAGAGTTGTTGGGTGTAAATAGGTCTTCAAAAGAAAAGAGGGAATTCCAAGAGTTGAAGATGCAAGATTTAAGACACGTTTGGTAGCAAAAGGTTTTGTCAAAAGGAGGGGATCGACTTCAATGAAGTATTCTCTCCAATTATGAAACATATTTCCATTCGTGCATTGTTCATATTAGTAGTCTTTTATGATCTAGAACTTGAGTAACTTGATGTCAATATCACTTTTTCTGCATGACGAACTTGGGGACACAACCTATATGTCTCAATCCCTGGGATTCACTGTTGAGGGTAAAAAATATCATGTTTGTAGGTTAAAATATTCTTTGTATGGTCTCAAGCAATCTCCACTACAATGGTACAAGAGGTTTGACAGCTTTATATTGAGTCATAGCTACTCGCGAAATGCGCATGAAAGTTGTGTGTATTATAAGAGATTGCATGATGGTTCTTTTAATTATTTACCATTATATGTGGATGACATGTTTATTGCAATGAAGATCATATTATAGATACAAAATATAAAGAAGCAACTTAACAAGGAATTTGAGATTAAAGATCTTGGAGTTGCCAAAAGTATTTTAGGTATGGAAATTCATGGAGACTGATAAGTTAGGAAGTTATACCTCTCGCAAAAGAAGTATCTTAAGAAAGTGTTTAAGCACTTTAGCACAAAGAATGTTAAATCGGTAAGTAATCCTTTGGCATCCCATTTTAGGCATTCGGCTTCTTTGTCACCTAAAATTAAAAAGGAGAAAGATGGGATGTCTCGAATTCCATATTCTAGTATTATGCGTAGTCTCATGTATGCCATAATTTGCACTTGTCAAGATATTTCACAAGCTGTTAGTATTGTGAGTAGGTATATGGCACGCTTAGGTAAAACTTACTAGCAAGACATGAAATGAATTTTTCAATACATTCAGGGTACCTCAGATGTGAGGTTTTGCTTTAACAAAGGTTATCTATAGGACATTCGATTGTTGTTCATTGATTCTAACTATGCAGGATCTCTTTAACAAATGTTATGTATAGGACATTCGGTTGTTGGCTTCATTGATTCTAACTATGCAGACGACTTTGACAAAAAGATATCTTCGACAAGTTATGTTTTTGCCCTCAGTGGTTCTATCATTAGTCGAAGAGCAACTTTGGAGGACACAATTATTGTGTCTACTACCGAAGCAAAATACATGACAGTAGCAAAAGCAATAAAAGTAGCTCTTGGTTGGAACGTTTAGTTATAGAATTTAGTGTTAAGCAGGATAAAGCCTGCGTTATTTTTTGCGATAACCAAAATGCGATCCAATTGACCAAGAACACGATATATCATGAGAGGATGTTGGCATTTGATTTTTAATCAACATGTTGAAAAGTTTAAAAAAAAAATTGCATTTCAGCATTCTAATCGCAACAGAGTCCGTAATTGATCAAAAAGCATCATTTTTCATTTCTTCTTTTCGCATTATTGTTTTTAAACAATTTTTAAGCTTTATTTAGAAAAACCTGAAAAGTCAAATGGTTGACTTTTTAGTAGATCCTTGACCAAAAGTCAACTCTAGATAAAAAAAAATTGGCTTGTCACCCAAAAAAATGTCATGTAGCTTTAATTTCACTTTTCTTAAATAAACTAAATTGTTGACTTTTTGTTAAACCTTTGACCAAAAAAATTAGAAAAAAAAATCAAAAATCAACAAAAACATTTCTTTTAGCATCAATTTGATTGGTATGTCGAAAATTTCATAAATTTCGATTAAGAACCTTGTTTTCCGAATTTTTTTTGTTTTAGATTCTAAATTGACCAAAAATAAAATTACTTCCGTTCTAGTCATAATTAAGTATTGTTCCTTCTTCAAGATTTGGTCTAGCAACTACTCTAAGGCCCTGTTTGGTTCAGTATTTGGAATGCTCATTTGGGCTCTAAAGTCCCTTGGCCAAATGCAAAGGTGTTTGGTTCGTTTTTTTGCACGACTTTGGCAAGATGCAATTGCATCTCCAAGTAACTCTAAGGGCCTTTAGCCCAATGTAGCTCTTGAGGTCCTTTCGAAAGTTGCATCTTCGGAATGCAACTTTCGATATTGTTCATCTCTCCGGTGGAGAAGCCAATCGGCCGCCTGAATAAAAATAAAAATATATTGTATATTTTATATAAAAATATAAACATATATTTTATGTTTACTTTTTTATATTTTATTTTTAATAAATATATATTTATAAAAAAATATAATATATATTTATATAATATATATTTTATATATATTTTATATAGATATAAACATATCTTTCTTTTTATATATATTTTATGTTTATATTTTTATATTTTTTATAAAAAAATATGTTTATATAAAAAATTTAAACATATTTTTATTCAGGTTATTTTATATATATTATATATATTTTTATATAGATATAAACATATCTATTTTTATATATATTTTTTATGTTTAATAAATATATTTTATGTTTATATTTTTATATTTTTATATAAAAATATGTTTATATAAAAAATATAAACATATTTTTTATTAAGGTGGTCCGGCCGCCGGATTTGGCGGTCCGGTGGCCGGACTTCAAAAAAAATATAAACATAGTTTTGCTTTTTTAATTTAATAAAAGTTAATTACAAATGCAAATTTTATCAAACGGTATTTTGGCCAAAGTTGTTTCTCAATGCAAATTTTACCAAACAACATTTGAATTTTGGAAAACCCCCTTCACCCAAAGGTATTTGCATTTCTACAAATGCATTCCCCAAAAGCCGAACCAAACGGGCCCTAAGTCCACTAGCATGCTCAATTTCGCAAATTGCCATGTTGAAAGAAAAATTGTCACTTTAAGCCCTAATTAGGGAGTCAAAATCAATCCTTGATGACTTGCGAAGGCCAATCACTCTCAGAAACCACCAAATCCCACACCGGTCACGCCTTCCTTCTCCATCGCCCAATAGAAGGGGTCCACAACCGCTTCAAGCAAGTTTGAGTAACTCAAGGAGCCATCCCAAACCACCAAGCCGGCTGTGGTGAATTGGGCATAATCCAAACTCATGTTGGCCGGATCGGAGGGGCAGACAAAGTAGGGAAAGACATTAATCATCAACAGCAAGCCATTACTAGACAAAACTTTATGATCTCAACCATGTTGGCACAAGCCGCATCGGAGAATTTAGAGCTGGACGGCGGGTAAGAAGTCCCTAAGGTAGAAGTCGCAACCACAGTGGTGATCCCCACTCCAGTGCATCCATAGCTGTTGACGACACTTTGTAGATTCCACATCGCAAGCAATACGTACTGAGCTAAGGGTGCGTTTGGGAACGCTTTTGGGAAAAGTCCTTAGCAAAATGCAAAGACCTTTGAGTTTAATGTATTTTTCAAAATGCAAAGTGTGTTTGGTAAAATTGTAGTTTGAAAGCTCATTTGAAGTATTTTTGTGCAAAATAGTGTTTGGAGGAATTATATTTGCAAAGTGCTTTGGTGATAAAAAAAATTTATCAAAAGAAAAATAAATAAAAAATTGACCGGAAAGGCAGATGGCCGGGAAGGGCAAGTGGCAGCCGGACGTCCACTGAAGACCACCGGCGAGGGTCGCCGGACGTCGGGCGACCATTGAAGACCACCGGCAAGGGTCGCCGGACGTCGGGCGACCACTGAAGACCATCACGGAGGGTCGCCGGACGTCGGGCGACCACTGAAAAGCTTCGGCGAGGGTCTCCGCACGTCGAGCGACCCCGCCGCGACCCAGATCTGGGGCGGCGAGGTCCCCGCGACCTTGCGGCCCCAGATCTGGGTCGCGGCTGGGTCACGCGACCGCGCCGCCCCCGGATCTGGGTCGCGGCGAGGTCGCGCGACCTCCGGCAACCGCCGTGACCAAGATCTGGGGCGGCGAGGTCGCGAGAGGACCTCGCCGCCCTCGGATCTGGGTCGCGGCAAGGTCGGCGACCTAAACCTCGCCGCGACCCACAGCGATCGCCGCGACCCAGACAGGGCGGCGGTCGCACCACTCCCCGGCGACGGTCGCCTGGGCCACCGCAACCATGCCGAGCTGTCGGCGGCCACTCACTCACAGCTTCGAGGAACACATCGTCGGCCTTCAACGGAGAAGAAGATGAACAGTACAACAACGAGGGCAAAACCGGAAAAATCGAGAGTAGCTGAGGATATTTTTGGAAGAAAATAAAAAAAGTGAACAGTGCCACTTGTATGCCGAGAAAGCTGAAAGCCCAAGGCACCCCTTCACCTGCCTTGGGCTTTCAGCTTTGGGGAGGTCAGCATTTCTTCAAGGCAAGTGTAAATTTTTTTCCCAAACACCCAATATTTGGGCAAATGGGCTTTGGGTACCCAAAGGTACTTGGCAAAGCTGGTGCCAAACGCACCCTAAATCTCCAGGGACCACTTCATTACCGGCCGTAAGATACGTAATCTTGACATCACTCTTGAATGGTCGCACGTAGGTGTCGAATCATGTCTTAGCTGCACCGACGCTCGACGCTATGCTTTGTAAATCCTGATTTTTGGTGCCCAACGTGACCCCAATCCCGCTGCCTCTCAGCGCAGCCAGTGCGGCGGCATTTGGGTCAAAGAGCCGCATCTTGCCGATCTTGTAGCGCCGGTAGAGTTGGACCACAGCTGCTGGAGAAGGGAGGTTGTCCCCGATCATTCCGCAGCACACGCGGACGTCGAGCCGTGCCTCCGTGATTGTGACATGGTGGTGAACAAATAGCATGAGAATCACGTTGACCAATGCCATCTTTGGGACTCTTGTTACCCTACTCCAGACACATGAAATTTATCATCAATTAGAAATCCAACACCCTAGAAAACATAGTAACATTAATCCGATGCTAATGTTTTTCCAACAATGACATAAAAAAATAATAAAATACTAGAATTAGTTCCTTTGATCTAATAACATCGCCATGCAAGAGAAGAAATACGCAAGAAACTACCCACCACGAATCTTAGGACCTTTGCTCTTGTATAAATGTATGTATGTATCCTAAGAGAAGAAAGGGACATCTTGGTAACTATATATACTAATGTTAAGGCCATAATATTTGGAAATTTATTGGTGGAAATCCAAGCCCGTTATTATCCATGATTTACATGGACATTTAAGGTCAATTAAAAATACATCTCTAACTTCATTTAAGGTAAGAAGATCTTATGACAAAATCACAAATTTCCGTGGATGCCGTAGAAGATCTAGAAAGAGATAATAATTTGCAAATTTTTTAGAACCCTTGTTAATTAGAATGTTATAACTGTATGATACGATGGGAATATGTGTACTTGCCGATATAGTGGCCTTATTACCTCTATTTATCATGATTCACGTTTGCATTGTCTGCAATAGCGTGATTCACATGTCCAAAGTCGCTTTTGTGTTTTTGAAAATAAAAAGACTATTTCTTATGTGAATCTCTCGATCAATTCTCAAAAATAATTGGATTATACGAAAAGGGTAATTATTTATCGCACAAAATAATTGATAAGGCAGCCGGTTATTTATTTTTTGTTTTGGTCCAATGATCTTGCTTGAGGAAAAAAGTTGAATTTGAATGATTTATGCATAGATGCAAAGTCATCTCCCGGAGCACTCCCAAGCGAAGTAGACCCTTTTTTAAGCATAGATAATAGACTTACGATGGATTAGATTGAGGGAGGTGATCTGTGATTTTTTTTTTCTTTTTCTTTTTTCTTTTTTCTGGTTATTATGCTCCGTGTGGTGCACCGGTCACTCATAATAGGACATTCCGTGTCATTTGAAGCTTGCTCACTTTCATAGTTAGCCCAAAATTAGATGAAATTAAGAATAGCCACCAAATGTCCTGCCATCATTCAATTAAATGAACTATAAAAAGGTTGTGTCTCTGTCTCTCTCTCACACGCGCGCAAGCGCAAACAGTACAAAGGAGGACGTCATTTGTGCTGTCTTTTCAAAATCTTATGCTCCAAAGGATATGTGAGTTTTTCATCTCTATTTTTTTTTTCCTTTATCTATAATCTAGAATTACGAGTGTGAAAATCTGGATACCTAAAAAAATTTCTAGTTCAATACAATACAAACATCATGAACCGGCGGACCCTTAATCTATGAAATTTGCCTTGACTCAAAAGTAAACCGCATAATCCTCTATTGTCCTAGTCAAGTTTTGAGTAATGACCATTTCCCAAAGTGGAAACTTTTCATTACACAGATCCAATTGGCTGTTTTGGCCAACTGAGACCGCATTAATTGTGTCTAAAAAGGTGCTATTTAAGTGAGAAAGATGGAACGAGAACCTTGCCAAGCACCATAAATAGGCCTTTGAGTTGAAAAACAAAAGTACATGATCTCCCCTTAATTATATGCCTTTCAAGTATAGTTTTGTTAATGCCAATTACATCAAAAGTACACAAAAGCAATCACTAATAAGCAAATTTAGAAAAATCATTATTGGTATTCTCAAAATCTCAATTAAGATTGTACCCAATTTTATCATATATAGTCATCGAATTCATCATTGGAGCCAAAATAATTAGGGTCGATATCATTAAAAATCATGAACCAGGTACCTCATGACACTCCAATATAATTTCGACCTCATAAAAAAATCAGCCCTAAGATTTCAATCAGGCAGGCTTAAGGCAGGCCTAATTCACACATGACATCTAACTTTACCATCCAAATCAGAAGCCACCCCTCACTCTCTCTCAAGCAAAGCATAGTTCCAAAATGCAGTTATTTGAGACAAATTCTTCGCCGCATTCTGACGCTTTCGAAATTCCAAAAAGGAAGGGAAAAAAAGCTTGATGTATTTTCATATTGAATAGAAAGCACATTTACAAACTGAAGACCCAACCGAATTGGACATAACCAACCCGGCCCGTTTCCATAGCAGATCCAATTGCCCATTGTTGGGCCTGTTCTTTAGGCCCATTACTACCCCCAACGAACATTCTCAACTCGAATCGATTGCCAGCAACCGCAAGATCCAGAGGTCGTCGTCGTCGTCGTCGTCGTCGGAGATTACGCCTGATCAGGCCATTCACCAAGGTAAAGCTCCTCCCATGATTCTTCCTTCGCCTTCGATTACGAAGATCGGATTCAATCGGGTTATCTCCCTTAGGTAGTTGCTTCGCCTCCTGAAAGATTCGCGTTTTCACTTGAAGCAAGAAGAACCTAGGTGGTTTGATCTCGATCTTGTAGATGTCACCGACCCGGGAATTTTCTGGGATGTTCGATTTTCATCTGGAGAAGTTTTGGGTTCTTCCCATGTTTGTATTGGGTGGTGTTCGATGGACTTGTTCGTGTCTCAAACCCTGTCTTCTTGATTCTTGATTCTTGATTCTTGATTCTCGTTTTCTGCATGCTTTGTCAAGACATTTTGCTTGATTTCTCTGTGGATTGACTGGGTTGAGTTCGTGTAAGATGCAATGTTAGTCTGGATCGGGTTTATGCGTTGATCAATGGGTGTGACTGATCAGTGAATTCTGTCTTTCGCTTGGTGAGTAACTTTCATGTGGCGTGATCGATGACTGTTGCTTGGGCGATAGGGTTGGTTCTTCATCATCGTTTTGAATCAATACATTTTTGTTTTTTCTCTTTGCTAATTGGCGCTCCATGTTATGCTCATCTCGATACTGATACTGGAAAAATGCTTGCTTGTCAGAGAAACGTGAGGTTACTGTGGAGTCAGGAACGAAAAGAAAAGTCGGAGTACTTTATTCGGGCAATGGCTCAGTTTGACGAATCCATCAGGGTTCAGATCCAAAAGCTTCTAAATGTGAGAAAGAGTCTAACCGAATGGACTGATAAAGACAAGGATCCGTGCAAAATCGAAGAGGTATGCTACTGACAGCGGTTTTTTCGAGCATTTCCTCAAATCCATTTTACGCGCATTAGGTTGGTTGTCATGTTCATTCTATGTTCCTTGGCCACTTTTGTTTGATGGATACTGCTGCTGATGTTATTCTATATGATTGACGTAAAGGGTCTGTTCTTGGGATCTGTTGGCGCTGCAAAAAACAAAGATGCCCTTAAACACCTTAATGTGATGCACGTGTTAATCGTGGCTAGTGCGTTGGAACCTGCATATCCAGATGATTTCGTGTATAAAGTCATTAAAGGTATTGATTTTCTTGTATTGGCTGTTTTCTCTTGATAGTTGCAACAAGCACACGACGTTTGTCCACTATATTTTGGCTTCTTTCCATATGAAATTCCACAAGTTACTCAGTGCAATCTGATATGTTTGAAAAGGTAAATAATAATTAGACTCAAATTACAAGTTGTGAGATAGTGCAGTCCAAGGCACAATGCAATTTTTTTTTTTTTTTTTGGGGTTAGTGGCATAAAGTACTGCAGTTATATCTTAGATACAAATATTCCGTTTTAATCTTCATAAACTGCAGTTATACTTATTTGGAAAGATCGCCTTTGTCATTGGCCATTGGAACTAAAATATATGACCTGGTTATGCTGTTGAAATTTTTTTGATCGAGGTAGTCACGGATAGAGAAGACACAAACATAAGAGAATGCTTTGACGAGTGCTTTGAATTTATTGATGAAGCCAAGAGATTGGGTGGAGGTGTGCTGGTTCATTGCTTCGTTGGGAAATCTAGAAGGTGATTCTCCCATTACATTTAAGATGATATCTTCCATTTACATTGCTGGGGCATAGTTCATGTCTACTCAGACAATCTTCTTTACAACATCATTTATAGTATGTATTTTTCTTGGTCAGACATATTTCAGTATGCATGAACAGCATTTCAAATGTCACTTTAATGTGGTTTACATGGGGATTGAGTCTATATGAAAATGTCTAATAATTGTGTTGATGTTGTCTCATACTATGGTTGTTGTGATTGTAGGAGATATAGCTTTCCTGCAGGTAATCTTTCAAATTAAAATGTCTCCTTAGCAAACTTCTTATTTTTTCATGATGTGTGAATAACTTTACAATGATCTTTCTGATAAAAATGACATTGGGATTTGGCCCATGTGAAGGTGGCTATGAAATCATGATCATCCCAACGCATATTTCAATATTGTAGGAGATAAATCTTTTGACTTTTCAATGTTTTGCTCTCAAATCATCTCCCACCATCAAATGAAATGCGAATGCTATGTCTGCCTATCTTTGAAAGGATAAGGTTTCTCAGATTCTCGAAACATTTTGATCTTGTCAGCATTACTATATCTATAGTGCCAATAGTTTCATATGAGGAACTACTGCTACTCTGGATTTTTATATTTCTATCTTGTAGAGGTAGTCAAAAATGCAATCATTCATTGCCCTCTAGGTTTCCTCATAAACTTAATTGGCTAATTTATGTACATAAATCAAAGTACAATTTCAAACCACATCTAAAGGCTCCCTGTATCATTTTTATGGATACAAAATCATCATATATATTCATCCTTTCTATTAAATACCCAAATGGATTAGAAGAATAAACATACTGGATACCATTTACATATCAACATTTATGTCTGAAAGGTCAAGGGCCATAAATGATAGTCCGGACTAAAGATAAACATGGAATGCCAGTCGCTATTTAATCTTAATGGATTTCTCGGAACTTACTTTTCTGGTATACATTGGACTCTGACTTTAATTGCCTGCTAAAGCTATGAATACCTTTTTTCAATGTTAATCATTCTTTAGATTTGTGATCTATTGAACTGAAGATGTTTATTCTGCAGTGTTACAATCGTTGTCGCTTATCTCATGAAAAAGCATGGCATGAGCCTTTCTCAAGCTTTGGAACATGTGAAGAGCAGACGGCCACAAGCATCCCCTAATTCTGGTTTCATGTCACAACTGCAGGACTATGAGAAATTTCTGCAAGGTACCTAATCATTGTCAATACTAGTTGCATTTATTTATGTGCATAGTTAAGTGTCTATCCGACATGAACAAAAAGGGGAAACAGTAGTTTGCTTCTGGTAACACATAGAACCTGTTGTATATTCTTACTCCATCCATATATCAGTGGTATCGTTGACATCAAAGGTGCAAAATCTAGGGTTGGCAGAAACAGCGTTTGCTGTGCATTGGATTAAGATGGCGCAAACTCTGGTTTTTGTCAACAGATTGCTTTAAGCTCGCAACCCTTTTTTCTGTTCCCCTTCATTTGTCTATCCTAGATTTAAAAATGTTAAACATCTTCTTCGTCTTCGTAGTTTTTTAGCCCACTGTGCTTGCTATGCGTATCCAAAATGTTTGCCAAGTGGATTGACAATGATATCGTTCGATTGGCAGTTTGTAATTTGTCGGGGCACCGTGTCTTTATTTATTTGCTGTTCTTTACTTGTCTGATCAGGGATTAGTGTCAAAAGTTTCACTTTTGTTTTGGTGTTAAGCTTTTGAGATGACCAGTTGTTTGGTTTCACGCCTTGTATTTTCAATGCACGGGATGCGGTTGATGCAAAATGATGAGTTTCTTATATCTAAAAGTGGTTTGGATTGTCTATCATATAGGTTGTAGAACCAAAAAGGAGGAACCCGAAAAAAAACAAGTTATCGAGTAGACGATAAAACCGGATCAGAAAAGTAAACCAGGAAGATTCCAGCTTCCAAAACAAAGTAAGCTCCGGAACCAGTTCCACGGCGATGTTGGCACTGATGACACCTTAATAAAACAGCATACATATGTTAGACAATTTGATGGCAATATCTAGTGAGACGCATTTGGAACTTGTGGTTGGTGTGCCCGGTTTGAACTTTTGCTTTTAGCAGGTATTGAACCCATGCGTTTACCATGTATTTGCATTCTACTGTAGAAAACATAATATAATCAACTAAATGACTTGAAAACCAAGATTAATTAGATATGAGTATAAAATCAAACTTTTAATGAGTCAAAGATCATTGATTGAATATAGTAGGACACTACATGTTGCACACCATCTCAGTGGTGCTAGATAAAGAGAAATATGCGTCTGTCACCTATCTTATAAGGGATGCATTAATCAAAATACAGTGTAAACCGGTGTGCCGACGGGATAGAACAGCCCGAAGTTTTGCTCCGTGCCGGCGGGTTTCTGATTCTCATTGAACATCGCGAAGATGAAGCCTCCCAAGCTACGGTCCGGATGCTTTGGCGTCCCAGCATTGGCCCGAAACCTCTTCACAAGGTTCCGGTTATAAGTTTGTGCAAGCCCTGGAGTGGTGAAGTCCCCATTTCCAGCCGAAGGCCAGCCACTCTCGGAAACCACCAAATTCACACCGGTCACACCTTCCTTCTCCATCGCCCAGTAGAAGGCATCCACGACTGCGTCGAGCAGGTTTGAGTAACTCAAGGAGCCATCCCGAACCACCGGGCCAGTCGCGCTGAATTGGGCATAATCCAATCTCACGTTGGCCGGATCGGAGGCATATGCAAAGTAGGGATAGGCATTAATCATCAACGGCGAGCCATTGCTCAACAAAAACTTTATGATCCCGACCATGTCGGCACGAGCCGCGTCGGAGAATTTGGAGCTCGACGGCGGGTAAGAAGTCCCTAAGGTAGAAGTCGCAACCACAGTGGTGATCCCCACTCCAGTGTATCCATAGCTGTTGACGACACTTTGTAGATTCCGCATCGCGGGCAACACGTACTGAGCTAAATCTCCAGGGACCACTTCATTACCGGCCGTAAGATACGTAATCTTGACATCACTCATGAACGGTCGCACGTTGGTGTCGAACCATGTCTTAGCTGCACCGACGCTCGACGCTATGGTTTGTAAATCCTGATTTTTGGTGCCCAACGTGACCTCAATCCCGCTGCCTCTCAGCGCAGCCAGTGCGGCGGGGTTTGGATCGAAGAGCCGCATCTTGCCGATCTTGTAGCGCCGGTAGAGTTGGACCACAGCCGCTGGAGAAGGGAGGTTGTCCCCGATCATTCCGTAGCACACGCCGACGTCGAGCCGCGCCTCCGTGATTGCGACTTGGTGGTGAACAAATGTGAATGCTAATAGCATGAGAATCACGTTGACCAATGCCATCTTTGGGACTCTTGTTACCCTACTCAAGACACATGAAATTTATCATCAATCAGAAATCCAACACCCTAGAAAACATAGTAACATTAATCCAATGCTAATGTTTTTCCAACAATGACATAAAAAATAATAAAATACGAGAATTAGTTCCTTTGATCTAATTAACATCGCCATGCAAGAGAAAAAATACGCAATAACCTACCCGCCGCAAATCTTAGGGCCTTTGCTCTTGTATAATTGTATGTATGTATCCTAAGAGAAGAAAGGGACATCCCGGCAGCTATATAGACTAATGTTAAGGCCATAATATTTGGAAATTAATTGGAGGAAATCCAAGCCCGTTATTATCTATGATTTACATCGACATTTAAGGGCAATTAAAACAATTAAAAATACATCTCTAACTTCGTTTGAGGTAAGAAGATATTATGCAAAATCACATATTTCCATGGATGCCGTAGAAGATCTAGGAAGAGATAATAATTTGCAAATTTTTTAGAACCCACGTTAATTAGAATCTTAGAATTTTATGATACAACGGGAATATGTATCCTTGCCGATATGTAAAGGTATATTGCAAAGCGGCCTTATTACCTCTTTTTTATCATGATTCACATTTACATGGTGGGCGATAGCGTGATTCACATGTCCAAAGTCGCTTTTGTGTTTTTGAATATGAAAAGGCTATTTCTTATGTGAATCTCTCAATTGATTCTCAAAAAAAAATAGATTATACGAATTATATATCGTATGAATTAATTAATAATTCAGACGATTATTTATTTTTTGTTTTGGTCCGACGATCTCCCAAGCATACCATCTCCTTCGATTGGGAAGAACTATAGTTTGTGGCACCAACTAAAAAGCGAAGCAGACCTTTTTCTAAGCATAGATAATAGACTAAAGATGAACTAGATTGAGGGAGATGGTCTGTGATTTATTTTGTTATTTCCCTTTTGTCTAGTTATTATGCCTTTATGTATGATGGACCGATCACTGATATTAAGAAATTCCATACCAATTAGCCCAAAATTAGATGAAATTGAGAATAGCCACCAAATGTCTTGCCATCGTTCAATTAAATGAACTAAAAGAAGGTTGTGTTTGTGTCTCTCGAAAGCGCGTACACGTGCAGACACTGCAAAGAAGGACGTCATTTGTGCCGTCTTTCCAAAATCTTATGCTTCTAAGGATATGTGACAATTTCTTTTTCCTTTTTCCCCTTTCTTTGTAATCTAGATTACAAGTGTGGAATTCTAATTACCTAAAAGTTCTTTTAGTAGAACACCATACAAACATCATGAGAGACTTTTGATCTATGCAATTCGTCTTGACTCGAAGTAGTGATGGGTTTCAAGCACATGACCTTTAGTTCCTATTCTGCATAATCCTCTATGGTCCTAGTCAACTGCACCAGCTCTGAAGGGTTACAAGAAGGATTTTTTAGGTTTGATAATAGCTTGAGCAATATGACCATTTCCCAAAGTTGAAACTTTTGATCAGCCAAAATCAATTGGCTGTTTTGGCCAATTGAAAACGCTTCTATTCTGTCTAAAGACGTGCTTCTTATTTTAATGATAAATAGATGGAACAAGAACCATGCTAGGTAGACAGACACTATAAATAAGCCTATGAGTTGAAAAACAACGATATAAGCTCACCCCTTTCAAGCATAGTTTTCGTCAATTCCAATGACATCAAAAGTACACAAAAGCAATCACTAATAAGCAAATTTATTAAAAAAAATCATTAGCGACATTCTCAAACATCTCAATTAACACCATACTCAATTTTATCATATATAGTTTTCCAATTCATCATTGGAACCAAAATAATTAGGGTCAATACCCCACTTCAAATCCCAAACCGGGTACCTCATGACACTTCAATCTAATTTTGACCTCATAAAAAATCAGTCCCAACATTTTAATTAGACAGGCTTAAGTCGAGCCCATTTCATACATGATATCTAACTTTACCGTCCCAAAATCAGACGAATCACCCCTCGCACTCTCTCAAGTAAGGCATAATTCCAAAATAAAATTATAAATTTCGAAAGAAAATTCTCCACCGTACTCTGACGTTTTTCGAAATCCCAAAATGAGAAGAAAAGCTTGATGAATTTTCATATTGAATCGAAAACACATTTACAAATCGAAGAGTCGACCGAATTGGACCGAACCGACTCGGCCCATTTCCATCGCAGATCCGATTCCCTGTTGTTGGGCCTGCTCTTTGGGCCCATAACGCCACCAAAGAACAATCTCAACTCGAATCGATTGCCACCAACCCCAAGAACCAGAGGTCGTCGTCGTCGTCGTCGTCGTGGATTGCGCCTGATCAGGCCATTCGCCAAGGTAAGCTCCTCTCTTGATTCTTCCTTCGTCTTCGATTACGTCGATCGCATTCAATCGGGTCATCTTCCTCTGTTGCTTGCTTTGCCTTATCGATTCGCGTCTTCACTTGAAGCAAGAAGAACCCAGGTGGTTTGATCACAATCCTGTAGATGTCACCGACCCCGGAATTTTCTGGGATGTTCGATTTTCATCTTGAGAAGTTTTGGGTTCTTCCATTTTTGTGTTGGGTGGTTTTCGATGGATTTGTTCGTGCCTCAAACCCTGTCTTCTTGATTCTTGATTCTTGATTCTTGATTCTTGTTTTTCTGCATGCTTTTGTCAAGACATTTTTTCTTGATATCTCTGTGGAATTGGCTTGCGTTCGTGTAAGATGTAGTGTTAGTCTCGGTCAGGTTTATGCGTTGATCAATGGGTGTGAGTGATCAGTGGTTTCTGTGTTTCGCTTGGCGAGTGACTTTCATGTGGTGTGATCGATGGTTGTTGCTCAGGCGATGGGCTTGGTTCTTCATCAGCATTTTTAATCAGTACATTTTTGTTCGTTCTCTTTGCTAATTGGTGCTCCATGTTATGCTCATCTAGATCCTGATACTGAAAACAAAGATTTGCTCGTGAGAGAATCCTGTGGAAGTCAGGAACGAAAAGAAAAGTTAGAGTACTTCATTCAGGCAATGGCTCATTTTGACAAATCCATCGAGGTTCAGATCCAAGCGCTTCAAAATTTGAAAAAGAGCCTTACTGAGTGCGTTGATAAAGACAAGGACCCATGCAAAATTGAAGAGGTATGCTACTGACAGCGGTTTTTTTGTGCATTCTCTCAAATCCATTTTTCATGCATCAGGTTGGTTGTCATGTTAGTTCTGTGTTCCTTTGCTCCTTTTGTTTGATGGATGCTGCTGCTGATGTTGTTTCATGTGGTTGACTTTAGGGTCTATTTTTGGGATCCGTCGGCGCTGCAAATAACAAGGATGCCCTTAAACACCTTAATGTGACGCACGTATTAATCGTGGCTAGTATTTTGAAACCTGCATATCCAGATGATTTCATGTATAAAGTAATTACAGGTAATGATTTTCTTGTATCGGCTGTTTTGCCTTAATAGTTGTAACAATCACACAACGTTTGTCCGCCATATTTTGGCTTCTTTCCATATGAAATTCCACAAATTACTCGGTGCAATCCGATATGTTTGAAAAGGCAAATAATAATTAGATTTGAGTTACGAGTTGTGAGATATTGCAATCCATGGGACAATGCTTTTGTTTTTGTTAGTGGCATAAAGGACTATAACTTAGATGCAAATATTCTGTTTTAATCTTTATAAACCAAAGTTATTCTTATTTGGATAGATTGTCTTTTTCATTGACCATTGCAACTGAATATATGACCTGGTTATTTTGTTGCAATTTTTTTTTTATTGAGGTAGTCCCGGATAAAGTCGACACAAACATAAGAGAATACTTTGATGAGTGCTTTGAATTTATTGATGAAGCCAAGAGATTGGGTGGAGGTGTGCTGGTCCATTGCTTCATTGGAAAATCTAGAAGGTGATTCTCCTATTACATTTGGGACAATACTTCCATTAACATTGTCAGGGCACGGTTCATGTCTACTCAGACAATCTTCTTTACTACATCATTTCCAGTATTTATTTTTCTTAGTTAGACATTTTTCAGTGTGTGCAAACAGCAGTTAAAATGTCATTTTAATGTGGTTGACATCGGCATTGAGTCCATGTGAAAATGACTAATAATTACGTTGATACTGTCTCATACTATCGTTATTGTGGTTGTAGGGGATATATCTTTCGAATTAAAATTTCTCCAAAGGCAAACTTTTTATTTTTTTTTCATGATGTGTGAACCGCATTACAAGGATCTTTTTTATAAAGTTGACATTGGGAACTGGTCTGTGTGAAGATAAATATGAAATCATGATCATCCCGACACATATTTGAACAATGTAGGAGATAAATCTTTTGACCTTTCAATGTTTTGCTCTCAAATCATCTCCCACCATCAAATGAAATGGGAATGCTATGTTTGCCTCTCTTTGAAAGGACATGTTTTGAGGTTTTTCAGTTTCTTGAAACAATTTGACCTAGTCAGCATTACTATATCCATAGAGCCAACAGTCTCATATGAGGAACTACTGCCACTCTGAATTATTCTATTTCTATCTTGTAGAGGTACTCAAAAATGCAATAATTCATTGCCTTCTAGGTTTCCTCATAAACCTGATTGGCTACTTTATGTACATAAAAATTCAACAATTCATTGCCTTCTAGGTTTCCTCATAAACCTAATTGGCTACTTTATGTACATAAATCAGAAGTTCAACTTCTAAACACATCTAAACGTGCCCAAGATCATTTTTGTGGATACAAATTCATTATATATATTCATCCTTTCTATTAAATACCCGAATGGATTAGAAGAATAAACATACTGGATACCATTTACATATCAGCATTTATGTCTGAACAGTCAAAGGCCATGAATGATACTCTGGACTAAGATAAACATGGAATGCTAGTCGCTATTTAATCTTACCGGAGTACTTGGAACTTCCTATTCTGGCATATCCTGGACTTTGAGTTTAATTGCCTGCTAAAGCGATGATTACTTTTTTACAACATTAATCATTAATTAGGTTTGTAATTTATTGAACTAAAGATGTGTATTTTGCAGTGTTACAATCGTTGTTGCTTATCTCATGAAAAAGCATGGCATGAGCCTTTCTCAAGCTTTGGAACATGTGAAGAGCCAACGGCCACAAGCATCTCCTAATTCTGGTTTCATTTCACAACTGGAGGACTATGAGAAATTTCTGCAAGGTGCCTAATCATTGTCAACACTAGTTGCATTTATTGCATTGATAATTGTCTATCCGACATGATCGAAAAGGAGAAATGGTAGTTGGCTCTTGGGTAACACATAGAAGTTGGCTGTGCATTCTTACTCCATCCATATATTATCAACAATTAATATTCTGAAGTGTCACAGCATAATTTGTCCACAGTTTTTGGCAATTTCTTGAAACTAATATGCAGGTTCATGAGAACAGGAATCATGTCATTTCAATTAGCAAACTTTTTATTGCGATATTGCTGCGTCATGTCAAATTATAGTTTCTTTTCTGTTTCTGTAAATTTTATAGAATGAACCCTGCATTTTCTCATTCTGGAAGGCAAAAGAGTGGAAAAGAAAGCAGACTTGAGAATGTATGCCAATGTAAGAAAAAAGAAAAATTTCCAGAAGGCTTTGTCAAAATATGTTATTGCTATTTGAATAAAAATATACCTGTCTCATGTCACATAGGCCAGTTGTTCCCTGCACATAAGTTCCTTACTGGTATACCATTAGTTCTTTTAATCACAATACATTTTCAGTCATTTAGCTTTATTATTTTTATTACACATAAGATCTTAATCGCAGCTTACGTATATAGGCCTCCATGGATGTGGCCATGATTCAATTGTTTTATTGTTCCAGGTGGAGGAGTGAGCCAATAGAGGCAAGAAGAGAATCAGATGAATATAGAGATTTCTCCGCAGTCTTGCTCCTCCTTTCCTGGCATTCATGTTGGCATTGAAATGGTGAATTTAGTGTGAATATCAAAGATATTGACCGAGTATTTAAATCAGTTTCGTGAAAATAAAGAAGAAAAGGAGGCTAGAAAGATCGAACTTTTTTGTTTTTGTTTTTAGGTGTAATGCAGGTGAACTCTTGAAAGATCATCGAAACGAGACGGATGCATCCGTGCCGATAGTCAATTTTTGTATGATCCAACTTTTAGGTTAATTTCTTTATTCTGCCAATTTGTGAAGGACAAGGAATTCGCGAAATACTTAAGTTATACCCTTGATAGTCTCAAGCCTGAAATTGAGCCTGCAAATTTCAAGCCTTAATTGATAATCGATGCATGTTGTTACAATTTGCTCTAATGTTGAAGTGTCGAGAAATTTGCCAGTGAAGAAGTTGCGGTTCCTGTGGTCTTTAAATGATGTTTTCGCCAGAGAATTCGAGATTTCTCGTTCTTTCACTGTGAGCAGTTATAGCATTAATGTAGCTTATTGTCTCACCCTAAAGCAGCTTCAATCTTGCTGGGTGTAGACTCTCTTGTAAAACCAAATCGATCTGCAAATTTGATGCATATTGCATTGTTGTGGCTCAATAGTCTCTACATTTTGCCTTGAAAACCTTGAAGGTACAAAAGGATGTACCATATGATATTGTCATCCAACATAGAAATGTTCAACTTTTGTCCAATGCTGAATATCTAAGCAACAAGTAAATAGGCATTCGTTTTTCATGCTTTTCGACATGTCAGGTCATATATTCTAAGATTGCCTGCGATAAGTTAATGTGCCAATAATAGCATTTTTAACAATGCATAGTGCCGTCCATCTTGCGTATTGAGATTGTGTATTCACATGGAGGATCGCCACCGCCAACATCCGACATATTTTCTAAGTTATACTCAGAACTTTGTTTGTTCTTGACTTTCTTGGAACAATTGTTAATTTTACGAAGGGTCACCGCTGAGATCTTCCTCTACTTCCAATGCGTGATCGAATCTTTGACTTTAGAGTGCGGACACTCAACATGGCAACTGGGTTCTGTCTGGTTTGTGTTTCTCTTTTTGGATGTAGTTTCTTCAAGAGTTGGCAAAATAGCATTTTGGGAAATAAAGGGAGAATAAAGAGAGAACCTTCGCGGCAAACCATGTAAAGTTTTCGTCTTCTCATGAAGAAAAAAGGAAGAAGAAACGAATTGTTTTAGAGCCAAATTAAAAACGCATCAGGTTTCGCATTGCTTCTAAGAACTAAAGTAGGGTTTCAAAAGAGACATTTAAAAAAACAAAAGAAATGTCGTCTAATTCAGATGCAAATTTTTTAAAGCATGACGAGCATTATATGTGTAAGATCATCCCTTCACTATCTTTATCGGTTTTTGCATTTCCCCTGAAAACCAGAGTTGGGTTTCAAAAGAGACATTTAAAAATAACAAAAGAAATGATGTCCGATTGAAATATAAATTTGTTAAAGTATGACGAGTATTATATGTATAAGATCATCCTTTAACTATCTTTATCGGTTTTTGCATTTCTCCTGAAAACCAGAGTTGGGTTTTCAAAAGAGACATTTAACAAAAACAAAAGAAATGCTGTCCAATTTAGGTATAAATTTGTTGAAGTATGACAAGCGTTATATGTATGAGGTCATCCTTTCACTATCTTTACCTCTTTGTAAATTTTTCACATGTGCTTTGTAATGTAAAATCAGAGTATGAGTCTTATTTCACGAGTAATCTTGTTCATTTCCTTTCAATCTTTTAGATTCTACATATTTTTCCATACAATTGAGTTGAGTATCTCTAGAGATTTAACCAATCGCTTGGGCAAGGATCAAAAACCGAAGAATTCACTAGGCTCAAAGATATGCTTGACATGGCATCTAAAGCCAGTTGAGAGCATAATAATATGTTAGTTTCTCTATTTCTCGCTTATTTCTCCATTCATCTAGTGATTTGTGATCAACTATACAGTCATCTTTACACAACAAAGCTCATTTTGGTTTAAACGTAGAAACATATGTAAAATCATGCCTACTATCTTTAATAATAGGCATTAGAGGTGGTATTTCTCGGCATGCAACAAGAAAACAATTTAAATTTATTGAGATAAATTGAAATCAACACCGCTTAACATGAAACTAACACAAGTGACGCATTTTCATCTTTAATGTAAATATTTCATAATCACATAGAAACATCTTTAATGACACAACTATAATACGAAAATCACAGTCTTCAATGTTTAAATTGGAAAACCGGACCACTGTTCGACTTTTCTTTGATGAATGATGTGGTCCAGAGCCGTTTAAACCTAAAGTTGACCAGTTTAGGCCAGCGGCGATGGCGGTAAGGGTGTTGAACTCCTAACTATGAGCATGTTCGTCTAGCTCTAAGCCAACCGAGTCGGGAGAATGTTCACTCTACGCCGATGGAACCGGAAGCTCTTTGACATGTCCGGACTGAAAGACATGGAGGGAAACACAAATGGCTTGCCCAATTCCCGAATTGTTTTCTGAAGAAACGATTTCAATCTGGGAAGAGGGGGAGCTTGTCTTTTCTGTGCCTGACAGCCCGAGGGTCATACCGTGCATCGTCGAGCGTGGGAAACCAGTGAAACGAAGCGCCTTTCCGCCGATCGATGGGCTACGGATTAGCATTTGTTTTAATCGCCCGACGGTACGGAAATTCCGCTTTCGAGGTTTTTGTGTTTCCAAATTGTCATCATTATGTTCAGCAGACCTTTCAATTTCGCAATAATTGTTCCTCTATGCCGACGGCTGCTTTATCGCTAAAGTCGATGAGCCGCGCCAACTTTTCATGCCCAATAATTTCTTAGGTGTAAATTCTTGTTTATTGCCCCCGCTGCCCATTTCTTAGGTGTGATATCTTACTTAGCCTCACGGATGAATAGTTCTACAAATTCTTGATCGCATTTTTTAAAGGCGGCAGTCGTTTGGTCGCGAGAGAACAAATCCCGATCGTTAGTTTAAAATCTTTGAAGAGTTTATGAGGTGGAACTTTTTGTCCAAAAAATAGATAAAATGCACTTAGATATAATATTTTTAGAACGGCGGATCAATCTCTCCAAGGATCATAGAATTCTCATTTATTCATAAGACTATTTATTTAGCAATTTTAAGGTTTTTAGTAACACAAAAAAAAATTAATATTTAGGGTTTTTTAGGATACTAACCCGAATCTGAAATATATACCAAAATTCTAAAGATTATGAATTTTAAATCATATGTAAACCTAAATATAAAGATTCATATGTTGTGGAATTTTATGCTCTTCCAAGTCACAAAAAAAATCCCAAAATGTGTTTATCCTGAGATTTAGGGTTTGTTTGTGAGATTTCTCAAAAGTCAAAAAAGTGACTTCTATACTTTTTGGAGTAAATTTAAAATGTTGTCCAAACTTCAAAAATCATGAATTGTATATTGTCCAAGTTTCAAGTTTTTAAGTTAACAAAAAGACCAAAGTGTATTCTTACCTTTTACCAAAAAAAAAAAAAAGACCAAAGTGTATGCATTGCAAAATTTAAAAAATAAAATGTGAAAAGGTAAAATCAAAAAGCACTACAAACAAAGTGGTGTAAAAAAAAAAGTAAAAGTCAATCTAAACACTCCTTAAATAAATAAATAAAACAAATGTTGGTGGCCAGAATTGATTTTCAGCAATCCAAAAATGATACTTTTAAGGTTAAAAGAAAATTTTCTTCTTCAAGTCTTGCCTTCATTGATTTTATTCTTTGCATTCATGTATTGTCCTAAATTACTATTCACCATCTCTCTCCTTCTCATAGGTATTGTTCTTCATCTCGCTCCGAATTTAATCGTCACTATGTGAATGTCAATGCTCATTAAAGGTCAATGATCAAGGGTCACGAGGCTCATCAAGGCTCTAAGTCTAAGAGTCAAGAGTTGTGAGGCTTGCTAAGGCTTTAGACCTGTTCGTCAAGGGTTACAAGTTGTGATGAAATGTGGACATGGTGTTGTAAATTATGTGAAGGTCAGTGAATTGGGGGCAAGGAAGGGTAATTTTAGTTGTAATGATTGAGTTTTGTTTTTTTTTAAATCTTTATCGGTTCAATAAGGGCATTTTGCTTGTGATGGTGGAGGTTTTGATTTTGAGTGCTGGAATATGTTTGTGTGGAGATTAGAGATTTTTGGGGGCAAGGAAGGGTAATTTTAGTTGTAATGATTGAGTTTTGTTTTTTTTTAAATCTTTATCGGTTCAATAAGGGCATTTTGCTTGTGATGGTGGAGGTTTTGATTTTGAGTGCTGGAATATGTTTGTGTGGAGATTAGAGATTTTTGGATCAGAAGTTGTTATCAAGAGGTTTCTTGATCTTGGCATCGATTCGTCTCAACTTTTTCGACAATTCAATCCCATCCGACGATTGATTTGTTTCCCTAGATTTGTTACCACGATGGAGATGATGAATAGTAGCCACACCATCTAATTATTCTTTTTTTTTCTTATTGAACACCAAAGTAACTTTGCAAAAGAGACACTACAAGTCATCTAGCCAAATTGTTTTTTTTTTTTTTTGGTCTAGAAATTGTATTTACTTTGTCTCATTAATTGGTTAATCCACAATGGGGTGTAATTAAGACGCACTGGTTTGTCCTAATGTGATATAATGGAGAGACACATTTTGAAAGGGTGTAAAATAAGTTATATAAATAACTTCTAAAGATAACCGTCATAATAATTGGCAGAAAGAACGTTTTGAAAGAAGTTGTTCTCTCTTTGTTTCCTCTGTCCATCAACAAACAAAGGTAATTCCGTTATTGCTTTGAAAAGACAATTGGCATTAATGTTGCGAAATGTGAAAACTTTTCTTTTGATTGTATTTGGACGATCGTGAAGTCGTATCATCCATCATTTGCTCGTAATTCAACATATATCCGTGAGTAATTCGTTTATTACGCATCAAAGAGGTTAGTCCTTTCTTCCGCCAATTTTCTTCCAACGTTGATATTAGAGACAATGTCATGATCTCTCCCTTGTTTCTCCATCCAATTTTCTCGCTTTTTGTTTGATATGGGGATCAAGAGGATGAACTTTAGATCGTCTAGATGTTCATTGTTCGGAAATTGCAACACGAATTGTCAAAAATGAACCGAAGCAAAGAATGAGTCTGGAGGTCGTGGATGCCCATACGGTTTTGGCCATTTTTGGAATATTTTTTCAATCAAAATCAATTTTTGAATATACATGATGAAAGTACTTGTCAAGACGAGTAAAACAACATATCAAACGCCGCTAGTAGACATCAGACATGCCCACACCCATGGACATCATGCGCCCAATGACTAGGACTGCCTAGTACGTGAGTACCACGTGCACATCAATGAATTGACACATGCCAACATCATCAATGACGTCAATGTCAGCAAATGGTCAGTAATCGCCGAGGTGACATCTTGCCGGCCAACAACCCAACCTGACCACCAACCCGATTTGACCGGTTGACTAATTGGTCATTGGATTGGTTGGACTAGCTAGGAGTGTTATTGGCTCGCTACGCGTGCGCCACACACGCCACTCACTCAGGCAACACATGTGGACACATGGAGGGTCCGATCAACACATAGTCAATGGCGTTTGGTTCGTATGGATGTGTTTTATATTGTGATATAATTATGATATATGTTTGAGACCTTAAAGATATAAAAATGCATACATAACCCTAAATACACGTACTTTGGATAAATTTGAACTGACCTGTATTTCACTATGGTTTTCGAACTATATGAGCTAACCTACATGTAAATGACCACATATGTGTTGTGTAGAACTTGTTTCGATGATAGCATGTACATGGTTTAACGTGCTTGTAATTTCCTGACTTTGGACAAATTTGAACAATGGTTGGAGATCTTGTTTTTGACTTTATATTATGAATTCTACTTTTGATTATAGTTGCTGCATGATTAATTTATATGTTAGTTCACATCGTGCTATGACTTTTGATATTTAATAGAAAAAATTGGAAATTATATGAGGTCATGTAATTACTTTTTTCTAGTCGAAGTTTGTAGCTTGGTAAAATTTGAAGGAGTTTTCACCTAAAACTTGAAAATTTGTACAAATTAAATTAGTTAATGATAGTAAAACAATATTACACTAAAGCTAATTGGAAATATAGTGAACTTTCGAAATTTCATGTCTTTTGTTGAATTATTATTAATTTAATTTATCTTTGTTGCAAACAAAATATGTGTGTTAATGTGAAAAATGTGTCTATATTGATTTTGCATTTATTATATCAATGTGGTTATAGCAATTGATTATGGTTTTGGCATCCAAGACGATTATGACTAATTTCAATAAGAGTGAAAAGCCGAATGATAACAATTATAATATTTGGCACCAAAATGTTCAATATATCCTTAAATAGTAAGAGATTTTTGAAACATTTAACCATACCATGAATAAACCTAGGCATAGAATCTCAGTTCTGCACAAAAGATATCTAGAAATCAAGCTTAGAAAATGCCAAATAGCATAGAAAATGCCAAATAGCATTATTCGCATCACATTGCTGAGTTATATGCAAGATAATCTCATGTGTGAGTTTAAAGGTTATGATCAAACTCAAGTAATATGAATTACCTTAAAAGATAAGTTTGGAGGTACGTCTGTCACTATGTTGAAGAGATTCACCATCAAGTTTGACACATACCGAAATCGCCTAAATCTAATAATGAGATAGCATCTTCAGAAGATATTAAATATAATTCGTGAGCTGAAGTTGGCAAGTCACACCCTTGCTAATAAACAATAAGTTCATGCTATTATAAGATATTTCCTAACAATTTGAAGTATATGAAAATCAATATGACGCACAATGAGAATATTGTCACTTTTGACAATATAGTGCATCATTTGAAATTAAAGGATGAGTGTTTAGAGGCTGCAAGATCCTCTACTTATGCTTATGTTGTTAAATCGAGTTTACGCAAAGTTTCGTGCTTCAAATGCAAAAGAAACTATAAATTCAATAACAAAGGGAATGAGACTGATCAGGTACCAAAGAAAATTAAGACATTCTGACGCAAGAAGCATGGTAGGAAAAAAGACAAAGCCAAGATGGGTCATTTCGCTCGTGAGTGCACTGAATTTAAAGAGGTACATTATTACTCTATTATTTTAAGTAATGCTTTTGTTTACAATACTACAATACTTGCTGAATCTCATCCAATATGAACTGTCAACTCAAGAATAACAATATAGCTAGACGTCATAGAGTATTTGGGGAGTATTGTAGATACAATATGAAGAAAATAGATATATGTTGAGAATAACTCAACAGTTGAAATAAATAGTATTGACACATATAAATTGATCATATGTGGTGGTCAAAACATATTCCTACATTATGTCCTCTATACTCCAGTTATTCAACGGAACTTGATATCCGTAATTGTTCTTCTAAACTTAGGTTATGTATTGAATTTTTATGATGATTATGTTGATATTTTGTTTAGAATAGTTTATTATGATTTCGGTTATGTATTTAATGGTTTTATTATGTTAGACATTGACTATCATGTGTACAATGTTTATGATGATTACTATTTTTCTTTAATTGCATCTTCTAGTAATGTTGAGATTGATGCAAGTACTTGGCATACTAGACCAAATCACATTGGATTACAAATAATGCAAAAGTTAACTAGAAAATGCCTTTTAGGGTTACTCACTAATGTTGATCTACCCGTATGCAAATATTGTCTAGCAAAAAAAGCAATTAAAAAACCATTCAATAAAGGAATCAGAGCCAAACTTCCATTACAACTCATACATTCTAACATTTGTGGTCCATTGAACATGAGGGCAATGGATGAAATCTTATATTTCATCATTTTTATAGATAAGTTCACGTGTTTCAATTATTTCTTTATAATCTCACATAAGTCAAAAGCATTAAACTATTTTAGACAATATATAGCATTGGTAGAGAATTAATTAAACAAAATAATAAAGATATTGATAACCAATCACAAACATGAGTATCCATCTAAGCAATTCAAGATTCTTTGCGATGAAAATGGAATTGTAAGACAATTGATTATTGTTAATATCCACAACAAAATAGGGTTATTAAAAGAAGAAATAGAACCATATTTGAAATGGTTAGCTCTATGATGGCTTAAGCAAATCTACTTATCTCATATTAAATAGATGCGTTATTGATTAATGCATATATACTTAACCCTGTGTCCTCTAAGTTAGTCATTTTCACCCATTTATGAACTGTGGATTGTTAGAAAACCGGACTTTAAATAATCTACGACGTTAAGAGTGTGCAACTTATATTCATGATTTTATCATAAATATGACAAATTAGGCCCAAGAGAATAAATATATATTTTACAAGATATTCTGAACACTCTAAAGAGTATGCGTTTATAGGTGAACAAGTTGATGAAAGTATGATTGAAATTGAGTCATAAGATGTTACGCTCTTGGAAAACGATTTTCCTAATAGAAGTAAAATTAATAAGAATTTCCAATTATATGAGATGAAATATCTTAATAACACACACCCACTAATATTGTCGAGGGAAATAAAGATTTACCTTAACATATAAGACCTAATAGAAGTATCACATCACCTAAGGAACTGAATTCAAAAAAAAAAAAAAAGGTTCTATTATGTAAAAATAATTCTAAAAGTATTTCCCATCGTCATTTTGAGATTAAAGGGGAACCGTTTATGATTGCTCTATGAGACGATGTGAGGCCTAAGACTGTGGAAGTGGCTCTCTCTCATCTTTTGACAAGGAAGAATGGAGAAAAGTTTTGAAAAATGGAATGGAGTTAATGAAGTCAAATTACATCTGGGACTTGGTTGATCTATCACTCGATCACAAGGCTCTTGGAAATAAACAAGTTTTTAAGATTAAATAAAGGACAAATGGATCCATTAAAAAGTATAAAACTCGTCTTGCGACAAAAGACTATATACTCAATAAGAATGTATAGAGTATAAGGAAACATTTTCACCAGTTATAAGGCCCGCCTCTATACGCCTTATCCTAACCATTGTCACACATTTATACTTAAAATTACATCTAATGGATGTAAAAACATCTTTGCTCATTATATGGCCTCAAACAATCGGCTAGATAGTGGTATTTTTGTTTTCATCAAGTCATAACGTCTTTTGGGTTTACGATGATCGAAAAGGGTCATTGTATATATGTCAAACGGTCCAAAAATAAATTTTTGATTTTATCACTTTACGTAGTTGATATATTGTTGGTTAGGAATGACATAAGATTGGTTATTATCATAAAAGAGTATTGTTCTCCAATTTTGAAATGAAAAAAAGGGGAGAAACTGCTTATATATTAGGAGTTAAGATCGAACGAGATTGATTAAGGAAACTCCTTACTTTATCACAAGAGTCTTAAATAGTGAAAATTCTTGAGCATTCCCCCTCTCATGCAAGGCAAAAGGCGTGAAAACTAAGATGTGTCCTAAAATTCTAGAAGAAAATAAAGAAATGGAAATTGTTCCTTACGCTTCGATCAAAAGTTTGATATATGCTATGATATGTACTTGACTTGACATATGTCATGCCATGGGATTGGAGAGCTGATATCAATCAAATCATGATCAAACACATTAAAAAATAATGAAAATGATCTCGAAATACTTGAAAGGCACCATGAACTATCGACTTTGTTATTAAATGAATTATTTACACTTATTAAGCTACTTAAATGCTGACTGGAGAAGAAACCTAGATGAGCATAAATCAACTTCTAGTTATGCGCTCTTACTCAATGAATGTTCAATTTCTTGCAATAGTAAAAGACATATATGTATAGACTTATCTACAATGAAGGAAAAAATTATTGCATGCGTTGCTATAGCGGAAAAATTAGTATGGCTAAAACGGTTCTTGGAAAATTTTGTTATCATCGCTGAAGTTTCAAGACCAATGACAATTTATTATGATAGTCAAGCAGCCATTACCCATGTAAAAGATCCCAAGTATCATGATAAGACAAACCACATTAACATTAATAACAATATCGTTAGAGATAATAGTGTAGAAAGAAGTTATCTTACAACACATTTCAACCAATAGAATAGTTGATGATTCGTTTATAAAGGCTATTCCTAGATATGTGTTCTTGACCTGCAAAATGTCTGTAAGGTTATATAGAATATGATTTATAATATTATTGGGGATCATTGGTTTATGTATATGTAAACATATTTATTGTACTTATTTATCTTTAGTAACTTAATGTTTTATCAATAAGCATAAATTCATTATGAGACTAGCACGAATACACATATTATTAAAATGTATGTCAGCATGTAGTGATTGGCTCACTTATACGATGAACCACCTCAAGTGTTATAGTAGCACTTTGAGATGAGACATTATGTATTATAAATGTTGGAAGAGCAAGTTTAGTATATAAAATAATACGTCAAAAAACTTTGATTGGAGTCAAGATGAGGTCTGTGATTTGTATATAATAAAATCGAACATGATAATCCTACAATCATGTACGCCTGCAAGACACCGAACACGAATACTTAATTGGGCGCTATAGAAAGTGAGTTGATATAGCACTCAAGCTAAATATAAGTACATGACTATATGTAGACTAAGATTCATATAGTTGATGTGTTTAATAAATGACATGCACTCTTATAAAAAGAGAAATTCACTGTAACACGTATTTCATCGTGTGAGCCTTTGAGAATTATAATTTTATACCATATGTTACTTTTGATTATGTTCTTGAAGTAAAAGATCAGTGTTGTTATTTTAGCATGTTATTAACAGTCATGAATAGATATGATTTTATAAGACGTGTCTAGGAAAACAATTTTCTGAAATTGAGAGAAACATGAATGTGAAGTGAAACTATTATTGTTTTACATCTATCACATGTATTTACCGGTCGACCAAGTATATTACCTTTTGTGGTTTTGGATATAATTATAAATACATAGTATTATGAGAATAGTTAAGTATAGCCTTTAAGGGATAAATATACTTAGACTAATGTAGCAAAATATATTGGGGCACTTTGAGACATCAATTGTTTATTTCTTTTATTTCTTTTTGGGGTTGTAACTATGATATCATCCCTAACAAGTGCATAATTTGAGCTTCCAAGTGTAGGTGTACTCATTGGTCACACAGCTTTATTGCTAGAATGAATTATTTTTAAAGCAAGTGAATGTTAAATGCCTTATATTCTTGATAGAGCATTATCAAGTCCATCATGTTGAAGTGGGAGATGTTATTTTTATGTTGATATGTTCATGATGAGGTGCAATTAAAATGCAATGATTCGTTTTGATATGACATAATGGAGATACACCTTTTAAAAGGTTGTGAAAAAAGTTATATAAATAACTTCCGGATATAACCGTCATGATGATTGACCGAAGGAATGTTATAAAAGAAATCGTTCTCTCTTCGTCTCCTCTCTTCATCAACGAACAAAGGTAATTCCATTATTGCTTTGAGAAGAAAATCGCCATTAACATTGTGAAATGTGAATACTTTCCTCGTGATTGTATTCAAACTATTGTGAAGTCACATCATTCGCCGTTCGCTCACAATGCAATATACATTCTTGACTAATTTGTTTATCGCACATTGAAGAAGTTAGTCGTTTCTTTTGCCGATCTTCTTCCAACACTTCGAGTCAAAAATATTTGGGAAAGTGATTTGCATTTCTCAAAAACCTCTTCCAAATGCACCCCAAGTGACAGTGTTGCACAATTGAGATAGAGATTGATAACCATGATGAGTAGCTACAACTTTAGAGAAATCGAAAAAAAGCAAATCCGAACCATTAAATAACATAAATGTAGATACATCATCCTTTCTACTCTGAAAAGTAAATTAAAGGTGGAAATTATTTCCTTAAATAAAGGGATTCCCAATCCGATATCATTTGCATCCCACTGTCCTTTAACCTTATTGCTAAAACTTTAGAAAAAAAAATGTAATGATTTAGCTTAAAAGAAAGATCTAGCAATAAGATATATGCACTTTGTTCCTCTCCTTATTATCTTAGTTTAAAGTCTTTTAAGGAGTGCTAAACAACAAACTCCCAAATGCACATGACCTATATTGCTTAGTGCACCTTTAAGATCATATCAATAGGCGAATTAGTTGAAGGTGTGTGAGAATTAGTTCGAAAATCACTTGGTTGCTAAATTAAACATGAAAGAACTTAGATATAGTATATATCCCTTTAACATGAAAAATGTGTCTATGATTCGAAGTGCCTTGCGTTCACAAGGCCAAGAACAAATTTGATTCGAGTCGAAGCTCGTCTTACTTTATGTTAGTAAATACAAGGGGACTAAAAAACAACTTTTTAAAATCCAACGAAGCCGCACAATGGCAGGCCCCACTCGAAACTTCACGAGTCAAAAAAACAAGAAAAGGGCCCAGAGAAAAGAAAGAAAAAGTGAGAAAAAAGTGCCCCACCCCTAATGATTGAGAGTGTTATTCCCTCCTTTTTTCTCTTTTTTCGTTTTTTGCTTTCATTTTAGTAAATTCCTTCCATATTCTTTTTTTTTTCACAAAAATCAATCAAAGTCGTACAAAAGGCTGAGACACCTGTACAAAAATCAATCACAATATTTTCCGAAAAAAATTACTTGATTACTTTTAAAATAAATTAACAAAAAACATATTTATGGTTCAAGAAATTATTAAAATATAAATTATTATTGATAATAAAAATATTTTTTATGGATTAATTATTTCACTTGATTTTTTTTGAAATTATTTATTTCCGTAAAACAAAATAGAGTTTAAAAAACCAGATTCTCTCAATTCATAAAAATAAATATAAAGCTATCTATAATCTAAAAATTCTGACACATCAAAATGAAGAGTGAATGGAACTATATATATGTGCGTGTCGTAAATATATTACACAACACTATGAAGAATGAATGGGAATGTATATGTATATAAATGCCGTAAATCAAATCTAATATATTTGAGAGAAAATGACAGATTTGAAACACCAAGGAAACCTCGATCCGGAAGCGAGAACGTTTCCAGACGAGGACGGTCCTTGGGAAAAGCTAAATGCTGCCGCAGCCGAAGAACTGACCATTCATGCAAACGAGAAGTATCATCACACCCATGTGAAGCGTCCGCTTCAAGCAAGTTGCCTGTACTTTTGTACCATCATAAATTCATACTACACGCTAGAAATTAAAAATGGGGGAGCGGCACTTCCAATGGACCATTGTCCATCCGGGGTGATTATTTATGAATTTTTTTCTTTAAGAAAAGTACCAACTAACATTTTTAATACAGTAGGATAATTTCACTAAAAATTCCAAAGCACGTTAAAAAAAATATAATCGAATCTTAAAATTTTTTCTCAGTTTGACCAATAAAAAATGCCGACCTGATTTTATTTATTTATTTTCTCTCTAACATAGGGTGTTCATGTTAACTAAAGTACTAAAACAACATTATTTTGGTATAAATATGAAGTTTTTACCCCAAATGTTAGTTGAATTATTTTAAAAGATACAAGAGCCTAAAAGTTTCTTTTTTTGATTTAAAGAACAAGAACTAAGAAAAGGAAAATTAGAAAAACAAATAAAAGGAAGCCCTGGTGGGGTGACAATCATCACTAGAAAGGGCTAGTGAGGGTCATCAAGGCCTCGGCAATGGGTGGCCGTGACCCTCGAACAATCCTCTCCCACATCTACATGGTGCCTTGCTGGCCCTCGCCTGAGGCTAACAAGGGTCGTCGTCCATGCCAAGGCTTTAGTGTCCCTTACCAATAGGGGTGAACAATTATAGGTTCTTTACAAATTCTTTACAGATTTTACCTAAAACCTATCTACCAGTATAGGTTTCTTATTTTTTAAAACGTGTAACCTATCTTGTCATAGACTTCGAAATGTATGAGGTTCTTTTTCTCTTTTTTTTTTTCCATTTTAGTTTAAAAAAACGAAAATAAGCGTAGCAACAAAAATGAAAGTTTCTCATTGTTAATAGCAACAATCTATAAAAAATGAACACGTAAAATAAAATAATTAATTCAAATTCAAAAAAAATTACATAAAACCTAAATTATAGCACTTAAGTCCTCAATCACTAATGAAAAATTGTTGCAAATTCTAACCACCTAAAATCAAAAGAAACAACATAATAGTTCATCATTTAATAATAGTTTTAATTTTAAAATTACTATTAACTAAACTAAAATCATTATTAAAAAGCCTCACCATATATATTCATTATGTTCCAACTAGTAAACTCTATTTACCAATGACAATCTACTTATCAGGACAATCCATATCTAAAAAACAAAAGATTAAATAAAATATTCACTCGTTACTATATAAAAAAATAATTACAATATATAAAAATAGAGATAAGAAGTGGAAAAAAAATACACCACAAAAAACAAATTGATTCAAGGAAGAAATTAGGGATTTTAGGACTCCCGACCTATTCCCTTCCTGATTCAGGTGTGGGAATGGGGAACTAAACCGGGAACTAGTGATTCCTAAAAAAGTAGAACCGAGCATCGGACTATCTTTCCCTAGAACTTGGAACCGCATTGGTTTCCAATGGACCAGTTCTCCAGTTCTTTATTTTATCCTGGAATCATATTCACCCGTATTTGCTAACCCTTTGCGATAAGACAAAACCCCATAAGACGAGAACCATGGGGCGCTTCTCTTTCTTTATTTTCCTTTTTTCAGTTTGTATTCCTTATATCAAACCTTCTTAATTTTCTTAATCTAATTTAACTAGGATTCAGTGTAAAAGAATTAATATTTCGATCAAAACGACGTCATTTTAGTTGTATATTATATATATTTTTTAGCATTAACATCATGTTAGAGAGAGAAATTAATAAATAAATAAATAGATCACATTAACATTTTTCGTTAGCCAAATTAGCCGTAGTTAACAGAAAACTCAATAATAACAATTTGACAAGTTTTGAAATTTAATTATACTTCTTAAAAGTTTAAGAATCAATTATACTTTCTTAACAAGTTGTAAGACTTTTGATACATTTATCTCTAATATGATTTTAGTCAAAAAAAACTTTTAAATGTTCAAAATAGAAAAACCTAATTATTGAGTTTTTAGTATGATTCGCTTATCTACAAATCTACCGATAGTCTCTCATATAAGCTCAATATAGAAATTTAGTAAAAGAACTAGCATCATTACTGTGGTAAATATTAGTGACTGGCCCGGAAAATTTCTAAGAAACAATAGCATACCCTCCAACCACACACACACACACACACACACACACACACACACACACACACACATATCTCCATATCTCCATATATCCAGACAAAAAAAAAAAAAAACACACACACACACACACACACATGGATATATTTTTATAGTAATTGTACATTTAATTATCGCAGTCCTTTTATCTTATTTATTTTTAAACACTAGTGCAATTCAGCTCAATAAATGACACATTTGAATGCACGACTATTTTTGGATTTAGAATCTGACACACTCCACCCCCAATCTGCGGATGGTCACGAGTAATAAAATCCCTCAGATCACACCCGAATCCGAGCCCCCACCACGATCCATATTTATTGACCTCACCACCATAATCAATCCCCCACTTGGTCAATCCGAGGCAAAGTTATGTAAAATTGAATTGTGATCAGGACCTTATGTGGCCGCATTCAAGTTGAATTGCGTGTGCTTTGTAGGATCCTTGCATGATCCGATTCTACAACGACATTTGAGATCACTGACGAGCCGTTGAGTAATGAATGCTCGAGATGCAATTCATAGAGAACAACACTTGCCGTGCACGGTTTGTGAAATCATCTTAAATCTTATGATAGGCTTATGATAGAAGAAATATACTGTGAAATGAGAAAGTTATAATGATAAGGTTGCAATTAAACTAGATCTAAAATAATATCCCTTTGAACCGATTTGCTTGATTGACCAGATGAGGTGCTCTAACCCACCATTTCAATTTGTAAAACTAGATTCCTAATTTGTATCTTTTCATGTCAATATAGGACTAACATTTTTTTCCTGAACATGATATTTAGTCATTTTATTATCGAGATGTAGTTATTTCGTAATAATATACGTTATCATATGTCTTACTTGTGCTTCACGTCATTTTTGCTTGCTCCGATCATCTATTCATTGTACTATGATGAAAATTCAACATTACAATATCATGGGTCTTATCGAACTAGGATATGCTAAATGAATAATTCATACATAATGCGGATCAATGCAATATTCGATGTGACATATAGGTCTATTATTGCATTCAATTTTTCCCTTCCATATATTTCAACTTCTCTACTTTTTGCAACCCATCAATATATAGCAAATGCGTTAGACGTGTGACATATCCTCGTAAATTCAGCTACTTCGATCAAATGAATAACTTTAAAGGAAAGTATACTGTACATCCAAAATAAAAGCTCCTATAATTGTGTATTAAGGGCCTGTTTGGTAACCATCCAAACAGTGCCAAATTCTGATTCTTTGTTCCCGGAATCAGTTTCGGCCTAGAATCGCGTTTGGTAAATTTTTTGTTCCCGGGAACAAGAACAAATTTGTTCCCGGGAACAGATTGGGAACAGAATCAAGAATAAAAAAAAAGTTGATTCTTGTTCCGGGAACGAATTTGAGAATCAAAATCAATAAATTTTCTTCTTCCCTTCGGCCATCTCGCGACCGCCATCCACCATTGCCCGCCACCGCCCGCCACCGTCCGCCACCGCCACCACTGGCCGCCGCCACCGCCGGTCGCCGGTCCGGCGAGCTCGCCGGAGGCTTGCCCAACCACCGGCGAGCTCGCTGAAGGCTTGCCCAGCCACCGGCGAGGCTCAGCCTCCCCAGATTTGGCGAGGCCGAGCCTCGCCGGTGGCCAGGCGGGCCTCGCCAGATCTGGCGAGGCCGAGCCTCGCCGGGACTGGGCAGGGGCTGGGCGAGCCTCGCGACGCCCAGCCCCACCGGTGGCCAGGCGAGGCTCGCCCAGCCCCACCGGTGGCCAGGCGAGGCTCGCCCAGCCCCGCCGGTGGCCTGGCAGGCCTCGCCCAGCCCCGACGAGGTCGGCCTGGCCACCGGTGGGGCTCGGCCTCGCCAGATCTGGCTCGGCCGAGCCTCGGCGGGGCTAGGCAAGCCTCGCCCGGCTGCTGGCGAGGCTCGGCCGACGAGGGCCCGCCTCGCCGAGGGCCGGCGACGCTCCGGTGAGGTCGCCGGCCCTCGTCTGGTCGGTCGGCGACCGGCCAGAAGAAGAAGAAGAAGATGAGAAAAAGAAAAGAAAAAAGGAAAAAAAAAAGAAAAAGAAAAGGAAAAAAAGGAAAATGAAAAGAAAAAAATGAAAAAAAGAAAAAAAGAAAAGAAAACAAAGGAAAAAAGTAAAAAAAAATATTTAAAAATTAAAAGAAATTGATTTGGAACAGAATTAATGAACACGGTACCAAACGCAATTCTATTTCAGAATCAGAAATTTTGGACAATTACCAAACGGCTTAAAATGCTTAGAATCAGTTCCCGGGAACAGAATAAAAAAGAATCAGTTCTGATCAGAATCAGCTCCCGGGAACAGAATCGTTACCAAACGCGCCCTAAATGATCTTTCTATATTTTCTCACGCTATTGCGTGTCGTATTTTACTCGACTATCCCACCGACGGTTTTGCCTCTGCATCTACCTTTTGTGCTTCCGTGCAAGGTAACATGGGACTCTACAATTAAGGCTAGCAATTTGCGTCTTCACGCTATAAACACATCGGTTCAACTTAAGACATAAATCTCAACACAACACTTTTACCGATTGTGCCCATTTTTTCAAAACTCAAATGCAACACATCTATTAAACAAGTAACACGGTAGGACGAGTTTAACACATCTGGACATTAAAAATATATAAAACATATTATTATCTTATATCGATTTGCATCTTATCAAGGCTTGTTGAAAGGTGTTTTATCCATCGTAAACAAGTCGAAAGGGTTAATTTCACAAATGGGTTATAATTCGTTTATGAAAGGAAAACGATTAAGCTCCAAATGAACATGCTAAACTACTTTATCTTAATAAATGTGTTTTGCAAATACGCCGGACCAAACATTTTTGATCTCGGGCGCATAAAAATTTCGTTGGTTCTTGTCTTCTGAAGCGCTCTAAAATCCACTGGAGAAAAGGAACAAGAAAGCTTCAGCTCCGACCCGAGTGGGATTCGCTCGAAGCCAAGCCAACACCGACAGGTCCGACATGCCCCCGGAGAGCCACAAAGGCAACAAGCCTAGTTGGCCACATGGCTGGCTACACGGCTCGACGCTCGTGGCTGGTAGCCTGGTACAAGATTGCCCGTTATCCGCGCCCCAAAGCAGCAGCGCTGTCGAGTGTCCGAAGCTTGAACTTCACTCCTCCCTCCCTCTCTCTCTCTCTCTCTCTCTCTCCACTCGCATATCCAGAAATAGAGGGAGCTTGAGTACCCCCCCGTGAGAAGCTTTTAATGACCAGTGACCACCCGCTGCTACTAACCCTCTCCCTCTCTCTCTCTCTCTCTCTCTCTCTGAGGTGGCTAAGCCTTTCTTGGATTCCAAAGCGCAACTGAAACGAGCAACAGAGCCATTCCTTCCTCCTTCCTCTCTCTCTCTCTCTTTCCCTTACACATTCACACACATTTATTTGCCTTTGCTTCTTGATAAAGCCCAGGAGAAAGAACAAGGGGTGTTTCTCTCTCGTTGAGCTCCCGTTGTTCGGATCTGTCGAGCCGCGTTTCCCCTGCTTCAATTCTTGAGTCATGAGTAAAGAAGAGATTTTGAAGATCCAGGTGCGTGCCTCGTCTCCCTAATCCCCTCCCCTTCACATTCTCCATACAAAATGGAGCTCTTTTGAGAGGTCTCCCAAATGTCTTGCTCGCATTATGTTTCACCTGCTGTACATTGTCTTTGCTTTCTTTCTCATTGCTTCCTTTCTTGTTGTGCCCATTTGTCCTGGTGAAGTTCTTTTTAGCTTCCGTGTTATTTTAACGGGTTGCTCATATCCTTTTTGTTCGTCTTCCTTTTCCTGCGCTTCTTGTTCCCTGCAGACCTGCGCGCTTAAAGTGAATATCCACTGTGATGGGTGTAAGCAGAAGATCAAGAAAATCTTGCAGAAGATTGATGGTACTACTGCTCCTTGTCTTGTCAAGTTTGTCATTAGCTTCTTTTCATTTCAGCTCTTTTTGTTTTTACATGAGTTTTTTTTAGGTCAATTTTCAGATATTTCGTTTAGATTGACTATAGTAGCTCTCCTTTCTTCTCTATGGATCTGTTGATTCTTTTTCCTTCTCTTTGACCAACTTTAATTAATTTTTCAGCATGTCTAGCCTTAAGATCCTTGTTTCTTAAATATTAATTATGTTGCAGGTGTGTTCAAAATCGCCATAGACTCAGAACAGGGCAAAGTGACGGTTGCAGGGACTGTAGACCCGGCTTTGCTCATCAAGAAGCTGGTGAAATCAGGAAAACATGCAGAGGTATGGGGTGCTCAAAAGCCCAACAACAGTAACAAGAACAACAATCAGAGCCTTCTCAACAACCAGCTCAAGAACATGCAAATCGACAATGGCAAAGGTGGTGGTGGCAACAACAAGGCCCAAAAGGGTGGGAACAACAACAGCATCAGCAACAGCAACCAGCCAAAGGGAGGTCAACATCAACAAGTTCCAAACTTGCAACAGCTCCAACAGCTCCAGCAGCTCCAGCAGCTCCAACAGATCAAAGGGTTTCAAGATCTGAAGCTGCCTCCTCAGTTCAAGGACCTGAATATGCCTTTCAAGGACCAGAGCCAGAGCCAGAGCCAGAAGACAGTGAAGTTCAATTTGCCTGTGGAGGATTTGGGTGATGATGATTTTGATGAGTATGAAGACGACGACGACGATGACTATGAAGATGAGTACGATGATGCTCTGGATGATGCACACCACGCTCTCAGTAAAACGAAGCCCGTGATGGGGAGTGGTCAGGGGCTCCTGGGTCAAAATTTCATGTTCAATGGGATGATGAATGGTAATAATCCACAGATGATGAATGTGCAGAAGGGAGGGAATGCTGGTGGAAATGTAGGGAACAATGGATATAATGGCAAGAAAGGCAGTGGGGGCGGCGGTGGCAGTGGCGGAGGTGGAGGTGCGGGGATGCCTGCTCAGATGAGTGGTGGTGGAAGTGGTGGTAAGAAAGGAAAAGGTGGCGGTGGTGCCGGAGGAAATCAAAACCAAGCTGGTGGAGGTGGAGGGAAAAATGGAGGTGGGGGATTGCCTCAAGATGCCAGAACTGGTAATAATGGTGGTGGTGGTGGGTCTAATAACAAGAGTGGTCAGAATGGTGGTCATAATGTCAACAGTAATGGCAAAAAGGGAGGAGGAGGAGGAGGAGTGGGCAGCGGCGGGGGAGGAGGAGGAAAGAATGAAGTGTTGAACTCTATGATCCATGGTAATTTCCACAATGGGGGACCAAAAGGCATGGCCATGGGAAATGGAAATTTAGGGCAAATGAGTGGAATGAACATCCCGATGGGCCAAATGGGCAATCTATCCATGGGTCAAATGGGCGGCATCCCGGCCGTCCATGGCCTGCCCACTGGTGGAGCCGGTGGCGGCCCTTACTTCCAGGGCACCACCGGCCAGGCGGCGGTCATCCCTGGCAACCCGTATTTCCAACAGCAGCAACAGCAGCCACTGCCGCAGCAGCAGCAGCAGCAGCAACAGCAGCAGCAGCAGCAGCAGCAGCAGCAGCAGCAGCAGCAACAGCAACAATACTTAGCGGCCCTTATGAATCAACAACGGGCAATGGGCAACGAGCGGTTCCAACCCATGATGTACGCCCGGCCGCCTCCGGCCGTCAGCTACGCCCCACCTTACCCATATCCGTACCCACACCAGTACCCACCGCCGGGGGATCAGTTCACCCACTTCTTCAGCGATGAGAACACAGGAAGTTGCAACGTGATGTGAGGGAGAGTTCCTGAAAGAGAAGTGGCGCAGCCTGTGGCGAGCGGTTCTGCTGTTAGACAATGAGGATCGTGCAAGATGGAAAATGGGTTTTGATCTGTGTGACCATGACCGGAAGAAAGCTCACTGAAGCTGCTTGTCGGTGGGGGACCTTCTTCATCATGAAATCGAAGGTGCTGGTTTAATTAATGACGAAGTGCTAGTGAACTTTTGAGGACTTGGGAGCTGCTGCTTAAAGGATATATGCTTTGCTTTGTTCATATAATGTTTATATATGCTGCGAACAGAATAAGATGTTTTTGTGACAGGGGAAGTTGCGGTAAAAAAGTACCCAAGTACCCATCTCTATTTCAAAACTTCAATGTTTCCTGCAATTGATCATATGCCAACATGTCATTCTAGCAGGGTCCATCTCTTGCCCCAACCCGATCCGGGTCGGGCGCCGACTCGGGTCCGGTCATCTTTACTAGGCTTCTTTGTACCTCAAATTCGTGATATCGAACGATGATATTGTTCAACGACTTTCTGTGAGTCGTGAACCTAATAATGAGTGGAGACAAGTGAGATTCTCGAGCGGAAGTATGAGATTGTGACCCGTGAAGAACTCTTGGTAGGATTATCATCTAACGTTCTTGAACACAATCCCCAATGTGTCCACATGTACATATCGAATATAAAATTATTACTATCATGTTTTTGTTTGGGGCAATTGAAGATGGAGTTAGGATTGGTGAATTGGATGGGTCCACAAAATGTGAAACCGAGAGAACGGGAATTGTGATGATATTTTGACCGGCGAGTGGTAGAGACTAGAGAGGAGTCACACATGTGACGCTGCATAGGGATGCGAGACATGAGGGGTGTGTGATGCGTTTGGTGGTTTGTGCATGTACGCGCCAAATGACATGAACCTGAACTTAGGGTATGGTCCAAAAATTCAGTTTTTATCAATTTGATCTTATATCTTTACATAATATTTTGATACCAAGTAAAGATTTTGGATGACAATGATAAAATTTAAAAAGATTATAACTGAATTAGCATCAATACATTAAATTTAGAATAAATTGGACAATTTCTTTCCTAATTTTTATAATGTTTTAGGAACAATACCATAATGAGCCTAGCCCGGTCACTGATTCTTGAGCCGGGATCATGGGAACGCCCTTGTTACTAGGTCAATTACGAGTCTCTTTTTCTATGAAGTTCTCTTTATGCTTGCGAATTTTTCCTTTTCTTTATTGGGTGCCAGCTTTACGTGAGCATGAAAAAAAAATTAACTCTGATTTGACTTATCAAAAGGGTATTTTAGTTATTCTGGAGCGGTTGGCACTAATTGGCAATAAGTTGGAACTTTCATTTATACAAGTCGATAAGGTTCTTTTATTTTATTTGAATATTCCTTCTTTTTTTCAAATTTTACCATCATTGCAATTTGACTTTTACAGCAGGGTTAAACTGTTAAAAATCCTAACTTGATATTTCATGACACATTTATCCCATCATGACATATTTACACAAATTAATTCTTGTCTCATAAAAGTACCTAAACTAATGCTCCCGACCAATGTCAACTTTACGTCCAATATCTCATTAAAATGTATGCATATCAACATACACAATAGACAACCAAATGACTTATCTGACTTGAAAAGTCCACATATGTGACATAAATGAATTTTAATAGAAGGTGGATTTGCATTAGGAGTACCGATTTAAGATTTTTTCTGAGACAATAATTAGTTTGGATAAATTCCTCATGGGATACCAATTTAGAGTTCATGTGATTCAATAACTCGTTTGGGGAATCTATGTTGTGTGTACCCGTTTGGGATTGTTTATGAAGTGAAAAGTAATTAAGAATAAATTTGTTTTAAGAGCACAAACTTGAAAGTTTACATGATATTAACTCTTCTCTTAGAGGATAAAAGCACCTTTGCATTTGGATTTTTGTTGAACCTGAAATCTAGTTTACAATTATTTAACTAAAAAAATCCCTAATCTATGGCGATAACCTTTTGTTACTTGCCAAACCGGAGTTTTGACAAAAAGTCCCAAACCCATCTCATTAAAGTTGTGGGATTGTCATAAGATAAGCGCAATTCACCAAGTTACATTTTTAGTAAGTAAAAATTTCACAATAAATAAATAATAACCGCCATCAAAATTAAAATTTATACATCGTAAATCTCCAACTGAAAAAAAAATTGAGATCAACAATTATAAAAATCCAAAACCTAATGATCCTAACATTAAAGTCAAGCTTGAAATGGTGTTTGTTAAAGAAAATGTTAGATTATTGTTACTTTCCTCTAGGGTGTACGAAATTCTAAAGTAAAATCAAGCTTTTTAATAGATCATGGTTAGTGTAATTATGCACATTTATTAGGGCTACAAAGGAAATTTGGATATTTTATTGATTAAAATTGATTGTGTTTGGGTATCGTATTTCAAAATTATAATATCCCAAACTCATCCCAGACTACATGAAGTTTTTAACAGTTGACCTAAAGAAAACAGTTGACCTAAAGAAAATAAAATGACAACATGCTTCACAAACTGCACTCTGATATTTCGACTAATCTTGGCCACAATCGGAGACATCAATTCAATTTTTTTTCGAAGAAATCAAAATTTGATTAGACTTAACCCAAGGTCATATTATCAAAGATACGATTTGGGAATATAGTCAGATAATCCTTATCGAGAGCAATCTAACTTAGATTTATCACTTCATCCAAATTTGAGATAATCCCAACTTGTGATTTCTTTCAATTAAACGGTTTCTAAACTATATACAGAGCAGGAGTTAGATAAGCACATGACAAACTCATTGTCGTTGAAAATGTAAATTGCCCCACGCTCTTCTCTAAAAAATAAAATTGCTAATGTGATAGATCCCGCCAAACCGCAATTAAAGTGATTGATTTTTGTTCGTGACACCAATAAGATAGTGGACTATCTAAAAGTTGTTTGTAATGTAGATATGATAGATAATTATACGAAGTTGATTACATATTCTTTTACACTGACAATGTATCTAAGAATTATCCTAGCTATGTAACCTCTATCCGAGGTCCCGATTGGTCATACTTCTACTCACATTCCTTATAAATGTATCCATTAGGCGCCTAACAAGGTTTGAGGAGGTGCTCAAGCACGTACCTTTCGATGAACTTAGGGCAATTAAAATAAGACTAAGAGGAAGCAAACATTATCGGGCTTTGATATCTTAGTACAAAGTAACAATAACGATGCAAGCGTCTAGGGTTTCTACAATCGGGCTCTGGTTTATATTATTTATTTATTTATTTGATTTCTGCCAATTTTGTCCGCTTGTGGTTAATATTCTTGAAGGGAATATCTCGGGCAGTCGTGCTACTGCAAATGCAATTAACTGCGCATTCAAGGGTTTCACATCAGAGTCACATGGTCCTCCTGCTTGGGGATCATCCACATTGGTGGGAATTAAAATTCAACAATTTTTTTTTTTAAATTTTCTTTTCGTCTGTGAATTTTTGGGACAAGAGCCCCTTCGGATTGTCAATATTATAATACTATTCAAGGGTATACATTTTTCCTTATATATATTTATGGTCAATTTTATTCGACTTAAGTTAATGGAAATGACAAAATTATATCTTCATTACTTAAATTTACAAACTGCATTACTTAACTTATTAATTTCCTTTCATTCGTCATTGGATAAGTTGTGCCGAGTTATATAAAATAAATCCTTTATTTTATTCTTAAGCAATTGATATAGCTAATTGAATGAACTATATAAGAACTATCTCATTCAAGAAACTGTGTTTTGACAACAAATTATTTAAGGATATTCTCTCTTTAACCATTTTTGGAAATTTAACTTTTGAACTAGATTAGATTGTAGAAGTTTTCAGAGTATTGATTAATTTAATAATGGACCCCATGGTAATAAGAGAAGTAAAATGAAGTGCCACGTGACGAGTTTAAGAGCCATGATTCTTTTACTTGGACTTTCATTATATGTAATTAACACATTCATGTCGAGACGCTAGCTATGTTTGCGTGAAACTTAGGTGATTAAGGAAATTTATAGTTACCAACAAAAAGAAAAGAAAAGAAAAGGAAATTTCTAGTTATCTTTTGAAATTGAGGAAATCCGTAGTTTTCTAATAAGTGTTTATTTATTTTTATGTCCTTATTTTGCTCCTTTCTACTCTACAATATAGGGATAAAATATAAGGGCCAAATAAGTGATTACAAACTTCAATTTTCTCTTTATAATATAGAATATACATAGTACAATAGGATGCCCCGGTAAAGTTTGAATGCAAATTCTCAAAGATAATTATTTTTGCCAAAAAGTTGTTATCGGTAGGTGAAAATGCCGAAAATAACTTCGATAATTTCTCAGTCTTATTTCTTTGTTTCGTAAATAAATCACAGATAAGGTAAACATTTCGCGCAAGAGTCCATTCATAGACAGGTAAGAATTGCCTGTCTATTAATAGCTCTGGACACAAATAATTTCTATTTTTAACTATAGTATTCACCAAAATGTGAAAGGACCGCGACTGGAGAGATCCCCTTGGAAGAAGATTAGATAGACCATATTATATGTATGTAATAAAACCAAACATAGGGCAAAAAAAATCATGCAAGATCATCGAGATTTTCAGATTTTTGGCTTCTATCCTTCTTTGATAAAAGCAATCCAATCTTCTGAGATTCTTGACTTGTCCCTTAGTCCCTACACTTTGCTGACTTCCGTGGCAAATATTCCCCTCTTAATTCACTTTTTGGCCGTTTCTAGATTTTTTTTTCCTCATATTAAATGTTTTTATAAACTTAGGCGGCGGATCCATTTTATAGGCTCTTCTCACCAAATAAATACAGCGGAAATTCTAGATATCGGGTCGTCCATTGCTTGAATCCTAATTATTCTATTTTAGTCATGCGAGTCATAAATCTTTTAAATGAGGTGCAAAAAGAGTACACATCTCATTGCATGTGACATTTAATTGCCAGTTTGAAATTATTTTCTCAGATTCAAATTATATTTTGAATTATGAAATGAGAATCGGTATAGAGTTTTTGCAGGGTTAAGCATGATTTTGACTTTATTCAGGGAAAAAAAATACATAAATTTTGTTGACAATTGAGTGGGGCACTCAATTATCAGAATTTTTTTAAAAATAATATCTAGATTTTTAAGTGAATCGGAAAAGATCAATGCACAAAATCTTGCCATTCCTTCAATTTTTGGAAGCTTTGTGTTTGAATTTTGAATTGAGTGTTGTAGTTGAGCTTTCATCTCAATGATCAACAAAATTCATTCATTTTACTTACTAATTACGATAAAATCATGATGAAAATTGTGAAAAGTTGTGCCATTCTTTAGTGACTCACTATCACCGATGATGAAATTAGGTCTCAAACGCGTCTCTTTCAAATAAGTTTTAAAACTCAATTAGACCAAATCAATTGGGACCTACTAAACTTTCCCTCTCTTTTCAAAGTCTACCTTGGATTGTGTGTGATTATTATTATTATTAATTTTCGGTTGGTCATGCATGATTAGCTTCGCAAGGGAAAGAATGCCCCAAAAAGAATAAAAGATTCCTAAGGTAAAAGAAGGTCAGGGATAAGAACTTTCACCAACAGCCTTAACTGATGTAACATTCTTTCACTCCTTTTTCTCTTTTATGTGCCTTTGCTTCTTCTTTTTTTCTAGGGTTTTTGCACTTTTAGGAGTAAAGGGAGCAGTTGCCTCCTACCCTTGTTCATTTGAAGTTGAAACCATACTTATAATTGAATTTACTTCACTTTATGTGGCTTTTCTTGCTGAGCTTGATTTTTCTAGCTGCTTTACTATGGATTCGAGATCTTCTTGCCTTTATAGGTTGGGTTTTTGGCCTTAGCTTAGCTTGGTCTCCTGAGTACTATTGTGAACAACAGGTACATACCCGAAATCAATGGCGCAACCAGCACCGACTGCGGTATAATCTTTGTCCGGCCCTCTATTCCCAGGGATAACTTCTTTTCTGAACAATGTCATGTTAGACAATACGAAAGAAGAGCAGTTTACAAACACAGAGGAACTTCATTGTGATCACAAGAGGCTGAGAGCAACAATTGGTTAGATTGCAACTCTTTTCATCTAGGATTCTCTTTACGTCTTCGCCAATATAATTTTCGATAGGCCGATGCTTTCTTTATAGAAAGTGGGAGGATCATGGGATCCAATGCACATAGGCAAAGGAAATTTTTAGCCAGATATGTAGACTTTTTGTGGCTGGCTAGTTGTGCATAAAGACTAGGCAAGAGGTTCCATTCCAATGTCACACTAGCCAGTCTATCCTCACTATAAACACAACCATAATGTCATAATGTATTCATTCTTTTGCATCAGCAGAAGCATAAGCAATTTTACGCCTGAAATTGGTGAAGCTGCGAAAAACTCCATCAGTGTAACCTTGCAATCCTTGCACGATATGTTCCGCTCATAGTAGATCCCCTATGATGTAGAGAATTGAGAGCGTATTTACAGATAATCTTCCAGCCAGACACTTTTTCTAGAATTAAACAGACTTAAACACCATATCCCACCCATGTTATGAAGTGCACTCCACAACTTCTTCAAAGCTGCTACTATGCCATCCAAATGAATTGATTTACAAGGCAATAAATGGAACCTAAAATCCATCTCAATACCCAGTAAACAGTCGAGTATGTTTTGGGTCCTCTCCTTTCTCTATGCATACACAAACACACGCCTGATGCAGTCGTGGAACATGCGTACCTGAATAAACAGATCATTACATATTGTGCCTGACAAAGCAAAACAAAGTCAAACATGATAACACGACCATTTCTTTCTAGGAAGATACGACTCCAAAAAATCAGGCTTGATGATTGAAATTGTAAGACAACCCCTTCAGTCAATCAAAGGTTCACTGCTTTACAGTTTTAACAAAGAGAAAATAAATGAATAAGGGTAAGGTGGAAGCTACTGATAACATAATGTGGAAAAAGAAAGGAAAAAAAAGAATTAAAAAAAAAAATCGAACATGCCCGGAAACTTAAAAGGAAAAAACCGGAGAGTAAAGCAAAACGTTGTAGGAAGTAGAACAGGTGCTGAGCTAGTTCCATGGATCATCCCAACCCTTGGGACCCTCCCTGTTGACAAAGTCAATGATAGCCTGGACAGCTTCGGAAACCCTGTTAGAGAGCGAGTGATTACCATGCTCTATTTCAACCTTTTCTGCCCCACCCAGGGCTTTGCACAATCTGCACAAATTGAAGACATAGCCTGTTACCCCATTCCACTTGAATGGTAAAAGTCCTCATCATCTACCTCTTATCAGCAATAATTGAAAATTATTCTCATATTAGCTACCTCAAGTCAATAACCTATATCTTAGGTTTTGAATAACTCAAATGAGGCAAAAGGCACAAGCATTGCCCTTTCAAAAGTGAGAGACGAGAAATCATTCCGCAAGTACCTTTCAACCAAAGATTTCTTGTCAACATACGCCGGCACATACTCATCAGCCATCGAAAAGATAACCTGCAAAGTTTGAGAAATGTAAATTGTGAATTCCACCGGCACATTTTGATAAAAAACCAAAACACAAGCAGTCAGAGTCTCAGAGAGACTCATTGGCACTGATCACGCTAGTTTACGACAGCTTACATGTCCTAGTTACTATCAAATATTCCTCAGTTATGTTTCCATCCTCTCCTCCAAGTGGTAAGAATCCACTCGCTTCACACTTATGTCACAATCTCATTTGTGAATCCTCATGGTAACTCATTAAGGTTACTTCACACAAATTGTTTAGCACAAGTTGAGATGTGAAGCAAAAAGAATCGCCTATCTCTGAGAACCACCAAAGGCAATGCCCATACCTGGCAAGGAGTGTTGCACATATGGCCAAGTCTCATTCTCAGCTGATCATCTGTAAGATCAGAACTGAACATGTCATCCTCACCCATATATGCACAGAGGGAATAGAACCTGCAAGTTAATTGATAATCAACTCTGCTGCATCAGCAATCTACATTCAACTTTTCCAAGGTAAAGCACAGAATATAGGTATCTTTGCATCAAATTAATTGAAAATCAAAGCTCAGCCCATGATACATGGAGGGGTACATACTGCTGATGCATGCACGAATTGTGAATTTTCAAATGAAAAAGTAAATTCAGAAAACAAGAAAGATTGTAATACTCCATTAGACATTGCAATACTACCTAGACAACCCAAATAGACTGTACTGACCCTAAACAACCATTAATTCTGGCTTAGCATGTGCATACCCAAACTGGTCCATTGGTTTCTTCAGATTGGGGCACTCTTACCTGTTAGCAGTAATTGGAGAGCCTTCATCTGCTTCTCTGGGCATCAGTTCAGATCCTCGTCCTTCTTTTATCATGGTTGAAGCTAAATCAATCAAAGCAGCAGTCTCTGGAAGAGTTGCTCTGTATTCACGATCACTAACTGGGGCCTGAAATATCCAATTTGCATTAGTTCACAAATAATTAGTAATTACAAACGGAAAGCAATTTAGTCTATTGCCCAAGAATAAATCCAAATGTTTGCATCTCTGAAATATGTACAAGCAAGGAGTCATAGTAGGTGGGGATGCTTCTTCAACATCTGCACTGCAGCCTATCGTCAAGTGCCTATAGAAAGGCTAAATGTCTGAGAAATTGTTGGAACAAATTTTTTATCATTACTAAATGATGGATTCGGGAGGGCTACCATATCTTGCTTAAGGAAAGCTTCCACAAATCCATATTACTGTGGTACTGACTTAAGCTTCAACCAACCCCACCTTACTACGGGCAGGTACCACATGAACTCATACTCAACTTTTATCTTTTTGTGATCCAGAATATGCGACACGCTTCAGTTTTGTGATTGAATCAAATTGCAAGTGTTAATGAAAAGAAGTCACTTTTAGATAGTTTAAGTGTGTATTCACTTGTCACAAGCTTTTAGATAGTCTCAGTGGATTGTAAAAACTCAGTGGCATGAGAGTAAAACCATCATATGGCAGTTTGAGCATAAATTCACTACTCTTTCAGGTAAAACAAAACAAGCATGCTTTCATCTTTAGCGAGTCATTAAAAAGATTATGATCATATTAAAGGACCAAATTATGAAAGCATGGCATGAAAACTTTCGTATGGTAGATGGAAATTTACTGCAGATGTAACCATATACACAAAGGCAAACAAGAATAACGTGTGCAGATTTACATCAGTGTCGTGCATATAGCAATTTTTCATATCCTGTTAGATTGTGAAATGAATGGCCTTAAGGAGAGTCTACAATGAGTTCAGACCATCAAAAATTGCATTTGAGAGCTTACGTGCCAACATCAGGGGATAAAGTTCACAGAAGAATTCTCTGTAGAACTTTATCCTAGAGAGAGAAACTACATTCCATAGACTATCGAGCAAATTGTATCTTGAAGATTATAAGCAAGCATGTCATGAACTTTGTAGAGAGGTTCATGCAAGAAACTGTCTGAAAAGGCAGGAAAGTATGAAGAGGCTCAATACAGTTTTTTCTGGACACTACAAGGTGATTTGGCTAGAAGATAATAATATGTGGTCCATCCTTAAGAAGTTTATACATCTAAACTGATATTTGTGTAGCCTATGTCAGCACGGTACTTGTTAACCCCACATTGACACTGGTGTCAACAGTGAGGTTGTTCCTCCTTTATAACTTGCCTTTTCTTCTTAGGTTGTCCTCAATTCTCAAATTTGGTATAGTTGAGATTTATGAAGTGATTTAATATATTTAAATAGGCAAAGATTTGAAATCCCTGTTAAAATATTAAGGGACGAAATTCGACTTTGGAACAATTTTTATATCCACCGCTGGACTCAGTAGAATCATTCTCACTACAATACTCTGCAGAATCATTCAACTCTCATGATTTTATTTGGTCACATTCAAACTCTCAGAAAAGTCGATGTGTCTGGACACATTGTACAACCAAGATGATGCAGCATGCTACGGGGTAAATACACCATAAGTACCTTAACTTTCGTAAGACACTTGCTTGAGTGCTATAACTTCTTTTTCAACCACTTGAGTACCACAACTTTTAAAAAGAGTTCATTTGAGTGTCATTACTTTGAATTGATCACTTAAGTGCTGTAATTTTTCACAAATGTTCACCCAAGTGTTGAAAATCTAACATGGCATGGCACTTGTGGCAACTATTTTCAAAAAATTGTGGGACTGAAGTAATAAAATGGAAAGTTATATGGAACTCAAGTGATCTGAAAAAAAGTTATGGTACTTAAGCGAGCGCTATATGAAAGTTATGGCATTTGTGGTGTCCTTTTCCTGCATGCTACAGAGTGCCCACTCAAGGCACATTTTTGCTGCATTGCTACCAAATCCATTTTTCAAATTAGCTAGTTCCCATGCAAATGGTATTCTATGTGACTTGCCGCATATGCTACTAGTCAAATTGTCTATTTAACTGATTTTGGATTTCTGAAGTCACTTCATGTTTTGTAGGTTATCTAGTTGGCTTCACCATCTGGACAGGATATATACAAAGTGATAACGATTGAATCAGTATAATAGTAGATGTGGTACATATTAATGGTAAAACTGGTAATGAAACTGAAAATGTCTCATGATATTTACCCAGTTTTTGGTGCTAAAACATAGAAATTTTGGATCATGCAACAGCCACTACTAAAGAAAAGCAGAAAATTGGAAAGAAATGGAAAACTTGTCAACCACTACTATGCCTTGGAATAGGTACTCGCTCAAACAACCATTAACTAGATCACAATTCCACCCAAGCCATGAAAGCATGCTAGTGTCCACTTCAAGCAAATTCATGTAGCTCTGTGCAGCTTAACAGCAAAAGAAGATTTCCATGAAAAGGAAATAAAACCAAGATGGATCAGTAACTACCTGCAAGATGGCACCACGGACAGCTCTCGAACAGGCAGCACTTGTACGCATGTAGTGCACAATATCCTGGTTTTTTTTTTTCCACGGAAGTAGGATGAATCTATTTCTACATTATTGTCAGAAAGTAATGCTTAAAGCACCAGTAAAAAGCTCAATCAGCACTAACCTGACAACCCGTACTATGACCAAGAAGAACCACACCTTCAGAATCTTCTTTGTTGATTAAATAACTGATTAATTGATCAAGTTCCGCAGCATCCTTCAAATTAATTATTTCAAGAACAATAAGCAATGTCCTTTTTATGCAAATCAAGATCATGGTTAAAGAATACAGCCAAGCCAAGAATTGGCTTTAATCATATGCTTGAATCAACTTGTTAAAACATGGACCATTAGACCAACCAAACGCATTAGTAACATATTAAGAAGTGTTCGACTTGTCAAAGGTTTTAATAAATTTGTGAATGAATAACTAAAAATGTTTAGTGTCATCTTTTCCAGATCGAAACAGGCACATGGTCAACCTAGACTCGATAATTCTTCAACATTGACAGGTACCCACGGTAACCATAGAATTCACAGCTGCGTTCTTCTTGAACCATAAATCCAACGCAACTATCAAGAACACAAGGAAAACTTCTAAACTTGCTTCGGCGACACATGATAAGATTAACAAACTTATAAGAAGAGAAGTAGACAAATATTATAGAAAATCAACAGCAGTATTAGCTCATCAGAATCGGAAGAAAAGGAACAGCATATCAGCATAGCGATGCAGAAACTTAGGTTATTCACTTCAACAATCCAAAGGCCATAAAAAAATTGACGCAGCACAGTATATATATGCCTGTATTGGCTAAGCTGTTTCTACAACTTGCACAAGAGCACATAAAGCTCATGTGTGCTGACAAGCATATAAACATTGTGTTAAACACAAACACATGGATAGATACTTGGTGCACGCTCATGTGTGTACATATTTTTGATGGACAGTGGGGGTCTTTTAGTAATCATGTTTACAGAGTTTCATGATGGCTCCTGTGAGAACTAATGCAATGGTAACTCAATACTTTTAAAAACTACAAAACAATTTTACACAGCAACTCAGCCATATCAATGAGAGAAAAGACAGCACAAGAGAAGCAGATGGGAATAAAGAGCACTTTTGAGAGAGAAAAATGTTACTTGTTGCAAGCTGGAGGTGCCGTATCCAGAATAAGAAGAAGACATTAGCAACTGAACAAGTGACCACTTCTCCTTATCCAAAGCAATTGCAAGAGGTTCCAAGTACCTGTAGATTTATATAAACAATATCACCAGGCATTTGATAAATGAATGGAAACAGCAAAGCCAAACCTTGAAAGAACATTTCTCAGAAATCAAATTGCACCACTGTCAGAGAAAATGGCATTCTTTTTAAAATACAAAGTTAAAGATTAGGACAGTTAAGATAAGACGTACTCGGTAGCCAGAAAACCATCAGTCAGACCACCGATGAAAATGACTTGCTGCTTGTATTCACCTGTTTTAAATGCAACCTGCACGCAGAGATGGAAAAGAAATAAAAACTTATGATCTTTAAAAGGAGAACCTCGCAGGCGTGAAAATTTTAAGATGATCAAACATATCCTGAAGGCCGAGGCTTTCTCAAGCTAGCGTCTAGACAACAATTGCCTTCAAGTGATACATAGAACAAAAGTACCACCATGAACGGATGTGTTAATTGGGTTTGGTGTAAGACCGTCACTTCTTATTAAAGTTGCAAGCTCATATGTTGCAGCTCTATCACTCATTGGAGGAGGTTCGCTAGCGCCACTACGACGACCATTTTGACACGAAGGCTGAAAATTCAGGACACATGTGACAAAAGAGAAATCCTCATGTAATTTCACTTTATCTACTTTGTTGCAGCTCTGCACTAATATCTGGAGGTTGGATAGGGCTGTTATAATATTTATATCCACATGAAGACTCAACTGCACACGTGTAAAAAGAGAAACCTTCATGTAATGTTGCCCTAGCTGCTACATGCCAAACACATAGCTCTTCATTTATTCTCTCTTCAACAGTCAATATAATCTTCAGATTTTGTTACTAGATGTGGAGCTGAACAGTTTCAATCTTTTGCTTTTCACGATTACCGATACTTTCAAAACCAACTAATGAAGCATAATGCGAAGAAACACTTGGTCACTCCAATGATTCTATGCGCCACCAGTGGACACAAACATTGGGAAATAGACCCTCCATTACCATTACTTCACACGACACAACTGCATCTAAACATTTGGAAATAGACCCTCCATATTCCAGTACTTCACACGACACGACTGCATCCATCCTCATACTAATTCATAAAAAATAAACAATCTTTTTACTGGTCCGCAATATAAACAATCTTCGACAGCGGCTTAGGAAGAACTGAAATCTAACGAGACCAAATTCCTGTCAGAATTGCATTTTCCACCCCAAATGCCACCAACAGCGCATTCACTTCCAGCTCGACTACACCAACAATTTCAAATCCAATCACCAATCTCAGTCCAAGCTAATCAAACATTCCCACGGACCTGATCTAAGCCGGAACAATGAGGAAACCAATCAAAGCGAAACGAAAAGAACCGGACCTGAACCGGTTTGGCGCCGTACTTGAGGAGCACGCCGCGGAACTGGTTCTTGCCCTTGATCGGGCCGGCGTCGGGGCCGGCGGCGGCGGAGCTCCCGGACATCCTGGCGCCGCCGGACTTGTCGGAGCGGCCGCGGACGATGCCGGAGAACCAGGAGGCCGGCGCCGATGAGGGGGCGCCGGACGTCGACGCCGTCGCCGTCGCCGCCGCCGACGAGGCCGACAGGGAGGACGTCGAGGAGAGGGCGGGGTTCATGCCGAGGCCCTGGCGTCCGACGGCATGGCGGGCGGGGCGAGCGGGGCGATCGGTGGATGCGAGGGAGAGAGAGAGAGAGATTGGAGAGCGAAATGCGTCAGGTGGTGACAGCGAAGCTGAAAGAAGAAGAAATCGCGTCTTCTGGTTTGCAATTTTTTTTTAATTCGATACATTTATTGTAAATTAATTTTTTAACTGCAGTTTAAACTTACATTTTTTGATCGGAAAAAAAAATACTATAACGGATGTACCAATTTAAAGTCTTACTCATGGGTCACATGTGCATTGATTTACGATTATTCATAATATTAATTCAATTTAATAGAAATTAATATAAAGTAAATTTATCACAAACTAGTTTGAGATTTTTAATGAAGGGTTATAGTTATAAATATATTATATGTGTATTAATTCGGAGTTTTACGTAAAATTAATTTTTCCTTTTTAGGCTAAAGCTATGTTTGGTTAGACGGTGACGTGGAAATTGGGGGTAAAAAGTAAACTATAATTAAAAAGAGGTGCAGTGGTTATTCATAATATTAATTTAATATATTTATAATATACTAGTTCAAAATTTTTTATGAAAGGTTTTTTGTAGTTTGAAAAATTATTTTGGATAAATTTATTATAATTGCATGAAGATTTGTCATATATACATTGTTTGTGATTTTTGTGATAGTAATTTAATTTAATATAAATTAATAAATGTTAAATTTGTCATAAATATATTAATTTGAGGTTTTTGGTAATTTTTCTTATAATTTAAAAATAATATTGAGTAAATTTATTATAGATATATATATATATATATATATATATTTTTTTTTTTTTTTGTCAGTTCTACTCTATGCCTACTCTATACTCACTCTCAGACTTTTGTTCTACTTCTTGCAGGGCATAAGAGTCGAAATTCACTCCTGAAATTTATTCGTCCTCATCTAATTTCCATGAAAAAGTGAGGATTTGAACCCCTCATCTCTCCCTCCCTTTCATGTTGGAAGGGTGAGAATTTTGCGTTTTTGTGGGATTAATTTTTTTTTTTTTTTTGCGCACTAAAGTTGCGTTTGGTTGGATGACGACCTGGAAATTGGGTAAAAGAAGAAAAAGTAAAGATTGAAAAGAGCGGAGGACGCGCGTCTCGGGGCGCGTGGGGAGAGACCACGCCGGAAGTCAGGAGCTGCTTTCGAGTCGCTCGACTGCTGCTGTCGTTATTATTATTTTTCTTTTTATTAATATTCGTCCTCGGATGGGCACGTTGTGTTGTCTTCGTACCGTTGGAACTCGTTCTGTTTCTCTCTTTTTCAAAAAACCTTTCTTTGTTTCGAAGGAAGTTTCGGCGGCTATACACATGTGTCTCCCATAAACTGTGGCCACAAACAATAAAAGTTGGATACGATGGAGGTGTTCGAACCGAGTTGATGTAGGAACTTCATTAGAAATCTATTGGGATAACACGACAGCAAGAGTTAAAATTGATTTTGTCATATGTTTGGTTCTTATCCAAGATGGGATAAAATGCTACCTTAATTCGTTTACATTTCTTGTCATAATCGAATTTTGTGGCTTTACAATGTTGTAATGAGCTATTTTATTTTTTGTTTAAGAGATCTGTTTGTTTTGTGGAAAATATTTTTCTCATTTTACAATGCTAGGTTCGTTTAGAAAAATGAGTTAACGAAAAATATTTTTCAAATCGACAGAAAAGATTTTTCTATTAAAGCTTATAAAGATGATTTCCTTTTGAATAAACCAGAAAATATTTTTTTAAATTATGATCGGTACTTTACTTTTTGGCACGGAAATCCCAATGGTAATTCCCGAAATTTGGCATTTTGGACTAGGTCTCTAATGGCCGAGCTTGAATCCTTGGTGCCCGTGTTCGATGCTCCAACGCTCGACCTCAACGCTTGAGCTTCGGTCCTCGACACACAGGATTGGGTCTAGAAAGGCTGTGTGTAGGTCCTCGGTGCTCGGGTTTAGGTCATTGGTTAAAGAAAGTACATTCTTATAATTTTTTTTAATTAATTCAAATTTTTAATTATTTATATTTATACTTTTTTCTTTCTTTTTGCTTCTTCCTTGGCCATTCGCTAGCCACGGCCACGGCTGACAATCGACCTTGGTGACCTCGGCAGACTTGAGCCTTGCCTAACTCGACGGATTTGACGAGGGCGAGGCTACTCCTTTTGTACGTGAAACCTATCCTCAAGAAATTTGCTCACGCCTCCATGGCCAGGTAGGGGCTCGAGAGCCCATTGGAAGAAGAATTGAAGCTTCGTAATGGATGTGCGACTCTGCTTTCTTTACCTCCTTGGTCCGTTTCTTGAAATTGTTGGCTGAAATGGCCTCGGGCATGTGGGCCAGCGAGGCTTCCTCGCCTAGCTTGCCGAATTTCAATGAGGCTCGGGCTCGTCGGATTTGGCGAAGTGGAGCCTCGCTTGAGACCAGCAATTGGCTAAGGAAGAAGCAAATAAAAAACAAAAAGGAAAGAAAAGAAAAAAAAAAAGAAAAGAGATTTTTTTAAAAAAATGTAATTTCTTTATAATGTTCTCTAGGTTCATATACTAAACGGTAGAAAATATTTTCTAATTCATTTTTGGGTTTTAGCCAAATATTGGAAAGTATCGTCATTTTATTGAAAAATAACTTCCCGGATTAGAAATGGTACATTTTTCGTGAAATAAACGGAGTCTACAATAATTATAAATTGATTGACGAAGGTTATCTTTATTTTTGCATTTGTGATTCTTTAGAAGTGAATCATAAGAAATTTTTACCATCTTTGTTTGTGCATTTTCAGGTTTATTTGTATCGATATGCATTAATACCAAATAATGGATGTGATATGATATTAAAGTATTCAGCTTTATTATTGTGATTTATCAAATAATGATAGGATAAATTAAAATCTCTGGATTTTATGTTCTATCTTATCCGGTTCTATATCGGCTAGAAATTCAAACGATCAAGTGTAATCAATATTCTTTATAAGGTTATTATCCAATATATTTTTTATTTTCTGTCATGGTGATATAGGATAAAGCAAAATTCATGAATTTCTTGTCCTATCTTCACTAGAAATTTAAACGTCCAAGAACTATTAATATTTTTTTCAAGGGTATTATCTAATATATGATAATATTCTTTTTATTTTTTATTTTCTGTCATGGTGATATATCGATCGAACTTGTTGAGATTGACCCTTCTACACAGGCTAAATTTCCTTCACAAATTTTGGAACTTCGACCCAAAACAATTCAATCTTGAGATGGTTGGAAATTTTTATTTTTTTGATCTAATGTATAGACTAGCTAATCGCCACTAATTATTGTAATTTTCTCACCTACCTAAATTTTGCTTTTCTATTTTTTTAATCAATCTAAAGTTAGTAAAAAAAAAAATTCATATATTACCAAAAGAAAAGTAAAAGACAGTGGAAAACAAAATAAGAAATAAAATTAGAGAGGAGGCGCCGACCTTGCTCGTCCTAAGGGGGGTTGGTCTCTACGCTACGTCAAATCCTTATCGGAGGTGGGCGCTACCTCCTCATATTTTAAACTCTAATTTGAATCATATGTTTATAAACCTCGTTTATATAATTTCAAAGCTAATTTTTCTTCATCCCTCCCGATTCGACTCTCTAACTTACCTATTAAAACTGCATTTCCTTTAAAAGTATGAATGATCAGTGTGATTTGATAAAGTTTATATGATGGATACTAGCAAATGTGCACACTTGTTACGTGTATGCAAGAAATCGGCATTCGAAATATTAAGCAAAAATGTCCTATAAAGAAATATCTAAATCAAAGAAATTGACGAAAACATACTGTAAGAAAGTACATATCGCAAGGAGATCGTACATATATCACTGGAAAAAGAAAATTATCCTAAGATTTGGTCATTTTTTTTATTGGTTATTGTTATGTGGGAGATAATATAAATTGTAGATGATGCAATTGTCCAACGACATAACATTTGTAACATAAATTATTGAGGATATTTGAGGAAAAAAAATTGATGCGGGAGCTTATAAAAATCGGAGGATTTTTTTGCTTTATATAATAGTAAAAATTACCGATATTAATAGTCTGAATCTGAAACAACCCATTAACAATTGAAGGCAGGAAAACGAAAGAGCAGCAATGGAGGAGAGATGGGCTACTAATAGGCTATAAAACACCGACACTCTCCGAGAGTTTTCGTGTCGTGTTGCACACTTTGACACATGTTTGATACTCTCCGCTACTTTTGGACACTCTCCGACACTAGGTCAACACATGTCGAAAAATTTGACATTTGCTCAATTTTTTGACACTTTTCGAAACTCGAGTCGGAATTTCGACATGCGAGTTCCCGACACAGAATTTCGACATGCGAGATCAATTTTAAAAATTTTCAATAAATGAAGAGTCATAATATATATGTGAAAAAATAAAAATCATTAATAAAAATAAAAAATATAAAAAAAGAAAAGCGTAATATTTTATTCTCTTTTCTTTTGATTCTTATTTTTTGCGATACACAATTTACCTTCAAGATTTTTCTTTTTTCTTTCGATATTCTAACACGCAAGTCTAGAATATGAATTATTTGTTTTTTTTTTCTTTCCAAGTTTTATGAATTTATTGAAATGGAGTTGAATTTGTCAAATTAAAACAATAAAGGATATTAATAAATTGTGGATTAGTGTTTTTAGTGTAAATTTATTATAGGATTTTTTTCTTATTTTTTTATTTGTGAATTTGAATAAGATTAATTTGATTGAAATAATAAAAATAATAATTTATTGTTTATATATAAAATATACATTTAATATATAACGTGTTCTAACGTGTCGGAATTCTCTATTTTTTGAGAAACAATGTGTTAGCATATGGTGTAGTGTCATGTCGCGTATTGCGTGTTGATGTCGATGTTACTTAGATGATACGAGAAGTTTTAAAACTTTTATCCTTCATACGTGTACGTCATTTAAGTCCTAAAAATCGAAAATTTAATCCATTTCAATCCTCCCAACCGATCGTGCCACGTAGTTGCTCGCGTCTGCTCACCAACCAAGGCCGATCGTGCCATGTAGTTGCTCGCGTCTGCTCACCAACCAAGGCCCTGTGTGAGACGTGGCTGTCAAGAGGATGGCGGCCACCGATAAAACGCCGTCTCCAAGTTCTCCTCAAAGTAGCATCGCCCCCGTGCGAAGTTCCTTCACCAAAAAAAGAGAGGCAAAGAATTCAATCGAGGCTCGGTTCGTACGACAAAATTGTGAAACCGAAATTAAATTTTTGGTTATGCGAGGAGTGCTTAAAACATTAGACAATTGAAAGGAATTATGCGGGTAATTTAATGTAGTAGAGCCAATGTAAGTGATACTTAAAACTAAGTCATCGCCAATGATTATTTCATCCGGGCCTTCATACTCGCTATGCAGAGATAAATTAGCGAGATCACTTGTAAAATGATATGAGGCTCCGGAATCAATCAACCAACCCTCTTCTCAGGTTGAACTTGGGCCGGCTGCAACATTTGCAACCGGAGCACGGATTGCGTCTCGAATATGGAAACAATTTTTGGCGGAGTGTCCCACGCGATCACAGTATAAACAAACGGGCCGGGAACTGTAGTGCTGTAGAGACCGTGAATCACTACTTCTGTGATTTCTCCGGCGGTCTGAATTGCAGGTGCCAAGGGAATTTTTGGAGTCTTCAGCAGGCTGTCCAGAACGACTAGACCATTGGGATGGGGCTCTTTGACCTCGAGTGTTTCGAGTGTTAAAATTGGCCGTTACCGACGGGACTTCAGCTGCCGTTTCTTCATGTTGAAGGAACATCTCATGGGCGACTAATTTGTCGTGAAGTTCCTTGAAGGTGATTGTGTTTTCATGAGCACGAATCGCCTCTGCGATTTCACGATACTTCGGTCCTAATGCCCAGAGGGCGTGGATGACAAGGTCATCATCATGGAGAGGTGAATCGATCATTGCCAATTCATCTACAATAGACTTTAGTTGCTGTAAAAAATCAGAAATAGAACAAGGGTTATGTTTAACCGTTGATGATTGGTCCTTGAGATGCATGATGCGGGATCGGGATTTGCTTGTGTAGAGTGTTGGAAGTTTGTTCCGTGCACTTTCAGATGTTACACAAGAGGCAATAAGGGGAATGAAGGCTTCGGAAGTGGAAGCAAAAATCCCATTGAGCAAGAGTTGGTCTTCTCTAATCCAATGAAAGTGGGCGGCATTTGGGATTATTTGATTGCCGCGGGTGATGTCTTCCTATGATATCCTGATTTTCAGGTTATGTTTTCGATTGAATAAGTTGAACTTTTTATCAACGCGTCTATAGTTCTTTTCTCTGAGTTGGCAACTTACGAGATAACTAGCCTATCGGGTGAAGCCGTTAGGGAATATAAACGCAATGGACTTGAAAATTCGACCAGGAATCGATTGTTTGACCATGTTAGTCTACAAGAGTTATTATGGTATAGTTAAAAATCAATCAGAGATCAGAGATAGGTTTGTTCGATTGAGATATGTGATCAAGTGTGGGTGATTCCGCCTGATTGCAAAATTTTCGTCGATCGATATTAGATCGATTTTTCTGTCGTTTTGGCGCCCTGTGTCCGTATTTGAAATCTTGAAATTTTCACGACAACCAAAAGTTGCCAATGTGTCAAAAATGTATAATGTGGTTCGAAAATAATCGACCATGGGTCAATTGCACTAAAAGTTCTTAAAAGTTATCCAGTAGATTAGGTCACGCTAAAATTGTGTTAGATTGAATTAATCGCGAATTTGAACCTGATTTCAGAAATTGAAAGTTCTGTCATGTTACGATTTATTTTAGAAACATTTCAGCGAGCTCGGGATTTTTATGGAAAATCTATTAGGACGATTCGAAAACGAAAGGAAATTCGGATGGGCCAAATATAGGGGATTTTTGGCCTCCTTAGTGAGCTATTCGGCAAAGAGAAATTGTGGAATTTGTGTGAGCTTTTTTCTCAGCGAAATTAGACATCAAATTGAAGAAATTGAAGTCCAATTGAGTGAAATTCGGAGGCTAGTGTGGGGCTGCAATATTTGGCACCAAAATTGAGTTGTTTGTGGGATTTATGTACAAGAAAGAATTGGAGTACCAAAAGGGATGAACATGCGGTCTTGTGGGGACCAAGACATGATGAAAATTGGGATATTTTGATTGATCTTTTCCCTCCCCCATCAACAGCTTCTCTCGGACCCCAACTGTTTCCCCCTCCTTCGAATGTCTCTCCCTCTCTTCTCTCATAGCTCACGCATGAAGGGCCCCCACTAGCCGACTTCTCTCTCTCCTCCCTCTTTCTTCTTCGCGCGGGCTTCTATTTCACCAAAGGAAACTGCTTCGGTTGTCTTTCCCTGCAGCTTCATCTTTTTCGTTTTTCCTTCATCCCTGCCGCGACATCACCACCGCTCCTTCTCCATCGATTCTTTGTTGCTGCCAGCCATCCATCCCCACCGAATTTCCCTCTCACTATAGTGCGTCCTCAGCATCCCCTTCGCCTCTCCTTTTTGTTGCCAGCGTCACCTTCGATGCTCCCCTCCCTCGTCCATTTCTCTTCCATCTTCAACCAAGCAGCATCCACCGAATTCTTCCCTAGTTGACACACGTCAGCCTGTCTACCCCCTCCAGTCAACCACCGGCGACATCTCTCCCCAACGTTGACTCCACAAGCCTCACGCCCCTCCACTGACGCTTGTCTCCACCCACCGAATCGCATCCTTCAACAACGTCTAGCCCAACCCGCGCCTCTCCAAGCTTCAGCAACTTTAGCTCACGCAAGATTTAGCCTAGTTCCAAGTCGCCAACCAATCCGCTTCAGCCTCCAGTCCAGCCCGCAACTCAGCCGAGCCAAACCATGACCAGCAGCCCCTTCAAGACTAGCAGCAACTGTGAGCTTTGCGAGGCCATTTTTGGCTCGGTTTGAGCCTCTGTTGACGCTGTTGTAAGCCTAAGTTTCGGCCGCCGTTGCGTCGCCGTCGCCATGGACTCACCGGCTCACTAATCTAGTGAGTTTACTCACTAAACTCTGCTTAGGGAGTTAATTATGCTTAAGGGTTGATTCGTTTATGCTAAGTATGATTTAGGTAGTTAGTTAGAACATATTATTAATTTAATTACTCGTTTTTACATGTTTGGTGGTTAGATCAGCTTAATTAGCGACTAGATAGGTTGTATTATTTATCTAATTAGGTTCAGAATTTTTATGGGTCCGTTTTGGTATTTAATTAGGTTTTTTCAGCCTAAGTTTGCATTTATGGCATTTAAATGTATTTATTTAATTATTTTTGGTATTTAGTTAATTATTTATTATTTTCCGGAAATTTTACCAGGATAGTCGGTGATCGGAATTTCGTGCTAATTGCAATGGTATGATTGGTTTAATTAATTGAGTGTTGATTTGTGCAAATTGAGTGAGATTTGTAATTTTGGGTATTTATAAAAAAATTGAGTAATTTCGATATTTAATTAGTAAATACCAGGCGTTGGTTTACAACGCCAAAAAATGTGTTTATGGACTATATTAAATAATGAGATCGATATTGTGTTTTTGGCTTAGATCGACCGTGTACTCACATGCGACTATTTTTATCGAATACTTTTAACCTAGAGGTTTATCAACTTGCGAGAGCATATATGCATGTCAGCTTGTGTGAGCATATCTATTGTCAGCTTTTGAGACCCTTTGCACGTCAGCTTGTGAGAGCAGTATACTGTATTAACCTACGGGCTTTAATATGTCAACTTGTGAGAGTAGTATACATTTTATTCGCTTTTGGGCCTCTTTGCACTTCAGTTTGTGAGAGCAGTATACTTTATCAGCTTGTGAGAGCTAAGATCGTTATATCAGCTTGTGAGAGCACAATCTATATTATCTACTTGTGCGAGTTACTATTTATCTATATCGGCTTATGAGAGCTATGACCATATATTGCAGCTTGTGAGAGCATCGAATAATTACTTCAGCTTGTATGAGCATTGGTCATATGGAATGGATAGATAGCATTGATGGTGTCGACTGATTGTTGATTGGTTTGATTGATTTGATTGATTGAGAATATGAATTGTACTAATGTGCGGGAAGAAACTGAGGCAAAGGTAAATCCTCTATATTGTGTGTGACTAAAAGGCCTTTAGATGTATTTCTTTCCTAATTGGAGTTTAGGGGGTGAAATTGCTGATACATTGTCTCACCCCGACTTGGGTTACCATTTTCAGGTCCATAGTGTGAAGAACCCGGAGCTTGAGGTGGAAGGATTAGGAGCATGGGTGGCTCAGAAGTTCTTATTGGAGATAGACCTCCTGTACTTAGACCCTAGAGTTGGCCTTTGTTTGTAAACCAGATTGTTTATAAAAGCTGTGTTTGATTTGAAATTTGTTGTCCTACTTTTCTATCCTATGTATGTTATTATCGGGGGATTAGTAATTTGCTTCCGCATGCGCATTAAAATAATAGGGTCGGCGACGCATCCTAAGACGTTGCAATTTAATTGACCATCGAGGGATGGGCACGCGCTCGGAGGATCGAGGCGTGACACTTTCGGTGGGCAAGGACGGGTTTCGCCGATGAATCCTTTAAGGTCATATCTGATTAGCAAGGACATGAAATGAGTCCGCTAAGAAGCATAGTTGGGGGAAGTTAGCTTCATGGGAAGCTATGCGCTAGTAGAGATTAAGGGTGAGTGTGGTTCTTAGGTAGAACCGGGAACCGGAGAACTGCACCAGAGGGTTCGGTTTAGTTCCCGGTTTTGAAGAGGCCGGTTTCGGTTCCCATAGGAACCCGAACCGGAATCGGTTAAGGTTCCTAAAAAGTAAAAACCCCAACCCCAAATCAATTTTGATCTTAGTTGTTCTCTCCCATTCTCTCTGCCCCGTGCCCGACCCCGCTTGCCCTCAATGCCGTTGCCCGATGCCACTCACCCTTGATGTCGTCATTGCCGGATGCCGCTTGCTGCCCACTCACCCCGCCCTTGCCTTCCTCAACGCCGTCACCCCCGCTCGCCCTGATGCTCAGCTGGCGTCGCCACTAGATGCCGCTCACCCTCGACGTTGCCACTGGACGCCACTCGCCCTCGACTCCGTCGTCGGACGCTACTCATCCCCCCGGTGGATACTGCTCACCTAGCTGCCCTTGACGTCGCTCGCCGCTTGCCTAGCCACCTCCAACACTACTCGCCCAGTCGCTCTCTGATAGCACTTGTAATCTTGCTATGGGATTGGGCCGTGCTAGTGTTGCCCTTCTTCTTCTGGGGCACGGCCATGTTGGTCATGAAGGAGGTCCTCCCCAAGGCCGGCCCTTTCTTTGTGTCCTCCTTCTGCCTCATCCCTGCGGGGCTCCTCCCTGTCGCCTTCACGGCCTCTCGCGTCCACAAGGTGCCCTTCGGCCTCAACACTTGGCTCTCCATCACCCTGTTCACCCTTGTGGATGCCTGTTGTTTTTAGGCGATGGCTCTCTCTGCCCCTCAACCACCCCCCCCCCCCCCCCCCCAATGTGTATGTGTGTGCCATTTTTTGCTTTTCTTTCTTGTAAAAAAAGTGAGATTGACATGTTTGATTGATAATTATTTTACCCTGCTGATGGTTTTTTGGGGTAGGGATTTCTCGCCGAAGGGTTGCAGAGGACGTCGGTAAGTCTCAGAAGCGTATGTTGAACTCACTGTATGCTTTATCTCAGTTTAAATGCCTCCATGAGAAGAAAAAAGGAAAAAAAGTTTCAACCTTATAAGTGAATTATAAGGTTCTTTGATGTTAAATATGGCTACTGAGTAATGGAAACTTTTGCATATTGCTTTGGAAATGTGCCCTTAAGGAAATGGCTCATGTCAGAAGACTGATGTCACTTACGCTGAATCTTGCCTTTTTTCTTTTCCATGACACTAATGGATGAATGAGTACAAGTAATACAAAGGTAGATCGGTCTCTTAGTATGGCTGCAATTATCAGTTGGATTAGTCTTTACACATTGTATCCTCGACATGGAATCAAATGTCTTGATATTTGTTCCCTCCTTGTTCAGTAGATTTGGCAGTTGATAGGAAACTAGCTATTCTGCTTGGCTTACTGGAGCTGAATTTGTTATAGGTGATAATTGACTCTCAGCCATTAACAGTGGCTATACTTGCTACCCTGTTGTTCGGTGAATCCATTGGGTTAATTGGAGGTGTAGGGCTGATGCTTGGTGTTGTGGGACTTCTTCTTCTTGAGGTAATCCTTGTGTCACCAGTTGTATTGTGATTATGCTGGCGTTAAATGAATATGCATTGGCTTGATCCAAATAAAAATTCTTTCAAAAGGTAGCATATGACTTATTGTTTGGTCGTGGGCCTATAGCTTGATGCGAGCATCTATGAGTTTTACTATGCTGACAGGAAATTCCCATGGGTTTTTTGCTGCTCAGCTTTCTCAAATGTTGGTCTTATGTAAATGTTGACAACATATCTATTGGCTTTTTTTCTTCTCTGTTACTGGGTTTGTAGTTACAGGTGACAATCTTCAGACTGCTAAAGCAATTGCTTTGGAATGTGGGATATTAAGTTCTGATACAAATGCTATTGAACCTAATCTCATTGAAGGAAAAGCCTTTCGTGCCTTTTCTGATGTTCAAAGGGAAGAAATTGCAAAAATAATATCTATATGTTTTTGCTGATTAGTTCCACTGTTTTACCCTCTTCTTGTACAGAGTGAAATCTCATCGTGCCTTGCAAGTTTAGGTGATGGGACAATCCTCACCAAATGACAAGCTTTTGCTTGTGCAAGCTTTGAAGAAATGAGGACATGTAGTTGCCGTTACTGGGGATGGCACAAATGATGCTCCTGCTCTAAATGAGGTTCCAATATTTCGTTGTTTATCTTTTATTTTTATGGGAAGGTTCGGATCTATTTATGATGTGGTTATGCTGGTAGCACATTTGCATTATAGCCTAGCTCAATGAATTGGCATTATTGGCCACATTTGCATTATGTTGCTCATTTGTCCATAGGCTCCTAAATTCTCTAGTTGACTGGTAGACAGTCAAAGAAATTTGGGTGCAATAAATGTCATGTTTTCTGTTTTTATTATTTTGTAGAAACATGTATGTCATGTTTGCTACACAAAACTCACAGCATGTGATGTTTTGGTTATCTGCTGATGGAATTTTCCTTTTTCACTTTATGCAATTAATGAATTAGGTTGCATCATCTTTGAACTCCTCATACTGTTACATCTTTGCATAGCAGCTCCTCCGTCCTTACATGGTATGGGAACCTTACAACCTTAGAGGATTAGGAACTTGTCGAGAGGCAGCTAGATCTGATAAAGGTTTGATAATAGTGAAAATGTCTATAATTTCAGTATTCATTAGTATATTATGACTTACGTGATTGGCAGCCTTCCTCGAAGACAAATAACTGGTCAAACTTAGTTTTCACATTCTTGAACATCTCCACATGCAATTGCTTTCTGGTTTCATCTAAAGCTTGCTATTATTATGAGATGTGCCTTCTTATTTACTCTCTAAATGGGTCTCAATTGTATTTAGCCAAATGCACAATGTAAAACACAAAAGGAAGGTGCTGAATTTGAACACTTTTGGGAGTTCTTGGGAGGAAAATCGGAATATCCCAGCTAGAAGATAGCATGAGATTCTGAGAGTGATCCTCACCTCTTTTCTTGCATCTTCTCAAAAGGTATGCATAAGGTGATGATATATATATATATATATATATATATTTAATTTCTACTCCTTTCATTCCTTTATGTATATAGATGTTACAACTGATTGCCGCATCGAAAAAAATGCTCGTTGATTTGTAGGAAATCTGAAGGTGTGTAATTTCTACTCCAAATCTATCAAAGGTACGTCATAACTTATAAAAAAATGTTTAGAGAAATACACCAACAACCGACTATTGTTTCTATGGAGTTTTATTTGATCATTTTGTTTTACCGGGCAGTGAGTCTCGAGACACCAAAATAGAATTCAGAGCCTAATAACAAAGAGAACTCATGCTTGGTCGAAGTTTGTTGCTTGCACAAGTGATTTTCTTGTGTTTGTCACACCAAAAGTTGCTAAGTTGCCATCCTTTTTATGATCTTGGCTTCAGCTGACATAGAAGCTTTAGTTTATCTCTTTCCCTCTTCGTTATAGTTCAAATCTAAAAATGAAACCAAAAAGAAAAAATAAAAAAAAAGGAAGCTGTTGGAACCTGGAATTGACTTGGAACCCGTGATAGGGTAGGTTCTAGGTTCTTGGTTCTGGCGGGTAAATTCCGGGTTCTAGATGGAATCGAATTGGAACCGGGAACCGCTCCCTCCTAGTAGAGATTGCAATAAATCCAGTTGAAGTGGCTGCAGGAATTTTGGGGAGGATTGTTTCAGAAGTAGTATATGTGGCAGCCATGGCCCTTTTCTTTTTTGTTAAAGAGGAGGCAAGAAAACAAGTTAAAAAAAGGGTTGAGAGAGGCTCTTAGGAGCAGATTGCTCTGATAGCATAAAAGGGACATTGAGAATATCTTCCAGGATGATTTTCATTGCTATATTTCAATGATATTTATTATACATGTACAAGGATGTCAACAACTAAAAATATGGAGAAAATCTCAACTAAGTGACAGCTATTTACAAAAATGAGAAGGCTGAAATTATGAAGGAAAATTTGAATTTTAAACAGATTCTCTTATATTAAATAAATTTACTATTTTTAACTATATTTACTTTTCTGTATTGTACTTTCATTTCCCATACCCAAATCATTTATTAAATTCTGGCGTGTTTCTTAATTGTGGTTTCTAGATTTGTGTCATTAATTAACTTTTCGGTGTATATTCTTATCTTGGTGTCCTTAGGCTATGTTGTCAATTAAATTCCAGCAGAGTTTGTTCACAATTGGTTCACTTGTAATGTCTATACTTTCCAAAAGCCTTGTCATCGATTAAATTACGGTATGGTTTACGCTTGTGTAGTTTAGTTTGAAGTAAAGCTATTGATTTCTTTGTTTGGCTAAATATTATTTGTCCAAAGTCAGCGCATAACCCATTTCCTCTAATAAAAACTAGAAAACAACTTTTGGTGAAAGGTATTTCATCACGGGAGAAAATCTGGCGAAACATATTCATGATGTATATTACTTGTTTGTCAATATTTTGCAACATTTAACTATTCTTAATACTATAATTAAAAGGTTTAGATTATACAAAATCATTGACATCATGAATTTCAGCTTTGCATCTTGCGAAAGTTTTGCATTCCCATATTCATATGTTGTGATATGTTGTCTCTTTCACAACATTGTGATCAAGTGTTCATTTTACTTTGAGCTTGCATCACAATAGATTTTAATGAAGCCATGGTAGAGCTCGATGTTGGCCATGAAGCTATTTTATGGCCAAATTTGGCTGGAGAGAGAGAGAGAGAGAGAGAGAGAGAGAGAGAGAGAGAGAGGTGTAAGGGTATTTGTGGATTTTCCATTTAGATTATGGGTTAGGCCCAACCAATTAGCCATTATTTGCTGGTTTAGCCCACATGGGTGGCTCATCTAGTTAACTATCATCTCCCACTTGCACATGATGAGCTAAATGTAGCTCTTTCTTCTCTGCATTGTTCATATCAGTGAATAATTTGTGCAGCTACATACTTTGAAAGCTCGTTGTTAGGAATATATAGCAACTCAAATTGAGCACAACAATTCTGAATAGATATAGTTTGTAGTATTTAATATCTATCGTTCACATTTGTACCTCTCTTGATCTCTTGTAAGTATGGTATATTGTATTAAAAAATAGTCATAATTGATCAACCTTGGAATACAAGACTAGAACATGACATCAAATAAATCGATCTTCTTCTTTCTTTAAAACTCTTAATTTTAGTGCAATTTATTTTTATAGAATTGTTCCATTAGATTGAATCAATTCATGATCATTGGTAATATTTTAAGATAGCAAACATTGAATGAAATTTTTAGAATAAATAAGAGTCACAAGAGCACTTAATTGAGGAACTCTTATCCTTAAGAATCTCACACGAATTAAAATTTGAGATAAATTATTTTGCCAACTCTTATTAGTTGTCTAATGCATATGTAGTATGAAATAAGTATTATGGTATTAACTCATTTCCCAAAGAGTGTATGTCTTTTATTAAATACTGTATAGATGATAGTTTAGATATCGTAATGTTTAACATAAGTTCACAAATCTATTCTCTTTAAAGAATCCATCATAATTCACATCTAGTATAAAAAAACAGATTAAGTAAAATAGGTGGGTTATTTTATTTTTGGACATGATAAATATTATAACCTCATCATAATACTTTATTAGGGCAACATTTGTATTTTAAGCTTGAGTTCTCAATATCTTTTGGATAATAAGTTCAAAATTATCTCATCTCTATTTATCACATAATAAATAGAGGTGATTATCCATGTGAGTGGGCTAAGCAATATAATGCATAAATGTTAGATAAACTCATAAGCATTAATAATGATAGAAAACTTCGTTAATAGTGAACACTTAGGGAAATTACAATATTTAGTACATTGACCTTTACATAATCCTAGAGATTATACATGATCAAGGAAAACATCTCTAGGAATTGGATTCGTTATGACATCTCGACTGTGTGACATACTAAATGCACGTAGAAAGTAGTTATTAGTACATTAATATGACCCATCTTAATTAATAATTACATTAAGGTATTTCGACCTAAATGATCAGCATGTATAACATGAATATTATAGGGTCTTGGAATCTTATAAGGCACGATCGTCCTGTCCTGTCATTTATTATCAACCGTTTGTCTATATGCATACACAAATCATCATGGAATTGGCACCATCTCATTTCTTGTTAAGATTGTTTCTTCCTTACATCAACATGGGAGCTTGCATGTACCATGCATACATAGAGAAATATTTACATGATGTTAACCAAAAGTGTATGTGTCAAGCTTGGGAAGGGGTCAAAATGAGCCTATCTTCACTACCCCTTAAGCTAAACCCATGTCGCTAAAAAAAGTAAAAAATAAAATCATCCTTAGCTTCCGCTAGAACTAGGTGCTCTAAGCATTATCTGCTCCAGCTCTAAGCCCACTATCACCAAACCGAAGAGGCCTAAAAAACTCTCCTTCATGGTTAATGAACCAAGCCTCAAATCGCATAGGGATCCAATCAATACGTCCATCATCCATTCATAGTGTGGCTTTATATCAAGTGTAGGTCATTTGAATATTGGGGTCATAAACATCGTGGAAAGACAGTTGACATAAGCGATGACCCTATACCTTGCCACTGGTGGAACATCCATTTTAATGATCTAAAAAAGATGAAGGAATGAGTAATGCCCAATAAAGAAATAATAGTGCTCTAAACTTGGTTATCCATTAGTTGCTAAGGAGAACACAAGATTCAACAATAAGCAGCACATAGACTAGAGCATGCTATCACATAAATCACTCCACTGTCATACTTATTCACATTCTTATGCACCACAAATAAAGCACAATAATATCAGCACCCGACCCTTATTCAATTGACCAAACCAAGATATGAAGCAAACCACACACAGACACACAGACAGACACACACACACACACACACACACACACACACGAATGTATTTAATTAATCATGTGTTTCAATATCCATCCTTGAATCGGTTTCCCATCGAGTCACAAGCTGGTTCGATCGAGTCACTTTCGGAATCCCTCATCCGGACTTTCATGGAATCCTTACTGTGGGCATCTCACTCTAAGGCACCCCGATATCACATAATTGAGATATCGTTGATCACATAGTAAGGGCATCTCACTCTGAGGCATCCTAATATCGCATACAACCGAGGTATCAAAGATCACATAGTATGGACATCCCACTCCTCGAGGCATCATTGACATCACAACACCTTCAGTTTATTCCACACATTTCATGCGTCACACCTTAGAATAATCCTACCACAACAACATGCTTACCAACTCATTGCACATGACAAATCTCACTTCATACTAGTCCATTGTCAGGTTGTTCTGATTCAATTGCATAAACTCCATCACTTTCTTATTTAGAGTGTAGTCTAAAAAATGTTTTCCAAATAAGGTACCAACAAACCCAGTCCAAGTTGCCTTTGTATCTTTAGGGAATATCATTCTTTTCGTTGCTCTTCACTAATGATCATCGTTTCCCTGAAGCTGGTATTCTACTAGGGATACCTTTTTTGCATCTGTGTAGTTCAACAGTGCGAATATCTTTTCCATTTCATCTACTCATAACTCTGCTTTCGTAGGATCTCCTAATTTAGCAAATTTTGACAACTTCAACTTTAAAAACTGCTCTACTAATCCCTATATTCTGTGTTCATCACCTGCCTATTGTTGGGCTAGTCTTTCCAATAAGGCTCTCACATTAGCAAGTGTTTGTAAAATTCCTTGCATACGAGTTTCTACCCTTGAGTAAGACCCACCTGCAGCATTCCCTATCTGGTTCCACTCATTCTAGCATCTCTTAATTTTTGCACATTGGTCACTAACTATTAGTTGACCGAGCACTCTTACATAACTAATAAGCAACAATTGTCACAATTGTCATTAATACACTATAAGTAATAGAAGTTACAGGTTCTCTTTAAAGTAATAACAACAGTAAAAGAAAATTAACATCGCGCATTAGTCCTATCTATTCCTATCACTAGTGCACCTTATCATTCTAGGTATAATGTGACACCCTAGATTTTTTGATCCTAGAATTATGAACAGATCGGTATGGGTTTAGAATATTGGAAGTGGGTTAGGTGATGAGCCCAGTAGGCCGTAAAGGAGACATGAACTTAAAGGGCTTAGTGGGCCGTGTGGAGGCCATGAGCATAGGCTTAATAGGCCAAATGATGGGCCGCGAGTTGAGCCTGATATAGAAGGGGTCGGTGGAGCCGTGATTTAGGCCTGGTGGACTATGAAATGGGCCCAGTGAATCAATGGTGTGTTTATGAGGCACGATTTGAGTTGAAAGGACTCCACTTCTACGACATAATATTTTAGTTTGATTATGCATAAATTTGACTTAAGATCTAATTAAATTACATATGACCATGATCCCTTGAAAACTAACCTTAATATTTTTCTTATGATTCTTTCCGTGTTTTCGATCCTAGACTAATGTTGAGACATCAATGTGCTATTTAGGCTCATATAAGCTAATAGGACCCTTATAATTTTGTGAGGACCGAAATTTGCCAGGATAAGGATGGAATCAAGCGATAATATTAGAGACTAATGGTTAAATCATGCAAAAGACTAGGACTAAGCATGTATGCATGGGAATGGCATGCAACTACTCACTCTGCCTTTCTTCTTCCTTTGGCATCTCCGCCCAATCCCTTCAATCATTATGGCCTTGGGATTGAAATTTTTTCAATTATGAGCCACCTAGGGACTCATGAAGATTTGAGCACCAAAATGCCTATTCTTTATGTGTGACAGATTATGGAAAATGTTATTGGTTTTATGGGTTAATTCAATGACTTTCTACTCTTTATACAATGAGAAATAGGACTAAATCCCTTCACAGAAATTTTTTATCAATGTTTTTTTTCTTTCTAAAATATATTAAAATTTCACAAATTCTCAAAATGATTTACTGTAGTTTTGACCTCTGTGCTCCAAACTGCTCAAAACTGCCTATTTTCTGCTCTAGTCCGAATTCTTACAAACATTTGTAGACATGTTGTTTGAACTTTTGGTGACCTCTTAGGAGTCTTATGGCCTCTTGTACATTGCTAATTGATATCTCTTTCTTACTTATGATAAGATGACATTGATCTGTTACTAGTCAAGTCCCATATTGCGATGAATGAAGTATGTCATGAGGTTGCATATGTGAGCATTGAATCTTGGCTTTGGAATGGTTTTGTGCACTAATTTGGTAATCATGCTATTGTGGTGTGATTATTCTAAGGTGTGATGCATGAAATGTGTGGAATAAACTAAATTTAAAAGATTTACATTTGTTTATGATGCTGGTGATGGCCCGGGGAGTGGAATGCCCATGCTATGTGATCTTGGATACCTAAGTTGTATGAGATACTGGGATGCCTTGGAGTGAGATGCCCTTGTTGGATGATCAGGGATGCTTCGATTGTGTGATTGCTTCAGAGTGAGATGCCCTTGTTGTGTGATCATGGGATGTCTTAGCTATGTGATACTAGATGGCCATGGTATATTTTCCATGGAAGTCTGGATGAGGGATTCCGGAAGTGACTCGATTGGATTAGCTTGTGAGCCGGTGGGAAACCGATTTAAGGATGGATATTGAAATACATGATGAAATAAATATATTCGACATGTGTGCTCATGTGAAGTTTGCATTGGATCTTGGCTTGGTCAATTGCATAAGACTTGTGTGCTGATATTATTGTGCTTGGTTTGTGGTGACTATGAATGTGAATAAGGGTGGCAATAGAGTGGTTTATGTGATAGTTTGTTTTGTATCTTGCATTTTCCTTAGCGACTAATGGATTGCCTAGCTTAGGATCTTGTTGTTTCTTTACTGGGCATTACTCATTCTTTCATCTTTTTCAAATCGTTAGAATGGATGCTCCACCTGTGGTGCGGTATGGAGTCATCGCTTATATTGAAGTGTCTTTTCATGATGTTTACGACCTCAACATTGAGATGACTTATACTCGGTACGAAGCCACACTATGGATGGACGATGGGTGTGTCGATTGGATCCCTATGCGGTTTGAGGCTTGGTTCATTAACCATAAAGGAGAGCTATTCGGACCTCTTTGGTTCGGTGATGGTGGGCCTAGAATTAGAATGGGTGGCGTTTAGAGCACCTAGTTTGAGTGAAAGCTGAGGATTTTTTTGTTTTTTTGAGAGACATGGTTAGTTTAGGGGATAGTGAAGATAGGGTCCCTTTTGACCCATTCCCAAGCTTGACGCATACACTTTTGGTTTATGTCTTGTAAATATTTACATATGTATGCGTGGTACACGTAAGCTCCCATGTTGATGTAAGTAAGAAACAAGGGAAGATCTTAACAAGAAATGAGACGGTGCCACTTTCGTGATGATTTGTGAATGTTCATAGACGAATAATTGATAGTAAATGATGGGATTGAACATTCATGCCTTACAAGAAGACCTTGTAATATTGATGTTATACATGCTAATCATTTAGGTTTGAGTACCTTAGCGTAATTATTGATTAAGATTGGTCTTGTTAATGTATTGATAGTAAGTTTTCGCTTGCATTTAATATGTAATGCTGTCGGGACGTCACATATAACCTATGCTCTGACACGACACAAATAAAGTTATGAAGTCATTGCAATGTCACATATAACCTATGCTCCGATACCACGCATACGGAGTTATGAAGTCCCTACAGCATGACATACTAAACACAAGCAAAAACTAATTATCAATACATTAACAGAATCAATAATTATGCTAAGGTTTTCTGACCTAAATGATTAGCATGTATAACATAAACATTATAGGGTCTTGGAATATTTTTAGGCATGATCATCCTATTCTATCATTTACTATCAACAATTCGTCTATAAACATACATGAATCATCACTTGTTTCTTACTCACATCAACATGGGAGTTTACATGTACCATGCATATATAGAGAAATATTTACATGATGTTAACTAAAAGTATATGCGTCAAGCCTGGGAAGGGGTCAAAATGAGCCTTATCTTCACTACCCCTTAAGGTAAACCCATGTCACTAAAAAAAAAAAAAAAAAGAATCCTCAACTTCCACTTGAATTAAGTGCTCTAAGTACCACATGCTCTAGCTCTAGGCTCACCATAACTAAACTGAAGGGGTTCGAATAACATTGCTTTATAGTTAATGAACTAAGCCTCAAACTGCTTAGGGATCTAACCGACACATCCATTGTCCATCCATATTGTCGCTTTGTATGGGTGTAGGTCATCTCAATGTTGGGGTCATAAACATCACGGAAAGACTCGTCAACATAAGTGATGATCCCATACCTTGCCACAGGTGGAATGTTCATTTTAACGATTTGAAAAAGATGAAGGAATGAACAATGCCCACTAAAGAAACAATAGGCTCTAAACTAGGTAATCCACTAGTCGTCAAGGAGAATGCAAAATTCAATAATAAGTAGCACACATAGACTAGAACATACTATCACATAAACCACTCCATTGTCATACTTATTCACATTCTTATGCACCACAAACAAATCATAATAATATCAACACTCAGACCCTTATGCAATTGACCAAGCCAAGATATAAAGCAAACCACACACAAACACATACACCCAATGTATTTAATTCATCATGTGTTTCATTATCCAAACTCGAATCGGTTTCCCACTAAGTCACAAACTGGTTTGATTGAGTCACTTTCAGAATTCCTTATTCAGATTTCCATGGAATCCTTACCATGGGCGTCTCACTCCAGGGCATCTCACTCCAAGGCATCTCAGCATCACACAATTAAGGCATCCATGATCACATAACAAGGGCATCTCAATCCGAGGTATCTTAGTGTCACACAACTGAGGCATCCTTGATTACACAGTAAGTGCATCTCACTCCAAGGCATCCGGGTATCGCACACAACTGAGCCATCCAAGATTACACAGCATGGACATCTCACTTCCCAAGGCATCATCGGTATCATAAAACCGATAGAAATCTTTTAAATTCAATTATTCTACACATTTATGCATCACATTTTAGAATAATCACACAACAACTACATGCTTACCGACTTAGTGCACAAAACCATTCCAAAGCCAAGATTCAATGCTCACATACGTGACCTCATGGCATACTTCATTAATTACACATATGAGACTCGACTAGTAACAAATCAATGTCATTTTATCACAAGTAAGAAAGAAATACAATTAGCAATGTAAAAGAGGCATAAGACCCCCAAGGAGTCACCGAAAGTTCAAATAAGATGTCTACAAATGTTTGTAAGAATTCGGAGTAGAGTAGAAAATAGGTAGTTTTAAGTAGTTCTAGCTCACAAGGGGCTTTGGGCTCTATGCGCAAGCACTTAGATAGGTTCAAGAGGTGGAAAGGTAAGAGAGCGAGTTCTTCAGGTAGGAAACCGAAGCTTAACTAACATGAGAAAGGAAAATGTCCTCTCACAAAGAACGTTATAAAGGGGAAATATTTCAATTGTGGCAAAAATGGTTACTTCACCCGCGATTGTGGTGAGTCAAGGAAGGTGGAGACTCTTTGTGTTTTTTAGAGTACTACATATGTATATAATTTTCAATGATTGATAAAGATTATTGTGTATATATATCAAAGGATCAAAAGATCATTTTGATATGTGGATGATATACTAATTGCCGATAATAATATGAAGTTTGTTAATAATATGAAAAATTGGTTATCTTCCAATTTTGAAATGAAAGATGTGGGTGAACTTTCAAGAGATCGTTTAAAGAATTTATTGTCTCTTTTGCAAGAGAATATAAACAAAATCATTGAATGATTTCGTATGCAATACTATAAACCCATGTATACTCCTATTGCAAAAGGTGAATGATAACCATAGATTATGTCCTAAGATTCCACAAAAACAGAAACAAATGTGATGATGCGACTAATGCGTGACTTTTTTTTTCCTACTAAAATTTGTAACACTCAATAAATTAAAATAGAAATACACCTAAAGTGAGATTTTATCTAATTTAAGTTAGGAAATTGACTATCCAAGATCCTATATTATCTTAGAAGCCTACCTTAACATGAAATTTAATTAAAAAAAATGTTATCTAGCCTAGATTTTGTCTAAACATGCATTCAGATTAAAATAGGAAAACCTATCTACTTTTGTCATCCAATTATTTGTAGAATCAAATCTAAATGAAATGATATGCAATGCTAATTCTTTTAGATTTTTTTATACATATTTTGAATTTATTGTTAATGAACTTATATAATCTGCAAGGCAATCCACAAAGATTTCAAATTAAAGATTACAATAATCTAAATAATAATCCATTATCTCACGGATTAAATTAAAAATATTGCAATCTTAGCCACAACAAATATCCAATTTTGAGTTGAAATAATTTATAAATGATATGATATCTTACGGATCAAAGTAATAATTAAGTCAAGTTACCATCCTTAATTTGGATATGCCTAAGGTTCAAATCAATTAAAGTCAATCAAATAAATAATGACCTATTTAAACTTAGCAATTATTGCAATTCAAATCAAACTGGGATAGGAAATTACCTAAATTGAATTCATGCGCAATCTCAGAGAATCGAATCGCTAGCTTGTGGATGAGGCTAGGACGATTGTGGTGCTCCTGGCGGTGAGAACTCGTGGTGGATTACCTGTGATCACAATGGTGCAATCATGGAGCACGGCGGGGCTGAGCAACAGTTGCCGGAGGCTGGTGGATAAACCTGGAGTCGCTGAGAATAGGCTGGGACGAACCAAGAGGATCTGTGAGAGACAAACATAATGCAAAGCAATTGCAGGTGCGGTGGTGACGTAAGCGAACGCTGGACTGCGTTAGTGACCCCACAGGAAACTCAGCGAGTCGAAAAGGGCACGGCTGGGTGGTCACGCCAGGAGCTGGGCTTCCAGCCCTGGGCAGGGACGATGGATAGCGTCGTTTCTGGTGGCTGGTCGCTGGAGGAAGTGCTAGTGGATCGCTGGATCACCACCAGGCGTGGTGGCATGGGCTGGAGAAGCTCGCTCGAGGAGGGTGCCGCGAGGAACCGGCAAACACGGTGGCAATGATGGAGCCAGGAAACTGAGATCAACCAGAACAGCAAGATTCGTCAGACATTTGTTGAGGAAGGCTCAGACCGATGTGAAGACTTGATGACAACGTGATGCGCGGTTGGGACTGCAGGAACTCGGCTGGATGTATGGGCAAGACGACGACCGTGTGAGGGCGACGGCCCAGCAGAAGCAATGATGTCGTCGAAGGGCTGAGCAGGTCACCGAGCACGGCAGCGAGTGTAGAAGGTGTCAGCGATGCACGGTGTACTCGAGGCAATGGCTTGATAAAGCCAGAGGATAATTGTGTGTTCTCCCTCTGCTCCCACGACAGATGAAGACAGTTCTCTCTGGTTCGAATTAGGATCAAGGATAGACTGATTAAAATTCGAATGGATTTGGAAATTATCCTCGAGAGTTTGACCGGTTTCGGTAATTATTTCTTACCCAGGGGATCGGATGAACGACCGAGATTCGGAGCCGATAGATAATGTGGTCGTTTAGGAGTGAAATATATCAATATTTTCACAACAGCCCAGAGATAAACTCCATCATGCGACAGAATGCCCCGTTGACAGCTCTCTTTGCATGGCGTGAGAAGTGAAGCCCAAGAGGAGGGGCAAGCATTCTCGTGTCTTTAAAATGAGCATTATCCATGTTTCTTGTGGATGAGACCAGAAGGCATATCTTTTCGTTTAAAATTATCCCACTCTTACCTTAATTTTTAAATGTTCCCCTTTACTTCAACAAATATTTCCACGACCGAACCTAGTCTCACCGGGTCACGTGTTCTCTTGAATCCGCCACTCTATCCGAAATCCTTATTCAAATCGAAAAGGACGCGAAGCAGCCGAGCATGTGAAATTCCTGTCTTACGTGCATACGGTCCATGGGATGTGAATATCTTATTTCAAGCTGGCCTCTCCCTTTTCGACCACCAATTCTCTATCATGTCATTTAAAGATGCTTGATGCAAATGGGTGATGCTATTGATACTAAAATGCATGATGCCGAATATTTTGTTCAGGGGTCATACCAACCCTTAATTTTCTTATGTGATAAAAGAACTAAATATGATAGTTAAAATTTAGGTATCAATATGATTTTCAATTGTTATCAGTAGTACTCTTTATTATTTTGTTTCAAAATAAAATTCCGTACTATAAATTGACTTTCTATCTGTATAAATGATATAAGGTTAGGTATCTCTAGGTCATGTGAATCTCTCAATGAACCAAACATGGAAGCTATATTAGGTAAAATTTGTATAAAAATTGATTGAAAATCATTTTTAACTTTAGCTTTAAATCGGGATCCTAAGATTGATTCTGTAATGTTTTAGGTCCCAACATATCTTCATCTACAAGATTTGGATCAAGAGGGTAAATTCTTTTCTTTACTAATTCATTATTTTTATTTTGATCTTTTCTTTGCTTCAATTGTTTTATGCATAATTAATTAACTAATCTTAATTTTAGGTCATCGGAGACTCCTCCTATAGTAATTTGATTAATGCGAAAGGAATGAAAAACCAATGATTTTGTTATTAGTTACTAAGCCAATGTTTTAAGTATTTTCATCTTTTAAATTTGATAGATTTATATAATGATATTAACGATTTATTTTTAGTAAGTGATGATAATTTATTACTTGTAATTATTTATTTTTTAGTATCTATTTATTTTTTTATTTCTTCATATTCATGAAAATTGATTTTGTGGGCCTTCTCATGATTTTGTCTCTCAATTTGAATTTGCAACGAGGAAACATAGAAGTCAATAAAAAGAAAAAGAAACATAGAGTCAAAAAAAAAAAAAATGTTGAGGAAGTTTATGGTTTCCTTAGAAATAGTCTTGTGGCTAAGCTTTGATCATCACTCCGTCATTCTATGGATGATGGTCATGCTAGCCACTCCCACGTGTTATTATTGTGCACTATGGCTAACTTGAAAGAAGGATAGATTTAGGCTCTGTTTGGCAACTTGTCAAACAATGATAATTTCTATACTTTTGTTTTCGGGAGTAGATTTGGAACATAAATTCGTTTGGTAAAATTTTTGTTCCCGAGAATAAATTTCTATTTTTTTGTTCCCGAAAGTAGATTTGAAACAGAATCAAGAAGTAAAAAAAGTTGATTCTTTTTTCTAGGGAACAATTCTAGAATCAACCAACCTATTTTCTCTCTCTTTTTTTTTTTTTTTTTCTTGTTCTTCTTCCCTCTTTCTTCTTCTTCTTCTTCAACTACCAATACCATTGCTGTTGTCTGCTACCCACTGTCGATGACCGGTTGGGCGAGGTTTGGCGAGCTTGTCGGAGGCTCGCTAGGCTAGGGCGAGGTCCGACAAGCTTGTCGATGGCCAAGCGGGCCTCACATGGGCCTCTCTTGGCCATCGGTAAGCCTCGCTTGGCCGGGTGAGGCTTGGCCAGCCGTTAGTGGGGCTCGACCTTGCCGAGCCACAGCGTGGTCAACATTGCCCGGCTAAGGCGAGGCCGACCTCGCGGTGGCTCGGCGAGGTGGAGCCCCCTCGGCGGTTGGACGAGGTTGGTCTTGCTAGATCTGGGCGAGGCCGCTCGCCCAGCTGTCGGTGAGGCTTGGCTGATGAGGTGCAGCCTTGCCGAGGGTTGGTGATGCTTCGGCGAGGTTGTCGGCCCTCGTCTGGCCAATTGCTGGTTATCCTAAGGCCAGCGATCGGCAGACCTTAAAGGAGAACAAGAGAAAGAAAAGAAAAGAAAAAAAAAAAAGAGAACAAGAAAAAATTATAAAAAAATTATAAAAAAATGACTTGGATTAGAAATTTTTAGAATGGTACCAAACACAATTCTATTCCGTGAATTGAAATTTTAGACAATTATGAAACGGCTTAAAATACTTAGAAATTATTCTTGGGAACATAATAAAAAAGAATCATTTATGATAAGAAATTGTTCATGAAAACAGAAGTGTTGCCAAACGTGCCCTTACTGGTTGATTGGTGATCCCCCATCTTGAACATTGAGCCTTTCTTGTAAAAAAAAAAAAAAAACTTAGTCTTCTAATTTCATCATACCATTATGCACAAGGCAAATCAGTTTGGCCTAATAAACTCCAAGTTATCTTCTTTTTTCTTTGGGAAAAGTATACAAGAAGTCCTAAAATTTGTTATGAAAATATATTTGAGTTCTATAAATCTTAAAAAGTACAATCAAATTAATTTGACCCTTACCTAGATCTAGGCTAGGGTTGCGGCCCTTACCTAGATCTTGGCTAGGGTTGCCATAGCCTAGACCCTTGCCTAGATCTAGGCTAGGGTTGCGGCCCTTACCTAGATCAAGTGAGGGTCATCGAGGGTGAGGCAATAACCCTACTATGTCAGCGCTACATAGAAGTCAAAAAATAATGAAAAAGAAAAGAAAAGAAGACATGTTAATATTTTCATTATTCAAATTGGACACAGTTAACGGAAGAACTTGATTGCACTAATTTGACAAATTTTAGAACATGATTACATTTTTCGAAAGTTTAATGACTCAATTGAATTTTTTTTTTTTTTAACAAATTTTAGAATTTTCAATGCATTTATCCTCTTTTCTTTTTAGTCCTAGTTTTGGCAGCCTGTTGACAAGGGGCCAAAAAAATTGGGCCCTAATATAAAGAAGCCAATGGCTTGGTCATCACAATACACATGATCCATAAGGCTCATATTAAAATGCCTAATAAGCCCATCTATCATGTAGGCTATGATAGTATACTCGATCTATAAAGCATATCAATAGAATGCTTGATAAGTTCATCAATGAAATAGTTCGTAATTGGGCATTATTCAAGTGAAGTACTTGACGTGTGGTGACAATCAATTTGACTCCAAGCATGCACAAAAGTTAAAAGACTAAGTTAAGGAGGATCCATCAACCAGGTAACCGTCGAATGAATTGGAAGCAGTTAAAAATCATCCCTAGAGTGGTGTGCAAGTCAAGATAGTTAGAGATTCTTGCAAGAGAAAATCATAATGCATAATGGAAAGTGGTCCATTAAAAGACAAAATAAGTATCAATCAAAGAAGACATCGTCATCACCACAAAATTGCAAAAAACACATTTTTGTCTCTAAAGATGCAAAGATGAGAAAATCGTTTGTAGCATATTAATTCAAATTAGATCTGGTTTGAACTTGAATTTCAAATTAGATTAGGTTTATTGATTCCAAGATTTTTACCTTTGCTTATAAGAGCATTCCCACCTTATTTTACAACTTTTTACTTTCTCTATGCACTCCGATCATCTACATTATCATTTATGTTCAGTTCAATCATTAAGTAATCACGTTTGCTAAGAATGTAAGCCATGTAGGCCATCTGTTTTAATTCAATAAAATTTTATGCAATTTTCTTGTTTTTCCAATTTACTATTTTGCATTACTTAGTAATTCGAGTTGTACAAAAGCCCTCGAGACTTCAAGGTATATTAGAGTCCATTTACTTTTTATCTGAAGTTGAATTTGACAATTTAATTGGCCATCAGTCCTCCTCGATTGGATTTTAACTGCTAATTAAAACCATTGAATTTCTGGCAACCACCACTTTGGAGATATCCACATAACACATAGATGCGTACCAATTTCCCCCCTTTTTTTTTCATGGGTCGGTACGTTCCAATTTCCCGTTGTCAGTATCTTTTCTGTTCCTTTTCCTTTTCTTTTTTACGGGATCTTTTCAATTATTCCATCTTATTTTGAAATGGCATGCCAGCCGGATAGTCATCCAAAGTTAAGTTTAAGGCCTGAAGAACAGTCAGATCCAATCCAACCTTGTGAATGAGCTTGCTTGGGCCCAAGCCCAACTTTGACTAAAAAGATGGGCCCATGTCAGGTGAAAGCCCAAGATGAACCCACTGAAGGTCCATTTCTCTGGGAGGCCATACTCGGCCCAAGGTTGAGAAACGAGCGCCGGACCCGAAAAACCGAATTTCAAGAAATCCGTTCACGTATATCAGTCTCACAGCTTGCGCCATTGACGGATCTGCACGAAGGCTGAACGTGGGATGACGGCAAGTCGAGGCTAAAACCGAGGAAAGGCCAATCAACTTATTAAGGGCTAATAACACAAAAAAATCCTCAAATTAGTACACTCATATCACATTTGTCACAGACTAATCTTCAAGTTGTTAAAATTCCAAACTAGTACATTGTATCACGTTTATCGTAAACTGATTTTCAAGTTATTCGACACGATGCAATTGGTAGTCACACACCACACCAACTAACGATGTGACCGGTGAGTCTCCTCCATATATTCTTGGGACAAAAGCTTGAGCCCACGACTTGCGTGGTGGAGTAAAACCGAACATAATTGGAAATCCAACTAACCAAATAAACTTTACGTTAATCAAAGTAAAACACATTTTTCAACACTTGAGATACGAATGAGGTGATGGAAATTGATATCCTCATCAATAATTTATACTTCCATGTTATCGCTAGTCAATTTTTGTTGGAAATTGATGCTTAAGTAATTATTACCAATGAAATAATTGAAATAATGGACTCTTGAAGTGGTGTTTTGGTCCGACATCAAATTGATGAAACCTATTGACGAACTCCTTATTGAAAGATTAGGCTAATAATAATGGTCGTTCTGTGTGCTTTGTACGAAGCCTATATCCATAGATAATCATCACGAATTTTTTACGACCTAACGAGCTATGTGACGTCATATCAATCTCGAAAATCCTAATTTTATAATAAGCTCGTGTTTCTCTCAATGACTTGTTTCGAACTTGATGGATGGAACGGTAGTCTTATCCTTGAAATTGAACTCCAGCCGATGAAACCTCGTCTTCCTTAACAAAATGATAGAGAATGGATGGAAGATTATCCTTTGATTTAAGTTATTTTACGTTTTTATTTGTTATATTTCCTATTTTGTTAGGATATATTTTTTTCTTATTTTTTTTTACTAAATTAGGAAACTGATTTATCACAACTCTCTCTATAACTATATATTTGCTTTAGAACTCTCTCTATTCAGTTTCTTTGCATGATTGACTAATGACTCCCTTAATTTTATTTTTCTGAATTTCTCTCTTCCTGTCCTTGATTACTCGCTTTCATTCTGTATCCCCTAAAATCGGAAGAGATGACTCATGCACATATTAATAAGACCATGACTTTATTTGTTTCAAGAAAAATGAATGATTTGAAAAATAATTTTCTAAATATGATTGTTTGTATCGCTTAAAATAATTAGTTAATAAATATTTTTATTATCAATAACAATTTATGTCTAGATATTTTTCAGTACGCTGAAAATATTTTTCATTTATTTATTTTTGTGAAAGATATAAGCAATCATTTTTGGAAAAAATATTTCAAAATCAATTTCTTCTAAATAAACAGAGCTCAAGTTTCTACTCAACTACATAGTAGTTGAATTTGCTATTATTTCAAGGAAGATAGATCATTTCCTTTGCCGACATAATACTTTATATGATCCACTATGGGAATTTTAACCAGAAGACCTACCATCTTTGGATGAAAAGTAGATTAGACTCTAAAAGTGATGATTAAAGTCAAGTTCGCCTATATAATCATTGTTTAGTCAATCCCAAATTAGTGAGTTGAATTTTCACCAGGCTTCTTAGCTTTATCCTTCCACGTAAGTCGAACCTCTAACTTGAAAAGCTAGTCCCATCTTTCCTACTAGCAAAAGTCATTCTCAAGCATGGGTAGTTCCTAAATTTGTTGGTTAACTTAGTTACCTACCCTAGACCAGTTCGGTAGATGGATAGCAAAGCAACGTGTTTATGTCATGGGTATAGTCAATTTAGGGGGAAATTATCCAAAAAATTGTAAATTTATTATATATCATCCAATTAAATCCTAAACATTTCAATTTGATCAATGTTGTCTTAAACCTATTAATAGTTTGCCAATTTAGTCTTTTTGGCCAATAATAGCTAGAAATCGATTATATGAATGTCAATCATCCCACGTGACACAGTTGGTATTGACACGGATAATATTATAATTTTTTTAAAATTTTGAATTTCATATTATTTTTATATTTTCTTTCTTTTCCTTTTTGCCATTCTTCTTTCTCGAATGGTTGGCAAGGGTAACCGGGGCCTCAGCGATGCTAGCGACCCCCACAAGCCATAGGCAAGGGTTGCGAAGCTCTCACCTCACATAGATTTGGTGACGTGAAGGCCGTCATGGGCCTCACTAGGTTTGTGCAAATTAGCAAAAGCTTCATGGCCCTCGCCCATGGTCTATGAGGGTCATTGGCCATTGTTGAGACCCAAGTGACCCTTGTTGCCCCTCGAAGAAAAAGACCAATAAAATAAAAGAAAGAAAAATAAAATAAAAATTTGTTGGGTCACTTAAGACGGTTAATGTCCATGACATCGATTTTCGGCTAAAATTGGCCGGAAAAATAATTTGGTAAATCAGCAAAATATTTAGAATTAAACTAGCACAACTTAAATGTTTATGATTAAATTAACCACTATAAAATAGCTTTAGAATTTTTTAGACAATTATCCCATCGATTTGGACATTAAAATCGGAGGCTAGGAATTTATTGTGGATTTTATCAAAATGAAAGACATCAATTATGTTTTATTATTTGTTAGGACCTAGACCCATTTTGGTGCCTGGGTGTTAATTTTGCCTACTGCTTAGCTGTAAGGGTGAAACTTAAGGGCACACTACGCAGGTTTATGCCGCCAAGTACACACTAGAACATTAGCTCCTGTTTTATCTGGTCCATGAGATTAGTGGGTCTTTCTTGTGCCCGGGAATCACCTACCGACGTGCGCTCGCTTCCTTATCCCAAAAAGAAAAAAGAAAAAGTTAGTCCAAGTTTGGCTCTCTGATCGGCCTTTCAACGCAAAGTATCTATACATGAGCATATAAGACCATTTGCAAGCATACACGGGTTTCGTCAAGCTGAAAATCTGGGCGTCTTATAGTACAAAAAAGAAGAGGAAGAGAAAAGACATTAATTCTTTTTTTATTTTTATAAAAAATTAAATATGGTGCGGTGCAGATTTTATTAAAGATTTATTGAGCCACTACTTTTTGATATCGAGAGTTCCATCTCGTCCTAGAAGTAGTCATGTAGGCGTGCTTTCGTGATATTCTGACCCTTGACCCTACCAAAAGAAAAGTCTTAAGCGTGAAGGGTTGAGGGAGCCTACCCATCAAGTATCACAAGAGACTGGCTTTATGCTTTGTATATCCAAACGAGGCTAGGTCAAGAGAATATTTGGCTAAGGCCGTACAGAAATGTTGTACCTTGTACCTTTATAAAAATCCACTGGTATTATTTTGGCGCTATGGATTCACTACAATCACAAGTGAGAGATATAAGTAGATGACTGTACTATAGGTCATTCCTTGCAAAGCAACTCCTCGCGTGCATGCAATTTCCAGAATAGTTTAAGTCTATCATGGAGTAGGTGAATCTTAACCGTTTAGGAGAAAGATTTTATGGGTGCCAGGGATATAATTGGAGTAACAACGGATGGATAAGGCATGTTGGTCACCCCGCACAAGTGTTACAGCCAAAGGTACATGAACACAATGAGTCACGGGAAATTTCAAGGGGGAAATTGTTCAAATAATCATAGATCTATAATACGGATACCAATCCAATTTTATTTATCAATTGTCAATATAATCCTAAACTTTTATGTGAAATTTCATAACAATTATTTGAATCAATTTTTGTAAAAATCGCTATGGCGGTGGCGATGACTGGACTACCATATCAACTATCTCTAGCAGAATTTTGTTTGAAAGAATTATATTAAAATTTAATATAAAGATATAGGTTTAAATTGACGAAATTAAAAAAATTAATACTGAATTAGCATCCATATAATATGTTTAGGGCTGATTGAGTGATTTTCCCCAGTTTCAAGTCAAGGGGATCATTAAGGGAAGCAGGCCTAGGTGAGAACCTGGCCTATCGATTGATGATAAGGTTTTGACGGTCCAAATATAGTGTCAAGATAAAATAGCCTATATATCATAATCCGCTGGATGATGAACCCAGGGAGTTGGCTTGGATGAGAAAAAGGATGTCATCCTATGTTCTCATACTCATCAAATCCCTGAAAGCCGTTTGCGGACCTCGCTCACCTTACTGCTTGGTTGAACTAATTCTTGATTTCAATTAGTGACTCTGTTCATCGTTATTGTGTATGTGGAATAATAAGGTTCGCTTGCAACTGCCAAGCATTTGAGTAGGAATATGAGATCAATTATTCAAAACCTATCTTGTCCATCTCTTAACAAGGGGCTTAAATATTAAAAAACTCATGAAGACCTCCTTTTGATCTTTTTTCATCTCATCTTATCCTATCTAACCATATTCCCACCAATTAAAGATGATCCCGGGCTGCATGTACCGAACATGATTCCACGTATTCTTAGAGGGAATCCATTCATAAGCTTGTTAAACTTTGGAACCACCACTTTAGCTTATCTGATTTCAATCCAGATTCAGCTGATCATCCTGAGATGAACATGAAACCTTATTTGAGGTTACCAAACCAACTAAGCTGGTTATAATGAACATAGGCAAATGTGGAATCACCGACATATTGGGAGTTTTTTTATTTTTTATTTTCTGAAACTGTGTATTCATGTTCGCGTGATAGAAAGAGCATAAAAGGTTGTGGAGGATTTTGACGAATGCACTGAATTCAAGATAGAGTTGGGTCGCTTTAAGAATCAAAAGGAAGGTGGGCCAGCACAAAGAAGTGACCCTCGAACGAATTGAAAAATTTGCAACGGATTCTGAGGTTCAAATCAACGATACAATAATATTATTTATTAAAAGAGGTCGTTCGCGGGGGGCATTGAACCTTTATACAGATATAGTAATGTGGGATTCTCTGAAAAAAGCATATCATATACACATTATAGACTTTGCTAATGATTGCTTTTGATTTGAGCGTTTGTGTGCGGAAAGTGATGTCCAATTGAGGTGACGGTATCTCTTTTGTGAATGTGCGAGATCGAGAGCATTATTGTACATTGTATATGTACAATCACTTCTTTAAAATTTTGTCCGGAAATTTACATGTGAAACCGCGTCTTCATTTAGTAATTTATGTGGTGAGCTAAGTTGGCATTCGTATCACTCAACAAAGGATATTTGCATTTTATCAATTTACGAAAGGAAGTATTTCGTTTTCTTCCTTCCATATATCAAAACCCTGAAGTACGTTACTTTTCAGGGGAGAAATAGAACTCATACAACATGGAAGACTTTTTTTTTTTTTTTTTGGAGCGAACATACAAGGAAGACTTTCATGGCTTCTGAAATGGAGGAATAAGGATGATTTGACTGAACCCGTGCCTAAGCATTTAGAATTTAGATGCTCGGATAGCACAACCAAGAGTTTTAGTCAAAAGGATTTATCATTCTCGATATCATTCTTTTTATCCAACATCAGCTACACTCCAACGTGGAATCAATAATGAGGAAATGATGTAAAACCATGAAAGTGGATTCTCCAGCATGAAATCAAGGACATTGTAGCAATTACTTGCCTGGGTACGCGTGAAATGTCAACAGACTTGTATTGTGTCATCCACTACCACCAGAAGATGTATGGATGGAAATGATTGATTTCGGAATTCACAATCAAAAACTATAAGAAGAAAGTGACATCTTATAAATTATGATGTCAGTTGCTGTAAAGAAAAATGTTAAAAATACATTGTTTGGCTTTAACCTGCTTCCTACAATTTATACTTTTGGACAAAATGGCTTGCATAACATTTTTTCCAAGCTTCGGGGATGAGGGCTTCAATTCTGACACTTTCCCTTCATCTTTCTCCTAATCCTGTTATTTGACCTACATGTATTGCACGTGTAAAGAGCGTTTGTAAGGGGAAAGAATGTTGAGAAAGATACTATAAGTACGGGTGTCAAAATTACCCGATTCAAATAAAAATTTCCGGCATTTTCAAATTAGGTGTCATTCCGATTTAGGTAATAAGGAAAGGAAATCCGACATAATGACAGTTCAGTTCCGAACCAACCTGAAACACAAAGGAACCTTAAACATGAAATTGAAGGAGTGTAGAGAAAGATTTTTGTAGGTTTATGGTTTTATAAAGTGAAGAAAATGGTGTGTAGAGAGAGGGGGAAAAGGGGGGGGGGGTGGTATTGCTCGTCGGGGTTCCGTGAACGTGGCAAGTAAGCCTTGACTTTCATTGTTCGTGTTGGGATTATTCCAAATCAATTGTGAAAGGGACAAGTGATCAGTTTATACATGTGACAAAAATCTCATCTTTTGAGCTAATTTTGATGCAAAAGAAGCCCAAAATCACCCAACACTAGCATCAAGGCCCAGGTTACTAATATGTTTGGATCTAATAGTCACACGAGAGATATGAGTTGTTCCAACTTTGATATGGGATTTGATGTGTAAAGGGTGGATTATTGGGAGTTATCTCATATCGGTTCTAGAAGGGATAGATGGTTAGTTTATAAGTGCGAGAAAAAATCTCGTTCTTTAAACTAACTTTAGGAGTGAGAGAGGCTCAAGGCCGCCAAACAGTTTGGTAGCGCCTCCTCCAGATCAATGCAAATACCACTCCATTGACCTCTACCGGAGCCGCCATCCATGGTCCTTCAACTCTTCATAGTAGTCCAAATCTAGATACATCCTTGGAGGTTACATCTAGAGCTGCGTCCATGGTTGTCCACACTTGAGCTCTCTTTCTCTCTCCATGGCCGTTCGAATCTTGACGAGATCGACAATAATGAGCCTCATTGTCCCTAGATTGGGAGGAGATATTGGGAAAATATGTTTTCAAATTGGGTAGAACAATGAAGTCTCTTAAATGAGAATACTAGATAGCAATTCTAGTATTTCTCCAAGGTCTCTCATGGAAAACAATTGAAAAAATGGTTGTATAATCTTTTGAAAGAAGAAGAAAATGGAAGAGATGTGTGTTTTATCTCAAAACAAATGTACTTATATTTATCTTTCAAATAGAGGCAACTTTTCATGAAAAATTGCCAAAAACGAACAAACATGTTCTTTCGAAAATTGCCCAGTTGAACAAAGGCGTCTATTCATAAGAAGTTGAAAGAACGACCAATTACAACCCTTCGGAAAAGTTGCAAATTGAACGAGCATCTTTCCAAAGGTTGTCTTGAAAAGACACAAAGAAAAATTCGGAATAATTTTTTTTATAAAATAAAATTTCGAATTTTTTATTTTAAATAATTTCCGAAAATTCTCTAAACAAAAGCAACCTTTGAATTGAAAAAATAAATTAAAAAAAACAAATAACAAAGGGATTAATGCTAATTAAATCGCGGACACGCAAAGTGCTAAGTGCGCCAAATAATCGCACACCTGCACGTAGGTATCATGGGGTCTAGGCCCACCCAATCATTCCTTTAGCTACACAAAAGAAATCCCACACTTATTAATTGGCTCACTTCCTCCCACTTTTCTTATGTAAAACAAGGAAAATGCACTTAGTTTGTTTTTACAAACAAACCTCCAACATGAGACACTCTAGATCTAGGGATGCCTTGTCCCCGGTGAAGATTATCTCGTCGATGACATTATGGAGTTTCCATGGCAATTTCAAGATCAGTCCATGGCAATGTGTTTGACTCTGGATCAAGTTATTGTGACAGGGATATGTGCAGAAAAAGGAGGAGGAGGAGGGAAAAGAAAGCCAATCGCCCGAACTGAACCGTCATTTTGATTTGGGTCACAAAACACACATCATTCATGTTCAGGTGGGTTTGGGTATCGGTAGAAGTCTGAACCGAACCACCTATTAACAACCCCTAACTGTGAGAACATTATTTGACCCGTTTACTAATAGGTTAAACTATAAAAAGAAATACTTTGTCTCATGTCCATGGCTTATGAGAAAATTTATCTTTTCCATCTACATCTTACGCTTGATCGAGAGAAAGAATATATTCAGTTCAAGTCCCAATAAAAGTATGAGTAATGTGTACAGAAACTAAGATTGGTTAGGTCCTTAATTATATTGAGTCTTTAAATATATCCTGTTGCTGTTGATCAGGTCACTTAATAAACTAATTTTGTAGACTACTCATATATACTCAGCACTGGTCTAAAAGCTTAAGGAATAATAAGGGGGTTCCCGATGAGTTAGAATATTCAAAGAAAGAGAGGAGACTTCAATCAAAAGGTGGATTTTGGCTGAGGAAGATATAAATCATTGCTCATCGTGGAGATTGTGGAGTCCTTTTTATCCTTCATGCTCAATGCGCCTCTAAGTGCCGCTTTCATTTGGAATTTGATATGCAAAAGTGACTTTTTGCGCACGCACAAAAGATCAATGGAAGCCCATCATAATCATGGTGACCAGACAAAATAGTCCAAAGAACATATCATTACGATATCTCTATAGAGGAAACTATATTGCCCATGCGCAACGCCTTTCCCCATCTAAGTTCCATATACCAGTGGTTTGAAAATCTCTCGACTGTAATTTACACTACAACTTGGTACTCCAAGATAATGTTTAATATAGTCTTGCTAATGATTATAGAGGGTAGCAGTACGTCTTAATTGATTTGAGTGGGGATGACTTCGAGTTAAGTATAATGGAAAACCCTAGCTTTACTTTAGGACTTAGTTAGTGTGGTGACACGTGGAAGAACCATATCCACGATTCATTTGTTTTGCTCTTTTCTACCCCCCTCCATGACGAGGGATTGAAGAGGACTTTCGCATCATTTCCACTTTAAAACGTCTTGATGTTTCAGCTTCTAGCATTGTAGGGTTTCTCATGCACGATCAATTGTTTCCACGATTTCTTAACGCATGCCAAGTTATGAGTCAATCCATTATCTATTGTTTGAACCGTCGGCAGAAACCCAAGTAATTTGTATTACCGTAAGCAACATTTGTCCCATCCTATATTTGGTTGCTACCAACATAGAATATGGTTGGATATAAGAAATATATAACTAGAACAAAATAATTCTGTGTTGATATAGGATAAATGTGAATAGGATATGCACTATACTCATCTCTCTTCTCTATCCCCTTCACCCATCCATGGTCCCACCCATAGCAAGCCTGTTTGGTTCGGTTTTGGGGAAATACTTTTGGCCAAATGCAAATATCTTTAGGGTAAAGGGGTTTTCGGGAATGTTCGGATGTTTAGCAAATTACACATTGGAAAGTGGCTTGTGCAAAAATATCGTTTAGCAAAACTTATTACAAATGGGCTTTTGCTTTTAATTTTTTTTTTAAAAAAATCTAAAAATCAAATCCGGCGGCCGTTTCGCGACCTCAGGCGCCTAGAGGCATAGAGGCCAGATCTAGCCGTTTGGTGGCTAGATTTGGCAGCCTGAGGTTGCGCGGACCCAGGCGGCGCCACCTCAGGCGACGTCGTCGCCGCCTGAAGGCATGACCTCAAATGCCTGAGGTTGTAGAGGCCAGATCTGGCGGCCTAAGGTTGCACGGACCTTAGGCGACGCGAACCTCAGGTGGCGTTGCCTGAGGTCACGTCGGACCCAGGTGGCGTCACCTGGTTCTGAGCGAACCAGGCGATGCCGCCTGGGTTGCATGTTGCGCCACCCCCAAACGGTGGTCACTGGCGACGCGCGACGCTCAGGCGGCGGCGGCGGTGGCTGCTGGAGAAGCCCGGTGGCCTGGAAGAAGAAGAAGAAGACGAGAAGAAGAAGAAGAAGACGACGGGGAAGAAGATAGATGAACAGCAGGTGTGGCATTTCTCAAATGCTGAATGCTCAATATTGCCCCTCCCCAGCTTTCAGCATTGAGCATTCGGAATGCTTATATTTGGGCAAAGGAGCTTTCAAAATATTTGTCAAACACCAAAAATTTTCCCTAAGGGGCTTTGGGCACCCAAAGCCCCTTGGGAATGCCCAACCAAACGGCCCCATCGTCCGCTATCACCCACAACCTCCCACTAAGATTCCTCTTGTTGCCATAGAGGAGTTCCTTGGCTAGATCTGGAGCTCCTGCACGGCTAACCTCGACTTGGCCTCGGCCACGGAGGAGCTCCATGGTCAAATTTGGAGCACCAGCAGTCAGTCCCCTCTCCATGGCCAGATTTGGAGCAAAAAAGGTTGTCTCCATTTAGAGCATGCAACTCTGTAGCATTAGTGGCTGCACCTTCATCCGCTACACTTCATCCGTTGGGCCTCGATCTCGGCATCGGCTGTGAGGGTAGGGGTGGACCGGATTGGTGGTTGCTAAAGATCGCAGCCGGCGATGAAGATAGAGGAGGTAATGATGGTTGCTGAAAATTTTGCACGATGGTAATTCTTAGGTAGCTGGACATTTGCGAGGGCCTAAATGATTGCCATTTAGTCTGGCATGGGCAGAGAGGAGTGTTGGAAAATATTCCTACGCTATTTTGATGATCACCAAAATATTATTTGTTACTAAATGCAGATAGAGGAAATATGTTATTATCTATGATCATACCTATAAGCAAAGACGAGATATCAGTCAAGGTGGTGATTGTGATGTCCACAATTTACTTCCTACAAGAGATGGCTATGAGTTTGGTGTATCAGTGGTAAGGAATCGATCATGGATCATTCTAGGAATTGGCCACGGACCAATCGGCTCAACTAGAAGGGTAATTGAGAGATTAACCATGTGGTGATCAAAGAGTCGACCATGGATTGGTCAAGAGATTGACCATGGACCAATGTAATGACCACGTAAGTGGACCCGAGCTGTTCAACCAATGGACAATTGCTCGACCATAAGGGTTGATCGAGGGATGATCATGTTCTACCACGGATCGATGGATGATCATGAATTGATCGTGTTCCGTTCGTGGGTGATTCCACTCAATCATGTATCAATTGTGGATGACCATGAATCAATCTGATACGATTGTGCGTTGGTTACAAATTGACCAATCTTGAACAGTGACATGATAATCGAGAGTTGGCTTGGACTAGGCCTAAGGCCAATCCAGGAGTCAGTCCGCTTGGCCAAAGTTGGTCAAAGGGCTGATCGTTGAACCCATGCCTTGAACAATCGACCTAGCCAAGAAGGCAAACTTTAACTATGACAAACACACTAAGGGTCGGAATGATCGTTAAGGGATGTACACAAAAAGCCCTTACTCGGTTCCGGTTGCACTTGTCACACCCCGAATCTCGAGCGTGCACACATTTCTTGGTGGTCGATAAAATTGTGATGTATAATCCCGAGACAACACAAATATGGGATAGAAAAGCAGGATACCATTTTCACAAAACACTTTTCATAAACAAGCTGAGTTTATATATAATACTAGACTATAAACAAAGTCTACTCCAAAAAGAAGAGCCACCTAGCTAACTAGGCACATGACTCCTCAGCTAAGACCTTTGAGACCTTTGGGGGATCTGGGTCTTCCATGAAACCATCAGGGATGTCGGTGTCGAGGGGGCCAACCATCTCCTCACCCTCAACAGTAGGTGCGTCAAAACCATCCAAGGGACCTTCCAGTTCTCCATTAGGCCCATTGCGATACCACACCCTGAATAGATGAGGTACAAACTCAAGTAGGCCCTCATTGACCAAGATTGTAGACACCATGAGCTCACGAACCCAGGGGTCCCAAGGATAGGGAAAAACGTATTCTGCTCACTGAACCCCCACGGCTGCCCAAAATGCACTAGCGAGACTGCCATCTATTGACTTGAAATGAATTGAGCCCACAACGGGGTGAGACAACGTCTCAGCAAGTCCACTCCCTAAACCTTGATTAGAAAGGAAATACGCCTAGGGGCGTCCTAACCACACAGCCACACAACCACACAACCACAGAGACTCACCTTGTCACAAATCCTCCCTACGTGTCAGCAGAATTCATATCACAGACATAAATAGTAATCAAGCTCAATCAATTGGAACGCTACATCTCATATCTCATACAACCACATGGGTCTCAATTAAAGGACTAAATCGTTATGACACGTCCCATTTCGTGCTACACAATTTTGTCCCATAATCGGTGTGTCAATTTCACTCAATCATGCGTTCTAATTTTTAATCACGGCCCAACAGGGCACGGCTTACTCGATGTTTGGCGGTCTTCTAACGTAACCAAGCATTGTCTCGGCCTATCGAGCACGGTAACGTCACTATGTCAATGGCATTCCACAAAGGAGCATCGACTCAGTCTGCTGCGACCGGCATCCGTTGACATAGAGCATTCCACATAGGAGCATAGTTCACCTGACTCACATCGGGGACGGGTTCTCATACCATTCATGCACCCATTCAATTCCCGGCCAAGATATCGTGCTTTGCACTCAAATGTCCGAATTAAAATAATGTACTAGACCCATTTTCTTCGTATACAAAACACACGGTAAAAATTATCGTGTGTGGTACATGGTCAATTTGACCATAAAAATTAATATCCTCCATTTTAAAATTCTACTATTTGATATAATATTTAAAATAATTTTTGGTGTCAAAACCTGACACCTGGTAATTTCTGAATAATTACCAAAATTTTCATATTTTGAATTAAATACTCAAAATTACAATCACCATTCAATTTACATAATTTAACATTCAATTACATAAATTAAGCACACCACTATAATCAGCATGAAATTCCAGTCACCGACTATCCCGGTATAGTTTTCGGAAAATATTAAATAATTAAATAAATAGCAAAATTAATTAAATAAATACCAATAAATCCAATAAATGCAAACCTACGTCGGAAATGCTAATCTAACCACCTAAACTGGCCTAGAAAATTTCCGAACATATCTAGATAAATAATGCCCTTAATTAGTCTATTCTAACCACCTAACATGCACAATTAAATAATTAAATCACTAATCCAAACTAACTAACCATCTAATCCGCACTTAACCTAAACTAATTATCCACTAAGCATTATTAACTCCATAAGCAGAGTTTAGCACGTAAACTCATTGGTTTAGTGGGCCGGTGAGTCCATGGTGATGGTGATGCGGAGGTGAGCGATAAACAAGCCTGCGGCGACACCAACAGAGGTCCAGACGGGTCTTAAAACGAGCCTAGAAGACCTTAGCCCATAATTGAGGTTTGGCTTCTGCTTGGGCCAAGAGGGTTGGGCTGAGCGGTTGAAACGACATGGGACAGGAGGTGGAGGCTGCAGCGAGCGATAGTAGTGCTCGACGATGGTTGGATGGCAGTGAACGGCGATTGGACGACGGCTAGGATGTCTTGATTGTGTGGGATGGTGAGACGATCGCGGACGAGCTTGCAAGTGCAAGCTAGCAACTTCGGCAACGAGCGGGCACTGGACGACGACAAGGGAGGTGGTTGACGATTAGGAGCTAGTTAGCTGGTCTCTCTCTGGTTCTCTCAAGCTCTCAAAACACACACAAATGAATAAAGGAGTCCAATGACGAAGAAGAAAACAGCTGCTAAAGAGGGGGGTATCAAGCTAAATATCCAATTTACTCATCACCATGCCCCACCACCTTCAGCCTTCAATCCTCAGCCATCTCTTCTACAAATCTTCCCCAACAAGCCATTGAAATGGTTCAAAAGTGGCTGCACCCCTTGGCTACGAATTTGGACAATTTCCCTCCAATCTTCATTCAATTTCTCATTAATTGGGCTCAATTTGGTGTCCATAAATTTAGCCAAGGCGCCATCGTCCATCTCGTGATTTTTCCTCATCAATTGAACTAACTTGAATCCTTAAAATGCGACTAAAAACGGCCCTCTAATTTTCCCGGTCCAAAATAGCCTTACTTTGATTTTTCGCCAAAATCTCGGGTTTGCAGAAAAATCTTCAGAGGATGAGTCGATGTTCCTAAAATGAATCGTGACATGACATAACTTTCAATTTCTAAAATCAGGTTTACATTCGCAGATAATTTCTACTGGGTGCGATTTTAACGTGATCTAACCTACCGGGTAGATTTTAGGAATTTTTAGTGCAATTGGCCCATGGTCAATTATTTTCAAGCCACATTGTGTATCTTCAACTCATTGGTGACTCTCGGTTGTTGTGAAAATCTCGAGATTTCAAATATGGGCACAGGGTACAAAAATAATAGAAAAATCGGTCTAGTACCGTTTGACGAGAATTTCGCAATTAGGTAGAATCACCCACACTTTAATTACATGCCATTGTCGAATCGACCTATCTCTGATCTCTAATTGATTTTAATGGTACCGTATCGACCCTTGCAGATTAGCACGATTGAGTAATCAATTTCTGGTCAAATTTTCAAGTCTGTTGCATTAAAATCCCTTAACGGTTTCGCTTGATAGACTAGTTATCTCGTAAGTGATCAGTTCAGAGAAAAGAACTATATGCGCGTCGATGAAAAACCCAACTCATTCAATTGAAAATAAAATCAGAAAAATTGGGATGTCACATTCACTTTCCCATGTTGCTCCTTTTATTTCGTGGTGTTGTTAGACCACTTTGACTAACGAGATCATCTTGGTACGCCGCACCTGCTCCTTGCGATCCACAGTCTGAATTAGTTTCTCCACGTATGACACTCTGTCATCCACGTCTAACTCTTCAAAGTTCAGCACGTGGGTTGGGTTAGGCTCATACTTTCTCAACATCAACACGTAGAATACGTCATGCATTTGTGCTAGTCTCGGCGGCAGTGCAAGACGATACATTAGAGTCCCAATTATCTTTAGAATCTCAAAGAGACTGACATATCTCGGACTCAGCTTCCCTTTCTTGTTGAAGCACGAAGTACCCCTCATCGGTGACACCTTAAGAAAGACGTGTTCACCAACTTGGAATTCCAATGGTCTTCGACGCTTATCTGCATAGCTTTTCTAATGACTCTGAGTGGTTTTTAATTTGTCCCTGATAACTGCAACTATATCCACTGACTGTTGAACTAACTCTGGGCCTGTAATATTCTATTCTTCGACTTCGTCCCAACAAATTAGAGTTCTGTACGCTCTACCATACAACGCTTCAAATGGTGCTATTCGAATACTCTGCTGATAACTGTTGTTGTAGGCGAACTCAACTAGATGAAGTTGTTCCTCCCAGCTTCCTTTGAATCTAGCACACAAGCTCTTAGCATGTTTTTGAGGGTTTGAATCGTCCTCTTAGACTAGCCATCCGTCTACGGATGATAGGCTGTACTATATTGTAGCTTCGGTCCCAAGGCAATCTGTAAACTTTTCCAGAAGGTCGTGATAAACTTCGGGTCTCGATCAGATGTAATCGTCACTGGCACTCCATGCAGTCGAACTATTTGACGCACGTACATGTTAGCATATCTGTCCAATGTATAGTCCTTTAGTATGGCGAAAAAGTAAGCAGAATTCGTCAATCTGTCAACCACAACCCATATGGAATTATTATCCATTTGACTCCTTGGTAAGCCAATTACAAAGTCCATTGTGATGTGTTCCTACTTTCACTCGGGAATCTCGAGAGGTTGCAGAAGTCCTCCCGGCTTACAGTGCCGTGCTTTCACTTGCTGACACATCAGACATTTGACTATATGCTTGGCGAGATCTACCTTCATACTGGACCACCAATAATGTTGAAGCAGATTTTGATACATCTTCGTGCTACTTGGATGAATGCTGTAATTGCTATGATGAGCTTATGACAAAATCTCCTCCTTAAGCTCTACATCATTAGGTACACACCTTCTTTAGTATGGCTTCCCAAACAATTATCCTATGAGTAGCTTTGGTAACTCTTATGATGACCATAATTCCTTCAACCCAGTGCGAGATAATTGGTTTGGGCCATTCAAGAACACAAAGGGAATCGTTCACAAAAGTTCAGTGTTCTGTCTTCAGAAATCTGGAAAGGGATAAGTGCTATAGAAGTCCTAAAACTTGTCACAAAAATGCAATTGAGTCTTAAAACTTGTCACAAAAATGCAATTGAGTCTTAAAACTTGTCACAAAAATGCAATTGAGTCTTAAAACTTGTCACAAAATGCAATTGAGTCTTAAAACTTGCAAAAAGTCCTAAAACTTGTTAAATTATTTCAATTGAGTTCTAAAATTAACACCGTTAGCATTTTTCGTTAAAAATGCCGACGTGGCATTTTAAATAATTTTTTATTTTCCACGTGGAATTTCTAATCATTTTTACTCATTTTTTAAAATTAGATTTAAAAACTAAACAATTAGATTTATTCATTTTATCTTATTTTCACCAAAAACTAAAAAGAAAAGTTCAAAAATTTATTTTAAAAAAAAAATCACTGGCTCCTCTCCCCTGTCGCCGCTGCCCATTGTCGGAGGGGCCGGCGACGGTTGCCGGCCCTCGCTTGGGGCCAGCGAGGCCTTGCCCTAGTCGGGGGAGGGCTTGCCACCCCCGCCCAAGGTCGGCGACGGTCACCCAGCCCCTCCGACAATGGGCGACGGCGGCGGCGGGGGAGAGGAGCTGCTGATTTTTTTAAAATATATATTTTTTTAACTTTTCTTTTTAGTTTTTGGTGAAAATAAGATAAAATGAATAAATCTAATTGTTTATTTTTTAAATCTATTTTTTTTAAAGAAAAAGGAATAAAAAATTATTAAAAAATCCACGTGCAAAATAAAAAATTATTTAAAATGCCACATTAGCATTTTTAACAGAAAATTCTAATGGTGTTAACTTTATGACTCGATTGAAACAATTTGACAAGTTTTAGAATTTGATTGTACTTTTTGCAAGTTTTAGAACTCAATTGCATTTTCGTAATAAGTTTTAGGACTTTTACAGTACTTTTCCCATCTGGAAATTTGCCTTTTTCTTTTCTGCATCTTCTTGAAAATTTTTATGGATCTCAGGATCCATCAACTGCAATGTCTTAATTTTGAGGGTAGCCATAAGATTTGAAAGGTGGCTTACCTCAAGTTTGAAAACATAATCTCGAGCTCCTTCGAGTAAGACCCACTCCTTAATTACCTTCTGCGCAATTGAAGAGTTCTGACTCAACGCATCTGCGACCTTATTAGCTTTTTCAAGGTGATACAAGATGTCATAATCATAGTCCTTGAGAAGTTCCATCCAGTGACGCTGTCTCATATTTAGCTCATTTTGAGAGAATAAATACTTAAGCTTCTGATGATTTGTAAAGATCTAGAACCTTTCTTCGCATAAGTAATATCTCCAAATCTTCAGAGCGAAGATAATCGTTGTGAGTTCTAAGTCATGCGTCGGGTAATTCAGCTCATGAGGTCTCAACCAACGAGACGCGTATGTAACGACTCTGCCATACTGCATTAACACGCAACCCATTCCTCTAAATGACGCATCATTGTAGATCTCGTATCCTCCAAGTCTAGATGGAATTGTTAGCACTGGTGTGGTAGTCAGCTTCTGCTTAAGCTCTTGAAAACTACGCTCGCACTTGTTTGTCTATATGAACTTTTCTTCCTTCTTCAGCAGTCTAGTTAAAGGCGAAGCTAATGCTGAGAATCCTTCCACGAACCGTCTATAATAACTTGCCCATCTCAAAAAGCTTCTAATCTCTGTTACTGTCGTCAGTCTTGGCCAGTTGATAACTACTTTAATCTTGGTTGGGTCTACAGAGATTTCTTCACCTGAAATCACGTGACCTAGGAGCGCCACACGAGTTAACCAAAACTCGCACTTACTGAACTTATCGTACAATCCATGATCTTGTAGAGTCTGAAGCACTATCTTCAATTGTCTTTCGTGCTCTTTAGGACTTCTCGAGCACATTAGGATATTGTTAATGAAAACGATCACAAACTGATCCAAATACTCCTTGAATACTCAGTTCATCAGATTCATGAAAGAGGTTGTGGCGTTCGTCAAACCAAATAGCATTACAGTGAACTCATAATAATCGTACCACATACTAAATGATGTCTTCGGTATGTCTTCCTTTATGACCCGTAGCTGATGATACCTTGTCCTTGGGTCGAACTTAGAAAATATTGATGCTCCCTACAACTGGTCAAACATGTCATCGATCCTTAGTAGTTGATACTTATTCTTAATCGTCACTTGATTAAGTTGTCGATAGTCGATGCACATAAGCAACAAACCATCTTTCTTCTTCACGAACAGAAGTAGTGCTCCCCAAGGTGATGCACTGGTACATATGAATCCCTTATCCAACAACTCATGTATCTGTACCTTCAGTTCCTTCAATTTTGATAACGCCATTCGGTTTGGAGCCTTAGAGATTGGCTTCGTTTTGGGGGCCAACTTGATTACGAACTCGATCTCTCTCTCTCTGGGGGCAGACCTGGTAACTCCTTCAGAAACACGTCTGGAAACTTTTGTACTACTACAATATCTTCTATCTTTGTCTCCTCAACTGTCATATCCATGACAGTTGACAAGTAACCTCGACAACTCCCGTCTAATAAATGGGTTGCCTTAAGCGATGATATCAAGGTAATCTAGGGTCCTCCTTGACACCCAACAACTCAAAACTTCCACATGCTAACAAATTAAACTAGAGTACTTCACAATGACAATTCATGATAGCAAGATGCTGCTTGAGCCAACTCTTTTCATATATGACATCAAAGTTATACATAAGCAAAATAGTCAAGTACAACTTTAGCCAGTAATTCTCCTTTCTACGACTTCATTATAAGAAACTGAAGTTCTACAAGCTTAATAAAAATTCCACTACGCCACTTTGATAAAATTATCCCAGAACTATTCTTCTCCTGATTGATACATGGCAAGTTCATCCTTATCTTCTTCGCCATCCTAGTAGCGCCCTATTTGAGGTAATGGTGCCTGTGCTCCCTTGGACTTACGCGAATAGTTCCTCACTAGATGGCCAAGCTAACTAGAATCGTAACATGCTCCTGTCTTCTTGAAACACGGGGCTGATTCATGTCTTTTCCCACAGAGACGACACACACCATTCTGGTTGGGCGTCGGCTTTTTGATTCCACTCTTTCGGTTGGGACGAATAAGGTACTTTCCTTCTGTCATCGGCTTCTTCCCAAATCGATTACCATCTCTGATGGACCCAAACCACGACCTAGATGCAGTAGCTTGATCCCCGATCATATTTTCTGGTTGGACCTCAGCAGGTGCTGCAGTAATGGTGGCTACAACATTGGTAGTGATAGCGACAATGACAGTTGCGGTAGCTTAATTCTTTGCTTGTTGGCCCAGAATGCTTCCCAACATCTCTAGTGCCTACACGATCCCATCGATTCTAGGATTGCTAGGTGCTGCTACACCAGTACTGGCCAACGGCGATATTATCCCATCGGTGCTGGCTTGAGCCGGCGCTCTTCCTCAGGTATTGACCCTTGCTGGCATCTTGCCCCGAGTGACATATGCGACCATCCTTTTCCAAGGAGTCCTCTATTCCGGATCGCTCATTCTACAAGATCTTTATAGAAACTTGCTTTCCAATTCCACACAGAATTGGAAATCTGAGCGACCCACCTGAAACAATCTACCAATCAGCTATCAATCACATGCATCAGCATAAGAAAAATGCCTTTTCTACTAACTATCTCAAGACTTATCGCATCCTATCACTCCATACATTGACCAGCTCTGATACCATTTTGGGCGAGGATGTCATGCCTCGAACCTCGAGCGTGCGCACATCCCTCGATGGTTGACTAAATTGTGATGGTCTCAAAATACGTCGCTGACCCAAACGATTCATGTACATGCGAAAGTGAAATAAACAATCCCCAAACAATAATCAAACATGGGATAAAAAAGCAGAACAACAAATTTCACAAACCCACTTATAAACACATCTGGTTTATATACAGAAGGTCTGACTCAAAAAGAAACGTTTAGGCCATCTACACTTTGGACACTTCAGCCTTGAGCTCTGGATTCTCCATGCTACTGCCCTGAAATTGGTAACCCACGACGGGGTGAGATAAAAATCTAAGAGAGTCTACACCCTAAACCCTGATTAGGAAGATAATACACCTAGAGACAGCACCTAGAGACAGCTTATACACACATCATAGAGGACTTACCTCGCCTTAACTCCTCCCTACATGTCAGTACTGCTCATATAACACAAGGATACAGTAAATACACCCAATAACTGGAACACTTCACTTTAATAAACCAATCAATTACAGGGGTCTCGATTATATGGCTAAATCGTTATGACATGTCTCATTCCGTGCCACACAATTTTGTCCCATAATCAGTGCAGTCATCTCACTTAGTCAAGCGTTCTAATTAGTTACGGCCCCACGAGCACGACCGACTCAATAGTTAGTGATCTTCCGGCGTAACCGAACATCGCCTCGCATCATTAGGCACAGTAACGTCTACCTCTAGACAGCATTCCACATAGGAGCATCGTCCACCCGACGCACATTAGGTGATGAGTTCTCTTAACCATCACACACACATCCAATCCTAGTTAAGGACATTGTGCATTGTACTTAAATGCCTTAATCAAAGTAATGTGCTTGGCCTACTTTCTTTATATTAAAAATACCCAGTAAAATAATCATGCGTGGGTACACGGTCAGATTGAACCAGAAAAAGTGATATCATTCCTTTTTAAAATCCCACTATTTGATATAGTACTTAAAAACATTTTTTGTGTCAAAACCCGACACCCAGTATTTTCTAATTAAATATAAAAAATCCACAATTTTGAAATAATAAATTAAAAATCACAATCGTCACCCAATTGTATAATCTAACAATCAATTGCATAAACTAATTACACCATAACAATCAGCAGGAAATTCCGACGACCGACTATCTCGGTAAAATTTTCTAAAAATAATAAATTAATTAAATAAATTGCAAAATTAATTAAATAAATGTAAAATAATTAGATAAATGCCTAATTAAGCTAAATACACTAATCTAACCACCTAATTGGACCTAATTAAATAACATACTAGGCTAGATAAATCACATACTCTAATTAACCCCTAACTAAACTAATTTAACCACATAATTGGCCTAATTAACCAACTAAATTGGCCGAATTAACCAACTAAATCACTAATTACAATAATCTAACTACCTAAACCAATCTTAGACTAAACTAAACCTACCCTAAGCATAATTAACTCCCTAAGTAGAGTTTAGAGAGTAAACTTACTGGTTTAGCGAGCCGGTGAGTTTATGGCGATGGCGGCGCGGAGGCAAGTGAAACACGGGCCTACAGCAACATCCAACAAGGCTTGGAAGGGCCCAAAAAAGGCCTACATAGCCCATAGCTAAGCTGTTAGGCTCGGTGTTGTCTTGAGGGAACTGTTGGTTGTGGCTTGGCTCAGTTGGTTGGGGTTGCAACTCACGGTGGTGGTGGTTTCGCTGGCTATGGTTGCTAACCTGGTTGAGGTGCTGAGCGTGTGGCAAAACAGGAAATGAAGATGGAGCTGGCTAGCACTAGATGTTGTTGCGAAGATGCTGGAATTAGTGTGGAGACGTGAGCAGGTGGGTTGACCAAGGAGTCTTTGGTGATAGGAGGGGAGTAGGCGTGCGGTTGCTGTCACTAGGCTGGCTTCATGAGGGAAGGGGGTGTCAATGAAGCTTCTGGAGTCAACATTGGGGGGGGGGGGGTTTGCTGGGGTTTGACTCGGTGGAGGAGCAAGGAGACACGAGGGTGGAAGTTGGGATGGTGGGGCTGGTTGTAGTTTAGTAGAAATGGAGGGAGATCGTGGGGTTGACGGTGGGGGGAACAGGCAATGGTGGAGTTGCAGAATGGGAGTGGGGAACTAAGCTTCCAAGGGAAAATGAAAGAGAGGTAGAAACAGGACGGGTCGGGGGGGGGGGGGGAGTTGGCATACGAAGGAAGAAGAGATGGAAGGGATGAGGGAGAGAGGGAACAAGGGGGAGGGGAAGTCAAAGATAAAAATCCAAAGCATTTGAGTGCTTTCTCCCCCTTATCTTCAGCCAAGTTGGAGCCAACAATATCAATTGGTCACCCAAGGCCAAATGCTCACACATCTTCACCAACTAGAGCTAAATTGAAAGCCAAAATGCAGCTGCCCCTCAAACCTACATATTTCACCAATTGGACTTCAATTTATTCACCAATTTCTCCAATTTGATGACCAATTTTGCTGAGAAGAAAACCCACACAAATTCCACAATTTTCTTTCACCAATTAGCTCATTTTGGAGGCCAAAAATCTCCTCAATTTGCCCCCTATGAATTTCTTTTCTTTTTCGAATTGTTCGAAATTGATTTTCCTTAAAAATCCCAGGCTCACTGAAAATTCTTCAGAGGATGAGTCGACATTCCTAAAATGAATCGTAACATGACATAACTTTCAATTTCTAAAATCAGATTTAAATTCACGGTTAATTTCAACCGAACGCGATTTTAGCATGACCTAACCTACCAGGTAGCTTTTAGGAATTTTTACTGCAATTGACCCATGGTTGATTGTTTTCAATCCACATTGTGCATCTTCGACTCATTGGCAACTCTCGATTGTTGTGAAAATCTTGAGATTTCAAATACGGGCATAGGGTATAGAAATAATAGAAAAATCGGTTTAGTGCTGTTCGACGCGAATTTTGCAATTAGGTGGAATCATCCATACTTTAATTACATGTCTCTATCAAATCGACCTATCTTCAGTCTTTAATTGATTTTAACGGTGCCGTATCGACCCTTGCAGATTAACACGATCGAGTAGTCAATTTCTAGTCAAATTCTCAAGTCTGTCGCATTTAGATTCCTTGACGGTTTCACTAGATAGATTAATTATCTCGTGAGTGATCAACTCAGAGAAAAAGATTATAGGCGTGTCAATGAAAGGCCCATTTCATTTCATCGAAAATCAGGATGTCACAAGAGTGCTCAAAAAGTTCAAAATAAAAAGGCTATAGTAATTTAAGCATCAATATGATGAAAAAGCTTTGTCAATTATCGTGAGAAAAATGGAATCAAACACAACTTCTCATCTTATACACCACAACAAAATGGAGTCTTCGAAAGGAAAAAATAGAAGTCTACAAGACAAGGTTGGAATAATGATGATTGAAAGCTACACATCCACTTTACTTGTAGGCTAAAGTGATTGCAATATCATGTTATATCACCAACGAAGTGATTTTGATCATTGTTGGACAAAACTTCCTATGAGTTGTTCAAATGAAGGAAACTAAACACATCTTACTTTCACATTTTTAGTTGTAAATGTTACATCTTAAAAAAATGCAAATGACAACATTGGTAAGTTAAAGCCAAGGTCGAATGATAGTATATTTCTTGGCTACTCTTCTACCAACAAAGCATATCACGTGTTTAATAAAGTTTCACATGAAGTATAAGAATCCATCATTGTCAAGTTTGATGACTACTTAAATGAGGTTCAATGAGTCATCACCAATGTAGATTGTACACTTTATTTGGCTCGAAATCAACAATCTAGATCACAAGAAAAAATGGTAAAAGAACACTTGAAGTGAGAAAACTTGGCATGGGGGGATATTTAAGTGCCAAAAGTTATGAAATGTACAATTTTTTTTTGATGACCCAGGAACCCCCCGTACAGCTAGTAGCTAGCGGGGTAAACCCGAGGCGAACTGGGCACCACCACAGACCCAACTGCAGGTGAGTCACATAATGGGGAGCGGGGTTTTGAACCCCTCCCTTCTCGGTGGAGGAGAAAGCTCTAACCATCGTGGCCACCGCGGGCGATGGTATGAAGTGTACACTTAATTGTCACTTTTTTTGAAAAATGGGATACCTAAATGCCAAGTCCGGCGAACCCCACTAGAAATCCTACATGACAATTTTTTTTTTTATCAATATTGCTCACTTATGTGGCTTGCTAAAGAGCTGACTCAACAAAGAAACAACAATATGACATCGTTTTGTCTCAGATTTAAATTTGAATATAAATATTAATTAAATTAAATTAAAAACCAAATTATTAAAAAAAAGAAGCTAGATCTAGTTGCATAATAGTGAGGACTCAGCCCTTGTTGCCACCTCCCTTCCATCGTTGGGAAGGATCGACGACGGTGGGGAGAGGGTCGGCCAAGGTGGCTAGGCCTTGGCTGGGGGCCGACAACCCTAGCCAACCGATGGCGAAAGCTTGTGAGCCCTCCTTCTACAATCTTCATCTTCATCTTCATCTTCTTCTTCTTCTTCTTCTTTTTAATGTTTAGTTTTAAATAATATTTAGCCCTGTCAGCATGGAAAATGACGTCATTTTGCACTTGTCTCGCTGGAAAAATGCCATATATGAGATTTGACAAAATTTTCTCATCATTGGCACTTAAATTTTGTTTGTCTAATTTTTAACACTTAAGTATTCTCTTGTGCCAAGTTTTGACACTCTAGGAATCTAGGTTTCCAAGTAAAAGTTGGAGAGAAAAGGCTTAAGGATTTGAGATTCCAAACAAATCACCTAAAGCAACAAATTATTAGTGATACTGTAGAATGTGTACGCACCAGATCTTTTAATAAGTCATGAACTCAATAGCATTAATCTCTAAAGTCTAACCAAAAGGAATTGAAGAATCAATCCAAGATGAAAATGGGATTGAAGTAATGTAAGGCGAACTTCGTCAATTCAAAGTCAATGAAGTCTAAAAATTGGTTCCTAGACCACAAAATCACCTAGTCATTGGCACCAAATGAGTATTCATAAATAAAATAAATGATAAGGCAAATATCATAAGGAACAAAACTAGAATCGTCACCAAAGGATACTTACAAGAAGAAGGTATTGACTATGATGAAATATATGCATCGGTAGCAAGGTTAGAAGCTATTCACTTGCTTTTGTTTGCTATCATGATTCAAATTATATCAAATGGATGTCAAGAGTGCATTTCTAAATGGATATACCAAAGAACAAGTATTTTTCCAATGTCCCTGGGGTTTGAAGATCCAAAGAACAGTGATCATGTCTACTGACTCAAGAATACTATACAGTCTTAAACAAGCAGTAAGGTTGAGAGAATGAATCCGAAAAAAGGTATAGTACATACCAAGAGAAATTAGATGATATCTATTGATAAAAATCTATGTTGATGATATCACCTGTTTGTTCTACTAATGAAGATGTGTGCTAGCATTTGCAAGCATCGTGAGGAGCGAATTTAAGATGAGTCCGATGGAAGAACAAAACTTTTTCTTGGACTGTAAATCAAGCAATTAGAGGACGGAACCTTTATATTTCAAAAAAAAAAAAAAAATACGCAAGGGAACTCGTGAAGTATGGATACTCTTATGTCATCATGATACTCTTATGTCATCATCATCGAAACTAGACAACGATTAATCAAGTAAGTCCATTGATCCTAAACTCTACAAAAGTACAATTGATTCATTATTTTATTTAACAGCTTCCAAACTAGATAAACTATCCAATAAGTGTATTTGTGCCCGTTTTCAATATGATTCGAAGGAGTCACACTCAAAGCTATTAAGCGTACTATCAAATACGTTACATCTTGTCCTAAATGAGGACTTGGGTATTCAAGAATTCGGAGCTTAAATTACTTGGACATTCATATGCTGATTTTGCAAGATGCAAAATAGACAGAAAAAGCGCCATAGAAACTTGCCAGTTGCCCATCTCTTGGTTCTCAAAAAAGCAAAACTTAGTAGCACTATCTACAACTGAAGTTGACTTTGTAGCACTAGGTAGCAGCTATGCTTAACTTCTAAGGTGACAACAACAGTTAAATGATTATGCTGAGAAATGCTCAATCAAGAAGACCAAATGTGACAATACAAGTGCAATCAACCTCATGAAGAATCCTATTATACATTCAAGAGTGAAGCACATTGAAATCCATCATCATTTTATTCGAGAATATGTGGGAATTGACAATATTAGTATGGGGTTCATGGATTCGAAGCATCAACTAGCGTACATCTTCACAATATCTCTAGAAAAAGTTGCCTTCGAATTCATAAGGATTAAGCTTGGCATTTGCAATCCATTTAACTGAATCCTTAGCATCAACAATACAAATGAACATTATATTCCAGAAGAAAAAATGTCATTAGTAATGCACTAGGTGCGCAAACTTAAAAAAGAAGAAGTTACTGTTATAACGATATTCGGATTCTTGATGATTGATTGTTTCTATTATGATTAATTATTTTATTGTGATTGATTAGGTAATCAATAATGTATTGTTAACCCCCCTCCCTCTCTCTGATATTTATCACTCACCCATGTTCACCTATATATACATATTCATGGTCGTGTAGCTACTGTCATGATTGTTGCTTTCAATTGCTTTCTCCTTTTATATTTCTATTTGTTCTATTCCTTATTCTTCTTCTGCAAATCCTTTCCATCCTCCTTTCTTTCCAAAAATCCCTTAATCATGCCTCCCAAGTTTTTCAAGGGAATTGCTAAGCCAATGAGAAAATCATCTCGCACAGCTACCATTCTCTCTTGTGTTCTTAAGGGGCCTTTTCAGATTGACTTAACATAAGTCGCTGAAGGATCTAGGGAAGTCAGTGTTAGTATTGGAGAATCAATCACTCCATTTAGCGGCACTCCAAATGTATCTCATCAGTCTAAACCAATCAAGAATATTCTCATTAGTCAGACCCCTCAATCGGGTTTGCAAATGACATGAGAATCATCAAGTGCGAGCCATTTAGGAGGACATCATCTTTGATCCTCAAGCGGCATTAACCATAACTGAAGTGCAGCAATGACTCACAGATGCTAGCTTAACTTCTTCCTCAATCTAAAGGTGCACCTCTTCTCACTCTTAGTGAACTACAAGCCTCCATACTTTTGTTGTAACAACAACAAGCCCTTGTTTTAGCAAGCAGTATATTGGCCTTTGTTGATGGCTAACAATACAACCTAAAGGAGTGAATATGTTGTTTTAGAAAATTTGATGATATTTCGCGAAAGTTAGCTAATCACTAAGTAAAGATTAGGTTAATGTGATGTTTTGAAAAATCGTGAAGCAACTATGTGCAAATAAGTGTAACAAATGAAAATAACAGCACACAAAGTATTATAATGGTTCGGTTTTTTCCATAAGTTTACGTTCACACTTCATACTAACAGCCACAAGATGGGTGGATTCCACTAATAATTTGTTTGAAAAATTACAAATGGCTAACATTTATCCTTTTCAAGATAGATATCACTATTAGGACTCAGCTACTATTCTTACTCCTGTACACTTAATCCTTAACACAATTATTAAACAGCACAAATACTGATTTCAAATAAACAATTTGACAAAAAGCGTATAGCTAAGAAAAATAGCATGGAAAAAGCTTCTTGATCTTTTGAAGTTGCATACTCTTACACATGACTTCTGAGGTGTTCTTTTTTATAGTCATCTTCAATCTATTCATTGAAGGTGGATTGAAGAAGCAGATAACCACTAGAGTTATTGTTGAGTTGTTATCCTTGGATGGAACTACCCATACAGCCCTTTTCCTTGAACCTTAGTAGGCTACCTAGAAATAACAATTGCTGTTGTCTTCTTACTATGGTCTTTGACAGACGTGTCAGACAACCTAGCTACCTGGCTATATCTTTCATTTAAATTCTAATAATGTACAAATCCAAGGCCACAACGGCTAGTTTGCTAACTCAGTGAACATCATTAGATGTACATAGTTGTCACAATACCATCAACCCGATCTTTACAACTTCCTATAAACATCATCAATTGCTAATCTTTTCAGTCCGCTAGTATTGTTTTTGGAAATACTACATCAGGGTATTTTGCAAACTTTTTTCCAATGGATTGCACCATGGATATTTTGCAGTCCTTTGTTCCAAACATTTGCATATATTATAGTAAAATTATACTAAGGATAGTTTGGATATCATCAAAATCACTTAGAAATGTTTCTCTAATAATCTACCTCTTTTTTATGACAACAAGATTATCCCATGGATGTGAATAAATAACAAGTATTGTTGGAATGATTTTACAAAAAAAAATTACATAAGATCTCCTCAAGATATTTGCAATGATTTTGGAGATATGAACTAGACGATCTTATAGAATGGAAGATGTTAGCAAAGAGATCTTCTAGCTAGAGTGTATCATCAAATGTAAGGGGTTCAAGCAATGATGATGAATACTCTCCCTATTTTGATGAGTAGCTCCTAATGACTTAGCAAATTTGCAATTAGTATGAGGTAATAATTCCATATTGATTCGAACCAACCCATATGCTCCCATTTTTAATAAAATTCCGGCTAGAAGCATACAAGTACTATAATGTGCCTCTCTTCGGGGCAAGTGTTCGGATCTATTATGACATAGCCAGGCGTCTAGTATTGAATTCACCCGAGGCGATAGTACCCATCTTGAACCCTTCTTTCCAAAAATATTGGATTTGTCATTCCTCTGCTCGGGAGGCATCCCAAAAGTAGCTAGTAAGGGCTTGCTTCTATCCATGCTCATGCTTATCAACTCGATTGGCTTCTGACAGTAGTAGCATTCGATAGGATTCCTACCTCCCGCTGAGCCCCCTTTCTCCTCGGTCCACAGAAACAAAATGTAGGACTAGTGCCAAAAGTGAATCACGGAAAGAAAATCATATTGACTAGTGATTGGGAGGCCCCAATTCTTGACTGGAGGGGACACCAAAGGCCTCTGCCCTTCCATCCCTTGGATAGATAGAGAGGGAGGGCACATCTTTTGGTTTTTTCATGTCGTCAAATAGTTTAACAATGAAAATAGATGGACAATGATCCAATCAGAGGAATAATTGGAACTATCGTCTCGAACTTCTTCGTAGCATTATTTATTAGAAATGAATTTTCTAGCATTTGACTTCGTACCATTGAAGAATTTAGTCACACGCTTGAACGATAGAACCTATCACTAAAATACCCCTAGAAGGGGATAGGGCTAAGCAGAGGCTAGTAAGCAGTCCAGAATCATTCCAGGCTTTCGATCTAGTCCAATCGTCTAAGGTCCCTTACCAGGGCTTGACATGCCGCGAATCCTCTTGAAAGAGAGGTGTGCCTTCGGGAATCCTGATCCTAAATCAATTAGGTCAAGTTCTCCCTGTGGTTTCCACCAACTTGAAATGAGTATCTCCATAGCATTTGAATCGATTTACTTCACCGGAAGTTTTTTAATGAGAGAACTCCTCCATGGTCTCTCGAGAAATTCCTTTCATGTTCTTGTTTACGACTCTACTGCTATGGATGTGGCTAATTCGGCCATTTAATAAAGAAAGACGGACTCTTTGATAGATATGCATGCCAAGTTAACATGGACAAATATACTATAAGCAAATATCATGAGCGAGCAAATATTATGAGCAAACATTCACATCAAGTCAACTCTCCCCCCTTTTTGTCATAAATCACAGAAATATGAAGGAAATTCAATTTCATTGATAGAAAAGGAAGGCCAGTACATAAGACCAATCAATATAGGTAAAAACATAAGCACATAAAGATATGGAAATATTTAGGTGCGAGGGCATTTGTGTTGCTACAAGGAGATGGGAAGTTCAGGCTCTGTTGGCTCAAGGTCAGGACAAACGGGGTTATAGCAATCCAAGCTTAGGAAGGTGCACTTGATCTTCACTATATATCGAGTCAGAGAGGAGAGAGTGGTTTTGATTTTTTGAACATTGGCCTGAAGTTGGGCAAGGCAGGCGGTTGGAAAGGTAGATTAGTCCACAGTAGGAGATAGTGATCTTTTCGGTCTTGGTGGACGAGGGGCCTTAGGTGGCGCCAATGCCTTGATGTGCTTATTCTTCTCTTATTTGGTCAATTCAATAAGTCTTTCTCAGATCTTTGTAACAGCTTTCTCCTCATCTACATGTCCAATAGGGATGATCTTTTTTTTTTTTTTTTTTTCTAGTTGACCCATCCTTCAAGAGTCATCCTCAACATCATCTTATCTAGTGTCTTCTTCCCGATCTCAACATTTGCCATGCTTAATGGGGCGAAATCAGAGAATTCAATCTTCAAGTTCTTGAAGATACAACTGATGAGAGTACCATAGAGCAGCTTGCCCATCTTTCTCTTTACCATTTGATGCATTTGACTAAAGATCATGTGGGGAAGGAGAACACTTCAAATTTGGTGAGAATAGCACATATAACTCTAACCTCATAACGAGAAACATTGTTGGTAGAAGATGTTTTGAAATTGAGGCAAATGGTCAAGATCTTTTGAATGAAATTCATTTTCAAAGGGAGTAGATTGCGAGAGAAATTGAGAGATTCCAACACAAAACAGTAGGACTCATCAGGTTCTAAGGGTGAGAATGGTCCGGGTTGGGCTGGAACCCTAGGATCAACCCGCACAGTACCAGGACTCATCAGGTTCTAAGCGACTGATGACTGACCCTATTAAGCTTGGGACCAAAGACTGAACTAACCTAATGTGTTTGGTCTGGTTTCAAGGTCAACTCGGGACCAACCAATAATTTTTTATTTCATTTTTTTTTTTTTGGCAAAGGTAAGAATAGATTAGCTCGAACCAAAACTGTACAAAAGACCGAGACCAAACAATCACTCAAGGAGCATAAAGGTCAAAGAGTGAGAGGGCACCGGTGCAAAAGAAACAACAAAGGAAGAAAAGACAACCGCCAACAACAAGGAGGACAAAAAAAAACACCAAAGCAGCAACTCTCCAAGACTGCATCAGCAAGCGGGACGAGAGAATGGTTGGAGCAAAACAAATGCAGACACTCAGATAAGGCAGACAACACTAAGAAGAGGAAGCATCCTCGAAGATGGAAGGGTCAAACCCCCAGGATCTTTGGAGTCTTCTATTCCTTGCATTATCCGGCACATTGTGAAACAAGAGAGCTTTGTCTTTAACCACCCCGATGATGTGGTTTTTGATAGCCGAGATTACCAAGGCTTCACCCCGAAATATAATGTTGTTCCTTTTCTTCCAGATGAGATGGCAGATAGCAGCAAACGAAAACCGAGCAACACTATGGAAGAAATCCTTACCCGAAAGGAACTTCTTCGCCCAAAAGAGGTTGTCCAACTAAGGCTTATTCCACCAAGGGAGGTTAAATCTAGTGGCCCAAAAGAAAACAATCGTCGCAGAGACATGGCAATCAAAAAACAAGTGGTCAACCAAATCCGGAACCGTATTGCAGAAAGCACAAAGGCCATGATCAATTATTCCATAAGAAAGAAGAGCCGCCTGAGTGGGTAAACGATTTTTCATTATAAGCCAAAGATGAAATTGAAATCTGGGAGTGAGAGATCTATCCCATATAAAGGATGCCCAATCCACCCGGCACTTTTTAGTACGGATGATCTCCCATGCAGAGCCTACCGCAAAGATACCAGAAGAGTTACCATGCCAATAAAACTGATCCGGGCTAGAAGAGAGAATCGGTAAAGCAAGGTGCCACTCCTGCAATAAAATCCTCACAACTTAACCCGCAGGTGACAAAAATTCTGCAACAGAAGCATGTCTGGAGAGACCAGTGGACTCCGGCAAGAATAGGTTCAAAGGGCCTAGAGGATTCCACCAGTCGAACCACACGGAGATAGAAACACCATTCCCCACTTTCCACCTGAAAAGGGACTGAAATTCCCTCCTCAGTTGAAGGATCTTTTTCCACCCCCATGAGCAAACTGCAGGCTTAGGGGCAACCTAAAAGTTATCCCTTTTTAAGAAATTGCTATGAATCCACCGACACCAGAGCGATTCTTTATCAGTAAACAACACCAAAATGTATTTCAATATTGCCGCCCTGTTGTAATCACGAAGTTTACGAATACCAAGACCACCTTCTACTTTAGGTTGGCACACATCGTCCCATGAGACTTTTGCCCCACCCTGAGTAAGAGATGAGCCTTTCCATAGAAATTGTCTTAAAATCTGCTCTATTCTTTCTAGTATTGAAACAGGTAAAGTGAATACACTAGCCCAGTAGGCTTGAATGGAATGTAGGACTGACCTTATTAACTGAAGACGCCCTGCAAAAGAAAGAAAACGATGTGTCCATGATTGGATTCTTGTAGTAATACGGTCTACCAAAATTATACAGTCCGCTTTACCCAGCTAAAAGAGATAATCGGCACACCTAGGTATCGAACCGGCAAATGTCCTTCTTGGAAACCGAAGGCCTATAGGATGTTCCTCCTGAGAGAAGGGGAACCGCCGGAAAGAAAGACTTCACTCTTGCTCTTATTAGGAAACAAGCCACTCCAGGAGGAAAAGATATCCAGTGATCTCTTGAGCATCGACACCAAAGGCCAATCCACCTGGCTAAACAAGAATACATCATCGGCGAAAAACAAATGCGATAGCTTAACCGGTTTGCATCTCCAGTAAAACTTAAACTCCTTGCACGAAGTGCGGGCATTCAAAATGCCAGAGAAGATTTCCATTACCAGCGTAAATAAGTAAGGGGACATAGGGTCCCCCTGTCGAATCCCCCGAGCGGAAGGGAAGAAACCATGTAGTTCACCATTAATAGAAATAGAGAACTTGGGTGTTCATACACAAATCATGATCCTACAAATGATACAAGGAGGAAAACCAAAAGCACCGAGGGTGAGCTCCAGAAAGTCCCAGTCGACTATGTCACACGCCTTCTGAAAATCAACTTTCACAGCACATTTTGGCATAAAAGGGTCCCAGTGAAAACTGGCAAAAAGCTCCTGGGCGAGCGAAATGTTATCTCTAATGCGCCTACCCTTCACAAATGCATTTTGAGATGGGCTAATCAAAGTATCCAGGACCGAAGCAAGGCGATTGGCCAATATCTTAGTAATAACTTTCTATAAGGTATTGCAACACGAGATAGGTCTAAAATCAGCAATAGCAGTAGCATTCGGTATTTTAGGCACTAATGCAAGTATTGTGTTGTTTACCTCCTTTAGCAGCCGACCAGATACAAAGAAGTCATGAACAGCTTCCAAGACCGACGGTCCAACAATCTGCCAATTATTCTTAAAGAATTCCACCGAAAAACCATCGGGACTAGGCGCCTTGCCATGGGCAAGGGAGAAGAGGGTGTTGTGAATTTCATCATTTGAGACAGGATAAGCAAGGGCATTCGCCTGGTCACTCGAAAGAGGATGACGAATGACATCCATAAGATCCTGAAGTGCCGGTTTAGAGAGCATGGCACTCGAATTAAACAAGTCCAAGTAGAAAGATACAAAAACTTGAGGAACCTGATCAGGATTAGTAATCAAAGAACCTGATGATTCACGTACCGATAGTATTCTATTTCTGACTTGCCTTTTAGAAACCGAATGGTGGAAGAACTTTGTATTTTGATCCCCTTCCTTCAACCACCGCACTCTCAACTTCTATCTATAAAACGATTCTTCATTTTTCCTCAAATCTACAAAGCAACGTCGTTGAGCCTTTTCAAGATCCGAAAGGGCAACATTACTCAGTTCCAATTCAAGATCTAGCTGGGTGCGACAGAGAGCAATCCTAGCTTCCTCAGTTCTGTTGGAGATATTAGAAAATGCCTCACTATTCAGATGTTTAAGGTAACCCTTCAAGGTCTTTAGTTTGAAGACGAGCTTGAACATTGGTACCCCCTGCACGAAACAATCCCAGGCTCGAGAGACAAGGGAATTGAAATTCGAGTGATTGGATCAGTATAAGAAAAATTTGAATGGCCTCTTCCGGCTAACTGGCATAAGAACTCTAGTCACCATGGGCGAGTGATCAGAAATGCCCGAATTGAGGAAAGATGCCTCAGCAAAGGAGAAGTCGGACATCCACTTAGAATTAACCAGTACACGGTCGATTTTCCTCATCTTCCTCTCAGTAGTAGACGGGGTGGACCAAGAATAACAGAGTCCCACATATCTAAGATCCTCCAAGTCAGTTTGATTAAGACAAAGATTAAATTCATCAAAATATGGAATCCATGTGTTAGAACACCCAATACGATCAGACAGATCTTTTATAGCATTAAAATCTCTGGAGACCAACCATGGAACGTCCTGCAGTAGGTGATTCCAATGGAGGAGATCCTCCCAAAGAGGCCGACGCTTTATAAATGTATGTTCCCCATAAACAAAAGATATACAACACTCGATACTAGAGGAGAGAAACTTGAGGCAACCATGCATGGCCTGCTCATTACTAGCAAAGTTCTCAAAATCGACAATCTCAGGGTCCCAACCCACCCAAATTCTACCACGAGTAGAGTAGTCATAATTAGCCACCCAACACCATCCCCTTAACGGAAGAGCCGAGATGGATTCAAAAAGATGAGGGGGCACCTTTGTCTCTAACAGTCCAACAACACACGAGTTATTTGTGGAAACAAATCTCCTTACTTCCCCCCATCTAACCGGGTTAAGGATACCACGGACATTCCAAGTACCTATATACATATTTACAAGTAAAGAAAAAAGTTACCTCTTCTTCTTACGTCGGCTAGGAGCCAAGGTAACATCTTCCGAAGGGGGAGGATCGGGCTTCAGCTTCAGCAGCTTGTCCTGCAAGGACTTCGCTGGATGGAGAATAGACGGGGTAGTTCGAACCGGCTCACCAGCAGAAAGATCATCAGCATCAGACCCATCATACTCACTTAGCCCAACTATCTCATCATCGAAACCCCCACGAGGTAAGGCTGGAGGGCCAACAATAGCATCTCCCTGAGAGGTAGAAACTTCAGTAATCTTAATAGCTCTTTTCGGATTCACAAGAGGCTTACGGGGAGCAATAATCTCAGTGGCTTGATCCTTTAGCTTTAGGGATGGCCCTCCATCCGAAGGAGGAGTAAATCGGAATGAGGCAACATCCTTGCCCGAGTGGGACTTGGCCATCTTGCCCTTCACCTGCTTCCAACCAGGATCTTCCTGTTGGGGCAACTCAGCAGCAGGGATTACAATCTTGGTCTTTGCCTGAGCACCCCCCAAGCCTTGACCACTATCACCACCCGAAGGTGGTACAATATTCTCAACTAGAGGTGCCTCAAGCATCCACGTAGGCAAAGCCCCAGAAGTCATTCTAGCATTTCTATTATCATACAAAGGATTATTAGCAAAAGAGACTCCTTGTCGCTGCTGGCCAGCTGATGCCTTAGGGACTGCACTTGGACTAGAAGGGAGGTTATTTGAGATTTGAGGTGCTTGAGGAGAAGCAACCTTCTGTTGTTGAGCAACTTCCACCATCGGACGGCCTAAAGAGGGTCGACACCTATGGCCGAGTATACCACACCCTAGGCAAACTTCAGGCTTCCACTCAAACTCTACACCGACCATACATGATTCACCTTTGTGGGTGATCTCAATAGACTCATAGGACGGATGGTTCGCATTGAATTCAATACATACACGAGCAAACGAAACCATCTTCAACTGGCTTGTTCTCTAATCAATGAATAAAGGCTTCCCCAAGACACTTGCAATTTTACTGATGGCTTGAGCGGACCAGAACACAAGTGGCAGGTTGGATAACCTAACCCACACCGGCACGGTAAGATGTACGTCTTTTTTCAACTCAAGGGACGGCTTCCATTGTTGGAGCACGAACGGGATTCTGGCAATAGTAATGTGCCCCCCTTCCAGAATTCTCCTACGGACATCTCCATTAGGAAAGTGAAGGAAGAAGAACCCATTACCATTGGACATCACTTCCGCAAGGTCTGGTCCCCATACTTTCTTCAAAGCTAACCCCGTAACCTTAAAAGGCAACCGTTTACCCATAAAGTAGCCAACCAGGCATTCAAGAAGCTTTGGATCAGTCGCCTCAACCTCATTATCCGTCATCTCCACAACAGGCTTGCCATTAACCATGGATGGAGGAAAATACTCAAGATCATACCCCTTTTCAATGACTTTCGCCACAGCAACCCACGTGCACGGGGCTGGTTTCGCAGATTTATTCCTTTGAGGCCTTTGAGATGCGGACCTATCTCTCCTTCTTCCTCGCGGACCCAGAGGATCCGTAGGAAGCCAATTTAGTAGAGGGGCGTCCCTTGCATCAGCGTTCAACTCAACAACACGTTCCCCCTCCAACACCGAAGGGCCAGCTTGAGTCGAGTGGTCACTAGCAGGAATGGAAGAGCTTGGAGAGCTCAGTCCGACCCCAGCATTTCGGGCCAACCCCATCTTAACCATCAAAATAACATAACACGAACCAGTAGCAAAAACGGGGGATGAAACCCTAAATGAAACCAGCCGATTGACCCATTAAAAGGAATGTACCAGGCACAAATACTTGAGGGGTTTTGAAGAGGAGGTGAAGGCGCTCCTACCCGCCAAATTTCAGCTCCAACTAACGGTCGGGTCGTCGGGAAGCACGCGTGATGCAGCTCACATGAACAGGAAGAAAATCGCCTGGTTTGAGAGCATCTCGTTTTTCAAGTTCCACAAGTGTTTATTTTTATTTCATTTTTTATACTTCTTAAAAAAGCAATTGAGGACTGGATTGACCTAATGGGTTCGGTCCGATTTCAAGGTTAACCCATGGTTTCGGTACAGTTTCAAGATTAACCCAAGACTAACCAATAAAATTTTATTTCGTTTTTTATACTCTTTGAAAAGGGCAACCGAAGACCATACTGACCTAATGGGTTCGATGATGAGCGAGGTTAGCTAAGAAATGTAAGCGGTGAGGGTCAAGTAGGGTGAGCGCTGAATAGAATGAGAATCGAATGTTGAGTGGGGAGCAACAAGCCAAGTGGGCATCGAGCGGTGAGCAACACGAGTGACCCACAGTGAGCGAGGCGAGTGTCAAGTGGCGAGTGGAGAAGTTATTTCTTTCGATTTTGGCAAATTGAATACTAAGAGGACAAATAAATCAAAAGAGAACGAATACTAAAGAAGGATGCCATAAGGAGTTGTTTATACCTTTTTGGACGCCATGAAGACTCTTCACAAAAACATTTTCCTCATTCGTAAATTATGACTATTAATACCATAAAAGACATTAAAAATCTAAGTTATTAAAGAATAATGTAAAATTACTTGAACTCCTTACTAAAGAGCTATTTAATGTTGTTGACGCCGTTTATTTTAAGGTTTTCTTTATATAAAAAATTATAAATGATATATTAGATATATATATTGTGACATCCTAAAAATTCAGTCATGTTTTCAATTGAATGAATCGGGTCTTTCATCGACGTGCCTATAGTGCTATTATTTAAGCTAATCACTCATGAGATGACTAGATTATCTGGGAAAGTCATTAAGAGATTTTAATGCAATAAACTTGAGAATTCAACCAAAAATTGACTGCTTGACCGTGCTCATCTGTAGAAATCATTATGGCACAGTTAAAAATCAGTTAGAGATCAGAGATAAGTCAGTTCAATTGAGATTTGTGGCTAAACGTAGGTGATTCCACCAAATTGCAAAATTTTCGTCAATCGACACTAGATCGATTTTTCTGTCGTTTTGGTACTCTGTGTCTGTAATTGAAATATTGAGATTTTCACGACTACCGAAAGTCGCCAATGTGTCGAAGAGGTACATTGTGGCTCGAAGAAAATCAACCACGGGTCAATTGCACCAAAAATTTCTAAAAGCTACCCAATAGGTTAGGTCACGTGAAAATCGCATCAGATTGAAATTAATTGTGAATTTGAATATGATTTCAGAAGTTGAAAGTTCCGTTATGTCACAGGTCATTTTAGGAACGTCGATCTATCCTCTGAAAATTTTTCTACAAACCGAGATTTTTAGCGAAAAGTCAATATAAGGCCGTTTTCGACTGGAAAATTCAGGGGACGTTTTTTATCATTTTTTTTTTATGTAAGTTGGTTGTATTGGCAAGGAAAAATGTTAATTTTATCGAGGACTCGATGGTGGAATTTATGGGAATCAAATTGGATCAAATCAAGAAGGAATTGAAGGAGATTTGGTTCAAATTGGAGAGGGATGTCCCAAAATTCGTAGCCCCCCTTGGTCCTCAACCTTTGGACCTTTAGGAAGCTTGCTAAGGAAGCCTTGGCAGCTGCAAATGGCTAAGGGAGCTAGCCGGCCATGGTGGGGCATGGTCAAGGGGATAAGAGGATAAAAGTAAGACCAAGGTGGTCTCCTCCAAAGCCAGCAGCCCATCTTCTTCCTCTTTGCCCTTACTTTCTCCATTTTAGTCCCCTTGAAGCTTTGAAATTCGAGAGAACCAAACCAGCAGCCTCCCCTTGCCTGTCGACACTTGTTCGAGCCGTCCGGCATCGCCGCACGCCATCGCTTGCACCTGCTCGCCCGCACACATCGCTCCACCCCTGCTGCATCCAGCTGCTCGTCCAACAAGCCTAGTTAGTCCCCCGAGTTGTCCCCGGTCGCTATCAATTCTCAGGCCCCCATCTAGCTTGCCTCCACCGTCGTGAAGGTCCGCCGCTGCCCGCCTAGCCCCGCTACACCATCACCGTCCATCCTTGCCGCCTTTAGCCGCTTGAGCAACCTCTTCGGCCCAGCCACAAAACCGAACCCCCTTGGCCAACTGTGTACTATTTAGCCCGCTGTGGACCCCTTTCAGACCTTGAAAGGTGTCTCTGTTTTGGAGTTTGTCACTCATCTTTGCCTCCATCGCCATGAACTCATCGGAATTCAAAACCGCTTAGGGAGTTAATTATGTTTAAGGATTCATTAGTTTAGTTAAGCTTGGATTAGGTGGTTACTTAGAACGGATTAGCAATTTAATCATTCGATATTGCATGTTAGGTGGTTAGAATAGTGTAATTAGCAAGTAGATAGATCGTATTATTTATCTAAATAGGTATGAAGTTGAATGAGTTGATTAATCGATGTTTAATCTAAATTGAAGTGATTGGATGATTTTATAAATTGTACTGACTTGCCGGAAGAAACTGAGGCAAAGGTAAGTCATCTGATTTGTGCTTGTGCTTAGGCAACCCTTGGGGTGTATTTCTTTCCTAGTTAGAGTTTAAAGGGCGAACTTGTTGAGATGTCGTCTCACCCTATTGTAGGATAACATTTATAGGTCCTTAGATGGTAGTACCTCTCGAGCGTTTTGAACAGCCGAAGAAAGTCATCGAATATCAATCTCAGATTCTCCTCCCTAGGAGCCCAAGAGTCTGGGTCTATGAATTTGTAAGATTCACTATTTGGGTTGATGCAGGTCTACCCTAGAAGGTATCCCATAAATTCAGATCGTGGTATCGTCACGGGCGAAATAGACCCAGAGAAGGCCCCTTTCTGGAGTCTAAGATTCCTAGGTCGGTGCCAAAGATAGCTTTTGGCGAGGGTACGGTTGACCCTCCAAGTGGTTCGGTGGTGGACCCAAGTCTGTTGGATCCAGAGTTCCTGGAGTATTCAGTTGAAGACTCGAATGTTTAGAGGACCTGTAGCTTTTCCATCTTTTGTAGACTAGTACTGTATATGACTTAGTCTGATGTGCATATAAGTGTATTGTGGTTTTCGAAAATTTGTGGCCATTCTTTCCTATCCCATATGATTGTTGTCTAGGGATTATTATTCGCTTCTGCATGCGCATAAAAATGAATGGGTCGGCAACGCGTCCTGAGACGTCACTATTTAATCGACCATCGAGGAATAGGCACACGCTTGGAGGATCGAGGCATACATATATTTAGGGTTGGTTTGGATTGGACCGATCCGGAACTCTTAGGACCGATGACCGACTCGCACAGTGCTAGTCCATAAGGACCATAGACCGACCCAGTTTTTCTAAGAATCGGACCAGGACCAATAAGAATGAGTGTAACAAAACACTCCTAATGAAGTTCTAGGTTTTAATAATTCAATGTTAAGGTAATAAGTTATGAATTCCACCTATTTTAATATAAGAATTGGTGTCGCTTCGAACAAAAGTCAAATGAACTTTTGTGAGCGTTCATGAGTTTAGGAGGGAGCAAAAGGCCATAAGTGTTAAGGCATAGGAAATTTCTAACTGAATGTATGTAAATTCATACATGTGTAATTCAATTAACAAATGAAATCATGGTCTATATCTACCACTAGTTTTGTTAATAGAATTATTTACATTAATTGAAGGTTCAAATATTAACAAATACCTTCTTGCATATGTGAACTTATATATATTAATACAAATAACAAACAAAGTGGGAGATTGTTGAAATAGTTTATTATCATGAGTATATGTGACTTTGTCATGAAAAAAGAGGGGGCTCTTGGTTGTGAAAAGAAGTGATCGTTGATAGGATAAGTGGTGATGGTATAAGGTAATTATTTTTAAGAGATGTGTTAATTGATTGTCTAAAAATAACACAAAATCATATATTATTCACAATAACTTTTCAAAAACAACAACTTCTTTGTAACTCTCTTCTTCTCTTTTCATACACACAATTTTGATAACACATGTAAGGTAAAATTTCAACATAGAAATTAGGCAATTGCTTAACTCTCTCTCTCTCTCTTTTTGATGGCTTTGGAGTATATTCTTGATTTCTATTTGCTCTAAACTGAGCATTGACAATACTGGGGATAAATAATACCTTAAGGACAATCATCATCATCACACATCAAAACATCAAAGATTTATAACTACAGCTCTATCTTCATCAATAATTGAATTTTGCCAATTTTGGGAGATCACCTGCGGTAAATAGACTAATTGAAATGCCTAACCAAGTGACATGTTTCTTCATAAAAGTCGTTGGGTATAAATGTCCATCGGTCGGGTTCAAGGTTGACGCATGGCGCGTACTTACTAGTTAGTCAAATCCATCGCTGTTAGCTATGTTCAAATTTCATGTGTATCGGAAACTAAAAATGAAACTATTACGCGAGTATTACTTCATTCAATGAACAGACAAAACAGATATAGTGTTGTCTCCTCAAGTAAGTCTTTCTAACCCGAAAATTCCGATCTGTCATTGCTCTTGCCCCTTATCCAATAAAGATAATGCTTCGATTTAACGAGGGAAAACGAGAGCCATGATTGAAATCCCATCACAGACTAAAGAAAATTACACCAATATCTATCAATTAAGTAAAGCAAAACAACAGTACATTACTACCGATAAGAAGATATGAAGTCCACCTCACCATATTGCTGCCCTTCTAATGTCTTTTCATGCATAGGACGATGGTAATCGGAGCTCCGAATGAGAAGAGAAAGGTCACTAACGCATCTAGAACTGTCCCAGGGTCATAACAACTGTATGATAAAACATTGACAAAGTAAACAAAGTTCACAAAGTTCAACATCGACGCGGATAACGAGAATATGGTAAAAACTGATGCAAATCACAAAAGTGATAATGAAAAAAAGCATAACAAGTGTCATAATACAACACTCACTATATATCTTTTTTTCCAATCACATGAGTGACATAATTTATGAATGGAACTCGCTTAAATTGTATAATTTTTTTTTCAAATCACTCAAATAACATATAAATTTTCAATGGATCACTCAAGTATCATAATTTTTTTTTAAAGTTCTTCATAAGTGTCATGCCATGTCGAATTTCTAACACTTACGTGAACATTGAAAGTTATGATATTTAAGTACATTTTTTTTTTGGAAATTATGACATTTAATTGAAAAAAATTATAATACTCAAATGATCTCCATACGGAAATTATCATAAAAAGTCTAGGCATTTTGATTTTCTTGTTGACACGGAAATCTTTTTAAAAAAACCAAAAAACATTATCAATGAAGTAGAACAATGGAGGAGATTTTTGAATAAGGAAAATGACCTAATGATTTCAAAAGGATTGAACGAGGGGCCGTGTTTATGTTGTCCTCATCCCAAAGAATAATTAAGAAAGGGAAACCAAATGAAATCCAAATGAAAATGGTGAAAACTTCAAAGAGCAAAAAGGCAACGCTTCCTTATCCTACCGCCTTGTTTCACATCGGCAACTGGTCGTACGGTACTTTTGAGGGCCTAACTGTTGGTGCTCATTTCTTTCAAACTGTCTTATCACAATCATAAGGAATGAGAACAATTTCATGCACTAAGCGGCGAGAGCATTAAGTCCACAAATGGAGTGGGGGGGCAAAAAGAGGAAAAATCCTCTGCCTGAAGTAACAATCCATCCGGGTTAAAGTCTGCAAAGAGAGATTCTGCAGTTCATAGTCAATCAAAATTGCACCTTTATCAATCATCTTGAGATTCCCATGTCCTTGTGAACCCACCGCCACTTAATTAACAACCTTTATTCTTATACTTTAACTTAAGAATAGTTTGCACTTGGTTTCTATGCCTGATGATGACACTGCTTTAATCAAATAATTAAATAAAACCCTACCTATGTGTGCGAAATTAGATAAACGAACCTTAAGCTGTTCTACGACAATGCCGTTAATCCACATGAAATATGGTGAATAAGGCACTGTTTAGCTTGTCTTTTCAGATGATATTAATAATTAAGGGGGCAGTATCAAGAACCACTAAAGGAAATTCCTTTTGCCCGCTGCTTTATTGAAAACAACTTGCCCACCCATTATGTTTGTTATGTGGGTTCTGCGTCTTCTCTTATTTATGTAGACAAGGACATTAGGCCACATAATTTAAGCATTAGTGTTAATAAACTAATTAAAAACTGGGCTTAAGATACCCTCTCATAAAGGGACGCTACATAGTCCTACAATGAGTTGACTAATTATCACTCAAGAAAATGTTTCAAATGATTCTAGTAACATGATGTCCATGTCACGCAACGCTTATGTGGATCCTACCACAATTTTCTACAATTCCCTGTTCCATGGTCAGTGAAATCTTCTATGCCAATGAACAACCGTCATGTATAGTTGCATTACATATAAGAACTCTGTTGATGATCCTACCATACACTAATGTTTATGTAAATTGTTAAGTATATATGCCAATGGTTAGGATTAAGCACAAGAATGATTTCAAAATTAGTCCATTTCAATGGTCCCTCAGGTCTATAGGGGAAGCCATCCTCTGTATAGCATCTAGCCCCTTGAACTGAAGCGATGTCACGCCCACCCTCGTGCATCCAAGGCTAAAGGAGAAAAGTGGAAGCAAAAATTTTGGGCCACTTGAGGAAACGAAAAAATGGCTAATAGACCAATTCCAGGACTGTTGATTATGTGGGCTCCATAGCGAGACTTACATTTTGAGTGTTTCAAAAGATACGGGTTCACATGATCTATATACCAAGCAACAACATCCACAGGAAAACGGTAATTCTCGTTTTTGTCCCATATTAAGCTATTTTATTTCTCAGACTAAAGGGTCTGCAATTTGCCCTCTTAATTGCGCTCAAGAAGAAAGCCATATAATCATTAGCTGTCAAAACTTTCCCTATTTAATTATGTTCAGATCAGTTTTCACTTATTGGATTAACCTCTCTAATCCAATCAAAACATATTCATGGCAAGATTGAAAGTCTTGTGAAAACTTACGTTTCATGACTTGACTATGAGAAGTTATGTTGAACTGGAATCGAACTTAAGGATCTATTTAATAACATTTTTGTTCCGAAAAATAATTTCTTTTCAAAAATAGTCTTCTTCTTTTTTTTTTCTATTCCCAGAACAATTTTCGAGTAAAAGAATGTGTTTGGTAACTATACAAAATTTATATTCTCGAAATAGAAAAAGAACACAAATGTGTTTGATACAACCCACAAATTTTTTTGTAATGTAGAATTTTTTTTTTTAATTTTGTAATAATTTTATTAGATTCTTCTTTTTTCCCTCTCTTCTTCTTCTTGCTCCTGCTTTAGCAAGCGGTGGTGACGGCCAACGGTTGATAGTGGCAGGGCGTCTGACAACCAGCGACCGGTGGCGGTGACAACCAGTGATTGGCAATGGCAGCATCTGACGGTGGGCAGTGGGTGGCGAGCGGCGGGCAGCGGGCAATGGCTAGCGACCGACAGCAAGGGATGGCGAACGGCAGGTAGTGAAGAAGAAGAAGAAAAGAAAGAAAAAAGAGAAAAAAAAAATGACTTATTTTTAGAAGTTATTCCTAGGAACAAAGATCTATTTCTACTTCTTATTTATGTTCCAAACATATTTCCCTATTTTTTTTTATATATTCCGGGGAATAGAAAAATTAGTTGATGTTATCAAATGGATTTCTATTCTTTTTTTGTTTGGGGAACAAAATAATAGAAATTGGGAGAAATAAAAATGTTACTAAATAGAATCTAAGCTGTTTTAACTTTTGAAGTGCTTTTTGAGGTGCGAAGTGTCAATGTTACCTTCCTAACTTTTTAAAGCTGACTAGAATCTTCGCCTACATGTATAAATAGGGTTGGCTTCTCTCATATTGTGCAGATTGAGCTTTGAGAGGGATGTGCATCTAATCTCTCTCTCTCTCTCTCTCTCTCTCTCTCTCTCTCTCTCTCTCATCATGTCCAATAAATTCTCTCTATGAAGTGCTCTCCCTGTCAGAATACCTTTTCCAAGTTCAGACATAGAAGATAAATACTAGTATTTGCTTTTGTGGTACTTCTTACAGAAGCAGACAATCCTAGCTTGGCATATACCTACAAAAACCCGCTTCCCACCACCTAATCTTCACTTCTCACCCTTCCATTTTCTTCTCTCTTCTCTTCTCTCTCTCTCTCTCTCTGTGCATATCGACGAGGACGTACGGTCACTCTACAGTTTCGCCGCGTTTTTGATGATAAAGGTATGTTTATGGTGGTCCAACAAAATCAGTGTCTCTTGATGCTTTTGTCCTTTTGTCATTTATACCGTATTAACCGGGAATGGCAAAAAGATATTTCTCCATCGTTATATCATGTATATTGCGCCCAGCATACTCTGAAACTATTAACTTGTAACTTATTGTTGCGTGAATGTTAATCTATATAAGGTCCAACTTATGGTCTGTCTCTCATTCTTTTCAGCTTTTTAGGCATAACATGAAAGTAGCTATGTCAGCTGTTTGCAAGCAAGTACAGCCATTGCTAACTTTTCCAGGCCCAATCGACATGAATCCGTTCTATCGCAGGAAAGATAAGGTTGTATTCGTGATGGGGGCCACTGGCACTGGCAAGTCTCGGCTAGCCATCGACCTAGCCACCCATTTTCCAGGTGAGGTCATAAATTCCGACAAAATGCAAGTCTATAAGGGCCTTAACATTGTCACCAACAAGGTCACCAAAGAGGAGTGCAGAGAAATTCCTCACCATTTATTAGGATTTGTGGACCCTGATTCAGACTTCACGGCCACGGACTTCCGGGACCACACATCACTAGCCCTGCCATCCATCTCTAGGCAAGACAGGGTCCCAATAATCGCTGGCGGATCCAATTCCTTTATTGAAGCTCTTGTGGATGGTGATCCTGAATTTAGATCAAGGCACGACTGTTGCTTCCTCTGGGTCGATGTTTCTTTGTCTGAGCTATGCCCCTTCGTGTCAGAGCGGGTGGATCGAATGGTAGAAGCAGGATTGGTGGACGAGGTTAGAAGTATGTACAACCCCAAAGCAGACAATACCAAAGGGATCAGAAGAGCAATTGGAGTTGGCGAAATGGATGATTACTTTAGAGTCGAGGCAACCGATGCCGATGACAAAACCAAGGCGAGGTTTCTTGAGGCAAGCATTACCAAGATCAAGGACAACACTCGTTCGTTGGCTCGTGACCAACGAAAGAAGATTTGCAGGCTCTACAATATGTGGAGCTGGAACATGCATAGAATTGATGCCACAGAGGTTTTTGAGAGACGAGGGTCGAAAGAGGCCGCTGACGAAGCATGGGAAAGGTTAGTGCTGAGACCCAGTTCCATGATCGTGGACAGGTTCCTGGACGAGGCGCCTAGCACCACCATCATATCACCGAATATGACAGCCACAACAGCCATCGCCCCGCCAGTCCCAATGGCAGCAGTTGCAGCTGCAACCCATTAGAGGTTCGGCGCACCCCAAAACCATATCGACAGAGACACTCGATTAGAAAGCATCGATTTGACGGCGCCACGCGGCAATGTTCGAGTCAGACAATTTATTTACTCTATATTTCCATAACTTACCTTGCTGTGTCGATTACAGGAGTAAAAATAAAAAAATAAAAAAAAACAGAGAAAGGAGGGAATAAATAACGTAACAAGTTGGGAATGTGAAACGGGCCGTCAAGTACTTTGATTTGGCGGCCCTACTGATTGGGGAGCATTTTTGTAATCCGTGCTGTATATTTTCTTTTCTTTCTTCGGACTTTTTCCATACTTTCGTGTGCTCGAAGCTGCGTCGAGCCATGGCGCAGAGGCCTCTCTCTTTGGGGGTCCATGGAATACTGGACGGTCTCAAAATCGCCCTAAAATTCATAGAACCCGCTACGAGCTTTTTCCCCCAACTTTTCCTTTCGTTTTGCCCCTTCTTGATGTGCTTGTGACATCTCTTTTACATGAGCTGTAATAATTTTTCTGGTTCGCACTATAGCTACGTGGTATCCACATGATTGGAATTTGGAATATCTTTTTGAAGTGTCTTCGTATTCATTCACCACTCTCTCGTGATCAAGCAGTGATGAAAACTCCCCCAAGTTCTTCTAGGTCCCAATCCTGGGAATAGATGCAAATGCGATGAAAATGAGAATGTTTTCTGATGGTTGACAGTCGATGAACACTTAAACGGTAGGGATTGAACTTTTTGACCCTCGCCCAAAGTAATTGAATCGAGCACACACGTGGATGCAATCACAGGGTGATGGAACCATGTGAATGGAACAAACTGTTGTAAATGGGGAGGGGCCTAGGTTCTTTATGCCCCACTCACACACCCCATATTAGAAAAAGTGTGGAGGACCCATACCGAAGAAAAGGGAAAACCCTTCTTTAGTTCGGAAGCTTCATTCAGGGCATGAAAGGTTAATTGAGTAGTCAGAATCAACTTTACAAAAGGAAACTAATAATCTCTTGCTTTACATGGGGTTTTAATTATATTAGTTCTCACAACTTTTCAAATGGGTATCTGTGTGAAACTTCTGGTTTGGAGATTAAAGAATGTCACAGGATTGGAGATATATGTTTCTCTGCAAGATACTTGCCAAGATGAAGTAACTCATCTATGTGAAGCAACAACAAGAGGTGCAATTGTTAAAATGTTAATAAGGTCTTTCCACAGAGAGTTTTAATATGCATTGGAACCCTTCCAACAGGTTAGTTCTCATTTCTGTGCAGTATATGTTCACTTATTAAAATTGCAGTTAGTACCATGGTGTTCGATAAATAGACCGTGAGATTTGAAAAGCTGGACAGATCATTTAAAGCTGAAAAGCCGGACAACTCTTTCAAATCCCCCTCGTTTCTTTAATCTCTTACTCTCAGGAGAATATTTGGGTTACAAATACCTGAGGAATAGCTTGATTTATCCGGTAATTTAGTAAGTTATCAGCACCAGAAATGGCCAAAGTCACAATCATTGGACCAAGGGAACAATAAAGCACAAACCACACAAGCAGAAAGGAGAGAATTGTATTAATCCTGTCGAGATCATAACGCATGATAATAAATGTGAAGATCAGTGCTTGCACTCTTAATTAATTATTCAGCTCGGCACTTAATTTTCTTTAAAAATTGTCAAGATTTCCAGAGAGGCAAGCATTTGGAGACTTGGTTAGTCAACTGCTTCCTCTTCTGCTATCTAAATTGATGTACTTCAGCATTCACAATGAACAATATTTTCATCTACAAACTGATTGCCCATGTGTGTGAATGCGCATTCAATCTCTTACTCTTGGCTTGCATAATTACGCTTCTTTTAATTTATATCTTCATGGCTCTAAAACGAGATACGGCTTACAAGCAACCAAACAAGTTGAAAGATGCTGGAGTAATGAGCATCACCATCTCTATCGTGATAATATGAGAAAGTTTGATCGGGACTTGTGGATGTCCCAGTTGCCTACTAATGCTTGTCATCATCGAACAATTCATATACAAGACTCTTTATTCTTTGCCAGGACACTACAAGGATCAAACAGAGAGGTCTATCAATCATTCACAAAATTGAGACATTGTCGGAATTGTACCACAATCAGTATGTGTGAATCTTTCTCGAGCAGTCACCCAGTACGGAATTAAGAAAAGGACAGACGGTAGTGCACAGACAGGCACTCTTCCAGTCAACTAACCGCTGATGTGCTCGGCATACTATTAATTTACATATTTCCTGAAAAGCCAGAAGTTTTCGATGTCGTAACTCTGTTATTTTTTATAGCCTAATATATTGGAGCAGCTTTAAACAAGAAAAAATCAAACTCTGTATGATAGGCATTTTTTACTGGTTAGTTTTAAGCTTGTGAATAAAAAGTTACATGCGCGGATGCAAATCCTTGGTTTATTTCATTCCAAAATCATGCGAAACTTCACATCTCTGCTCGGACAAGTACAAACAAGACTGGCAATATCTCATAAAAGTTAAAACATCGGATAAGAGCCCTGGATTACCCTTAGCATGTTGTGATCCCGCGATTGTAGTCCTTGGGGTTGGAGGACAATGCATCAAATGCTAATATAAAATATCATTTTGTCCCCAAAATTTAAAACCAAATGTGGAAGTTTTGTCATGGAACTTGATACGACACTCAAACCCTCATCAGATTTAAATGCCGGGACTTATCACATAGAGAGTGATTAGAATAGTCTGCATCAAGATTGGAACAATTTTAGCCTTGTGCCAAAGAATCATATGCCTCAAACTCTCATGAGAACCATCATGGAACATTCCTCGTACTCTTTCTGAATGTGCTGTTCCATGAGCACCTTTTTGTTTTGCTCTCCATATTATTCTGGTAGCTTTATGTTTTTTCTGCAATTCTTTGTTCTCTTTCACATTAGGTATTCCTGGAAAATGCTCGTCAGTAACTCTAATATAACTCCACCCAACCACTACGTATAAGTTACCATGTGCACAATCAGAAGATGTGTACGCAAGATAAAATGACATCCACGATCCCTCATTAACCAGGTTTCTATATCGACTTTTCCATGTTATCAAACAAGAAAATTTGGATAAATGCAGGATACAGTTAGCATGATGCAAGAGAAAGGATTGCAACATGAACAGTACCTGGAAAAAAAAGGATGCCTGAAGCTACAATATTCCTGGAGCTAAATTTCTGAAGAGCTATCTTCTGGGCATGGACTCAACATGCTGACTGTGATCATCAGGTAAACTGAACTGTATTTCACATCTTTCTGTAATATCTATCTTCCCTTTGGTATACGTTAAGGGAATCTGGATTGGCTTTAGTCAGAATCTCATGGCATAGAAATAGCAAAAAGTTGCAATTAACTTTGCATCTGCCTGGATACTGCAGCCTGACATTCAATGCCTCGCCTGATTAATTAATATCTCCATTTTCCTATATCATTTATTTATCCTATCAAGATAAAAAGGTTCTTGCATACCTATAACAATGTGAATATAGAATGTTATGGGAGAACCTTCTGCTACGACCGACTGCCCAGCTATATTTAATGACAGTGAGAAAAAGAAGAAGCGGAACGAGAATCCACTTTCAACTAAGCGTATGCTACCTCAAGTAATATCGGTTATTTTTGGCCAAACTTGCTCACCAAAGAAAACAAAAAGGAGATTCCGTGGGGTCTACCCGGCGAAACCTTCGGTTGTATGTTGAATCCTCATGGCACTATCAACTGTCTTACCCGGCGAACCAGAAGAAAAAATGAAGAGCATGAGAACAAGGAATAGCATATTAATCATGGGGCGGTGGTTCGACCCTTCTTCCTCCCCTTTGCATATTCCCAGTTACATTGCATGCGTGTGAAGTAAAAGAAAGGAATCTTCTTTTCTTCTTCTCCTCCTAGTTATTGTCCTTTTTGGTTCAAATAAGTGGCAGAAGAATCTTCTACGAGTGTCCATTTCCAAGAACGATGGCTCTGAGGCAGGAAGAGGCCTTTCTAACTGTTATTTCAGTCAGCGAACAGTCGCGAGAGAGGTAAATCGCCAAAACTTGAAATAATTGTTTATACCCGGAACCTCATTCTTGTGCCTCGGAGGCGACGAAAACATTGTATCAGCATCATACACCATGCTATCGGTTGGCGAGGCGTATGACTGCCAATCATAGTTTGTCGCTCATGAGCAGTCGCTAGTCATTAATCCGACCATACAATGCCAGCATTGAGACATGGTGTATGATGCTCCCTGAATATTCCCCTCGGCAACGCATTCGAATTCTCAAAGACAGTATGCAACACATGACTGCTTCCCTATGAGATAAAATGTAAAAGATAATCCTCCATAGCCAGTCACATTCAAATTGACCAGTGGAAAACAGAGGAAGCTTCAAAATTAGCATAGAACGAGTATCTAAATCGCACCAGAACAATGTCGGTCTTCCATGCACCGCTCCTGGTAAAATTCTGGGCAGCCTCCTGCAAATCCAAGAGCCGCATTGGCCTCCATTAGTGTTGAAGGTGAAGAAAATGCCTGAAAATAACTTCGGGGTGATGACAATCTCATGTTCAACGTCAAATTGTGGTTGAACCTCTGTCTTTGCGCATTCAATTCAAATTTTCGTCTATGCAAAACTCATTGCGAGTGCATCGCACGAATCAGAAAAGTTGCCAAACGATTTGCTCAAGCCATTGCTTGTCCTTCATGTCTACAATCCTGCTAGAATCAAGTTCTGCTCATGACACCACAAAAAATAGGCACTTACCAGGACACCGGCGGCAGCCCGGGGATGGCAGTGAACTGCCATCTCTGATCATGACGACGATGGTGCTAGGAGGCAATCAGCTGCCGGATCGGTGGCATGCTTGATTTTTTGAATTTTAAGTCCCTATTGCAAGATGAACGAACTCGCTCGATGAGAAGAGCTTATGTGCCATTTTGGCTACGTTTATTTATTTATTTTCCTCTTTCATTTAGAATTAATTAAAGAAAATTCCAAATAAGAAATAAAGTGCATTTATTTTCTCTAATAAGGGCGTGAAGTGGGACTTGTTTTAAACATGAACCTGAAGTGCCATAATGTTCTCAAAATAAGGGTTTGAAGAAGCTATATCTATTTCAAATAAGGACTTGACTTTCTGACTAGTTAAGGGCATTTTGTTGTCTATCATTTTTTTGAATTTTTTTTCCTTTTTTTTTGGTTGCTTTTTTCTGGTTTGTCTTTCTTCTTCATCGGTGGCCAATCGATGACTAGCGATGCTTGGAGAGGGCTATGTAAGGGTCACCCTCACCAGTCACAAGCTTTAGACAGCTTCACCTTGGGTGAGGCCGCCCTCGCGACCAAAGGTGAGACCGACCCTTGTGGCCACTGGTGAGGTCAACCCTCGCCAGATCTGGGTGAGGTCAACCCTCGCCATATCTAGGCGAGGGTTGCTTCACCCATGACCAACGAGGGACAACCTTGCCTGGCTGAGGCCATCCCTCGCTAGCCCTAGGGGAGGGTGGCCTTGCTCGCGACTAGCAAAGGCCTACATGCCCTAGTTAGTGCTTAACAGCGGCCAGCAAGGGTCATCGAGTCCTTGCTAGCCCTTTCCAAGATCTAGTGAGGGTTGCCAAGCCCTCACCATCCCTGGTTGGAAAAGAAAAGAAAAATTTTAAAATTCAAATTGAATTTGAACGAAAATGACCTTTGATCGTTCAAAATATTTAACTAACTGTAACTAGCGAGATCAACCCTTATTTGAAGTAATTATAACACTTCCAATCCTTATTTGAAACAACTATGGTCACTTCAATCATTTATTGTAAGAGTTTTCCTAATATGGGCTACATTAATTGATATTGTAATTTACCGTTTTACGAGATTAGTCTAAGATGAGATAAAACGTTTTCTAATTAGTCTAATATGAGACTAGCTAGTATAAGCCAAGTTGAGCTTGACCCATAATAAGAGGGCCTATCTAAAAGTTCTATAAATAGTGCTCAAGTCTCTCCCCTAACCCTAACATACACAATTATCCTCACAAAGGAGCATTAATCAAGTTTTAAGAGTGGGGATTGACTCATTAAACCAGTGATACAGAGGGCAATAAAAAAGAAACACTTGTATTTGGATCGTCACTTTTCCGTATCGAGAACGATGGACTTCAAAATAAGTGTGTCAATCTTTCAACTCGATTACATATGTTCTTGTTCTAGCTATGCATATCATGGGATTGCATTTTTGCGATTGACATGTAGTATCAACGCCTCCATATATTAGAAATTGAACATATAGTTTTTGCCCTTTTTCATGCTTTTTCGTACAACAAAAATCAATTTTGATTATATAAAAGGAAAGAGCCCATCAAGAAGAGCAAAACCGTGGGTGGTGTGTCATCAGGGGGGTCCACATGCACCCCCACATGTGGCCATGCGCCGTTGGGCATCAAACACACGCCCCCATGCATCTCCATGCATCCTCATGTGTAGGCAAAGCTAACACATGAGTGGTACGCACTTGGGCTGGTGTCATCATAATGTCAGCAGCCTGGCGACTCGACCCGGTTGACTTGACGACCTGCCTTCAAATCCGACCTGTTGACCCGCCCAAACTAGTTTTTAATTGACTGGATCGGTCAACCGGTTGAACCATTACTAGTTGGATCGAAAAGTGTTGGGGCTCACAATATAATCTAAAGAGGGGTGAATAGGTTGTTTTCAAATTTTGATGATCTTTTACGAAAATTGGGTGATTGCTAAGTAAAGATCACCCCAACCTAATGTTTACGTAAATACTCACTAATTGTATGCAAATGTATATAAGAGGATGAAGAACATTGGGACACAGAGAGATATAGTGGTTCGGCTTTATCCTTAAGCCTACATCCACTCTTCAGACTAACAGTCTCAAGATGGGCTAGATTTCACTAATAATTTGCTTGGAAAGTTATAAACGGCTAGCACTGATCTTTTACACGATAAATTCCACCATATGGACTCAATCTCTACACTTAAACTCATACACTTAATCCTTAGCATAATTACTAAATAGCATGAATGTCAAAACAGTAGGACAAAGAGCTTTTAGCTAAGTACAACAGTATGTAAGCTGCTTGATTTTTTATGTGTCGCACTCTCTTTTGGTTCTTCATCGTATTCTCTTTTATACTCTTCTTCAATCTATCTGTTAAAGATGAATTAAAGAAGTATGTGATCATTGAAGAGTTTCCATTGAGCTCATGTCTAGGAATGTACTACCCATATAGCTTCTTTCTTGGGATTTTCGCAATTAACCAAAAATAGCAACTGCTATTGTCTTTTCACTGCAATTTATGACTGACTTGTCAGACAACCTAGCTTATTTGCCACATACTTTATTTTGATTCTACTGCTGTGTGAATTCATATCATTCAACAGCTCTTTGGCTAGCCCAATGAACATCATCTGATGTACTTGGTTGTTACATCACTATCAGCCTAATCGTTACAGCTCCGACATAAACATTATCAGTAGCTAATCTTTTTGGTTAACTAGTCTTGTTTGTTATAACAGGACATTTGCAAACTTATTTCGAACGGATCACACCATGGATGTTGCGTAGTTCTTTAGTCCAAACATATGCATACAATATAGTAAGTAATATACTAAAGATAACTTGGCATCATCAAAATCACATGAAGATGCTTTCTCTAACAGTCTCCCCATTTTTTATGATGACAAAACTATTCTGCAGATGTGAAAGAATGATAAACATTGTTTGAAGTAATTTGCATAATTTAAAATATGATCTCCTTAGGATATTTTGCTATAATGCTCTGGAGATATGAACTCATATGATTTTTAGTAAAATAAGGCATGATTGCACAAAAGATCTTCTATCTAGAGTGTGTCATCATCTATTTTGGGGTTCATAATATAATAACTAGTTCCTTACCTTGACTGGATGATGCACTCGCATGCTCCCTTGTCTTGGTGAGTAGTTCAATTTCAAAGGACAATTGTTTGTATACAAAAAATTATGAGAGAATACTTAGCAAATTGTTAGTACCAAAACCAATGAGCATATTCAAAATTTTCAAATATTGTCACTAGCATATGTTCTAAGTTATGAGTAAATGTTATAAGCGTATTCATATGTTATGAGCAAATGTTATAAGCATGTTCACATTAAGTAACTCTCCTCCTTTTTGTCAATAAGCAAAAAGTGAGAACCAGCTACATGAATCAAAAGATCTATTTCATTGATGGCAAGAGATAAGTCAATACAAGAGAGCAGACCTAAGCAACGAACTATGATAGATAAAGTAGTAGGAGCAAAACATGAGCACATAAATATTTGAGAATATTTAGGTGTGGGCATTTGTGCTGCTGAGAAGAAGTGAGCTATTCGAGTTTGATAGTCTCTAGTTTAGGGCGTATAGGTTGTAGCAATCTAGGCTAAGGAAGGTACGCTCAATTTTCACCATGTATCGAGTCAGGGACAAGAAAGTGTTCCTAATTTCCTTGACATCCGCTTGTGATTGGTTAAAGCTAGTAGGAGAGGCAAGTCCATCCATAACAAGTGAAGGTGATCTCTCTGGTCAAGGTGGACAAGGGGTCTTGGATGGTGCCGATGCCTTAGCTTGTTTACGCTTTTCTGGTTTAGAGAGCTCATCAAGTCTTTCTTTGAGCTTTGCTACCGTTCTATCATGATCATCGTGACCAATGGGGACGATATCTCCTCAACGATTGACCCATCCTTCCAGCGTCATCCTGAGCATTATCTTGTCCAATGATTTCTTCCCAATTTCTACATTTGGAATGACAATTGGTAGTGCTTCAAAGTAGAGTCAATCTTGAGATGCTTGAAGATGCGTGTGACCAAAGCACCATAGGTAGCTTCCCCGTCTTTCTCTTGACCATGCGATACAAGTGGATAAAGATCATGTGGGGAAAGAAATCTCTTCAAACTTGTTGAGGATGGCCCAAATCCCTCTTACCTCGTATCGAGAGACATCGTTCATAGAAGATGCTTTTGGATGAAGGTAGAGAGTAAGGATCTTTTGAATGAAATTTATTTTGAAAGGAATAAGACTTAGTGGAACAATTTCCTTAGAACCGCTAGCAAAGTTGGGAGTTTTTAAAACAAAGCTATAGGCCTCATCGAGCTCTATTGGAATGTGTTTGAAGACATTATATTCGGTTTGGATTATCTCAGCCAGTTCATTAAAAGTCACAACATAGTTTTGTCCATGAAAGTGAAGATGAGAAAGTCCCGGTTTGGAAAATACAGATTTGAGTAAAATATTACTACAAGGGCAAGGTGAGCCTCTTCTTTCATGAAGTACAATGATTTGAGTCGAAGTGTTTTGAAAAGTTTAGAGAGAAAAATAGCATGATTATCTAAAAACTCAAAATCAACATAGCAATAAGAAATAATGCCTCGATCGTAGAAGTGATGTTTCCAAGTTTATGTTCTATTGAAAGAAAGAAATTGAATTTGAAATTTTCATCTTTGTCGAAACCAATAGTGGGTTCATAGTTTTGAAATACTCGGTCGTCATCATCTTCTTAACGTTTATCTCCCAAGGCTTCTCCTGTTTCTTTTGTGGCTTCATTTCCCTCATCTTGTGAAGTGATAGGCTCAAGGACGATCTCTACTTCTTCGATAATTTGTTTGCCTTTGTCTTTGAGAGAAGCTAGTTTAGAGGTACCTTCCTTTTAGTTGAGGATTTCTAAGGTACGGTTGAGAGAATTGAGAGGGCTAAGTAGTTGAATTTGATGGTTCAATGGTTGGTTTTTCTTGAGCAATCAATGCCTGTTCAAGTTGTGGGATTTGTGTTCTATGGCTTCGAACTTGAGGATTTTCTGTAGCTCCGATCCATGGGTTTCCATGAGAGTAACTAGGCCTTTCAATAAATCTCTTCGAAGTGTTTGGGTAGGCACTGATGACGATGGAGTGGCTATGACCAATGGTGCCATAAGTGGTATGATGCCTATGTCCTTTTCTGCTAGCACCTGAGATTTAGGAGTTTTTCCTACAAGCGTTTCTTTTTCTATTGTTGTAGGCAATGGGGTGATAGTAGTAGTTGACCCACCAACTTGAGCCATACTCTGACTTTAAGTGGCCTCCGGAGACTCTTCTTGTTGGATGTAGGGGTGAGCAGCGGTCTAGGGTCGACCCTGGACCGACCCTGGACCGGCCCAACCCTGCTGGTCCTGGTCCAGTCCCCAAGGGGATTGGGTTGGTCCTTGGTCCTGAAATTTCAGGACCAACACTATACGGGTTGATCCTTGGTCCTAAGAGTTTTGGGTCGGTCCAACTTTGGACCAACCCTGTATATTATATTATATTGTATTATATTATATTATTTATAATTCTTTTATATATTCAAACCTAAGTAAAATGTCTGTTATATTATATTATATTGAAATGTTATATTAATAGCACTAATAGTAATTTCAATTTAAAACTTTTGTTGAGTATTAATTATATGTAGTTTGTTTTGTTTTCAGGTGTTTAGAAATTCAAGTGAATTAACAAGATGTGAAGTTATATATTCATGGTTTATATTAAGTATTTTGACTTTTTATGGTTTAATTGTACTAATGAATTTCAGTTGCACTTTGCTTTTCAATTTGTGTCAAATGATATAAGTTTTTGAAGAGTAGAGTAGTACTGCAGTGGATACAGTGATTTGCTAGTCAAGTGGTGTGAAGCTCATTTTTTGGTTGAGTGAACTCTACGTGATTATGAATATTAAAGATAAATGATTACAAGAACTTTTCATATTGTCCCATATCTCGATGAGCGGTTAGTAGGTACGAAATTTTTATTATTGTGTCATCTTAGATTTGCTAAATATGTATTTGTATTTATAGTTTAATTGCACAATGTCGTATTGTCGATGGATGTGGAATTTGAATTTGTAGGTTTGCTTTTTTAGGAAGTATAAAAAATAAGACGAAAAAAATTATCGATCGATCCTGGGTTGACCCTGGAACCGGACCGAACCCATTGGGTGATCCGGTCCTTGGTCCCAGACTCAATAGGGTCGGTCCTCGGTCCTAAAAATTGAGGACCGATACTGTACGGATTGGTCCTAGGGTTAAGGGGTGGCCCGGACCAACCCGGACCATGCTCACCCCTAGTTGGATGACCTCCTCTTTAGAGATTTTAGGCATTCAGCCAATGGTACATGAGGATTTTCTTATGAAAAAAGGGTGAGCTTTGGGTGCCATGGTTTTTTAGCGTGGAAAAAATTGAATGTAGAATAAGCGAGAATTTTGAGTAAGTGAAGTAGAATAGATACAAGAAAGAAAGTATGACCAGTAGTGAGGATGGAAATACTGACTCAATAAATAGGAGCAGCGTATTTCACATAGGGTGAGAGAGTTAGCCGTTGTCTCTCAACGGTAACTTTCTTATCTGTGATTATTTTGTATTCAAATTTTATCAATTAAACAGGCAGTAAATTTGTACTTATAGATTCTGCTATAACAACTGTAACATCTATAGATAGGGTATATGTAGTCAGAATAGAAACAAACTAGTACTTATAACGGTAACTTTTTTTTGAATTAATACAGTAGGTGTGTACCTATTGTTTCTACTGCACCCGATGTTTTTGACATAATTGAAACATTACCTAGATAATGATGTCATTCTAAAGCATTGCATATTCCTAGTTTACCATGAATATATTTGAAGGTTGGCTTATCTTGCAGCTTGGTGAAAATGTCTGCTAGCTGTTGTTTTGACTCTACAAATTGTATACAGATGTTATTGTTAACGTGATCTCTAACGAGGTGATGTCTTACCTTGATGTGTTTTGATCTAGAATGTAGTGTTGGTGTTATCACACATAATAGGAATTCAATCCTCGTCTTTTCTAAAATCACTTAGCTTTTATTTCATTCAAATAAGTTGCGCACAACAGTTTTCGAGTGCAATATATTCACCCTCAGTGGTTGAGAGAGCAACTAAATCTTGTTTCTTCAAAAACGAAGAAATCAGTATATTTTCTCACTGTTGGCAAGTACCTAATGTATTTTTTTCTACCACCTTACAACATGCAAAGTCAACATCCAAGTATGTAAGCAGCATAAGTTTGTATTTCTGGGATACCAAATCCCTAAGTTTTGAGTGAATCCAATGTATCGGATAATTCGTCTGACGACTGATAAATGCGATTCTTTTGGATTTAATTGAAATCTAGCACGTAAGCAGGTGCTAAATAAAATATGAAGTCTACATGTTGTTAAGTATAGAAGTGAACCTATCATACTTCTATACAGCTTGGAGTCGACAAGCTTACCTTTCTCATCTTTGTCCAACTTGGTAGAACATGACGTGCGCGTCTTGATTTTCTTGTATCCTTCTAAACCAAAGTTCTTTACTATTTCCTTTCCATACTTCTCTTGATGTATGAAGGTGTCTTTAGAAGATTGCTTGATTTGAAGTCCGAAAAGGAAGTTTAGTTCACTGATCAGGCTTATCTTGAATTCACTTTTCATCATCTTTATAAAATCCTTGCACAGTATATCGTTAATGGCTCCAACAATTATATTATCAACGTATATTTGAACAATAAGTAAATCTTTACTTTTTCTTTTGATAAAGAGAGTGGTGTCTATCTTATCTTTTTCAAATTCATGATCAGTCAAAAAGTTACTTAACATTTCATACTAGGCTCTGGGTACTTGCTTTAGTCCATATAGTGCATTCTTGAGACAATAACATCACAAGATCTTCATGTTTCTTCAAAAACCCATTTGTTGCTCAACATACACTTTTTCTTTGATATAACCGTTTAAAAATACACTCTTAACATCCATTTGATATAGTTTGAAATCATGGAAACAAGCATAAGTTAATAATAAATGTATAGCCTCTAATATAACAACAAGATCGTAGGTTTCATTAAAATCAATACCTTCCTCTTGTGATATTCTTTAGTAACTAATCTTGCCTTTTTACATACAACATTGCCTGTTTCGTCAAGTTTGATTTGAAATACCCATTTAGCTCCTTATAGAATGATCATTGGATCTTGCAACTAGTTCCCATATATTGTTGAGTTTGAACTAATGTAATTCCTCTTGCATGGCTTCAATCTAGCTTTCATCTTTGAGAGCATCTTTTACTTCCTTGGGCTCAAATTTGAATATGAAAGCCAAAGAGTTTAATATAATCTTGAGAGATGATCTTGTTTTGATTCCTGCATCCATCTTTCCTATTATTTGTTCCTTAGGATGATTAGACTTGAATCTCCAATCTTTGGAAGATTGTCCTTGATTTGAGAGATCAGCTGACGTTTGTGGTTGCTGCTATTTATGAGCGACCAGTGTAGATATCTGTATGATGTTTTTATAGTCATCAGTTTGAACCCCTTTTTACCATCCATGAATTTCACATTTAATGATTCTTCCACTACCTTTGAATCTTTGCTAAAAACTCGATAGATTTTACTTGTAGTTGACTGACCAAGAAAAATGCCTTCATTAGCTCGTGTGACATCCTAAATTTCAAATTCTGTTTTCAATTGAATGAATCGGGCTTCGCATCGATGCGCCTATAGTTTTATTCTTTAAACTGATCACTCAGGAGATAATTAATCTATATGGTGAAGTCGTTAAGGGATTTTAACGTAATAAATTTGAGAATTCGACCAGAAGTCGACTGCTCGATAGTGCTAGTCTGCAAGGGTCATTATGGCATAGTTAAAAATTGACCAGAGATTAGAGATAGGTCGATTCGACTAAAATGTGTGATCAAAGTGTGGGTGATTTCACCTTATTGCAAAATTCTCGTTGATCGACACTAGACCGATTTTTCTATCGTTTTGGTACCCCATGTCCGCATTTGAAATCTCGAGATTTTCATGGCAACTGGGAGTCGTCAATGTGTCGAAGATGTACAATGTGGCTCGAAAATGATTGATCACGGGTCAATTGCACTAAAAATTTCTACAAGCTACTTGGTAGGCCAAGTCATGCTAAAATCGCGCCAGATTGAAATTACCCGTGAATTTGAACTCAATTTCAAAAATTGAAAGTTTTGTCATGTCCCAATTTATTTTAGGATCGTTGACTCATCTTCCGACAATTTTTCTATAAACCGAGATTTTTGGCGAAAATTCAAAGTAGGGTCGTTTTTGGTCGAAAAAATTAGAGAACCATTTTTTATCATGCTTTTAGGATGCAAGTTGGTTCTATTGGTAAGGAAAAATATTAATTTGGTTTAGCACACCTTGGCAGAATTTATGGGGGCCGAATTGAATCAATTTAAGGCGAAATTGAGGTGGATTTGAGGGAAATGTGTTCAAATTCGTAGGTTCATTGGTGTGCAACCTTTTGGACCATTTGGCAAGTGTGTTGGGGAAGTTTTGGATTGGATGTGGGTTTTTGGTCAAGGTTGAAGTGGTGGGATATGTTGGATGAGCTCAAAGGAAACAATTGTGTCTTCTAGAAGGCTTAATGGTCCCCTCTCTTCAGCAGCGGGCTTCATCCTCTTCAGCAGACCACCTTTCTCCATTATAAGTGTTTTGGAGCTCTAAAAATTGTAGAGAAACCAGCCAAGTTCCCCCTCATCGCAAGCCACCCCGGACCGCCGCGTCGCCGTCGCACACCATCTACCTTTCTGCCTCCAGCTCGCTGTCTCACGAGCCCAGCCCATGTCTGACCCTCCTTGAGCCACTGTTAAGTCTCCATCCAGTCGCCTAAGCTGCCTCAGTCGCTGTCTAGTCATCGTCGAGCGTCGTCGTCACTAGCTGCAACCACCGCCGCCCGTCCTTGTCGTTTCCAGCTCAACCCATCGCTCGGTTCTCTCTCTTGGCCCAACAACTAGAAGCAAAAGCCAGGAAGGTTTTGTGGACTTTAAGGCCCGTTTCAGGCCTGTCCCATCCTTGTCGGGTGTCGTCGCTAGAAGATTTGTCGCTCGTCTCCACGTTGCCATCGCCGTGGACTCACCAGATCGTTAAACCTGTGAGTTTACTTGCTAAACTTTGCTTAGGGAGTTAATGATGCTTAAAGGTTGATTAGTTTAGGCCAAGTATGGTTTAGGTGGTTAGTTAGAACGGATTAGTGATTTAAATATTCGTCTATGCATGTTAGGTGGATAAAACGGCTTAATTAGGGAATGAATAGATAGTGCTGTTTATCTAGATAGATTCGGAAATTTTCCAAGCCCGTTTCAATGTTTAATTAAGCATTTTCGACCTAAGTTTCTATTTTTGGTATTTAATTATTTTTGGTATTTATTTAATTATTTATTATTTTTCAAAAATTATACCGGGATAGCCGATTACTGGAATTTCGTGCCGTTTGCAATGGTATGCTTGGTTTATTTAATTGAGTGCTAATTTGTGCAAATTGAGTGAAAATTGTGATTTTGGATATTTATCCCAAAATTGAGTAATTTTAATATTTTAATTAGAAAATACCGGCTATCAGTTTTTAACGCCGAAAATATCTTTGTAGACTATATAAATGGTGGGATTTTTTAAAAGAAATATATTGCACATCAGCTTGTGAGAGCATTATTGCACGTCAGCTTGTGAGAGCAGCATACTATATCAGCCTATATGAGCTTGATATGTCAGCTTATGAGAGCAGTATACAGTATTAGCTTGTGTGAGCAATGCTTGTTTATCAGCTTGTGCGTGATGTTGTCTCCAGTAAAAAGCAAGCTTGTGAGGCTGCTTGTGCGTGTGCTCCATGCACCGTACTCAATTTGTGCGTGTGAGCGCGTAGAGCCTTTGATGGGTGCGTGATCAACAACTACAAGCCCGTATGGTAATTCTCTACATTGTCGTGTAGATGTTTTACATGTTTGATGATTTTATGGATGTGAAAATATATATGAAACCCTAAATATGTGTATTTTTAGGGTATTTTCACGTATTTTCTTGTATTTTTTATGATTGTGGAAATACATGTATTGGTTTATAGGTAAATCATCACATAGCTATCGTGTAGAGTGTAATTCATTGATAATATATATAAAGTTTAGCTTGTATCAATGAATAAAACAGTGTAATTGGCATAATATCTAATTGGAGTGATAAATTGCCTTTGTCACTATGATTAAAATCACATGTATATGGTATATATGAGAAGTAAATCTTATATCATTGGTATGAGAGAATTTCCAGGATTAAATTAAGTTGTGACTGTCAAAGTAGCACACTTGATTGGGTTTAAGAAATATCAATCCCATATAATGATGGAATGTTTCATGTTCTAATGAGTAGTCATACTCTTAAAGGAAATGATTGTGTATTAATTCATGGAGGAATACGTAAACAACATATGGTGGAGGAATGACTAATCTTACCGGTTCATACACTCAAAGGTGATAAATTCAGAAAAGCTAGAATATATTTTGATGGTCGTTGTCATTCTGCCTAAAGGCGATTAAGTATTATGTATGTAACTCTTTGATTGTGTACTTATATGTTTTTTCAAGTTGTACAGTTCTTACATATTGTTAATTGTACACATTACTTATTTTCAGTCACTTTCTTTGTGAATGATAACTCCATAACTATTGAGGTTCTTACTAGTTCAAACTTTAAGATATAGAAATGGGTTTTTCTATTTGGCATGGAGTTTGCAGATGTTCATATTATTCTTAATTCGGATAAGTCGGCAGATCTTATTGTTGAAAGTATAGAAGATCAAAAAGCACAGTATGCTGCTTAGGAAAAGAGCAATCAAATTTATTTACTGTCCATGAAGTGTTCCATTCAAGAACACTTGAAAAGTGGTTTACGTGCAGACTATACTACTAGATAGATGATAGAAGTCTTGGGGGCTGTAAACCATCTTCCATATAATCCCTAGATAAAGGCATACCTCCAAGCACCTTTTAATATGAAGTATGATGGTTTTGGTGGAGTTAGGGATTATATGTCCTAAGGATGGTAAATCTACAGATAAAAATTTAGGCTCTTAATATTATTATTCCTACCACTTGCATTATGCATCAAGCTTTTAAAAAAATTTCCTTCTGATTTTGAGATTATTGAGACCAATTATAATTCACAAAACAAGACTTAGTCAATCAATGACCTAATAGCAATGGTGGTGGTCGAGGAAGAAAAATTGAAGAAAGATAAATGGCATATTGTCCTATACGCCTCCAATTCTGGCAGCAAGAAAGTTAAGTGGTTTAAAAATCATATTCATAAAGGGAATCCTGAAGCCGATGGTCCTTTTAACAGTATGGATAATAAGAAGAAAATCTTGAAACTACTTGTCCTTCTAACGGTAAGGGTCCAAAGATGGCATTCTTCAAAAAGAAGATGTCATTTGCTAATTTTGTAGGAAAAGAACACACATAAAAATAAAAAAAAAATAAAAAAAAACATTGTGATAAATATAAAGCTTGGTTATCCAAGAGTGAGCCTAAAGGTTACCATTATTTGGCTTTTATTTATGAATCCAACCTATCTGAAGTGTTGTGCAGTTCTTGATGGCTAGAGAGTAGTGCAACTAATCACGTTGCATTTACCATTTGGGGAATCATAAACTAAATGACACCAAATCATGATGAATCAGAGCTTACTGTGACAAACAACCTTAGTGTCGATATTGAGTTCGTGGGAGATGTTATTTTAATTTTAGATTATGGTTTTAAGTTGATATTAAGAAACGATTTTTATGTATCTTATTTTAGACAAAATTTAGTTTATGTGTTTTGTTTGGTGATTTGTGGATACTCTTTTCAAATAAAGAGCATTAGTATTTTTGTATTTTTTTTTTCATTCAAATAAGGTTAGGTGTTGCAATTAGTCCAATAAATTGTATCGATTGTGTTTATCTCTCAATGATATGTACATTACTTATTCAGCTAAAAATGTTGTTTTCAAAATAACTTTACCTAAGGAACAATCTTATACATTGTGGCATAATTGTCTTGATCACATCTCTAGAGAAAGAGTAGAGAGATTGATAAAGGTTAACATCTTGCCCTCTCTTAAAAGTAATCTAGAGACTTGCGTAGACTATTGTGGATATAAGATGGCTAAAATACAGAAGAAAATCACAATTCAGGGTTCTGACCCGTTAGAAGTCATTCACACTGATATTAATGGACCATACATGACAACTTTGTATAAAAAAAATTATTTCATACATTTATTGACAAATGTTCCCGATATGGATACCTAGACTTAATTAAAGAAAAGTCTGAGTCTCTTGAAAAATTTAAGATTTTTCGGACTGAAGTAGAGAAACAATTGGAAAAAGTCATAAAGATTGTCAGATTTGACTACAGCGGTGAGTATTTTGGCAGGCATGATGATGCTGAACAGCTTAAATGACCATTTGCCAAATATTTGGAAGATTCTGGCATAGTAGCTTAGTTTACTATGCCTAAGAGTCTTGAACAAAATGGTGTTGCCAAAAGGCACAATCGCACTCTTATGGATAGGATGAGGAGTATGATTAGAATAACCAATTTACCTTCTTCTTTTTTTCTTTTTTTTGTAAGGTAAAGCTTTAAAAACAACACATTTCATTCTAAATCGTATTTCTATGAAAGTAGCTCCATCGACTGCTTTTAAGTTGTAGATTGGATGTAAGCTCAATTTGAATCATTTTAAAATTTGGGGATGCCATGCAGAAATGAAGTTCTATAATCCAATATTAAGTAAATTGGATTCCAAAACTACTTAGTGTTACTTAATATCATTGCCAAATCATTCAAAATGGTATCAATTTTATAACCCCAATAAAGGTACAAGAATTGTGGAACAATGGACAACAAAATTTCTAGAATTTGATGTAGTTGAAAACGGTAGCTACTCACAAATGATCAAATATGACAATATGGTGGGGATTAGTGGATCATTGTCTCTTCTTGTGTAGACGATTATGGAGCCTCCTACGCCACAAATTAAGCCCATTATAGCTCACGATCCTATTGTTGAGGCGATTCCTGATAAAGTTTTTCAAGCCCCTTAAGTTCAAAATGAGGTTGCAGTAGTTTCATTCGGGAGATTGACTAGGGAAAGATGTTCGGCTATACCACCAGAATATGTAGTTTACTTAGAAGGGCATGATTATGATATTGGTTGTGTTGTTGATCTAGTGACTTATACAGATGTTGTTTCTTGTCATCAATTAGATTTGTGATTAGATGCAATAAAAGACAATATGTAACTTACAAAACACAATGGTGTTTGAAAGTTTGTTGAATTGCCTGAAGGTTACAAGCCTATTGGCTGTAAATAGGTGTATAAGACCAAAAGAGATTCCAAATGAAAAATTGAGAAGTTTAAAGCCATATTGGTAGCTAAGGATTCCACTCAAAGAAAATGAATAGATTATGAAGTAACATTTTCTTCAGTCTTCTCTAAAGATTTTTTTAAAATTCTAAAGATTTTTTTAAAATTGATTATAGCATTAATAACTCATTTTGATATAGAGTTATATCAGATGGATGTTAAAACTATTTTTCTAAATGGAGATCTTAATTAGAAGGTCTATATGGTGTAACCCCAAGGTTTTGCAGCCAATGATTCAAGTAAGTTTATATGTAGATTGAAAAAAAAAAAATCTATTTATGACCTCAAACAATCTTCTAGACAATGGTACTTAAAGTTTCATAGTATTGTCACTTCATTTGAATTTGTTGAGAATAAAGTAAATAATTGTATATACTACAAGGTTAGTGGGAGAAAATATATTTTTCTCGTATTTTATGTAGATGATATTTTACTTACGAGTAGTGATATTGGATTATTGCATGAGACAAAAAGGATATTATCCAAAAATCTTGACATGAAATACCTTGATAAGACATCTTTTGTTCTTGGTATTGAGATTCATAGGAATTGTTCATGTCGTATATTAAGTTTGTTTCAAAGGGCATATGTTGATAATATTTTAAAGAGATTTAATCTACAACATTGCAAATTAGGAATTGCTCATGTTATTGAGAGTAATAAATTGAGTATCGCATAATACCATAATTCATATTTTGAGAAAGCCCAAATGAAATATGTATCTTATACTAGTGCACTTGGAAATATCATGTATGCTCAAGTTTGTTCAAGATCAGACATCACTTTTGTGACAAGACTTTTAAATAGATATTAGTCAAATCTAGGACACGATCACTGGGTTGCTGTCAAAAAGATTTTAAGGTACTTAAAGAGAACTAGAGACTATATGTTGATTTATAGATATATTTTGGACTTATAGCTAGTAAAGTATTCAAATGTAGACTTTCTAGCCTATCAGAATGATATGAAGTCAATGACAAGATACATGTGACATCTTGATTTTCGACCATGTTTTGATTTAAATGAAATGGACCTTTCATCGATGCACCTATAGTCATTTTCTCTGAGTTGATCACTCACGAGATAACTAATCTATCAGGTGAAACCGTTAAGGGATATAAACGCAATAAACTTGATAAATCGATCAAAAATCGACCGCTCGATCGTGCCAATCGACAAGAGTCAATATGGCACCGTTATAATCAATTAGAGACCAAAGATAGGTCGATTCGATAGAAGCATGTAATTAAATTATGGGCGATTCCACCTAATTGTAAAATTCGTGTCGAACGGCACTAAACCGATATTTCTGTCGATTTTGTACCCTGTGCCCGTAATTGAAACCTTGAGATTTTTACGACAACCGAGAGTTGCCTATTAGTCGGAGATGCACATTGTGGATCGAAAATAATCGACCATAGGTCAAGCGCGCTAAAAATTCCTAAAAACTACCCAATAGGTTAGGTCACGCTAAAATCGCGTCTGATTAAAATTAACTACGAAATTGAACCCAGTTTCAGGAATCGAAAGTTCTAGTGTGTCACGACTTATTTTTCAAATGTTGACTCATCTTTTGAAGAATTTTCGGCAAGCTCGGAATTTTGGCGAAAAATCAAAGTTCGGCAAATTAAATGGTAGAAATTCGGATGGGCAAAAATTGAGTGGATTTTTTGCCTTCAAAAGAGACTAGTTGGTGAGGAAAATTGTGGAATTTGTGTGGGCTTCCTTAGCAAAATTGGCCATCCAATTGGAGAAAATTGTGAAGAAATTGAAGTGTAATGGGTGCAAATTCGTAGGGGACAACTGCTGTGCTATTTTGGGCACCAAATTGAAGTCCCTTGGTGTGGAATTGTGAAGCAAATGGCTTGTGGATGAGGCATGGACAGCAAGGGCAGAAGACTTTGGGGGAATTGCACTCAAGTGTGTAGATATTTCACCTTGTCCCCCATTGGCTTAAGCCAAGACTTTGAGGCCTCTTATCCCCCCTTTGTTCCCCCTCTCTCTCCCCTAGCTTGGTCAACTAGCTCCGCCACCTCTGCAAATCACTTCTTCTTCTTCTTCTTCCTTTCTTCTTCTCCTTCATCATTTTCTACTCCATTTCCTTGCTGCAAGCTCCCTTAACCAGAATCAGCTTGTAGTAGCCAAAGCCAACACCAAACCAACCCGAACGCAACCACTAAGCCCAGCACCAGGCCCAGCTCCAACCCACATTCCCCTTCGCCCATCCCCACTCCTTGCGTCGCTCGACCGCTTGCGAGTCTAGGCCCGCCCATGTCGCAACTCCACCTGACCAAGCCGTCATCTGCCGTCACCTGCTCCGCTCTAGCCCGTCTTGTCACTCTAGCCAGCCCGTGCAACCACAGGTAGCCCCCTCAACCAGCAGAGGCAGAACTGGCCCCAGCAACAAACCATGAGGTTTGCTAGGCCTTTTTAGCCCTTTCCCAGCTTCCTTTGGTGCCACCATAAACCCGAGTTGTGGTCGCCGTCATGCCACTGTTGCCTTGAACTGGTTTTCGCACTAAACCGGTGAGTTTACCTCTTAATCTCTAATTATGATGCTAATTACACTTAAAGGTGGATCAGTGGCTAATTAGTGGTTTAACTAGGCTAGTTAGGGATTAGGGTATTTAGTTCCTATAGCTAAGTTGATTAGAATTGATTAGTTAGACTAAGTATTTAGTTAGGTTGTTAGTTAGGTGGTTTAGTTAGCTTAATTAGTTAATGTAGTTAGTTAGTTAAATTAGATTAATTAGTTAATGTAGTTAGTTAGTTAAATTAGATTAATTAGCTTAAGTGGATTAGTTAGATTAACTTATGTTAATCTAATTAAGTGCTTTAATTTAAATATTTTTCCATTTATTAATTAAATGTAATTTATTTAATTATTTATTAATTAGCGGAAATTATACTAGGATAACCGGTCGTTAGAATTTTGCGCCGATCGTTATGGTGTAGTTGGTTTGTGCAATTGATTGTTAATTTATGCAATTGGATGCTGAGTGATGATTTTTAAATTATTATTTCAAAAATATTGAATTTTGATATTTAATTAGAAAAATATCAGGTGTCGGTTTTTTACGCCAAAAATATTTAAGTACTATATAAAATAGTGAAATTTTGAAAAGAAAGTATGGCACATTTTATGATTCAATTTGACTGTGTGTCCACGCACAATTATTTTACCAAATGTTTTTAATATGAAGAAAATAGGCCAAGTCCATTATTTGAAATTCAAGTATTTGAGTACAAAGCATGATGTTCTTGGTTGGACATGGATGTGTGTGTGATCATTATGAGAACCCGTCATGATGTGCTTGCGCCGAACGACACTCGTATATGGAATGCCCCACATCAACTGATGCCGGTCGTAGTGGAGGCTGAGCTAATGCCCTTTCGAGAATGCCGTCTCGGTGTAAACGTTGCCATGCCCGACGAAGCGGGATGACGCCCGATTATGCCGGATAACCGCTGACTGTTGAGTTAGCCGTGGCCATTGTGTCGTAACTAATTGGAACGCTTGAGTGATTGATATAATCGCGCCTGATTATAGGAAAAAATTGTGTGATATGGAATAGGATGTGTCATAACGATATCCCTGTGATTGATTGATATGTGGAAAGTGAAGTGTTCCAATTATTGAGTGCATTTACTATATGCATATGTTATATGAACTGTACTAATGTGTAGGGAGGTGTTGAGACAAGGTAAGTCTTATATGATGTGTGTATAGGCTGTCTCTAGGTGAATTATCTTCATAATTGGAGTTTAGGGTGTAGACTCGCTTAAACATTGTCTCACCCCATCATGATTTATAATTTTCAGGTCCCTAGATTGAGGTACGACAAGTACGATATGGGGTCGTGCAAGTGATGGATTTTGAGCACACATTTTTCCCTAGCCTCGGGACCACCCTAACCCGAGAGCTAGTTGAGTCCACGGTCTGAGTCGATGAGGGTCTACCCTAATTGGTACCTCATCGATTTATAGCGTGGTTCATTGGCTTTCCTCAAGGGGGTCAGGAAGGTCCCCTACAAGGTTTCGACAGGCCTCCCGTTGGGATCAGGGAGTAGGAAGTAGGTCACCTGATGGATCTTAACACCCTTGATGGTGTCGTGGTGAACTCGGAGCCTATGGCTCTAGAGCCCAGAGTTTAGATAGCTTAATAGCTCCTTTTTGAGTTAGACTCTTGTGTATATAAACTCGATTTATTTATAAAATATGTTTTGTATTAATTGGTTGTCCTGCTTTCTTTATCACATGTGTTGGTTGTCTGAAGATTGTTTAATTCGCTTCCGCAAGTATATAAAATGAGTGGGTCGGCGACACGTCTTGAGAACGTCGCAATTTTAATCGACCACCAAGAGATGTGCGCTCGCTCGAGGTTTGAGGCATAATAATACATCTTTATGTTAGTAGGAGGTGCGATATCATCGAAGAATGATAAATAGGAATATATATCATCTTTTGCTATATAAGTGGAGTTTGTAGAATGCTTTTTAGCTGCTACTTAGGCTATTTGGCTTTGTAATCTCATTAGAGAGTTAGCCATTTTTTATTTTATGGATAAGCTCATACAGTTGTATTATGGCAATAACTTTGTAGTGTTGTTTATTAATAATAATAATAATAATAATAGAGGTCTTAAGGGTCTAACACACAATAGTCAAGTTTTTTGCCACAAAGGAGATCGTACAAAATGGTAACGTTATAGTAGATCATGTTTTTACAAATAATATGATTATAAATCCACTAACTAAATGCCTACGCCCTTACATGTTTGAGCGACATGTCATTAGCATAGGTTTAGGAGTACCATGGGATGTTGTTATTTAATAGGAGCTCCTTTTATTTTTACTTTTATAAAGTTTATATTTGTGTTTGTTACATTTAATAAACTTTGATATATATCAATTTTTGCATTCAATAAAATATTTATAAATGTATTATTATTATGTTGAATGCAAATTGATAAAAATCTCTAGGCATTATATAAACCTTGGGTAAAGGATATTGAAATCCGGTCATTAGTCTTGAGCATATGTATTGTTGCACATAAAGAAATGTTAACCATAAATTTAAGACAAATGCGGGTTCATTGAACTATACAAAATTCTCTAGTGACACAAGTTTTTTGTGACACTAAAGGTAAAAGAATATTGACTAACAAAGGAGATGACATATAAGGTATTACTCTTCATGAAATGTGTTATCCATTTGTCACACTACCATATCGAATTTATATCAATAAAGTTAAAATACTTGTGATCATAGAAGACTCTATATGTATACGTGCAATTACTACCATGATTTGATATTTGAGACTTCATGCGATAAGATTGACTATTAAAAATTATCTTTAAACTAATGTCATGACCCCAACTCCATTCCCACAGTCACGAGTAGCAAAGGTTATTTTTGTGACATCCCAAACTCATCAACGTCCCGATTCTTTTTGTCTTGTTATCATGCACATGTAGGAATGTGAATAAACAACTCCCCGGACAAACAACAGTTGGAAGACTGGAACATACATCACACAAAACACACTGACTTATATTATAACAATACTTTTACATGCACTTCCTCTACGGGCTCTCTTTTTTTTTTACATCACAGTATAAGCTTTTCAGATAGATTAAGGGAAGTCTTATCTCCTTTAACGTGAGTGCAATTTCCAAAACTGACATGAGACTTCCATTCCTACAAGACTAAAAGATGAGGGATGAGTTTTGGGGAAACTCAGTAAGTAAAATTCATTGTTCTTTACTAGGAAAGCATCTCATCATCAAAACCTAACAAGTATAGCACTCACAACCAGTGTCGATAACAGATCAATTGCAAATGATATATCATGATTTACCCAAACACATGCCATTCATACCAAAACTACCATCGGCTTATCAATTATCAAATTAACCTATGGTGCTCATGCATAACCGGCATTCATGCAAATTTATTTATCATTGTCCTGGCTCAACCAAGCCCTCCCGGCTTGACCGAGGCTTCCAGCTTCTCGCTGGGCTTTCTGGCTTGACCAGGGCATCTTGGCTCAACCGAGGCTTCTCGGGGCTAGCTTCCCAAGGCTTCCGAGTTCAAAACCCAAGCATCTTGGCTCAACTAGGGAATCTCGAATCAACCGAGGCTTCCCATTCAATGAACAAGGCATTGCCGCCAATGTTGTGTGGCGACAACGAGCACTTTTTTCTCTTTATATGCATGCACAAATGCATTATACAAGCTGGTTCTTATCTCTTCTCTTAGCCAACGCATGCATGGCCCAACAGTGTGCTCATTCATTCGTGTATGTCATAAATTTATTATACTTGACTAGCAAATAAGTTGGGAACAACCTTTGATCTGTAACTTGAATCAATCATTTAGCGCTGATCCCCGCACCGAGCAAGACTTAGAAACGGTACGCCTCAATTCTGTTCCATGACTTCAAGGCTTGGGTATACCTCGCTTTAGTGAGAATCCAAAGCTTGACGAACTTTGACTCCAACCCGATGTGGAAGCACATGTACCGAGATTGACCCTCGGCTCGCGATTTCGTTCAACGCCAAGCACAAAGTCCCCGCATTCATTTGAACTATGGAAATCGGCATGCCTTTGTGCCTTACCAAAACCTCATGGATTTGAACGATCCCCGTACCAAACAAGGCATAGAATTGACACTCCTTAATGTCGATTTAAGACCTTGTGGCCTTGGGCGATCCCCGCTCCAAGTGAGACTTGGACCCGGCATCCTATTTATGCCGAAACCAAGACTTTATGACTTGGGCGACTTTGTCTTGCGATGAACTCAATCCGAACAAACATCAGCCTCATTTTGGGCGTGAACAACTCAAGCATAAACACGAGCAAACCATACAAAAGATCCAACATCCTACCCACGGCTTGACAAGTGAGCACCTAACTAGACTCGACAATGGAGACTACTACCCTAGAGGAGAAATAGGATCTTACTTACCTGGATGAACCTCGAACTAAAGCTTGAACTACACAAGATTGACGGCTTGCCTTGAAGGCTAAAAGAGAGAAAGTGGGCATGAGAGAGGGGGCAACTAAGGAGAATGAGGGAGGAGGAAATGGAAGCAAAGTGGTAGAAATGAGAAGAGGTTCCTCCTATTTATAACCCTTAGTGTCATCATTACTAAGCCAAGCAATCCAATCCTAAGTTTCCATGTGGCCGCCTACTTTACTTGGTGGCAAGTCTATTTTGTCACATGATTACACTTAGAAAGTGAGTTGGCCAAGCTAAAGGCCTTACTTGGCAATACAAGCTCTTAGGCGTCATCGATTATAGCCCGCTTTTTGTTCTCTCATTGGTCCACCTATATGCTACAATTAATGGGCACTCAATGAAGTCTAATGATGAAGCTACTCTAGGTTGTCAACTCAGCAATTCTATAATATTTGGCCATAATGAGGGCTCGTGGAGCGCATTCAAATCGATCCACATATACCTTACCTTTTTTTCTAGAATATCAACTCACCCATTTATTTAATGAAGGGTTTCTAGAATTTTCCATGCTTTTGTCTTTTTCTTTATTAATAAGGCAGTCTAGAGAATTCTATCATCCAAGTTGTTTCCAAGGTCGGGAAAGGGATCATTAACTACACCTTGAAAAATCAAATCACGTACATCCGAGGTTAAGCCCTTACGTCTCATATTCGCCCAAACCGTTCCTTTGGATAGTCGGTCGACCAATAGGGTCGATTGTCATTTAATTAGTTCAAGACCTATTTTAAGGCTATCCATGATCTAGCACAAATCCAAGGCACCCATGGACCTCAGAATTATTGACGGAATAGTCGAGTCTATCCCTGGGCTCATTCCGATCAGCACCCGATATATCGATAGGGTTCATGGTCGGTGCATTACTAATCCATGATCGGACATCACCAATTCAAGATTCTGTTCCAATCACTAATAATTAAATAGGAATGATGCATTTTTGGCTGGAAGGAAATTGCATTTGATCAATTCAAATCATCCGTGTATCAGTCCATAACCAGGCAAAATCACTCGTGACTAGAAACTACGACCGATTGGATTGACCAATGACTATCCACCGATCCAAAATCACCCCGTAACAAATTCTCGTGATCAAAAAGTCATCTTATGAGCCGGTGATCCTATCTCATATGTATGGTTGGTAGAAATTCACGGCCAACACCTCAACCAATTCATGACCGATCAGTTGGTTGGTCGATTGGTCCATGATGGATCCGTGATTTCTTGCTTGATCGAACGAATAGATCAATGGTCAATGGCTCATGATCGATCCTTTTAGGACCTTATGGCCTAGCCTCACGGGGTCGGAATCGAGGATGTTATAATTAAGGTGCACACATACAATACAATTTCAATTAATATAACCCGAGTGGGAGAATGTAAGGATTTTCCTAATGTTAACTAAATTAATTAATATTGTAATTTACTATTTTATGGAATTGGTCTAAAGTGAGATAGAAAATTTCCTACTTAATTTAATATGGGGCTAGCTAGTATGGACCAAGTTGAGCCTAACGCATAATGGAGGATCTAATTAAAGAATCTATAAATAGTGCCAAAGTCTCTTCTCTAACCAAGCGCCAAGGGTGAAAGGGCTATCTCATTAAACTAGTAATACATAAGACAATAAAGAAGAAGCACTTATGCTTGGATTGTTACTTTTTTACATCAAGAACAATCAATTCCAAAACAAATGTGTTAATCTTTTGACTCAATTATATGTATTCCTGTTTTAACTATGGAGATCGTGGGATTGCATTTTCATGATTAACATTTATTTAGTACAAGGTTTATTTCATATCTTTATTTGAAAATATAAAGGTGCTTTAAGCTTTTATTTAAAAAAATCTATGATTTATTCATGGATTATTTAAATTCATCTCATGAAATATGTTGGTATTATGCTATTATGAAAATAGATTTGTTTGTCATATTATATGTAACATCTTTGATTTTGATCATTATTTTGGCTCTAACTAGTAGGTTTTGTGACATCCTGAATTTCAATACTGTTTCGATAATATGAAATAGACATTCCGTCTACGCGCCTATGGTCCTTTTTTTCTGAGTTGGCCACTCACGAGTTAATTAATCTATCAAGTGAAGTCATTAAGAGATATAAACGCGACGGACTTGAGTATTTAATCAGAAATCGACCGCTCGACTGTAATAATCGACAATGGTCAATACAATGTCGTTATAATCGATTAGTGATCGGATATAGGTCGATTCGATGGAATGGCGTAATTGAATTGCGGGTGATTTCGCATGTTGCAAAATTCACATCGAACGACACTAACTCGATTTTTTATCGATTCTGTACCTGGTACCCGTAATTGAAATCTTAAGATTTTTACGACAACTGAGAGTTGCCAACGAGTCGATGATGCACAAACGTGGGTCGAAAATTATCGACCACGGGTTAAACGTGATAAAATCCCTAAAAACTACTTAGTAGGTTGGGTCGCACTAAAATCGCGTTCGTTCGATTTTAACCACGAAATTGAATTTGGTTTCCGGAATTGAACGTTCAAGTGTGTCACGATTCAATTATAGGACGTCATCTCATTTTTCAGAGAAATTTCGTCGAGCCCGGAATTTTGCGGAAAAATTGGTTTTTGGTAAAAAGGAATTAAAGAATTTGGATGGCTAAAGATGGGATTATTTTTCTACACCAAATTGGATATTTTTGTTGAAGCTAAAATTTGGTTGGAGGGGCCCTCGACTATTTGGCACAAGACTTTGGGAACAAAGAAGATAGAGATGAAGACTTGTGAGGCTTTCTAATAAGTGTTTAGGATATTTGTTTTGACTTTTCTTCCATTTCTTCTCTCTCTCTCTCTCTCTCTCTCTCTCTCTCTTTCTTGCGCACGTTTCTTTCCCCCTTATTTGTTGCCCCACTTCTTCCTTTTCTTTCCCTCCCTCACCCTCACGCATGTTCAGCCCCACGTTTCTGCCTTTCCCATTTTCTTCCCATTCCCCTTCATTTCACCATTACCGACAGCACCACCTCTCCTCTCCATCACCCCATCCCCCATCATCATCATCACCATCACCATCATCCACCACCAACCATAATTCCACCTTCCTCCTCCATCAAGCCCACATTAGCGTCATCCCCACCCACCAACAATTGCACAACACTACCATCTTCCACACCAACTCCAGCAACAACCCTCCCCTTCAACCTCAACCCCCACTAACGCCAACACAGCCGGAGCCCCTCTGTCTAGAGCAACTCCAACAAACCGCAACCTCTGAAACCAGCCCACTAAGCTGAGTTGAACGGCGACTAGCAACTCAGCTCTAGAACCAGAGTCGAAGCCAACTTGGCCGTGAGCCTTAGGGCTGTTTTCAGCCCAATCCAAGCCTCTATTGGAGACTTGGTAGTTACGGGATCTCACTGCCGTCGTCGTGAACCCGTCAGCTCGCTAATCCGATGAGTTAACTCCTTAATCTGTGATTAAGTTGTTAATTGCATTTAAGGGGTTAGATTAGTATTAATTAGCTTAGTTATATTAGTGTTAATTAGCTCGGTTAGATTAGTACTAAGTGGATTAGCTTAATTTTAGATTCGGTTTACAGAATCCTTGTCGTTTGTCATTTATGTAGGGAAAAATGTACTATGATTTTGAATTTTCTTTCTTCTTGAGAAATATTTTAGACATTTTCAGCTATGACATATAATTTTCTCGAGATTTAGGGATTTAAAAGAATGAGATTCTGACTTCATTAAAAATAAAACATAATCTCAAATTATGCTAAAACTTGTGACATTTCGGTGTTGCAATGATTTTTATCAACTCTTAGAGTTAATTTTTAAAAGGGTTTCTTCTCAAAATTTATTTATCACATATTTTAATTTAACATTCTCAAATTTTAGATCAAACGGACATGTTTTGGACTTCAAACCAAATTGATTTTTGAAAACATACTTTCTGAACACGATCATAGTTTTTGCAACAGTTTGAGCGAATTACTGCTCTTAAATTAGAAAGATCTAGGTTAAGGTGTCTTGATAGAAAATGTTCTTTTAGGTGTCTTTTATAACATATTCAAATTTGAGAATTTTATGTGCTTGTTTGATTATGTTTCTGGATTTAAAATTGGAGACACGCAAATGACTCGGTTTCTGCCAATTAGAACCGGTTATGGTTTTGTGATTGTTCTTGATGTTATGCTTGCTGAATAAGGTGTATTTAGTGATGTGGTGGACTTGTGGCATGCTAAGAAATTATGTGTGAGATCATGAAGTGGATTGCTCTTTGTTAGTTGGTAATTGTTATTGCAAAACATGACATTTTGGACTATTATATAGAAAATAAATGAGGTGTTGGGTCCAGACACCAAAATTTATTTGCTCAATAAAATAATGAGATTTTAAACTAAGTGCGTGCAAAGTTTGACGGATTAATTTTGAGTATGTGAGCATCTACAAATTTATTTCTAAACATTTGGAACAAAGAAAAAAATGGGTTACTAAGGTTGGTTTTCAAAAGAGGATCGTTAGAAAAGAAATTAGAAAAAAAAATATGGTGCCAGGTTTGGACACCGAGTTTTATGGGCTCAATAAAACGATAAGGTTTTATACGAGATGCGTGCAAAGTTTGGCGGGTTAATTTCAAATACGGGACCTCGTGCGAATTTATTTTGCAGAGTTTGAACAAAAAAAAAAACGGGTGCCAAGTGAATTTTAAAAAGGGGGTTTTCGTGGTTCTTGGCTACATGTTGGAAGCTAAGAGTTGGCTTGATTGATGATGCGCCTACCGGGTTGGGTTAATTAAGCAGTTCGGTTTAATTACACACAATTTATTTAATTAATTATAATTAGCGTAAATTGTGACGGATTAGCCGTTTCTCAGAATTTTATGTTGATTCTTGTGGTTGCGTTTATATGTGAAATTGAATGTTCATTTGTGCAATTGAGTGCTTGGCGATAATTGTCGATTATTATTACAAAATTTGATTTATGGTATTTAAATAGAAAAATACCAAGTGTCAATTTTTTACGCCAAAAAAATATTTTATGTACTATATAAAATCGTGAAATTTTTAAATGAGAGAGTATCATGTTTTATGGCTCAATTTGACTGTGACCACGCATAATTATTTTACTGAGTATTTTTAACATGGAGAAAATTAGTCAAGTCCATTATTTGAAATGGAAGTATTTGAGTACAAAGCAAAGTGTTCTTGGCCAAGTATGGATGTTCGTGTGGTCACTAAGTGGATCCATCTTGTTGTCATTCGCAAAGGAGTTCCAGAACGAAGCTCCTCAATAGGGTACCGTCTAAGCGAAGGATGCTAGATAATGCAGTTCACGAATAGAATTCAGAACGAAGCTTCTCAATGGGGTATCGCCTAGGTGGAGGATGATGGACATTGCCGTTCTTGAGGGGTTCTGGAACAAAGCTCCTCAGTGGGGTGCTGTTTAGGTGGAGGATACTAGATGATGCCGTTCGCAAATAGAATTCAGAACAAAGCTCCTCAATGGGGTGTCGTGGCCGTTGGGCCGTAATAACTGGAACACACATGAGTGTTAAGATGGTTGCGCCTTATTATAGGGTAAATTTGTGTGGCATGGAATGGGACGTGTCATAACGATTTTACTTTATAATTAGGAGTCATATGATTGGTCAATATATAAGTTGATGTGTTCCAGTTGTAAAATGTGTTTGCTGTTTTGATATAAGATATGTGATATACTAATGTGCAGGGAGGTGCAGAGGTAAGGTAAGTTCTATGTGGTGCATGTTTAGGACACCTCTGAGTGAATTCTCGTCCTAATCAAAGTTTAGGGTGTTGACTCGCTGAGACTTTGTCTTACCCCATCGTAATTTAAATATTTTTCAAGTCCCTAGTGTGGAGAACCTAGAGCCCATGGCTAAAGGGTCCGAAGCATAGGTAGCTTAGTAGTTTCTTTTGGAGTCAGACTGGTGTGTACAAACTTGTAGGACTGACTTGGCTTGTGTATATATAAAGTGTCTTTTGTACAAGTTGGTTATCCTACTTTTTTATCACATGTTTGATGATTGTCAAGGTATATGTTTAATTTTCTTCCGCATGGGCATACATGCATACAAAAACAAAAAAGAATAGGTCGGCAACGCATATTGAGAATGTCACAATTTTAGTCGACCACCGAGAGATGTGCCCGTGCTCGAGATTCGGGGTGTAATACCAATGACTAGTACGCCAATGACAAAACTAGTCCATAAGCTAACATAAAGGCCGGTCATAAGTTAAATTGGCCCAATCGGGACTCGGCAGCCAAGGGTTCAGATATGGAGTGTTCAACCATGGGATGGTTATTCGACCACAAGGATTGGCTGTGCGATGATCACGTACCATCATGGACTGGCTATCAGTCATAGTTCAATTCCGCCCAATCATTGCACCGATTGTAGGTGATTCTGCATGGTCGTTGCGCTAGTCATAAATGACCATGAATCGATCCAATATGATCATGAATTGCGACGGATCAATCGATCCCACACAATTATATGATAATCGATAATCGGCCATGAATTGAAAAAAACTCAACGTGATTCAATTTCGAGCTAACCAGCATTTATGATGCAGGACCTTAGACTAGTCACAAGACTGGTTATAGGACTAGTTGGTTGGTCTAGGAATTGACCACAGGACTGGCCATGAAGAATTGATCCACGAACTAACCCAAGAAATGGTCGAAGGACCAACCAATTGGGCTTGGGCCAGAACCTAGCCAATAAATCCAATTGCGACCCCTTTTCTTGGTAAAAGGAGCTCAAGTTCAGTTTTGTCAATCGAGCCTGATTGCGTTCAGCTCCATTTGGGCATAGCTTAAGTATGAACCTTGGGCCAAATAAGGTGGTCGATCATGGTCAAACTCGATTAGTCTCTGTCCAATGACAATGCCTTCACAAACTTAGATATTTTTCCAAGTTACATTTAAACCTCTGTCATGTAATAGTTTAAGGAGCGCAGACACTTGGCACTTTGAGGTTTTATCTTGGAAGATAAGATTAAACTTGGATTTGGAACCATTAATGAATGAGACACCTAGGCATGAGACTAGTCAAAGTTTCTTGAAAGAATAAGTGTGAACGTATTAAATGAAGTATGGAAAAAAGATGTCCCTATAGCCTACGCTTACCCTAATGACTAAGTGTGAAATGTAGATTTTGGAGCCTACAAGAAAGGACCACATGCCCAAGGGAAAGAGAGAGAAGCAAAGTCAAGTCTGAATTTTGAACTTAAAAAATAAGCTTACATTTATTTCTTTAGGAATTTAGTTATTCAATGACTAGGATGAGGTGCCTAAGCTAGCTTAGAACCTAGTTGGAAACTTGGAAGATAAGATTATCTAACTATTAATGATTCTTGACTTAGGACTAACTAGGGCATCACATCTCTCTAATTAGATACGCTATCTTTGATTTTGAAACTACTGGATCTTCACTATTTTCCAATTTTATTGAGCTTTTTATGGTTCAAATTTGAATAAACTTTCTTCATGAAAGTTGTTCAACACATCTTGATATACAATAAACTTAAATTTCTTTTTTTTTTCTGAGGTCAAATGATGGGGATGAAAGCCTAATCATTTACCATTTGGAACCTACCCTGTGTAGCAAAAACAGTGACTAAGTTGGCTTCTTGAATTTTTATAAATTAAAAAAAAATTCAAATTTGGGCAAACTTCCTAAACAAAAGTTTTAAAGGACATCTATGCCTATGACATAGAAACATTTCATAGAGTTTTGTAAATATTTGGGTCTTGAAATGGATCTTTTTTCGCGGTCATTGGATCTGCTTGACGGGCAAATTGTTGGGTTGTGTTTGGTGATTTGCTGGCCTTTCAACAACATGGATTGGACTTGGCTTCCTTATAAAAAAAAATTTATTTAAGATATTCGCTTCAACGTATTAAAATTACATAATTTTTCGAGTCCATCTATTAAGGAAATGACACCGACCTTGAAAATTGCTTGAAACTGTTTTTTCACTGTTGAATGAGAGAGTCACGCCCCAAGCTTGGAATCTAGTTCTTAATTGCCACATTGAGGTGTCACAAGCTATTTATGTCATGCTCTAATCCTCAAGCGTGCACACATCCCTCACCTTGGTCAATTTATAGCAACGTCTCAAGACGCATCGCCAACCCTTTCATTTGAATACGCATGTGAAAGTAGATAAAAATCTCAAGACAATAAAACAATGGGATAAAAAAGTAGAACTATATTTTTTTTCTCAATTGAAAAACCACAATCACACTTTTATACAAAGCAAACCTCATAGTATATATTACAATACTATTAACAAGAGTCTGATCTATCTCATAACACTTCACACTCAAGGTTTGCAAAATGAGGTGAGGTCTCAGTCCTCATCCGGGTCATACTCTGGCTCATCCTTAGGACCCTCCTCAGACTCCTCCTCTAGTTCCTCATCAGGGTTCTCCTCTCGGATTCTTTCTCCTTAGATTCCTCATCAAGATCCTGAAATGTTGTCCCACAACCAAGATGAGACTATGTCTCAGTAAGTTCTACTCCCTAAGATATGATTAGAAAGCCAATACACCTTAGGGCTGCCTAAGCACAACACGAGTTAGAAGACTTACATTGGCCTTAGTTCCTTCCTGCAAGTTAGTATATATATTAGATATATACGAACACATTACATCACACCACCCAATCAATTGTGATTGAACTATCGATCAATCGACCTAGTCGATTACATGTCATCATGACAATTTCTTGATTGGCCCATTCCATACTATCTATAAGTCTAATCAACATCCAAGACTACTCACCCTTGGTGATATATAGATAGTATATTATCCTATCTCTAGATGACATATAGAGTCATCAAGCTGTCAAATCATACCGTTCTGTCTCGAGATGACAAAGAGAGTCATCGAGCTAGTATATTAATATCATATCGTACTGTCTTAAGATGATCTGTAGTATTATCGAGCTAGTATATCATACCGTATTGTCTCAAGATAATCTGTAGAATTACCAAGCTGGTATATAATACCGTCCTGTCTCAAAATGATTTGTAGAGTCATCGAGCCGATATATAGTATCGTACTGTCTCAAGATGATCTGTAGAGTTATCGAGCCGATATACATGCCACTCCAAGCAAGCAATCAAGTTACCATTTTTATCATTTCCGATAAAATGTCGTGTGTGGTACACGATTGGTCTTAGCCAAAATATAAAAATTTCATTTCCACAAATCCTACCATTTTCTGTAGTCTACCAAAACATTTTTGGCCCTGTCAACCGACGCACGATTATTTTCCAATTAATTATTCAAAATTAATTAATTTATGAAAATAATCATAAAATCATTAATAAATCAATTCAGCACAATCTAGCACTCAATAATTTAAACAGACTACATCATGATAATCAGCATAAAATTTCGGTCGGACCATCCCAATCTAATTTCTGGAAATTAATTAATTAATTAATTAATTTCGAAAATTATTAAATAAATACAATAAATTCAATTTAGGCCCATAATGCCTAATTGGAAGCCAAGACAAGCCCGGAAAATTACCAAGACTCGTTCAATAAATAACAAAGCATGTCTACTTGCTAATTATGCTAACCATTTGCCTAATATGCACTTAATTAAATCTAATCAACCCCAAAGCATCATTAGCATACTAATGAGGGATTAGTGAGCAAAACTAACTCGTTTAACAATCCACTCAGATTAAAACGTCGAGAATGTCACAGGGGACGTTTTACTCCAAAGTGGGCTTAAGCTCCGGGGCCCACAAGCACCTCAAAACCGGCTCGGAAGTGGCTGCGAGACCCACTTTATGACTTGCTGGAAATGGCTGCAAAACAGAAGGAAAACAACTAGGTCGACGTGGCAAGGCTCGGGGGAAGACTTCAGGATGGTTTCGAGTCTAAACCAATGGCTCGGGAGGCTTCCTCAACCACTTGCAATGACTGAACAAGGGCTAAAACGGTGGGAGGAGCTGCTGGACGGCACGGTTGGGCGGAGAGGGGCAAGCGGCACACGCGGCCAACCACGGGTGGAGGCAGAGCGGCAACCATCGGTGGCGCAGCTAGCAGTGGCGTCTAAGCGGCGACGGCTGCTATCCTCTTCCTTGGTCTGCTGGTTTCGCACAAATGGAGGGAGAGAAGGAGGGGTGGATGGCAATGGAGAGAGGATGAGGGGGAGAGAGAGAGATGGGGGGCCACATGCCAATTTTTTCCACCTTTTTGTCCCCCATTGGGCTTGCCCTCCAAGCCAAGATCCATGGCTGTCATTTGGCCACCAAGACCTTCATTTCACAACCTTGAAATGGTCCAAAGAGCATATGAAGAGGGGGCATACGAATTTCATAGTAAATGGCTCAATTGGATACCCGTTCGTGTTTGTTTTGTCATGAATTGGCCTCAATAAATTCAATTGACCCACCATCAATTAAATCGATATTTTTCCTCACCCATATATCCATCATGCTTCCCAAATTTGCGATAAAAAACAATCACGGCCTTTTCTGCACCAAAAACTGTCCTAAACCGACTTTTTTCCAAAAAGTCTTGGTTGTCAAAAAAATCTTCTGAGATTGAGTCAACGTTCCTAGAATTTATTGTGACATGTTTAATTTCTTAAATCAGACTTGAATTTGCAGTTAATTTCTTTTTTGCGCGTTTTTAGCGTGACCTAAGTTATCATATAGTTTTCATAAATTTTTAATGCAAATGACACGTGGTCGATTTTCTTTGAACCACTATGAATCCACTCGACACATTGGCGACTCTCGATTGTTGTGAAAATCTCGATGATTCAAATACGGACATAAATTACCAAAACGACAGAAAAATCAGTCTAGGATTGGTCGACGAGAATTTTCCAATTTAGTAGTATCACCCACGATTAGCCACATATCTCTGGTCTCTAATCGATTTATATATGTGCCGTAATGATCTTGGCAAATTAGCACGGTCGAGTAACCGATCCCTGGTCGAATTCTCAAGTTTATGAGTTTCCCAGATAATCTAGTTATCTCAAGAGTGATCAGCTCTGAGAACAACCGTATAAACACGTCGATGAAATGCCTGACTTATTCAATAGAAAACAATAGTAAAAATCTGGGATGTCACAATTTAGTTATAATCAAACCCTACTTTGAGGCTTGGTGACCAAGTAAGACCCTCTTAAATGCTTCTTGACTAAGTTTTTTTTAGGCAAATAATTGAGGTTTATTAGAAGATTTAGGGTGCCTATTAAGGGGGAAGACAAGTATAAATGCATGCGAACGCATTTAATGAGTTGCGGGCTAAATATGAACGTGTGCGAACGCATATAATGAGTTACAGCCTAATTGCAAACACGTGTGAACGCATTAAATGCCCTTTTGAACCATTCTTGAGGTAAGCCTTATAAATAGGGGTGGAACCTTTCATCCCCAACCAACCTCACCAAAGCTCATCCTTCTCTCCTTTCCTTCCACCACCGACCACCCTCTTCTCTTCCTCTCAAAATTCAGCCTCCTCTCTCCTAAGCATCCTTACCACCACCCTTGCCGTTGTCACCATTGTTTCAAGATGACTGGCTTAGAAAGTTGTAAGTAGAATATCTAACTCTTGGCTAAAGCAATAGCCTACATTGTCGAATTTAGTGGTGTGCTCACTCACCTGTATAAGCTGTGTGTATATTATAATGTTCTTTTGTATGGTTTTCTCATGTTTGCATCCTTGAATGCATACACGTCCCGAGATGAGGTCGAGGTTCGCTTGGTTCGAAATCGACATCAACTCGTGATAGTTTAAGCTGTAAAGCCTTAGATTGGCATTGAGGCCTGCTAATTCCTAGTCTTGTTCAGTGTGGGAATTGCCCAAGGACGCGAGATATTGGATCGTCATCAAGACGTGCCAGTTCCAAGTCTTGCTTGGTACAAGAATTGGCCTAGGTGTGTGGTTCAAGCCACGAATTAAGAATCGTGCTCGGTATATCATATTGTACAATGTTAAGAGCCATAGCACACTCTTTTGAATGAGCATGCCCTCAGGCTTTTCATACGTCAGTTAAGATAAAAGATGAAAAACCGGCTTATGTGATGCCACATGTGATAACGTAATGAAAGGTAAGAACCGTTGCCATATCAGGTGGCAACGATGCCCCTACGTCAACAAGATGCCTTGTTAATGAGAATCAAATGCCCCCACATCAACGGGATGCCTAAGTTTAAGCACGGAAGCCTCAAGAAGCTAGTCTCGAAAAGCCTCGGTCTAGTCGAGATGCCATAATCGAGCCAGGAAGCCTAACATGAAGTTAGAAGCTTTGGTTGAGCCGAGAGAGCCTAATCAAGCTAGGACAAAGTTAAATGAATCTTTTATATGTGCCGGTATATGCATAAATATGATATGTTGATGTGTTCATTAACAAGCTGAAAGTAAGCATGCATTGAAGAATGTTGTAATGAACATTTGCATATAGTCGAGCTGTAGTAATGAATTTACTATCGATCTGCCATCGACATTATATTACGAGTGCTGCACTTGCTAGATTTTAATGATGAAATATCCTCCCAGTAAAGAATTAGAGGTTTTACTTATTGAGTCCATGATTTATCCCATTATTTTTTCCCAAATTGTAGGCATAGAAGAGCTACAGCCTCGCTAGAAGATCTAAGGTTTATCTCGGTGGTTATAAACATAATAGCCCCTTATATAATGGCTTGTAAATGTAATTGATGTGGAAGTAAAATTATGGTGTTTTCTTCAAAAAGGTGACGGTGATCAACTAAAAAAAATCATTTATTTAGCACGTTTTGTAATTTGCATTTAGATGTCATAAATTGTCATGTCGTCACAAATTGCCACGTTATTTGTCATGTCATCACATGATTTATTACTAACAAATTGTGAGGTTATCACGTGGTTTGATCGTATCCTTGCCTTTACTAGTGACAAAGATAAGAGAAAAAACAATTCAAAATCAACTTAAACATTTAGTTTAATTTTGTTATTAATGAGCGCATCCAACAACACCAGCCAACATATATAAATTTAAATTTAAAAGAACAGAGATATTCATCAAAACAATGCTCAATTTCTTAAATTGAAAAAGTAAATTATGATTTTGTTTGAGATGATTTGTTTTTTCATGTGCTTCAATTTTCCGAGGGAGACAAAGGGGCCGAAAAGTACTAAAGTTTAATCCAAGTGTAGTTTTAGATCTGTTTTGTAAGTTTCATTATTTATGAAAGACATATTTACTATTTCGCAATTAGAAAATTCACTTATCATGACAAGATAAAAATAATATCGGATGTAAATTCCATCCTTAATTTTTTTTGGTCGAAAGCAAATTTCATTCAATCCAAAAGAGTTAGTCGGGCCTTAGCTACCCAATTAGTTATCTACTGTAGTGGGCCAGAATTAAATTAGGAAGTTGGTTCAGAAGCTCACGGGCCTTCAATTGTTATGGGAAAATTGGTCAAATTCGGGTCAACGTGCTTCAATTGTTGAAAAGAAACAAGGTAAAAAAAGAAAAAATAATTAAAAAAATGCATGAGTTATTGAAACTGAAGTTCACTAACCTAATTGAAAATTTCAATAAAATTCAGGAATTGCCAACGATTTTAACCTTCTATTGGAGATCCTTATCTTTTTTTTTTTTATTCATTTACAGAAAGCAATGAATTTGGTGTGTCCGAAAATTTCCTTAATCTTCCAATCCTGTCATTCTTTTATTGAAATCTATTATCGTAATCAAACTCTTAACACAACCAGAAATATCAAAACGGTTAGAGAAATAGGTGTCATTTATCTTCTAATTCAAAATACGATAACCCTGCACAAGCCTTAGCTCCACTCAGTCCACTTACTTATGCCACTTATTCACTAATCCACAAAGATGATAACTGTGCACTGCTTTAGGCAATGGCACACTGATATAAACCTCTTACTTCGCAATGTCTTTTTGTAAAATATTAGTTTCGATTTACTCTATAAAAAAATTGTCATTTTGCTCAAGTTAAATATTCACATTCATATACACATTTTGTTGGATATCAATATTGTTCAAATTTCTTTTTAACACACAAAATAAACACAAATGCAATAGGCCCATGCTCAACATCGAGCACGAGCTATAACAATTTATGAATTACTAACCCCACCTTATGCAATAAATAATTTATTAGTTTAACAATGAAAAATGAACCAAAGAAAAAAAAAATTAGGGGGTAAGGGAGGAGAAACTAAGGGGAAAAAAAGAAACGAAAACATCATCACTTGGGCCCAGGCGTACTAGATGCCCAGGCCTTGTATGATGTGCGTTAGGCCCATTTTACGCCACTTATTTATGCCACTTATTCACTAATTCACAAGATGGTAACTATGCACTCTTTTAGGCAATGACACATTGATACAAACCTCTTACTTCAGAGCGTCTTTTTGTAAAATTTTAGTTTCAATTTAGTTCGTAAAAAATTGTCTTATTGCTTAAGTTGATTGTTCATATTTGCATACACATTTTGTCGGATGTCAATATTGTTCGAATTTCTTTTTAATGCATGAATGCAACATGGCCATGCTTGAGATCACGCATAAGCTATACCAATTTATGAATTATTAACCCCACCTTATGCAAGAAATAATTTTATTAGTTTGACAATGAAAAATTGACTAAAATGGGGGGGGGGGGGGAGAAAACTAAAGGCAAAAAAGGAAGAAAACATCATTACTTGGGCCCAGGCGCATGAGTTGCCCAGGCCCATGTACACTGTGGGCTGGGCCCATTTTCCCAGCCCTAGTGTTGTACAAAAGCAGGCCAGGCCTGCTTTAATTATTTGCCATGTCATCATCATACACTTGCCATGCCATTAAAGAGAGGTGAGGTTTTGAGCTCCCAGCTCAACGGACAGAAGCAGCGTGCATAGCACGATTTTTATGTACTTCAAATGAAGAATAATTTATTAGGCCATGAACATATGGCATGCGTTGTCTATTAGTTCTCACGCATGCATGGGACCACTTGCATCATGAAATCTCATGTGTTTAATGTTAGGCTATCCTAGGATTACTATTTAGAGTTAAGTTAATTTTAATTTACATTAATTGTGCTTTAGACTCCATGTGTTTTGCGAAAAATGAATTATTTGAATATTTTTTGGAAGAAGATCACTTACATTGCTTAAAATAATTAGTTAATAGAAAATATTTTCATTATCGATAATGATTTATGGCTAAACATTTTCATGGATGATGAAAATATTTTTTATTCACTTGTTTTTGTAAGCAATACAAGTGGCCATTTTTAGAAAAAAAATTATTAATTGAGTAAATGAGGCCTAAATATAATTGTATTCTAACCCTATAAATAGGAGCCTTGTATTCTTCATTTTGTAATGCAAAGAATAATACATTTCTCTCCATTTTTCATCATGATTCTCAACTTGGTATAAGACCAAATTTAATCAAAAGGAGTACAAGAGACAAGTTCACTAAGATCAAATGGGAACCCATGATGTATAACCAACTAATAAGGTAGGGAATGAAAATGTTTATTTTCAGCAAAACCTAGATAACCATTTGAAATCAAATAATTAAATCTAGAGGAAGAAGCAAGATCTAACTCAAAATGCCAAGTTTAAGATAATGCTATGGCAACACAACTAGTGAAAGAATTGAGAATAATTAAGGAAACAAGTTCAAAGAGGTGTCTGACCAATAGTCTCCTACACATGAATCTAACCATGAGAAGAGAAATAAATGTCCAAACTAAGTTTACACGATTGTGCTATGAAAATCAAATTTGGTGAGAGTTTGAGAACTAAAAATGTATTAGGCAAGGATAATGTGGATGACATTGTCAATACTAAAGATAATCATACTAGTATTTTGAAACTCAAACAAAACCTTAGTAAAAATAATTTGAAATGAAGAGTCTTGGCTGATTGAGTTATTTTTTTAGGTTGGGAGGTCACTTCAAATTCCTCTAGTTATTATTTTTCTCAAGCCAAGTATGCCATTGATCTTCTTTCTTGAGAAGTACTCAAAAACAAGTCGTTACAAATCCTATTGAAACCAATGCCAAATTTGGTACCAAAAATCGAACTTTTCTTTCAAATCCTATGCCCTATTGTGCCCTATACTGAATCATTCTGCTATAGTCTTTCAAATACTTTGCTGCACTAAAAGTATATTTGGGGCCATCAAATAGGTGGGTTAGGTCAAATTTGGGTTGAGTAAAAAATAGTACGACCAATATTGATTAATTTAATCCGTTTTGATCCATTTTTATGTAATGTAAATTTGATGATCCATACCCAACCTAACCTACACTTGTCTCATATCCAACCCGATCTATATTATCGAGATGCAGTAATATTTAACTCGATTCAAGAAAACCTACTCCTACCCATTTAATCAACTTTAAGCTCTTCGCATATCTGTCAGGACCGTTACTTGAATAAAAACTTCACATCAAATTAGAAAAATAAATTAAACAATAAAAAATTAGTAAATAAAATTTAAAAAACTGTGAAAAACCTTAAATTGAAATACTTTTGAAAATTTCTTGATAAGAAAAAGTTTGATTAGTTAATAATTGCTATGAAAATAATATTTTTTTTTTATAACAAAACTTCTTCGATGCGAGAATGCATCAGTTCTTAATTGTGATATACCAAATCAAAAATCACATTATAATGTCTAGAATATCTATTTCGATATTGATGGAATTTCGATTTAGATAACATCGAGCTTCCTTTAAAAGTACTTCTCTGGTATGTATATGGATTTCTATCTATTGAAAAAAAACTAAAAAAATAGAATTTTTATTATTTTTTCTTTTCTTTTCTTTCTTTTCTTTTTTTCTTTATTTATCTTTTCTTTCTTCTTCTTCCTTCTTCTGCCCCCTCTTCCTTTGCTGACGGCGACTTGTCCAAGCTTCGTCACAATCGGCAAACCTGAGCTCAGCTAAAGTTGGTAAGCTCACAGCTCGTTATATCCAAGCAAGCTTGAGCTTAGTCTCTATGGGCAAGCTTGTGGCTCGCTAGATCCAAGCAAGCTTGAGCTTCGTTGCAGCTAACCGCTAAGGCCAGCAAGCTCGCTGCTCGCTCGATCCTAGTGAGGTAGAGCTCTCCTATGGTTGTTGCCAGCCTCCCCATTGCCATCACTACCACCGTGCACCCAAGCACCCAAGACATCCTTGGAGGTGAGCAGCGAGGAAGCTTTAGGTCACTGACACAACAAGGATGAAGAACATGGATGACCTCCCTTGCACCTGCACTTATGTTCTATCAAGTGTTAAGTGGGCCACTTGATATTTTATGGGTCGAAAATGGGTTGTAAGTTCTAACCCATTTTCAACCTATTTAAAAACTATTCATTTTTTTTTACCAAGTTCTAATTGGGCCTTTAAGGTGACTAGATTGCTAATATCTTCACAAGAACACCATTTCAGCATTTTTTTGAATTTTTTTCTCTTAATTTCAATTGACTTCTTTCAAGTCACCTTAAGTTTAAAGGGCATGTTAGATTATATGAAGATAACTATTTTGGATTAGGTTAACTATAAAATTCACAATTCTCACCGTATACTCAGGAGCCTTGTATTTATCGTTTTGTAATGTGCAAAAATATCACATTTCTCTCTTTTTAACACGATTCTCAACTCTTACCATGCATCGCACAAGTACTTGCGCGCGCACACATGAAGTTGTGTCTTTACTCATATTATTAATCAATTATTGATATGCGATTTATGTCGCATTCTGTTTTAAAAATAGTAACGGTGACATTTGATTTATAATTCTACAAGGAATGGTTCAATAGCTTAATAAAAAATTCGAGGTATCAAAAGATTATTGTAGGACGCCAATCCTTCCATATGCGCATCCAAATTCTAAGGGTGCGTTTGGTATATTTTTGTTCTTGGGAACAATTTCTATTCACAAATATTTTTTTTTTCAATTTCTAATCCTTAGTTGAGTTTTTGAGTAGAAAAATGTGTTTGGTAACTAAAATATATATATTCTCTAAAGAGAAAAGGAGCAGAAATGATCTCATACGACCCCAAAAATTTATATTTCAATTTTTTTCATCTAATTATGAAGATGTCAATATAGACTTAACAATTCTTGTTTTGATAAAATTGGACTTTTGTAAGATTTTTCTGATCAATTGTTTCGAGCTGATTCCTATAGGATAATAGACCCTCTCACACAAGAATTACACATTACAAGCCAGAGAAAAATCCAAAGCTTTGAGAGATAAGAGAACAAAAGGCACACTCACGAAAACCCTAGGTATGGGCACGGGGATCACGTTCTCCTTCCCCGGATTGCACGGAGAAAGTCCAACTTCCGGGCAATTGGTGCTCACCAGGCACCGCATCTCGCCATCTGACAAGCCCGCACAACAAAGGGGGAATGAGACTCGCCCTGTTTCTGATGGAGAGTCTCCAGGCTAGGCACGTTGACGAGCAAAGACAAGCCGCAAACCGGAGTTTGGCTGAGTTGCAGAAAGAAAGAGGCGGAAGCTTGTGTTGCTGCAAGGAAGGAGGGAGGGAGGGAGGAAGATGGAGTTGGGTTGCTAGGGGCGTGGGTGGGCCGAGAGAGGACTGACGATGATTTTCTGTGGCGAGGAATTGACAAAATTTCTGGAACATAAATTGATTTCTCAATTTATATTTCAGAAATTGAGAAGTTAAAAATTTTAACTTCTGATTTTTTTCTTTAAATCTATTTTTGGAATAGAAATCTGTTCCAGAAATAGAAAAATCAAATTACGTTACTAAATGAATTTCTGCTCCAAACCTGTTTCGGAAAACAGAGAAACAGAGAAATAAAAAAATATAAATTTTATCATGCGCGCCCCTAAGAGAAATAGCTGAGGCATTGAGTTTAGAAGAGAGAGAAGACATATATATATATATTATTCTCAAGAATAAAAATGTAAATCGCTTTTACTTTTTATTTCCGTTCTAAATTTTTTTCCATTAATTGCCAATCTATTTCAGAGAATGAAAAAATTAACCGACGCACATGGACATATTTATGTTCCTTATCTATTCCAAGAAATTTAAAAAAAAAAAACTAAAAAAAGTAGAGAAATAGATTAGTTGTCCAATAGACCCTAAGCTTTCAAACTTAAGTCAAACTTATAAAAGCCGGGAGTTTAAAAAAGTCTAGGTGGTGATTGACCTCCCGATGTCACCTACAATTCTGTTTGGTCTCTTGCACAAAAGGCGAATAGGATAAAATAATCCTAATGATAGATCACTATTTTTAGCTGACTATAAAATGTAAATCAATTTAGAGTGATGTCCTCTGTAATGTCCAATGGTTATTCAATTGAAAAAAAGGATATCCTCGTACCGAAAGATTCTTATATTCCATCAGATCCTATCCTATCACCATCCACGAAAAATATATATAAAAATAACAATAAAAGACATTGACTTTCATGCGACGACCCCTATTTATGTTGAGTTAGGTGATCATCTTCCAAGAATCCACTGCAATCCTCACGCTTAAGGATCAGGCTCTTTTTTTTTTCATAAAAGGAACTTGTAAAAGGGTGCTGCCCAAAATTCGTTAAGATCCATTCAAGAAGGTTTGCTGTTTTTCAATATATTATTGTTCTCACATTAAGTGTGACTAACATATCACAAATTGAGACATCCCACACCAGATATACCTAACAAGTGCACTAGTTGATAAAACCTTTCGGATGTTAGAAGAGAATTTGATAAGGCAACGATGATTCGCATCATGGGACAAGAAAATGATTCTTATTTTCAATATAGATAACTATATAAATAGTTCATAAATTTTGTCCTAATATATAATATCGTCCTTGAAATTTTTAATTTTGAAATTTTGATTTATTTAATGTAATTTATGAACTTCCACTAAACATTCAATAAATTATGTCAAAATATTCAATGTCATCATTTCATTGATTCAAATTTAAAGATAATATTGAATATATTCATATAGTTTAAGAATGAAATTAAATATGTACTAAAAATTCACGAGTTATATCGAATATATTAAAAGTTGAGAAACCTTATTATATGTTAGATTAAAATTCAACGATCACAAGAAATAAATTAAAAATTCAGAGATGATATCACAATCTTCGCACCATATTCTCTTCTTAATAACGCGAGTGGCGTGCTCTCTTCAACCCGGTCAAGAACGACCGCGACGGCGGAACCAAACAACTGTTACCCCACGAGATTCGCCCAGATCCAGCCACATGTACATCGCATCATCCCCGAGGCATTGTCGTACGTAGTACCCTCCTTTTTCTCTCTCTCTCTCTCCTGAATCCCACCAATGCCCCTTCGAAAATCTACCGTGTCGCCATCGCTGCCGTCGTCGAAGTGGAAAAACCCACTTCGATTTTACGTCGAATGCTGCCGTGTCGCCGTCAATGTCGTCGTCGAATTGGAAAAACCCTCTTCGATTTTACGTCAAATTCTGTAAGTAGCAGCCGGGGGGAAGCGGGAGGTGGGGGAGAGATGCAATTAAAAATAGGATATTGTCCTAATCATAATGTTTTTATATCCCATCGGATTCTATACTGTCTCCATTTAAAAAAAGAAAAAATACTAACGTTCTCGTAACCCCTATTTTGTTGACTTAGGCAATCATCTTCCGAGAATTCGCTGCAATCCTTACGCTTAAGGATCGGGCTTTATTTCATAAAAGGAACTTGTATAAAAGTGCTGCCCAAAATGCGCTAAGATCAATTCAAGAAGGTTTGCCGTTTTTTGATACATTATCGTTCTCGTGTCAAGTATTATCAACATATCACAAATTGAGACATCTCGCTCTAGTTGATACACCTTTTCGGATGTTAGAAGAGAATAGGATAATGATGATTCGCATCATGACATGGGACAAGAAAATGATTTATAGGTAACAACAAAGTTGGTTTATGAATTTTGATATGATATCTTGATATTTTTAATTTTACTTAATGTGGTTCCTCAACTTTAACTTAATCTTGAATTTTTTTATTTTTTTAATGTAATCTATGAAATTTTAATAAATGTTCAATACACTATGTCAAAATGTCCAAAGTCATCATTTTATTTATTCAAATTCAAAAATAATATTAAATATATTCATATGGTCCGATGATTAAATTAAATATATATTAAAAGTTCTTTAATCATATTGAATATGTTAAAAATTTAAGAACAACATAATATATTAAGCTAAAATTCAATGACCACATGAAATAAATTAAAAATTCAATAATAACATTCTGCGTTTGGCTCAAGTTCGCAACCTTCGCACCATATTCTCTTCTTAATAACGCGAGTGGCGTTCTCTCTTCAACCCGGACAAGAACGGCCACGACCCCGGAACCAAACGACAATTCCCCCACGAGATGCGCCCAGATCCCGCCACGTGTACATCGCATCATCCCCGAGGCATTGTCGTACGCAGTTCCCTCCTTTCTCTCTCTCTCTCTCTCTCTCTCTCTGACTCTTCCCGTGCGCCTCAAGCTCGCCGCCACCACCGCATCCCACCTCCCGCAGAATCTCAATCTCTCTCTCTTAAGCCCCCACGGAAATCTACCGTGTCGCCATCACCGTCGTCGTCGAAGTGGAAAAACCCACTTCGATTTCACGTCGAATTCTGCAGGGCAGCAGCCGGAGAACCAGGGCGGAAGAGGGAGGGAGGTGGGGAGGCGGGAGGAGGGAGGAGGGAGGGAGAGATGCATCTGATCAATGCGTTGATGGTGACCCGGATGGTGACCCGGGAAGACCTCGGCACCTCCCTCGGGAGCGAGATCACCTTCGGGTCGGTCATGTTCTTCGTCTACGCCGGGCTCTCCTGCTTCTTGGTCCTCTTCGCCGGCATCATGTCGGGCCTCACCCTCGGCCTCATGTCGCTCGGCCGCGTCGATCTCGAGATCCTCCAGCGCAGCGGCACCAACGCCGAGAAGAAGCAAGCAGGTGGGTCGTGGCTCGTTTCGCGTGTTTGTGTGGGGGCGTGTGGGTTCGTGGGTTCGTTGGTTCTTGATTCTTGATCTGGAATTTGTAAGGACGGCGGAGATACGGGGTTGATTCGCTGGATTCGGATCCATTTCCTTCCCTTTTTCTTTTTCTTTTTCTTTTTCTTTTTCTATGCTTACTTTGTGATTTTCCTTTTGAAATTTTCAGCTACTATCTTGCCGGTGGTCCAGAAGCAGCACCAGCTTCTCGTGACTCTGCTTCTTTGCAATGCTATTTCAATGGAGGTAATGCATTGAGGATCATTTTGCAGAGCCCGCGTTTAAATTTTATCTTTAACTGACGGTTGTTTCGGCCCGAGTCGGCGGCTTCCTCATTTTGCATGGCTATGAATCTGGGGACCCTGATAAGTAAATTGAACCTGACATTTCCACTTAGCTTAGCAAAAGAGACGGCCGTGCTTGCCCTGCTGCTCAATCGAGAGTTCGTTTGAACTGTGTACACATTAGTATCTTTGGGGGCCTTCTGGTGTTTATCTGGGTTTGAAAAGCACGGGCCTACATGTTGCCAGACAATGATTGGCTTAGGTTAAAAGGCTTGGGCTAGCATACCTTTTCCACTAAATTTTCTGTCAGTTCATTGCTGGAATTGCTTCTGACAACCTTGTTTTTTGAAATTTGCCATCGGCAGGCCCTTCCCATATACTTGGATAAGCTTTTCAATCAATATGTTGCGATTATACTTTCTGTCACGTTCGTGCTAGCCTTTGGAGAGGTATGTGTTTCCCCTAATTTGTGTTGCCATCAACATTCTTCTTAATCTCTTCATGATTGGCTCAAAAGGATCTGACCCTCTTGTTTTATCTTATATTGAAGGTCATTCCACAAGCAATATGTACCCGATATGGACTTGCTGTCGGTGCCAATTTTGTGTGGCTTGTCCGGATTCTAATGATTATTTGCTATCCAATTGCATATCCTGTTGGAAAAGTATGTAGTTACTGTCTTTTGGAGTTTGTCATTATGAAATCACTCTTGGCATAAGTCTTACTGGAGGTGCGTATGTAAAGAGCTTGTGTGTGACAGAACTGAATCGATTGTCCAATACATCGGACCATCACTGTAATCCCAAATCTGGTAGTGTGAGGTCCTTGTTTTTTAAAACCTATGGTAAAGTTACAGTGTTGGAATTATAAATGTTAACTTTTAGACAAGCAGGTCTAATACTTTTTTGATGGATCTCCACTGTACATAAATTCGGTAAAATTCAGCATGAGAGGAACAAATTACCTCATGCAATGGTCATGCTGGTGGTTGACTGATGGTGGAAGCAGTGATTACTGTGGTTGCCACTTGCCAGCAGTGTATATGGCAAGAGCTGCAGTACACTGGAGGAGGTGACAAGGGGTATGTGGTGGCCCATGGGGCGATAGTTGTGGTAGGGGAGGATTTTATCTGTTACACGAGTTGTGGAAAATCTCTATAAAGTAGAAGTCATTACAATTCAAATATGCATTTACTAAAGACCTGTCTTTATCTATTTCACCAAATACCTACGATACTAGTATTTTGTGGTAGTTAACAAAGAGCCTAGTGCTAACCTTATCATTAATTAGATTTTTATAATGTTCTGACTAATTGGTGGTTGATGTTAGGTCCGAAACCAGCTTCCGATAGGAAGTCACCCCAAGTACTAGAGCAAGTGATTTCTCATTTTATGCTTAGTTTGTATAGTTCTAATTTTTTAGACATCATTCCTTCTCCATCTTTTGAAGCATGTCAATTTTTGTTGCTACGATCAAGTAAAACTGGTTTCTAACTGAGACCTTTGACATCCTTTTCATTGGTTGTTGTAGAAATAGAGAGATGATTGACTTGTGAGCTGGTGGCCTACTTAATTTCTCAGTAGTGCCCCAAAGTTACTGTTAAACTTGCCTCATTTACAGGTATTTGCTCAATGGTTTTATGTTGAAAGCACTCATGATGCTAAAATGCTAAGATATGGAAAGGCACAAAGAAATGAAAACCGTAGTGCGAAGCACTGAGACATGACTTCTCGTCGGACTTAGGTTTTTAGACTGAAGCAGCTCAGTAGCTTCAAAGTATTTTCTTGCAGCATGTTTAGTGCATATATATCATCTTCGCAGATGTCTACGTCAAGATCCATTTTTCCCGTACTGCATCGGACAGATGTTTGCCTTGACCGTACACAATTCAATAAGCAAGAATGTCAATCCTTGGACCTATGACTCTCAATAAAATCTTCTTTTATATTGAATTGTGTGGATGGTCATACGTTCTGTACATTCATTTTCCATTTTGATGTTGGAGGTACTGTAAATTACCTTTGAAATGGTAAATTATAATCATAGTCATTGCTTTTCCTTTTCAGGTTCTAGACTGGGTTTTGGGTCATAATGAGGCATTATTTAGGCGTGCTCAATTAAAAGCTCTTGTCTCCATCCACAGTCAGGAGGTACATGAAACGTTGCACTGTTCCATAAGATTCTTGCATGCAAATGGGTTCAAGAAAGGAGTTGCATTTGATCTTTCTCATGGTTTCTTTTTCATTTTCATGACTTCTGTTTTCTGAAGGCTGGGAAAGGAGGTGAACTCACACATGATGAGACCACGATTATTAGTGGAGCTCTAGATTTGACTGAGAAGGTTTGGAGCCACTACATCTGAATATCTCTGTTTCTGTCTGTACTACAGCAGCTAAAATTGGAGAAATTGCGACATCTTTCTGATATTTAATTGATTATTGCAAACTTGGAATGTTGTGTGAACTTGTGTTTGCTTTGGTCAGTTATCTATTAGTGCTAGTATCCAAGATCCTGTCCTCAGTATAAACAACAATTGGTTTGCATAGTTTCTAATCTGATAGATGATGTTTTCAGTTTTGAGAAGATGTCAGCATCGACTTATTGCCATTTCCCTATCAATTATAAGTCTGGTCGCCATGGCACTATTACTTTTTTGTCTGATAATCTAACACTGTTTCTAAATGCGGTCCAGAACTTTCCACTGGAGAAGTTTCCTCTTATTAAATGAGATATTTCTAGGTCATTGCAGTGAGAGAAATCGCTATTTTCCAAATTTCTCTGTATAGTCTGAATATGATTTGAAGATAGACATAGCATAATTGAAGGAAGATTGCTATACCAATTACTATGTTTTCCTCTTGACAGACTGCAGAGGAGGCAATGACACCCATTGAATCTACCTTTTCTTTGGATGTTAATTCCAAACTGGACTGGTAAGTTACTAAGTTACTCAAGAGATTCGTTTTAGTCTGTGCTCTCCTCTACTCATTCTTTCTGGGGTCAAATATAATAGAATGAATTATAACTCATTGCTCGATTTTTCAGAGACCTCTACATAAGTAAATCATTTGCTAAGTCACGTCTCATCGAGAAGATGTTATGATAATAAAGAAAGCGGATACATTAAAAGCTTAGATAACATTTCTTGGGTAGACTTGGATCATTAGTTGTTACACTTGCTATCGGACTCTGACGTATTCTTCCTTCGTGTTTAGTCAAACTTTGTCTAACAAACATCACATTTGTTGTAGATGGCTATGCTTATGCATTCTTCCTTTTTTTCTTTTTTCTTTTTATCTTGAAATTTCGATCCAATAGCCTGGCTACCTTTGAGGATAATTTTTGTCAAGCTGGTCATGATCCATTTAAGAAAACCTTAGGAACATATAGACCAGATCTGACATTTATGGCATAATTGTTTAGGGAAGCAATGGGAAAGATTCTTGCTCGGGGTCATAGCAGAGTTCCTGTCTATTCTGGGAATCCCAGAAATGTCATTGGTCTTCTTCTGGTATATCTCAAAATTGGAATGCTCACTGTATCTCTAGTCTTTATAATAACACTGTTCCCTGACTTGTCTACTGTGTCCCTCGCTCTATTTCTCTCTCTCAGGTGAAAAGCCTTCTCACGGTTAGACCAGAAACAGAGACCCCTGTTAGTGCAGTGTCGATCAGAAGAATTCCGCGGTGTGCTTATTGATATTTTATATTAATTAGCCATTCCTTTAATTATAAGAATATGGCATGAGGTTTAAGCTGGATTGTTTGCCCAGGGTTCCAGCAGATATGCCCTTGTATGACATACTGAATGAGTTTCAAAAGGGTAGCAGTCATATGGCAGCCGTAGTGAAGGCCAAAGGGAAATCTAAGAATCTTCCACCAATGCCGGATGTGGACAAACTTGAAGAAAAGAAGGCCACTGTGGGAGATTCCCAGTTGACTACTCCCTTGCTTGTTAAACAGAATGAAAAAGCTGATATCGTTGTTGACATTGAGAAGGCTCCAAGGCCAGTGAATGGCTTGCCTCAATTATCAGAAGATATTGAGGATGGGGAGGTTATTGGTATCATCACTCTTGAAGATGTATTTGAAGAACTTCTTCAGGTTTTCTTCACTGCCTCATCAATCATCTGCATAATTTTCTTTTTGATGACTATATTTTAAGAATTTACTTGACCAAGTACAGGAAGAGATTGTTGATGAAACCGATGAATATGTCGATGTACATAGAAGGTATTGCAAGAATCAGATACTGCGTGTTTGGTTTATGTAATGCCATTTGATTCATTATACAATGACAATGGCTGTCTCTCTCTCATCTCTTTTTGGCAGAATCCGAGTGGCTGCAGCTGCAGCCGCATCATCAGTTGCACGGGCTCCATCACTTCGGAGACTGAACACCCATAAAGGAGCTGTAAGTTGATTGTTCTGTTTTCAAACTAGATGAATTGAACTGAACTTAAAAAGAGTTCCCAAAATCAGGCTTTGGTTATGATTGTTCACTCAAGACCAAGTAGTAAAATGCCAGAACTCAATTCGAACTTGTCTAGGATGTAGGAGATAAACAAGATACCAGAATTTGGGTGATTGAGGAAACTACATTCTTGAAAATGAGTCATCTACCTGTATTTATGGCCATTAAAAGCTGAAAACTCCTTGCATATCTTTCTCATTCAGACATTAGTAGCTTGGCATACTGTTAGAAGTTAGTAGTGAGAAAAACCACATGCATTTATTTTTTCTATCATTTTTACTAAACTTAATTGTCAAATTGGCACACAATTTGTATTTTGGAGCAAAGTGCAATACATTTATACTAAACAGTATGCGAAATAATAATGTTGTGGTTTTGATAAGTCTGAAAATTTAAGGTTGTAAAACATCACATAAATGGTTGGGATAAAACTGTGATAACCTGTCATGATTGGCGAGGATGAAATGAGATTATTGTACGGTATGTTGGCTTTGCATGTGTGTGTGGAACCAACTGCTATGAGGGTCAATCTTCTTCCCTCTATTTCACCTCCTTCCCATACCCTAACCTGAAAAAGCCTCGGAAAAAAGAAGAAGAAGAAGAAGAAGAATTTAAAGCAAAAGTCAGTGATGATATTCCCTTCTGTGAACTAAGGCAGCTTTGTAATGCTGAGAGATAGCATTTCATGAAGGGGTCTCAATTCTCTACATATAATATTGATGGCAATAAGAAGCTGGAAGATAGTATTTGACTTGAATTATATAATACCAAAAATGGTGAAAGTGATCATCACTGTCTGGAGAAGAAGAATTTTCACAGCAGAAACCAGCGAGTATTGTCTCCCACAAGAGGATATGTAAATAGGGGGATACGAACATGAAAATTTTCACTTGGAGATGTCACTAGGAGGTGTTCAAGTATATATTCACTTGGGCCTGATGAAATGACAGTGGACTCAACCAAAAACAGCTTAAAAAGGTGGTTTACAGAAAATTAATTTGTTATCCATGCTTCAGATAGAGAAATGACCTTGACTTTATACCCTTGCTTGGATGATTCTAGCTCATTTTACTTGGCCATCATCGGCAATTCTTGTTATTAAGGCCCACGAGTAAATGGATGGGCTTCATTGTTGGCGCTTAATAATCTGCTTTCATGTGGTTCACAGGGAGGCCTTACCAAGCACGTGCAGGTCCCGAGAAAAACTGCTGAGGATGATCCAAGTTCTGCTAGGTCAATGGGCAGTCCAGGTGAGCATCTGTAGGAGCATAGATGGTACCATACCAACAAAGACATCTGCATTATAGTATGATGATTCTAAACTCAGGTCTTTGATGCTAATCCCCCAATAAATTAGTGCAACCTGATAATGTTGTCTTTGCTGCAAATTTTGATCATGAGAAACTGGGATATTAGTCAGATAATGAACGGATGAACATATGGAGAAATGGCTGATTTATCTGGTCAAATAATGTCTATACTCGTATGAGCTTATGTCTTTTTTTTCAGGTTTGCCAACCTCTGGGGCTTAGGCTTGAGGTTTTGGCAAGGCTAACATCAGAAAACGCTTCCACGGGACGGGGGAGTCAAAATTGAAGTATTATGAAGATTATCCCATGATATTGAACGGCTTTATCTTGAACAATCTTTGTGCCAAAGTAATTATTATATCCCGTGGAGCGGAGAGATGCAGTCCTGAAGTAATTAATGCCTACTATATGTCCAGATGTTCAGTTGTCCGATGCAATTTTGTTTGGCTGGCGCATGTTCACCGTCGCTTTATAATTAGATTATTTTGTTTCCGAGAAGAGACGAAAACAATGAGTTTCATCAGTCAAGATCGAAGATAGTTTTTTACCGTCTTTCATTAGTAGAATGTCCAATGTTTGTCCCCCTTGGCGGATTGAAGCGATACAATGTTAAGTGATTTTTTTTGTACGGCGCGATGTAGATTTGCTTTGGTCGACACCACAAGAGAAAAGAACGTCTGCTTCTCCTCCTATGTACTTTTACGGGTCTAGAAATCGTTTCAATACGTAGGAAGAACAAATAATAGTCACATTGCTTTGTTCAACAAGGTGAGTGGATGTGCATTAATCTTATTGTCGTTTTTAGATTGGGCAGGCAAGATTTCTAGCGATTTCCAGGATAAAGTAACGTATTTTGGGGAAGACACCATTTACCTAAAGATGAAAAGTAGCATTTGCAAAGATTGGGAAAATGATACCCTGTAGCTACCAAACCTGCTTTTCATTTGACATGGCATAGAGAAACCCTTCTTTCTCTTTCTGTCGAACGTAGTTTTTATTGAATCAAAACGAGTTTAGACAACAGAACCCCAATTCAGACACCCAAAGCAAAGCAAACCCCACGAGTGTTGGGCTGTCCAATTTAAAAATAAAACATGTTGTCTTTTGAGCTTTAGCTAACCAATTGGCTACTCGATTGGACTCTCCTGAGCAGGGGACTATAGTTAAATTGCAGACTGGCCAATAAGCCGGCAGGCCTCCAAAATAAGTGCTCTTACTCCCCAAGGATATAACTATCTGCGCTCTTTGCTGAATCTATTAAGACCAAGCAGTCAGATTCAAGTACAATCTCTTTCCTTTCTAGCTCGAGGAGAGGGAAAGAGAGCTTGAAGAAGGGCTAGGGCTTCGGCTTGGAGAGTAAAGGAAATCGGAGCCGATCTCACAAACCCTTCCATTAGCGCACCAGTCTCGTCTTGCACAACACCCGGGATTCCTCCGGTGAATGATTTTATAAGGTAAAGGCCGATGCCTTCTCTTGTTATAAGTTTAAGGAACCCAAACTACTTAGAAGAGATTGAACTCACGGAGCTGGAGTTTAATATATGCATAATCTCGCAACATGCCTTTCCTTTAAAAAAAAGAAAAAGAATAAAAAAGAGAAGTAATGTCGATCAATTTTGAAAGTTGACCTCGATTAAATGATTATCATTTGTATCAAGCAGGTTACAAGAATTCAGCGCAAGTACAATCATTACGGAGCCGAGTTCGTAGTCTCACGTCCAAATCGGTTGTACTTTCGTATCACAGTAGTAGAAATCATCTCTTCTAATTTATGTTAATGAAGAAGAATTAATTATTTTTTCCTTTCTTTACAAAGATATGATTAGCATGATTTTAAATTTCTAATTTAGTGTTGATTATGTCATGATCTCATGTGGCCTATTCTAAATTAACTCGAACTCAGATGGTTCAAGATCCTAAGTGAGTGATCATGCGCTATGTGATGCTCAAATGAGTGAATTCATAACAAAAAAGAAAGAAAAAATGACATCTATTAAGATGCACTTGTGAGTAATGTAAAAAAAAGTCCGAAGAATTGTTGTGGTGTGGAGTAATTAATATATTTTAGTTGACCCATAATTTATTGATCTAAGTTTCTAAGTGAACCTGAATCTAATTGAATATGTTGACGGATTCGGACTTTAATTCCCTCTTGACAATCTTTCCAAATGATGGTATTGGGCTTAATCTGTTCCGGTGTTTGTTGAACATTGGAGAATTGACATTGTGGTGGGATTCGACCCCTATTTTCATGCCTACCATTTTAGATTTCCAATTGACTTAAGACATGATTGTTGGCGACTTCTAGAATAATTTTTAGATTTGAATCATAGTAGCATACCTAGACTATCTATTGACTAATTGAATGCTAGGTACAAATTGGATGACATTTGCAATTGGTATTCCATTGTGAATTGATTTGAAAGAGAAATTATTAATATCTTATGAAAGGAAAAAATGCCACAAAAAACCATAAACTATTACCCATTGTGATTTAAATACATCAAAAATAAAATTTGTGTCACCAAAAATCCTAAATTTGCTCATTGTGACACAGATACCTTTGACTTTTAGGAAATGTGTCAGCATGCTTAAGGCTTAGTATTTTCACTGTAGTTGCCTATTTGTTTACACTTAGATGAAAGAAAAAAAATTCTTGCAAAAACCTAGAATATTATTTGAAGTTCAGATTATTATGAATAGATTATATGTGAATCCCTGTATTATCATTTGACTATTGTCAAAGTTCCAAGAGTTTTGAACTTTAAAACAAATGTTTACATGCGTAAGCCATAAGAATTAGATTAAGCAAAAGTGAAAGGTAGAAGTCAGTTATACATCATCTTAATTTTGTTTATTTCATGAAAAATTAACTATATGAATAAAAACTTCTTCATTTTCCAGTATTTGGATATTTAAGAAAACGAGATAAAGAATATTTATGCTTAAATTTGAGAAAGTGACATCTCTTGAGAAATTAGAAATTATATTTCATAATACAACTTGATCTTCATTGCTAAAAGGTCATCTCATGTGTCCAGGCCCAAGTGCCTAACTGACATCAAAGTAGCACTAATACTAATACGCGACACGTGACATGACACGTAGACCTTTTTCAAAATATAAAGAATTCCGATACGTTGGGTATGTTATATATTAAATATATATTTTTATATATACGTGATAAATTATCAAATTCACAAATAAATAAATTATAAAAAAGCTCAAAATGAATCTACACTAAAACATTAATCCATCGCTTGTTAATATTATTCATTGTTAAATTCAACTTCATTCCAATAATTCATCAAACTTAAAGAAAAGACAAGCAATCTACATTCTGAACTCGTGTGCTGGAACATGTTAGAAGATAAGAGAAAAAAACAAACTTGGGAGTGAATTATATATCACGGAAAGTAAGAATCAAAAGAGAAGACACGATACTGTTCATGGGCTATTCCCGAGTTACTGTTCATCAGTTTGTTATGATGCCGATTCCCAGAGATCTAGCCATCAGAATGGGCTGATTTTTGGAGGGAAGATCCTTCTCACCCTCCTCTACATCCCCACCAAAGGAATTTGATAGATCTGATCTGCATCCAAAGATATCCTCTACCCTAGTTTCGGATTCATGCTCCAGTTTTCCGAACTGTTTTCTTTTGGTTTTCTTCATCTCTCGAGAGTTTCAACGGTTGGAATAGGCTGATTTTGGAAGGTAGTCTCCTGTTACCTCCATCTACTTCACCACCGAAGGACTTACGCTGGTTTGGCCTACATCTCAAGATCAACACAAATCCAGGAGTGCGCGCGGTTTGTCGTTTGGAATGGCTGTCACGGGTTAAGGTGTTTCCAATTGGTGGAGTGGCTTCACTTCTAGAGGCAGAGGTCGTATTGGCCTCGTACGTTGACCCTCCAAGTAGCCTTCCCAAGTGACCTGCATTCTCAGCTCTGGTTTGTCTCAGTTATGCTTCTATGGTCTATCTACTGCTACATTCCCCTTTTGGTTTGGTTTTTTGGATTTCCTTGCTATGCATGGAGTGCTGGTTGCGTCTTCTACCTTCCTAAGGGGTGTTGTTGAAGTCTTGTCCAGGTAAGTCCCCTCCTTTGATGGTTTCTCTTTGGCTGTAAACGGGCTGCAGACCAGGTGTTTATGAAAATGTCCTTAACGGCTGTTGAGGCTGGAAACAATATTACTGAAGCTAGACCTGTGGCTGGGACCTCTAAGGGGCCTCCAACACCCTCCCATGGTGATGCCTCACCTTTAATTCAACTAGGAGTGGCCTTGACATCTAAGTCCGGCCTTGATGGAATGAAGAACAAGCATCAAATCTAGCAAGAGCCCCTTGCTCGCCCCCACCAATCTAGAGGCCAGTTCAGAGGCCGGAGCCGCAAACAGTCTTCATCCAAGCATCCACAAGCTCCTGTGCAACATCTAGCTGGACAATAGGATACCCCTGCTCATACTTGAGCGAATGTAACCCGGTTAACGGCAAAAGGCTTGGAATTGTCCTACATTCCTCATCCCGCGTTTGTAGATGGCAAAGCTGTGGTCAAGTTGGCTGATGAAGTACTTGATGCGGTCGGCCTGAAATAGCATCAATGCTTAGTGGGTTATCTTGTAGGGAGAAGGAAGCTTCCATTTGGTCTCTTAGAGCAATCTCTCAAACATGCTTAGGGTGTAAAGCTTGTGGAAATATTGGCCAATGACCAAGGATTCCTCTTCCTCCACATTTTGGACCCTGTGTTTCAGTGGAAGATCCTTGAGGATGGACCAATCATGGTGGCTAGGGTGCCTCTAATTCTCCGTCAATGGCAGCCACTCATGGACCTTAAGAGGGAGAATCAATCTTTGGTTCCGATTTGGATTCGTTTGAGGAACTTACCGTTTAATTGTTGGACGGTGCCGGCAATGAGTGCAATCGCAAGCATGATGGGTAAGCCATTGTATGTGGACCAATGGACTGACTAAATGAAAATGGTTTCGTTTGCTAGAATTTGTGTGGAGATCCAGACTAATCAGCCACAATGTAGGACCGTTGAAGTGATCCTGAATGGGGTTTCTCGCTCCATAACCATTGATTACAAATGACTACTTGTTGAGTGCCTGGACTGTGGAACTTTCGGCCATAATTGCCAAGCCCCTCCTTGCGCGCACAACCCCATTGGACAAAACAAACCTCTGCAGCAAGCTTAGGCTAAACTTGCTCCAGCGGTGAACCCAGACCCAGTACCGGCAGCCCCTCCTCGCTCGCACAACCCTGCTGGACAAAACAGACCTCCGCAGCAAGCTCAGGCCGATCTTGCTCCCTTAGTGGCCCCCAACCTAGTACTAGTTGTTGATCTTACGGTTCCACAGCAGGTCATGATAGTCCCAGCTTCTCCAACTCCCTCGGCCCTAGGGTGGATCCCATCCCTGACCAGATGGTTGCAGAATCACAGGATGTTCTTGAGCAGCCTTGGAAATAGGTGAAGAGCAAGCAGAAGAAAAACTTGAACTCTAAGAATGGAGCATCATCCTCTCACCCGAGCATTGCTGGTGTTTAAGTCACCTCTCGGAGGAAGCCTCTTGCTGCAGAGAAGGCCCTACATCCCGGGTCTACTAGGAAGATGCATAGGGCGTCCAATGCTCCCCCGAAGGTGGATCTCTCGCTAGTGGCCGATTTCCAGCTAGATCAAGAACCTTCCTTAAGCCTAGACCATGGTGTGGAGTCGAAAGTAGCAGCCACCTTTGCTTGCACGGATGAAGATGATATTGTTTCTCCTGGCTCATCAACCTCATCCCCGAGAGCATCGCGAGCTGCCTCGATGAAAGTGGAGTCCATTCAGGAGAGACTTCTTGCTCTAGCTCCGGATCCGGGCCCGGAGGTGAAGATTGGAGCACCTATGAATCCTCGTCGGAAGCATCCCAAACAGAGGTAGACTTATGCCTCTTCTCCTTTCTTTTGGCTTTGTAGTAGTTGTATATATATATATTTTGATTTTTGGAATATTAGAGGTCTCATGGACCCATTGAGGAGAGCCGAGGTAGGAACCTTGCTCATTCGAATGGCCTTTGCATGGTCGGCTTATTGGAGACTAAAGTGCCAAAGTATCTTTTTTGGTCCTTTTCTTCTAGGCTTTTGTCGGGGTGGAAGTGGATTGCCAATTATGACTCATCTCCTAAAGGTAGAATTTGGCTTGGTTGGGACCCTTCGTTGGTTAATGTTGAAGTAATCTCTTCCAACAATTAGGCGATTCACGGTAGAGTGATGCTCCTTGCGTTGGGATTAAGTTGCTGCACTTTGGTGATTTATGCCAAGCACTCGTTTGTCTCTCGGAGACCTTTGTGGGCGGACCTGGGTAGGATGAGTTCTTGCGTCCAAGACATGGCATGGATGGTGGCTAGGGATTTCAATGCCATAAGAGACTCGACTGATAGGATTGGGGGCTCACATAACTGGCTCCCCTCATTTGATGAATTCAATCAGTGTTTGATGCAGGCGGAGTTAGAGGATCTAAAGTATGTTAGACTTCACTTTACTTGGTCCACCTGTCACGCCCCGAATCCCGAGCGCGCGCACATCCCACTACGGTCGATAAAAAATGCGACATCCTAGGATATGTCGCCGACCCATTTATTTTATTACGCATGCGGAAGCGAAACAAATCCCCTGACAATAAAATACGGGATAGAAAAGCAGGAAGCAAAACCACAACATAACACTTCCATAATTCAACAAAGTTACAAACAGAGGTCTACGGCCAAAAGTCTACAAAAGACCGGCTCTTAAAAATGAATTGTCCTACGACCTACAAGTCGGACACGTTCTCCAATCTTACGACTTCACATCTGCAACTCCTCAAGGCCAACCAAAGCTATATGGCCACTCCGTCCACCGGGGACCTAAAATTTTAATCCCACAACCGGGATGAGACGATGTCTCAGCAAGTTCAACCCCCTAAACCCCTATTAGAAAGAAAATACGCCCCGGGTGGCCTAGCCACATCACACAGAAGACTTACCTCGCCTCAGCCTTCATCTGCAGGTTAGCACAATTTATATAATTCAACCACGTACAATTATGATAACCAAACAATCGTGGCACAATCACATTATCAAAACAATTCAACCACTTGGATCGTCTCAGCGATCAATCGACTTGGCCGATTACATGTCATTCTAGCAAATCAATCATTGCTCTCAATCACGGCCCTATAGGAAGGTTTAACAATCAGTGGCAATCACGACCCCACTCGGCACGACCTCTCCTAGGTGGTACATCACGGCCTCATTGGGCACGACCTCTCATAGGTGGTTCATCACGGCCCTATTAGGCACGACCTCTCATAGGTGGTCAATCACGACCTCACTGGGCACGACCTCTCATAGGTGGTTCATCACGGCCTCACTGGGCACGACCTCTCATAGGTGGTTCATCACGGCCTCACTGGGCACGACCTCTAATAGGTGGTTCATCACAGCCTCACTGGGCACGACCTCTCATAGGTGGTTCATCACGGCCTCACTGGGCACGACCTCTCATAGGTGGTTCATCACAGCCTCACTAGGCACGACCTTTCCTAGGTGGTACATCACGGCCTCATTGGGCACGACCTTTCCTAGGTGGTACATCACGGCCTCACTGGGCACGACCTTTCCTAGGTGGTACATCACAGCCTCACTGGGCACGACCTTTCCTAGGTGGTACGTCATGGCCTCACTGGGCACACGACCTTTCCTAGGTGGTACGTCACGGCCTCACTGGGCACGACCTCTCATAGGTGGTTTATCATGACCTTACTGAGCACGACCTCTCATAGGTGGTTCATCACGGCCTCACTAGACACGACCTTTCCTAGGTGGTACATCACGGCCTCATTGGGCACGACCTTTCCTAGGTGGTAGATCACGGCCTCACTGGGCACGACCTTTCCTAGGTGATACGTCATGGCCTCACCAGGCACACGACCTTTCCTAGGTGGTATGTCACGGCCTCACTGGGCACGACCTTTCCCAGGTGGTACGTCACGGCCTCACTGGGCACGACCTTTCCCAGGTGGTACGTCACGGCCAATCTCCCATCAATTTCTACACTTAGGATTTATAAAGAATTCCTATTTATCACAATCACACTCCATTTGCCACAATCAATCATCAAATTCAAATTCTAAATACACAGCAGCGATCAGCACGAAATTCTGAGAGAATAAGGTTCCAAACTAATTTTCAGAATTTATTAAATAATTAAATTTATTCCGATAATTAATTAAATAATAATATCCATGTCTTTCACGATTCACACTCAATTTATAATATCCAATCGTCAATTTCAAAATCTGACTACACAGCAACGATCGGCACGAAATTCTGAGCAACCGGGGTCAAAAATAATTTTTCCGTTTTTTTTTAAATTAATATTTTAATAATTTAGGAATATAATATAATATTATAAATTCCAGAATTCGAAATCATTAAATAATTCAAAAGTAAAACCCTATTATGTCACATCAAGGCTTTATATTAAAATAAACATACTTAACTTTAAACTAAACACACTTTAACTTAATTAAGTATCTTAATATAATCCTCAACTAAATAAGCTAATCTAACCACCTAAACTTACTTAACTTAGACTAAGCACACTTAGGGCATCATTAACCGTCTAATCAAGGTTTAGTGAGTTAAACTCACCGGATTAGCGAGCCGAGCGAACCAAAACGACGAGGACGACGCGAGGATCGACTTTCCTCAAGGCGGACCGAGCATCCGGGCTCGGGAAGGCAGCCAAAACGGCCCACGAAGGAGCTGCCATACCCATTTTCTTCTTCTCTGTTTGCTGCTGGTTGGGTAGCTTTTAGAAATTTTCATGCATTTGACTTGTGGTTGATCATCTCAAGCCACAATGTACATCTTTGAAACATTGGCGACTTTCGGTTGTTGGGGTAATCTCAAGGTTTCAAATACGAACACAGGGTACCCAATCGATAGAAGAGTCGGTCCAGTGTCGATCAACATGAATTGTGCGATCTGGTGGAATCACCCACTCCTGATCACATGCCTCTGTCGAGTCGACCTATCTCCGATCTTTAATCGATTTTAATTGTGCCGTAATGACCCTTGCAGACTAGCTCGGTCGAAAGGTCGCTTCCTGGTCAAATTCTCGAGTCCGATGCATTAGAAACTCTTAACAGCTTCACCCGATAGACTCGTTTCCACATGAGTGGCCAACTCAAGGAAAAGAACTATATGCGTGCCAACGAAATGCCCGTATCAATTAATTGAAAATAGAATCGGAAAATCGGGATGTCACACCACCTCCTCTGGAGCTAACCGCAAGGCCAGGAAAATTGATCAGGTGTTGGTCAATGCTAAATGGAGCTCACAGTTCTCTTACTCAGAAGCGACTTTTTTAACTCCCGGAATTTCTGACCATTCTCTTATGGTGGTAAAAGTGATACAATCGGTTCTTCGAAAAAAATCCTTTTAAATTCTTTGAATTCTGGATGGAACACCCATCCTTTAATGGAATCATTTCGCAAGTTTGGGATGCCCCAGTAGAAGAGTCCCTATGTACAGGCTAGTTAGCAAACTAAAGGCCTTGACGAGCTGGTTTAAGTAACTCAATAAGGATTCTTTCTCAAACATCTCTGAGAGAGTTGCTGAGTCCAGGAGTGTTTTTAGGTTAGCCCAGCTCAACTTGCAGCAAGACCCAACCACCGAACTTTTGGCAGAGTTGGAGAAGACTCATCGGAAGACCTTTCTGGAGTTGAGGAGTCAGGAGGAATCTTTCTTCAGACAGAAATCCAAGATTAGAAAGCTGGAGAATGGTGACAGGAATACCAAATACTTCCACCATTGCGTTCATACAAGACAACTGAGGAACATGATTCTTTTGGTTCTTGATAGGAATGGTAACTTGGTCACTGAACCAAGCCTTGTGCAAGACACTTTCGTCTCTCACTTCCAAGATTTATTTACATCCTGCTCCCTTCCTTCTATCCTTGCTTTACTGGACGTGCAACAAGTTATTACTTGCCCACTCAATGAGGATCATGTTAGTTTTCTCTCTCGGCCCTATTCAGATAGAGAAATTCATGACACCTTGTTCTCCTTAGCCCGTGGGAAGGCTCCTAGGCCAGACAGGTTTGGTGTGGAATTTTTCAAGAGCAATTGAGAGATAGTAGGGCCTTCGGTTATTGAAGTGGTTAAGGACTTCTTCGTTACGGGGAGACTTCTTAGGGAGATTAACAACACCATCCTTGTGCTAATCCTTAAAGTGCCTAATGCAACCTCGGTCAATGATTATAGACCTATTGCTTGCTGCAATACGATTTATAAATGTATTACCAAGGTCTTAGCTAATCGCATCACCGCAGTACTTCATGATACTATCAGCTCTTCTCAAAATGCCTTTGTTAAAGGCCATCGCATCCAGGATAATATACTTCTTGCCCAAGAATTATTTATCGGTTTCCATCTTCAGCCATATACCCTTAAATGTGCTATGAAAGTGGATTTTCAAAAGGCCTATGATACAGTCTACTGGGACTTTCTAGAATTAGTTATGCGTGCATTTCGCTTCCCGGACCACCTCATTCGGCTCATTATGGTATGTGTCTGCACTCCCAAGTTCTCTATTTCTTTAAATGGGGAACTCCATGGATTCTTCCCTAGTGGCGTGGCCTTCGTCAAGGGGATCCCATGTCCCCTTACCTATTCACGTTGGTTATGGAAGTTTTTTCTAAGATCCTTTCTGCGCGTGTTGCGCAACCTAGGTTCAAATTCTTCTGGAAATGCAAGACTATAAGACTATCTCATCTTTTCTTTGAGGACGATGTCTTTCTCTTTTGTCATGCGGATATGGATTCTATCTCTCTTCTAAAGGATGGACTGGATACATTCTCAGCATGGAGTGGAATGAAGCCAAACAACAACAAAAGTGAGATATTTCTCTCAGGTGGCTCGGAGGAGTTGCAGAATGAGATCATGGAGGCCCTTGGTTTTGTGGAAGGAAAGTTGCCGGTGCGTTATCCAAGAGTTCCTATCATATCATCGAGGCTTGGAATGGCGGATTGTGTGTCCTTAGTTGATCGTATAACAGCCAGGGTCCAATCTTAGACGCATCGCTTTCTATCATTTGCCAGAAGGCTCCAGTTAATAAGGTCAGTCCTTCTTGCCATACAAGCTTATTGGGCGAGTGTGTTTACCATTCTTTTTGCAGTATTGGATCGCATTAAACAGATCCTTAGACAGTTTTTTTGGAAGGGCCCCAATCTTGGGAAGGGTGGAGCCAAAGTATCCTAGGAAGGCGTGTGCGTTCCGAAGGAGGAAGGAGGACTTGGAATTCGTAGGCTAAGAGACTACAACAAGGTAGCGATGCTCAAGCACATTTGGATCCTATTCACGGATAATGAGTCCTTATGGTGCAAATGGATCCACTCAACCTTCCTAAAAAGGAAGAGTTTTTGGGTAGCAGGGGAGCTGTCCGTCTGTTCTTCGGCTTGGAAAAAAATTCTACACCTAAGATCCAAGTTCTGACTCTACTTCCAATGGAGGATTGGAGATGGCCAGTCAATCTCCCTTTCGTTTAACCACTGGCATCATAGAGGTCTCTTACACCTTCTTTGCTCAGATAAGATGATCCTAAATTCGGGCTTATCCAAACATGCCATGGTGGCTGATCTTTTCTCTAGCTTATTATAAAGAACCATCTTCCCACCCAAGCCCTATGTCGTATGGCAGAATTGAGAGTAAGGTTTGTGCTTTTTGCAAGTTGACGCCAGATTCCATTGATCATCTCTACTTCGGGTGTTGCATCACCGCCAACATGGCTTTCTTTTGGGTGGCTAAATGCAATCTCCCTTGGCAGAACATGACATGGTCTGACAACTTTCAGTGGGCAATGAAATTCCTTTCAGGTAAGGACTTTTATCACTCCATTGGCCGGTTTTCATATGGTGCCCTTTGCCATCTTATTTGGAAGTACAAGAACGACATACTCTTCAGAGATCATAAATTGGCGGTTGCAGCTGTCAAAAATCATCTTATCAAAGTGGTGAAGGATAAGGCATTAACCTTCAAGAATGCTAAAGATAATCCTAGAAATAGAAGGCTCCAGCGTAACTGGGGGATAGATCTGTGCATTTTCTCTCCAACTCCGGCAGATATTTAGGCTTCCTTGGAGTGGATTCGAGATGGCCGTAGATGGAATGAGGGCATTCACTTCTCAAGCGATTTCTACGGTCTACCGCCTATTCTTTCGGATCCGATCGTCTATGCTGGATTGGCTTCTTATCGTCTTTGGCAATGTCTCCTAACTTGGTGTTTTTTCTTTCTTTGTCTTTTCCGTGCCTTGTTGGTTGTTTAGGTGAGGTTGGAGTCCTTTGGCCCTACATGGCCTTTCTCTGCCTGTTGTTTAGGCTTTTCCTCGCTTTGGCCCGCTCTTGCAGTTTCTTTTGCATCCAGCACCCTTTCACTCACTTCGACTTGGTGTCGTGCTAAGTGCAAGTTTTGTGGCGCTGGATCTTGTGTAAATGTTGGCTCAAAGCTCATTATATTAATTATTCTTACCAAAAAAAAAAAAAAAAAGAGAGAAGACACAATTTATTCAAAAATTTTAAAATTGACCTATGCATGTTAGAATGACATGTCGAAATTCTGAACTCACATGTTGGAATTGTGGACTCAGAGAGTGTTAGGAGAGCTAACCAAGTGTCGAATTTTCTGATATATATTGACCAAATGTCAGAGAGTATTGGACATATGTCAAAATGTCTGACACGACACGAAAGCTCTTGTAGAGTATTAGTACTTCCTAGATTGACGTACCTAGGAGCCTAGTGCCTGAGCCAAGGCCATGATGGCCACTTGAGACCCGCATGGTCCAAACTCAGCTCCTCATGCCTTGGATCCCCTGGACCCCTGCGGCCTAAACACGGGACCCTAACCGTCGAATTCAAAATCCATCATCCTAGACCCGCGACCCAGCACCTGCTTCCAATACTCCGGCACAAGTCTCCGACACCCAGACTCGAGACCCTAGCCACTGAACTACAGACCTTGAAGCTCAGACACGAGGTCTCATGGTCTCATGTGGGGGTCATCGCGACCCAAGTCGGTGCACCAAGTTCCCTGGTGTGTCAACTGGGCACCAAGGTCCAGGCAAATGGAAGTGGTCTTGTAGACATGGAGGTCAAGTTGTGTCTTGAGAAACTTCCCATTTGTACGAGTAAAGTTCGTGTAGCTTTGGTCCTATATTGTTGAATAGATTAACTGATCATGCTTAGCCAAAAAAAAAAAAAAAAAAAGGAAATTTTTTTACAAATTGAAAATGTGAATTAATGGAAGTGCAATTATGGTCTTCAATATTAAATTATTAAGTATCTGTCTAGTTATGTCCTCAAGGCCTTTTATGTGGAAAAATGAAGAAGCAGAAAGAGGAAAAAAAAGAAAAAGACAAGCAAAAGCAAGCGGTGTTCTCCTCTCAGTTTACTGCACAACGCCCTTTCTGCAACTCAAGGGTTGCCCAACATCACTCTGCTTGCCCAACCCTTCTTAAGTCATGAACAGAAGGTAGAGAAACGAAAGGCTAAAATGAAGTTAAAGGCCAAAGCCATAATCATTCTTAATAGAAGATGATTTCCCACAATGTTAATCAGAACGTTTTGAATATTTGGTTTTTGCAATCATGCGATTTGTTGGTGAGATCGGTTTCATGCGATGTGAAACGGGCACGGGTGGGCGCGCGCGCGAGAGAGAGAGAGAGAGAGAGAGAGAGAGAGAGAGAGAGAGAGAGAGAGAGGTGTTTCTGTTGAACATCATATACATATGCTACATATGCTACAAGCGTTTCATACAGTTTTGCTAATAAAGAGCCGAATCTCTCCCTTTATCATCACTTACTCTAATGAGGGATTGTCTCAGTACATGCCTCATGGAGCTAGCAGCACCAGCTGGTGGTCCGCGGCCAAGCTTCACTGTACACGGATCCCTCGGCATGGAGCCCCTCCTCATACCCACCCGGGCGGGCCGAAGGGAACCGACAATCACTCGTTGCTGCGAAGAAGAATCACTGTGCACCTCCATATTATGTACAACCGGGTCCACCGCTCTCTCACGAGCCTTGAGCACTGCCGCCACGTCCGGAGCTTCGGCCTGCGCATCAAGTGCATCATCACGACTCGCTGGCTTGGTGGAAGTGACTCCAAAGATGTGAAAAGTGTCCCAACTTTGCCAAGTCGATCCGTCTCTAAGATCACGGACTCTGCATACCCATTTAAATAGCTGAAGCGAGCAAGCGAGGCTCCTTGGATAGGAAGGAGAGCAATGGCTATTGGGCAGGCGACGCTTTTCGGGCCCCGATTGGGTAGACAGGCAAGGGGCCCGCGGGGCGGATGATGACAAGGCAAACGCATCACCTTGTTCCCTTGCCAATTCAGAGGGAAAGTGACTTCGACGTGCCTTCTGATTTGTCCTGCCGTGACCGCGATTGAGCTTTCGTGGGTTAACTGCTTCCCTCAGAATCTCAGCATCTAAGGACAAGGCTGGATAGATTGCATGAGGCTCTTATTGTGGTGCGTCAAATCGTCCTTCAAACATCAAAGGTAACTTTAGAAAGAAAGGTCAGTCCAAGATGCTGCTGTGCGATATGGCTCGCACACTTGGGTTGGACAGCTCCTTTGCATGTGAAAATTTCATGGGTATGCACAAGCCGCGTCGTCTAGACTCATCATACCCCACCGGACCTCAATCCTGTTTCGAGGCACTGATGGGTCCAATAGAGTTCGAAACTACAATCAGATCTCGGTTTGCAAAATTACAAACTAGAATGGCAAGTCGTGCGGGTGCGGGTGAGTTAAGATTGGAGCGGATAATATCATGCTAGTGACGGGCCCAAGTGGGATTGCTGTCGATAGTACTAAAGTCATGATGCATGGGAACTTTTGGCGCTAGATATGTCTCTCATCCCGAATTGTCCATGCTTCGGATATCAACTAGTACTCAAAGCTCATGCACCCCTAAATTTGCACATGTTTTGATGTCGTACAAAGTTCTGTGACTGTCTTCAATGATGATTTTGAGTTGTTAATTATGTTTCTCATCCCACATCTGCCGCAGAGAAAGTACTTATCTTCATTCTTGCAAGGTCATTTTCTATATGGTCGACAAAGCTAATTGCTTTTAAATGAACTAATTGTGTATAACATTAGAAAAGAAAATTTGGTTTTGAAACCGCCTTTTAGTTAAGAAATATTCTATCCCATTAGGCTTGAGCCTCGTCATCATGTTACAACATTTAAATATTAAAGTGCCTGTTAATTTAATAGCTTTAATTATTAAATAATTGACGAGGATCCTATAAAAATTTTGCATGAAAATGAATAGGTATCTAAAATAAAAATTTTATGCTCGATCCGACGTGGATGTTGGTGGAAATTAATTGGCTCAACTTCTTAGCGAGTAGGTTCGTATCGCACACTAAAAGTCAGAGACCCCAAGAATATTTAAATTAGAAAGCTGGCATGTATTGTTTGGTGAGAAACGAATTGAAAATTTTAATCGATTAATCTCCAACCAACTACCCCGGTATCCGCCCATGCCGACGAAATCATCTATCTGAAATGACCTTTACTTTATTTTTAATCTTGCGACACATATATTTAATCTTTTCTAATCTTGAAGCATATGAAAATTTGACATACATAAACATTGGCACATGAATTCATATATCATTCCGTAATTTTTATTGAAATTTTCGGATAATATTTTGAATTTTGACGGAAAAAGGAAGAATGCTCTTGGCGCTTTGATTAAAGCCTGAACATACAGCCCTTTTTTCCGCGTCTCATTCGTAGCTGGTGTATTGAGTGAATTTGGGTGTATGATTGGCGTTTTTGGCATGTTTCTGTTATCTTTTTTTCTTTATTTTTTGATTTCGAATATATTATGGTTGCAACTACCTTGTTTATTTGGAAAATCTCAGCCCCCATGCTAATGCCATCCAACTCAAGTATAGTTCATCTTGATATTATATAGTCTATATAGTTTAGACATTTGAGACGTACATTGAATCGCTTTCGGTCTCGACAAATAGAGAAATTTTTCTAATTGATTTCTTGGGGGATACAACCAAGGACATGGCACCTCCTCGTTTGTACCCACTATGGAAAGCATTTTATATCATCTCATATCTTTCAAACATATATTGAGTGGCTGGATCATTTGAGTGTTCCTTTTGAGAAGACAGTCTCGTTACGTCATTTAAAGTTGAATAATCGTTATAACAATAGATAGAGCTAATCAAATCTTAATCACAGACTTATCAATCATGCTCTAGGGTTAAGATTGCATACGACTGAGGCTCATGAATACTTTTACACTCATTTATTCTATTGTAAATCCAGTGTAAAGCGTCATAAATAACTTTTTCCTTAGTGATAAAGTTTGTGAAACATCAAACTATGCAAACATGTTTATGATGAATGTACGTATGACTACGACAGTTACTCTCGGGCAACACGTGGAGGACTTCTCGCGATCGTAATTAATGATCAATCGGGATGATATACTCAAGCAAAGCGAATTATGGAAGAGTTAAGGAAAGCTAAAAAGGATGATTGATTTGCCAGTAAAAGAGAGAAAATTACACATCCTTGTCCTTCAAGGGACTTGCAAAACATGAACTCAAGCGTACTTATGCCAACAAAGAAGCATGGAGATGCACACCCTCATGACGTAGAGCTTTCCCTTCTTCTGCTTCACCATCCTCTTCCATTTGCGAAATCTCTCACCCATTAGCAGCATGTGAAAACGAATATTCACTACCTCCCTCGCGCTCCTGTGCTAAAACCCTCACAACCCAATATTCAGCCCTTGATCTTACCTTTATATCACGGCATGGCATGCAAACCCCAGAAAGCTTTGTCGTAGGGTCCATCGCTTGTTGAAAACATCAGGGCGTCAATGTCACCAGATGTACTTTCTTTTTATGTGGAACAGATTCATCAACTTTCTAACTTGCTCATCAGCTCAAAGTTGTCGGTTTTGTATTAACACATGCACGTGCCTTATCGGATTATCTTAAACAGTTGATGGAACCCCACCGAGCAACATTTTTCTCTCCCCCCCCTGAGGGGATGTAACACTGTTCTTGCTAATGGTTATCGTGGTGTGATAACCAACTGACAATTAGTTCCACTATTTTTGAACTGTTAGGGTTCAGAAGGGTACACACGCAGAAAAAGCGATCAATGTGACGTTGTATGGTAAAATAATTGCGTGTCGTAGGAAATGAGAAGGTCGATTCTTAAATTTTGAAATCTCCAACCTTTTGACGGGTCTCACATGAGGTATCGCACCTTCTCATGAGCTAGGAGATAGTATACAGGAAAACTTTAACACCCCCGCTCATGTTCAAGACCAAATAGATAAAAACATGTGAAGTGAAACAATGAGGGATGAGACGAGTAAAGAGTTCATGCGACAGATGTGAAAAGTCGAATTGAGCTTGAAGCTATGAAGTTCTCTATGCATTGCCAGTTTACCACTAACAATGGGGCGACCTCAAAGATGAATAGGCGTCATGTAAAAGGCTAAGTAGACAAAGAGTACCAGGGATTTATTTCAGTAGGAATCAGATGTTCATAAAGAAATGACAATGGAATTCCATATAATCACATTGGTTGACGTCTTTTCATTGATGATAAAATCCACCTTACATGGATCAACCCCATGACCATGAAATATCTGTTAATATCTTGAATAAAACCAAATCAATGTCTTCATGAGGGCATCCTTGTAACCGGTCATTTTCAATCACCGCGTTTTTTATGTTTTGAATCTGGGCCACTGACTAATACACAGAACTCTGTATTACCTAACCAATAATGCAATGTGAACTATTTTTTGGTCCAATTTCAGTGAACAGCCCAATGTAATGACCTCATCCCCAGTTCGTCCATGGCTTCCACGACCTTGATTTGAGGTCATGCCAATTTGGCAGCATTGAGATTGTGTGACGTCGAGAGATCGAGAGAGTGAGAGAGATGACAGGGGGCATGGCTGTGAGCATGGCACCGGGTGGTCGACAACGAGGGACAGTCACTGTTAGGTCGAGGAGGCTTGGCTTTGTGAGTGTTGGGGCTTTTAGGATTTAAGATTTGGAGATTTGAGGGCCAAGATATGTGACTGGTGTTTTTAGAAGGGAGAGCAATGGATATCGAGTTTTGTCCTAGATGCAAAACGGTGTTTTAATAGATATAGAAGTGTGAAAATGGTGATGGAGGGAGAGTGAGGATGGTAGTAGGTATTTGCTCCAAAACATTAGACAGGAGAAAAGTAGATGTTCGAGCATTGATAGGTCACCTCCCAAAGCTACAATTGGAGACCCTCTTCAAGAAAGTGAGAGAAAGAGAAGGCACCCGTATCTTGAAAATCGCAAATCTTGATCCCAATCAGTGTCCACTCAACGTAGTTCATCATGTCCCGTTGCCACGCTAAAGAAGGACAACAGTCTGGTCCATGAACCTTATCTAATTATGTCTCAAAGCGTCAAAAGATAAGATTCCCGCGGTTCGTAAATCTTTGTGGGCCTGGAGGGCTTAGTAGTTCAGCACAACTAAATGACACAATCCTGCACAAAAAGTAAGTGAACATTGTCAAGTAAGTACATAAGAAGAGGAGGAAGAAAGCGATTATAGAGGAAAACATGCATTTGGCACTGTGACTGGCGTTATTCGACTTATAATGATAGATGTTGTGTCATTTCATGTAAGATTAATAGCTCTTTTAGCTTGAGTTAGCTCGAATCATGTTTTTTCTGGTGTCGTTTCCTACATGAGGATTTTACATATACCTTGAAACCCTAAATTCGCAAAACGGGATCACAACTATTTGAGATCATTTGAATTCTCTCTTAGGGTGAGAATCAATTTAGGCGGGGTTTTAGGGTTACTATGCTGGAGACAGCTTCAAGTGGAGCACTGGAATCTTGTGCTTTACATTGTACATCCGAAGTTGGTTGAGAGGTCATCCTTTTGGAGTTTCTTGTTTGTCTTGTAAGAGAAAGGACGAGTGAAGCAATCTATGCGCCCAACGAGATGTGACTAACTCGAAAGTCGCAATCGCTTGCTCATCCTCCTTTGGACAAGCACTTCCACACAAACACATCCACCTATGCCCCCAAGAGAGGGAGGAACAGGCGGGGTGGGGGCCTGATGGATGTGGCATTATAAGGAGTATGTGCAAACGCCTATCCAAGCTATGCTATCTTCCACTCCGATCCTCTTATTGGAAGGCTTTCTATCTAAATATCTCGAAATTAGGTAACCCCAATTAGAAGGGGGAAAAAAATTTCTCCCTCCTCTCTCACTCTCTCCCCTTTGCTGATGTTATCTTCTCCTTTGAAGAGATCATCAAGAGGAAATCAAGTCCGAGATGACGAGTAATTGAGGCTAAAGCAGAAATGTGGACAAATGAAGCAGTTTGAATAAGAAATAACTTGCAGAAACTAATCTGAACACAGTGGATTTACATGATTTGGTGTCGTGCTTATTTCACAAAGAGAGAACGACGAGATTGTTCCAATATACTGGCAAAGAGAAAATTACAATCACCCTTTCACAGGTAAGCAATAATGACATGCTCTCAACTATTTTGGATGGCAGATCTCAAAACTTTCCAATTTTTTCACGTTTTTTATTTATTTATTTAAATCCAAGTAATGATAAAAATATGGTTTAAAACACGTCTCAACCAGGTCCATGTTTGGGGCTGGTTGTCCGACAAAATAGACCGTGACACTTGGGCACTCTGATGAAAAGCACTTCCAGTTTTGGAGGTTTGCTGGGTGTCTTGGCCAAACACCCGGCCATGGTCGGCAAGCCGACTACTTTCTTGGCTAAGTGCTCACCTAGTTGCCTAGTTCACATGCTAGGCACATGCTAGGCGCGCCGTCTTTTTACGTCTTCCGATCGTCCGTCTTTTGAGCTCCCCCGAAAACTCGAGTGTCCCGATATTATCAAACTTATGTCAATTTGAATTAAATGTGATCAACTTTGAATGATATTAAAAAAATCTCCACTTTGGCAAGAAGTCCAAATTCATCTTCATTGATTGTCAATTATACCGGGCCCTCAACCGCTATAAATGTTGACCAAGCTCGAACAGTACCAGAACTTTCTCAATGGGTTCGGCTTTGTCAACATGTATGCTCGATTATCTACCATGGGCACTTACTGAATGTTGTTCCCTTTGATGTAATATCACATATAAAGATGTAGCTGACATCAATATGTTTCATTTGCTTGTGATACATGAATTTTGGTTAAATGGATTGCGCTCCGATTATCACAATAAACAACAATATTTTCCTTATGCAATCTTAGATCGCTGAGCAAAACTCTAAACCAGATAGATAGTTTCCTTGATTGTGTCATTTGATACCGTATACTCTGCTTCAGTTGTCAATAAAGCAACTACAAGTTGTATCGTGCTTTCCAATTGATGGCACAACTTGCCAAACTGACAACATAACCTTTTAAGGATGTCCGGCCAGCAAGTCACCCACAAAATTTGAATCTACATAATTTGTTATACCTCTCAAAGCCCGTTTCCTCCTGAAAGGCAAGCCAACGTCTGCCATCTCTCTAAAAAAACCTCAGAGTTGATTTCACAGCTCTCTAATGCTTCTTTCCTAGATTGCTCATATACCTGCTCACAATATTAACAACTATGTAACTGATTTAGTGCAAACCATAGCATATATAACACTACATAAGGCATTAGCATTGGGAACATTGTATGGATATGCATTATCTTCCTCTAACCGTGGTGAAAGGTTAGTTGAAAGCTTAAAATACGCAACTAATGGGGTACTCACCAGTTTGGTGTTCTACATGCTAAACTACCTCAACACTTTATAAAGGTACTCGCCTTGCGATAGTCGAAGCATTTGTGCAGACTTATCCCTTTGGATCTCCATACAAAATATCTTTTTGTTACAACTAAGTCTTTGATCTTGAACTCACTATGCAATTGACGGTTCAACTAATCAATCTTAGACACATTGTTAGCTGCTATATTCTATTATCAACATACAACAACAAATAAATGTAGCTGCCATCCTCTAACCTCTTATAATACATGCAATTATTATGTGCACTTTGTACTATACTATTTACTAGTCATAAAGGAGTCAAACCGCTTTTACCACTGCCTAATAAATTGCTTAAGGCAATTGAAGGAACTTACTCGACTTGCGATGGTCGAATAATTCGTGCAGACTTATCCCTTTGGATCTCCATACAAATTTTTTTTTTTTGTTACACCTAAGATTTTAATCTTGAACTCACTATTCAATTGACGGTTCGACTAATCAATCTTAGACACATTGTTAGCTGCTATATTCTATTATCAACATACAGCAACAAAAAAATGTGGCTGCCATCCTCTAACCTCTTATAAAGGAGTCAAACCGCTTTTACCACTACCTAATAAATTGCTTAAGACAATTGAAGGAACTTTTTAGTGAGAGGAGAGTTACCAAAAAAGTTCTAAATCTATTGTAATTGTGCCAATTAAGTTTTAAATATTTTTTTTGCCAATTAAGTTCTAAACCTTTTGTATTTATACAAATTTGATCAATTCGGTCAATTTTGATTGGAAATTACTAACATCAATACTAGCCATCCTACATGGCACCATCAGCATTAACATAAATAAATTTAATAATATGTTTTTATTTTTTATTTTTTTTCCTTCTTCCTCTAAACGGTGGCCAACAGTGAGACCGACCTCACCTAGCAATGGCAAGGTCAAACCTCGCCAAGGGTGGGCGAGGCTCACCATCACTGAGCTAACAAGGGCAAGCCTCACCGGATTTGGCAAGTTTGAGCCTTGCCAAGCCATGGCGAGCCTTGCCATCACTAGTGTCTAACGAGGTCGACCTTGTCGACTTTCACCTTTGGCTAGTTGTTGAGATCTAGAGATCGACTAGACAAAGAAGGGAAGGAAAAAAGAAAACAAAGAGAAAGTAAAGGAAAAAAAAGGAAAAAGAAAAGAAACAACAAATAATTAATTTGATAAAATATTAAAATATTATTATAAATTGTTCAAGTCAACGCCAACTGCGCTATGTAGAATAGCCAGAGTCCATGTTAGCGATTTTCAAATAAAATTGGCTAGACGAAATAAATTGACACAAATACAAAAAGTTTATGACCAAATTAGTAAAAAAAAAAGGACTAAATTGACACAATTGTAATAAGCTTAAGACTTTTTTTGGTAATTTTCCCTTCTAACAAGCATACATTGTTTTCATAGCTTAAAGCAACAAAACCTCCTAGTTGTTGCATGTATAATTGCTCCTCTAGCTCACTATCTAGAAGAGTTGTCATCACATCCAATTGCTCCAACTCCAAGTTGTTCATCATAACTAAATTGATAGTAGCTTCATAGAGCTATCTATCGACATCGGCAAGAATATCTCATCATAGTTAATACCATCACACTATTTAAACCCCTTCCTACTAGGTATGCCTTATATATGGCGGCCTCTAAATTGGAATTATCATGCTTCTTCTTGGATATCCACTTGCAGCTAATTTTTTTTTTTGGGCCCTTAAAGGTACTACCAACTGTTATGTCTACCTCCACTAAATGGACTCCATCTACTCTTCATAACACCAATCCACTATTGAGCCTCTACTTTTGACATTGCCTCTCGATAAGAGCACGGGTCCTCAGTCTATCTATAGTAAACATGGCATAAGATAGGAATGTGCAATGGAAACCGCTTGAACTAGGAACCACCCAGACTGAACTGAACCCAACCAGCCTGTTCTGGATAGTTCCCAAAGAGGGTGTCTGGTTCATGGTTCCTAACTTTGGAACTAGTGGCCGGTCAATCCAATTCCTGATTCTAAGATGGGAACCGGGCTGATCGGATTGATTGGACTAGACTAGTTAATTATATATATAATATTTATTTTAAAATTTCTTAAGAAACAAAACCTAATTCCTCCAAAATTTTCCCATTTTTCATTTTATTTTTGGCCTAAAATAGTACTGATTCTACCGGACCGATTAGTTAGTCCAATTCCCGATTTTAGGACTGATCAGTCCAATTCTTGGTCCAGTTCCCAGTTACACCTTGAAACCTGACCGAACTAGAAACCAATTAGTTCTAGCATAAGCAACACTATTAAGAGAAATGCAGCCACACCCTTGTGGTTTCTCTGATAATCTCTATATTCTCTACTTGTCGCAATGGAATAAAGCGCATCTATGAGCTCCACCTCACCACCAGTACTACCCTTTGCTTTCAATTGACTCTGCCCTTAATGGCAATTGGCTCGAGACTCTACCAATGCGTGTAATGCTTTGAGCCTTCACTTAAAGCTCCATGTCTCGTAGCAACATGATCTGTCTTTACTTCCTAACTCTCCTTGCTACCTTATAGCATCGCTAATTCATTGATAACGATATCTCCATTGATGATAATTGTCAGTGATTTACAATCTAAGCACTATAACCTATAAAGGTTGCCCCTCACACATGGCAATATGTCGAACATCCAATTACTTACAAGCTTGAGCATCAATAGGTTAACCAATCCACTTTTTCTCTTGAACATACTATTGCTTACAGGCTGGAGATTTGTTAATCAGGTGACCACCAAGTTCACATCCTAGCTCACAAATGTCTTGACAAACTGGCATTTCAGAGCAAACATTAGGTTATCTCAAGCAAAGTCCTCTTCAATCTTTTTGCAACTCCATTTTGCCATGGTGTTATAAGTAAGGTGTCAATTAATCGGTTCGATTTAGGTTTTCAGGGAAATCCAAACCAAATCAACCCGTTTGGGTGAATTATAGCTCTGAACCACATCGCACCCCAAACCATTTGGGTTTTTATGGAAGTGCAATCAAGTCCTAAAGTTTTCAAAAAATGCAATCAATTGAAGGATTTGATTGGACCAATTTGACAAAATTTAGAATTTGATTGCACTTTTTTTAAAGTTTTAAGACTCAATTGTCCTTTCTTGACATATTTTAGGACTCGACTGCATTTTTTTTGAAAGTTTTAGAACCCAATTGTACTTTTATGATAAGTTTAGGACTTCCAATGCACTTATCCCATTAATTAATTATGTGGGCTGTTTTGGAATTTTCATGAAATATGTGGCGTGTCTATAGTGTAAATAAAATGTTAGTATGTCTTAGATAACAAAAGAATAGCTTTTGATATTTTAATTTAATTGATGTTGCTTGATTGGATGAAAATCAAAAGTTGGGGGCAATTTAAGAAATTTTATTATTGTAATAACCTAATTCTAAAAGTTTGGAATTATAGAAGTCATTAATGTTTGTGGTAAAAGTGAACTTAATCCAAGGTGGAATTAGAAATGAAAATTATATGAGCTACTCAAATCATGGAAGCACTGGTGTTTTGTGCTTAATACATATCAAGAATTAATGAGTTTGTCAAAGTTTTTCTAGTGAAAAGAAAATGAAGATTTATATGTTGAAATGTACATAATTAATCGATTGTCGAGGTGTATATGGGAAATGCCAAGAGATTAGCGTATTATTATTTGCACTTGGAGATATTGGAAAATATGGGGCATTTATTGTGTTGTAATTAATTGTGTGAATGATGTCATATGATAAATATCTTTGTAACGGTCTAATTCGCCATTGAGCGAATTCCCTTGTATGTGTATGTGGACGAGACTCTAGAGTTAGCTAGATATTTTATCGTATGAGACAGTTCTCTACAAGGTTGAGATGACATAAAATCCTATGATAGCATGGCTTGTATGGCCACAGTATGACATGGCTCGCATAGCCATAATATGATGTTAGGAAATGGTCATCATTATGCGGATATACAGTGATGTATGTATCATCGCTGATGTAGAGGACGTGATGAATAGGCTAAGAGGTGTGGCAATGGATATGTATGATTCTATCACCCATAAGTTGATGGTGACAATACTTTGTTAGCTGAGATGCCTTGTGAATCAAGGTGGTCTTTGGCAATGGCATATTATAATTGTGCTCATGAAATAATATGTCATTTGCTTACGTTTGATTAAGTAATCTTATGCAATATTGTTAATGGTTTCCATTAGCAAATCATGATAGGAAAGATGATGCTATTACTACTACATTTATCATACATGGTTATTTTTTATTGCCTTGAATTCACATTGTTTGTTGGTACTAGGTTAAATGGTAAGAGGATCTCGTACATTATACTTAGAGTTTCATTTTGTGGGCCTTGGCTTAATCTGTTATTTTTCAAATATGTAGAATGGATCTCTCAGCGCCATTGCATTTTGGCATTATTTCTAGAGTGGACTCCCTATCGATATGTCACTTGGTCTTAAAATCTTGACAGTGAGCTGGTTAGATCGTTGAGGGGTTTTAATGGTGACGGCAAAGTGTCGATTGGCGAGGTTGTGGACCCGTAACACATAACTTGTCTTTTGTACAAGCAGGTTTTTGGGTTTAGAAGTGGTATTGGTGATAGGTGAACCTAGCCCTCCTCAGGACTTATGTGTTTTATAATGTTTTGCTTGAACATTGTATTGAGGTAGTAATACAATATATGTTTATATAAAGATGAAGATATGTCCATTATTAAACTCGTGTGATTTCTTGCATGGGACATAGTGAGTGTTTTATTATGTTTCCGCATACAAAATTATACTTATGAGTTATAATAAATAAATAAATAAATAAGACAAGTATTATGTGTGACATTCAACATGAACTTATAAGAACTCATAAGGGGGTGAAAATATAGTAATACAGTACATTTGGTTTAACTTTGGAAATTGGTTTTGGGCCTTTAAAAGCTTTTGTGCCAAAGTTGAAGTGTTTAACAAGAAAATTTCAAAGGTCTTTGAGCCAAAACCAGCATTTTCAAAGTCCCTTAGAGTCTCTTAGCCTAATGCAAGTCCTACTCAACTTTGGGCTTTGAGCATTTTCCAAATGTTACTTCATGAAATAATAATTTTTTTTCCTTCCAACTTTGCATTCACTAATAATTTTGTATTCCTATATTTCCCTCAAACCTCATAATCCATCTTCTCTTTGAATAACCATATGCACGTTCATCATTCTAGATTCGTTGACAAAAGTTGAAAGACGGCGACGGTCGCTAAGGACCGCTAAGGTAGCATGACCCTCGGCCTCAGATCACTTGGGCTGCTCGAGCTCGCGCGACTCTTGGCATAGCTTCGCTTGTGCCACTTGAGATAACGTGAAATCGGGATTTTCTTGACCACACTTCACCTCCGGTCAATGCCAAAATTGCATGACTCTCGGCTTCGCCTTGCCTCTAGCTATTGAGGTTGCTTGACCCTTTTTGTAGCCTCCCCTGGGTCACCCGAGGTCCCACGAGATGAGATTTGGGTTCATTCGGTCTCATCGAAGGTTCAAGTAGATGCAACTCAACATAATCCCGAAGGCCATTATTAGTCTTCGACTTTGATTCTCCTCGAATTTTGATTTTGTGGGTTCAGTGTGTGAAGGCAAGTATTAATTCTCCATTAGGCTTCACCTTGAGAAGAATCAAAGTTACAATTATTTGCTTTCTTGGTGGGTCTTATTGAAGTAATAAATTTTCCATTTCTTTTTGGGTGGGTCTTTGCTTTAAGGAGAATCACATACTCTCACCTTAATGAAGGCAAGGAGAGTGGAAGGCAAGACCCACTCTCTCTCAACTTCGACTTCGACTTCGACTCTTTTGAAGGGAGGTGCGGACCCTTGGAATGCCATAACTTGGCAGAAATAGACACTTAAGTGCCATAACTTTTGAAAGGTACACTTAAGTGTTAAAATTGGAGCAAAGTGGATTACTTGAGTGCCAATCCGGACTTAAATGCTAAAATCAGAGTAAAGTGGATCACTTGAGTGCCAATCCGGCCAAATTGCATACATGGCATTTTACCAGCGAAGTGAGTGCAAAACGACGCCGTTTTGCACGTTGACATGGCCAAATAATGTAAAAACGGTGTTATTTTGGGCTGACGTGGTAAAAAAATAATATAAAAATTAATTTAATTTAATTTAAAATTAAATTTAGTTAAAATATTTAAAAATAATAATTTTAATATTTAAAAAAGGGGGAAGGGGGGGAGGGGGGGAAGGCGGCTGAGGGCTCAGCCCTCAGCCCCCGCCGCCGTTGCCGGGCCCTGGCTAGGGGCTGGCGACCCCGGCCGACCAGCAGCGAGGGCTCGCGAGCCCTCTCCAAGATCCAGCGAGGGTCGACGGCCCTCACCCGACTGGGCCAAGGGCCGCCGTCCACTGAGGACCACGACCCTCGCCCAGATCTAGGGCGAGGGCACGCAGGCTCTTGCCGTCGGTCAGCTGGGGCCACTGGCCCTCGGCCTAGGCTTGGTGGCCTCAGCCGACCCTCCCCCACCTTCCGAGGACAGTGGGGAGGCGGCGGCGGCAAGGGCTCAGCCTTTAGCCGCCGACTACCTTCCTCCTCCGTTTTTTTTTTTAAAATAATAATAATAATATATTATTATTTTGTTTTAAATTTAATTTAATTAATTTTTATATTATATTAAAATTCAAATTATGCCAAAACAACGTCGTTTTGGTTGATTTAAGAGCTATATTTTGGCCAACACCCGAAACGACGTCGTTTTTGGTGAATTAGAGCTGACTCAACTCTCCAGCGAGCCTCATCAGCAAGAAATATTAATATTTAATTGCCACGTATGGTTTCCGGTTGACTTCGCCGGGTGTGGCACTCAGGTGACCCACTTTTCTTCAAATGTGGCACTTAAATGTATCTTTCAAAAGTTATGGCACTTAAATGTCCTTTTGTGCAAAGTTATGGCACTTGTAGTATTTTTATCCCCTTCTGAAGGCAAGTATGAATTTTCCTTTTATATTTGCTTCATATTCGTCCCCTCAATAGTTCTTTCCTTTTTCTTTTTCATTTAAAATTTTTTTTTAGAGTACCCAAAACAAATAATATTTTGCTAAACAATTTCATTTATGCAAATAGAATTGACCAAACACTATTTATATTTTATGAAAGTCCTTTAGCCTAAAGTCTCTTACATTTATGCAAAGGTATTTAGCAGAAACTCTCCCCAAATGCACCCTAAATGACCAATCAAAAGTCAGGTTGGAACTTTTCACACTCTTAGAGATGAAACACACGATTTTAAAGTTAATTGATCCAATTATTCTCCAAACACAAGATTTGGTACCGCATTTATTGACTTACCCCCATCGCACCCTCTCCTCTCACACTAAATCCACTTTCTATATTAATTTACACAAAACCTTGTTGAATTTAGGCGAATGATGAAAGTACAAAAAGTTTAAGCGCGGTTCATTCTAGTGTTTATGATTCCCATTATCAATCGTAATTAATCTGTGTAATAACTTTACATTCAATTTTTTTTCTCTAGAACCGACTTTGTTTACTTTACATTAGACCCAATATGTTAAGTTACTAATGATCAAAATTTTAATGATGATCATTGCTCCTTGATCACAAAGACATATTTTATTTTTGTCGTGCAGACAATAGGCCTTGTGGTGTGGGAGCATTAAGTTCATTGGAACAATTATAAGACTCAACTAGTGTTTCATAGATCAATCCAACTCAAAATTTACCGTCGTAAGTAGAGGTCAATTTCAACTGAAGAATGATTCAACGGGCTCAAGTTTGAAGATATCAATTGAATGTGTTGGTTGTTGACTCACAAAATGGTTTTCAATTTCGTGGTTGTTGATTGACTATCAAAATGTCAATTGACAAGCTTGAGAGACTATGCATTACTTAATAAAATGCCCCATTTACTAATACTCTGCTTTGTTTGTGTGATGTATAAGATCGAAGTATACGTAGAATTTATATAGGCGGTCATTTTAAGAAGACGATAGTTTCAAAGAGCCAAGAAGATGGGGATACTGATTTTTTGATCTTCAACTATCTGGGGAGTACTAAAGGAATATGAAAGTGGTTGTATTGGCTTAGGTTCATAGATGGACAAGATGTCATACTTTCTAGAAGATCCGAAAGTTATGATAGTTCACTATTCTGTTCACATTTTGGCTAGATGAAAGTGGATAAATTTTCTCGAGTTAGTTGTCATCCTTGATTAAGATTTGTTTCTTGTTAAGTAGTAAAAAAAACTTGTTTGGTTAAACACAACAAAGAATATCGACACCTATTATATTAATATATTAGGGGATTTTGAATGGCAACTCATTGTTTTTTAGGGTAAAAGTGATTTTTATGCATTATCTAATTGTCCTGCTTGATTTGTGTTAAGACATAGCATGATGGAGGTTCTCCATCTGTGAATTTATTAAAACCTATGTTTCTAGTAGAATTGTCTTAAAATTCATCTGAACTTGATGCTTGTGGGCAGCGTACTGACTTATACATTGTGCCACATGTTAGCGTAAAACTGCTCTGTTGTTAACATTAGGAACTCTAATATATTGATGTTCAAGCTTGATGCTATGCTGCATAATCATTTAAATCCATTATCTGTCATGCTTCATGTAATTAGTCTTGTGAATTAGTTCATCAGGGAATGTTTTTTGATGCCCTTTTCTCCTCTTGGTGGATCAATGAGATTCGAATATAATTTATACTTTGATTCATTTTGTCTCCATGTTTATTTGTTTGGATCAGTTATGCATGCCTATATTTGCTACAATGGAGCTAACCTTTGTTGATTACAGATGAATTTGATATACTTTGATGATACTTTGAGGTCATTTTAATTGCCTTTGATATTATTGTAATTGCGTTGAATGAATTGACTCATTTGAAGATCAACCAATTAAGGTTCAACGACATCCCGCAAAGAGGCATTTGTAGCCAAGTGGACCGGGCCTTTGACCAATCTGTTTGTAAGTTTGTTAGTAAAAGAGGTAAAAAAAGGAAATTGCACAACCTATACCCACAACAAGGCAAGGTGGAATAACATATGAGCCGAATTCAATACATGAACGGGACTCCACTTTAGTCTAGTTTGGTTGAAGAATGGGATAAATAAACTGAAGAGATAGTATAGTGGTTTCAAGAAGCTTATTTCACAATCTGAATTTGGATGTGATAATGTAAACAAAATGGTTGATGTGGAGGATCCAAGTGTATGTAAGTCTCATATCAAAAGTATCACTTTCTTAGGTCATTTGGTTCTTATTTTGGATGTAAGCTTTGATTATGTTACTAACATATGTCATTATTGTAAAATTGCAAGATAATAGCAAATGGGTTAAATTTAAGAAGGATGAGTTTCCTCAGTATCCCGATTGTGCATTGTGTTTGGTGATATATATGCTATTGAGTAAAATGCAATAGGAAATGTAGAAGGCTTGGGGGTTTCAAAAAAAGATGACAATGGTGGTGGTGGCAATGGTGGCAGTGGTGATATGATAGGTGATTCTAAGGAATTTAATGGTGATGAGGGAGTCTTTACACCTAACGTGGCTACCATCCCAGTTCGTGAGAAGCATGAGTCGGACAAGACTCCAAATTCTAAAAGTAGGAGAAAGATGAAATTCAAGACGGGTCTATCAACAAGTGGCTTCGTCACCTCATATGTAAACCTCTACTCCATAGGAGTAGTGGTTGCCATCTTAAATAACATGCTTGTGTCACGGGCCGATCGATTGGGATCGTGACCGCGCGGTGACTCGGGCAACTTTGGATCACCCAAGTCAAGCCTTGCTTGATCGAACGCTCACTCGCTCGCTTACCCGGGTCGTAGAGAGAGAAAGTTTAGAGAGAGGAGCTCTTAGAAGGAAATGAGCTTTGATATTTCTGAAATGGATTGGATGATTACAAATGAAGGAGGACACCCCTTTTTATAGTTGAGGGCCTCGGATTACATCCGTTGATCTACTTTTCATCCGGCGGGCGAGATCATATCGCCTCAACTACCGACATAATGTCAACTACCGTCTACCAACATAAATAACGGAACAGACTTCTAGAATATGACTCAATGACGATTTTTCCCACCCTTGGAAACTTCGGGGAGAAGGCTTGGTGGGAATCCAAGTGAGAGCAAGAGGTCCACGGGTGAGTCGCGATCACCCCTTGAGAACCTCTCGAATCGGCTCTCATTCGGCCTGTGACATTCTCCCCTACTCAATTAAGCGACGTCCTCGTCGCTCTTAGCTTGACAGGCAGCCTTACGGGCTTTGGCACGAGCTCTCTTGTTCTTGTTTTGCTTCGCTCAGATGCTCACGAATGAAGGACCACAACCTTCGATGATGAACTCGAACTTGGCACGCGGCTCCACCTTTGGCTTAGGCATGGCATGCGATGAGCACTCAATCTCAGGGAAGAGCACTTGGATTGGCATGGCGTGGGTTGGGGTAGGATCCAACTCGACCTTCGACTTCACCTCAGACAACTTGTTGATGCGCATCACGGCCTTCAAGCTCTTGTCGAGGCGTCAGATCGACGCGATGGTCTTGGTGTCGACCACCCCTTTGATCATGGGGATCATCGACGGGCATTTTTGGTCGAGGATCATCATGCACTTGGTCCTCATGTTGATTGTGGTTCCCACGCTATGGAAAAATTGCATGCCAAGGATGAGATCATAATCGTCAAGAGGGATTACCTCGAACGCCATTTTGCCTTTCCATCCGCCAATTTTGACATCCACATCGGGAGTTGCTCCTACGCCATGGAAGTCACCTGAATTGATAAGCTTGTATGACTTCCCAGATGGTTCTACGTGAAGTCCCAAGGCTTTGGCTACCTCGGTTGACATGAACATGTTTGACGCACCAGTGTCGACCAAGGCGTAAAGCGTTCGGCCGCACACTTCGACCTCCACAAAGAACATGTCTATGTTTGGTGCGATTCCTTCTTCTTTAGACGGCGACCGGGCTTGGACCGAGTTGATCATCCTCATAGCTCCAATCCGGATCTGCCTCTTATCTTCTTTGGGCTCCTCCTCTTCCTCGATGGCAAGGAGGGCGTTGATTCGACCCTTTTTCGGGCACTTTTAGGTCCAGTGCGGACCTTTGCAAATGAAGCAAGGAGAGGGTGGAGGTTGATCGAACTTACTCGTGTAGTTCGTCGGCGGTCGACCCATTTGGAAGGACGGCTTGGAAGACCCTTCTCCCCATGTCTTGACTCGGCCGCATTGATCGGGCACACCTCGGGGAGTGTTTCTTCCTTCGTCTTCGGGTCGATCTGACCTCCACTCTCTTGGTCGACTCCTTGGTTCGGCTTTGGTGAGGTCAATGAGTGACTCAGCCACACTTAGCGCTCGTGCAATACTACTCATGTCCCATCTCTTGATCTCGAGAAGTGCCCACGGCTTCAATCCATCCATGAACGCTCCGAGAGCCTCCTCTTCACTTAGGTTGCAAATTTGGAGTTTGAGCTCCGTGAACTCCTTCACGTACTCTCGGATCGCATCTCTTTGCTCGAGGTGATGAAGCTTGCTACGGGCTTCCTGCTGAGCAAACTCGGGGAAAAAGTAGTTGCGGAACTCCCTCATGAAGTCATCCCACATGCTCACGAGATCGGCGCCGCGTCTAATCTCATCACACCTATTGCGCCATCAAAGCATTGCCGTATCAATAAGGAACATTGAAGCGGTTCGTACCTTGATCAATTCGTCATGTATGTTGATGGTGCCAAAGTATTGCTCCATACTCCAGACGAAGTTGTCCACCTCTTTGGCGGATCGTTCACCTTTGAACTCTTTCGACTTCGACACCTCAATCTTGGACATCGCTCAAGTAGGCACCGCACCGTTGGTGATGCTAAGCTTGCATAGGGTGAGCTCGGTCTTGAGCTCTTGGATCTCCGCCTTCATGGTTTCGACCTCGTCCCTACATGGGCTTACCTCCTCAATTTGGACGCACTCGTTCAAACCATTGATCGATGTCGATGCTTCAAGAGCTTCGTCCTTGTCATGCAACGGGGCGGTAGCTTGGTTGATGACAATCGTGAAGTCTTCACAAAGCGAGCCCTCAACCTCCATGATCCAGTCTCGCACATCATCAAGACCTTCCATGAGTTTGAGCACGGCACTTTGGACCTTCCCGATCTTCTCATCGAACGCAGCTACGACATCCAACGAGGCATCTCTCTTCTTTGCTTTGCCACGCGTCTCCTTGACTTGCACGGGCTCTCCATCCATGACAGCGTCTTGGCTCGACATTCCTTCAAACAGTTGGCGCTCCTTGATCTCTCAAAACAAAACTCTCCTTTGCTCTAATACCACTTGTCACGGGCCGATCGACTGGGATCGTGACCACGCGGTGACTCGAGCAACTTTGGATCACCCAAGCCAAGCCTTGCTCGATCGAACGCTCACTCGTTTGCTTACCTAGGTCGTAGAGAGAGAAAGTTTAGAGAGAGGAGCTCTTGGAAGGAATGGAGCTTTGATATTTCTAAAATGGATTAGATGATTACAAATGAGGGAGGACACTCCTTTTTATAGTTGAAGGCCTCGGATTACATCCGTTGATCTACTTTTCATCCGACGGGCGAGATCACATCGCCTCAACTACCGACATAATGTCAACTACCATCTACCGACATAAATAACGGAACAGACTTCTAGAATATGACTCAATGACGGTTTTGCCCACCCTTGGAAACTTCGGGGAGAAGGCTTGGTGGGAATCCGAGTGAGAGCAGGAGGTCCACGGGTGAGTCGCGATCGCCCCTTGGGAACCTCTCGGATCGGCTCTCATTCGGCCTGTGACACTTGACTCGAAGTAGAAACTTTACAACAAATCTGTGAACCAAGCATGCCTTAATGTCATATAAAGAGAGCTTTTCATCATATCTCTACATGAAAGAAGACGTGCACTTTTTGAATCTCTTTAATTAGATGTTAAAAAATATACTATGGATTTATATTTGGCTTAATTCCACTCTTTATAATTCAACTATGATGACATTGTGGCTAATGTTGATTATCAGTGGATCCCTAGTTATATGTTGTGTTTATATTCTTATTTCATATTATGGCATAGGTAAGATGAGAGGGGATGAAAGTAGCGTGTATAATGGTTATGTAGCATTAGTTGAATTAGTTGAATGAGACTTTGATGATTTTGATATAAATATACTGATAGCGTGGTTATGCACTATTAAGGTGGATATATCCATGCACATGAGAGAACTTATTAAGGACAACATATTGTCAAGACCGAATGGATAAGAAAGTTCTTTATGGACATTTAAATAGAATATATGAAGCTTTTAAAATGGAGACATGTATCTTTCTCAACTTTTGTGATTTGATGAGAGCAAGAGATTGGTTGGAAGATAGTCCATATATTAGAGCAGATGAACAAGTTGAGAACTTTTTATCTATGATTTGTCACTAGAAATACAATAGAAATTTATGCAAGATATTTCAACATTCTAGACAAACTATTAGCAAGTTTGACATCTACGATTTTGGCCTCTATCTTGACCGTGGGAGATGGACAAGGGGTCGGTATGTTGATAACAAGTATTGACCATGGATCAATTTAAGGATCAATCATGGACCAATTAGCTTGATCGGGAAAGGCAACTAAGGATTGGCCATGTTTGATTGAAAGATCAACCATGGGGCCGCCACAGGATCGATGGTGAATCAATCCACCAATTATGCAAGTCAATCAAGGTTGTTCAACCATGGATCAATCATTCGAACATGAGAATCGGTTGTAAGACGATCATGCACCATCACGGGTCGATTAGTGGATAGTCATGGATCGATTATGCATGGTCATGTATTGGTCATGAGTAACTCCGTACCGTTGTGCACCGATTGCAAACGACCATGGATTGATTTCGTGTGACCATGTATCAAGCATTATCGGTCAATTCTGTACAATTGTATGACAACCAAAGATCGATCATGGATCAACCATACTAAAACATGGATCGGTTTTGAAATGACCATGGATCGTTGTATTGGATCATGGACTGGCCACAAGTCCAGTCCTAAGCCCGATTAATTAGTCCAAGAATTGGCTCAATGCCTGCCCAATCCTAGCCATGCGTTGATCAGAATAAACCATTGACCTAGTTACGCTAATCAGGCTTGGTTACGCCAAATCTTGTCCGATCGTGAATTAGCCATGAATCTTGGTCCAAATAGAGTAGTCGATCGTGAATGAACATGAGAAATTTCCATCCAATAAGGTAGCACTTCCATTTGGCTTCCTTCTCATGTGTGCATTAATGTTCTTTGGAAGCTACTCATTTGATGAGGGGATGACTCATCACCCAAGTGGCAAAAAAAAAGATTTGGCTTTTGATTGCATTGATATTCCTTGGAAGTTAGTAATTTAAGAAAGGGGGATGAGTCACACACTCAAGTGGCTATCTTGGGTGACAAGTAGTCCAAAGTCCAAGCTTCTTGATGACCAAGATCTTAATAATTAATGAAGGAGGTGATTCATAAGCTTAGGTGTCCCTATAAACTTAGGGTCATCATTACACTAATGAGAGCCTCGGAAGACAAGTTTATCTAAACTTTATTTACTAGATGACTCATGACCAAATGAATTAATAGCTTGTGATCTTGCAAGACCATAGGGCACCATTTACCTTAGTAGGCATGCCATCTCTCCAATTTAGAGTCCTTAAGGTGATGAGTTAAGTGGTCCAATAAGAAGAAGGGCAAGTGTCTTGCAAGACCTAAGAACACAAATTCACCAAGTAGGCATACAACCTCTTCCAAATAGGGCCATCATTAAGGTGAGGACTCAATGCTAGGCGGACCAATAAGAGAGACACAATGGGGACTTCAATCATTTTCCTAGGGCTTTAGGCACCACTTAACCCAAGTAGGGCACCACCTCTCCTCACTTAACCATGCCACCCAAGAACACACCAATGGACCATCTGGAAAGGCCATCATGGAGGTTTGGCTTATAAATAGAAGCATCACCCCTTCAATTCCAAACCTTAGCTCATTTTCTCCCACACTCTCTCTCTCCCTTACACGCTCTCCTCCTTTCTCAGCCACTCGATCTCTCAATTACCCTTACATTCTCTCTCGACCAATTCCTTCTTATTGTCAGACACCACCCGACCTAGAAGTAAGTGAATTCCCTAACCCTTGGCTAGGGTGTTACACTATGTAATTCGAACATGGATTGTGTTCTTACTCGAATTTTTATGAGTATGATGTTCTGTGTTTTTGTATGGTTGTTCATATGCTATTATCCATAAGCTGAAGCACGCCTTGGCTCACAAAAGGGGTCTCATTTGATCTTGAACAAGCATTGAGGCGTGATGGACCAAACCTTGCTTGGTCTCGAATTGATATTGAGACATGTTGATCCAAACCATATTTGGTTCTAGGTTGGTGCTTATGCATAACAGATCAAGCCACGAACCTTGTGTTGTTCCCGGCATGTTATATGCGGTTTTGTAGGTTATGATAAACACTCGCATGACATGCCTTCGGGCCTCAATGCATTGACTAGGACTATAAAGATAAGAAGCTGGATTGCTTGGTGTTTGATGCATGGTTAAACAATGGAAATATCCATCATTGATGGATTTTGGAACAATGTCCAATGGATTTCAGATGCCCAATGGATTTTGAATGCCCGGTGGATTCCGGAGGAGCCAATGGATTTCGATCAAGTTAATAAATGAAATTTCGTGTGCCTATCTTTATGTTGCTTGTTGTCATTAAGTACTTTGTGCATCAAAGGTGAGCCGAACCATAGTTAAAATTTATGAATGGTTTGCTATTGATTTACCATCGACACTTGAAACAGTAATGGTCGCATACTTGTTCAACAACGAGGCATCCTCCTAACCGAAGTTTAGTGAATTTACCTACAGAGTTTATGACTCACTCTTTATTTTTTAGATTTGTAGGTATGGATTTCCATCCCATCCTCTTTGGCCTACCTGTAGAAATGAAGGTTACAATTACCTATATAATAGAATCACGAGCCGACACCAGCTACTGTAGGTGCATGACCACCATTTGGGTTTAGGAGAGCCTCGATGACCTCATCCCCCACCAATTCATATCGTGGTATATATGGTTCGATGGGGACCTCGTTGGATGCTTTTGCGGGTTCAATAGTCCGGCAAGGCTACCCGACAATCCCACATCCGGTGGAGGAGCCACGACTAGCCCCTTAGGGAGGAGTCGGCCTTTGGAGCGGGAACCAAGTTTTACGAAGATATCCTCATTAGAAGGTTAAGGTTACTCCAACATTTGCAGTTAAATGTAATTGGATGTATAAAGGAAGAGTAGACCCATAGTAAAAAGGCTTGTACATATTGCTAACATAGTAAAATATGAGTAGTGTGTTTATAAAGAGTTTCTCCTAGCTATCTCTTATTGTTGTATGGTGTTGGCTTTTGCTTGTGTGTGACAAAAGATAAAAGGAATGAGACAGCGACGCATCGGGGACGTCGCGTAATAATCCTAACAATCACATCCTCGTGGCTAGGGAGTCTAAGGGCATGACAGCAAGTACTTCACTATAGTATTGAAAGCAATTCTTAAACTAGAAAAAGAGGTTATCATACCACTTTCATTTGATGTTGTCTCAAAGAAGATTCTTATGGATTATAACTATAAACGTCACTTCAAGTAGGATTTTCATACATTTTTTTACATCATCAATTTCACTTTGTTGATAATCTCATATAATACTAGCATTTGATAAAATGAAAAGGCTATGTAGGCACTATTGATAGCACTCATGTTTATGCTTCTATACCTGTGTTGAAGTAGATCTCATTTAGAGGTAGAAAATGAATTACCACTCAAATTGTGAAGTGTGTTCGTTAATTTGATATGAAATTTATTTTTATGTAAGTTGGTTAGCAAGGATCTGCTAACAACTACCAAGTGCTCTTGATAGCACTCAAGACACTTCGCTTGGAATTTTCTCAACCATCATCAGGTATTTGCTTGTTCTATAAAGAGTAATTTTCTTTATAAATGTATTGCGGTTACATATCATGACCAATTTATGAATACCTCATTATATGAAAATATTACGTGGTAGATTCTTGTTATGCAGTAACTCCACGAATTTTATTTCTTTTTAAAGGTGAACCGTATCATCTATAAATTATAGGCTTAGAACAAGATGGCTAAAAACAAAAGAGAATTGTTCAACTGTGGCATTCTTTACTAAGGAATGTCATTGAGAGATCATCTATGACATTAATGAACTTTGAGATGCATGTTTTCATTTACAATGCGAAAGCAAGCACATGTTATAATGTTGTGTTATGATATCAATAATTACATCTGTGATCAAGATAAGATGGATAAGAACTTTTCCTAATATGAGATCTAGAGTACCCGTTTAAACCTACACAATATGAGGTTATAGATGATACATCAACCGAGGAGGGAACTGAAATGAACATGCTCAGAAAAACTATTGTCAATAAAATGGCAATGAATCATAATATACTGGAGATACCATGAAATCACGTTTCCCAATTTTGTAATATATTCCATTATTTGGAAATAATGTGGAAACCAAATTTTGGAAATAATTATTTTCGTACTATTATCAAACAAATTTCTATTCTAGGAAATATAAATTTTATGAAGAGTTCAAACAAATTTTTGTTCTGAGAACAAAAATCTTGGGTCATTATCAAACGTGTTTCTCTATTTAGAAACTCATCTAGGGAATAGAAATATATATATATATATATATATATATATATATATCTGGAAAAAAAAATTATTTCCAAGAAAAGAATAGTTATTATTCAAGCCCTTATTGTTGGGAAGGCCATGGCAATTTGATGGAAAAGTGTGACATCCGAGTTTCCGCTCGATAAATCACGAACCTCAAATGCTTAACAGTCCTCGCCATGTCACTGAGCTCGTTATCAGACCACACAATTGCACCACCGCAAGGACTTGCCTCCGTCATCATCGAGACAACTTAGCTAGTCGTCGTGCCATCTCAACCCGCCGGATGATGCCACGTCACCTCTAGCCGGCGCCAAGTCAGCTAGCTCAACTGGCGCCGACTAGCTTCTCATGTGCGCGACACGCACGGCTAGATGGCCATCTCTCCATGCGCCGAACTCCTCGGTGCCGCTCAACATTAGTCGCTACAATTGGCGAAGCACCATGTGGTACAATTGAAGCCAGCCAACGTGTGCCTCCTAGTGCGTAACGACCAATTGAGCGGTGATGGAGAGAGAATTGGGTACGGCATATAAAAGGCAGAAAAGCCGCTCCTTCTACCTTTATTTCGTTTTGGCCAGAGACGTTCATTTCCTATATTTCTTCTTCATGATTTGTCTCTCCCCCTTCATTTCTCACCGCATAAGGTAGAAGCTACCGCAGCCTCCCAAGTTGACCGTCGACTCATTGTCGAATCCCACTCAGCAGAATATGGAGGTACTTATGGCAGAACGACGAAGCCTCAGCCAGGCCGTCATGCATATCGTCGCCCGTCGCCCCTGTCGTCTTCCTCGAATCGCCACAGCTTGTCGGATGACAACCATGAGTCGAGATTCCCGAAAGCTTGCCGAGCCACGCGACTGTGTCTTTGAGGTTCCAAAAAAGTGTATTACTGCATGTTTATGCTATGTAGGTTAGTTTCTGTACGTTGAGGTCGATTTCCTCGAATTTTAGTCGCCTCAATCAATTTTATGCTCAATTATGTTCATCGATGGTTTCGAGATATACATGTTGCAAGTAGTGTTGATAATTAGTAAATAAAGTAAATTTATATGTTGTTGGAATGTTGGATATTGAAGGGTGCCTTGATTTGAGCCTAATTGACACAAGTCATGGATGAATATGAGGTTACGCTGATTTTCGAGTCTATTCACTATAAACCGAATTTTGCTAAATTTGTACAGGTTTTTGTGGTAGAAATTTAATGGGACTTTCTTCATGAAAGTTGTGCATTTTGACTTATTCTATGACCATTTAAATTTCAGATTTTTCAGATTTTGTATGTGCAAAATACATTTAAAAAATTATGCAGGTCCAAAATTGTTTTATAAGCCATTTCCATTTTCTATCGAATTTTCGACAAACAATTTGGACTAGTCCTTCATATTATAACTTGTAATTTTTCCATGATATTTGGAGTTTACTTAGTCATCCAAAATGTGATTTCTTGACAAGGTTGCAATATGGATTTGTGCTTTGTTTTGATCCGAACTTTAGAAAATTATTGGGACCGTACAAGCTAAACTAGACCTTGAGTCCTTCACAAAAAATGTTCCTTGAAGTCTTATCCATGTCATGTTAAAGTTCATAATTTTTCGAGCGGATTTACTTGGTGTATACCACTAATTTCTAAGGATGGACTAAATGCCTTTTGGATTAAATTTGAACTTTGGAATTTCTCTTTTTGCACTTGTATTTTGGCACATACTAATAACCAGCCGTCCTACACCATTTTTCTGGTTTTCAAATGGACAAAGGATCGATGGTTGTGAAATTGAGTGAGTATTTGTGTCTTAACTTATTGAACGGCATGTTTAAATTGAATTATGGAATTGTTGTACCATGGGTGAGTGTGTGATTTGAGAATGTCGCCAATCCTTGGGACAACAATGTCTCAAGTGTTAGAAGGGATATCTAAAGGGGTAATCGGGTTCCTGCAAATGCTTAGAGGGTGTAACACAGTTCTCTCAAATGTCATCACAATGTTGAATGGGTACAAGATGCCCATGGGGTGAGTTTTCTAATATTTATTAGGTTATTGTTTTAAAAGGGAATGTTTTCCTTTTATTATCCCGATTTTGAAAGAAGTTCTCGAGTTAGTTGATATTATAATAATCTTTTGTCATTTATGTCTAAACTGCCCGGTATATGCTGTTATTGACTTATGTGGTAAAGATTGGTTATAAGTTGCTTGCTAAGTGTTATACTCATTTTTGGTGGATCACTGTCTTTCATATCAGTATTAGACATGCTAATCCTTCTTGCCTTTACTTCCATCAGTTATGGTGTTCAGATAAATCGCATCTGGGACTTTTTCGAGTTCATAGATCCAAATTTTTCGGACGTCACTTTTATTTGGTGTATAGCGATATTGTTCGTCGACATAAGACCCTGATAGGCCTAGTACTCTTGGGTTTCCCGGCAGTCTATGCACATGTCGGAGGACAGCTTGTGGGGCCATCCCGCATCTAGGCAACAATGATGGAGATGACGATGGTGGTAGTATGATAGACTGAGGTAAGGGCAAGATAATGAACCAGAATTCTTGAGATCCAAGCGATGATTTTGGGCATATTAGTGCTGAATGATAGGTGGCTAGGCATGTATAGGCAGTCCTAGGTCGGGGTAGTACCGTGGGTGTACTTTTGATGTGGCTCAAGATGATAGACCCTTTTTGAAAACTCCCAGTGTACTCGATCATGTGACCCAAAGTAAATAAATAGGAAATGAAATGCGTTAGCCTAGTTTATAATTCCACGTGTGTCTTTGAATTTCATATATCTTAGCTTATTATCAGTCCAAATATGCTTCTGCATGCTTAAAAAGGGAAATAGAATTAGTGACCGCATTAGCCGTGATGTGTTAGGAGCATCACAAAAAGCCATCCATGGTGGATTGAAAAACACTTATTCATTCCACAAAGAATAGAATCTCATCACCCTTGCACCTTCAAGCCCAATTCTGGACGACAAAAATTAACCTGTGAAGGAAAAACAATAGCAAGGAAAATTTGCTCTTGGATGAAACATGGGTGGAGAAAGCTGTTGGCAAACAAAAGGATTTTTTTTTTTTCCTTATAGTTGAAAATTGAAAAAGTGAGATAGAGAGACCCCCTCACCAAAAAATGCAACTCCCAATAGTTACTATGTATTTAGCCTTAGTTAAAATGCATTTATTCCTAGTTTTATGAGTTCAATAATGTGAATACTTCAAGAGTCTTTTCAATTTTAGGATTCCAACAGGGATTTTCGTTTTGTTTAGCAGAATCACTCCATAAGTAGAAATGTAATCTTATTTGTACAACAATTAGACTTGCATTTGAATATACATGAGATTTTCCTCAAGTGAGTGGACTTCTTATTTTGTTCTTTTTTTTTCTCCAAATTACTTTGGTGGTGAAGCAAAAAGTCATTTATCCTTAGTTGGTGAGTTTCCTTTGGGCTTTTGTGGTAAACTTGTTTTTATCCTGAAGTTTTTTATCCTTTGTTGGTGGTGTTCTTTTAGGTGTTGACGGTGAATTTCATCTATCCCAATCTTTATCCTTAGCCGATGGCATATCCCTATGCCTTAGTAATGATGATTATCTACTAAAAACCATATGGTCACTCAAAACACAATTCCCATCACGGACACGTATCATATTGGGTGATTTCAATTAAAGCAAAGCAATTTGAAATAATCTAGAGAGAGAGAGAGAGAGAGAGAGAGGAGCGAAGGCATAGCAAGGCTAAGCACCTCGACGCGGGCGGTACCATGACCAGTTTCTGCATCGATCAAATCCTTCCAAATTTCTCCATACCTTAATCCTCACAAATTGGAGAATGGCTAACTTGGTTTTGAACTATGAACATCGGGGAGTAGTTTGTTTTCTGCAGGATTCGTATGGACCGAAAGCAGCCAGCTTGACCAAAATTGTTCTTGGCAGGCCGTTGTTCACAAAGGCCCAAAGCAGAGAATATTTCAGCCCAATTCAGACAATGTAGACTTTCTTTCCTTATTCTTGTTGAGACAAACTTTTTTATTATTCCTAGAACATGAGATGTTTGTCCACTTAAGTCAATCCCAACATATCAACTTTCGTATTACATCACACCCGGGCTTGCTTGGACAGACAAGAACACCCTGATCCATCAATATTTAAGTTTCCCTTCTTCAGGGAAGTTGAAGTGTTCAAATGCAGAATTTTCTTTTGGGCCCAAAAGATATAAAACTTGATTCGAAATGACATAAGTTGTAAAACTTTCTCATAATTACCATCTTGAGTTGCTTGAGTTTCAAAATTTCCAACCCCTTTCAAATATTCCTCTCCAATATGGAGAGAATGTGTTATATGACCGATATATGGCATGATAATCATGATGTAATATAATTAATCAGATACCATTAACCACTTGACTTAAATCACATCCCATTTGATGCCTATATGTATGCATCTCTAAGTTGGTTGCATTGCATGTAATTATAGTGTAGCGCATTTATCACATAAAATACCTTTCCCTTCGCCTAACCTAGTAAGTCTCTTCACATGGTAGTTACTTTATTTGTTATAAGTATAGAGGCCATTGCAGCTACCTAATCTAGGTATCATCATAAGAGTTTTAAACTTGCTTTACAATGTTCAATCTGAAACATAACTACTTCGTCTATTCGTAGCAACAATTGATGAAACTTTAATCTTTTGATTTCATGCTATGAAAATGTTTGATTTAAGTCATCCCTACTCAGTCCACCCGTGACAGTAACAAATGAAACGTTATTCCTTCTATTTGCCTCATCCATGATTCCTAGTTGAGTAAAGTGCTGTTCAAACATACAGAATCTTTCTCTTTTTTAACAAATTTTCTCAAACACGTTTTTCTTGGTCGACTAAAATATAACAAGCCAACACCCGCAAAAAGCCAAACACGTTGGGATTCTCAATCGAATCTTTTGACTTCAGATGTTTTCTTATAGAGGCGCGTGGAACCTTTTTAATCTGTCAAAGCCAGGGATGACTCTTTGTCTCTCCCTTTTGAGGAGATGAAGCACAACGGCTGTGATGACAAACATGGGCATTTACATTGTATAAGCATTGGCATTAGAAGTTGGAGGATTGCGATAATGTAAAGAAAAGGGTTGAGCAAACAGATATTCTCGTCTGGTATAATTTATCTAATTCCATATTCAATGTATCGAAAAAAATTACGGATAGTATGAAATTTTGTGATTGAATCGCGCAATGACATCGCAAATCTTCAATACCAACATCTTATACTAACTAGTGAACTCTCTCACTTTGCAGGAATTTTGATAACAAGCGAATTCATGTGTTAGTCATTTGATTAAGCAACAACTACTCCTATCTATTTACCCCTAACTTGACTACACCTAGTTAGTCCGGCAGAGCATTAAAGGTGAAAGTAATACCAGATACACCGTTATATAATTATTCTTGGTTGAAGCAGTAAGATAAGGTGCAACGTTTCTTAATTGAGATAGGAAAAGGCAATCACAATGTTTTAATTAGATGTCATATAATATTCTGAATTGCAAATTGATTTATGTAGCAAAACTTTTGGCATCTGTACCGGAAAACAAGGCTTCGCTTAGTTGGGGACGCCTGTTCTCGAGGTACAGGAAGTAGGGATTCGATCCTAACCTTAAGGAATTGGTAATTAGGGTCTGTTGGGGAAAACCAGTAGGAAAAAAAAAACCTTTCACATGCATGTCACTTTTTTACTTTCTTTTATTATAGAATTAACATCAGGAAATAAAATTTACCTTAAATTAATTTTTTAACTACTAAAAACTCTAAAGTAATACATTCGTGACAAATTTACTTTTCATTAATTTTTATTAAATTTTACCTTTAAATTATTGAATTGGATAATACGTAGCAGTTGACAGATATACTAATTTAGAGTTTTTGTTAATCTAATTTAATGAAAATTAAGAATAAACTTATCACAAATGTGCAAATTTGGAATTTTTTATAGTCAAAAAATTAATTTATGATAAATTTGTTACGGATATAACAGTTTTGGATTTTTGATAGCATTAACCGTTTATAATATCCCTATGCCCTCAGTTTGACTTTACACACCAATTTGCTCTCGGAAGACAATAGCAATTTTAGTTACTAGGGGTCATTAGTATTAAAATTGGTCAATTCACACCCTGACATCGAGGGCGTTATTATTTTTTTTTTTATGACATATGCTATAAATACTTTATTTTCAATTTTTGTATCATTTCTGATATAATATATTATATATATATTCTCGACCGATTCCACTAGTTCGGTTTGGTTCGGTCGAAATGGGTCGAAATGGTTACTGTAATTAGACCAATTTTTGTGAGAATCGCCAAAATCAGCTAATCCAATCTGATCCCTGAATTAGACCAGAGCCAATATACACCCTAAAAATTATGACTTAAATTTGTGAAATCACCAGTTTCCTTTACGAATTGCCTCTATCGTAATCCAAATGCCTCATTTACCTAAAACTCCTAATATGACCTCATCCTAATTCTACAACCACCATACTCCCATCATCTTCTCACGAAGACTTATAGCCTGTTCGATACACCTCCAACTATGTTAGAACTATGCTATAGCCGACAAAACACATGTTTGGCATGACATATTTTAAGGGCGTTGTGCTATGATTATAAATACTTTAATGAGTTCGGCAAAAATTGCCACAAGATTGTTGTCGTCATCGAAACGAAGAAAACACACCAATAGCATATATATCCATATAATTACGATAATAGTGTTATTATTATTATTATTATTATTATTATTATTATTATTATTATTATTATTATTATTATTATATCTACTAATATATTGTTATTATTTTCGTTATTATCATTTTATATGCCATTATTATTATTATGATTTTTATTTATTTTTTGCAAAATTAGTCATAGAAATTTTATTATTTATTATTGCCAATTTCAAGAAAAAATGCTACAACTTTTGCTTTGAAGATTTAATTGTTACATCACTTCAAAGCTACTAAGAGCAATTTTCTTAAAACCTGTAGTGACAAGTTACTTGCCAAATGACTGAAGAAAACCCAAGTACTCTATTGCTTAGTCCTGCGATTTTGTGGACGTCTGCACCTTCCCTCTCTCCCTCCGTACGCTCTTCTCTTCTTCTTCTTCTTCTTCTTCTTCTTCTTCTTCTTCTTCTTCTTCTTTTTGGGGGGGGGGGGGGGGGGGGGGGGGGGGGCGGTGGGGGTGGGGGACATCAAACCTTCTTCAAGTTTTACAATTTTACCATTTGCATAATTTATTCTAAGGGCAAATACCACAAAACCTCAAAGGATGCCAATTATGACACAGATACCTCAAAAAAAAATTATGTCATTAAAAACCTTAAACTTATTTACTATGATATAAATACCTCCAACGTTCTTTGTATCACAAAAAATTCCAAATTTATACATGTGTTATATCAATGCCATTTATTTTAGTTTCACTTGGGGTATATTTGTCACGTTATTATAAATTCAATTTTTTTATTATATAGAATAAAGTTTGGGGCATTTGTATCACAATAAGTAAGTTTAGGGTTTTAGTGACAAAAAAAAGTTCAAGGCATTTGTGTAACAATTAACATAGTTTGTGATTTTTATTATGATATTAACCCTCATTTTAAGAAATACTTCTTTATACTTTTTTCCGACAAAATCTCAGTTTTGAAAGACCAAACTAGCCCGTATGCAAAACTTTATCCAACACATAACATGATGGATAGTCAAAATAGCTATGGAAGGGTAAAAGTTTTGTGGGGGCATAATTGTTGTGAGAACACAGCAGAAACCCATACCTTTCATGTGAAGAGATCGCCAAGAGGGAGCTCATATATAAGTCTGTTAACATATCTAGTTAGATTTATTTTCACTAAAAAACTTAAGTTAATAAGTTATAGGTCAATTTCTCACCATCAACATAAGGAGAAAGATTGGAGACATGTTGTCAGAACACCATAACAACTGGGAATTTTGATCTTATAAGCATCCTCACTCGTTTTCTTTAAGATTCGAAACGGACCATTTGCCCTTGGTTTGGTTAACTGAATACGCTCGGGAGAGAAAATCTCCTCAGGACTCATTGGATAGGCTGTCTTGTTTGGAATAGGAGCATGGGGCATAACGTTGAATCTCCTTCACAGGAGGAAGGCCGGATGGAATTTCATCGGGCATGGACATCACGAAACCTATCAAGTAAAAACCACAAATTTTTTTGGATCTTCTCTTTTGCTTTATTTTCTTCCAATATAATAAGAGCTTTAGCCTCACAAGAATCCTTCAAAAAAAAATGAGACTTGGCAATGAAGATTCCTTCCTTCTTCTTTAGTAGGTTTCAGAAACTCTCCATCTGGCAAAGGTCCAACACGATCTCGACGCCATCTTTGACGAATGAACAGGTGCTTCTGAATCCACCATGGATCTCCTTCCACCATACACCATGGTCGTCCAGGAAGTAGATGACATGCATCCTGCGGAACAGCATTACGCATAACTACTTTGAATTTTCGCCAATAGAGAATGAAACTAAGCATCGTTTATTTACTTTTACCTCATTGCCTCTCTTAAGCCAAGAAAGCTTATAAGGATGTGGATGGTCCTCTTCCTCGAGTTGCAGCTTGTCTCGATGGTGGTGGCCCCGCCATTTCTCCCATCACTATCTATGATGACATTGCATACCTTGCCATGAGAAGTTTACTAGGCGTAAGATACATTGGTACAAAGCCATACATCGTCCTCAAGATGAATTGCGAGTCAACTATAGTATATTAACTCTTCACACCACACCAATTCCCCAACGTGGGATTTCTCTAACACAATGCGTGCATCCTAGCATTAGTTAATGTCACTTTCAATATATATGTCATGTTTTAATTATAGAAATTGCAATAAAATTTCATGATGTGATGTTTAATATAAAAATAATTTATCATAAATTTAATGAAAAAATATATTGTAGTCAATGTTCATGGCAGCGGACACAAGTAACTATTTTTGAACACATTAGTATATACACATTGATAGATTGGAGAACATTTATGTATAAATTTTTTTATATAAATATAATGATTTCTTATATGACGTAACATGAAAATAAATTTCATGTTTAAATAAGGCCTCAAGTTGGAATTAACACAATTGACAGACAAAAATTTTTACGAAATTTTTACAATGATATAGTATACCAACAAATTGCATCATATGATTGCATAAATTAATAAAAGAAGAAGATGCCAGTTGCATTTATGGGCGAAAATGGTAAGTTATTGTCTAAGAAACACTGACACTCTCTAGAAACCATCGTGTCGTGTTCGATACTTCGACACGTATCCAACACACTCCGACACGTTCTAACATGTGGTCAACTCTTCCCGACACACTCTAACACACGAGTCCGAAATTCCGACACGCAATTTTGACACGGACGGGGTCAATTTTAAAAATTTTCAATACTTGAGGGGTCAAAATGTAAATATATGAAAAATAATGAAAATAACAAAAATAAAGGGGAAATAAGAAAATTCTTACTCTCAAGTTTCTCACTTATAAGTTTTGATCTTCCCGCGAATAACGATGGAACGCCTCTCTGCTCATTGGCGTCGTTCCGTTGCCCCCACATACTTAAAGTTATAATTTTTTTTTTTTTTTTTTTGCTTCTTTCCGCCTCTCACAAGTATTGCTTGCAAGTTATCTCTTTTGGTCAATGTTATTGGTTTGTGAGTTATCTCTCACATTTTCAGTGGCGAATTTAGTAATTTCCTTTTCTTTGGTCATACTTCAAGGGTTCTTGTCCTGGATTTTCATTTTTCTCGAATCTTGTTTTGCAGAGGATTTCCAAGCTAGTCTATATCATGAACTCCGAACTTTGTTTAGGACTATAAGAAATCTCAGTAATTTCCGACAAGTATAATAAAACAGGACATGTTCATTCAAGTTTACTCTTTCATGTTTGCAATTTTTGAATTTCTCGTTCAATCTTTGTCAAATTAAAACAATGAATGATATTAACAAATGTTGGATTAATATTTTTAGTATGAATTAATTCTATGCTTTTTTTTTTCATTTATAAATAAAAATATTTATTTACTATATAATGTGTTGAAACGTATCGGAATTCTCTATTTTTTGGGAAATGATGTGTTGGCGTGTCGTGTCGTGTCGCGTGTCGTGTGTTTGTATGGGTGCTACATAGGTTATTGTATCGTATAAACCCTTCCTCCTTTCTCACCCACTTCCTCTTCTGTTTTTTAGGGCTGGTATTAATGTGGCATTATGATGTTGCATTAATGCCATTTATGAGCTCCTATCTAAGTTCATTCAAAAGCTTAAGCCAGTAAGTTATGAATTAACTATAATATATTAACTCTTTACATCGCACCAACTCCTTAAGGTAGGATTTCTCTAACACAATTCATGCATCCTAACATTAATCAATGTTACTTATTCAATGTATTTGCCATGTTTTAATTATAGAAATTGCTATAAAATTTCATGATGTCATGTTTAATATAAAATAATTTATCATAAACTTAATGAAAAGTATATTGTAGTCAATGTTCATGCCAATTGACACAAGTAACTATATGTAAACACATTAATATATGCACATTAATAGATTGGAGTACACTTATGTATAAGATTTTTTTATTTAAATATAATAATTTTTTATATGACGTAACATGAAAATAAATTTCATCTTTAAATAAGGCCTCAAGTTTGAATTAACACAATTACGAGACAAAAAGTTTAACGAAATTTTTACGATGATATAGCATACTAATAGATTGCATCATATGATCGCATAAATTAAAATGATAGTTGCATTTATAGGCCAAATGGTACGTCATTGTATCATAAAAACCCTTCCTCCTTTCTCGCCGCCTTTCCCTCCCGTTTTTTAGGACCGGTGTTGACGTGGCACTATGATGCTGCGTTAACCCCATTTGTCTTTTCTTTTCGGCCGTCAGATGGACAAAATATGTCATGCAATTCGTCAGAAAATGAGAAAAATGGTTAAAGAGACTTCAATTGAAAGTAAATCAAACTTCAATGCATGCCGCGACCAAGGCAAAACAATCAAAAACAAGGGAAGAAAAAAGAAGAGGAAAAGGAGGTTCACAAGACAAAAAGGTTGTGAATCTCCGAAACATAAACCAAACCAAATGATGCTACTCGGTCCTTGACGAAAGGAATATTTCCACCCTAGTCCTTTGCTCTCCTCCAACTCCATCTCACTAAAAACATCATTAACTACTAATGAACCCATACAAAAAATAAGGAAAGAAAGCCCAAAAGGACAAGCAAATAAAGAAAATTACATAAGAACCCCCTCAAAACAAGCAAAATACTAACTCCACCCCCCTAAAGTGCCCCCACGCCACGGCGCGTGACCCCCACTTGCCCGACCGGCGGCGATGCTACTCGGTCCTTGAAGAAAGGGATATTTCCATTTTCCACCCTAGTCCTCCAACTCCTCCCCCTTCAACTCCATCTCATTCTCATTAAAAACACCATTAACCACTATTAAACCCATAAGAAAAAACAAAAAAGACGAAGGAAAGGAAAGCCCAAAGGACAAGCAAACAAAAAATAATTATAAAAAGAACCCCCTTAAAAAAGGCCAAATACCAAATCCTCCCCGTACCACGCTCCCCAGGCGGCGCGTGGCCCGCACGCGCCCGCCCTTTTGCGCCTTTTTTTCTTCCCCAGATTCCACTCCAAACGTCTCCACAAGAAAAGCCCATCAACAATAAATAAGCAAATAAATAAGCAAATAATAATAACAATAATAAATAAACAAATAAATAAGTAAATTAATTAATTGATTAATTGATTAATTAAATCAGAGAAAATTAAATTTTTAAAAAAAAAAGGAAAAAAAGAAGAAGAAAAATCGGCCTTGCTTTTCTCACATAACAAGATGTACCATCTCCTCCCCCCGCCGCTTCTCCCCCTCCTTCCTCTTCACAAGCGCCACTGCCATGCCTCCGCTCAGCCTCTCCAAGCCCAACCACCACCACCACAAGCCGCCGGCCGGCCTCTCCGGCAGCCACCACCACGGCGGCGGCGGCGGCGGCGGCCACGGCGGCCACCACGGCCACCACCACGGCGCGTCGTCCCTCTGCACGCACTCCCCCTCCGCCACGCTCGACCTCCTCATCCTCGTCCTCGTCCTCGGCTCCGGCGCCTTCCTGGTCTCCTCCTACTTCTCCTACATCTTCAACTCCCTCTCCCTCCTCCTCTCCCACCCCGCCGCCGCCACCGCCACCATCCACCTCCGCCTCGATCTCCCCGTCGTCCCCTACGCCCTCGGCTTCGCCGCCTTCTTCCTCGTCGCCGTCGCCCTCCACGAGTGCTTCTGCGGCGCCCGCGCCCGCCGCTGCGACCGCCCCGGCTGCAAGGGCCTCAAGAAGGCCATGGAGTTCGATTTGCAGCTCCAGACGGAGGAGTGCGCGAGATCGGGCTCCTCCCGGGAGATCGACCGCCTCCCCTGGAAGGGCGTCACCGAGTCCAACCCCGATTACGAGTGCCTCCGCGCCGAGCTCCGGAAGATGGCCCCGCCCAACGGCCGCGCCGTCCTGCTCTTCCGGGCGCGCTGCGGCTGCCCCGTCGCCAAGCTCGAAGGCTGGGGCCCCAAGAAGGGCCGGCGGCACAAGAAGTGAGTGTCCTTCCCGGGATGATCGTTTTAATTTGCTGCCAATTGGAATGCTTGATTAATGATCGATTGGGAGTGGAAATGGATGTTTGGGTGTTGATTGGTCGTTTGATTTGTTCGGGTACAATTTAGGGTTCTTCGCGGAGATTCAATTTGTGCATACTGGGTTTCTAGGTCAATGCCTCGCTTGGCATCTCCATGGCCTTTGAACTAGTGGGTCATCTATTATTGGTCGTCCTGTCCAAATGCGTGCTTCGTCAAGTTTTTGTTTTTCATTCGTTTGATCAATGTCTGCATAGCCGCTTATGATTTTGATTGCTTTTTTGCTCTGTGATGTGAATAAAGTTGGAAGAGAGATGATAATTCCTGTTTGGCTGGGTCTTTGCTCATTCATTCGGCATTCTTGTCAGTTATCAGTAAAAAATTATGATAGGCGCAATTTCTAGTGGAAGTTTGCTGTCGAATGATTGCGCCGTTGCCTGTAGTGTCAATTGGGTAGATATTAGGTAGTAGGTAGATTCTAGTGGCCTGCTGTGTTCTGCAGAGGCAACTGCTGATTTCTTGCCGAATATTGCAACTTTGCACATCAATGAGCTGCTTCTTGTCAAGGATTGCCCAGTAACTCATCTGCAATTTTAGGGCACATATATCAATATTTAGGGCCCATGCCCCTGGTTGATTGTGCTATTGATAAGCTGTAATTATTTGTTCGAGATCATTTTCCTTAATTGAATTCTCTGCAGTGATATTTTAGGTCTCCCACTATATATGCAGTATCTTGTGAGTTTAGCAGAATTGTTGAGTAATTGAAAGTATTTATGGGAACCAAGTATTTAGGAATCTTATATGCGGGAGCAATGATTATGCTAAATCAGAAGCTCGTGTAATTTTCACATGAGGAGTGCTCTTGCTTAGAAGTTATGGCGTATCCATTGATGTGATCTAATCAGTTGTTGATTTGGTTGAATAAACCATCTCTTGTATGACATGACAAGAACTCATTATACATGTGCAATTGTGTTCTGACTTGTTCTTCCATTTTTCATTTGTTTTGTTTGGAATTGATTTATACTTCTCTTTAGCTATTCACTATCTCTTGCATGACTCTTCAGAGATTTGATCAAAAAACATATCTCCCTTGCATAGTTTAGAATCTGAATGTCTTGAACCACTTTCTTTCATTCTAACAGGGGCAAGCAAGCCTAGATAATTAACTTCCCTAAAAGCCACCGCCACGGCCAAAGAAAAAAATCATAATGATCCAAAGGCATGTGTTTCTTTCAAGAGAAAAAGAAGCTTTCATCTTCTTAGATGGTATTTTGAATGTATCTTGGTTAAAGCAGTTGGAAGGAGACTCCGAGGCATATTCCATGCACTAAGGAGATGGGTAGTTGATTTTTTTGTAAGTTTAGAAGGATTTTATAATTCTTTTGTCTCCTGGACAACTTAAGATGGTATTTTGAATGTAGCAGTTGGAAGGACACTCCGAAGGCATATGCAATGCACTAAGAGGATGGGTGGTTGATTTTTCTGTAAGTTTGAAAGGAATTTCAATTCTTTTGTCCCCTTGACTACTTAAGATACCCACATGGCTTGATGCTATAGTTTTTTTGGGTATAAACTTAGGCTAATTTCAAGACATAGAGGATGCTGTATGGTGGGGTCTTTTGGTGTTTCCTTATGATTGAGGAGTCTTGACTGATAAATGGAATATGTATTTAGAGGTCTCTGCAATCTTAGAAGGTGTCAGCCAGATGAAGGATACCTGGACCCTGGATTCTTGGGACCAATAAGGTTGAGCTCGGGAATGTTGGACATCTTATGTTTAAATTATTATAGGGTTAGGCCTCATTAAACAGGGTTTTTGAAATCAAATATCATCTTTTAGTTATTTTTAGGATGAGAACATACTAACAAGCTCTACTTACGACTGAAAGATCCAGTTACATACTAAAAACCATTTAACATGTCTACATACATATCTCCAATTTTGACTGATTTTAGTAGTCCAAAAGGCCGATCTTCCATTGAAAAAGGTACAATTTTCAAAATGGCTGATTGCTTCGGAAAGATTGCACCCATTTTAACTGGAAACTTCTTCTACTTTCTTTTTTGGAGCTTGTCCATATGAAGTAGCGTTTCTAGGAATAATTGTGATTTTCCATAAAAGCAGTTGGTATGTGGAGGTCTCCATGAACTGCCAAAACTTGCTTCTTGCACCATCTGAGATTTCTCTGGCCTCTTGTCTTCTATTAGTCAAATCTCACTCTCCCAAGGGCCTCTCTTCTTGGGGAAAGAATGGAGTTGGACGGATAAAAAGAGTACTTTCTTTTGATGAAGGATGCATTGCATTGCATGTAAAAAGTGGGATTAGACTTTGGGAAGGAAGAATAAAGAGAAAATGTGGCTGCTTGAAAAGCTGTTGGGAACTAGGACGATTGCATCTTAAAGAAAAGCCTGCCATTCTTCTTAAAAGGCTCATCTTTGTATTGTCCTAAATAAGGAAGGTCTCTTGAGGTAGAGTCCACAGGCAGCTCGAGGTAGAGTCCACCGGCAGACTTCTTAGGATGTCTTTGCTCCTGTCCCATTTCCTTTTGAAGACCCATGGTAGCTGCAAAGCAACCCCTATCCTGCATGCAAAAAGCGCCTATCATATGCCTATATAGTAGACGCTTTGATAACACTGTTCTAGACATTGACACTCAAGTAATAGTCCGATTCTGGTTAACATAATCCGTGTATGTGGCATAGGTCTGAAATAAGCTACTTGTTTTCGCTCTTAAAATGATTGCAGTGTTGTTGGGCAATATCCAATTTTTTTGCATACAAGAGTTGTGGTCTGGAAAACTTTTTCTTTGTTCAGGCAGAAAGGCAAAGCACCTATAAGGTTGCTCACTGGGAGATTTATATGCAAAAAAATGTGTTCGTGAAAATAGCTGCAGCAAACAAAATTTGCAGTAGTTTCCTTTGAGGCATCTCAATTGAAAGAACTTCTAGGAATTCTTTACTTTTCTGGCACCAGTGAAGGTTTAGATGCTCCTTCCAATTTAGGTGGATAGTAGTCACTGGAACATCTACTTGAGTTTTATCTTGCAACTCTTATAATTACACAACAAATTGCTAAAGCCGACCCTCAGATTGGAACTTACCTGGATGGGTTCACTGACAGTGTCAATGTCCCTAGTTTAGTAGCCTCCCTTGCCAGGGGTGCCGCCTAAGGTTAGCCCAAGTGGCTGAGTATCTGTCGTGATTTGTGGCAGCAATGCTCAAATTGGAGAAAGAACATTTAGAACTTTGGAAGTTAGGGGCAATGTGCATTATTAGATTATAATCAACAGAAAATTCTGTTGTTTGATGTGTGTTATCATTTTTATGGGATTGCCAGTTAAGATTTTAAAAACTTGCATGCTATGAGACTGATTTTACTGCTTCTGTTGACAGTGGAAAACCTTAATTCAAGTGTTTTTGTTGGTTCGCTCATTAACTATTCTAGCATATCAGTAAGGTTGCGTGCCATCGTGTTGAATGAGGCACATCTGCCGCAACATTAATGATTAAAATTGCTTGCAGTGAAGAGTCAAGACTTAAAGTGTGAAATTGTGGTACACATTTCAAAATGCCTGTATTGTCAGTCATATTCGATGATTTTTGCAGGGCCCTGGCCAGTGTTGCTCACAATGCGAAAGGAGATAAGGGTTGATTGTGGCGATCGCTCTGAGGGGTACATTTTCTCTGTCCGACATTTCTACAATCACGTCCACCTCTCAGATTTCAGCGTCCTCCTTTCTGGAAGACTTTGCCATCGATCAGACAGAAGTACTTTAATCTTATTGGTCATATCTTCTTCAATTATGTCTGGGAAAAAACCTTCCATGTACTGCACACTTCTAAATTATTTGGAAGGATATACCGCATTATGATGCAAATAAGTTCATAAATAACAGCTCAGAATATTGAAATTGGATAGACCTGGTTCAATAGAGGTTTCTCGAACTCATTAAGCTTAGCTTCAAGTTTGCTGGTCGAAGTGTCGCGGCAGTGATCCGAGTGCTTCATGACCAAGTCACTGCATCTGTCAAGAAAAAGTTATGCACTGAACTTGATAATTATATTGTATTGCACTAATCTTTATTCCTGATGTTGTTATCAGTCTTTTTCAACCCAGAAAGTAGAACCATTTCACAAAATGCTGAAAACAGCAAAAGAAGATAGGAAGACTTTGGGGGTGTTCGGTTGGGCATTCCCAAGGGGCTTTGGGCCCCCAAAGCCCCTTGGGGGAAATTTTGGGTGTTTGGCAAAGGCTTTTGAATGCCCATTTGCAAAATGTGGGCATTTTAAATGCTGAAAGCTGAATGCTGGGGGACGAGCTTTGAGCATTGGGCATTTCGGAGATGTGATTTTACTGTTCATCGGTCACTGTTCATCGTCTCCTTCACCATTCGCCTTCTTCTTCGCCGTTTGTCTTCTTCTTTGCCAAAGGCGGCGCTCAGCCGCGATCTGGCTGCTGAGAAGCCTCGCCTAAGGTTGCACAACCTCAGGCGACGCTGCCTGAGGTCGCGCGGACCTCAGCCGGCGTCGCCTGATCTCGCGCGAGCCAGGCAACCACGCGAGGCCAGATCTAGCGATCTTGAAGCCAGATCTGGCATCCGCGACCTCCGGCGACTAGATCTGGCGGTCCAGCGACGGCCAGATCTGGCCGTTCGGCGGTTGGCTGACAGTGGCCGGCTGTCGGAATTTGATTTCAGACTTTAAAAAAAAATAAAAAAATAACAAAAGTTAATTACAAAATGTAAATTTTGCCAAACGGTGTTTATGCTAAATTGCATTTCAATACTAAAATTTATCAAACGGTCTAACATTTTCGAAAGCCCATTTCCCTCAAAGATTTTTACATTCTCCCAATGGCATTTCCCCAAAGTCGAACCAAACGGGCCCTTTGTGTCACAGAAAGATAAATGCCACGTTTAGCAACTGGGGAAGCTGTCTGATATTGTTATTTTTTATATGGGCATAAGCCTCTTTGGTTGGATGTTAACTGCTAACATTGGAGGAAAAATATAAACTGGGATTGAACCAGTTTTACCGGTTGCTTCAATTGGAATTGCTTGATTCGCTCGGCTCGGCCTGTTTTAATTGCTTTTTCCTGCCATTTTCTTGTCTTCCCCGTTCACTCTTGGATCAGCAGATCCTCCCTCTCCTTGAAGCAAAGTATCCCCTAAAATCAACGAGGGAATTTCCTAATAATGTTTTTTAATTTTGCAAAATCCATCGATCCATTAGAAAAAATGCATTTTTTGTTATGAGTATTTTTTCTCATTTTACTAGATTTCATGCACTCGCAACTTGCATGAATAAATTCAATTATCATACATATTTGTAATAGGGTGATTCTCATTAAAAAAAATTAAATTGGTATATATGTGACAATTTTACTCAAAACTAAATTTTTTTACTACAAAAAATCGGGAAAAGTACCAAAAAAGTCATAAACCTATTGCATTGATACCAATTCAGTCCTAAACTTTTCAATTTGACCAATTCAGTCCTAAACCTTTTAATATTAATACCAATTTAGTCCATCCGGCCAATTTTGGCCTGCCGGTGCTGACGTGGACGTCGGGCGGTGACCGGATGCTGATGTGACAGTTTTTACGATTTTTTTATTATTTTTTCGAATTTTTATTAATTTTATTGATTTTTTATTAATTTTTTTCTTTTTTCTTTTCTACCTTCTTCTTCCTGGGGTGGCTGGCAAGCCTTCGGTGAGGCTCGCCGGCCATTGGGCGAGGGCCCTCGCCTGCCGCCGGCGAGGGTCGCGGCCCTCGCCCGGCCTCTCCCAGGACGCCGGCGAGGCGGCCTCGCCAGGATCTGGGTGAGGCCAGGGCAGAGGCGAGGGCCGCGAAGCCCTCGCCAGCCGCCAGCGAGGGTTGCGGCCCTCGCTCGGCCTCGACCAGGGCCGCGGGCGAGGCGGCTTAGCCCAGATTTGGTCGAGGCCAGCCTCGCCCGCGGCCCTGGTCGAGGCCGAGCGAGGGCCGCGACCCTCGCCGGCGGCTGGTGAGGGCTTCGCGGCCCTCGCCTCTGCCCTGGCCTCACCAGCCACGGGCGAGGCTGGCTTCGCCCAGATCCGGGCGAAGCCGCCTCGCCGACATCCTGGGAGAGGCCGAGCGAGGGCCGCTACCCTCACCGGCCACCCCAGGAAGAAGAAGGTAGAAAAGAAAAAAATTTAATAAAAAATCAATAAAAATTAATAAAAATTCGAAAAAATCATAAAAATTGTCACGTCAATATCCGGTCACCAACCGACGTCCACGTCAGCACTGGCCGGCCAAAATTGGCCGGATGGACTAAATTGGTACAAATATTAAAAGGTTTAGAATTGATTTGGTCCAATTGAAAAGTTTAGGACTGAATTTGTACAAATGCAATATGTTTAGAACTTTTTTTGTACTTTTTCCACAAAAAATCTCAAACTAGTACAATTGTGATAAATTTACTTAAATTAGTTTTTTTATCATCAAAAATCCTAAGCGAGTATATTGGTTGTTGATATGACAAATTTACAAAAATGAATGAGAAAAAAAAATTCTCGTCATGAGAAAATGTTTTAACACAAATTATTGTCTATATGAAAAGATTTTCCTCCTACTAATTAGTTCAAGCAATACAAACAATCGATTTTAAGGAAATGAATTTTAAATTAGTCATTTTTCACAAAACAAATAGTGCCTAAATATTCTTTTCTCCGTCTCTATTGTGCATAGTTTTCTCCATGATGTAATGATTCAATTATTTGGCAATAGAGTAATTTTGCTTAATATTTAAGATCTCAATATTTTGCATACTCCCCAAAACCTGTTCATATTTGCCTGTATAAATATTAAAAACAGAAAATTCAGTCTTTGCAGATATAAATAATAAAAGAAGAAGTACAAAAAAAAAAAAAAACATAAAAAATTGTGTTTGGCAAGCTCAATTCTACATATTCACAGTGGAAGTAAAACAACTCTCTTTGCTTTTTTCCCTCCAAAATCTGTCCCCCATTGCCAACCTCAAAAAAAACCATTCCAGCTTCCATCTCTGCTGAAACTCAGGCAAAAACCACCACCATATCCATGCTCCCAAGTCTCTCATGGCCATTCCGCTCCGACCCAAGGTCGGTCATCTCCTTCGCATCGCTTCGCCATCTCCGCCGAATCCGAGATGGGTCTCTTCTGCTACAAACCATCATCTGCAAGACCATGTCCTCACGTTCTTCAACGCCGGAGACACCCCCGAACATGGCTACGACCGCGAGCTCGCCCTCGTGTCGGCCCTCAAGTCCTGCGCCTCCCTTTCGGCTGCTTCCCAGGGTCGCCAGCTCCACTCCCTCGTCCTCAAATCGGGGCTTCTCGCCAACTCCTTCGTGCGCAACAGCTTGACTAATGTGTACGCGAAGTGCGGCTTGATGGACGAGGCTGGGATCTTGTTTGGTTCCTGCGGCGACTCTGGTGTTGTTTGCTGTAACATAATGATTGCTGGGTACGTGAGATCTGGCCGTCTGTGGGACGCTTTCCGAGTGTTTGAGAAAATGACGGTGAGAGAGTGTGTTTCGTATACGACTATGATAATGGGGTTCGCGCGAAATAAGCTTTGGGGGGAGGCGATCGAGGTCTTCAAGGATATGCGGGTCGCTAATGTCGTCCCTAATGAGGCGACTTTGGCGAGCATCATCCCGGCTTGCTCGCATTCCGGGGAACTGTGGAACTGTAGAATGCTTCATGCTTTGGCGATTAAATTGCTACTTGATGGTAGTGTTGTTGTATTGACAAATTTGTTGCACATGTATTGTGTTTGTTCGAGCATAGAGGAAGCGAGCAGGTTGTTCGAGGAGATGCCTGAAAAGAATGTAGTTTCGTGGAATGTGATGTTGAACGGATATTCGAAGGCAGGACTTGTTGATTTGGCTGGACAATTGTTTGAGAAGATTCCCAGTAGAGATGTGGTTTCGTGGGGTACATTGATTGATAGTTATTTGCGAGTGCAGAGGTTAAGTGAAGCATTGATCATGTGCCGTGAAATGCTTCGGTATGGATTGAGGCCAAATGATGTGATGCTCGTTGATTTGCTTTCAGCTTGTGCTAGATCTGTGCTAGCCATCGAGGGGCAGCAACTTCATAATTTTATAGTGAGATGTGGTTTTGACTGTTGTGACTTCGTCCAGGCAACACTAATCCATTTCTATGCAGCTTGTGGCAGGATTGATCTTGCTCATCTGCAATTCGAGACTGGATCAAAGGACCACCTTGCATCTCTGAATGCCCTCATTGCAGGATTTGTAAGAAATGGAATGATTGACCAGGCTAGGCAGATGTTCAACCAGATGTCAGAAAGGGATGTCTTCTCATGGACCACCATGATTTCTGGTTATGCACAGCGGGAGCAGCCAAATATGGCTCTTGAACTTTTTCACAAGATGGTCGCAAGTGGGCTCTGCCCTAACGAAGTAACAATGGCGAGCGTCTTCTCCGCAATTGCTGCTTTGGGTTCTCTGGAAGAAGGATCATGGGCTCATGAATACGTACAAAAGAACTCCATCCCTCTCAATGACAATTTGAGTGCATCAATAATTGACATGTATGCAAAGTGCGGTAGCATCAGTTCTGCCCTGGAAGTGTTTCATCAAGTTCGAGACAAGGCTCGGGACGTGTCACCATGGAATGCAATTATATGTGGGTTGGCGCTGCATGGACATGCGAATCTGTCTCTTGCAATATTCTCCAACTTGCAGAAACTGAACATCAGGCTTAATTCAATTACATTTATTGGAGCCTTAACTGCATGTTGCCACGTGGGCCTAGTTGAGGAAGGGAAACAAATCTTTAGAAACATGAAGGTTTTGTATGATGTGGATCCAGATGTTAAGCACTATGGTTGTATGGTGGACATATTAGGTAGAGCTGGGAGAATACAGGAAGCTGAAGAATTGATTAGGACCATGCCCTTGGAAGCAGATGCTGCGGTATGGGGTGCACTTTTGTCGGCGTGCAGAACACATGGGAATGTGGACATAGGAGAGTGGGCTGCACAGAACTTGGAAAATTTGCAACCAACTCACGGGCCTTGTAGGGTTCTTCTATCAAACATGTATGCAGATGCAGGGAGGTGGCATGATGCCTTTTCTGCGAGAAGAGTTATTTACAGTCAAGGACTGAAGAGATTGCCTGGTTGTAGTGGTGTTGGGTGATCCGGCGGCTGCTTCTACCTGTTGAGATACAGTCATGGGTTTTTCTTTTGCTCCCCCATGAGTAGGTAACAGTCGTTACTGACTAGGTCCAGTAAACTGATGCCATAAGGCCATCAACTCACACAGGACCCACAATTTTTCGTTGCCTGGTATCGATTTTAGATATGGCTTCAGGCAAGTGTTTAATGTAAAAGTAGGTCTCGAGATGGGAGAGCCATCACATGTTGACAGCTGAATTGGAAACATTCGCTCAAGATTTCAATGGTCAGTCCTGCTATGCTTACATTTCAATGATCAGTGCAGTAAACAACAGCATTAGATGTGCATTGCTTGTCATGTTGTGGGATTTCAAAGACGTGCAGAGGCAATCCATCTCAGCTACTTTTTGCCTTCTCGCATTGTTATCTTGTCAGCAAGGTTCACATAGAGTGCATTCTATTGGTGACCTGCGCATTCCCTAGTCCTTGCGATTTCAGCGTCATCACTCTTATGAACTGGCTCAGTTCCAAATACCGGAGAGCTTGAAGGATCTCTCCTTGTCTGAGAGAATTACTGCGGTAGCACACAATTTTTTGCTCATCACTATGGCACAGTGTTCCTTTTCCCTTGCTTTGGCAGTCGAACCCCTGGCCTCCTTCTCTAGCACTCCATTCCCTAAACCCCAAGCCACCTCGCCGAACACCTCATGGTTTTGTTTCGGCTACATCAGAGTTAAAGCTTTTGGAAACTGTCATCTTGCAAGTATAGAATCCCGAATGTCAACGAACTGAGAAAGTACCTCAATGCACATGTGCCGGAAGGGCTGGTCTTTTGAGGGAGGGAAGCTGGTGTATTGTCAAGAGAGAAGAGAGAGAAGAGGAGCCATCATAGATCAGAAACACTCCTATGTCCGCCACTGCGTAATGCCACCTACCTGCTTAATGTAAATGAAAAGCTGGGTTGGCATTTTTCAGGATTGGGTCATTTCAGCTAGTTGTTTCTTCTGCTAATTTGATAAGAATGTCATGCGATTTTGTGGAGCATGTCAGGACATGAATTGCAGGGTATCTGATCATATGAGAATCTTGAAAAACCCATGACTTTTCTACAAAAAAAAAAAAAAAAAAAAACCACGTCTTTGTTGTTAGGATATATGATGGAAAATGTCTTATGGAATTTCGAAAGTTAATTTGTTCGTATTTGATCTTTTGGCATAGTTTTTCTGAATAATAATTTAAAAAAAAAATTTAGTACCAAAGTTACAAAAAATTTAAAAATTATATTTCTCTAAATACTACTGCCTTAGTTGAGCCGGCCCGAGTAATTGATAATCCATAAAAGTATATTACAAAATAATGAAAAAAAAAAACAATTTAGAAGATTTAACAGTTCCTATTATCTCATATGTTTTTTAATTTAGGAAAAAAATAACAAAAAAATCTCAAATTATACGTATTGTGACATTTGCCTTGGACTTTCATTTGTATCGTGAAAAACCTCAAATTATGCCAACTATGATACATTTACATTAAATATTTTCTTGTGACATAAAAATCCCTAGACATAAACCTATGTGACACGTTTATCGTTCATTTATATACTATTAAATGATTTTTCAGACAAAATAATGTTGTTTTTATTTCACTTATACCATATCAATATTATTTACTTTTTAATATTCATGTATGGTTCTTACTAATAAAATTTTGATGATTGGTAAATGTGTTACGTAGATATAAGTTTTAAAATTTTGATGTAATTGGGAAAAAAATAGGATAAATGTAATACAGATTCATAGTGAATGTAATTTAGGGTTTTTAGTGACTTTTGTTCTATTAATTTGAATTAAAATATTTCTCATTAATATATAAATACCATTTCAATAAATAACCCAATCGGCAGTTTTTCTAATTCTTTTTTGCATACGCATACGCATACGCATACACATGTCCTATTTTATTATGATTACACAAAATAAAAAATAGGATTTAGACTGTCATTACATAGAAACTGTAATTTACCCTTTTTCATTTATTTCTCTCTTTTTCTGAACTCCCTCTTTCCTACTTGTCCAAAAAAAGAACTCCCTCTTTTTTTTTTTTTTTTTGGCCTTATTTTTCCCACTATATTCCCTTTTTTATTTAGCCTTTTGTACTTTGGTTTTTCCCTCTTCTTTACTCTGAAGAGAAGACCTAAAGCTCTTGCCTCAGCACACGCCGAGCGAGCAACGCGCCGCCGCGCTCGCACCACCACCACCAGCACAGGGCGGCGCACAACCGGACGCTCGGCCGCCGCCTGCTTCTCATGGATCTGGGTCGGTCCTTCTAGAGTTTCGTGAGGTCAGTGTCCTGAATCCGTCGTTCACCGTCGAGTTTTGTTTGGTGAAGTGCGTTTGGGTTCGGCTTGTTGTGCGTATGAATCTCGAGCGAAAGATGAAATCATGGCGAATACCGCTTTGGTGGGTAAAGCCCATCTTTTGCGATGCTTTTAGGATGTTTCGACTATTACCCACCAAACGAAAAAGAGAAAATTTCGAAGAGAACTTGAGTGTCGCAAGTTTTTCTGGCCTTTTTGCGGCTTGTTGCCATTGTTCTTCGTGGTTTTAGTATATGGGTCCTTTGTTTTTATCAGTAAATCCCTGCAACTTTTTATGGGAAATTTCGCCTGACGAAGGATAGCTAGTTAGTTGAGGTAAAGGAATGAACTCTATGATCAAGAGAGAGAAAGACTGGTTGAGAAGTCGTCAAAGGTGTTTGCTTTGTGCTTGTGCATCTATATCCAAAAACCCAGTTAGGGCGAGTGCAAGGATGGACTCCAGGATCATCGTGAATAGTGCTTTGGTGGGTAAATCCCATATCTTGCGATGCTTTTAGGACGTTTTGGTTATTACCAACCGAACAAAAAGGAAAATTTTCAAAGAGAACTTGTTGCAAGTTTGCGCCGATATCTGGCTTCTTTGCGGTTTGTTTCGATTGTTCTTCGTGGTTTTGATATTTGGGTCCTTTGTTTTTATAGGTAAATCGCTGCACTTTTTTATGGGAAATTTCGCCCCACGAAGGATAGCTAGTTAGTTATGGTAAAGGAATGAACTTTATGATCAAGAGAGAGAGAGAGACTGGTCGAGAAGTCATCAAACTTTTTTGCTTTGCGCTTGTGCATCTATATCTAAAGACCCAGTTAGGGCGAGTGCAAGGATGGACTCCAGGATCATTGTGGATAGCACTTTGGTAGGTAAATCCCATATCTTGCGATGCTTTAAGGATGTTTCGGCTATTACCAACTGAACAAAAAAGAGAATTTTCAAAGAGAACTAGAGTGTTGCAAGTTTGCACTGATATCTGGCTTCTTTGTGGCTTGTTTCGATTGTTCTTTGTGGTTTTAGTATTGGGGTCCTTTGTTTTTATCAGTAAATCTCTGCACTTTTTTATGGGTAATTTTGCCCCATGAAGGATAGCTAGTTAGTTGAGGGAAAGGAATGAACTTTATGATCAAGAGAGGGAAGAAAGACTGGTTGAGAAGTTGTCAAATGTGTTTGCTTTGTGCTGGTGCATTTTATCCAAAACCCAGTTAGGGCAAGTGCAAGGATGGACTCCAGGATCATTGCGAATAGTGCTGTGGTGGTTAAATCCCATCTCTTGCGATGCTTTTAAGATGTTTTGGCTATTACCAACTGAACAAAAAAGAGAAATATTCGAAGAGAACTTGAGTGTTGCAAGTTTGTGTTGATATCTGGCTTCTTTGCAGCTTGTTTCGATTGTTCTTCATGGTTTAAGTATTTGGGTCCTTTGTTTTTATTGGTAAATCTCCGCACTTTTTATGGGAAATTTCGTCCCACGAAGGATAGCTAGTTAGTTAAGGTAAAGGAATGAACTTTATGATCAAGAGAGGGAAGAAAGACTGGTTGAGAAGTTGTCAAATGTGTTTGCTTTGCGCTGGTGCATTTTATCCAAAACCCAGTTAGGGCAAGTGCAAGGATGGACTCCGGGATCACTATGAATAGTGCTGTGGTGGTTAAATCCCATCTCTTGCGATGCTTTTAAGATGTTTTGGCTATTACCAACTGAACAAAATTGAGAAATTTTCGAAGAGAACTCGAGTGGCGCAAGTTTGCGCAGATATCTGGCTTCTTTACATCTTGGTTTGATTGTTCTTCATGGTTTTAGTATTCGGGTCCTTTGTTTTCTATCAGTAAAATTTTCACCCATGAAGGATAGCTAGTTAGTTAAGGTAAAGGAATGAACTTTATGATCAAGAGGGAGAAAGACTGGTTGAGAAGTCGTCGAACTTGTTTGCTTTGCACTTGTGCATCTATACCCAGAAACCCTGTTAGCGTGAGTGCAAGGATGGACTCCGGGTGTGTCATGTGTATTTCTTTACTTGTGCTGGCTCCGGACCCAGCCTAATTTTTCTCTTCTTGCAGTTTCAACAGGAAGTGCGGTGCTAGGCTATTGAATTGGAGGCAACTTCTTTTCCTAATATAGGATTAGGCTTCAAATGGACCCTGTTAGTAGACTTAAGCCAATCTCAGGCCAAGTTGTTTCCTCCAAGCCGATATCTCTCCCTAAAGCTGCCAAGATCCTCTCCAAGTTTGTGACAGTTGAGAACGGTGCTTCCCATGCTATTAGCGCTTATCTTCAGCGTACTTCCACTGCCTTTGATGAGCTGGTTCATTTGCACAAGGAACTAAAGGCCCCTAAATCTGAACGGAAAAGCAAGCACCGTGAATTAGATTTTACTAAAGAGCTACCTCAGGAGACTGAGCTGAGTGTGGCACCGAGACAGACTGTAGCGGATGACGTCAGTGAAGAGCCGAGTCATGGGGATCATGAGAGTTTTGGTGGCGATAGGAAAAAGGAAAAGAAGTCAAAGAAGAAGAAGGTGGATACAGATCATACTGGTAATCTTGGGGAAAATGATGGAAATGTTATTGACAGGGCAACCAAAGGTGACAGCCATTTAGCCAGTGAGGTTCTGGATGAAGTTTTTGGAAACCTGAGTAATGCAGGTGTAGCAGGTGAAAAGAAGAAAAATAAAAAGCAGCAGCAGAATTGGAAGGATGAGAAGGGCAATCTAGTTGAAAATGGGATGGAAGATGGGGGGAGGAATGATGGCACAGTAATAGCTGTTGACAAGGCAAAGAAGAAGGCGGGTGAGAGCAATGGAGGGGAAGAGAAAGGTGGAGAGGCTTCCTCGGAGCAGTCGAGTAAGAAGAAGAAAAAGAGAAAGGGAGGAGATGGCAGTAGTTTACAGGATAATGGGGTTGTAGCAAAAGAGCGAGAGAATTCTAAGAAAAAGAGAGAGCGTGAGGAGATTGAAGAGGGGCGAGTAGAAGATAGTTTGATGGAGCGTCCGAATAAGAAGTCAAAGAAGAGGAAAAACTCAGATGAACATTAGTTGGAAATAAGAGCAATTCATTTTTGCAGTTTTGTCCTGTATTGGATTTGTAGAATTTTGGTCTGTGATGCTTTATAGGCACTTCCATTGTCGGTTAGGATGTTAAACACTAAAAGGCAGAATATTTTTATTTTTCATTTACAAGCTCATATTTTCTTGTTTCATGTTCTGTAAGATTTGCTAGGAATGTTAATTCCTGCCTAATTGCAGTGATGGAAACTGTATTAAGTGATCATACTGCCAATTGCTCTGTTTAGCTGAGTATAATCCTTTATCTCTTATTATTTCTTGCGCTATTGACAACTAATCAACGCATCTTTGCTATTTACTTGATTAAGGACCAAAAATCACACTTGCAATGTTGATAGTTTTGTTTGCTTTCTACTTGCGGGTTTCCCCATTGTTACCGCTTAATGCCTATTCTTCTTGACAGTCTTGTGTCCTTTCAAAGTGATGTGCACATTCTCTAATGGTAAAAAGTCTTGGGTACAAGAAAGGGGAAAGAGGGTTGTCAAATTTATTGTTATTGGGTCACCTGGCATTTTATTTCAACCGTGACACAGATTGTCCTTGTCACGCATTTGTTGCATTGTTGGAAGCTGGTTTGCTGAAATTGTTTAGGTGAAGATGATAGCATGGCCATGTTGGGTGCCTTTTCTTGCGGAAGGCTCTGGCTAAGCACTGAACGAGCGTATTGAGTCCATGGTCGGGGAGTTATTGAGCACAATTGTGAGGTTGCAAGCTGAACAACAGAAGCAAGAGCAAGACTTCCAGGTAATTAGCATGTGCCTGTTTTATCTCATGAATCTTCCCTCGATGCAATCTAATTATGAAGCTCATCGATCTGAAGTCATCAGGGAGGTTTGCTCCCTACAAAAAAAGGGTGCTATCTGGGATCATTTTGATTAGAAGCTATATCATCATTGAGAATAACAAGGATGTAATTGGATAAAACCTACCACGATCCTGTTGGTGGCTGTACTCAGTATTTATTAGGATTTAGAGTAGATATTATCTGTAGGAGTTTGTACTGAAACTGTATTGCAACGAAAACCTTCTAACAAGTATTTGAAGAACTTGTCTATATTTTTTAGCACAAAGAATAAACAAGGGCTGGTGATTCCCTGATTGTATAATCACTCATTCTACTGGATTTTTGCAGATTGCTATATATCATTTTAGATGGTTTCGGCTTCTCTTGTCATCCTTAAAGATGGTCTTATGACTTAAGCAAATAACTACAGATTAAGTAGTTGAAAAATCCTAGTAACGTTATACTCTGTGGTAAGAGTCCATTACTTTATTGTTTTGTATGCATAAACGTCAATATCAAATTTTTCACAGGAAGAGGTGTTTGAAAGAGCCCAAACGGCCAAGGAGAAAGCAGCCCGTGAAGCAATAGAAGCTCAGGCAGCAAAAACCTCACTTGACTACCAGTTCGGTTTCACCTTTGGCTGACTAGAATGCAGATTCTGACAGCAATGACCCTGTTGTAGGTGTATCATATGATGGATGACGATTCTGCTTTATGTGGAAGTGTATATTGCACTTTATGCTTGGTAAGTCGATAACAAAATGGATCACCTCCATTCTCTTTGCCAGTTTACCTCCTGAGTTTTGTTTGTTGAGCTGAGCTATCTGAGCTTGTGATTTACTAGCTTGTGATCTGATGCTGGATTCTTAGTGCGACAGCTCTTTTTTGGGGTTGAGACAGAGAGTTGTGTGTCGCTGCTGATGCAGTATCCTTCATTGAACATCTGTTTGCTTCGTAAATACGTTCATGACATGGTGTAGATAATTGCTCTTTAGATTGATGAACTGAATCATTGCAAAATAGTCATGTCTTGCCATGAACATCAAGGAGAATGACACTCGAACTGTACCCGGTTGTCCAATTCGCAAATCGGTAAGTAGCATGGTAATACTTGCCCTTCACATGTCACTTTTCCCCCTTCATTGGTGGAAGAATATCTATCTCATGCGGATTCCAAAACCACATTTAGTGTGATATTTTGAAGTTCCGAAGTCAATTCAAAGGATGGTCGATTGGACCCCTTGCAGGTGAAAACTATATCTCCACCGTAACATGATTGCAGATGCTATGTCATGTTCATGTCGGGCATTTCGAGTCACCTTGTTCATCTCATTGACAATAGAGAATGATTCTATTCATGGTTTAACACTTAATTTGTGGCACCCTGCTCCGGCTTTCGCTGGGGGGCCAGTGCTGCTGGTCTTCTTCATGTGTGGCTTCAAAATTTCACTTGCGAGTTTCATGGAGTGCTTGCTTCAACTGAGTTTTGTCTTTTTGTCAAGGAAGAAACCTCCTGAGCGGTTCACACAGGTACAGCTTCGCTCTTTGCAAGCAAATCTGGACTGCAGATGCGTATGTTGGCAGTAGCGAAAATGATTTTCGCGTTAATTTTAGCGTTATCTCTTTCTTAAGGAGCACGTTTCTTTCAATAATGAGAGCATGACCATGAGAACCATGATCTATATGGTTGATGGAAGCATGCAGACATATCCTCCGAGTATTGTAGTCTTGGAATAAGGTTGTAATATAATAGTTGTTACGCTGTAATAATTATAATGATAATTTGTTTAGATTATAATTCAAAATTGAGCATGTAGCAAGTGATTATATTGGAAGAAATATATTATATTTCGGTAACTATCACTTTAATAGCCGGTCATGAGTTTGATGCCTCATATATACCAGCACGATATGAATAGTTAATATATAAATATTTATCATTTGATAGTTAATTTATGCATGTGATTTGAATTTAATCATTTGATAAGTGATTGTATGAAAATATTATATCGAAATTCAAGCATTAATTAATATAATTACATGGACTTTGGTCAATGAATAGGGTCTTTTACCAACACTAAAAAGGGCTCTTTGTCCTTGATATTTGATCATTGATGTGATCAAAATTTGAGAATGGCATGAGATCAAATCCCTGTTCCAATGCTTGCTATTCATTCTATTTCAGCATATATTTAGATATCAATTTAGTCGTCCATACCGCTAATCCTACTCATGGAACTGATTGCTATTGCTCCGTAACTTGCTAGTTGGAAATTCGGCTGCATCTTTTGCCCCTTCTAGCTGTCGCTAGCATCCCGAAAACTCGAGACTATGGAGAGGTACACGGTGTCATCACGCCATAACTTGGTTTGGAATTTCAATTGATCGCCCTACTCAAACCTGTTGCATCCTCCGGCCGGTGCTATAGCTACCTCTACTTTGGGTTCTATCAAGAATTTATTGGCTAATGCAGTAACCTTGCATATGGTCCATTTCAGGTAATATTTTGACAATCTTCTCATCCTCCAGATGAAATATGACTTGATTCTTACTTGGGATGTGCTTCAGCAGCTCAAAAAACCCTTGTGAAACTTGACCAACATATGATAAAAGCATCCAAAGGTCCACGCCTAAATTGACAACAACTTGCAGCCAAAATGATGATTCAGGCGAAAAGAACTTGGACGGCCAAAATCAATTGAGGAATGGGGCAATTCGCATATTGAACTGGCGATACCTTATAGCTACTTCTTAATGAGATAGACTATAATCAAAGTTCTGTGCTGTGATGACGACAAAAAATTAAGATGCCCACTTTTGGCATATCTTATGCTAAACGAACCCCTTACAATTTTCTGATGTTTAGAAGTCCTCGTCAAGCTTGAAGACAAAGTTCTTGCCACCGTCTTGAAGGCTCGACATCACAGATGCCTTCTGATACTCACCCACCCGTCTCTCGAAGAAATTGGCTTTTCCTCTGCACAGCAGAACAAAAAAGGATTAACAAACTCAAAGTTGGGCTGAATCCAGGGAGTTAAATCTTATAAGGCTCAATCTGGAAACGGTGGTAGGTGGTCGAGAACAAAAAGCCTCACATAAAACAACTCCCAGATAAACAAAACTTCACAAAGAAGCAAGTGATTCAAAACAAAGGGGAAAAAGCTATCAGAAACGAACAAACAGGACACTACAAAAAAAATGTTGGAATCTTTTCTTCAATCAAACCTGATTCCTTGAAAGCATCATTGCTTACCACATTAGCTTTACACTGAAAATGATTGCTATCCACCCTATTTAAAATTCTTCCACCAAAGTGACTATGAAATGATTCATTCAATAGCATGCTTCAGCATTAGCTTGAGATTGAAAATGATAGCTATCTACCCCATAGTCAGGCAAACAAGTTTTGTTCCTTATAAAGTGCTTTTCATTTTATTATAGGATACACAGGCTAAAGACGAGAAGTACTACAGATGAGGTTATAATCTTCAAAGCAGAATTAGTCTGATCAGATGATCAATCACTGAGCTTATGAATCCAGGTTAATAAAGAAACCAAAACATCTAATCTTTGATACTCACTGCAAGGATATGAACTCCATCCACTCAAACGGGTTGTCCACGTTATATTTTTTCTGGCATCCTAAAGCAACCTGAAATTTTTTTAAAGCACGGATCAATAAGTTAGAGAAAATGCAACCACCCTAGAGGTGATAGAAACAACATTTATGGGGCAAGGAAATACCAAAAGCCGGTCGGCGACAAACTTTATGTACTGGCTCATTAGATTTGAGTTCATGCCGATTAATGCGCATGGGAGTGCCTCGCAGACAAAATGGGTCTCTATTTCAACTGCTTCTTGAACAATTTTATGAACCTTCTCTTGATGTAGTTGCTTCTGCAACAAACTAACATGAAGGAAATCCATTAAAAAACTTACCCATTAAAAAAAAAAAAAATTGAATCTCCTCATTAACCATAGCTAATTTTAACTCTGAAAAAGAAAAATCACCTGTACAGAAGGCAAGCGAAGTCACAGTGGAGGCCCTCATCTCTAGAAATGAGCTCATTCGAAAATGTCAGACCTGGCATCAATCCCCTCTTTTTAAGCCAGAAAATTGCACAGAAGCTGAATAAAACCAAAGGGGAAAATATCACGACTCCAAATAAAGCCATGTTATTCAAAAAGTTAAGCATTGAAATCTAGCTAACTCAGATATCAAGTGGAGCCAGTGAAGATTATCAAGAAAAGCACCTCCCAGAGAAAAAAATTCCTTCCACACAAGCGAAAGCGACTAGCCTTTCCGCAAAAGAAGAGGAACTGCAAATCAGAAAGTTAAGAATGAAAATGAACATCCAACTACTGATATGACCTCTGAGAATAATGTTAAATCACAAGTTAAGAATGAAAAGGAACATTCAACTACTGCATTGACCTTTAACATTATTCTCACATCCATCATATACTCAATACACAAGAAATGCCAAGACCAAATTTGCCAGAGGAAATGTACATGACCTTTGAATCCATTTAAGTGCCCATTTAGCCTTATCAGCCACACATGGGATGTTTTCAACTGCATTGAACAATCTGTGCTTCTCTCTTGAATCCTTTATATAAGTCTCCAGAAGTAAGCTGTACATCTCTGTAAGATTCCATAAAAGTATCCAATAAACAATGAGCACACATTACATAACACTGAATAATAATAAATAATTAATCCAATAAGCAATACCGGAATGAACATTCTCCATTGCAATTTGAAATCCATAAAAGGCTCGAGCCTGAAATGTATTTAGAGGAATTAATCTACCAGACATTTGAAGAAGATAAAAGCAAGGACCAATCTAACAATGAGTATTCCACCAACCATTGAAGGACTGCAAAAAACATGGGATAGGAACAAAAAATGGAAAATGAAGAGAAATGAGATGGATATTTGCATTGAGAGAGAGACAACATAAGTGGGAAACTTATCCCATATGGCTTATATGTTCAAACTCACTATTTTAGAGCACAGTGATAATTCATCATAGGTGTTCCTTCTTTTAGTGTCAGATTTCACAACTGAACATCAATGCTATAACAGAATAGCACATTCAAGCCCCAATAGGATCTAAATCGAATATATTAACGACTATCAGATTCTTCATCTAATAAGGGTTACCTCTGGAGCTTGAACGTCATTTAAAAATCTTGCAGCCAAGTTCTCTAACACAATACCATCTGATGCAGCGAAAAATGCCAGCACATGGCTTATGAAGTGCTTCTCGGAGCTTGTCAAAGCTTCCCAGTGCTGCAAATCCTGAGACAGATCAACTTCTTCGGCTGCAAACCCATCAACAGGTGACTATTAGACAATTGAGATGGATGATGCAGAGAAATGAACTGGTGCTTGTTGTCCAGTCTGATAAAATAATTATAATACAATCAGTGTCTGCACATGTGGAATTACGAATATTCTCATGAAACCTGCTTGCATCTTAGTGAGCCAATGCCATGCAAGACTGAAATACGAGGTGTCATCCATTATGACCTTAAGATTGTGGATATGCGATGCACTGAACCAAGATGTATGCTCCAGAGTTACTTTCAAAACAAGTACAGGATTCACGTGTTCTTCAAAGAATTCAAATTTCTTCATCTAAGATCTGAACATGTGCACCAACACAATTGAGAATGGCTAGAACAAATGGGTTTGACTGAAAATATGAAAATCTTTGTAAAATTGCCATTCAAGTTCATTAACAACCATCAGTCATTCTAATTGTGGTGCAAGCCTTGGTCTCTAATCATATCTTCTCTATGACAAAAGAAAAAAAAGAAAAAAAATACTCCACAGCATTATTCAATCATTCTCCATTTCTTAAAAAAAAAAAAAAAATACATATGTGAAGGCTTCGATGCTAAAATTGGAATAAAATACATGATCAGACTACGGAACCTCTGACAAATGGCCTCCATCAAAAGTGGGGAAAACTTAAGAGTCCCTTATACAGAGCAACCAGGCGAATGTGAAAGTACAGGGCAACAAGTCAGTAGAATCCTGATAAAGCACAGAGTAAAATATCCCAATTACCAAGCAAATACAATTTCCATTCAAACAAATCACGGGATGAACGCAAGTAAAGAAACAAAGAGGCAATTCTCGAAACATTCCATGATTTTTTCGTCGATTAATTTCCAGGCAGTACCGCATATAACTACATCACTCCAATAAAACAGGGAGAGAAGCCATCACACATGATGAAACAGAACAGGGGAAATTCAAGAACACATTCACAAACGCAATTCCAAGAAAAAAGGGGAGAATTGCAGGGCAGCACCAGTCCAGAAACTGGCCTCAGCCTTCTTGTACATCTCCCAGAGCGGCTTATACCGAATGGGGAACATGCAAAACCTCTGCTTTTGCTCCTTCAGAAGCGGCTCTTCTTCCTCTTCCCTGGCCTCCTCCCTCTCTGCTTCATTTCTCAGAGAACCCATTTCCCTCTCTGCCTCCCTCGTATAAAACTCTGATGGAATTCGTTTATATGTGGCCAAAGGGGATGTGGAGAAACCCCACAAAAACCCTACAGCAGAAAAATCCAACACAGTGGAGAGAACCCAAGCGAAGTGATGAACGGAAAACGATGATCACCCACGAAAACGTTTCTGGATTTTTGTCTGTTTCCAGGCTTTCTTGCATGGGAGTTCGGTCGATCCGGCGGTTGCTTCAGAGGAAGAGAACTGCCGGGCCGAGATGGGCCAACTTATGTGGGCCGACCGGTGGCGATCTGCTCCGTTTGGTTAACCTGGTCCAACAAGAGGTTAACCAGATTTCAGTGTTTTTCCGGCGAAAACCAGAATTGAATCAAAGAAACACCGAGTCAAGTAACATTCTCCGCCATACAAGTGCCACCGGCGGAGTCATTGAAGAAAGAGATTATTACGCATGCAGTCCTTAAATTTTGAGCCAGTATAAAATGTCATCTATAAATTTTAACCTTACGTGTAAGATCGAATATGGCCCATGTCCTTTTGATATATATTTAATATAATCCATGAACTATATGAAAATCTAATATTCTTCTTCTATTAATTCAAATTCAAAGATGACGTCGAATATTTTTATATAGTTTAGAGATTATATTAAATATGAACCAAAAGTTCTAAGACCATATTGAATAGATTAAAAGTTTAAGGATGACATTGCAAATTAGATTAAAGTTCATAGACTACATTAAATAAATAAAATGTTGAAGGTCAACATTGCACATTGAGCCAAAAGCCAAGAACTATTCATATCATTTTTCATTAAAAGAAAAGGTCTTTAATCACAATTATTTCTTTCGATCCAAAGGGGCACCAAAGCCCCACATGGAAGAGCATTCCCCATGGGATTCTTGGCTTCTAATACTGAGCCTTACTCTGTTTGTCTTCGCATATTCTTGTCAAATTAGCTTTCTCAAGGTGGTAGGAATTCCTAAGTCATTCAAAAATATCCTAGCTATCAAGCAAGCTCGGAAAAGATGAAATCTGAGACAATTTGTTTGGATATTAAGTAGCTATCTAGATGCGATGACATTATTGACGGCAATGCTATTGTCCAAACTTTAAGCCAAATAAAATGATCGATCCTGGGAAGAGTCTTCGTTTTCCAAATTCAGGACCACCTTCGATTCATCAAGCATTCTTTCTTCACTGCCATATCTAGAATCCTTTCACATAAGCCCATGATAATATTAAATATCAAAATTCTGTGATCAAAACAACCCAATTCATCATCCCAAATGTATTCGTAAGGCATGGGGCTTAAGTTGCTACAATCAACTAAGCCATCGAGGAACGCTCCTCGTTAGTCACCAACATAGTCAGGCCAAATCACGCGAAGGGCCGACGCCCTTGGTCCCAACACGACCGGCTTCTATCGCAGACGAGCCATGCCAGGCCCAACCCACGTCGTGCCGTGTCAGGCCATGGCTCGACAATGGAGCATGCAAGCTAGATATGCTCGGAATCTGCCAACAGAGGTCATGCACAGTGACCTTAAGAGTCTACACACTAGGATTATAAAAAATCTCTGATGTGCTTGTTAATTGTTAATTGAGTTATATGTTTGAGTAGTGACCAAGTATGGAATATTGGAATGCACATAAAATGCACTTTTTTCTTTTGTATACAGGTGGTTGGGTCCAGTCTTCTAGAAGAAAGTAATGGCGATGGGGATATAATTGTAAAGAATACCCAGAGTGGAATATTGGAATGCACATAAAATGCACTTTTTTTCTGTTGTATACTGGTGGTTGGGTCTAGTCTTCTAGAAGAAAATAATGGCGATGTGGATATAATTGTAAAGAATACCCAGAGAGAGAGAGAGAGAGAGAGAGAGAGAGAGAGAGAGAGAGAGAGAGAGAGAGAGAGAGAGAGAGAGAATCCACCTTAATGAGCTCTGTTTAATTTTATATTTTTACAGCTAGTGATTCCTAATGGAGGCCAAAGGGAGATTGGCGAGACAGAACCAGAGAACAACCCAAGCAACATGATTATGCATGCACAATCATGGGGACGATTTTTAGAGTTAGGACAATGATATGGATGGTCCTTAAATTTTCACCCAATGTGCAATATGATCTTTAAGTTTTTAGTTTATTTAATATGATCTACAAACTTTTGCACAATATTCAATGTGGTCATCGAACTTTTAGTTTGCATAATGTGGTCTATAAACTTTTGGCATATGTTCCATGTAATTTCTGAACTATATGAAAATATTCAATGTAGTCATTTTTAATATTCAAGATCAAGGACAACATCAAACATTTTATATAGTTTAAAAACTAAATGAACATGTATCAAAAGTTCAAGGAACAAATAAAAATTTAGGGGTTACATTGCATATTAGATTACTTGAATATTGTAACTTTTTTTTTTTTATCGTTTGAGTGCCATATAAAATTTTAATCCATCACTAAATGCCATAATATTTTAAAAATGCTCACCATAAGTGCTATGCCATGTCAAATTTCTGGCGCTTCAGTGAATTTTTTTTTTAAAATTGTTTGGCAATTAAGTGATTAATTGAAAGTTTTGACACTAAAAAATTATGACTCTAAAGAGAGTATCATATGAAAGTTATGGTATTTGTGGTATTTTTATCTCATTGTTGCTCAAAGGAATTGAAAGTAATCATTCTTCAAGAGATTTCTCCTTTACACATGAAAGATGGTTTTCGTGGTGAATGGCTTTAGAATTTAAAGGTCTCGCCCGCTTTTCGATTCTCTTAAACACAAAATAAGGAAAACAGATCATTTATAAACAATCTCAAAGTTGAGGTAAGGCGATGCCAAGGTCGCGCTACCTTCATCAAAGGCTGCTGGTGTCGGATCTAAGCGAGCTGCCTATGTCGCATGATGCCAGATTGATATGCATAAAGATGAGGGTAAGGGTGAAACATGAATTTAGATAGTTTAGTGAGGGAAAAATTAAGAAAAAAAATCATTAACCCCTAAAATAGCATTCTAAAAATTTCGAAAGACAGTGTTAGTTGGAAGTTGCAGAGGGCCAAAACACTAAGAAAATACTAAAATTTTGTTCAAGAGCTCTGAGTTTGCGCTCTCAAAACACCTCAACTTTGGTACAACGGCAGGCTCATGAGACTTTGGAAATGCTCTCCCAAATGAACTCGCATGGACCAAGTTTTCTCTTTTGAACAAGTTAACAGTATGCCTAGAGAAATTAAAGCAACACATGAAGGTGCAGATTTAACAGCACATGAGAAATGCAAATTGGATTATACATCTGGCAATGAGTAAAGTTACTTCCAACAACCATTTGAACACACTGTTTTTTGTTTTGATGCCACGTATCATATCCATAGTTAGCGCATTCATCTTAGTTTGAAGCTCCATAAGTTTGAGGGAGGAGATAAATGCTTGCTTTCACAAATTTTATGCTAATTGACAATCAAATTCTAAGAAATATTAAATATAGAATCTTATCTTAACGTCATGTAAAATTTTGTAAGATCTCTCTAGCAATAAAGGTGAGTAAAAGGAATTGACTTGACTGGACTGGCTGGGGCTATCCAATCCCTAGGACACTAGTACGGTTTCTAGTTCCATAAAACAGAAACCAATGATTTTGGTCCCGTTCCCGATTCGTGGGATGGAACTAGCAAGATTGGACCGATTATTTTTTGAAATTTTAATTTTATTTCTTCGAAATTATTGAAGAAATAATTTGAACTCTTAATTATCAGGGACTTTCTCCATGTTGATGATATGCAAATATTTAGACAATAAGCTGAGAAATGTATACTTTGGACAGGCGTCTGGCTTGGCTTTTATTCATAATCCCTCTTACGATCTTTGTATGCCCATTTGAGGTTGGACTTTGGACGTGTATGGCTTGTCTCTCTTGTGATGTACAGCCTTCCATACAAATGCTTCCGATGTAGGACTCTTGGCCTGTCTCTTTTGTTGTGTCCAACCTTCCACGTGAACATCAAAAGTCCCACATTAAATGGGCTCGTAGAGACAAGAAGAGGGTTGCGAATAAAAGTCAAGCCATACTCCTATGTAAGTGTCACGGGTCAATCTTTTTCGGTCGATCAAACACCGCGCGGCCTTAGGATCGGTGATCCCAAGTCAACCTTAGACACACACACGCTCGAACACAAGAACCGAATGGGCAAAGAGAGTGTATATTGCTTGTGAACGAACTGTTTACAAAGTGGGAGAGGGATCCCTATTTATACATGAGCGAGTCACATCTCAGCCGTGGATCGTCCCTCCGATCCAACGGTCCATTTTGAATCTGTATCATCATTACAAGCTATACAACAGGCTACTCGAAGGCTACTCGATGGTCTGCACACGGCAGGTTCTTGGGAAGTCCATGGGTCGCGCGGGAACCCAGGGGTCGCGCGCGCCAGGCCTTGGGCAGACCATGGGTGTGTGTCAGAAGCAAGATCAGGGTTGCAGGTCCGTCTGACACGCGACCAGCTGAATTGTCACGGGCTACTCGAGCATCGTTCATGGGTCGTTCTTGGGCTGCGCATGGGCCTTTCGCTCATTCTGCTCATGGGTCGATCGTGGGCTGCTCTCGGGCAACCCCTTGTGCGTGACACGGCCCGTCACGGACGATCTTGGATCATGCTTTGTCCGTGGGCCGTGTCATTCTCCCCCACTTAATCAGGCGACGCCCTCGTCGCGTCCGTGGCATGGAAGGCTTCGATGTGCTCCTTGAATTGCCACAGAGCCTTGGAGGGTTTCAGCTTGCTTCACTCTTGGGAAGGCCTCTCCACCGGACGAGGTATTCCTTCCTTAGTGCCCAATATCTCTTCCGTATGATCCGATTGGCCATGATGCACTCAACATCCCGATCATAGGAGGTCTTCACCCCAAGGGGCTCTCGCTGTGATGTGCCCCGATCCGGATCATCCTCGTCCACATGGAATGGTTTCAACATGCTCACGTGGAACACGGGGTGTAGCCTGAACTTGGGCGGTAAGTCCAGCTTGTACGCCACCTTTCCAATCCGTTGTATCACCCAGAAAGGGCCTTCATAGCGACGGATCAGCCCTTTGTTCACATTTCTGTACCGAAGGACGAGGTGCAATTTGGCTAGCACCAAGTCCCCGACTTGAAACTCCACATGCCGTCGCTTTTTATCAGCCCATTTCTTTGTGCATTTCGCGGCCCTATTCAAACACGCTCGAGCCAAATCCGCGTGTTCACCCCATTCTTTAGCGAGCTTATATGCGGACGGGCTGCTACCTCGGTACCCCGAAGCGAGTGCACTCGGTGTGAGCGGCTGTTGTCCGGTCACGATCTCGAACGGACTTTGGTTCGTGGACTCGCTCCGTTGCAAATTGTAGGAAAATTGGGCCACGTCAATCAACCGCGCCCAGTTTACTTGCGTGTTGCTCACATAGTGCCGAAGGTAGAATTCCAGCAACCCATTTACCCGCTCGGTCTGACCGTCGGTTTGTGGATGCATGCTGGTGGATAGGTTGAGACTCGTCCCCAGCAATTTGAAGAGCTCGGTCCAAAACCATTCGGTGAACCGAGGGTCGTGATCACTCACGATTGTGCGGGGAACGCCCCAATATTTGACGACGTGCTTGAGGAACAGCTTGGCGGCTTCCTCGGCTGGGCATTCCTTTGTTGTCGGCACGAACGTCGCGTATTTGGAGAGGCGATCTACCACGACCATGAGAGCCCGACACCCTTCAAATTTGGGCAAATTCACGATAAAGTCCAGGGAGACACTCTCCCATGGACGCTCCGGGATAGGCAACGGTTCAAGGAGTCTCGCGGGAGACCGTTGCTCTATCTTGTCTTGCTGGCAAACAAGACATGTCCGCACATATGTCTCCACATCATCCCTCATATGCGGCCAATAATATTGATTCTCAACGAGCGCCATGGTGTGGTGGATCCCCGGATGTCCCGCCCATTTAGAGTCGTGGCACTCTTTTAGGATTTTCCTTCGAAGTTTCCCATGGAGTGGTACATAGATTCGCCGTCTTTTGGTGTAGAGGAGGTCGTCCTCAAGCCAAAATCTCCTCGTCAAGCCCTCTTGGGCGTATCGAAGGAGAGCTTGGGCCGTTTGATCATGTTTCAGCCCCTCCTTGATACGATCAACCCACGGACAATCGGGCCTGCTCACTACATTGGCCAATTCGAACTTCCTGCTTAAGGTGTCGGCCACAGAATTGGACTTTCCGGGCTTGTATTCCAGCACATAATCAAACTCGGCCAGGAAGTCTTGCCACCGAGCTTGTTTCGGGCTAAGCTTCTTCTGAATTTGGAAGTAGCTCGTAGCCACGTTGTCGGTCCTTATAATGAACCGGGACCCCAAGAGATAATGCCTCCATGGGCGAAGGCAATGCACCACCGCAGTCATTTCCTTCTCTTGGATCGTGTATTGTCGCTCCGCATCATTCAACTTTCGGGACTCGAAGGCCACCGGATGGCCTTCCTGCATTAAGACACCACCGATGGCAAAATCAGAAGCATTGGTCTCCACCTCATACGGTTTGGTGAAGTCGGGCAGCATAAGAACCGACTCCTCGGTCATGGCCCGCTTCAACCGCTCGAATGCCTCTTGACACCGATCTGTCCACTCCCACGGCCTTTCTTTCTTCAACATATCTGTGAGTGGCACGGTGAGGCGCGAATATTCCCGAATGAAGCGCCGATAATAGTTTGTGAGACCGAGAAATGATCTCAACTTAGTCACCTTGGATGGTGGCTCCCAATCAACAATGGCACGGATCTTGGCCGTGTCCATCTGCACACGTCCGCCCCCGACGATGTGTCCTAGGAACGGGATCTCCTTTTGTGCGAAAGCACATTTCTCTCGTTTCACATACAAGTCGTTTTCCTGAAGGGTCCGAAAAACTCGACTCAAATGTTCAACATGCTCATCAAGCGTTCGGCTATATATCACTATATCATCAAGATAAACTACAACGAACCGATCAAGGAACGGATGCAGTACTTTGTTCATGAGTGTGCAAAATGTAGCCGGCGCGTTGGTCAAGCCGAATGGCATGACGAGGAACTCGAATGATCCATAGCGGGTCACACATGCTGTCTTCGACTCATCCCCCTCGGCAATCCGCACTTGATAGTATCCCGATCAAAGGTCGAGCTTAGAGAACCATCGAGCTTCTCCGAGCTGATCGAACAAGTCAGCAATAAGGGGAATCGGGTACTTATTCTTGACAGTCAGCTTGTTCAATGCTCGGTAATCGATACACATACGGAGGGATCCGTCATGCTTCTTTTGAAACAACACCGGGGCACCGAACGGGGCCTTGGATGGTCGAACATACCCAGCACGAGCAACTCTTTGAACTGTTTCCTCAATTCCTCCAACTCATGCGGGGCCATGCGATAGGGAGCCATGGCCGGCGGTCGAGCATCGGGCACCAGCTTAATCCGATGGTCGACCTCTCTCCGAGGAGGCAGCTTCTTGGGCAGCTCGGGCGGCATCACATCTTGGAAGGCATCAAGGACTCGGGATACTTCTTCTGGTACCATGTTTTCTTCCGCGCCTTCCTCCTTTAATGCTGCCAAGAAGGTCACCTCGCCTTTCTTCAGCCCTTTGGATAGCTGCATGGCCGATAGCATTTTCCTATCGTGTCTCGATTTGCGGTAGATCGGGACCATGCATTGGCACCGCTTGTCCAGGATACATATGCAGTCCGCGAAGGGCATGATGCCCGCATTTATCCAGTCGAGAAATCCCAATCCGAGTATGAAATCATAGTCATCGAGGGGAATTACCTCGATATCTTCCTTGCTGGTCCACGGACCTAGATGGAACTCCACGCCCCTAGCCATGCCGCTGGTTGGGACTTCTCTAGAATTCACCATCTTGAGCCAACCGGACTCATTTGCCTCGACTGGAAGATGTAGCTTCTTCGCGGCCTCTTTGGATATGAACAAATCGGACGCCCCGGTATCCACGAGTGCACTCATCGTGGTACCTCCGATCTTCACATCTACGAACATCATCCCCTTTGGTTCTTTGGCCTTCTTGGCCTTAATCGTTCCAAGAATCCGCAATGATCCCAACCGCGCCTCCTCTCGCGGCTTGTCCTCCTTGCACAGGGCCGCCAACTTTCCCCTCTTCAGGCAATCACGAGCCATATGGGGACCATCACAAAAGAAGCACTTCTATGTGCGTACCTTGTGCTGGTATCCTCCATGGCTGGACTCGGGTTGATTCCTATGAGGGGTCGGAGGCGGTCTGTTAGCATTCAGTCGAGGGAACCGGCCTCGATCTCCCCTACCAGTGGCCTTTTCTCTCGGTCAAGAGTCGGGCTTGGCCGCATTTGCCGGCCTATATTCCACAAGGGACTCGGCCACAGAAGTGGCTGTAGTGAGGTCCGTTGCATTACACCGTTTGAGTTCCTGTTTGACCCAAGGTTTGAGTCCGCCCATGAACTGGTGGAACGCCTCCGTCTCGGTCATGGACGGGATTTGGAGCAACAGCTCCGAGAATCGCTTCACATATTCATGAACTCCGCCCTTCTGCTCTAGGCGTTTGAGCTCCCCTCGGGCTTCCTCCTCCGCATAGGCGGGATAGTAGGTTCGCCGAAATTCCTCAACGAATCGAGCCCATGTCACAATAGGATCGCCATTCCTACCATCCGACCGACGTCTCCACCATAGCAGCGCATCATCAGCTAAATACATGGCTGCAGTGTTCACCCGGATCACGTCGTCGGTTGTTCCCATGGTTTGGAAGTATCGTTCCATGTACCATAAGAAGTTGTCCACGTCCTTTGCCACCCGGGAGCCCTTGAACTCCTTTGGCTTGGGTGCATCGGCACGGGATTGCACGGTGATCACCCCGTTCACGCGTGCTGCTTCAAGCTCCGCGAGCTTGCACTTCATCTCTGCCATTTCCGCCCGCATGGCCGCCATCGCGGCTTCCCAAGTCTCATCCCGCTGCTGCAGCTCATGCATGAAGGATCCTTGCACCTCGGCACGGAGCTCTCCCATGCCGGCTTGGAGCTCCTGCACTTCGGCCAGGAACTCCTCCCTTTCGGCTTCCGCTCCTTCGACGGCTTGATGCAGGTCGTCCATCAACGCCTGGACATCCGTGACGGTCTCCTCTAAGGTCGTCAGACGGTTGTCCAGATCCCCCTTCGAATCCCTCGCACACGAGGCAGCACGGGCCTTTTTCGACCGGGTAGCCCTCTCGGCTGGACGCCCACGATCTTCACGCTCATCGCCTTGAACGACCGGAGCATCAGCGCGAGGATCAGCCATTTCGTTTGGGAATGATGGCTCTGATACCACTTGTCACGGGTCAATCTTTTTCGGTCGATCAAACACCGCGCGGCCTTAGGATCGATGATCCCAAGTCAACCTTAGACACACACACGCTCGAACACAAGAACCGAATGGGCAAAGAGAGTGTATATTGCTTGTGAACGAACTGTTTACAAAGTGGGAGAGGGATCCCTATTTATACATGAGCGAGTCACATCTCAGCCGTGGATCGTCCCTCCGATCCAACGGTCCATTTTGAATCTGTATCATCATTACAAGCTATACAACAGGCTACTTGAAGGCTACTCGATGGTCTGCACACGGCAGGTTCTTGGGAAGTCCATGGGTCGCGCGGGAGCCCAAAGGTCGCGCGCGCCAGGCCTTGGGCAGACCATGGGCGTGTGTCAGAAGCAAGATCAAGGTTGCAAGTCCGTCTGACACGCGACCAGTTGAATCGTCACGAGCTACTCGAGCATCGTTCACGGGTCGTTCCTGGGCTGCGCATGGGCCTTTCGCTCATTCTGCTCATGGGTCGATTGTGGGCTGCTCTCGGGCAACCCCTTGTGCGTGACACGGCCCGTCACGGACGATCTTGGATCATGCTTTGTCCGTGGGCCGTGTCATAAGCGTGCCTTTCTCAGCCTTTTGGCTAAGATTAAGTATAGTATTTGTTGAGTGTGATGCTCACCCAATTTTTGAAGCATTTTGATCTTTTTTTTGGGTAAAGAGCAAACGTTTGATTTTAAAGAGAAGGGGAAGCCGATTTATCTGTAATTCACCAGTTCCATTGGACCACCTAGGTTAGTTCGGTTCTTGATTTCATGACTAGTCAGTCCAGTTTCCAATCCTAAAAATGGGAAACCGGTCCTACTAGTCTAGTTCCTATTCCTATTGGGACCGGACCGAGAACTAGTCACCCTTACTAGCAATCTCTATGTCCGGATTGATGGAGTATTTAAGTTGAATTCTCTATCTTTCTCAATTATGAAATTAATTAATACTATGGGGCTACGACAATCGGCCCTTTGAGTGCTTGATACCGTTACATACCTTTTTTTTTTTTTTGGAGGAGGTTAGTATCGATCCGGGAGAAATTAAAGCAACTTATTAAGGTGCAAGATTCAACAACACGTGAAGTACAAATTGGATTTTACATCTCGCGATGATTACAATAAATTAGAATAACTATTTGAGCAGAGAGATGATGTGTCCTCTCACAATTTTTTATGCTAATTAACAACCAAATTCTAAGAAAAGTTAAGCACGCCATCTTATTTCAACGTCATGGAAAGATATGAAAGATCAATCTTCGCCGTGCCCGGATTGACAGCTTATGGCGGCGAATTTGCGGGAAAGTTCCTTAACTTTCTCAATCTTGCTATTAGTTAAATAAATATCATATAGCTTTTTTTGATATTAAAATAGGGAAAAAAAAGGACACGCAACCTGATAGGGAAAAGTGCCAAAAAAGTCATAAACCTTTTATCTTTGTGCCGATTTAATCATAAACATTTTTTTGGTGCTAATTTAGTCTTAAATATTTTTACGTTATGCCAATTCAATCATTTTCGGCCAATTTTGGCTAGATTTTGCTGACTGAACATCGGTCGGCTGACGTGACCTGATCGGCGCTGACGTGGACCACTTTTAATAACATTTTAATTTTTTTTCTTTTTTTCTTCCCTCTTCTTTCTCTAGCCGATTGCCGGACCTCAGCGATCGGCCCCAAGCGACGGCCGGCGAGGTCGAGGTCGACCTCGCTAGCCACCTCGCCAGTGGCCGCAAGGGCAGCCTCGCGCTAGGCGGCAAGGCTTGCCCTCGCCAAATCTGGCGAGGATCGAGTCTCACCCAACGTATCGCCGCCGTGGGAGAAACCAAGCAAAAATCCAGGGCTGGAGCTGCGTGACCGAGGATGCCCCCGAGCTCCCATAAAACCCTAGAGATGACGATGACGAGCGGAGGGAGGAAATTTCTAGGGTGAGATTGGGATTGGGGAATGGAGCGAGGAGAGCTGGCGTCGCGCCGAGTTGGCGGGGTTCGCCCTTGCCAGCCCTCGAGGCTTGGGTGGCGAGGGTGAGCCTCGCCACCTAGCGCGAGGCTGCCCTCGTGGCCACTAGCGAGGTGGCCGGTGAGGTTGACCTCAACCTCGCCGGCTGTTGCCTCTGGCCGGTCGCCAGACCTCGGCGACCGGCTGGAGGAAGAAGAGGGAAGAAAAAAGAAAAGGAAAAAAAAAGAAAAAACGAAAAGAAAAAGAAAAAAATAAAAATTATTAAAATATTATTAAAAGTTTTTCACGTCAGCGTCGATCAAGCCACGTCAGCCGACCAGTGTCTAGTTAGCAAAATTTAGTCAAAATTGACCGGAAAGAACTGAATTGGCACAACGTAAAAATGTAAAAAGGTTTAAGACTTAATCGGCACAAAGACAAAATGTTTATGACTTTTTGGCACTTTTCTTCAACCTTACATAAGCGAAAGTCCTCACGTCCCCTTTTTCCTTGCTTTTGGTTTAGCCCCAAGCCGTTGCACAAAATTGATTAGCTTCGCACTATTTTGAGAATAATTGTCTAAAAAAGTCATTCGATCAATTTGATTCTAAAATTTTTAATTGTGTTAATTCAGTTCTAAATCTTTTGATGATTTAACAATTTAGTTCTAGATCTTTCAATTATGTCAATTTAGTATTTATCAATTTAGTTATAAATTTATTATTTTGATAATCGATTGGAATGACTACGTTGACAAAATCATCGTAATGTTTAAAATAAAATTGATAAATTATCAAAATGTTTAGAACTAAAATTGGTAAAACATCAAAATGTTTAGGACTAAATTGACATAATTAAAATGTTTATAATTGCAAGGGAAGAAGCAACGGTTGGTGAAATAGTTAACGTAAATTGAGAGTGGTGTGCCAGAGACCGAAGATTTCCTATCTAGAACTAGCTTCCATGCCACAACCCAATTTACATAATCAAAGACCCGCAAAAAAAACCTCACTAGAACAGCAGAATTCCTACAATAATCACGAATACATCAAAGTACGTAAAATAACACACACAACATTAACGAGACTGAACAATAAAACACAAAAATTGGAAGAGTTTCAAGAAAGCAAAATCGAGTTCAGAAGGCGAGCGATTAGCAAACCGAGAAAAATGAAAGAGAAACGGAGGAGATAGTGAGAAACGGGCAGAGAATAAACATATTGATGCAACCCTAGTTCGAAAGAGGATGCAGTGCGGTCGTTGAAGAAGATGCGCGGAGTTGTCACTGTAGAAGATTGTCAAGTAAATTTGCTATTCCTTTGCAAATTTTGCAATTTTAGCTTATTGCCATTAGAGATTTAATGTTAGGGATTGGAGGCGAAGAGGACAACCATGGCTTGGACCAAGAAGGAGATGAACCGAGAAAGAAAAAGGAATGGAAAAAAAAAATGGTTTTGGACAAAAATGACCCGAACAATGCTGTCGAAATGAGCATGTGCTCACCCATCGGACAAGCCCATATCTAAGGTTAACTATTGTCATTTTATACTTTTATTTGAAAAAATGCCCACTTTAGATTATCTTTTAAGAAAATAACATCACTTCATATCCTTATTTGAAATTGGATTGATGCCATAAAGAACCAAAAACTAAATAATTTCTATTAAATTTTTCTACAAAATTACCAAGTACAGTTAACGGTTCGAACGGGTTTAGGATTTACATGTCTACTTGTTGTGATTTTTCGTGATATTAATCTAATTTAACGAAAATTAATAGAGAATATATTCATCAACTTTGTACTAATTTAGGGTTTTATAGATGTACTATTTTAAAATTTTTCGTCATATTAAAATCTTCTCAAGTCCAAGTAGTCCTGCTCGAGAAAATTGAACTTCATTTTCATACCGATTGGACCCACGCGGGTCTTGCAACGCACAGCCGCCTCAGAATATTCTTTTCTCTATAAATGGAAAAATATCGTTAAAGGTCCAAGAACCTACTTGAATTATTACTTGTCGGACAAGGGTAGCAGGTGAAGGATAAAAATATTGTTAAAGGTACAGGAACCTACTTGAATTATTACAGCTTCACTCACTCCCTCACCGGTTCTCCTTCTCCTTCTCCTCTTCTTCTTATAAATCCACGTCTCCTTCACCTTCTCCCCTTGACAGTCGTTGATCATCGGAGCCTCTCGGAAGTTGTTATTCATAGCGATGTCTGGTCCACAGTGCTGCGCAAACCCTCCGACCCTCGATCCGAGTAGCGGAGCGGGACACGTGGAGCAAGTGGGCGGCCTCGACGCATACGTTGTCGGCTCGCTGGACTCCAAGCTCGCAATCATTCTCCTCTCCGACATCTTCGGTGCGTGATATTAACTTTGTGGTGTAAAATGATTATCTATAATCAATAATTTACCCTAGTGGCTACCCTTCTAATATGAAATTGGGAGGTGAGGGATTCGAATCCCACATTCCCAGAGGGTTAGGACGAGGACAATTTAGTTTCAAGCGTAAATTTGGACTCTCATATCCTATAAGGAGACGGGGCAAAAGTTTGAAAAAAAAAAAAAATCAATGGTTTGACTTTAGTTTAGTTTTCTCTTCGCCTTCTTTTGTGGAGTTTGCGTATTCACACATTTACAATATTTTACTTGAAACTTTCCTCCTCCTGCTGCGGTCCTGAGTATTGATAGTAATTTCTTGAAGTTGTAGCGTGGAAACAGAATGGATTTTATTCGCTTTATGGTTGGCCAAAATATGTCTACTGCTCCTTGTCATATATACATATGGTATTCTAATATGAATTGTGTGTCTTGACGGTGCAGGGTATGAAGCGCCGAATTTCAGGTATGGACCAGTAGGTATCGGAGATTAGCTGAATTCCTGAAAATGCATTCCCTTGGAGAAGTGTGATTGATGCTAATCTGTTGTTTGCATCGAGTGGAAGTACCATGTCTAATAACAGTCTGGTATTCTTTCACGACTTCTTCTGGAAGTTCAACTGCCACCATGCTTCCCAATTTGCAGGAAACTTGCGGACAAAGTTGCGTCTGCTGGTTTCTACGTGGTTGCTCCTGACTATTTCTATGGAGATGCCTATGATCCTGAGAATGCTGAGAGGCCCATACTTGTGTGGGTGAAAGATCATGGAGTGGTATGTTCTGTTTCCTCATACATTATCTTATAGTGCTTATAATCCTCATCTGTTGGTAGTTGGGATGTTCAGTGATTATAATGGCTTAGACATACGATTTACTTGACCATACCGATGTGACTTTTTTGTGTTTCTGCTCACAACTCCTTCGTATGACACAGTTCCATCTTTGGGTCTATTGAATAGTTAATGGATTCAACTCATTTCTTTTCAAACTTAGTGTCTATCAGTTTCTAATTGTTGGAACTACTGGTCTGCAAGTCCTTAGCCTTCTTTCAGCTTTCGTTAATGCAGGATCTTGCTTGGTAGTACGTGATAGTTTTGAGATTGTTGAAATTGTTAGGTTGTTTGTTAATGTGTGGTCGGACCGATTTGTGCATTGTTGCCTTTGGCCTTATTTCGCGTCAATTACTGTAATTGTTTTTTGCCATTGGAAGTCTTAAACTTCTAAGAAAATGCACATTATACACCCAAGAGAGGAGTAAAACCAAGGGTTGGGATTTTCTTTCCAATGGAGGTAATATTACTTCAATAGTTGCTCGTTTACATTTTTCTTTGACATGGTGGTATGTTACAATTAGATTTGTTTCCTATAGACGAAACCTGAAAGGAATGTTTAAATAACCAAATAAGCTGGTGATCATTTGAAGTGAGTACTTACTTATAAATCTCTTAAGAAAGACTTCTCCCATCTAATGTGAGACTTAAGGTGTCACAATTTTCTTAGCTCCTCTCACTCTGTCAATCACTCCCTTCCTTCATTGTATAGGCTAGGGGGCTAGCTTGTACTAAAACTACACATCTATCGGAGGGGATCTAGCTATGATGTGATTTGTGCAGACCCACGTGAATCCTCATGTGTCCTGCGTTTAGAAGAGTACTCAAGTAATCATAAAAAGCGGTGACCACTTGTGGGATCTTTCTTAATTATGAATCACTCAGGAATATCTCTTAAGTAGATATGCGTTTTGAGGATACACTATGCCATTAATCTGAAAAGCGCAGGAAGTGATTGTTGAGATGAGAGGACTCAATCGTGGTTGAACTATTTATAGATTTATGGGATGGCGGAGGGGTGGGAATGCATCAAATCACATCTCGAATAGGATGGTTCCTGCAGGTCACGGGCGGGTATTGACAAGAATGTCAATCCTATAAGCGGAGAAGCTTATGAAACTTGAATTAACACATTAGATAGGAGAGACACTTTTGATTGATTCATTAGATAGATCTACTCCCAACCGGGCTCCACTTTGTACGAATATTTGAAAACTCCTTCGGTAGCTTGGCAAATGTGGATTTACACATGCTTTGAAGTTTGGAGGTTGGAATCTTGAAGATCGTGGATAGTATTTTTGTAAATAGGAGCCTGGGGTCATATAACTTGTAGAAAGAAGTTTACGTCATACCTCCTGTACTCTTGATTATTCACCGTATAGTGAATCCCGTTACTCCATGGTGCTTCCCTGTCCCATTTAAAGGGTTTTTCATGTATTCTTGGTGTGTTAGTCTTGGTCCGTATTGGGTTATTCTCGTTGCTGGTGTTTGGTTTTGTTGAATTTCATTTAAACACGTCTAGGTGTGGAAGGTGCATGCTCCCTGCATATATCTCTTTTGTTTAAAGCTAAACACCAGTTTTACAGGAATCGGGATATGATGATACATTACCAGTTATCGAAGCTCTGAAAAGTAAAGGCATATCTAAAATTGGGGCTGCAGGCTTCTGCTGGGGTGGTATGTGAAGCATATCTTCAGACCATGGACAAGATGTCACACAAAAGAATTCCTCTGGATAGCATTTCATATGTTTTTAACATATCTTAAAATGTTTTCTGTTCAGGTAAGGGTGTGGTTGAGTTAAACAAGCGTGAGCTCATCCAAGCTGGTGTTATATTACACCCTGCACTTGTCACTACTGATGATATCAAAGGTATGTCTACCCCATTTTGCATTCATACACGGACTTCGAAGCTTCTTGATATAAATAACAAGTTGAAGTATTATGAAAAACAAGTATGTACATCAAATTGCATTTCTTCAAACATGAGTGTGCTGGAAGGGATAAGTGTTCCAGAAGTCCTACAACTTGTCACGAAAATGCATTTAAGTCCTAAAACTTGCAAAAAGTGCATTTAAGTCCTAAAACTTGTCAAATTGTTTCAAATGAGTCCTAAGGTCGACGACGTTAGCCTTTTTCCGTTAAAAATACTGACGTAGCATTTTAAATAATTTTTTATTTTCCAGGTTTATTTTTTAATTAATTTTTATCCATTTTAAAAAAAATAAATTTAAAAACTAAAAAATTAAATTTATTCTTATATTATTTTCAACAAAAAATAAAAAGAAAAGTTAAAAAAATTATTTTTAAAATTTTTAAAAATAAATTAAAAAATAATATTAACTTTTTAAAATATATTTTTAATAAATATTTTAACTAAAAAAATATTTTTAATTAAAATATTTTTTAATAAATATTTTAATTTTTTTTTAAAAAATTTGGTGAAAATAAGATAAAATGAACAAATTTGATTTTTTTTAGTTTTTAAATCTATTTTTTTAAAATAATTAAAAAATAATTAAAAAATTCATGTGGAAAATTAAAAATTATTTAAAATGCCACGTCAGCATTTTTAATGGAAAATGCTAACGTCGTCAATCTTAGGACTCGTTTGAAACAATTTGACGAGTTTTAGGACTTAAATGCACTTTTTGTAAGTTTTAGGACTGAAATGCATTTTCGTGACAAGTTGTAAGAATTCTGGAACACTTATCCCGTGCTGGAAAATGAAGGCAATAAATATTATCCGCCTCTTTGACTAAAATTGGTCTTCTTGTTGTTTTACAATGTAGGGCAGTCGTACTTTCTCTGCCTATTTAGCATTCCTTCTTACCATCGTCTGAATCCATGAGTGCATGAATGCAGTGGTCCGAAACGAGCATTATAAAACTACTTTATTCCAGCGGCCAGGAAGAAAATGTGTATAGATGTTAGTGGGCTAATTGAAGTCTGTTTAGTATGGCCCAAAGAAGGTCAATTTAGCATTTTCTTGGTGCACTTTCAAGACTAGTTTATTCAGCTGATTGGTCTGTTGGCAGGGGTTAAGGTTCCTATTGCCGTGTTAGGAGCTGAGGTCGATGAAAACGCTTCACCTGAACTCCTCAAACAGTTTGAAGAGGCGCTTGCTGCTAAGCCCGAGGTAAGAAAGCCCATTGCTTTTGATCTGTGTATGAGTATTCCTTGTAATGAACCTGCAATTGTTCTGGATGCTAAGCTATTCAAAAAGTTGATGGTGCTTTAAATTTCCAACAAATGGAACATTGGTCTTGAGAAGATAAAAGTTCTTTCCTGAAAGCTGATATTTGATAAGGATAACTAGGATGGTTCCATCTCTTCGTTGTCCAACGTGAGAACCAAACGTGTCCGACTCTGATTGCCATTTAAAGACAAGACGAGACAGGGAAAAGTTTTTTTATCAGTAGCAAACATCCACAATTCCTTTATTGTGTTGTTACTAAACCTGTAAGTTTTGAACAGCACATGGATGAATCATGTTCTGTAAATGAGGTTTTTCACCCTTGTTCACTAGATAGTCCTTTTGCCTCTCAAAATGACGTTCCATATCATTAATCACAGTGATTTGTGGGGTCTCAATAGCTCTTCCACACCAGGATCTTCAGATTCTTGAATTGAATCTGACTCTCTGCTGCGTATAGCCTCTTGTATGAGAAGTTTGGAAATGATGCTCTTTCAATCTTCCTGTGCAGGTTGACGGATTCGTGAAGGTCTATCCCAGAACAACTCATGGATGGACAGTGAGATACAAGGATGAAGAAAAAGCTGCTGCGGAGGAGGCTCATGTAGACATGGTACAATGGTTTGTGAAGTATGTCAAGTAAAGAAGCCGCATCAAACCTTAAATAAGTTGGAAGTAGGACGTGATTACCTAGTATGATATACGAGTTGTCAGGTACTATATTTCTCGTTTCTCAGTTTATCTGGACTCCTATGTGGTGTAATGTGTAAGAGCTGGAAAGAACAATGTGTTAGGGAAATCCCTTATGATGTTTTGAAGATGACAAAATAAATCAAAGGCTACTAACATATTTGATGGTTGAGTAATAGACCATGCAGATGATAAAACATCTAAAGGATTTTATCAAAGTCAGAAGATGACCAGAAGACTGAACGTAACATATGTCCAGAGTATATTCTGAAGATTTCCAGACTTCTGTGTCAAATTCTGAAGACTGCCAGACTCAAGACTCAGATTGTAAAGTCTCAAGACTCATATTGTAAAGTCTACAGACCCAGATTGTAAAGTCTCAAGACTCATATTGTAAAGTCTACAGACTCAGACTTTACATCCAGATTCAATGAATCGTAACTCAAGCCCAATCATACAACGGCTAGTGATCTGGTTTGGATTCCACATCAAGATTGATTTGATTGATTCAATCTAATTGATTGACGATTGGATCTTGAAGACAAGAACTTTCTACACGAAGAAGCTTTACTTATGGAAACCAAGATTTCGTTTGTATGGGCGATCGGAATCAATTTGGGATTCTACCTTTGTCACTCAACGGCTACCAAATCTTCTAAGATACAGAGCTGTCCAATGGGTATATTGGAAGACGATTCTCCGGGATATTGTCCAACGGTAGTTTGGAAGTGGAGGAGTATTTAAGGAGATCATGGACCGATGAGCAAGTAAGAGACGGAGCGTAGAATTTATAATTCCAAAGTCTAAGCGACTTTAGATCATATACTTGTCTCTTGAGAGCTTAAACGTTTGTAATCGTGAGAGAGATACCAAGAGAGTGACTTAGTGAGATAGTGTGATCTACTACTAAGTGTTTGCACTCGAAGTTGTAATCTCTTGTTGATTGCATAGTGGAATCCAGCCAAGAAGGCTGTTATCGTGGGAGAGTGGACGTAGGCTTGGATTAAGCCGAACCACTATAAATCTCGTGTTCTTATTCTCTTCCCTAACTCCTTTATTTTGTTCATACTAGCACTCTCAATTGGTATCAGAGCTCGTGTACTCACTTTGTTTGAAGTGTTTTACTTCAGAGTAAAAAGATCCATGGCTAGTATGTTGGCACCAAGACTTATGGAAGGGCAAAGCAACACAAGGCCACCATATTTTGATGGAAAGGAATATGACGTATGGAAGAACAAAATGAAAGCATTCCTAAGATCCAGAGATCTCTTACAATGGGATGTTGTGGAAAGAGGAATCAATCCCATCGCTCCTATGTCTCGGATGGAGATGTCCAAAAGAGAAGCGCTTGATGCAAAAGCAATTTATTCTTTATATTGCGCTTTATCTCTTGTTGAATATAATAGAATCTCTTCATGTGAAACAGCAAAAGAAGTTTGGGATAAACTTCATGTTACATATGAAGGAACCGATCGTGTAAAAGAGACAAAAGTAAACTTCTTGCTTGGCCAATATGAATCCTTCAAGATGAAGCAAGGAGAATCAATTGGAGATATGTTTAGCCGTTTTACAGAAATTGTAAATGGTTTAGCATATCAAGGTCAGCAAATTTCTACCCCGATGAAGGTCAACAAACTCTTGCGAGGTCTCTCAAAAGATTGGAATCATGTCAAGACCTCAATCCGGGAGACTCAGAGGATTATGCCACTCTTCGTTGATGAATTAATCGGCACTCTTCAATCCTATGAAGTGGAGCAACTCAACGATGAAGATCCTGAAGGTAAAAAGTCCATTGCTTTAATATCTAATGCTGTTTTTGATGAAACAGACTCAAAAAATAACATGGACGACGAAGAACTTGCCTTTATGGTCAAGAAATTCAAAAAGCTGAGTAGAAAAGGAAGGAACTTCGATGGAAGAAGTCAATACAAGCATAATGACCAGAAAAGAATAATAAAAGAAGACGATGAACAAGGAAATCTATGCTTGATGGCACATTCAGAATCTGAGTCTAACTCAGACACAGACTCAGAAACAGAGTCTCATTCAGAACCAGACTCAGAATCCGATGAGGAAATCAAGGGGAGAAATCAAATCCAAAAGAAAAGGAAAAGAATCGTGATCATCTCAAAAAGGCAACAAATTGAGGGGGAGCTTTGATCAATTATGGAAAAATCTTTTTTGATTGATCGTGATCTTATTATGGATGGAAGGAAAGGTAATTGTGTCAGAATTTATTCTACAAAATCCGGTTAGTGCATCTCTTATTACCTTTTGTCATTAACAAATCTCATATTGATATTATCATGACAAAAATGGTACGTGAATTTTGTGATGCATCCGTGATTTTTATTGGATATTTGCTGATATAATCAAAGCGAGCTATATTGCATATCTTTAATAGTCGATAAAAAAAAAAAGCTGATTTTTGGAAATTGTGATTCATGCAAGATATTTGTTATCATTCTCTACGTGAATCCATTATTATCACTTTTTGATTATGACAAAAAGGGGGAGAAGATATGAATATGCATATGTGCTGATTGGTTGATATTATCTATGGCATAATATTGAGCTGAGATTATTTTCTAAATATTATTATGCTCAATCTATTTGTTATCTTCTGATATCCTTTGATTTAAATTTTTAAAAGCATGTTTACAAATCTGCATATTCAGAGATTGTTTTGTCATCATCAAAAAGGGGGAGATTGTTAGGGAAATCCCTTATGATGTTTTGAAGATGACAAAATAAATCAAAGGCTACTAACATGTTTGATGGTTGAGTAATAGACCATGCAGATGATAAAACATCTAAAGGATTTTATCAAAGTCAGAAGATGACCAGAAGACTGAACGTAACATATGTCCAGAGTATATTCTGAAGATTTCCAGACTTCTGTGTCAAAGTCTGAAGACTGCCAGACTCAAGACTCAGATTGTAAAGTCTCAAGACTCATATTGTAAAGTCTACAGACCCAGATTGTAAAGTCTCAAGACTCATATTGTAAAGTCTACAGACTCAGACTTTACATCCAGATTCAATGAATCGTAACTCAAGCCCAATCATACAACGGCTAGTGATCTGGTTTGGATTCCACATCAAGATTGATTTGATTGATTCAATCTAATTGATTGACGATTGGATCTTGAAGACAAGAACTTTCTACACGAAGAAGCTTTACTTATGGAAACCAAGATTTCGTTTGTATGGGCGATCGGAATCAATTTGGGATTCTACCTTTGTCACTCAACGGCTATCAAATCTTCTAAGATACAGAGCTGTCCAATGGGTATATTGGAAGACGATTCTCCGGGATATTGTCCAACGGTAGTTTGGAAGTGGAGGAGTATTTAAGGAGATCATGGACCGATGAGCAAGTAAGAGACGGAGCGTAGAATTTATAATTCCAAAGTCTAAGCGACTTTAGATCATATACTTGTCTCTTGAGAGCTTAAACGTTTGTAATCGTGAGAGAGATACCAAGAGAGTGACTTAGTGAGATAGTGTGATCTACTACTAAGTGTTTGCACTCGAAGTTGTAATCTCTTGTTGATTGCATAGTGGAATCCAGCCAAGAAGGCTGTTATCGTGGGAGAGTGGACGTAGGCTTGGATTAAGCCGAACCACTATAAATCTCGTGTTCTTATTCTCTTCCCTAACTCCTTTATTTTGTTCATACTAGCACTCTCACAATGTTATTTGGAGTTCCTACAATCTTTGTTTCAGTGGAAGAGCTGTTGTATAAGCATCTGGTCTTTCTAATTCCCGTTCCAATCCCTCGATTCACTTCAAATTTAGGGATGGACATATTTTCTATTATATTGCGTTTCTTCAGATGAGTAAGCTGTTCAACGTCAGATAATGTCATAGTTCGGTTTGCATGCATAATCTCTACTATTTTATGAAAATTAAAAAGCTGTATTTTGTGTAAATCTCAATGTACCTTTTGTGATTAACATGAGACAAGTCAGATGTGACCCGAGTTCCATTGTTAGTGATTGGGTCGGGCCATCGAAGTCCCAGGGCATGGTGAACTGTGACCGTGGTCTATTGCCAGGTATACAAGGTCAAGTCGATTGTAATGGATCGATTGATAGCCATGGTGGAGGTGTAAGTGAACTTTCAGAAAATGAATTGTGATGTTTTAAAAGCATTGATTATCTTTTGAAATTAACCGTAAATTTTTGTGTAGATTGGAAGTATTTTTCAATAATCAAGTTCAACTTCGATTTGAAGCTTGTCCAGACTAACTTCAACCTAATACTTGCGATGGTTGATCTCGACTTAAGATATATTGAGGTTACTTTGATTAAGAAGGAACACCTCAATCTGTTAATAAAATTTGAGGGGAAATTACACAAACTCTCTATGAACTATCAAGGCGGTGCTAGTTTGTCTTCGAACTTTCAAATGTTACATGAAATCTCCGAATTTTCATTTTATTGCAACCGTTAACCAATCATCTATTTTATTGTTTGCACGTGCTTAATATGTTTGTGAGATTTTTTGGGACTACCAACTGTTATGAAAACTTAAACTGTTAGGTGAATATGTGATTCTCATGCTTAGTCTAGTCTTTTTGGCTAGAATTAAGCATGGAAATTTTTAATTAGGGAGGCAAATGAGGCCTCTAAAATTTGAACTCAAGATCTCCGACTCTGACACTATGTAAGATTCTATGGGATCACTGCTGACTGTTCTTAAAACTTAAACTGTTAGATGAAGACGTGATTTAATATTTAAATATTTTAATGATGACTGAGGATAAAATTACAATTATTCTTGAATTTTTTAGTCTAATCGCTCTATTGCCCCCAAATGCGTTAAAGATTATAAAATATATATAGGAAACTAATAAACCAACATGATGATAGTTGGAAAAAATATTACCCTCCTTAGCAAAGTTGGTGTTTCTCGTTATAGCCACCAAAGTGATTTCGCTCATCCACCTCGCGCAAATTGTATCTCTCTAATTGAAAGATGGTTCAATATCATTTATTTTACAATAAAAATATAGTATTTTTAGCATATTGTTTAGTTGTTTTTCCTTTTCCCATAGTTTTTTAGTTTGCATAATTATGTTGTGTTGTCCTGACGATTGTAAGAAGGCATTATTGTAGCATAACAACGGCCATGAAGATGTTACTGAATGTTTGAGATAAGTTTGAAAAACTTATTGCTATTGTTGTTACTACTACCACTACTACTATAATGTCCTAACATTTTTCTGATAATCATTACATTTCCTTTCTTAATTTTTTTTTCTAGTATCTGTTGCGTAAATTTTAATATTTTTTGGACTGTTTAGAGGTGAAAGAGTGATTTAATTTAAAAAAACCAAGAAGAGTTACAGTTTTTGCCCTTGAAAATATCACATGATAGACAAGAGCAAACGGAAAAAATAGAAGAGGCTTAAAAGTTAAAGAGGGGATTGCACGTGAACAGCAATATATGTCGAAGGGAATCCTAGGAAGATAAAAGGAAAGAGCACAAAGGAAGAAGACATGCTAAAACAATGCCAAAAATGTTCTGCCCAATTTTCTTTTAAGCATTTTCCTTGCGAAGTAACATCTTTCAATTGCAGTTTTAGCTTTAGTATCATTTTTTTTTTCCTATTGCGCATTGTGAATATTAATGTTGGGTACATTTCAATATTCCATTTGAGAGTTAATACATAACTTTTCAGTAGTTTCAATTCCAGTGAAGTTTATTTCCATTCCCATATGCTTGCCCTTCTATTTGCTTTAGATTTAAGTGTTCGCAGCTTTAATTTCCTTTGTTTCCAGCGTTATCATTTCATTTTCCTTGAGATTTCTCGCACTTCACTCTAGCTTAACTTAATTCCCTTATTTTAGCCTAATTCCCAGCTTTTTGCACTTCAACTTTGAAGCATTTTCACTTGTCATTTAAATCGACGAAGCAGTTTCTATATATATTAGGAGCTAGCGCGCCTTTCTCACACTTATTCACATGTCATCACTCCTTGACAAAACGTGCTTCGTAGAAGTTTGATCATTTTTTGATCTACCTAAAATCAAAGAACAAGCTTAAGTTTATTTTCCCAATTACTTGTTTGTAGATTTGCCTTTGGTCTCTTTATCGTGGAAATACAAATAACTATTGTTAGAAAAGTCCTTTATGTTGTTTTGCAAACGATATAATAATAAAAAGCTATTAATGTGTGTATCGGTTGAGTATGATAGATGATAAATGCACAAACCAAAATGCAAACGCTATTTTAACCATGAAATTATATGAGAAGTGCTCTAACTCTATCAATGGTGAGTAGCGTGAATAGACTCACTGGGTTGCCGACAAAAATAGCTTCCTCTATCAGACAAGGTGGAAGACGTGTGACGTGCTTCTACTACTTGGATAATAAGGCCTAGATATCGTAAAATTGATACAAGGGACGTTTTGTCGCCATGAACTTCGGATGTATACAGTGGAAAGATTATTAGAAGTTGGATGGACCAGTAAGGAAGAATAGGTTTTAGCCAAAAAAAAGGGTAAGGAAGGATAGGATATTCGTGAGGACTTGAAGGTACCATGATAAGGGGAGCAGCTAAGTGAAGTCCAGATCACTAAAATACTTAGGAAGACCAAAGGATAGCAGTTGTGGGCAGCTTGGATAGACTAAGTTGATAATAAAGGCAAATCCCTACATCAACCGCATAGGAGTCCTACATTGTGCCTCTATCACTGACCATGAAGGTGTTGGTTGCTTGTTCATCTCATCTGAACATTAAAGCAAAAGAAGATAGCCATTGACAAGGCTTAGGATTCGCGGCAAGAGGACTGAATTTTAATCAGAGCAGTTTTATCATATATGGGCAAGAAAACAAAGGAGACAAAGTTACCCCTGTGGGCAACGCAGGTGGTATTCGCTCTCTCCTGCAACGCTGCGGTCGAGAGTTCAAATCCCCTCATTGTCAACACAATTTAAGTGGGGGGCCCTAGCGGTGGGTTGCTGGACTAGTCTCTCTCGAGGTTTTATGTCTAAATAGTGGCTTGCGACGATGTCCGACGGTGCTATCGGGCATCAGAGGGCAGTGTGACCATGTAAAGGGTCTTCGGCAGTTCCTCGGTCAACAAAAAAAAAAAAAAAACAAAGGAGACAAAGTTTGGAAAAAAGCAGAAGTGACTGTTTTGGGAAATTGCTCCTGTTAGAGCAACAAAGAGACGTTCTGTTGCTAGTAATGGTGGAAAGCTGCTTGAGCGATTTGATTATCAAACGGTCATTTGAGTTCTAATGGTTATGAATTCAATCCAATAGAAGTTGTAGGGGTTGGGTGAAAACGAATAAAATTAGTCCATTGCTTTAAGCGTTTATCTTTGCTTTATTCTTATTGATAGAAGATGTGTATTTCTGATTATATACTCTATGAGGTTGCTTCCATCTGTAATATGTGATTAGAGAAGTATACAAGTGTAAAATTAGTGCTTGTGCATTTATAGCGGGATCTATCAACTTCAGGTTGAAGTGACATTTGTTACTAACTTCTCTTGATATTACTAGTATATTCTTGTCCTGTTGGTGGTTGTTAGTTTAAGAGAGTGGATATAGGTTTGGTTAAAAGCCAAATCACTACAATTTTTGTTGCAATATGTTTTATCTCTTCACTATTAGCATTATTTGTTCAATAGAAACACTTGTATTCAACTATATTGATTTGTTTCTGCATCCATCACAAAATAAATTGTTACATTTTGTAAATTTCTTTTCAAGTTTTGAAACACCCTAGTAAACCCTCTTGAGATTTTATTAACCTCAATGACTATCGATGAAGTTTTTTTTTTTTTTGGTAAAGGGACTATCGATGAAGTTTGGACCCAAAGAGATCGAGAAAAAAACGTGCTTGTTCCATGATATTTCACATCATCAATAGACCTGTTTCGAATATGGCTAGTTCCATATCATATATGAATAAAATTGCTCCATTTTCGCTGAATAAATAAAATTGCCTTTGACGATTATTTTTTTTCTTTTTACTTTTGGTTGGTCTGCCAGGTAAGCCTGGACTTTTAATCTTAATGGTGAGAAGCTCGTGGCGTGCCCATACCTAGAGAAGGGCAGTTTCAAACTCCTTACCTCTCAATTTCCAAATGGGAATGGTGACTACTAGGGTAATCCGTAGAAGTTGTCTTTGATAATTTTCAATATTTGCACAATTTCCTTCAATTCTGTTACTTTCCTTCTATTAGTTACTTCAAATTTATGTATCACTATTTTGAAAATTAAAAGGTAGCCTACTTTTCATCATCACTCTCATCACAACTTATCTATTCGTCATCTCTTTTGCTTAAAGCCTCACTTTTTCTATCGAGACACTTTTATGCAATGAAAATAGCGAATGAAGTATCTAAAAATGCACCAAAAACAATTACGTGAAAGCTATGTACATAAAGATACCTTGATCCCTTCTTCTGTAAATAGCCCATATTCATCTTTTAAATTTCCTCGGTGAGTCATTGTGATTGTGATTTAATTATGGCAACTCTTTAAAAGGGTTTTTTTGTTTGATCGATCAGTCCATTATGTGTATATGAGAGACAAGTGACGAGAAAGAGCTTCGTCGTGATATACACTACAAAAATAAAAATTTATTATTATTTGCATGTGTTAAAAAGTGGTTACTGTTCAAATAATCCCGAATTTTTATTGACAGTTTTTCAATAAATATGCTCAACAACGTTTGTGCAAATTCTTTCTTCTCAAAAGACAATATGTGCAACGGGTAAATCTTAAAAAAAAAAAAAAAAAACTAGCGCTATTCACATACATGGTAACAACCAGCTTAGAACAAAGAAAAGGAAAACATAATGATATTCTTAAATCTTGTAACTAGTTTTTCTATTTTTAAAAAGTCAAATTTGTCCTTGATCATGATTTCGTGACAATCTAATTAATTTGCTGTCGCGATCTCTTTTAGGTGTCAACATTTGCTACTTAGATTTTTTAAATGACTAGAAAGAAATTCGTTTATTTCTCTATTTTTTTAGAAAACTTTATGAAAAGGCTTCCAAATAGACTTTTTAAGGAGCAAAAGAATAAAAATAAAAGGAAAAAAATAAAAGAAAAGCTACTGCACGAAGGAAGCGCAAGCCCCATGCGTTGATAATAGACACGCAAGGACGCCAAGCAATTATTTTTTTTTTTTCGAATGAAGCAGAAACTGAAAATTTTAGATCCCCCGAAAACATCCCATAAAATAGGATGCAAATTGGACTAGACAACTGGCAATGAGTACAGTAATTGAAAACGACCATTTGGACGCAATATCTTTTCCTTTCTTGCTATCTAAATTATTGTGGGTCACCATTACTGAATTTAGACTTTTGAGCCGACAAATAAGTATGGGGTCCTCACAAACTTTTATGCTAAATTACAATCAAATTCATTATCTTATTTTAACGTCATGTAAAATCTTATAGGACCGTTTTAGCAACCCATCATGCTCAAATTGGTAAACAATGGAGGCATTATTGTAAGGTCACTATCAATTGATTATTGTAAGGTCACTATAAATTGATTTAGATGTTAGAGCGGACGAAATAACTCATGCGTGGTCCCCCAACCTTTTATGCTAATTAATGATCATATCCTAGGAAATTTTTAACGTAGTATATTATTATAACATCATTATCTTGTAAGACCGCTCTAGCAACTCATCGTGCCTGGATTGGCAGGCGAGTTAAAGTTCTCCACCTTCCTCAATCATTAAATTAAATAATACCGTATGGCTACTTTTCGATTTTGAAATTATTAGTCGGACAATTATCCGGTGAATAGAAAAATCAGACGACCAACCTTATTATTTTAGATAGCGAGTCTGACGTCCTGGGTGATGCAATAAAGAGAATGGAATCGTTCAACTTTCGTGAACGTTAGTCTCGCTGCTTCGCTCGCTCTCTTCTTCTCTTCTTCTTTTTCTTCTTATATATCCACGAGTGCTTCGCCTTCTCCCCTCGTTAATTGTCGATCATCAGAGGGAAGAAAGTTCTTATTCAAAGCAATGTCTGGTCCACAGTGCTGCGAAAACCCTCCAACCCTCGATCCGAGTTGCGGGGCGGGACACGTGGAGCAACTGTGTGGCCTCAACACCTACATCGTCGGCTCCCAGGACTCCAAGCTCGCGATCCTTCTCCTCTCCGACATCTTCGGTGCGTAATCTCGCACTTTGTAAAAGTTCTGCTCTTTTATTTTCATCCCTTTTTTGTTCTAATTCTTGGCTTCTGTATATGAAGTGGCCTTCGTTTATTGCCGTCTGATAGGATTTCAACGGTCAGTTTTTGTGATGAACGGTTTCCAGGTTCCGTTTTAAGGTTGTGAGTGAAAGGGACATGAGCTTAGTTTAGATTAGGGAAGGTCGAATTTGAGTTGGAAAATGACTATTTATCATCAAGGGTTGACTTCAGTTCAGTTTTCTCTTTTCCTTCTTTTTTGAACTGCGTGTGCTTACGATCTTTTTCTTGAAACTTTCCCCCTTTTGCTGCGGCCTTGAGTCTTGATGGTAAGTTCTTGGAGTCGTAACGTGGAAAGAGAGAGGATTTCATCCACTTTAACCTTGGCCAAACAATGTGTACTGCTCCTTGTCATGTATACATGGTATTCTAATCGATTGTGTGTCTCAATGGTGCAGGGTATGAAGCCCCAAATTTCAGGTATGCACCATTAACTATCGTCGATCAGCTGGACTCCTGAATACGCACTACCTCGGAGAAGTGGGGCTGATGCTATTCTGTCAAACTACAGTGTTCGGTATTTCCTCATGACTTCTTCTGGAAACTTAACCGTCACAATGGTCTGAATTCGCAGGAAAATTGCGGACAAAGTTGCAGCTGCTGGTTTCTACGTGGTTGTTCCTGACTATTTCAATGGAGATACCTTTGTACTCGATAATCCTGAGAGGCCTTTAATGGTTTGGATGAAGGATCACGGAACTGTATGTGCTTTCTCGTACTTACCTTAAAGTGCTAGGGGTCCTCCTTTGTTGGTAGTTGGAATGGTCAGTGAGACTAGCGGATCGGATATGATTGACCTTGACCATACCGATGCGATTGTTTTGTTTTTGATGACAACTCATTCATATGCCACTCGGTTCTTTTCAAACTTTAAGTATCTATTAACTATTGAGATTTGCCCCAGTAACTACCCTTCCAACATGGAAAGGGGGGGTGGGAAGTGCGAAATCTCACCTTCTTGGGAGAGGATTTGGTGAGGACAAATTAGTTACAAATGTATGTTTCAACTCCCATGCCCTACAAGGAGGCAGGGCAAAAATTTGAAAGTGAGAGTTAAAGTAGAAGTAGAATAGTATAAAAAAAAACTTTAAGTATCTGTTACTCATCTAATTCCTAATTGTTAGACCTACTAGTCTGTCCTTAGACTTCTTTTAGCTTCCAGTAATACAATATCCCTGTTTGATAGTATGTGAAAACTTTGAGAGGCTACAATTGTTCCATGTAAATTACTAGAAGAGCTTTTTGCGGGAAAGGTACCCACATAAAAAAAATCCTAAATATATTATATTGACATCAATTTAGTCATAAACTATTCAATTGAATCAATTTTGTCATAAACATTCTTACATTTTGCCAATTTAGTCCATCTAGAAAATTTAGGACGAAAATTGTTGACTTGAACACAAGTCATCCTACATAGCACAATTGGCACTACGTAGACAATTTTTGAATTTTTAAATATTTTTTGAATTTTTATTATTATTTAATTAATTTATCCTTTTATCTTTTTTTTCCCTCTCTTTTCCTTCTCTTTTTGTTTTTCTTTTTCTACTATGGTTGACAAGGATTGTTGAAGCTTACCTACCACTGGGCAAGGCGTAGGCAATCGTGGGCAAAGGTGGTCTTGCCCTAGCTGGCGAGGCCATGGCTGCCTACACCTTGCCTTGACCATTGCTAGGTGGTTGCGAGTGAGCCCACCTTCGTTTGCAGCCAGCTAGGCCATGGCAAAGGCTGGCCTTGCCTAGATTTTGGCAAGGGGACCTTGCCCGTGGCAACTTCCACCCCGGCCACATTTGAGCAAGGGCCTTGACCCTCATTGGTGGAAGGCAAGGGGTTTGCGGCCCTCACCCAATGACCGATAAGCTCCAGTGACCTTGGTCAGCTATAGTGGGAAAAAAAAATGAAAAGAAGGAATAGAGAAGAAAATTAAAAAGAAAAAGAAAAGAAAAGACAAATACAAATTTAATAATTTCAGAGAAAAATAAAAATAAAAATTATTTAAAATGTCTATGTTAATATTGGTTGTGCCACATAGGATAGCCAATGTTCATGTCAGCAATTTCTAGTCTCAATTGGCTAGATCGACTCAATTGGCAAAATCTAAAAACTGTTAAGAATTAAATTGATCTAATTCAACGATTTATGACAAAATTGATATCAATATAATAGATTTAACACTTTTACGATACTTTCCCTACCTTTTCCCTACCTTCTTGCCATTGGAAATCTTAAACTTGTGAGAGAATGTGCATAAACACCCAAGGGAAAAAAAATAGTAAATTAATGGGTTAGGATTTTCTATACAATGGTAATATTATTTTGTTAATTATTTGTTTATCAATTTTACAGGATAAGGGATTTGAAGATACAAAAACAATTATTCAAGCTCTGAAAAGTAAAGGCATATCTAAAATAGGGGCAGCAGGCTTCTGCTGGGGTGGTAAGTGAAGCATATATTCAGACCACGGACCAAGATATCAGACAAAAGAATTTTTCTGCCCAGCATTTCATTTTTTTATTTTATTTTTTAATAATCTCATAGTATTGTTCTTTATGCTGGCTTATCTTAAATTCTCTTCTCTCTTCAGCTAAGGTTGCGGCTGAGTTAGCCAAGTGTGAGCTCATCCAAGCTGCTGTAATGCTACACCCTGCATTTGTCACTCTTGATGATATCAAAGGTATGTCTATGCCATTTCACAATCATACACGGACCACGGCTTCATGATATACAAAACAAGTTGAATTACTGCAAAAAATAAGTATGCACATCGAGTTGCGTTCCTTCCAACTTGAGTGTGCTGGAAAATGAAGGCAACGGATATTATCCGCCTCTTTGAATAAAAACTCTTCTTCTTGATGTTTTACAATCTAGGGAAGTTGCACTTTCTCTGGCTATTTAGCCTTCCCTCTCACAATTGTTCGAATCCATGAGGGCATGAGCACTGGGGTCCAAAACGAGCATTGTAAAACCTTTTAAATGCTGTCGCCGGAAAGAGATGTGGATAGACTTTAGTGGGCTAATTGAAGTCTGTTTACTGAGGCCCGCAAAAGGTCGTTTTAGCATTTTGATGGTAAACTTCAGTGACTAGTTTCTTCATCTGGTTGGTCTGTCGGCAGGGGTTAAGGTCCCTACTGCTGTGCTGGCAGCTGAGAATGATCATCTGACTCCACTTGAACTCGTCAAACAGTTTGAAGAGGAGCTTGCTGCTAAGCCCGAGGTAAGAAAGCCTATTGCTTTTGATCTATATATGAGTATGCCTTCTGATAAATCTGCCATTGTTCTGGATGCTAAACTATTCGGAAAGTTGATGGCGCTTTGCATGTTCAACAAATGGAAAATTGGTCCTGGAAAAAGATAAGTTTCTTCTTGTAAGCTGATTCTTGACGAGGAAAAAGTAGCATAGTTCCATCTCTCCATTGTCCAATATGAAAGCCGAGTGTGTCAAAAATCTGAATGCCATTTAAAGCCGAGACAAGACAAGACTAGACAAGGCAAATATTTTTTATCAGATGCAAATATCCTCAATTCCTTCATATATTTTTGGGCCAGCGCAAGTATTGTTACTAAACCTGTCAGTTCCGAACGGCATTGTCAATGAGTTATTTTGTCTGTCAATGAGGTTTTTGCCCTTGTTCACTAGATAGTATTTTTCCCTCTCCAAATGAAGTTAACATCATTGATCACTGCGATTTCTGGGGTCTCAATGGCATTTCCGTACCACTCTTCTGTGCCATAGTCTCTTGTATGAGAAGTTGGAAATGATTCTATTTATTTTTGTCATGCAGGTCGACGGATTCGTGAAGATATATCCCAAAACTTCTCACGGATGGACGACAAGATACAAGGCTGAAGACGAAGCTGCTGCAATGGAGGCTCATTCAGACATGATACAATGGGTTGTGAAGTATGTCAAATAAGAAACCACATCACACCATAAGTAAATTGGGAGTAGAATGTGATTATATAGTATGATATACGAGTTGTCAGGTACTGCACTTCTCGTGTATCATTTTATCCGGACTTCATCTCTTTTTTATGGTCAGAACATTTTATCCGGACTTTATGGGGTGTAATATGTTAGAGCTGTAAAGAATGATGTTATATGCAGAGTTCCTACATTCTCTGCTTTCATTGTAAGAGCTCTAACGTAAGATAAGAAAGGTATGGACTATTTTATTTCTTATGACCGAATCCCTTGACTTACTTCAAATTCAGCGATGGACAAATATTTCGTTAGATTGCATTTCCTCAGATGAGGAAGCCGTTGAATGACAGATACTGTCATAATTCAGTTTTCATACAAAGCTGTATTGCGTGAATCTCAATATACTTTCCATTGATATGAGACCAGTTAGCTTGAGCTATCTTGTCAATGATTGGATCCGACCATCAAAATCCAAGGAGATGGCCAGCAGTGACCATGGTATGCCGTCGAATACTGGAGGTTTGGACGTTACTAGTGGATCGGTTGATGGTTATGGTGGAGTAGTAAGTGAATTTTGAAAAAATGATTTATGATTTAATAAAAGCATAGATTTTTTTTTTTTTTTTGAAAATTAAGCATTGACCTTTGTATAGAATGGAAACATCTTCTGATAATTAATTCTCCAATTGATGATATATATTCAATTTAAGGAAACTTTTGAATGAATGACAAAAGTGGGGACATTTTCTGTAAAAGAGGGCTTAGGAAATATATTATTATCTCAAATAAAGACATGAAGGGCTAATTACTTGAGTCCATGGGTTGAAGAGCAAGTGCTTCTCACATTTCATAATTGGGGTATTCTTGTCATTTTTTTTAATTAATCTGTTCATCTTCTTCTTCCTTTTTACTTCTTTTATTCCACACATGTGTCAAGCCACATGTGCTCCGTTTTTTGCTTGTTTCATGAGGACCAACCTCGATCTCCAAAATTTTGCATTTCATGGCAACTTAAAAGGAGGTTGGAGTTGAGACAATTTAGTTTCAAGTGTGGGTTTTGACTTCCATGCTTTACAAGGAGGTAAAGCAAAAGTCTGATAGTGAAAGTTAGAGTAGCAATAGAGTAGGACAAAAAAAAAGGTTATCTAAGAGAAATTTGAGGAAAAGATTTGGGAACTTAGAGAAAACATAGGGAAAATTCCAAATAATGGCATGGAGTGCTATTATTTGATCAAATATGGCATAAAGCGGACATTATTTCAAATTTTGGAATAAAGCAGGCATTATTTCAAATAATGACCTGAAGTACCCTCATTTTCTCAAAATGGTCTAAAGTGGAACTTATTACTGGTCAAAGGACATTTTCATATTTTACTTTTTAAGTTTTTTCCTTCTTTTTTTTCATTTTTCTATTTTTTTTCTGTTTCTTTTTTCCCCCTATTCTCTCCGCTAACTAAGATGAAGGTCATCAGACTCAATCATGGGCTGCTCTCACCCTCACCAGATTAAGGGAGGGCTGACGAGGGCAACCCTCACTCCAGGCTGGCAGCCTTCGCTAGCCATCAACAAGGCATGATGATGGCTGAGGGAGGGAAGAGAGAAAATGAAAAGAAAAAGAAAGGAAAAAAAATAAAAAAAGTTAATAATATGCTTAGAATTTTTTTTGACTAAAATTCCTCTTCTCCAATGGCTGAAATAATTACCAGCCAATTAAAAGTTCTTATTCGAGACGGTTTAGCCACTTCAGGCTTTTATGTAAAATAATGTTCACTTCGAATTCTTAATTGGAAAAATAAGAGCACTTCAAATCCTTATATAAAATTTTCCCGAAAAAATTGTTCACCGCTTGACTTGACGAAGGAGGACAAAAAAGGAACAAAATGAAAGATGAGGGAGAGAATTTTCAGATGCAGCCAGACGTCTCCCATGTGCCTCTTCCCCTCTCTCTTCGTCACGTCAGACCCATGGGGCACGACCAGTTGGAGGCTACAACAAGCGCCATCGAAAGCAGTTCACTTAGATTTTGTTGAGGATAGAACCTTATTTGAGATAATGGTCACTATGACCCGAAATTTTTTCTAATTATGCCTATTGTAATACAAATGTCTTAAACTTTTCTAGTGACATAAAAAACTCCAAATTTTCCTATAAGACACGTTTATGCTCCATCAAGATTCTGTCAAATGATTTTTCAGCGAAAATAATATCGTTGTTTTATTTCACTTAAGTCACGTGAATGCTATGTTAATAGTATTTGATTTCCAATATCAGTGAAGGCAAATTTTTAACCGTTTTCATAACGGACACAAAAAGGGAGATTTTTAACGGTCTTCATAACGGAACATAAATGTCTCATAGAGATAGAAGTTTGGGATTTTTTTTGGGTCACAAAAAAAAAAATTAAGGTAAATTTACCATAGCGGGCATAATTTAAGATTTTTGGTAACTTTTGCCGTATAATCAAAGGGAGATTTGTCTTTTTTTTCATGAACCTGTCCAGGTTACAACTGTTGGTGGCCCTCGCCCGGCCCAAATGTGAGGACAAGATTCAAGTTGAAGAAAAGGAATAAAATACAAGAGTTAAGTTATATCAAGTTCCACTTCAATTTGAAATTCATCTAGTCTAACTTCATCCTAATACATGTGATATTAGACCTCGGCCCTAAGATGTATTGCGGTTACTTCTATCAAAATAATAAGGTGATAGCTCAATATACTTGAGCTAAGATCGTGAACAATTATAAAATTTGAGGAGAAATTACACAAAATCTCTCTAAGCTTTTAGGGAGCTGCATATTTGTCCCCAAACTTTCAATTACCACGGAAAACCCTCTGAACTTTCATTTTTTTTACAATTGTCAACCATCAATCTATTTTTCCGTTTGCACATGCCTAATGACTTCAAGTATAAAATTACAATTTTTTTTTTCAGTCTAATCACTCTTATGCCCCCAGATGCGTTAAAAACTATAAAATGAATGCCAAAAAAAAAAAAAAATTGAAAAATGAATCGGTGATACTTATAAAAAATATGGGCACAATAATTAATAATTATAACTTTGTTTTCTTTTTATTTGTTAGTTTGAGTATAATTTTCTTTTAATTCTAATATGTTTGTGCTAATTAAAAAACCATGACCTCCCCTAACAAAGCTGGCGTTACTCGCCGATAACATCGGATCTTCAAGATAAAAATGAAAAAAAAAAAATTGTTATTATTATGTCCTCAAATTGTTCTGACCATCATTACATTTTCTTCCTTACTTTTTCTAGCATAAGTGGCACGAATTTCAATATGTCTCTAGACTATTCATATGCAAAACAGTGATTTGACTTGAAAAAAATCAATGACAGATACAGTCTTGCCCTTAAAAATTACATGTTAGGCATGCGCAAATGAATAATATACGAAAGAGTAACGGTTGCAACAAATTGAAAATTTTTAGAGAGGAGGGGGCATTACTATCGGTTGAAAGTTCAAGATAAACATCTAACAACCTGAAAGTTTATAGGGTTTCGACGCAACTCCCCTGGTATTCAATTAGCCCATACACGCCATTTGGGATAGAGGTGTGCTCCCGGATCATCCCTCATCCGAAACCGACATTATCCTCTTCGGGGAATGCTCTTGGACTATCCCCCTCAAAGATTTGTCCTTGGCATAGCGGAAACTACTACCAAGAGGCATTAGCGGCCTTTGTCTTTCCTTTGTGATACGTCACACATTGTTTGTGGTAGAGACGTGCTCTTAGATCATCCCTCGTCCCAAACCGACATTGTCCTCTTTGGGATATGTTCTTAGACCATCCCCCTCAAGGATTTGTCCTTGACATAGCCAAGACGCGTTGATGGCATTTATCTTTCCTTTATGTGACCATAGATCATGCATCACACAATCTAGTTTATTATCTCTTTTTCTTAGTCAATGCAAACAAGATACGAAGGCGTACTCATGCAAGGGTGTGTGTCATAACCTAAGACATCATAACTACCGATATGCTAAGCGTGACATGAAACTTGTGGCTCCAACCTACGCGCCTAGCATCGAACCGAAGGCAAGCAAGACTCAAATTGACGCGCCTCAATGCCAATCCAAGACCAAGTAAGGTTTGGATCTATCATGCCTTAATGTTGATTCCAAAACCAAGTGAGACTCATTTGTCACTCGGGGTGTGATCATACTTACAATCATTAGCATGTACACAATTAAGTCTAAATGAGAACACAACCAAGGAACTCACGGCTTGAACCAATGTGCCTCAATGCTGATCCAAGGCCATGCGAGACTCGTTTGTGACCCGGGATGTGATTGTGACTCATGCATCCAATAACATGAGCAAACCATACAAAAGCATTCACTATCATACACACAATGAAGCACCGGTAGGCACACATTCTAACTCAACAACATAGCATATTGCCCTAAAATCAACAACCCGACTTTACTAACACTAACCTAACTCGCAAAAACCGAGACTTGCAACTTCACCGAGATCCATTACAAACTGATCCACACTAGGCTCGAACAGAAATTCGTAAAATTGCAAAAATGGACAGAACATAACAGTTTTGAACAATTTTCGGAATCAGAGTCATTATCTTATCAAACGAACTCGAAAAATTATAAAGATTTAATATGTCGTAGAGAAGATCTTAGATAACATTTTTCATGGGGAAGCCAAGTCCAAATTGTTCTATGAAAAGAGCAGTAAATCACTGGAGACAACCCAAAGATTCGTCTATCGAACAAATTCAACGACCGCAGAGAAAAACCTATTTCAAAATCCAAATCTTCACAAAATATGTTGAAATTTCTATGTGTTGTTAATATGGATTCCTTTATAACTTTGTGAAATAAACATGTCCAAATTCAAAAGGGAAAAATTTGTAAAAATTCGAGAAGATAATTGGGTCACTATCTTTACCACACTGGGCAAATTCAACATGGTAAGTGACTAGCTTTCATACCAACCATTTCACCTCAGAAAAATCTGAAATTAAAGTATGCTGTAGATCAAAATGTTTTGAACAACTTTTATAAAGAAGTTTCACTAGATCTGAACTACAAAAATCTCTATAAAATCGGAAAATAGTGAGGGTCTAGTGGTTTTAAAAATTAGAAATCAAAATCAGAACTTAAAAAACCACTCAATCTCCAGTCCAAAACAGAACATGCAATTCAATAAAACTGAATGACAATAAACAATAACTAAAAACCTAAATTACAGCACATCGAAGACAAAACCATCGATCCATACGATGAGCAAGTCAACATAGGATAGAGAATCAGAATTTCACTTGCAAATCCAAGGACATGTGCAAACTATAGAAACAACCATTAACATGCATACAACTGAGCATGGATGAGGATATGACCAAGCCCAACAATGTAGCACATCGCCCTAGCTAAGAGTTCAGGTTTCTACTTACACTTGATTGAGTGGTGGCTAAGCAGTGGCTAAACGGCGAAGGGCGAGAGGCGAGTGGAGAAGTGGCCGAGAGAGAAAAGGCGAACGAGCAAGGGAGAGAGAAGTGAGAAGAATGAGCCAAGCTTGAATATGAGATCGGGGTGCTTCTATTTATAGGCCAAGCTTCCAAAGTCATCATTAATGGCTAAATTTAATCTTCAAGACAATTTGTGTTTTAGGGCTACTTGTCTTCCAAGGCTCACGTAAGGGTCATGATGGCCTAAATCTATTGAGGGCACGTAAGATAGTGAATCGCCCACTTGCATTAAATAACTAGTGTCCAAAGTTATTCATGATCAAACTTGCTCTTCAAAATTATAATGTTCTAGAACTACTTGTCTTCCAAATCTCTAAGTAGAACAATTATGGCCTAAAGCTTATAGGGGACAAGTAAGCTTGTGATCCATCTCTTGCATTAAATGGCTAGCTTCCAAAATTAATTAATTGGTTAAGCTTGGTCTTCAAGACAACTTGGTTTTAGACTACTTCCCCTTCAAGTAGGTGTGTGACTCATTTCTTGCATTAATTTTCTATCTTCCAATAACACTAATGGCCATAATGAGGAAGAAAACAAGGTAGCACAAATTATCACATGAAAGGAGTTATTTGTGTCCATCCACGCTTGACCATGTTATTCGAACCAAGGTTCGTCACAAATTTGGGATTGGACAAGGCTAGGCATGACCTAGGCCAACCGGCGTGGCTGGGTCCAAAATCAAGATTGATCAGGTGTAGGTTCAATTCAGGTCGACATCAGATCATCCAGATAGGTCTAGGAATTGATCCAATAGATCCAAGGATTGATTCAATCAGGCCCAACGATTAATTTGGGCTAATTTAAGAGCCCTCACAAATGATCCATGGTCAGTTCGTGACCGACTCATGTTCGAGTGTAACTGACTCATGGTCGACCCTCGGTTGTCATGAGGATTGCGTGTGTCAGTCGGTCCGTGACTGGTACACAGTTGCATGAGATCGATCCATGGTCATCGGCAATCAGTGCGTGACAATGTGGAATCACCTTCAACTGGTGCAAGACCGTGTGGAATTGATCCATGACTATGTGTCCATCGATCTGTGACAGTGTGTAATCATCCCATGACCGATCCTCATGGTCAAGCGGCCAATCCATGGTTGAGTAACTCGATCAACTTGCGCAATCGATGGATCAAATCATCATTGATCCCATGGCCAATCCTTCAATTGGACCATAGCCAATCCCTAACCCCCTTTCCCAATCGAGCTGATTGATCCATGACTAACCCTTGGATTGGTCCATGGCCAATCCTCGTAATTGGCACACTGATCCCCCAGCTGTCTCCCATGATCGAAACAAGGGCCAAATCCATGGATGTTATAAGGACACCACAAATACTATAACTTTCATATGATGCTGACTTAAAAGTCATAACTTTGTTTCAATCATTTAAATTCCATAATAAAAAGGAAAAAAAAAAAGTTCACTTTAGTGTGAAATTTATTTTAAAAAGTTCACTCAAGTACAAGAAATCCAACATGGCATAACATTTATGGTAAATGTTTTTAAAAAGTTATGTCATCTCAAGTAATCAATTGAAAAAGTATATGACACTCTAGTGATTAAAAATATTATAACTCTCAGTGAGCACCGTCCAAAATTTATGACACTTACGGTGTTTTTTTTTTTCCACTTGTATGAGAGGAGGAAGTTATCACAAGACAATGTTACTTTGGCAAAAAAAATCATAGAGTATTGTGTAAAACTTAGTTATGTGCCATGTGGACTGGGCTAATTGAGTCTCTACATAGGTTAACTCCCTTCATTTTGCCTTAAAACAAAGCTCTTGCTAAGAATTACTGCGAGATTGGGGAATGGCCTTAATAACATCTGGGGATGGAGCTTTGAAAACTTGGATACGTAACAGATGCAGTAGCAGAATCAGGGCATTCTGTTTATTATGTCCCAAAGAAGGTCAATTTAGCATTTTGTTGGTGCACTTTCATATCTAGTTTATTCTGCTGATTGGTCTGTCGGCAGGGATAAAGGTTCCTATTGCTGTGCTAGGAGCTGAGATTGACGAAACGGCTCCACCTGAGCTCCTCAAACAGTTTGAAGAGGCGCTCGCTACGAAGTCCGAGGTAAGCCCATTGCTTTTGATCTTTGTATGATTATTCCTTCCGATGAATGTGCTTATTGTTCCGGATCCCAAACTATTCGAAAAGTTGATGGTGCTTTGCATGTTCGACAAATGAAAAATTTGTCTTAAAAAGATAAAATTCTTTCTTGTAAGCTGATACTTGACGAGGAGCGAGTAGGAGAGTCCCGTTTCTCCATTGTCCAACATGAAAGCCGAACGTGTCCGACTCTGCTTGCCATTTAAAGACAAGACAAGACAGCACAAAGTTCTTGATCACATGCAAATATCCTCAATCCCATTATTGTTCCTGGGGCAGTGCAATTGTTACTAAACTGTCAGTTTCCAACAACATCATGAATGAATTATCTTGTCTGTTAATGAGGTTTTTGCCTTGTTCACTGTATAGTCTTTTCCTTCTCAAAACGGTGTTCGATATAATTTAATCACTGTGATTTGTGGGGACTCAATGACTCTTCCATACCAGGATTTTCAGATTCTTGAATTGAATACGACTCTCTCTGTGTTATAGTCTCTCGTATGAGAAGTTTGGGAATGAATCTGCTTCAATCTTGTCGTGCAGCTTGACAGATTCATGAAGGTCTTTCCCAAAACAGCTCATGAATGGACGGTGAGATACAAGGATGAAGATAAAGCTGCTGCGAAGGAGTCTCATTTAGACATGAAACAATGGTTTGTGAAGTATGTCAAGTAACTGTTCGGGTATGCTTCGTTATTTTCGAAGCACATCTGACTTTGAACCATATTATAAAGGCATGAAAAGTTCAAATGGACAAAAAGATTTAAAACTGAAGTTCTTTGTGGATGCTGCTAATTGGAGATGTGACATTGATAGCAAGAAATCAACCAACAGATATGTTATTTCTTTATTTGGTAAAACTGTGAGTTGGATGAGTAAGAGGCATACGATGCCTTATCTACAACTAAGGCAAAGTATATGGCCCTTACTTATGCTACTAGGAAGTGCTTTGGTGTGCAAAAAGAGCTTACCTTTACACAAGGAAAAGTGAAGATTGGGTGTGATAGCCAAAGCGTTATATTCTTAACTAAGAATCCTAAATTTCATGCAAGAACGAAGCACATCAACATACAATATCACTTCATCCGAGAGAATATGGAACAAAAGGTTGTAATGCTAGAAAAAATTGACATAAGGTCAATAGTGTATATTTTTTTTACCAAAGCAATGAATGCTGAAAATTTTGAATGATATACAATTTTATTGCGTCTTAAGAAGCATGTGGAGTGTTCACCAAATGGGAGAATATTGGGGGTGTGATTCATACTCTCATTGACAGGAAGGCATGGGGTCCCACTCTCAGATTGACCTCCATGGGGATCGCAGGGGCAATGCTCCCAAATCACTAAAAGGTTTTTATAATTTTAACCCATATTTTATTAATAGTTTGGCTTGAGCCTATAAATAATTATTGATATATTTAATCTTTTTTCTTTTAATTAAAATTTATAGCATAGAGGTATGGGGTACTAATTATAGTAAAATCTTCTACCGAACGTAGCCTTAGTTTAAGAATGAACCAAAATAAACATCGTGTCTCGATTTTTCTTTTTCATTTTTACTCTTTATTTCGTTGTGTTTGATTGTCTAATCTAAGCAATAACATACAACATCACACCTTTAATTAATTGGGAGTAGAATGTGATTCCCTAGTTTGATGTTCGAGTTGTCAGGTACTATATTTCTCGTTTCTCAATTTATTTGGACTCTATGTGGTGCACTGTGTTAGAGCTGGCTGTATTAACATAGGAGTAACTAATATGGTACTTTGATTTTTCAAATGACCACAAAAATGTATCGTTTATTGCTCCACCTTTCCAAAACTTTATGAGAAGGCTTCTTGTTTATGGTTTTTAATGAACAGAACGATTAAAAAAAGGAAAGGGGAAAAAAAGAGCAAGGAAAACAAAATGTAGTTTTCATTTTTAGCTCGGATTTGGAGTCCGCATCCTCACTAGCCACGGTTTCATTCGATAATAGAGACTCATGGACGCCAAACGATTATTCTATAGATCTTTTCAGAAATATCCAATAAAATTGAAACTATAAAAAGAAACAAAAAAAAAAAAAAATCACGTGATAAACGGCCCATTTGAATGCTTGGACTAATTTACATGTCTTCTTCTCTTTTGAGCAGTTTAACATCTATGCCCGGATAAACCAAAGCAACTTACGAAGGTGTAAGATTCAACAACATATGAGAAATACCAATTGGACGATACATCTAGTACATTTTTGTGCGATCACTATTAAATAACATAGGCATTTGAGCAGACAGAGAATTGTGTGGCCTCACAAATTTTTATGCTAATAACAATCAAATTTCAAAAAATTAATATTTAAGCATCATGTGAAATCTTGTAAGATCAGTTTAATAACGCACTGAGGCCGGATTGAAGGGAGATGGAGGCGAATTTGAGTTAAACTTCTAGCTTTATCAATCATTCAATGAATCAATATTATAACGTTACTTTTTCGATATTCAAAAGATTTGTCGGACAATTTCCGGGCAAAAGAAAAATCGGACACACAACTTTATTTTTCCCTGGTGATGCAAAATAAAAAAATGAACCGTTAAACTAACGCGGACATTCTTCTTGCTGCTTCCCTTGCTCACTTCTTCTTCTTGTTCTAAATCCACGTATCCTTCGCCTCCTCCCAGCATTGATCGCGGATCATCGGAGAAAAGAAAGTTCATACTCATAGCAATGTCCGGTCCACAGTGCTGCGACAACCCTCCGACCCTCAATCCAAGCAGCGGAGATGGATTCATGGAGCAACTGGGTGGCCTCAATGCCTACGTCATCCGCTCTCAGGACTCCAAGCTCGCGATCCTTCTCATCTCCGACATCTTCGGTGTGTGATCTCACGCTTGTGAAAGTTCTGCTCTATTCTTTTCCTTCATTTTTTGTTCTAGTTCTTGGCTTCACTACATGGAGTGGGCTTCGTTAATTGCCGGCTGTTAGGATTTTATTAGTGAGTTTTTGTGATGAATGGTCGTAAGTGAAGAGACAAGAGCTTAGTTTTGATTAGGGAAGGTCGACTTTGTGGTGTTATGACTGTTTATAATCAATGGTTGACTTCAGTTTAATTTTCTCTTTCCTTCGTTTTTGAAGTGCCTGCACATTCACGCTTTTCGATCTTTTTTGTGAAACTTTCTTCCTTTTGCTGCGGTCTCGAGTCTTGATGATAAGTTCGGGGAGTCGTCATGTGGAAAGAGAATGGATTTCATCTACTTTATCGTTGACCAAATAATGTGTTCGGCCCCTTGTGATGTACATATGGTATTCTAATTGATTGTGTGTCTCAATGGTGCAGGGTATGAAGCTCCGAATTTTAGGTATGGACTGTTAACTATCGTAGATCAGCTGAATTCCTGAATATGCATTCCCTTGGAAAAGTGTGGCTGATGCTATTCTGACAAATAACGGTCTCTGGTATTTAAGTATGACTTCTTTCAAAAACTCAATTGTCGCCATGCTTCCGAATTTGCAGGAAACTTGCAGACAAAGTTGCGGCTGCTGGTTTCTATGTGGCTGTTCCTGACTATTTCAACGGAGATCCCTTTTCACCTGAGAATCCTGAGAGGCCTTTCACGGTTTGGCTAAAAGATCATGGAACTGTATGTTTTGTTTTCTCCTACATATCTTAAGTGAGATTTTCGGATTGGATATGAATATTAGGAACTGGTCTGTAAGTCCTTAGCCTTCTTTAGCACGTGGTAATGCGAAATCCTGCTTGATAGTACGTGAAAACTTTGAGATTGTAGAGATTGTTAGGTTGTTGATATTGCTAATGTGCTGGTCAGACTGATTGTGCTTCGTGGCCTATGGCCTTGTCTCGTGCAAATAGTAGAAGACATTGCATTGGAAGTCTTAAGCTTCTAAGATAATGCACATAATACACCCCATAGACACACAAGAGAGAAACCATGGATTAGGATTTTCTATACAACGGAGGTAGGATCATTTTGATGGTTGTTTATTTACTATTTCACTACCAGATTTGTTCACGTTGGCCAATCCTCTAAGAGTAATGTCTTAATAACCAGATAAGCTAGTGAAAATTTAGGGTATCACTTACTTGTGAAATATTTAAAATAAATCCTCATATTTTATATGGGACTTGAGGTGTCACAAATTCCTTCACTGTAATGTACCTACTTTCTTGTCAGTGTTGGATCATATCCCAAAGTGAATTTCCACGATCCAATGTGGAATTCGGTCCATCTTGCCCTTCCCATCATAGAAGTCTATTTGGAGCTGCACCTTATATGAACCCTCTCTCCCCAACAATCACTCCTTACTTTCATCTAATCAGCCAAGGGCCTAGTCCATCAGGGAACCACATGTATATTACAGGGGGTTTTTGCTCTAATACAATTTGTAAGAAAGAACCCCCACCAAATCCACATGTGTCAAGAGTACTCAAGTAACTAAAGAAAGTGGTGACCATTTGTTGGGTTGGTCTTACTTGCAAATCACTCAAGGAGAGGTCAAGGAGACCTCTCTGAGTAGATTTGCGATTGAGGATAGACTATGTCGTTGATTTGACAAGGGTATGGAGTGACCTCTGAGACGAGAGCACTCGAACAAAATGCAGCTTCTTATAAGCTTGTAAGATGGTGTGCGAAAATGGGTCAAACCACATCTTGAATAACGCTGCGGATCACAGGCCAATATGAATGATGATGTGGATAAAATTTACACATGTGATGGGAGAGACCATTTTTATTGATATGTAGCATAGACCAACTCCCAAATGGGCTCCAATTTGTTTGGTGATCAGATTAGCCGATGGCTCATGAGGATTAGGTCGGCCTGTTACATGGCATTGTGCGATGGCTCCTAGGGAGTGGTTTTACACATGCTTTGTAGAAAGGATCTTCCGTCGTTAAACTATTTTTTGGTGTGGTAGACATCCTATAATCTTGATTATTCACACTAAGTAATGAACTCCATTCCTCCGTAGTCTTTCCTTGGCCCATTGAAAGGGTTTTTCCATGGTGTGTTAGAGTTGGTCTATATTGGCTTACTCGTTGCTAGTGTTCGGTTTGGTTGAATTTAATTTATACTCATCTAGGTGTGGAAGGTGCATGTTCCCTGTATATATCTCCTTTGCTTAAAGCTTTAACACCAATTTTACAGGATAAGGGATTTGAAGCTACAAAACCAATTATTCAAGCTCTGAAAAGTAAAGGCATATCTAAGATAGGGGCAGCGGGCTTCTGCTGGGGCGGTAAGTGAAGCATACCTCGACCAACATCTCAGACAATAGAAATATCTCTGCATAACATTTCATCTTTTTTATCTCATGGTATTGTTATTTATGATGGCTTATCTTAAATTGTCTTCTCTCTTCAGCTAAGGTTGCGGTTGAGTTGGCTAAGTGTGAGCTCATCCAAGCTGCCGTGCTATTACACCCTGTATTTGTCACTCTTGATGATATCAAAGGTATGTCTGTGCCATTTCACAACCGTACACGGACTTCACAGCTTCATGATATGCAAAACAAGTTGAAGTATAGTGAAAAATGAGTACGTACATCAAGTTGCATTTATTCAAACTAGAGTATACTGGAAAATGAAGGCAATTGGTATTATCTGCCTCTTTATGTAAAAACTCCGTTTCTTGATGTTTTACAACCTAGGGCAGTTGCACTTTCTCTGCTTATTTAGCCTTCCCTCTCACGATTGTTCAAATCCATGAGTGCATGAGCACTGTGGTCCGAAAAGGAGGATTGTAAAATCATTTTATTCCAGTTGCCCAGAAAAAAAAAATGTCTGTAGACCTTAGTGAGTCAATTCAAGACTGTTTAGCGTGGCCCAAATGGGGTTTATCTAGCATTTTCTTTGTGCACTTTCGCACTAGTTTATTCATCTAATTGGTCTGTGGCAGAGGTTAAGGTTCCTATTGCTGTGCTGGGAGCTGAGATTGATCGTTTTTCTCCACCTGAACTCCTCAAACAGTTTGAAGAGGTGCTTGCTGCTAAGTCCGAGGTAAGAAAGCCCATTGCTTTTAATCTATGCATAAGTATGCCTTCTGAAAAATCTGAGGTCGTTCCAGATGCTACACTATTCGAAAAGCTGATGGTGCTAGACATGCTTAGCAAATGGAAGACTAGTCTTGAAAAGATAAATTACTTTCATTTAAGCTGCTACTTACCGAGGAATAAGTAGCATAGTCCCATCTCTCCATTATCCAACATGAAAGCCCAACGTGCTTGACTCTGATTGCCATTTAAAGACAAGATAAGACTGGGCTAAGTTTTCCGATCAGATGCAATTATCCTTAACACTTCGTTTTTTTGGGGCTAGTGCGAATGTTGTTATTAAACCTGTCAGTTTCCGAGAACATCGTGAAGTATCTTGTCTGTTAATGAGCTTTATGCCGTTGTTCACCATATAACCTTTTGCCCTCTTCAATTGATGCAATACCATCAATCATTGTGATTTGTGGGGTTTCAATGGCTCTTCCATACCAGGATTTTCAGATTCTCAAATCAAACCCAACTTTCTTCTGTATTGTAGTCTCTCGCAAGACACGTTTGGAAATGATTCTCTTTTGTTCTTGTCATTCAGGTGGACGGATTCGTGAAGATCTATCCTAAAACTTCTCATGGATGGACGATAAGATACAAGGTCGAAGACGAAGCTGCTGCAATGGAGGCACATTCAGACATGATACAATGGTTTGTGAAGTTTGTCAAGTAAGAAACCACATCCCACCTATAGTAAATCGGAAGTAGGATGTGATTATATAGTATGATGATATACGAGTTGTCAGGACCTATATTTCTCGTATCTCAAATTATCTCTACTTTATGTGGTGTAATATGTAAGCGCTGTAAAGAATAATGTCAACAGCTCTAGTATAAGATAAGAAAGATACCGACTATTTACTTCTTCCGACCGAATACCTCGATTCACTTCAAATTCAGTGACGGACAAATTTTTCCGTTGGGTTGCACTTCCTATGAGTAAGCTGTTCAATGTCAGATGAGGTCAAAATTCAGTGTTCATGCATATGTTCTCACCATTTCACCAAAAAAAAAAAAAAAAAAATCTAGGTTTTCATGCAAATCTCCACTTTTTCGCAAAAAGATCTATTACAAAGCTATATCGCTTGAATCTCAATGTACTTTCAAGTGGTTCACATGAAACGGGTCAACCCTAGTTTGATCGTCAGTGAATGAAGACGAAGCTATATTGCTTGAATCTCAATGTAATTTGGAGTATTAGATACTAGGCGAGTCAACTCAAGTTTGATTGTCGATGATTGGATTAGAGCATCGAAGTTCTAGGGTATGACCAACTATGACCGTGGTAGCCGTCAAGTATTGCAGGTTCGGTTGTTACAAATGGATTATTGGTTGATGGTTATGGTAAAGATGTTAGTGAATTAAAATATTTTATTTTTGGAATTAGGCATTAACTTTGGAAACATCTTTCCATAATTAATTCTCCAATATGGCAAAAAACCGCAGGCAATGAGAATATGTACTCAATTTAGGGAAAATAAATTTCATATAATGACCCAAAGTGGGCTTTTTTTCTCTAAAAGGATTTAGAGCCGACCTTATCCTAAACAAGCGCATAAAGTGACTAATTTAGATCCTTTCTTTGTCTGCTTTAGCAACAACTCTCCAGCGGACACGACGTAATTAGAGTTGTCCCAGAGCTCGGTTTGCTGAAGACGAGCAGGCAGTGAAGGGTTGACCTTCCATCAGTGGTCTCGGTGTAATAATTAATTCTTGAACATGCGCACGAGCAAATCAGCAACTTTGACGTATTCGAATGGGTCAAAGAAGATAGCCGGCAACGAGAAGTCCACAGGGGCGTCGAGAAAGCTTGTCGGTTCTGGAATGGATGGACAGGTATCGACGGGGCTGTCAGCGTGGGGCAAGATTTGCTGGGCGTTGGATTGTGGCTGCCCGAGTTCCTGGTGATGACGGTGTATTACCTGAAGGAGCTAGTGAACATCGAGCGGCTGCTTTGATGCTCGCAGGATTATAGTGGACGTTTTGACTGAGCTGCTTCCTTGATGACACCAGAGGATCACGATCACAAGGGCATGGCTTTATGACTTTGTCATCGATTAAGAGGCACGGCAATGGGCCACAATCTCGTGGCGACACTTTCGGCGGAAAGTGCTCCTCTCTCTCTCTCTCTCTCTCTCTCTCATATTCTGATTTGCCGACCTCCGATTTGTGACACATAAAGTCCTATATATAATGCAAACATAGGTCTAAACTTGTTCTCATGGGTTCAATTTAGGTCTTTTCCATGTAATGGGCTAAATTAAGCTCGAGATCTATTTTAATTAATTTCCACGGGCTGAAATGAGATTAAATTAACCTTAATTTGGTCCGTCTTCCCATGCAAATTTCCCCCATTTGGTCCCCAAGTGCTGGCCAAATTTTGTCCTGCTACGTGGGCCTAATCTGTTCACTTTTAAGTTCATGACCATCTACCGCCAATCCAATGCTAATGCAAATAATATAAATATAAACTAAATAATAAATACTCCTAAAACTATATGCTTGGCAATTTAATTTTTAATATTTTTGTTTAGGGTTAAAAATCATCCTAAATTTTCTATGTGATAAATGAATGATCAAGTCACCAAAATTTAGGTCTCAGCACGCCTCTATATTTAATCCAATTTTAAAAACCCATACCCAAATTAAGGTGAGAACACGGAGTGACGGAGCGCGAGATCAAGTAAAGGCAATACAAATCTGGTGACCCAACCCAACTCATATCAACCCAAATAATATTACTAAAACACTTCTAGACTTAATCCAATTTTTCTTTTTTTTAAAAAGACCCAAATTAGGGTGAGAGCACAGGGTGAGCGAGCACAAGATCGAGTAAAGGCAAGAGAGAGTGAAGAAAGAGTAATAAGAGTGGGTTGGATATGAGTAAGTTGGAAAATTATTTAACACTCATATCATCTTGGATTTTACCATTTTAAATTCATTTATAGCCCATTTAGTGAGTTAATACATATAATAACCCAATCCATCAAATATGAGTTAAGAAATGGATTTGTAACCTATTTTGACAAATCTACTTATGAGTACTTGGACTGATTTAGATTCTGTGTTCGCTTTTGAGCAAGTTAACACCCATGCCCGGAGAAATTAAAGCAACTTATGAAGTGCAAGATTCAACAACACATGAGAAATGCAAATTGGATTGTCCATCTAGCCATAAGTACAGTGTTCTACAACTATTGAACACACTATGTTTCGTTTTCATGCCACGTATATTTCTGTGCGGTTACTATCTATTAACCTAGACGTTTATGCAGACAGATGAATATACGATCTCCCAATTTTATTTGCTAACTAACAATTAAAATTGTATGAAATTTTAAATACTATATCTTATTTGAACGTTATGTGCAAAAAATTTTATAAGACTGTCGCAGCAACCGGCCGTGTCCGAATTGCTGATTGACGGAAGCAAATTTCAGTTGAAACTCTCTTTCTAAATTTTGAAATTAATTGACACCAACATGGTTCTTTTCTACTTTGGAATTATTCGAGGGACAACGTCCGGTCAAAAGAAAAAATAAGCAAAACCTTATTTTTCCAGAGAGCGCGCGTCCTGGCGTCACGGGGGATGCAAAGTAAGAGAATTATAAATTCACGCCTCGTTCACCTTCTTCCCACGTTCATCGTCGATCATCGGAAGGAAGAATATTCTTATTCATAGCAATGTCTGGTCCACAGTGCTGCGCGAACCCGCCGACCCTTGATCCGAGTAGCGGAGCGGGACGCGTTGAGCAACTGGGTGGCCTCGACGCCTATGTGGTCGGCTCGCAAGACTCCAAGCTCGCGATGCTCCTGCTGTCCGACGTCTACGGTGCGCAATTTTGCACTTGTGGAAGTTGTCTCCTCTTCTTTTTTCTTCCTGTTTTGTTGCAGTTCTTGGCTGCGCAATATGAAGGGGATTCGTTTATTGCCGTCTGATAGAATTTTTATGGGGGGGTTTAGTGAAGGATGGTTTCCAGTTTCCTTTTTGTGGTTGTGGGCGATGAGACTTGAGCTTAATGTCGATTGGGGAAGGTCGACTTGTGATGGAAAATGACTAGTTGCAGTCAATGGTTGACTTCAGTTTAGTTCTCGTTTCCTTCTTTTGTGAAATGCGTGTGTATTCACACTTTTCCAATCTTTTTCTTGAAACTTTCCTCTTTTTTTCCTGCAATCTCGAGTCTGGAGGTTGTAATGTGGAGACAGAGTGGATTTAATTCACTTTGTCGTTGGCCAAAGAATGTGTATTGCTCCTTGTATCGTATACATGGTATTCTTATTAGATATGTGTGTCTTGATGGTGCAGGGTATGAAGCTCCGAATTTGAGGTAACCATTTGCTATCTAGCTGGATTCATGAATATGTTCATCGGAGAAGTGTGATGGATGATTTTCTGTCATGTTTGCATAAAATGGAAGTACAATGTCTAATAACAGTATCTGGTGTTAATTCGTGACTTCTTTCCTATAACTTAACTGTCACGATGCTTCTGAATTTGCAGGAAACTTGCGGACAAAGTTGCAGCTGCTGGTTTCTATGTGGTTGTTCCTGACTATTTCTATGGAGATCCCTATGCTCCTGAGAATCCTGAGAGGCCTTTAGTGGTTTGGATAAAGGATCATGGAACTGTATGTTCTCTTTTCTCATATCAAACATATATTAAAGTGCTTGTGGTCCTCATCGTTGGTAGTCGGAATGCTCGTGGTTCTCCTTTCTCATATCATACATATGAGGTGTCAAACTCCTCCAGTTAAAGCACTGACTTCCTCATCAGTGTCAAATCATATCCGTGAGCAAATTTCTCCTATCCGTTGTGGGACTCGGTCCATCTTGCCCCTTCCCATCATAGAAGCCTGTTAAGACCCGTGCCTCATTGAGCCCTCATGCTGACGATCATTCCCCACTTTCATCTGATCGACTAGGGCCCTAGTTTGTCCTAAAGCCACACGTCTACCAGAGGCGTTTTGCTCTGATACCATGTGTGGAAAACCACCTGAATCCACTGTGTCAAGCCCTTAAAAGAGTACTCAAGTAACCAAAGAAAGTGTTGACTATTTGTGGGGTAGGTCTTACTTATGAATCACTCAAGAAAATCTCTCAAGCAGACATGTGACTCGAGAATGGACCATGCAGTCGATCTAATTAGGGTGGGAAGCAATTGCCGAGACAAAAGGACTCTAAAAATGGACAGCTCCTTATGTTGTCGATCGGCTCACGAGGATATGGTCGGGCTATTACATGGTATTGTGAGATGGCTCCTAGGGAGTGGTTTTACACATGCTTTGTAGAAAGGATCTATTGTGTGGAAGAACACCCTAACTAGATGAGAAAGAAAACAAGAATAATCAAGAATACGGAGATTTACGTGGTTCGGCGAAAAAATTCGCCTACATCCACGGGAGAGAGAGAGACAATTTCTTATTTTAGCGTATGTAAAGAGTACAAGGTACAATGCTGAAATAAATAGATCTTTAGATCCCCACTTTCCTAAACCTAGTAGGAAAGGAATTCCACCATAAATATATTATCAAATTTGAAACCCAAATCTAGGAAATATATTAGGAAACAAATAGCCTGCAATCTTCAAGCCTTCCTATATTTCCCGATTGAATTTTGTGAAATTCAAGACAACATCAGCAAATCTCCACCTTTAGCTTGAATAAACCACAAGCCTCCACTTGAACCAAGAAAACGAATATATCTCTCCCTCCACCGTATCTTCACAAAGGTACACCCGCACGTGGATAGGTGCGGCCTCCATCAACTTCAATGATGAGTAAGAGAAATCAAGTCCCTACAGGACTTGAACTTCTTTGTAGTAACCGTCTTCGTGAGCATATCTGTAGAATTATCTTTAGTATGGATTTTCTTCAAAGCAATGCTACCATTCTCCACAAATTCTCGAATTTTGTGGTACCGAACTTCAATGTGTTTCGTTCTAGAATGGAACACTTGATTATTCGCAAGACATATTGCGCTCTAACTATCGCAATATGATGTAGCACTTTCTTGCTTTATACCCAACTCCGTGACCAAACCAATCAACCATATTTCTTCCTTCGCAGTCTTAGTTACTACCATATACTCAACTTCGGTTGTAGACAATGCTACAATAGGTTGAAGCATTGCCTTCCATGAAATAGCTCCACCACCAAGAATAAAGACATATCCCGTGATGGACCTTCACTTGTCCAAATCACCATTGAAGTCTGAATCGACATAACCTGCTAAATCAATCGATCCTCCCTTGGAACTGAACATTAAACCCATTCTGACAGTTCTAGCCAAATAACGAAAGATCTACTTAACAACTTCCCAATGCTCTTTACCCGGATTGCTCATGTATTGGCTAACGAGACTCACTGCATGAGCCAAATCTAGTCTGCTACAAACCATAGCATACATGAGGCTCCCTACTACACTGGCATAAGGTACTCGAGACATCTTTACAACTTCCTCATGTGAAACAAGGCATTGCTCCTCAGATAATTTGAAGTGATTTGCTAAGGGTGTACTAACCGGTTTAGCTTTACCCATGTTGAACTGCTCCAAGACCTTCTCAACATACTTCTTTTGATTTACCCAAAACTTACTTGCATGTCTATCTCGAAAGATTTCCATGCCAAGGATCCTCTCTGCAGCACCAAGATCCTTCATATCAAACTCACTACTTAACTATGACTTTAGGGAAATAATGTCTCTCATTTTTCTTGCAGCAATCAACATGTCATCAACATAGAGCATCAATAGAATAAGCAACTTATCATCCAAAACCTTGTAGTAGACACAAGAATCATGCACACTCCTCATGTAGCCAATACAAAGCATAAAAGAATCAAACCTTTTATTCCATTGCCTCGGAGATTGCTTCAAACCGTAAAGTGATCTCTTGAGCAAACAAACATGATCCTCTTTCCCTTCCACCTTGAAGCCTTCGGGCTACTCCATATAAATTTTCTCCTCCAAGTCACCATGAAGGAATGACGTCTTCACATCTAGCTGCTCAAGCTCCAAGTCGTATATTGCTACCATAGTTAGTAAAACACGAATTGATGTGTGTTTTACAACAGGGTAAAATATTTCATCGTAATCAATCCCCTTCTTCTGTGCATAGCCCTTAGCAACAAGTCGGGCCTTGTATCTCTCTTACTCTTTCTCCGTTGTTGCTTCCTTTCTTCAAAGAACCCATTTGCAACCAATGACATTCCGATCCTTGGGCTTCTTCACAAGTTCCCATGTCTCATTCTTTTGTAACGACTCCATCTCCTCCATCATTACAATCATCCACTTTTCTTTGTGATCACTTTTCAAAGCTTCATGGTAGGAGCCTGGATCACTAGAGCCTACAGTAAGAGCATAAGCAACCATATCCTCAAAACCGTACCTCTCTGGTGCTTTAGGAGTGCTCCTTCCTCAACCCGTCGCAATGGTATGAGGAACTTCAACCGTTTCTTTGACTTCGGGAGCCTCATCGGATGACTCGCCATTCTCTACAGATTTTCTAGTTTCAAGCTCCACCTTAACAATAGATTTATCACTCTCCTCTTCAACAGCCGCGCGTGGCACGCAGCTTGACTTCAACATTGCAGATTCATCGAATATAACATCCCTGCTCGTCAGAACTTTCTTCTCACTTGGATCCCATAATTTGTAGCCTTTCACTCCTTTCTTGTAACCGAGAAATATGCATTGTTTTTATTTTGGATCCAACTTCGAGCGCTTCAAGCTCTGCACATGTACATAAGCAGGACAACTAAATATTCTTAAATTAGAATAATCGACAATTTTACCAATCTATACCTCTTCGGGAATTTTGCATTTAATTGCAATTGATGGAGACCGATTCACAAGATAATATGCCATGCAGACAACTTCTACCCAAAACTCCTTGCTTAGTCCCACATGTAGCCTCATGCTTTGAGCTCTCTCTAATAAGGTCCGGTTCATCCTTTCTGCTACGCCATTCTATTGGGGCTATCTGGAATTGTGAAGTGACGTTTAATTCCTTCATTCTTGCAAAGCTCCATGAATGGTGTCGATTTGTACTCTCCTCCATTGTCCGATCTCAAGCACTTAACCTTCTTCCCCGTTGAAGTCTCAATTTCAGCTTTCCATTCTTTGAACTTTTCAAAGACTTTACTCTTGTGTCGCATGAAGTAGACCCAAACTTTGTGAGAGAAATCGTCAATGAATTTCACGAAGTATTCCTTCCCTCCTTTTGACTTTACCGGTGAAGGACCCCATACATCCGTGTGTACATACTCAAGCATGCCCTTGCTTGTATGAGTTACAGCATTGAACCGTACTCTACATTGTTTTCCTAACACATAAAATTTGCAAAAATCTAATTTGCATGTTTTTATACCTTTGAGTGCATTCCTCTTGAGAAGCTCCATCCATCCTCTTTCTCCCATATGCCCGAGGCGCATATGCCGTAGATAAGTGTTATCTATCTCCGTGCTAGCATCCATGGACACAGATGCTCCACCTTGCACTGTGGTTCCTATGAGTCGATATAGTTTCCCGTGCCTCTGTCCCTTAAGAACAACCAGAGCTCCCTTAATCACCTTCAAGACTCCACCTTGAGCCGTGTACTTGCATCCATTGGATTCAAGTGCTCCCAATGAGATCAAATTCTTCCTTAGACCCAGAACATGACGCATGTCTGCCAAGGTTCTAATAATGCCATCAAACATCTTGATTTTCACGGTTCCAACACCTATAGTCTTGCACGAAGTATCATTCCCCATGAGAACTGAACCACCATCATATGCCTTGTACTCATTGAAGGCTTCTCGATGAGGACACATGTGAAAAGTGCATCCGGAGTCCATGATCCACGAATCTTCAAATATGTCCTTCCCCGACAATATGGACAAGACGTCCCTATCGTTGGTCTCAATGCTGTTGGCTACACTTGCCTCATCCGAGCTCTTCTTCTTTTTCTCGTTCTTATTTGGACAGAATCTCTTGGTATGCCCTTCCTAATTGCACCCGTAGCATCTTCCTTTGAACCTTCCCTTGGATTTTGATCAACCCCTACTGCTCGATCCTCAATCCGTTGATCTTCCTCTTCCTTGATTGCTTTTCTCCTTCGCAAAGAGTCCCTCTCCCGAAGATTTTGAACTACTTGCCATTTTCTGAGTGTCGTTTGAAATTAGGGCAACAGTCACCTCTCCAATCTCCAAGGTTTCCTTGACATAAAGGAGCGTAGTCACCAAGTGGTCAAACGAATCCGGCAACGATGCCAGTAGTAGAAGCGCTATGTCTTCATCCTCAAACTTTACCTCCAAGCTTGTAAGTTCACTAATCATCTTATTGAACACATTGAGATGTTCCAACATATCTCCTCTTTCGCTCATCTGAAGTGAATACAATCTCTTCTTCAAGAACAACTCGTTCGTAAGAGATTTCGTCATGTAAATGCTTTCGAGTTTGAGTCATACCTCCGGAGCAGATTCGATTTATGCTACATATTGAAGGGCCTCATCCGATAGGTTCAATCGGATTGCACTGCACGCCCTCTCCTCCATGTCAGCCCAATCATCATCAGTGATGGTGTTCGACTTGTTTGATCTTCCCAGAAGAACCTTTGATAAACATTGTTGAATCAATAGATCCTTCATCCTTCTCCACCATAGTGTAAAACTATTCTTCCCAGTGAATCGTTCAATATCAAATCGAACGGTTGAACCTCTTCCAGCCATCTAGTTAGAAGTCGCAATACAGGAACAGAGAACCCAGATTGCTCTGATACCAATTGGTGTGCGGAAGAACACCCTAACTAGATGAGAAAGAAAACAAGAATAATCAAGAACACAGAGATTTACGTGGTTCGGCAAAAAAATTCGCCTACATCCACGGGAGAGAGAGAGACGATTTCTTATTTGAGTGCATGTAAAGAGTACAAGGTACAATGTTGAAATAAATAGATTTTTAGATCCCCACTTTCCTAAACCTAATAGGAAAGAAATTCCACCATAATGATATTATCAAATTTGAAAACCAAATCTATGAAATATATTAGGAAACAAATAGCCTGCAATCTTCAAGCCTTCCTATATTTCCCGATTGAATTTTGTGGAATTCAAGACAACATCAGTAGGATCTTCTGTCGCTAAACTCTTTTTTGGTGTGGTAGACACCCTATACTCTTGATTAATCACACTAAGTAATGAACTCCATTATTCCGTAGTCTTTCCTTGGTCCATTGAAAGGGTTTTTCCATGTGTCCTTGGTGTGTTAGAGTTTGTCTATATTGGCGAGTTTTCGGTTTTGCTGAATTTAATTTATACTCATCTAGGTGTGGAAGGTGCATGCTCCCTATAGATATCTCCTTTGCTTAAAGCTTTAACACCAATTTTACAGGATAAGGGATTTGAAGCTACAAAACCAATTATTCAAGCTCTGAAAAGTAAAGGCATATCTAAGATAGGGGCAGCAGGCTTCTGCTGGGGCGGTAAGTGAAGCATATCTGGACCAACATCTCCGACAATAGAAATATCTCTGCATAACATTTCATCTTTTTTATCTCATGGTATTGTTCTTTATGACTTATCTTAAATTGTCTTTTCTCTTCAGCTAAGGTTGGGGTTGAGTTGGCTAAGTGTGAGCTCATCCAAGCTGCCGTGCTATTACACCCTGCATTTGTCACTCTTGATGATATCAAAGGTATGACTATGCCATTTCACAATCGTACACGGACTTCACAGCTTCATGATATGCAAAACAAGTTGAAGTATTGTCAAAAATGAGTATGCACATCAAGTTGCATTTATTCAAACTAGAGTATACTGTAAAATGAAGGCAATTGGTATTATCCGCCTCTTTATGTAAAAACTCCCTTTTCCTGATGTTTGTTTTACAATCTAGGGCAGTTGCACTTTCTCTGCTTATTTAGCCCTCCCTCTCACGATTGTTCAAATCCATAAGTGCATGAGCACTGTGGTCCGAAAAGGAGCATTGTAAAACCATATTATTCCAGTTGCCCAGAAAAAAAATGTCTGTAGACATTAGTGAGCTAATTCAAGACTGTTAAGCGTGGCCCAAATAGGGTCTATCTAGCATTTTCTTTGTGCACTTTCGCACTAGTTTATTCATCTAATTGGTCTGTGGCAGAGGTTAAGGTTCCTATTGCTGTGCTGGGAGCTGAGATTGATCGTTTTTCTCCACTTGAACTCCTCAAACAGTTTGAAGAGGTGCTTGCTGCTAAGTCCGAGGTAAGAAAGCCCATTGCTTTTAATCTATGCATAAGTATGCCTTCTGAAAAATCTGAGGTCGTTCCAGATGCTACACTATTCGAAAAGCTGATGGTGCTAGACATGCTTAGCAAATGGAAGACTAGTCTTGAAAAGATAAATTTCTTTCATTTAAGCTGCTACTTAGCGAGGAATAAGTAGCATGGTCCCATCTCTCCATTATCGAACATGAAAGCCGAACGTGCTTGACTCTGATTGCCATTTAAAGACGAGATAAGACTGGGCAAAGCTATCTGATCAGATGCAATTATCCTCAATCACTTCGTTTTGTTGGGGCTAGTGCGAATGTTGTTATTAAACCTGTCAGTTTCCGAGAACATCATGAAGTATCTTGTCTGTTAATGAGCTTTATGCCGTTGTTCACCATATAACCTTTTGCCCTCTTCAATTGATGCAATACCATCAATCATTGTGATTTGTGGGGTTTCAATGGCTCTTCCATACCAGGATTTTTGGATTCTCAAATCAAACCCGACTTTCTTCTCTATTGTAGTCTCTCGCAAGACACGTTTGGAAATGATTCTCTTTTGTTCTTGTCATTCAGGTGGATGGATTCGTGAAGATCTATCCTAAAACTTCTCATGGATGGACGATAAGATACAAGGTCGAAGATGAAGCTGCTGCGATGGAGGCACATTCAGACATGATACAATGGTTTGTGAAGTTTGTCAAGTAAAACACCACATCCCACCAATAGTAAATTGGAAGTAGGATGTGATTATAGAGTATGATGATATACGAGTTGTCAGGACCCATATTTCTCGTCTCTCAAATTATCTGGACTTTATGTGGTGTAATATGTAAGAGCTGTAAAGAATGATGTCAACAGCTCTAGTATAAGATAAGAAAGATATCGACTATTTACTTCTTACGACCGAATACCTCGATTCACTTCAAATTCAGTGACGGACAACCTATGAGTAAGCTGTTCAATGTCAGATGAGGTCAAAATTCAGTGTTCATGCATATGTTCTCACTTTTTCACCCAAAAAAAAAAAAAAATCTAGGTTTTCATGCATATCTCCACTTTTTCACAAGAAATCTATCACAAAGCTATATTGCTTGAATCTCAATGTACTTATTGACATGAAACAAGTCAACCCTAGTTTGATCGTCAATGAATGAAGACAAAGCTATATTGCTTGAATCTCAATGTAATTTGGAGTATTAGATACGAGGCGAGTCAAATCGAGTTTGATTGTCAACAATTGGATCAGAGCATTGAAGTCTTGGGGTATGACTAACTATGACCATACTAGCCACCAAGTACTGGAGGTTCAGTCGTTACAAATGGATCGATTGATGGCTATAGTAAAGATGTCAGTGAATTTAAAAAAAGGATTTAGAGCCAACCTTATCCTAAACAAGCGCAACTAATTTAGATCCTTTCTTTTTCTGTTTTAGCAACAACTCTCCAGCGGACACGACGTAATTAGAGTTGTCCCAGAGATCGGTTTGCTGAAGACGAGCACGCAGTGAAGGGTTGACGTTCTGGAATTGATGGACAGGTATCGACGGGGCTGACAAGATTTGCTGGGCGTTGGATTATGGCTGCTTTGATGCTCGCAGGATTATACTGGACGTTTTGACTGAGCTGCTTCCTTGATGACACCAGAGGATCACGATCACAAGGGCATGGCTTCCATGACTTCGTCATCGACAAGAGGCACAGCAATGGGCCACAATCTCGTGGCAACACCAACGGCGGAAAGTGCTCCTCTCTCTCTCTCTCTCTCTCTCTCTCTCTCTCTCTCTCTCTCTCTCTCTCTCTATGTGCTCTGTGACACATAACATCCTATATATAATGCAAATAATGCAAAAGTAGGTTTAAACTTGACCTCATAGGCTTAATTTAGGTGTCACGTCCCGATCCTCAAGCGCGTGCCTATCCTTTTCTAGTCGATAAAAATTATGCGACTTCCCAGAACGAATCGCCGACCCTTTCATATTATTGCACATGCGGAAGCAAAAATAAATCCCCTAACAGTAATCATATCAGGATAGAAAAGCAAGACATCACATTATCAAACAAACCACACTTTTATAAACATACTGAGTCATTTACACAAGTCTATAACCAAAAGACTAGTTCTCAAAAAGAGGTTGTCCTATCTGACATGCTCTTCAAGTCACCTCAGCTCAGCTCCAAGTCCGCTCTCTATGGTCCTGAAAATTTTAAGCCCATGATGGGATGAGATATAAATCTTAGCAAGTTCACGGTCTAAGCCCCGATTATGAGAGAAATACACCTAGAAGTTTCCTAACCACACAAACACTCAATTGGCACAGAGGACTTACCTCGCCTCAGTTACCTTCCTGCACATCAGTACAGTTCATATCGCAATGCATATAACAACCGGAACATCTCATCAACTCAACAATCATGTGTTCCAATTGTTAATTACACCCCTTAAGGGTACAGCCAACTCTGAATTTGGCGGTCTTCTGGCATTGTCAGGCGTCGTCTCACCTCCTTTGAGTACAGCGATGTCTCTTAATTAGACGGCTTCCCCAAAGGGGCATAAGTCCAGAATCTACTGCAATCCGAGTCCTAATGAATGGGTAACGTCCGGCTTAACAGCCCAGGACGGTTTCTCTTAATCAACACACGACCAATCAATCTCAGCCCAGGACATTGTACATTGCACTCAAATGCCTCAATTAAAATAGTGAACCTGGTCTATTTTCTTCGTATTAGAAATACACGGTAAAATAGTCGTGTGTGGGTACACAGTCAATTCACACTAGAAAAAATGATATCCTCCAATTTAAAATCCCACTAGTTTATATTGTGTATCAAACTATTTTTTGTGTTAAAATCCGACACCCGGGATTTTCTGAATAAATAATGAATTTCACGAATTTTGGAATTAAATACTGAAAATTCCAATCAGCACTCAATTTGCACAAATTAACATCCAATTGCATAAACTAAACACATCATTGCAATTAGTACAAAATTCCGATCACCGGCTATCCTAGTCTAATTTCCAGAAAATAATTAATAATTACATAAATTACCGGAAATTAAATAAATTACAAAATAAATAAATTTAAAGCATTTAATTGAATTAACCTAAACTAACTAAACTAAATAATCTAACTAATAATTAAATCTAACCATCCTATATAATTTAATCTAAGTACACTAACTAAATGAACTAACTAATTCCTAACTAATCCACCTAACTAAACTAATTAAACTAACTAAATACTAACTATATACTTAATCTAACTAAGCCATCCAAGCCTAATTAACATAATTAATCCACTAATTAGCTAACTAACACACCTCTAAGTGTCATTAGCCCACTAATTAAGGATTAGAACGCAACTCACCGGTTTGCACGAAAATCAGCTCACGGCGACGGCGGCACAATGGCAGCCGAGACTTAAGCTCACGGCGAGGCCAACAGAGCTCGGACCGGGCCAAAATCGGCCTACGAACTTGCTACTCAAGCTGAGAAAACCGGCACAGAAGCTGCTGGTTTTGGTCTTGAACTTCGAAGGCTGAAGCAGGCTTCGAGAGGGCTGGTCGTGTGGGCCTGCTGCAACGTGAAGGATGGATCGGTGGGCTAGGCTATTTCGATTATTGCTGGACAGAACAACGAAACAGAAGCGCTCAAAGATGGGGGCTTCACGGCTAAGGCTGACCGAGCAAAGAAATCGCGGCCAAAATGAGAAGCCGATGGTGGAGATGGACGGCTTGGACGCGTGCTGCTGCAGGGGGAGTCAACTTTGCTGGGGGAGAATCCCTTTAGTTGACCGAGGTGTTGGAGGCGTGGACGTGTGGCAAGGAAAGTTCAGTGGGTGGAGGTGTGCGTGAGTGCTGAGCAGAAATTGTTTCGGTGGAGGGGATGAGTAACATCGGTGGCGTCGAATCCAAGGGGAAGCAGTGGTCTTCGGCAAAAACAAAATAGAAGAAAAGAAAGGCAGCAGCCGAGAGAGATAAATGAAAGCGAAGCAGCACCGTGAAGGAGGAGGAAAGAGGAACGACGTGGACGAAGCTGCACCGAATGAAATGAAAAGGAAGAGGCGTCCGTGGAGAGCAGCTGGATGGATCGACTAAGGAGATTGGAACAAAGGAATTGGTCAAAGATAAATATCTAGGCATTGTCCCCCCCCTCAATTTCTTTCTAGCAAATATAATCCAAGAATTAACTAAATTGATGCCAAAAATCAGCTCCTAAACCATAGCTCCGAATTTCACTGATTTTATAATTCAATTTCATCCTCAAATTCTCAATTTTGAAGTCCAATTTCATCGAAGAAAAATCCCATACACTTTCACAAATTCCCATCACCCAGTAGTTCGGCTTAGAAGTCGAAATCTCCTTCAAATGAGCTAAATCGAATTTCTGTTCATTTTCCAAATCGATTTTCCGTAAAAATCTTGGAATCTCCGAAAAATCTTCAGAGAATAAGTCGACGTTCCTAAAATGAATCATGACACGATAGAACTTTCAATTTCTGAAATAGAGCTCAATTTCGCGGTTAATTTCGATCCGACGTGATTTTAGCGCGTCTCAATCTACTAGGTAGCTTTTAGGAATTTTTAATGCAATTGACCCGTGGTCAATTATTTTCGAGCCACACTATCCATCTTCGACACATTGGCGACTTTCGGTTGTCGTGAAAATCTCGAGGTTTCAAATACGGATACAAGATACGAAAATGACAGAAAAATCAGTCTAGTGTCGTTCGACAGAAATTTTGCAATTAAGTGGAATCACCCACGCACTAATCACATACCTCTATCAAATCAATCTATATCCGGTCTCTGATCGATTTTGATGGTGCCGTAATGACTCTTGCAGATTAGCACGGTCGAGCAGTCGATTTCTGGTCGAATTCTCATGTCTATTGCGTTTAGATTCATTAACGGCTTCACCTGATAGGCTAGTTAACTCGTGAGTGGTCAACTCAGAGAAAAATGCTATAGACACGTCGATGAAAAGCCCATTTCATCTCATCGAAATCAGACTCGAAAATCAGGATGTCACATTAGGCCTTTTCTATGTAATATTAAGCTCAAGATCTATTTTAATTAATTCCCATAGGCTGAAATTAGATTAAATTAACCTCAATTTGGCCTATCTTCGCATGCAAGTTTCGCCCAGTTGGTCCCCTAATGCTGGCCAAATTTTGTGCTACTACGTGGGCTCAATCCGTTCACTTTTAAGTTCATGACCATCTACCGCCTATCCAATGCTAATGCAAATAATGTAAATATAAAGTAAATAGTAAATGCTCCAAAAACTATATGTTGTGCAATTTAATTCTAATATTTTTGTTTAGGGGGTAAAACCATCCCTAATTTTCTATGCAATAAATGAATGATCGGTCACCAAAATTTAAGTCTTAGCACACTTCTATATTTAATTCAATTTTAAAAAAAACCAATACCCAAATTAAGGTGAGAGCACGGGGTGAGTGAGTGCAGATCGAGTAAAAGCAATACAAATCTAGTGACACAACCCAACTCATAATGACCCAACCAATATTGCTAAAACACTTCTATACTTAATCCAATTTAAAAAAAAAAAACACAAAAAAACAAAAAACATATCCAAATTAAGATGAGAGCATGGGGTGAGCAAGCACAAAATCGAGTAAAGGCAATAAAGAGTAAAGAAAGAGTAATAAGAGTGGGTTGGATATAAGTAAATTGGAAACTTATTTAACACTTATATCATCTTGGGTTTTACCATTTTAAATTTATTTATAGCTCATTTACTGAGTTAATGCATATAATAACTCAACCCATCAAATCTGAGTTAAGAAATGGGTTTGTAACCTATTTTAACGAGGTGAGGACACCTGGAGTGCCATAACTTGGCACGCTGGGACACTTAAGTGCCATAACTTTAAAATGGTACACTTAAGTGCCATCATCGGAGTAAAATGGGACACTTAAGTGCCACTCCGGTGAAAATCCGGCCAAATGGCTGACGTGGCAATTTTCCAGCGAGTTTAGTCCAAAACAGCGTCATTTTGCACGCTGACGTGGCGGAGAAAACGCAAAAACGACGCCGTTTCGTGTAAATAATAATATAAAAATTAATTAAATTATAAAGTATTCAAAAAATTAAAAAAAAATTAAGAAAAATTAAAAAAAATTAAGAAAAATTTAAAAATTAAGAAAAATTTAAAAGTTTTAAAAAATTAAGAAAAAAGGGGGGGGGAGGTCGAACGGGCGGCTGAGGGCTGAGCCCTCACTGCCGCCGCCTCCCCGCCGTCGTCGAGAAGGGCTGGCGACAGAGGGGGGAGGGTCGGCCGGGGTCGCCGGTCGGTCGGCCTCGCCGACCCCTGGCCAAGGCCCGGCGACCCCGGTCGACCATCCCCACTCCGTCGCCGGCCCTTCCCAGCGGCGGCGGGGAGGCGGCGAGGGCCGCGACCCTTGCCGGATCTGGGCGAGGGTCGCGGCCCTCGCCGCCTCCCCGCCGCCGCCGGGAAGGGCCGGCGACGGAGTGGGGATGGTCGGCCGGGGTCGCCGGGCCCTGGCCAGAGGCCGGCGAGGCCGGCCGACCGGTGGCGAGGGCTCGCAACCCTCGCCATCGGTCGGCCGGGGGCCAGCGACCCCGGCCGACCCTCCCCCCTCCGTCGCCGGCCCTTCCCGGCGACGGCGGGGAGGCGGCGGTGGTGAGGGCTCAGCCCTCAGCCGCCCGTTTGACCTCCCCCACCTTTTTTTTTTTTTAATTTTTTAAAATTAAAATTTTTTAAATTTTCTTTTTTTTTAAATTTTTATGCTGATTTGGAGCTCCGGCGAGCCACGTAGGCAAAAAATAATAATAAAATATTGCCACGTAGGATTTCCGGCAAGGGTCGCCGGGGGTGGCACTTAAGTGTCCCACTCGAAAAAAAAAAAAGTGGCACTTAAGTGTACCGTTTTGAAGTTATGGCACTTAAGTGTCCCGGCGTGCCAAGTTATGGCACTTGTGCTGGACTTCTGCCCTATTTTAACAAATGTACTTATGTGTACTTGGACTGATTTAGATTCCGTGTTCACTTTTGAGCAGGTTAGCATCTATGCCCGGAGAAATTAAAGCAACTTATGAAGGTGCAAGATTAACTTGTGAAGGTGCAAGATTCTACAACACATGAGAAATGCAAATTGGATTGTCCATCTAGCCATAAGTACAGTGTTCTACAACTATTTGAACCCACTATTTTTTCGTTTTCATGCCATGTATATTTCTGTGCGGTTACTATCTATTAACCTAGACGTTTATGCAGACAAATTAATATACGATCTCCCAATTTTATTTGCAAACTAACAATCAAAATTATATGAAATTTTAAATACAATATCTTATTTTAACGTTATGTAAAAATTTTATAGGACTGTCGCAGCAACCGGCCGTGTCCGAATTGCTGATTGACGGAAGCAAATTTCAGTTGAAACTCTCTTTCTAAATTTTGAAATTAATTGACACCAACATGGTTCTTTTCTACTTTGGAATTATTCGAGGGACAACGTCCGGTCAAAAGAAAAAATAAGCAAAACCTTATTTTTCCAGATAGCGCGCGTCCTGGCGTCACGGGTGATGCAAAGTAAGAGAATTATAAATCCACGCCTCGTTCACCTTCTCTCCACGTTCATCGTCGATCATCGAAGGGAAGAATATTCTTATTCATAGCAATGTCTGGTCCACAGTGCTGCGCGAACCCGCCGAACCTTGATCCGAGCAGCGGAGCGGGACGCGTTGAGCAACTGGGTGGCCTCGACGCCTATGTGGTCGGCTCGCAAGACTCCAAGCTCGCGATCCTCCTGCTGTCCGACGTCTTCGGTGCGTAATTTTGCACTTGTGGAAGTTGTCTCCTCTTCTTTTTTCTTCCTGTTTTGTTGCAGTTCTTGGCTGCGGAATATGAAGGGGCTTCGTTTATTGCCGTCTGATAGGATTTTTATTGGGGGGTGGGGGGGGTTGTTTAGTGAAGGATGGTTTCCAGTTTCCTTTTTGTGGTTGTGGGCGATGAGACTTGAGCTTAATGTCGATTGGGGAAGGTCGACTTGTGATGGAAAATGACTAGTTGCAGTCAATGGTTGACTTCAGTTTAGTTCTCGTTTCCTTCTTTTTGTGAAATGCGTGTGTATTCACACTTTTCCAATCTTTTTCTCGAAACTTTCCTCTCTCTTTTTTTTCTGCATTCTCGAGTCTGGAAGTTGTAATGTGGAGACAGGGTGGATTTAATTCACTTTGTCGTTGGCCAGAGAATGTGTATTACTATTTGTCTCGTATACATAGGATTCTAATTTGATATCTGGGTCTTGATGGTGCAGGGTATGAAGCTCCGAATTTGAGGTAACAGACCATTTGCCATTAGCTGGATTCCTGAATATGTTCATCAGAGAAGAGTGATGGATGATTTTCTGTCATGTTTGCATAATAACAGTATCTGGTGTTAATTCGTGACTTCTTCCTAAAACTTAACTGTCGCAATGCTTCCGAATTTGCAGGAAACTTGCGGACAAAGTTGCCGCTGCTGGTTTCTGTGTGGTTGTTCCTGACTATTTCTGTGGAGATCCCTTTGCACCTGAGAATCATGAGAGGCCTTTCATGGCTTGGATAAAAGACCATGGAACTGTATGTTCTCTTTTCTCATACAAATCTTAAACTTCTAATAGAATTCACATGATCCACCTAAGAGAGAAAAGAATATAAGGATGGGCTAGGATTTTTTATACAACGGAAGTAATATTATCTCTACAGTTGTTTGTTTACTTTCTTCTTTGACAAGGTGGTATGTCATGACTAGATTTGTCTTACCAAGGCCAAAACCCTAAAAGGAATGTCTAAGTGGCCAAATAAGCTGGTGAATAGTTAAGGGCCCCCTCCTGTCCAATATGGGACTTGATGTATCACAAACTCTTCAAGTTAAAGCACTTACTTCCTCCTCTGTGTCAGATCATATCCCTGAGCAAATTTCCACTATCAGATGTGGGACTCGATACATCTTGTCCCTTGCTATCATAAAAGCCTTTTAGGAGTTGTACCTTACCGAGCCCCCTTGCTGACGATCACTCCCTGCTTTCATCCAATTGGCTAGGGGCCTAGTCTATCTTGAAGCCTCATGTCTACCAGTCGGGGTTTTCCTCTGATACCATGTGTGTAAAACCACCTGAATCCACCGTGTCAAGCCCTCAAAAGGGTACTCAAGTAACCAAAGAAATTGTTGACTATCTGTGGAGTAGGTCTTCCTCTTCCTTATGAATCACTCAAGAAAACCTCTCAAGTGGACATGCGACTCAAGGATGGATTATGCAGTTGATCTAATTAGGGCAGAGAGTAACTGTCGAGACAAAAGAACTCTAAAAATGGACAGCTCCTTATAGGCATATAGGATAGCGAAGGAACGAGAATGGATCGAATGATATCTAGAATAGTACCATTGTTGCGGGTCATTGGCCAATATTGATGAGAATGTGAATGTTTTAAGTGGAGAAGTTTGGGACTCCCCAATTTACACATGAGATAGAAGAGACCTTTTTGATTGATTCATAAATTAGCCACTCCCAAACGAGCTCCATTTTGTATGGTTATTTGAATACTCCTTTTAGTGGTTTGGCTCACTTGGATTAAGATGGGTTGTTACATAGTGACTGACTTTAGAGAGTTTTATAGCTCCTACAGAGTGGTCTTACATGCTTGATAGTTTGGAGCTTGTAGTCTTGTAAATTGAGGACAATAATGTCGGTGGAGGTTGGGGTCTTATAGCTTGTACAAAGGAGCTTTTGTCGTCAAATGTTTTTGGAGTGGTAGACCTCCTATACTATCGAGTATTCACCGACTGGTGAATTTTTAATTACTCCATGGAGTATCTTTGTCCCATTTAAAGGGTTTTCATGTATTCTCGGTGTGTTATTCTCGTTGCTAGTGTTTGGTTTGTTTGAATTTCATTTGAACTCATCTAGGTGAGGAAAGTGCATGCTTCCTTAAGATATCTCTTTTGCCTAAACCTAAACACCAATTTTACAGGACAAGGGATTCGAAGATACAAAACCAGTTATTCAAGCTCTTAAAAGTAAAGGCATATCTACAATAGGAGCGGCAGGCTTCTGCTGGGGTGGTATGTGAAGCATATCTTCAGGCCATGGGCCAAGATATCAGACAAAAGAATTTCTCTATATAACATTTCATTTTGTTGTATCTCATAATATTGCTCTTTATGCTTGTTTATCTTAAAATTTCTTCTCTCTTCAGGTAAGGTTGCGGTTGAGTTAGCCAAGTGTGAGCTCGTCCAAGCTGCTGTGCTGTTACACCCTTCATTTGTCACTCTTGATGATATCAAAGGTATGTCTTTGCCGTTTTGCCACTGTACACAGATTCACAGCTTTATGATATACATACCAAGTTGAAGTACTACAAAAAAATATGTATGCACGTCAAATTTGCTGATTGGTCTGTCGGCAGGTGTCAAGGTTCCTATTGCTGTGCTAGGCGCTGAGATTGATCAGATGTCTACACCTGAACTCCTCAAACAGTTTGAAGAGGTGCTCTCTGCTAAGTCCGAGGTAAGAAAGCCAGTTGCTTTTGATCAATGTATGAGTATGCCTTGCTGATAAATATGTTATTGTTCTAGATACTAAAACTATTTGAACGGTTGATGGCGCTTTACATTTTCAACAAATGGAAAATTGGTCTTCAAAGATAGAAAGTTCTTTCTCGTAAGCTGACACTCGACGAGGGATAAGTAGCATAGTCCCATCTCTCCACTGTCCACTGCGAAAGCCCAACGTGTTGGACTTTTGATTGCCATTTAAAGACAAGACAGGACAGGGCGAAGCTTTTTCATCAGATGCAGATAACCTTAATTTCTTAATGTTTTTTGGCCAGAACATATTTTGTTACCAAAACTTTCAATTTCCAGCAACATCGTGAATAAATTATCTTGTCTGCTAATGAGGTTTTGCCCTCGTTCACTAGAAATTTTTTTCCCTCGCTAAGTGATGCTCGAAATCATAAATCGCTGTGATTTGTGGGTTCTCAATGGCTCCTTCCACACTAGGAATTTCTTCTTGAACTGAATCCTACTCCCGTCTGTGTCGTAGTCTCTCGTGTGAGAAGTTTGGATGTAATACTCTTTTATTCCTGTCGTGCAGATTGATGCATTCGTGAAGATCTTTCCCAAAGTTTCTCATGGATGGACGGTGAGATACAAGGTCGAAGACGAAGCTGCTGTGAAGTCTGCGGAGGAGGCTCATTCGGACATGATACAATGGTTTGTGAAGTTTGTCAAGGAAGGAACCACGTTGCACCTGTAGTAAACTGGAAGTAGGACAAAATTATCTAGCATGATACGCGAGTTGTCAAGTACTTTATTTCTCCAGTCTCGGTTTGTCTATATTTTATGTGGTGTAATGGGTAAGAGCAATAAAGAATAATATGGAATAAGTACACTAGAAGTGGCAAAAGTTATGTACCGCGTTCACTTTAGTGTTAAAAGTTTTTACCAGCTTACTTAAGTATCAAATCGGAGAAAAATGATCACTTAAGTACCAACGACAATAAATTTCGGCCAAATTGATTACGTGACACTTAAATAAATAAATTATAATATGACTTGGCAAATTTTTTAAGAACTTTAGTCCATGTGGCATTTCCACATGGTGTTCTTGGCACTGAATTGATTGCTTTTTAACAGCGACTCACTTTAAACAAAATTTGGCACCTAAAAATCCCTATTTATAACTTTTAGAGGACATCTTTTAGGGTTTATATGCTGATTAGGCATGCCTGCGAGTCACGTAGGACTAAGAAATTAATAAAATATAACCATATCGGATTTCCAACAACCTATATCTAAATTGGTACTTAAGTGATCATTCTTTCAAAAAAGTGGCATTTAAATTATCCGAAAAAACTCTTGGCATTAAAGTGCGCGTCGTACATAATTTTTTACATTTCTAGTGTATTTATCCCAAATAATGTCAAATGCGGAGTTCGAACATTCGTTACTTTCGGCATAAGAGCTCTTGCATAAGCATCCGGCTGATACGGTCGCTGTTCAATTCCACTATAGTTTTTCTAATGCTAGGCCTCCGTAACAATGGTAAAAGATGAGAAAAATATTGCGCGGACTATTTATACCTTACAACTAGAATCGCTTAATTCACTTGAAATATGGGGATGGACAAATTTTTTGTTACATTGATGAATGAGCTGTTCCATGTAGATAAGGTCATTATTCAGTTTTCATGCAGAATCTTCACTTTTTCATGAGAAATCTATTAAAAAGCTATATAGGAGGAAAGCATATTACAAGTGACATAACTTTTGATGATTCTTACTTGAGTGATATAACATTTCACTAGATCACTTGAGCACTCAAGTGAAGAATTGAAGAGTTATGATATTTAAATAAGTACCGCACAAAAGTTATATATATATATTGTGTAAATTTCAATATACTTTCAAGTGATGGATAAGAGACGAGACATCTACATTTAAGTTTGATCGTTGGTGATTGAACCAGGCTATTGAAGTCGAAGGGCGCGGGCTTGTGGGTGATTGATTCCAAGTTCAAGTCCCTCTACCCTCCATCTTACAATATCCTTGACTTATATGGAGGCTAGTACGTGGGGCTAGGCCAGTTCTCCTCCGATTGGTGCCTGACCAATTGGACTTTTGTAGTGCGATGCAGGAATCCGAGTCATCCAAAAAAAAAAAAAAAACAGTAGCTAAGGTTTGGCTTTTACTAATGGATTGATCAATGGTTACGGCAGGGGTACGAGTGAATTTTCAAAAAATGGATTTTTCAAAAAGCATAGATTATTTTTTGGAAATTTCGTCAAGAATGGAATCATTTTTCGATAGTTAATTCTTTTGGGGAAAATAATTCCTTCAAATTCAATAAGAAACCAGATATACTAAAATTACCATGCTTCAAATCATATGTTACTTTGAACCATTTTGTAGCTCATATTAAAGGTTTGCACTTTTTCCACCCCTTTTTGGCTTCTAACATCCATTTTTATGTTGAATTGACTATACTATCCCTTGTAAGTCCCACTCTTGACTTAAGATTATTTCTTGTCTCTTTTTCTTCTTTTTCTTTTGTTTCAATTTTACTGGAGGACAAAACTACTTACGTCCCTTTCAAGCAACTTTTTTTTCCCTTGTCACTTCTTCCACACCAATTACATTCAACATTTTCTTCATTTTTGTCTTCTTTTGAACTTATTCTCCATTGTTGTAATATGAGCAATCACTAATCATAGATCAAATTAAAGAAATGTTAGTTCCATTTGCGAATTGTTTACCTTATTTCCCTAAATTATCCTCACAATCATGAATTTTTCGACTTCAATATTAAGGTTAATGCTTGCATTATACACAATTTTTTTTCATTATATTATTTTTTGTAGTGCAGTTACTATGGAAGACAACATTATTTTTAGCTTAAATGTATTTGTTGACGATGAAACTATGAATGAAGAACAACAATTAATAATGTTAACAAGTTCATTTGAAACTTTCCCAAGTAATTTTCTAACACAAGACGATCGTTTCAGTAGTGTGCAAACGCATCCTCTTGCCCAAGATTATGTTTTCCCTATAAAAGTGTCAATCAGAGACAAATATGTTCTTTTTGGTCGCGATAAGGGAGGTAATTATTGTGATCAACATAATATTTCTATTGAATGTTAGAGAAGAAAAACCGGATCTTATTTAATTGACTATTCCTTTGAAATATATTGCTATAAACAATAGAACAGATCAAGATCACTCAAAATATTTTATGTATCACACAATAACTAATTAAAAATTTGATTATTAGATTTACTTGATAAAATGAAAATTGAGTAGTTAAACACGCAAGTTACAACATAATGACACGTATTTAAATTACAATTAAACAAAATGCATAATAAATCCTCATAAAAAAAAATATACAACTCATTAACACAACAAATAGCTTTTTTCTTTTTTTTGGTCAAATAATTAGTTGGCTATTTGTTAAATAATTTATTTTAAAAGAGGTACACAGATTTTATTTCAAATGGAGAAAGAAAAGGAAAAAAAAAAGAATAAAAGAAAGAAAGTAATAATATTAAATCAAGAGTAGGCCCCATATTTAACCTTAGTAAATATTGCTTCAAAAAATTATGGGCAATTTCATTTGAAACAAAAGAATAAAAAGGGAAGAAAAAAGAAAGAAAAAAAAAAGAAAGGAGTAATCTCAAGTCAAGAGTATAACCCGCAATGGATAATATAATCAATTCAACATGAAATGAAATGTCAGGAGCCAATAAAAGGATGGAAATAGCACAAGCCTTAAAACCCAAAAAAATGAACAAAAGAAAAAAAGGTTGTCGGATAGACCTTGAAATTGGACCAAAAAAGTAGGATATGTTGTAGGGTAGATTTCAAGGCAAACAGGATAAGTTCCAGATTTCAAAAACTGTAACTAATTCTAATAGGGTGAGTTTCAAACCTATAACCTATTCACTTAAAAATCGATAACCCTTTCGTAGTACTTCATTTGGCTTTGATCGTTGCCTTAAGGACTCAAGCAACATTTCTAAGGTCCGTTCGTCCATCGACTCTTTCGGAGCTGCGGATGGTCATGTGCCGGACCAGAGGCAGCGTGTGCTTGGCCGTGGAGGTGGACCGGAGGCAAAGGAGCTGCGTCGCGTCTCCATTTCTACTGGGGTAGACCTCCAACGGCGGCCAGTTTTCTTTACAGGTCGTGTCCAGCAACTTGTCGGACCTTGAATTCGGTTCCCATGGTATGCTTCCAATAGTAAATTCTACGATTGTGCTTACAATGGAACTTGATTTCACTAATTATTACTTTCACAAATTTACGAGGATTGCATTCAGACAAAAAAATGTCTCTAGCACAGAGTGAATAATGACACATGACAGCATGTAGCCATAGCCCGACGAAAGGTCGAGCCGTCGGTGAGTCGAGGGGTCAACTGAGATGCACTGTATTGGTCTATTTCCTAGACTTTCTGGATCAATCAGACAGATTCATGTCCTGGATGAAGAAGAATGTGTGGCTGAAAAATACATGAAGAGGTGGATGTAGACTGAACTAGTGGCCGTAGATTGTCCGGCATGTATGGTAGAAGCAACTATCCCTACTTCTATCGGAAATAATTTGCTGGGGAAGTCGGTGGATGAAGGCTATGAAGGTAGAAGAAGCCGGCCTACAAATCAACTCCACCCATCCTCCATCTCCATCTGTACACACCGACAAAAAAAAAAAAACTCAACTGCTGCTTCCTTTTGTAGGACAACTATTCAATGAAAGTTTCCCTTCCTTCTTTGTGCATTTGTTATCCCTTGGTGAGTCTTGTCCCACGTTCTTACACACCGGCATATTGTGGAAAAATTATCAAAAAAAAAAAAAAAACTTAAATCTATTATGCCCATATCAATTCAATTTTAAACATTTTCAATTATACCAATTACGTCATAATCCGTGTAGAATTTTGTTAATTTAGTCCTTCAGCCAATCTTCATCGGAAATTTTTAACATAGATGTTGGCCATTTTATCTGACACAATCGACACAAACAATTTTTACAATTTAAAAAATGTTAATTTTTTATTTTTATTTTTTTGGTGAGATTAATTTTTTAATATTTTATTTTTACTTATTTTCTCTTTTCTTTATTTTCCTTTTTCCTTCTTCCTTCACTAGTCACCGAGCCTCGACAAGGAAGGGTTGACCTAATAAGCCTTAGATGAGGCTCGAGCTCGTCAAAATTGGTGAGCTTAACCTCAATAGAATCTAGCGAGCTTGAGCCTCCCTAGCCTTGAGTGAGGTAGAGCCTTGATCGAGGGTGGTGAGGTTTGATCTTGCTAGGATCGAGCAAGGTGGAGCCTCATCAACCACGGGCAAGGCTCGACCTCATTGAATATGGCGAGATGGAGTCGCACATGAGGCTTGCAAGGTCGGCCCTCTCCTATGGTCGATTGCCAAGGCCCAATATTGGTGGAAGAAGAAGGAAAAAGGAAAAGGAAGGAAAGAAAAAATAAATAATATAAGATAAGATAATTATTAAAAATTCGATCTTTTAAAAAAATATAAAAATTGTCTACGTTAGCAATTTGCAACCAAAATTGATTAGAATAACTAAATTGACAAATTTTCAAAATGTTTATGACTCAATTCGCACAATTAAAATATTTATGAGTAAATTGTTTAAGATTTTTTTCTAGTATTTTTTTCACACATTACGTTTCTAAAAACTAGATCGAATTGGTTTGGACGAAACCAGTTTAAGACCAGTTTTCAAAGAGAACGATTTGCCTCCTAGTTCCACTAACCTAAACTAGTTCGGCTCCAAGTACGAAACTAGAAACCATCAATTCTACGTCAGAAAGGGTTTTGAAGCATCTTTATAAATAAATAAAGTATATATATATATATATATATATATATATATGAACAAATAGCACAACCTCTTGACTAATATATATTTTTATAGTGAAATTTGTTAACATTTATATCTTGTTATAAAAAATTAAATTTTTTGCACAAAGTAAAAGGTGGTCCAATTCTCCAGTACTTTGACCAAAAAAAAAAAAATTCTCCAGTACACTTTTGTTTCGAATCCTAAATTTTGAAATTCCTTTGAAATCGAAAGTCATAAAATTGGTTCCGACGTAGATTCCAGGGCGATGCCAAATATGAACAAATAGCAGCACCTCTTAATAATATATATTTTTGTAGTGAAATTGATTAACATTTACATTTTGATATAAAAATTATATCTTTTTACACAAAGTAAAAGGTGGTCCAACTCTCCAGTACACCTTTGTTTCGAATCCTAGGTTTTGAAATTCCTCTCAAATAGGAAGTCATAATAAAACCTGTTCCGACACATATTCAAGAACCAATCACCCTTACTCATAACCTTACTTTTTCCCATCAAAATTATTTGCCGGCCAAATTCCGGTCAAAAGAGATAAAACCCCATATTTCCACGTAGCGAGACCTGACGTCACCGATGATGCAATATTAGAGCATCCAAAGACATCCGCTGGAACATTCTTCTCTCTCTGCTTCACTCCTCTCCTCCTCCTTATAAATCCACGTCTCCTCGAACGCTTCCACTCGTTTCATCAGAGCGAAGAAAGCTTCTTGTCCACAGCAATGTCTGGTCCGCAGTGCTGCGCAAACCCTCCTACCCTCATCCCCGGAAGCGGGTCCGGACACGTGGAGCAACTGGGCGGCCTCAACGCCTACGTCGTCGGCTCGCAAGACTCCAAGCTCGCGATCCTCCTCGTCTCCGACGTCTACGGTGCGTGATCTCGCGCCTGTGCGGGGCTTCCGTCGAGTTCCTGGCTTCACTTTGTGAAGTGGGTTTCCTTTCTTGCCGTCTGATGGGATTTTATCGGTGGGGTTCTGTGATGGGTGGTGTCCAGGATTGGGTTTTGAGGTTGTGGGTGATGAGAGTTGGGCTTAGTTTTGATAGGGGAAGGTCGACGTTGTGGTGGAAAATGACTGATTCCCATCAATGGTTGGCTTCAGTTTAGTTTTTCTCTGGTCCTTCTTTGGGGAAGTGCGTGTGTGTTAACACTTCTCCAACCTTTTTCTTGAATTTCCTCCATTTGATGCGATCTCGAGTCTTGATGGTAAGTTCTTGAAGTCATAACGTCGAAACAGGATGGGTCGAATTCACTTTAACTTTGGCCATATATTTTGTATTGCTCCGTCTCATGTCTATATGGTATTCTAATTTGAATTGTGTATCTTGATTGTGCAGGGTATGAAGCGCCAAATTTGAGGTATGGACCGTTAGCTGTTGTAGATTATCTGAATTCCTGAATATGTGCTTCCTTGGAGAAGTGTGACTGATGCTATTCTGTCATGTTTGCATCAAATGGGAGTACAACGTCGAAAAGCAGTCTCTAATATTTATTCGTGACTTCTTCCAAAAACTTAACTGTCACAATGCTTCCAAATTTGCAGGAAACTCGCGGACAAAGTTGCAGGTGCTGGTTATTATGTGGTTGTTCCTGACTATCTCAAAGGGGATCCCTATGCACCTGAGAATACTGAGCGGCCTATAGGAGTTTGGATAAAAGATCATGGGGCTGTATGTTCTGTTTCTCATACATATCCTACTTTGCCTGTGGGCCTCATCAGTTGGTAGTTAGTAATTGGAATGCCCATTGAGATTAGCAGATTAGATATGATCAACTTTGGCCATACCAATGTGATCTTGGTTTCTGCTGACAACTCATTTATATGCCACTGTTTGCATATTTGGCTCATTCAACTCATTTCTTTTTAAACTTAGTGTCTGTTACTCATCTATTCCTATTTGCTAGAAGTATGTTCTGTGAGTCCTTAGCCTTCTTAATAGTAGGCGAAGACATTGAGATTATTAAAATTGTGAGGTTGTTGATATTGGTAATTTGCTACTTAGAACCGACTAGTATGAAGGATGCACATAATACACCCAAGAGAGAAAAGAGAAACCATGGGTTAGGATTTTCAATACAGCAGAGGTAGTATTATTTCAATAGTTTTTAGATTACTTTCTTCTTTAAAAGGTGGTATGTCACGACCAGATCTGTTTCACGTAGGTGAAGCTCCTAAAAGGAATGTTTAATAACCAAATAAGCTGGTGACTCTTTAATATGAGTGCTTACTTATGAATCACTTAAGAGGGCTCCCCGCCAATCTGATGTGAGGCTTGAGCTATCACAAATTCCTTAACTTAGAGCGTTGACTCCCTCATCAGCATCAAATTATACCCCTGAGCAAATTCCTCCTATCCAATTTGGGATTTAGTACATCCCGCTTGCCATCATTGAAGTCTGCTGAGAGCTACACCTTAATTTAAGCCCTCTTGCCCTGTAAAACCCTTTCTGCCTTCATCTGATGGTCTGGGGGTGTAGTCCCTCTTGGAACCACATGTCTACGAGAGGGTTTTGCTCTGATACCATCTATCTAAACCACTCAAATAAAGAATACTCAAAGTAAACAAAGAAAGTGCTTATCAATTGTGGGATTGATCTTTCTTATGAATCACTCGCGAAATTCTCTCAAGTAGATATGCGATTTGCAGATAGAGTATGTCCTAAACCAACTAGGGCAGGGAGTGATTGCTGGACAAGAGGACTTGAATAAGGTGCAGCTCCTTACCGGCTTATTAGATGGTGAAGCAGTGAGAATGAATCGAATCACATCTTGATTAGTATTATGACCACGGTTCATAAGCTGATATTGACGAGGATGTTGATGCTTCAAGTGGAGGAGTTCATTGCACCCTAATTTATGCATGAGATTGGAAAGACCTTTTTGATTGATTCATAAGATAAACCCACTTCCAAAGGTGCTCCACTTTGTATGATTATTGGAATACTCCTTTTAGTCACTTGGCTCACATGGATTTGCTCAGGTGGATTAGGTCGGCTTGTTACGTAGTAACTAACTTTTGTGAGTTGTGTTAGCTCCTGGAGAGTGGTTTAACACATGTTTTGTGGTTTGGAGCTTGAGTCTTTTAGATTGTGAGCAGTAGTTTTGTAATATAGAGCATGTGGTCTTATAGCTTGTAGAAAGGAGCTTCTGTCGGTAAATGTTTTTGGTGTTGTAGACCACCTGTATTCTTGATTATATGCCAGCAAGTGAATTCAGTTAATTCTTCATGCTTCCTCGTCCCATTTAAAGGGTTTTTCATGTATTCTTGGTGTGTTAGTCTTTGTCTGTATTGATTTTTCTTGTTGCTAGTGTTTGGTTGGTTTGGTTGAATTTCATTTAAACTCATCTAGGTGTGGAAGGTGCATGCTCCATATAGATTTCTCTTTTGCCTAAAGCTGAACACCAAATTTACAGGACAAGGGATTTGAAGAGACAAAACCGATTATTCAAGCTCTGAAAAGTAAAGGCATATCTAAGATAGGGGCAGCAGGCTTTTGCTGGGGTGGTATGTGAAGCACTCTTCTTCTTTTTTTTATTTATCTCATAGTGTTGTTCTTTAATGCTGGCTTATTTTAAAATGTCTTCTTTCTTCAGCTAAGGTTGTGGTTGAGTTAGCCAAGTGTGAGCTTATCCAAGCCGCTGTACTGTTACACCCTTCATTTGTCACTGTTGATGATATCAAAGGTATGTGTATGCCATTTTGCAGCCATTCACAAACTATGCAGCTTCTTAAAATACATAACAGGTGGAAGAATTACGAGAAATAAGTATGTACATCAAGTTGCATTTTTCCAAACATGAGTTTTGGAAACTGAAGGCAACAGATATTATCTGCCTCTTTGAGTAAAGCCTCTTTTTCATTTTTTTTTTAATCTAGTGCAGTCATACTTACTTCGGCTATTTAGCTTTCACCTTTACCATCGTTTAAATCCATGAGTGCATGTGCACAGTGCTCTGAGTGTTGTAAACCATTTTATTCCAGTTGCCTGGAAACGATGTGTATAGATGATAGTGGGCTAATTGAAGTCTGTTTAGTATGGCACAAAAAAGGTCTAGTTAGCATGTTGTTGGTGCACTTTCATAACTACTTTATTCTCTGATTGTTCTTTCCACAGGTGTTAAGGTTCCTATTGCTGTCCTAGGAGCCGAGATTGATCAAATGTCTCCACCGGCACTCCTCAAACAGTTTGAAGAGGTGCTGGCAGCCAAGTCGGAGGTAAGAAGGCTCATTGCTTTGGCTCAATGTATGAGTATGCTTTCCGATAAATCTGCTATTATTCCAGATGCTAAACTATTTGAAAAGTTCATGTCCTATACATGTTAAACAAACAGCATATTGGTCTTGGAAAGATGAAGTTCCTTTTTGTAAGCTTATAATTGACAAGGAATAAGTAGCTTACCCCATCTCTCTATCGTCCAACATGAAAGCTGAACTCGTGATACTTTGATTCCATTTAAAGATGACAAGACAAGACTGGGCAAAGCTTTTTGATCAGATGGAAATATCCTCTATTCCTTAATTTAGTTGTTACTCAACCTGTCAGTTTCCAGCAACATCATGAATGAATTATCTGGTCTGTTAAGAACATTTTTGTCCTCGTTCACTAGATAGTCCATTTCCGTCTCTAAATGATGTTTAGTATCATTAATCAGGGTGATTTTGTGGGGTCTCAATGGCTCTTCCGTACCAGGATTTTCATATTCTCAAATTGAATCTCACACTCTTCTGTGTCTTAGTCTCTGTATGAGAAATTTGGAAATGATACTCCATTATTCTTGCTGTGCAGGTTGATGGATTCGTGAAGGTCTTTCCCAAAGTTTCTCATGGATGGACGGTGAGATATAAGGTTGAAGATGAAGCTGCTGTGAAGTGTGCAGAGGAGGCTCATTTAGACATGATACAATGGTTTGTGAAGTTTGTCAAGTAAGAAAACCGAATCGGACCTTTAATAAATTCGAAGTGGGATGTGATTATCTAGTCTGATATACGATTTGTGGGGTGCTATTTTTATCGTGTCTCAGTTTATCTGGACTCATATGGTGTGTAAGAGCAGTAAAGAATAAATGTTAAATCCAGAGTTCCTACCTTGTTTGCTTTCAGTGTGAGAGCTCCAGTATAAGCATCCGGCCGCTAGAGTCCCTGTTCGAATCGACAGTCTTCTCTCAATTGTTAGGCCCCCATAACAATAGTAAAAGATAAGAAAGATATCGTTAGGCCCTGCCCGGATAACTATCGAGTACAGTTCCGAGTGAAGTCTCAGATGGTTGTGAATCCCATGATTTATGACGGTGCCTGTCTCATTTTTTTTAGCCGAGTTATACAGGAGGCCAAGATGTGAAACGTAGACATGAAGCAAATCTGGCTTGGTGGGGCAGCTTCAAGTAGAAAGCTGTGGATCCTCCAATGGCCTTCTTGCTCAGGTCTTGTGGCATCTATGTTCGTCAGAAAACTACTATGAGAATGCTCGATTCGTCGTCATCTTCAGCATCTTCTCTTCATGCTTAAAATCGTTTCTTTCTTCCTGTTTTAAGGTATAATGACACTTGATCTAGACCCGTTTGAAGATTTAAACTATGTTCTGTTAAACCCGGAGATCGGGTGCTTGGAGAGGTAGGTCGATTTTTGCATCCATTTCAGGTGCATTGATGAGACGATCGCTAAGGGTTTGCTTCTGGTTTTTGAAGAATCCTGATGCTAGTTTGTTTGGTTTACTTTGGAATTTGAATGGCAAGGAGGTGGGAGTAATTCCTTGAATTGGTATTATCATGCTTTTAGAGAAGCTAGCTAGAAATTGGATCGGAAGGAATGAGATTTTTACGCTGCGGCCCGGTTACCGGGCCGCCCCATTGGTTGCTGCCGCCGCCTCCTCCTTTAGTGGCTCTCCCTCCACCACCACTACGGCGATCACCACCACCACGTTGCCACCTTCTCCACCGTAGCTAAAGCCAACATATGTTCACCCTAATCGAGCAGATGCCGAAAGAAACGAATCGAAAAATGAACCTAGTGCAAGAAAAGAGGTAGAATCACTAAAGGGCGCCTTTCAAAATGAATGTAGTGCAGGAAAAGAGATGGAATCACCAATGGGTGCCTTTCAAACTGTTTCAAACTGTAAAAGTGAAATGAAAACTGTTTCAAACTGTAAAAGTGAAATGAGAGTTAGAATTTCAAACTGTTTCAAACTGCAAAAGTGAAATGAAAACTGTTTCAAACTGTAAAAGTGAAATGAGAGTTAGAATAAGAATAGAGTAGAACCAACCAAAAATAATAATAATAAAATTGCAAAAGTGGCAGACCTTCTGTCGGCCCACAAAAGCGAAAAACAAACGATGGATCATGGGCCCTTGAATTTTTAATGGGCTTTTTTTTTGGATAAAGGCACTACAAGTATTATAACTTTCGTAAAACGTTCATTTTTCTTAGTCAAGGCAAAGCGTTCACTTGAATTTCATTATTTATGTCATGATTTTCAATAAATATCATAACTTTCAATCTATCAATTAAGTGTCATGATCTTTAAAAAATGTTCACTTAGGTATTAGAAATCCGTGATAACATGTCACTTACGGTTAATATCTTTGAAATGGCTTAACGTTTAGGTAATGAAAAGAAAGTCACAACACTTAATTAAGGAATCTATAAAAATCATGCTACTCAAGTAATTGAAAACGAGAGAGAAAATTATGATATGATATTTGTAACGTAATTTTTCCGTTTTTGCCCGCTTTCAAACAGGGCACGACTTGACCGCATATACATTACACGTCGCGTACGTGATTGGATTTCATTGTCCCGCTGAACATTCACGGGAGACCATTGACCGTAGAAAGAAAGCTCCCATCTCTTTTTAACGTGTAGAATTTGGTACATTCTTGGCATCATTCAAGGCCGGAAGAACGGCAATTTCGACAGCAAATCTGAAGAACGATGGCGACCTTGCATTTAAGCGCTTTGAAAATAAGCACCGATTCATCTTTCGAATGAGACCAAATCATCTTTTTGTCCGCAAATCCGACGATAGCGGTGGGAGTATTTGCGCCTGGTCTTCCGCCTCGTTTTCTCTGTTTCCTTCTTTTGCTCCCAGCTGGGCCTGGGTTGACAAAATTTATCTCTTCTTGTCCGCAAGCAAAAAAGATGGCTGGCAATCGAGTTCCAAGAAACTGTTCATCATGTGCACAAATTGACCATTCAGACAGATTTTTCTTTAGACTGCATCTCCTCAGATGAGTTAGCTTTTATCATTCGGTGTCAGATGAGATCGTAATTCGGCCTTCATACATGATCTCTACTCTTTCATGAAGAATCAATTACAAAGTTATGTGTTGCGTAGATCTCGATAAATACAGTTTCAAGTGATTGGTAGGGAATAAGTCGATTGTGATTTGAGTTTAATCATCAATGATTGGGTTAGGCTAGGAAGGCCAATTGGGACCATAGTCTACCTTTGTGCACCCGAGGTTCCATTCTGTCGACACTAATGGATCGACGGATGGCTACAATGGATGTACAAGTGAATTTTCGGAAAATTATTTATGATTTTTTTAAAAGCATAAATGATCTTTTGAAATTAAGCAAAAATCTTTGATGAAATACCTTTTGATAACTAATTCTTCAATACGGCTTAAACAAATATATGAAGGGTTAATACCATGACAAACTATAAAGTGAAATACTCGGGACAAATTTATCCCAAATATATTTTTTTTACCACAAAAAATTACTGATATATTTTGGAAAAATTTACCTTAACCAATTTTTTGAACACCTATGTTAGTTCTTGTTAATTAGAAAAAATATCATGAAAAATCACAAATTAGTACATGCATAACAAATGAACTATGTGTTATCCAACCTAATAATTTAATAGTAAAATTTCATGAAAATCAATCAAAAGTAAATTTATCATAAGTATGTCAATTTAAAATATTTCATGATATATTATTTCTTTACTTTCCAATCAGGCGGTGAATTCCCTAATATGATAATAAGTAAATAAATAAATAAGGGTACCTTGATAAGTACTTAGTGTCCATTCAAGTCAAAATCAAACCTTAGCAAAAGGCTGTTAAATGTGGGGTTTTAGAATATATCTTTTTCGAGCATGTGGACTGCATTTGCCTCTCTCTCTCTCTCTCTCTCTCTCTCTCTCTCTGTGCCCTTTCAAGCAGGTCACGATCTCCCATTATTAATTTTCATCGTGATCGCTAACTGGACCATTATGGCGATCGGGCCCCTACCCCTCGTTCTTTATTTAATCGATGGGGGAAGTGGGGAAAATCTCTGGTCGTGGCTTTAAAGGAGAGGGCCAAATTTGTCCTGGTGGTCGTGAACCTGTCCAGGTATCATCGTCCCTGCTTCTGGTGGTACGGCTCGGACGTGAGGATTTCATAGGTGGAGAGAAAAAGAATAAAGTATAAAAAGTCAAGTTATGTCGTGTTGGATATTGATTTCAGAGTTTATCCGCTTGAAGGTGGGATAATCATCCAAAAAATGCTAACTCTAAACCAAGTCAGTCATAAATTTTTTTATTTTATCGATTCAATCATGAACATTTTGATAACTTCCTAATATCAGTCCCAAACATTTTGATAACTTTTCTATTTGGTCCTAAATCATTTGATGACTTATCAATTTTTATTGGAAATCATTTATGTGGATGTTGGCGAGCATCTAAACATCTTAGATGGCTTGGTCGACGCTCTTTTTCTTCTTCTTTTTCCTTTACTTTCCCTTTGGCCTGTGGCTAGTATAGGCCATGGCAAACGACCTTGACCGGCCACAAACAAGGGCCAACAAGGCCGACCTTGATCTAGAGAGGGCTTGACCCTTGTGGCTTGTGCTCGACCCTGATACCATGTAGGGCACACCCAAGATGCTAGTCGCTGCACTGGAGTATATTGGGTCGTGCCCGTGCTTAAGACACCAAGCCTAGTAATATCAAGGCCGGACCTCGAACCCCAATGCCTATGCTTAGGTCCAACTTATGAGCATAGATCCATCGAAGCCAAGCCTAGGACTATTGTGCCCATGCTTGTGCCCAGGTCCCCTAGGCCTGCACCGTCGTCCATCGATGTCATGCCTAGGCCCAAGCGTTAGGGACGAAGGCTTGGTCTCAATAGACTCAAGCATGGGCGCCAGGGTTTAGGCGTGACCTCAATGGATGTTGGTTTGGGCACTAGAGACTAGGTTCCAAGTGTTAGGTTTGGGGCCCAACCTCAATGTACCCTAGTGTGAGAATTAGTATCGAAGTCCCAAGCCGAGCCTTAATTGCCCCGATCTCAACCCCGAGCGCTAGGGTCCAACCTTAGCTCCCACCAAGGCTTAAGCATCGGAAAACCTACGCTCAACCTTTATAGATTGGGGGAGGCGAGGGGGGAGCTAGGCACGAGTACCGAGTTCTTGGGCTCAATTTTGGTAGATTCGAGACTAGTGTCTGTGCTTTGTGCCTTGGAGTCAGGACCTTAGTACTCGCATTACGCATTTTGGTTGCTCATGCGCAAACAACTAACGTTTGAATAATATAATGTCTCTTTAGAAAAATCAAACAAAATTTTCTTTATAAAATGATGAAAAATATTTCTTAATTTATTATCGGGTCTTAGCGATATATCAAAAATATTATCATTTTTTTAAAGAATTATTTATTGTGAAACAAACTAATCCTAAAGTTCTACTGTTATTTCGTGGACGTGGACGCGGACGCGCTCCTCAATCTCGCCGCGTAGATCGGAAGCTCCATGACGCGTTTAGCATCGCGTGGCTGACATGCCCTGTCTCCAATACGACGTCGCCCACCCCGATAGTCCGTGGGCCCCACAAGACGATATGGCGCGTGGATGAGGCCCGTCCTCTAAATTTTTTCTCATTTCTTTTAATTTTCTTTTCATATATTCTGGCTTTTTTTCTATCTCCCACTTTCCTTACGACATCGCCCTTCTGTTCTCGGAATTATTACGAAACTGCCACGACACTTTTATGCGCTCTTTTCTTCCAAAAGTTGCATTGAACAAGGAGCTCCAAGCCCTTAACGAGATGAAGTACAGCGATCCTCTATAGAAATAGGCAAAGTAGTAATTTAAGCGGTCGAGATCAGCGTTCACCCACTCCATGAATATTTCACATTTTATTTTATTTTCTCCATTTCTGAAATCTTTAAAAGTTTATTTCTACTGCAAATTAGGAAACCTTTTTTGAAAGTTCGATGCAATCACTAGAAAATATTTCATGCACACTACAAACTTGCTATTGAAATATTATCAGGCAAGACTCGACAATGAGTCATACATATTTTTTGTATACATACAATCTCTCTCCACTTATCACTTCAAATTTTTAGGTTAAACTTTCTAACGTGATATCAAAAACAATGGTATCCCTTTTGCGTATGTATGTCCACCTCTAGCTTGTCCACCTCCCATCAATTGAATTTCAAGTGCCGCTCTTAATCCGGCTTGCACGTGAATGGGGGTATTAAGATGTTATCCCGCATCGTTTGACAACGCAGCATGCACGTGAGTGGGATCCGCTTTCCATAAGCTGAAATCCACATGGCGCTTCTAATTCGGCTTGCACATGAGTAAGATGTTGAAATATTGTCTCGCATCACTTAACAACAGATCATCCATTCTTTTTATATATATGTGGACTCTTTTCACATATCAACTTAAACTTTTTATTAGACTTTTTAATAGCAACTTTTCGATCATGAATAATCTCAGTGACTTAGATAAGCTTTTCTCGCAACTTCTATGATTATGTGGGGCGACCCTTTCTCAGCTTTTGGTTTCTTTTTCAGGGATAATCATTCGCCATGTGAGCTTAACCCTAGTGAGTGATTGGCTGGACAAAGTCTGTGATTTAGGGGTTAATCCTCCTTAATAATTGGCCATCATTGCTTGAATACCTCATGAACATGCATGAATTAGAATAATACCCCCAATTAGAATACCTCATTTCTGATTTCATGGAACCTCTCTTCATTTTACATCATCTCTTCCTTTCACCCAAAATAATAATAATAATAATAATAAATTGAAAAATAAAAATGTTATATATATATTGAGACTCGTTTTAGGTTTCACTTATGGAATCTTTTATCTCTTTGGAACTTGGAGCAGAGAATCTTTCTTCCACATAGCCCATGTGAAGCACATGGATGTGGATCAAGTAAACACAATAGAAAAGGGGGAATTACAACAACTCTCTCCAACTTTTGTACACGTACCAAATATTATTTGCATTTTTGAAAATATATATTTTACAACTTCAGATGAAAACTCATGACGTAAAAGACCAAAATACCCCCGAATCATCTAAACATACGATCAATGCCGTTGCGATCTTCCATAGGTGAGACCCTGCGTTTGTTTCTTCCCCTCCACCTCTTCTGTCATTGATTCTTCATGGGTTGGCCAAGGCCGACGTCCTCTTCGAGGTCCGGTTGGCTTCAAACTCCATGTGATCTTGGTTCAAACTCAACCGAAGTCGTCGTTGTAGAATCTTGGAGAAGATGAAAATGAGAATGGTTGAAAAAGACGAGAAAACAAGATGAATTATAAAGGACTTTCAAGTATTGTCCTTAAAGATAATTCTCCCTCGTAGTACGAAATTATGTGCAATATGCTCTAATGGCTATTTACCCAAAATTCAAACGACATTCTTCTTTACTCCACACTAAATAATAGAAAGAACAAGAACAACAAAATTGTACGTATAACCTAGCAAAGAAAGGAAATAACAAAGGATTTAGAATAAAGTCTTTTCAATTATGTTCGAAGTAATAATTTGTAGCTTAAAGAAAGAAAGAGCCATTTCCATCATCAAACTGTTAAAAAATTGATTGCAGTCAAGAAGAAAATATAAACACATAAGATTATTAAAATCAAAAGGACGTGTTGGAGCTTATTCATTGGAATTGGAATCCTCTAAATGAGATGAGCGCATTCCTATAATCCTCGATAGGAGAATCAAAGTGACTGCCTCAATCGTTCGGCAAACTTTCAGAATATGTTACTCACATGTCGTAGTTCAACCCCATCTCCATCTCACATAGAATAATGTTTAGGCTTAACGCATTGCTTCCCTAGTTATGATGTCACCAAATTATGTCAAAGCTCACGTCGCAATGCACGTTAGAAAAGTTTATCCTTAAGAATGTTGTATAATCTCAGAGAAGAAAAGGAGAATCGTTAGAAATCTGTTGGAAAAGATGAGAAAATTAGATTAACTATCTGAGGTGTGCAAACACTGTCTTTAAGGATGATTTTGTCCCTCGTAGTATGAAACTCAATACAATAGGTTCTAGGGTGCGTTTGGATGGGCATTTAGAAAGCCCATCCAGCCCCCAAAGCTCCTTCAACCAAAGAGAGGGTGTTTGGCAACCCCTCCAAGGAGCTTTCAAATGAAAGCAGAGTACTTGGAAATGCTGAAAATAGTTTTTTCTTTCCTAAACTACCCTCATTGATTTTTCATATTTCCATTATTGTCCCTGTATTTATATATTTTTTTTAAATGAAAAAAGAGCAGCCTTCGCCGGTCCGGCGAAGGGCGACGGCGACGGCCACCGGCAAGCTAGATCTGGCGCCGGCGGCCGTCGGCTGAGGTCGCCCGACCTCGGGCGACCTCCGGCGAGGGTCGCGCGACCCAGCCGAGGGCCGCCGGAGGTCGCCCGACCTCAGGCGACCCTCGGCGAGGGTCGCTCGACCCAGGGGCCGCGCGACCCAGGCGACCGCCGCCTGGGTCTCGCGGCCGCAGGCGAGGGTCGCGCTAGGTCGGGCGACCTCCGGCGGCCCTCGGCTGGGTCGTGCGACCCTCGCCGGAGGTCGCCCGACCTCGGGCGACCTCAGCCGACGGCCGCCGGCGCCAGATCTGGCTCGCCGGCCGGCGAAGGGTTTAGCTGATTTTTCAAAAAAAAAAAGAAAAGAAAAGAAAAGAAAAAATATATATACACATTATACCCATCAAAAGCTCATTGCAAATGTTCTTCTTACCAAACACACATTCAACACAAAGCTCATTTGCAAAAATTTTTTACCAAACACTATCGCATTTTTCCCAAGTAGCTTTGGGCTTTCAGCATTTGCATTGAACTCAAAGCCCATTGCAAATGCTGAACCAAATGCAGCCCTAGTAGTATCCTCCCAAGTTTTGTACTCGGCACACAAAAATAGAAGGAACAGGAATAACTAAATTGTATATATAACCAAGCAAAGAAAAGAAAGAAAATGGAATGTGAGTAAAGATTTTCTTGTGTCTTTTTAATAACATTTAGAGTAACGATTTGTAAGTAAAGTAAAGAAAAGGTTATCATCCATTATCAATTCTTGCACTAAATAAAAAATCATTACAAATGGATTGTTGTCAAGACCCTTACAAAATTGTTATAAAAACGTCATAGAACCATTACAAAAACCATCACATAATAATAACCTTCTTGACCATCATATTCATATTAAAGCTGCTATTAAAAAAAAAAAAAGACTTTCGAATTATCAAAACTATTGAAATATCCAACAATTGTGACATGGGATGATGGGCATGGACGGAGAGATGAGCTAGCCGGAGGTGGATGTTGGCAATCGACGGTGGATGTTAGCGATGAGGTGGTGGCTTGGCTCGGAGCGGCGGGTGGCGGTGGAGCGGCCGGGCCGTCGTGGGGAGCACCGGTCCCCATATGTACATACTAGGAAACACCGGCGTGCACGACCCCGCGCGTGTCAGAAAAAAGGTGAAACTGAAAAAGAGAAAACAAGCTTTTATGAAATGGGTGATTATTGCCGGAGAATAGAAAGAAAACGACATTATCATATTCGAATTTGCAGCCATTATATGATTTTCTTTTAGACTTAATACTTGTAATCTTTAACGTGGAAATAAAAAGGACTTCCATAGAGGGTTTTTTGCACGGATATTAAATTTTGTTTCTAAGTGCTATGAATTTCGCATGGTGTAAGCATATATCTACCGTGTATTGAATTTCTTTTTCTTCTTTTATTCTTTTTGAGCTCACAAAATTTTATTCCGCCTTTTTTTTTATTATACAAACTCAAAACATTTTTATACTATGACTCCATTTATTTTGCAAAAAATAATTAACTTAAAAAAACATTTTTCTAAAAATGATCGTTTATGTAGCTCGAAATAATTAGTAAAAAGAAAATGTTTCTATTATCAACAAAAGTTTATATTTAAACATTTTCAAGGACAACTAAAGTATTTGTTCGCTTACTTATTTTTTAAAATGATATAAGTCATCATTTTTAGAAAAATATTTTATAAAATCATTCACGTTTAGCTAAAAAAAATAGAGCATACATTAGGGGTGAGCACTAGTTAAGTTCCGACTCAAAAATGGGGTGGTTCTTGATTCTTGAAATTTAGAATTAGTAATAATCGGTCCGGTTATTGAATCAATATATATATATATATATATATATATACATATATTTACAATTTTTATTATTATAATTCTCAAAAGATGATTAGAGATACCTATGTTAATGGACCACCCAGACAAAAGCAACGTTCATTTGGACATGCACGAGTTTATAGGAAATGAATTAGAGACCTTACTATGTCTGCGCGATTAATTCCTTTTCTAAGGCTTACTTTAGGTCATATGTTAAGTTTTAATAATGATTTTTCTTATATTTACTTTCAAACAAGCATGCAACATGATAATTGCATACACATGATAGCTATTGCGAAAATGACAACTTACAGCTTATAGAAAATATAAGAGAAAAACAAAAAAAAATTATCTACCGGTTCTTGGACCCACCAAAAAATTAGACCGAACTAGTTAAACGGTCAGATCCGGTTCTACGGTCAGGTAGGGCAGTTTCAGATATATAATCCTTGATCAACGGCTGATTTGGAGTTTAGCGGGGCCGTTGACTGATCTGACGTTGTTTGCTTTAACGGACTGCGGTTGGGAGACACCCGGAACCCATGTCATCCAGCATCCATGTGGAGCTGTTGAGCTATCCTGCTCCCGGCCAACCGAAATGCGCCAAGTGTCCGCAGTCGCCCGACCGTGGCAACAGCAAACCGCCAGGAGGATTTTAATATTTCCCCAAAAGAAAATATTTATAAAAAAAGAAGAAAAAAGGGCAAGCTCTCTCCGGTCTACTCTCGTCTAATTTTGCTTCTTAGTTGTTTTTTTTCTCAGCATCCGCCAATTGAAATATAAATATCTAAATTTTGGTCAATTGAGTCATAGGTGCTTCATTTGCATGAGTGAAGTCACAATGAATAAACAATATTCGATAAAAAAGTCACCATCAATTAACGATTCAATCACGATTGTCGAAGACTTGATTTTAAAATTGAAATTAAATAGAAATCCCCTAAGTTCTATGGGATCATAAATTGTATATGGATTCTCTTTTTTCCCTATCTATTCCAAAAGGAGAGAAAATTAAAAGGTCGCATAGAAACTCTTCTCAAGCTTAGAAACTAGATAGTTGCCATATGCAAAATTATCATTCATTACAATCGTTCAATTAATAATACAAATGGAACTTGAATAGACTCAAAAACCTGTGATAGGTAATAACAGGGTCGAGAATATGCATGGTAGGTTTTAGATTCCAAAAAATATGAAACTTGTTTCAATGGATTAGTTATAGGTTTTAGGTAAAATCTGTATAGAACTTGATACCGTTTATCTCTAGAAAGGACCGTTTCATTCCCTAAAAAAAGCAAACTTATTGGTTTAGTACGAATTTAGATTTGTCTAAGAAAGGTGCAAAAGTGATCTGAATTTGGCACCCGTCAATTTGCCTTTCGAGTGTACCATTTGAAAAGTCGATGCAGCGATGAACGTGGACCGTGTGCCTCAAGTTGTTGCCGACCAGAGGTACCAATCGAAGAAAGAAAGTAACACTGTTTTCTTCACGGCGGGGGCAACATTAGGATTCGTGAACTCTTTTCTCTTTGCAAAATATTCCGCAAGCGATCGAGCTTTGCACCGTGGACCACTTGGAAGACTTGACGCCATGAAAAAGCAATGAGAACTCCTCGCCTGGTTTGCTGCTGGTGATCAATTTCCCCCGATTTTCCAGGGAGGGAGAGCACCGTTAGTTTCCACGAAGGTTTAAAGAAATGACCCCGTTTCTTTATATCAAATGTCGGGTCAACGATGGTGCGAGGCGCATAATCTATGTCTATCGTCATATGACCTTTTTACAATTGGATCAGACAATAACTTAATGGATGACAGATTTAGACCTCCATAAGAAATCTCACATTGTTTTCAGAAAAGATAAGAGGAATAGAAAGTTGGTGCCAGAATTGACCCTTAAGTTTATAATATTTTTAGGGAACTAGACCAAGAAAATCCACAGTAAATAAAATATGATGATTGTAATTGAAACAAAATATGAGAATTGTGTTAAAATTGAAAATTATATACAGAAAAATTTGATTCTACCATTTTAATAGCGAAATTGAAAAACAATTCATTGCGTCTCAAACTCAAAATTAATTTAGAGGGCCACATTTCACCTTGCTTCATAGCTTTACTCAAAACACTTGAATCGAGGGAATTGCACTTGCAACTCTATATTTAACAATCGAAATTTTCAGATTAATCCTTATTCTTAAAAATTGGTGGGAATTCATAACATTGCTCAAAAAGAAAAGAAAAGAAAAGAAAAGGAAAAGGAAAAGGAAAAGGAGCTTAAAATAAGAGAATCCCTAAAATTGAGGGAATTACACTTGCAACTCTATATTCGACAATCGAAATTAGTCAAATTGGAAATTTAGATTAATCCTTATTCTTAAAAATCGGTGGGAATTCATAACATTGCTCAAAAAGAAAAAGGAAAGGAAAAGGAGCTTGAATAAGAGAATCCCTAAAATTGAGGGAATTGCACTTGCAACTCTATATTCGACAATCGAAATTAGTCAAATCGAAAATTCAGATTGATCCTTATCTTTAAAAATTGGTGGGAATTCATAACATTGCTCAAAAAGAAAAGGAAAAGGAGCTTAAATAAGAGAATCCCTAAAATTGAGGGAATTGCACTTGCAACTCTATATTCGACAATCGAAATTAGTCAAATCGGAAATTCAGATTAATTCTTATCTTTAAAAATCGGTAGGAATTCATAACATTGCTCAAAAAGAAAGGGAAAAGGAGCTTAAATAAGAGAATCCCTAAAATTGAGGGAATTGCACTTGCAACTCTATATTCGACAATCAAAATTAGTCAAATCAGAAATTCAAATTAATAAGAGAATCCTTATTCTTAAAAATCGGTGGGAATTCATAACATTGCCCAAAAAGAAAAGAAAAGGAAAAGGAGCTTAAATAAGATAATCCCTTTATGGAGGAAATGCGCAAGATTCAATGGCAAAAGCGTCTTTTTCCGCGCGCACCATATGATATCAATGTATCTCTGTCGTCCCCCATGTTCCACTTACTTTCCTCACAAAATAATAATAATAATAATAATAATAAAAAGAAAATAAGAAAATAAATAAAGAAAATCTCTCTCTCTCTCTCCTGGCACTGCAAAAGAGGCTTCAACTCGAAGCGGCACGCACCTCCTTCGACTCCTTCGATTCGCTCTTCCCTTGCTCAGATCAAGAAAAACCCATCAGTCCCTCCCCAAGATTTCTCCCATTTCCGATCTTGAACTCCCCCCCTCCTCCTTCTTCCTCGCCGAGAAACAGAGCATTTTCATCCGTTCTTTTGTGGGTCGTTTTCTTGCAGTTCTTGCTTTGCTTGAACTCGCGAGCGGATTAGATTAGAGATCTTCGCCAATCTCAGATCCTGCGAAGTGGGTTCTCTTCCTTTTGGCTTCTGGTGGAAGGATTTCGTGGAAAGATCAGAGCTTGGCCTCCTCCTCCGATTGGCTCGAAGCCCTTTGATCCTCGGGCCGTCTTTTGGAAGCCTGCATTTTTAGTCGCCTCCGCCGAACTTCTTGGCCGCACTGTGTCCCTTTTGCCTTTTCTTTCTCTCTCTTGAGCGGATTCTCCCCCATCTCCATTGCTCGAATAAAATAAAGAAAAGAAGAGAAAATTCCCGTCAAGATTTCCCCATCGTATCGTGCCTGTTTGGATAGTTACTGTCCTCCTGCCTTTTGTCCACGAGCGCCCCGTTGGGTTCGAGATTGAAGCGTTTCCCTGGTCGTTATTCCCCTTGCGAGTTGGGTTTTCTGTGCCCGTCCGGGGGATTCTTGTGGTGGGTTTTGAGGTGGAGTCCGACCACTGGTGTTCGAAGATTTTGGCTCCCGAGTTGTGTTGTTGAAGAGATATTTGTTTGATGCGTTGTTGCTGAGATGCAGCCTGATCAGCGGAAAAAGGTAGGATTTTCGCATGCGTATGGTCGCATGTCTCCATATTTCTGATGTTGGTTTTCGTGGAAATCCAAGTTCATTGAGTAAACGTCGTATCGCGGATCGGAAGAGTCTTTTGTTTCAATCCAATGTTGGAGTTGGTCCCTAATTTTTTTTTGCGGTTTATCTTTACTTGGTTTTTTGGTTCTGTGGTGAGAATAATGCTTAGATGACTGTGGGACAGAACGGTTTGTCAAGTTCATTTCTCTCAGCTTCTCTGCCATATGTTGTAAACGTCCATGTTGCATCCTGGGTCCCACTGGGCATTTGGATTGATGATCTGGATGCAATTTGCGTTTCTTCTTCGGGTTATGAAATTTAAGCAAGAACCATTATTTCTCTCGGAAATCCAATTCCCTTGGCACGTAGTTTGCAGACTGTGTGGCAGTTCCAAAGTCAACTACTGGTTCTTCTCTCTTGAATCTATGGGAATTAGACGACTCAGTGTAGATTTGAATGCTTGGTCTCAACCAGCTGCCAGAAGAATGATTTCTTGTGGGCGTCTTTGTTTCTGTCATTCGGTCCTAGAAGTTATCTTCTGAGCTTCCAGAGCATGTGAGGCTTGAGAACTAGATACAGGATCATGCACCTTTTGTGTGGTGCGAACTTTGATTTTTCTGATTCTGGTTTGTCGTTCTTGTGATCTTGTCGTGGTCATGATCTGACTCCATCACACGGAAACTGCATTGTCCTTTCTCCAAAGTCACTTGTTGTTATCTTTGCTGCAAAGCAATAGATGCATTCCCTATTCTACTCATCTAAACTTAATTTGCATCAAGTTCACGGAGATAAAAATTCTGAATATGTGATTAGGATGGCGAAATATGTGGCTCATGGATGCTAGGTGCAAGTTTGTAATAGAGATTTCCATTTTTCAACCTGAACTACAAACAAATAACTTCCTCTTCCTTGTGGATAGTCTAACTAATGTTGCTTATTCTATCTACTAGCTGAATTTGAGCGTTTGGGGCACAAGTCACTGTTTTTTGTGGGATTTTTTTGGACTTCGGTTGAATTTATGTCAAAATTATAATTTTGTGTTCATGAACTTATATTTTTTGATGTGCCGATGTAGTCTGCAGAAGTAGATTTTTTCACGGAATATGGTGAAGGGAGCAGGTATAAAATAGAGGAAGTCATTGGTAAAGGGAGCTATGGTGTTGTTTGCTCTGCGTACGATACACATTTGGGTGAAAAGGTCGCAATCAAAAAGATCAACGATATATTTGAACATGTCTCTGATGCCACCCGCATCCTCCGTGAAATCAAGCTTCTTAGGCTGTTGCGCCATCCAGACATTGTGGAGATTAAGCATATCCTATTACCTCCATCCAGGAGGGAATTTAAGGACATCTATGTCGTGTTCGAGCTGATGGAGTCTGATCTACATCAGGTTATCAAGGCAAATGATGATTTAACACCTGAACATTACCAATTCTTTCTGTACCAGCTTCTTCGAGGACTCAAGTACATTCATACAGGTCTTAACTTTGTCCATTGAGATACATTATCTTATCTTCTGTAACATCAATTAAGATTTCCACACCCTATCGGGCTTCTTGCATTAGAATATGTTGAGTTTACTATGATAATTATGGATCTGATATGTTACCCACTGTTTATCCAGCAAATGTGTTTCACCGGGATCTGAAACCAAAAAACATCTTAGCAAATGCCGACTGTAAACTCAAGATCTGTGACTTTGGCCTCGCTAGAGTAGCTTTTAATGATACTCCCACGGCCATCTTTTGGACGGTAAGTATGTTGCCAATGTGAACTTTCATTTCATTTCATTTCAATTGTGAAATTCTCGCTGTTTTGCTGGGATAATGATGCTTTACTATGATTTAACTTCTCGAAGTCTCTCTGCACAGGACTATGTTGCCACACGATGGTACAGGGCTCCTGAATTATGTGGTTCCTTCTTTTCAAAGGTGCAAGAATTAATTCCTGCTCATCTGGTTTTGATATTTTTACCATTTGCTGTTTTTCAGAAGTTTTGGAAACCTTGATCCACTGCTGAAACCAAAATTTTTGTTTTCTTCTTGTTAGTTCTTGAGCACTAGTCACACGCCTAAAAAATCTTACTTTTACCATACGCTACTATGATGTCTTTCCATTTCTTTGGGTCAGTTACTTTGGTCATTCCACTCAGAGAATACTCACATGTGACAGTGATAAGTATGTCAAAGCTGACAACTCAAGCTCCTTTGCTGCTGTGTCCCAGCTTCTTTCCATAGTAGTTTGTTCCTTTTGCAGTGTTTAATTCATGTGTGCTAACAAATCTCTGTTCTGTTTCAGTATACACCGGCCATTGATATTTGGAGTATAGGCTGCATCTTCGCAGAACTTTTGACTGGAAAGCCCCTTTTCCCTGGGAAAAATGTAGTCCACCAGTTAGATTTGATAACCGATCTATTGGGAACACCTTCAGCTGAAGCCATTGGCAGGGTCAGTTTTGTCAGGAAATGTGCATGTTAATGATGCCTTCGTTTCATTTGTCTCGATATGGGTTGCGTGTTTACCCTCAGTCCTTTAATGAATTGTTGACTTTATATGAACAGGTACGCAATGAAAAAGCCCGTAGATATTTGAGTAGCATGAGAAAGAAAAGGCCTATACCTTTATCACAGAAGTTTCCCAATGCAGATCCGCTTGCACTTTGCTTGTTAGAAAGAATGTTGGCATTTGAACCCAAGGATCGTCCGAGTGCTGAAGAAGTGAGTTTATCTCTCTTTTGTTGACCTTGCTTATAGTATTAATTCCTTGACTGATACCATGTGCTGGCTGGAAGTAGGCTCTTGCTGATCCCTATTTTAAGGGCTTGGCCAAGGTCGAGAGAGAACCCTCTGCTCAACCTGTTACAAAGATGGAGTTTGAGTTTGAAAGGCGGAGAATAACCAAAGAAGATGTGAGGGAGCTGATATATAGAGAGATACTAGAGTATCATCCGAAGATGCTGAAGGAGTTCATGGAAGGATCTGAGCCAACAGGTTTCATGTATCCGAGGTAATGAATAAATGCTCCAGTTCATTCAATTCAATGAGAATGGACTTTAATTTGCATGGAATCGTTGTCATGTTTCTATTGGCTGTTCTTCACAAACTTGGGTTTTTTTTTTTCTTTCCATAAGCATATCTTCAGTTTGAAATATAGCTGTGCTCTATTTTGGCATTACTCTGGTTTGTTGGCCAATAGGATTGATCAATATTATTTTCATGTTGAGTTAGTCAACTTTTGTCCAATAAGCCCCAGGGTGGTCAGGGGCTTAGAGCTTTAGCTGTTACTTTTTGGCTTATTTATGTCTTTTCGTTTTATTTGCAACTTTCAGTAATGTAGTCTTTGAAAGCTTTAGCTTTTAGTCTTTTTGGCTTTATTTCAAAATGAGCATAGGTATGGATTAATGTTAGTTATTTGGGGCTGTTTTTGTATGGGTTTGCACACCCATGGTGCCCTATAGTTAAAGTTTTTGCCCATCAAAGGAAAAAAAAAAAAAAAAGAGAGAGAAAAGTATAGATGTACATTTTATATCTCTACACCTAATCTTAAAAGGACAATTTCCATTATCCACGATAATTGTCATTAGAAGGTAAACAGGTGGCAGTGTTTTTCTGTGTGGAGAGGCTGGGAAAATGAGGGGAGCAGTTTCTGGTCCTACTTTTTCCTCTCTTGTTTTAGTTTCCAACTGGCTTTTGATGTCAAAAAGCATGCTGGATCATATTCTTAAAGCCATGGGCAGAAGTGGAGCTAAAAGCTTTGTAAATGATGCTACAATTTCGGTTATTGTGGAAGAATAATGGATGTCATTAGAGCCAGAACTTTGACAAATTTTGAACATATAATGGATTGTGTTAATGAGTGTTTCTAAGGCACATGTTAAGCAAGTAATTATATTGTTTTTCTGGTGTTATCTGGAACCACTCTTTCGAAAATTGAAATTATCTAATTAAGCATTCTTAATCAGTGGCCTAGGGGCACTCATTGACTAAACCATTTCATTTAAGACGTTTCCTTTTTGTGAAGCACATATCTTCATTTGCTCCAAGGCCATTGTGTTCGACAAATCAACTCATTTGTAGGGAAAAGAATCTTACATTTTTTTTTTCTCTCATGATGGGATGATAAATGAAGAGCCTAAGCATTTTCATATATGCTTGTGCTCCAATTCTTTCATACTGGAGACATAGATTACGTATGCATCTTGTTCTTGCAGCACTTGGTTTAGTGATATTGATCTCATTTTTGGAAGTTTAATGCTTCACAAATTGCTAGGAAGCATGATATATATATATATATATATATATGTTTCCACTACCAATTCATGCAACGAAACAAAGCCTCTTGTTACAACTTTTTTGGTTATATGTTTCTTGCATGAATTTCCTTGAGACAAACAATTTTTGTGCAGTGCTGTCGATCATTTTAAGAAGCAATTTGCTTTCCTTGAGGAGCATTACGGGAAGGGTTCTACTGCTCCCCCACTCGAAAGACAGCATGCTTCACTGCCTAGGTATATTTTCTGGTTCACTTTGGTACGATTCATTTTTTTTGCTAGTAATATCTTATAGGCTTCTTCTTTCACATTTTGGGACTCACAAAGATACTTAACTGCAGGCCATGTGTTCTATACTCAGATTCAGTGCAGGGCTCAAACGAGGTGTCAGATGATATGGCCAAATGTTCCATCAAAGAAACTGATAAGTCTCATACCGAGAGGAACTCTACAATCCCAATGACAAGGCTTCCTCTTCAAGTCCCTCAAAGTACCTATAATCCAACTTATTTTGTTCCATCGTCTCCACTTTAGGCTACGTTAGTTTACTCAAAAGTCTGGAAAACAGGCATTTGCTTGTAGTCTTTTCCTAATAGCTTTCACTGCAGGTGGAGCTGCAAGGCCAGGGAAAGTCATCAGCTCTGTGTTGCGCAGCTACAACTGCGGGGCAGCTGCAGCAGCGACTACAGAGGCTGTCGAACAAAGGAGGACGGTGAGGAATCCCGCGATTGCAGCTCAACATGCTTCTACAGGCTGTTCATATTCTAGAAGGAATCCAGGTTGTAAGAGCGAGAGAGCCGAAGAGGAAGGTATTGGAATTACCAATGGAGTGCAGCCTAAGCCTCAGTATATGCCGAGGAAAGTTGCTGCGGCTAATGGGGGCCCCGGAAACAATTGGTACTGAATGGAAGACCAGTACTGTTCCTTTCCCTGGACAAACGCGTATGCTTGTCCAGCTTCATGCTGGCTCAATCATGTGTCGATCGGGTGTGTCGATCGGGCCAACGCATTGATTAGAATCTCAAGATTAACATGCCACTGTCATTATTTATTGGATACAGCTTATAGTCCGCGGGGGAGATCAAACTCTGCTTGTGCTGGTAAACAACTAGTCGCAGGTTACGGTGCAGCGCCTGGTGGTGGTGGTATAAGCAAAAGTTATGATCATGCTCTTCTCGGAAACTGACGAAGTAATGAAGGAGTCCGAGGTAAATTTATTTGGACTTCGTTTTGCTGATTTCTTCTCGGGGACCGATTTCTATTTTCAGATGCAGACTGTGGTATTTGTTCTTTGTACATTGTTTTGTAACTCTTCTGAAATAAGAACCCGCGAATCGGGCTGCTTTCAATGACAGAAATGTATTCCGAGTAAAAATGAAGTAGCATTAGCTTTCTTGAGGTTATGGGAATGTTGCCGTGAAGGCACTGATATGCATGTCTTTTTTTGACCTTAGCTGAAAAAAGAAGAAGACATGCATGATTAGCCAAAAAAAAAAGAAAAAAAAGACATGCATATCACCTTAGCGAAACATGACATATCGTTAGGTACTGAAATGGCGTTAATATAAATATTAGCGTAACCTAATTTTTCGAATTTAGATATTTGATTGCGTAGAAATCGAGCGAGCCTGAGACCTGTTGCCGGAATGGGAAGAAGCCGATGGGCAGGTGAGGAGAATCCATGGCCGAAGCGATGGGTCTCATGAGGGTTTTTTTCCCTTTTTCATTCCTTTTCAGTATAAGCTCTCTATATAACTCATCCCTAAAGACTCAGTAGACGGCACTGGAGTGTGGAGTTCTCGCTGCCAAGTAATTCTGTTCAGCAACTAACATTTCGAGAAATGACATTGCAAGTGTCTGAGTTTTCAATCATTTTCCAATCAAGTACCTGACCTTTCAATCATTTTTCAATCAAGTACTTGAACGTCCAATCAAATACCCGAACTCTCCAAAATGAACTCGCTCTAGTACTACTTGTTAGCTGACATGGCTGATTTTTTTTTTCTTTTTTGTTGTTAAAATTCACTTCGAATGCCCAAGTGTCTTCTTAAGATAATACCACGCGGGTAAATACACATTGGACAGTCGAGATGCTTTCATGTCATCTTTCTTCATCCTACACATTGGACAGCCAACTGGTATCGATTTTGCTGAGTTGGCGTGATTTTTTGCCGAGTGACAAGCCACATCGACAACCACGTATTGATGTTGTTAAGCAAGCGAGCCCCGTCATAAAATAGGACATGACTTGGCAAGTTGATTCAGCGAAAGTACTAGATAAGTCGATTTTGAAGAGTTCGACTAATTGATTGGACAAAAAACAAAGTTCAAGTACTCGATTGAAAAATTAGCGAAAGTTTTAGGGACTTAATCGATGAATTGACTCGTGAGTCATTCAATTATCAAAAGATGAGTAAATGGTTGTTATAAATTCAAGGACTTGATAGCATGGAATACAAATTCGAGAATCATGAAATGTGGCGATAATTCTGTCTAAAAATAATGTTTTTTTTTTGTCTAAAAATAATGTTAAAAAAATAGAATATATTCCCATTAAACCAAAGTATTTTTTCACAAGCAGAGCTTCTTCATCTCGCCTCCGCTTCAGCTCCGGTACATAAAGCAGATCTCTAGCCATGGGACGCGCTCGAATCGCCTGGAGAGATCCATAACGCTCGGCCGTGCTCCCCCAAGCCGTCGAGTTCCCGATTCTCCGCCTGGTGAGTGGCGATCCTTTCCCGTTCCTCGCTTCTTGTGGGAATCGCCGATTGTTGTTGGGTTCTGAATTTCGGCGTGGATGGTATGCGTATCGCGTCGTTCTTGGTGATTCTGAACTTTGGGATCGGAAATGGGCCTCCTTTTCTGGGTTTGTGTTTCCATTGGGTCGATGGGGTTCGTGGGTAGGAATCGGACTTACGCTTCGCTTGTGCATGACCATCGTTTTCTTTCTTTCTTTCTTTCTTTCTTTCCCTTTTGCCCTTTTCTTGTTTCCTTCGTCGCGGGGGAGATGCGTCGGGGGAAATGTTTCGGGTTCTTGAATGGTTCTGCTTTTGGCATTTCGACTTTTCTTGATCTGGGTTTTGGTTTCTTGACGCCATTTTGTGATAATGCTCGAGTTTCTGGTGGGTTGAAAGTTTTGCGGTTTCTGTAATGCTGATCTGAGGATCGAGCTGGTGGTAACTGTGGCTCGCTCGAGCACGTGAAGTTGTGGGTTGCAACGTCCACTCAATGCGCACCACCTGTTTGATGGATGGTCTGGTAGAATAAAAAGCAGTTTTTCTTATCTAAACTTCGTGCTCTTAGTGCTGATTCGATTTCACTCTCCATGTCCAGGCTATAAAACATTTGATAGATCTAGAGACGAGATTATTTTGGAGTGCTGCTTTCATTTTGTTATGCTTACCTAGGCTTAAATTGTTTAATGGTGTACTGTCAAAAGATTAAATAGTAAACCTTATATTAATTTTTTGAGGATACATATACCCATTGGTACATTATTGGTTATTTGGTTCTAATTGATGTATACTGGTTCTGTGATGCTATCAGCATTTCATTCCTACTGTAACTAATATGGGCCATGCAAGATCATTGATCTGCAGTAGATAATTGATAATTCCTTGGTTGTGCATCTATTGTCACTGTGCACCATTGCTAAACATCCTATTAGCACCATAGTGGCGTCTTCTTGATTTTTGTATTGGATTCTGGAGTCTGCAGGTGAGACACTGGAGCATCTGCCCCGGAGTATAAGTTACATCAGTTAGAGATTTGTGTTCTTACATCAACATTGTCAACATTTTCGTCCGATGATTTTTCAGAGACTTGGCCATTCTATTGCCCGTACAAACCTCCATTTGCCAACCTTTTGCAAAAGATTCACTCAGAACTTTTATAAGCCAACATCTCAGAAGCTCTCTGTGGCTCCTCGTTTTGTTTCGTCGAATTCTGAAATGGGTGATGCACGAAAACCCCCTGCTGTACCCATCCCATCGCTTGACAAAGCTGATAAGAATGAATTGCTAAGAGCCCTCGAAGCCTCAGTGGGTTATTCATTTAGCATTGAACCATTGCGCCCTGTTCCAAAACCTTTGGTTATTGTCATTAGTGGACCAAGTGGAGTGGGAAAAGACGCTGTCATTAAAAGATTGAGGGAAGTTAGAGACAGTCTCCATTTCGTTGTTACTGCAACTAGCCGGCCAATGCGACCAGGTGAAGTTGATGGCAAGGATTATTACTTTGTCACTAAAGAGGAGTTTCTCTCCATGATCGAAAAGGATGAACTACTGGAGTATGCTTTAGTGTATGGTGATTATAAGGGTGTTCCAAAGCAGCAAATACGTGAATACATGGCGAAGGGGTTCGATATAGTGTTGAGGGTGGACATACAAGGGGCAGAAACCTTGAGGAGGGTTCTTGGGCAGTCTGCAGTTTTTATATTTCTGGTTGCAGAGAGTGAACTGGCACTTGTTCAGCGGTTGATTAATCGAAAGACAGAGACTAAAGAATCACTTCTTGTCAGAATAGCGACGGCACGTGAGGAGGTCAGACACATTAATAAATTTGACTATGTTGTTGTGAATGAGGAAGGACAGCTAGAGAATGCTGTGAAATTGGTGGAGTCCATCATTGATGCAGAGAAAGCTAAAGTTAAACAAAGGGCTGCTGTGATATAGAGAACATAGATTAGCTTCATTTTCAAGGAATGTGCATTTGTTACTGCGAGCCTAAAAATTTCACGTCTTGTTTATCAAGGCATTCATCTGCTGTTTGGCAGCTTGCTTATGGGAGCTTTTATGGGAGCATCTGTGATTTATTTAATAAAATACAATGCAGAAGGTTGATAAGCTTTCATTTGGGTTTCGTTATTCTCATTTGACTCATTGCGATTCTCCAGGAAGTTGCAGAGTGGGATCTTGCACGAAAAACAGGCCAAGCTTATTTTTCAGCTGGTGTAATATGTCAAAAAAGGCATCTATCTTGTAAAATCATGTATATCTGCAGTTTTGAATGGTGTGATTGGTCAATGAAAAATAACCTCCATATCCAACATCTTTCTTTGCTTCCTCAGGGCACAGCATCAATGAATTACTGTTGCTAAATCTTAATCTCTACACTTATGGTTTAGCTTTCTTTTCCCCCTAGTTTTTCCCTATTACGTTTGCAGTAGCAGCAAGATTTCCGCAGTTAGTTGGAAAGCAGTCTGTAACACATATGATTATTGCTTGGCCCTATGAAACGTTTGATATCCTGTTTGCGGTCATGTGCAATTTATTGCTTATTGCATTTGCTTGCTGTTCATCTTATTTTTCGCTTTGCGTTTGTCTTGCATCAACCACCTTCTCCTTGACATGATATATGATGATGAGTTTCATTTTGTTTTTTGGTTTCGTTCTCTCTCTTATCCCCCAAAGCTTTGGGACATATCCCGCGACATAAACCCAGGTCTACTCCCTGTCACGCTGATGGCCATGCTACTGCGGCATTTGCTTAGCGGACGCTATAAGGTGACAGTTGGTCATGCAATTTGAGGTTTTACTTATGCCCAAGTTGCAAAGGCTTATTTGGATTTAGACTGGTGACATTGTGGCAATGTGCTCAACCAGTGAGGTCATCCATTGTATTAGTGTTGCCTGAAGGATTGTCAGTTGGGACGGGGGATTGTGAATTATTCCTGTGCCCAGAACTCTTACCCGATAAGTTTTTGGTCATGTTTGTTCTTGGTCATGTTTGTTTCTGTCGACACGTACTTTTCAGGTTTAGATTTTTACTTCTTTTTAGGAGCATTTGGTAAGAACAAGGTAGTTAGGATTCACTCCATTTCATGGGAGAAGGTTAGTGTGTGGCACTATATGGTCGACCACTATTGAGCCCCCTGATTGAGCAATTCCATGGAGTATATTGTCCACTTCGCGGTAAACTTTTTGAGTCTAGCAATAGCAATGGCTCCATCGAGACTGAATCCAGTGGCTGCCGTCGCAATTGTGTGATAGAAGGATTTGCAGGGAAATGCCTTGCATTGGTAGCTACATTGTTTGTAGCCAAACTTCTCGGCTGTATACACTCTTAACACTAGCCACTGGATAGAGCACTAAGTTCTTTCGCATTCAAACAATTCTTTAAGCAAGCTTTGAGGGTAGCTTGGAAGAGAGGATTCCTAATGCTTTCGACTTTCGGATTCTCCGAGGAGGTGGATTTTCCAGACATTCTCGCGTAACTCGCAAACTCGGAGATCTTGTGATGCAGCGGTTGAAGAGACTCAAAGGAACAAGAAAGAGTTGGGAGAATTCGACAGAAGAATGAGAGCAGAGGAGGAAGAGGAAGGCTAGAAGGGATAGAGGGAGAATTAAAACATCAATTAGCGTTGGGTGATATCATGAGTAGTCCTCGAACTTTTTTTCAATGTTCAATATAATCTCCAAACTTTCCTTTTGTTCAATTAATACCTAAACTTTCTGAAATCTGCTCAATATGAATTTTCCCTTATTTCTTATCGACACGGAACTACCTCAACAAAAGGTATCTGAGGTATCTATAATTGATGATGTGGAGTCTGGTTCAATTAAAGTTGATTTTAGAACAAAACCTCCTCCTCCGTCGCCATTGGCGGCTCCACCACACTGGCGATTACCACTGTTGTCATCCCCGGTGGCGTCGCATCGTGCCTCACCACCGTCGCTCCCATCGCCGACTCTCGGCATGTGGCTCAAGCTCAAGCTCTCTCTCTCTTTCTGTAGCAGATCTATCGAAAGTGACAATCTTAGTTTCTAGATGGTTAAAACTCAAATGGTGTCACGTCAGTGTCCACGGATTAGCTCTTACGGATATGGCCGGTTCTGGAATCTGCATCACCTTGGCGAAAAGCCCATCGAACTTGGCAATGGTGAATGTTGCGTACTGAATTTGCAAGCGGTGACTGCCAAGTTCGATCGATTGATTTTGGCCACTTCTTTTTCTCTTTCTTTCTCTTTTTTTGTGGGACTTTTTTTCTTGGAAGGAAAAGAGAAAAGTGGTGGGGATAAGATGGAACTCCTCAAAGGGGCACGATCGAACTTTGCAAACGAACACGACACATAAGCTGGTCATAATCCCTCCCCACCACACGCAAAAGCAACCTTTCCGGTCCAAAGCCTCACTTTTCAAGGGGAAAAAGAAATTGACGTGCGATGCAATGTAGTGCCTAAACTCTCGCAAAGCATCACATTTCAGAAACAGGCCCCCCTTTTAGGGAAAAATTAGGGGTAACAATTGAATTTTAAAATCTAGGAGCATTGGTCTGTTTATTTCACTGAAAAATTATTATCGATAAAAAGTTAATTTCAGATAAGACAAGCTATTTTTCGGCATTTGCTTGTGCTGACAACAAGTTTAAAAAAAAAGATGTTTTGTGGTACTTGATAATAAATGAATTAAATAAAGGTAGCCTGTAGGTAGCCTGTATATAATGGGCTAACAAACTTTCTTTGTTTATTTTGTAATCCCATCAAAGTAAAAGGAACTACAAAAGAATTAAGAAAGAAATTATGAAATCATATCCGTGAAATGTTATATATGATTGTGCTTTTGGGGATGTAGAAGAGTATGAGCATTAAATGAAGGATATTCAGGAGACAGAGACGATAGACATGATTTATGGAGGATAAGGATGAGACTTATCAGAAAAAAGAAAATAAATAAATAAAAAAAATTTGACGAACGATGGAGAAATGAGAAAATAAGAAATTTGGGAAAATGATTTCTTTATTGTCATGTAACTTTTTTCAATATAAGCTTGTTGTAAAGAATACTTTCTATTTCCGTGTGTATTTTTCATCGTTCAAATCCTGAAAAGTTCGAAAGCAATTTCTCGGAAATGATCTCATGGACCCTACGAATCAAAATAAAAGAGCAATCTAGAATCATGGTTCAATTGGGTTTTTCTATTTATTTATTTTTTAATTTATTTCTTGTGGCCAAAGGAATAGAGAGAGAGAGAGGGGCATTGAGCATTTTGGGGACCCCATCTGGAAGCCTTTAGCTTCACACAAGAAAACTCAAATGATTTTCTTGATACGTTTTTCTCCCGAAAGCAAAGACTGGACCCAACTAATTCCCCCTAATCACACACAACATGACAATTTCCTTTAATTATCAAGGGACAACGCAAGAGAATAAACATTGGAATGACGGATAAGTCAATTTTCCAAGTGCCATGTGTCCTTTGACATTCCCCTAATGGCTTGCTTCCTAAGATAAATCATAATATATTGTGAGCTGCGATTTGCATGAAATTACGTGATCTTGGATTGCTGGAGACTCGACTATTTCGTTTCTAGGAAACCCCTCAGCTAGACAAGAAATCATAGTTTAATTTGTTAGGAATGATTGAAGATATCATAAACTAATTGAGAGCACCGCGTACAAGAGTTGATTAGGATTTGAGACGTTAAAGAAAATAAGAAAAATGATTGAGTGATCATTTTTAATTTATTGTGAGAATAATAGTCTATTTTGGATCACAAAAAATCAAATAATAAGTAATTATAAATTGTTATGGGATTCACTTCTTCAAAAATTTGTAATTCATAATAAGCTATTAATCCAAAGACAATATCTAGCAAAACCCATAAAATAAACACATTGAAATGTTTTTGTCACCCCCGAAATTTTAGTCTAAACTTGAGCAGCAAGATCACATCCTTGCCTCCACGGTATCGAATTCCGGGCAGCCCATGATCCGTGTGAGGATCATGAGAACTTAGGTATACATTACCTATGTAAGATTGAGTTATGGAATTAGGATGGAGCGTGGGATTTGTATGATGCCAAAGCGTCTCGTGTGAACTAGCCAATTGTTAAATTAGTTTGTTGGACATAAGCTCAAATTGAGAAGGAATAATAACATAAATGGTTCACAAATTTTAGTTCAATATGCTTCCCAAACTTTAATTTATTTAATATGGCCCGTGCAAATTAACCCAATATATAATACCATTTCTTAAATTTATAATTTTTTCGATGTAATTCATGAACTTTTAGTAAATATTTAAATTAGTTCCTAACTTTACTTCCATCAATTTAAGTTTAGAGACAAGATTAGTTGGAATATGTATTGATAATTCATGAATCACATCTAAAAAATTACAAATTTAGAGACAACATTACATATTGAGCTAAAATTCAGGAACCGTATCAACTAAATTAAAAGTTCAAAAATTATATTATCATACTTTAAAGATGATTTGTATTGTTTTCCTATTGATAACTACCATGTTTCCTTCTTGGCTTTCCTACCCCCTAATTTCCACGAAAAAGTGACCACAAAGAGGAAAGCATCGCCGCCCACATCCACCCCACCCAGCTTTTTGCTTTTTCTCCGAACAAAAGTGAAAAGGCTGACAACTGGCGATGAATCTAACCGAGACATTCTCGTACTCTTTTGGATGCGTAGCTGAAGTAGTCATTGTCTGGACTCAACCCGACGACCGACGACAATTCTCTCCTCGGAAGCACGAGTTCCGCGTAGCGTCTGCACCGCGACCGGCTCCATCCACGCAAGTCATCCGCAAAACAAGCCTATCCATCGAATGTTTTACATATGCCTACGCCGGTCCGTCCGACGTCGAAACGATAGGGCAAAGGGTGGAGGGAGAATTGTCGGCCGGGAAGAGGAAGTGATAAGGAACAGACACAATAACTTCCTGGAACAAGTCACGGCAACATAAGAAACCTAACGTCACTCTTTCCCTCCACGCCTCAAACGTGCCTCCTAAGCTCATTCTCTCCAACCTCATCCTTATAAGAGCTCCAATGCACTCCCTCCTTTCTCTTGTCAAAGCTCGAAACAAGCATCGACTTCGCGAAACCGAACTCGCAGACTTGGATTAGTCGATCGATCGATTCGTTCTCTCTCCCTTTCGTCTCGGAGCTGAGCATTTCGTTTCCGGGGCTGCAGCATTGAGGGCTGGTCGTATGGATCAGCGCGATTCGCTAGAGAGCGAAGGCAGCGTCAAGTTGCAGATTTCCGAGCTCTGCAGGCTCGGCGACGCCTGCAGCTCGGGCACCACCATCTTCGAGCCGCGGAACAGCATTGAGAAGAGAGACAGCAGCAATGGGGAATCCGTTACCTCCGGGAAGCCTGTGTTCCACGCGCCGGAGAAGAAACTCACGCTGTTCGCCCTTCGGCTTGCGGTGTTCGAGAAGGCTGCGACCGGGCTAGGAACGCTCGGGTTCATCTGGGCGACGGTGGTCCTTCTTGGTGGGTTCGCCATCACTCTGGATAACACCGACTTCTGGTTCATCACCATCATACTGCTGATCGAAGGGACGCGGATTTTCAGCCGCAGCCACGAGCTCGAGTGGCAACACCAGGCGACTTGGACGATCGCCGATGCAGGCATCAACAGCTTCCGCGCGCTCAAATCGAGCTCGCACTTTCTGGTCAAGAGCTTCAGGGCTGCTTTTCGTCCCATTTCATCGGCGGTTCAGAAGAGAAACCACAAGAACAGGGAGATAGCGGCACAATTTGCAGGCTCGCCAAACATTGGCGGTGTCCACCGTAAATCGACTCGGATGTGGACGTCGTCGGATGTCCCGATCCTACCTTATGGCAAATGGGTGTTCCTCGCCAGGAATGTGAGCAAACTGCTCTACTGGCTTCAGCTCCTATCGGCGACGGCCTGCGTGGTCCTTTCCCTAACGAAGCTCATCAGGCACAACTATGGCGAAGTTGCGAAAGGCGACAGTGACAAGCGCAACCGGAAAGCTGCCTTGAACATCTTCTACTCGCTGGCCCTGGCAGAAGCCCTGCTGTTCCTGATGGAGAAGGCCTACTGGGAGTTGAAGGTGAGCTTCTTCAAGGTCCTAGAGGAGGTGACCCGGGAGTGCGAATTGGGGAAATCAGGCCTGATCGCGGTCCGGCGCTTCTTCTACGACTCCTACTCGCGGTCCGTCAATGGGAGCATCTTCGATGGGTTGGGAATGGACATGATCACCTTCTCGACGGAGCTGCTCGACTCCAACTCCCCCGACGAGCAGCTCATCGGAGTAAGGATCCTCCGCCAGTTCGTGAAGAACAGCCGGTTCTCTGACGACACCCTCCGAAAGATCGGGACCAACATATCCGTGATTGAGCGGCTTGTCGAGATGCTGAACTGGAAGGACCCGCAGGAGGAGGAGATCAGGCAGTCGGCTGCGGAAATACTGTCTAAGCTTGCCGGGAAGAAGCGCAACGCACTCCGAGTCTCCGGAATCCCCGGTGCGATGGAATCGATCTCATCGCTCCTTGAGAAGAGCCGGTCCTCCTCCGTCTCGGCAGACGAGATTGCGGAGAAGACGATTGGTTCCTCCTCCTCTGCCGCCGCCTCTTCTGACGGCCATGCGAGCTACGGATTCGATACGTTCAACCACCTAGGACTCCTGATACTGAAGAAATTAGCTCGCGACCACGACAACTGCGGCAAGATTGGGAACACAAGAGGGCTCTTGCCGAAGATCATCGACCTCACGCACGCAGACGAGAGGGTCCTGAAGGACGCGAGCGTCGCAAGGTCACAAGTCCTCACCGTGAAGCAGTCGCTCCAGGTGGTGAGGATGCTGGCGAGCACAGCGGGAGCGACCGGGAAGCAGCTCCGGCGGGAGATATCGGAGATCGTGTTCGCCATCGGGAACATCCGGGAGATCCTCCGGCACGGCGAGAGGCACCCGGCGATGCAGAAGGTGGGGATCGAGATCCTGACGAGCCTGGCGCTGGAGGAGGACGCAACGGAGCGTATTGGGGGGACGGGCGGCGTGCTGAGGGAGCTGCTGAGGATCTTCCTCAACGGCGGCGGCGGGAAGGTGGCGGGGGCGGAGGATGAGGAAGGGAGGAGGGTGAGGGTGGCGGCCGGGGAGGCGGTGGCAATGCTGGTGCTGGAGAGCGAGAGCAACTGCCGGAGGGTGCTGAGGCTGGGCGTCCTGGAGAGGCTCGTGGAGGCGCTGGAGGCGCCGCTGCTGAGGGTGAACGCGGGGAGGATCTTGAGGAACTTGTGCGCGTTCGGCGGCGACGGCTGCTTCGAGAAGCTCCGGGGAGCCACCGCTGCCGCGCCAACGGTGAGCGTCTCTTCTCAATCCGGTCACTTCCATTATTAAAATTTTCCTTTTTCGACTAGAGAAAAATACTATTTTCGATCGGAATTTCAGGTTCTTAAGGCGATCATGTCCGAAGAGAACAAGCTGCAGGAGGTGATGATCGGACTGGCGGCCCAGGTCTTCAGATACATGTCGAGCAAGGAGTCGAGCGCCGTGTTCAAGAGGGCCGGGATACGGGAGACCGAGCTCGCTGACACCCTCGTCCAGATCCTGAGGAAGTACCGGTCCCCGCCGATCAAGGTCCCCCGGATACGGCGGTTCGCCATCGAGCTGGCGATCTGGATGATGACGGACAAGGAGACCAACGTGCTCACCTTCCAGGATCTCGAGATGGAGAAGGAGCTGGAATACGTGCTGGAGACCACGTCGGAGGTCGAGAGCTTCAACATCTTCTCCGGCACGGTCGGCGTGAGCCGCCACCACATGACCATCCATTCCTTGGTCGAGCTGGCGTTGAAGCTTTTGGCGGACGGCTGAATTTCAAGTCGAGAGAGACGTGAACTTTGTAAATACACCTAAAGCATATACAAATCAAAGGAGAGTTTTTCCTTGCATTGGCAACATGTTGATACTTACTTTTCAGAGAATTGTTGATTATTTGTGATTCCATACATTGAAATTCTTGATCTGCTGAGAATCTCTACGCATTGGCTGCACTCGGACAGCAATTCCTTTGGGGGAACCGATCCGATATCTTAAATTTTCCTCTAATTTGTTACATTAGCAATTATCATATCACATGAAAGATTCTATATTAAAGTTTAAATAAGACACCGTCAGTATGTCAAAGAGGCCTCCAGGTATGGTGGCGCGGCTTCGTGTAGAAGAGAGAAGACTGGTATAGGGACGAGGAAGTAGGCTGGCTTAGCTATGGCATCGGAGTCGGCAGGTGACGGGGCCATGGTGGCTGAGCCGGTGTATAGGTTTTGTGCTTTGTTGGCTAAGGTTTGGATGGAGCTGGATGTTTAAAAAAGAAAGAAAAAGAAAGAAAAGTACATGGGCATTTTCAGAAAAAGAAATGGCAATATTGCAAAGATCCCACACCCCACCAACCAAGTATGGCATTGCGATTTTCATAAGTTTCATGAATGTTTTAGGGCTTTCATATAATATTAGAAAGTCCAATTCCAAAACTTAAGCTGACAGGTGGAGAGAGATCACATGTATATAAAGTATATATAAACCTCATAATCAATGGATGGGGAATATTTCAACCATCAATATGCTTTGTTCGAACATGATAATTGGATTGTATGACAAGATCAATGGCACTTTGACAATCACAAAACACCACATACACATCCATCTAATCCAACTCCTTCAAGAATCTCATAAGCCATATTATGTCTTTGCAAGCTTCGATAGAAGCTAAATGCTCGGTTTCGGTTGACGAGAAAATACATTGCTTTTGAAGTTTGGATTGCCATGATACGGCTCCCCACCAAAAGTGAACATTTAGCTGGCCACGCAATTAGCTCGACCTATTCCCTAACTCTCTTTAGTGAGCTTTGGGGTTAGCTTGTGCCTTCTTGACACGTTGTAGCTCATGATTGGCCCATGTCCCCCTTATCACTTGTTGATTTTCTACATCAGGACAGTCACATGGCCTAGTTCCATCAACCAATCATTGGGATCCTCTAAGTAAAATTACCCCATCAATTCATTCATTGAAGGGGGCCTCTTGGACTTTTGAACGTTTGGAATTCAGCAATCCTATTGACTTTGGTAGCAAACCACTGAAAAAATTCATCAAGGGACTCGTCATTCATCACCCGTCACTTGGCATCCGGGTCCAATAGAATTGCCTGTTATTCCTCTCGCCCTCTCTCAACTTCATCCTGCTTTTTGGTAATACTGATGCACGGGGCTAGCTCTTCCTCGAGGCTTAGGGACATTGAGAGAAACCCCTCAATGCCGCATGACGATGCTGACCTAGATTTAATGCAGACCAAAGTCATATCGCAAACACTAAATAGTATGATTTTGTTGTGGATCACATAACTTGATTAACATGTCGTGATTTGAAAGAATCCTTTTACTTTATTAGTAAGTATAGAGGAAAATTAATTAATTAATTGCATGGAGTTATGAGGAGCATTTACATTCGTAGTAATTTGATAAGCTCGTGACAGTGGCATTTAATTGGACCGTAAGTGGATGGACTTAAATAAAAGCTACGAGCTTAATTAAATCATCTGGATTAAGCCCATAAGGGTAGGAAAATTTGGCCGAGCCCATAGAGGCCCATACTGGCGGAAAATTGCACAAGGAAAACGGAGGTGGGGGGGAGGGAGTTGAGCTTTAGAATTGAATTATGTTCAGCCCATCTGAGTTAGAATTGATAAAAGGCTTTAAACTTAATGGAATGAGCCCACTAATCTTTTAATATGGCCGAAACTAAGCCTGGATAATAGAAGTAAGACCTGGGTTTTCACTAAAAACACGTGTTAGGTCTTCACAACTGGTCGCCAATATCACAATTGAAACACATTGGTGAAAACACGCATAGAGAAAGAGAGGAAGAGGGAAAGCTAGTGGCCAAGTTCCAGGTGACCACACCACCCACAGGCGATTGTTTCTCGGCGGTCCAGTTTCCATCCCAAAAGTGGGAATCAGGACCAGACCGACGGTCCACTTCAATTCCTGAGTAGTCCTACACTTCGATTCCTGAGTAGTCCAATAAAACCGGTCACATGTGCTTGAAACACATATTCATGAAAAAAATCAAACTACTTCAAAATTTGTGTTAGCATTGACCACGCTTTGAGTAGTCAAGAAAAGCTATGTTCATACTTATTCCACATGCATCACAGGTTCTACAATTAATCTTAGCCGAGAGGCCGACAAAACCATGCTTTAGGTAATCGCATGGCTTGACTTTTATGCATAATCTTTTGTATGATCTTTGCATGTCCATTCGATGTAGGACTCTCATAGCGGCTTGTCTCCATTGGCTGTTATTCACAACCATCATTTTTTGCCGGGCAAATATAGTAGTATGCCTTGGGAGCTCTTGCAGGTGAGGGGAAGTGAGAGAGACAAAGGGAGTGAGTGTGTGACAGCAAGAGAGAGCTTCGATAAGTCCTACATCGGGTACTAGTAAAGGCTAATAAGCAGGTTGCCTATTTAAGTAGTGATTGATGGGATAAGATGAGATGTATCCATGAAGTCTATCATTATCACCTAGAGGGGGAGTGAATAGATAATTATAAGCAATTAAAGCGGAATTTAAAACAACCAAGTTCAATATTACGAAAGAACAAAATCCAAAATAAGACTTCACGATGATTAGATCTTTTTCAATATCTGATGAAGAACTATGTAGTGATCAAACTTTACTGTGTACAATAAACAGAATAAATGAGACATTAAATGATAGAGAAATTTGCACACAACAATTATAGTGGTGTGGCTTATGATAAGTCTACATCCACTCTCCCACGTTAATAGTTTATCGGCTGGATTTCACTAAAGAACTAATAAGATGTTAAAATAACTGAGTATTCTGTACTCAAGTAGGTGCAATCGTTTCTTTTGATCTCACTCTCTTTACAACCTCTCAAAGATTACAATTTAAGCTCATGAAGACAAATGTGTAATGGTGAAGCTCTCTTTAAACTTTGGAATTCTAGACTTCGAATCCTATTTTCCTTTAGTGTCTCGACTTAATACTTCTCATTATCCAAGTTGACCGTTGAACAGAAACTCTAAGGATCATTCATCCAGTTAACCCATTGAACATGAATGATATGGAAGATCTGATTGCTTTAAGAATGCCAAGAATAAAGTCTCCCTTTGATTATGTTGCTTGTAAGTCCATCTAAATCTAGCCTAAGGATTTTGAGAATCCTTGGCTATGCTTTGTTTTCTATTCTTTGAAGATGTGCCAACTAGGATATGTTAGCTATTCAACATCACACTAAGGGTGTATTTGGTAACCATTATATTTCTAAGAACAATTTTTACTCAATTTTTTTTTTTCTGATTCTGTTCCTTAGACGAGTTTTTGATCATTCAAAAGCGTTTGGTAACTATTAAAAAATTATTTCCCATAATAAAAATATGTTTGGTACGATCCTCAAATTTTTCTATTATTTAAAATTTCTTTTAATTTTTTTAATAATTTTATCATATTTTTTTTCTTTTTTTCTTTATCTGTTTTTCTTCTTCCTATAGCCAGTCACTAGCCATGACATTGGTCTGTGATCAACCGGATGATAGTCGGTGAGGTCACTGACCTCGTTTGGTCGATTTCTGACCATTGCTCTGGTTGGCGACTAACTAAAAGAAGAAGAAGAGGAAGAGAAAAAGAAAGAAAAGAAAAGAGAAAAAAGAAAGAAAATTGTTTGGGCTTGATTATGGAATTGTTACTAGGAATAAATAAGTAAATTTTTTTTTACTTCTTGATTTTGTTCCAAATTTATTACCAATAACAAATTTTGTTTCTACAAACAAAAATGTTACCAAATAAATTTTTGTTCATTTTTTTGTTTCGGGGAACAAAATAATAGAATGAGGTACCGTTTAGCATGTTATCAAACAAGTCCCAATTCTCTATCGTGAGACTTCTCTCTTACACAAACTCACACGTGCATTTTAACAATCTCCCTTTCATGTGTGAGCTCCAGTGGTGAGTATGTTCTCCTTAAATTTAGGTACTTTTGCATCAATACATCTCAACTTGAATCTCCAAGTCATTGCAATGCACCTGCAACTATACACAACAACCAATCAACAACTTGGGATTGCATAGTCCATGGCCTCAATCTCGCATCACCAAACTAGACCAACTGCCCATAATCTCTTCTCGTTGGACTTGCGTTACTCGATCAACTGTCCATGGTTATTCTCGTCAAATCAACTGTGACAATTTTCACCCGAAACAAACGTCCATCGCAAGATTTCTTTTTTGAGATATTCACCAAATATTAAACAAACTAAAGGCTAACAACATCAGCTTTGATATTATTTGTTGTGAGGGCGTAGCAGAAATCCTTGACATTTGTTAAAAATATTTGTTAACAAATATATTAAGGGCCTTGGAAGTAGCTACATCCAACCAATATTCATTCAGGCTTAGAACTTTCCTGCACCAGTCCAATTAGAATGCAATTATATGAGTCTATTATTAACAATGTTATATATTGACAAATGCTCGTATTATGCAATTTAACAATATTTTTTTTGTTAGGGGTCCAAACCGACTTCTGGTTGTCTATGCAACAATTGGCTAAATGGGTAGCCACAATTTAAGTGATAACATGAATTTAACCAAAAATTAGAAATTCATTAACCCCTCCAGATGGCTCTCCTTTTGTATAAAGAGCATAAGTTAACGAGTAATGCAATGTTTGAAAATTTGGTAAAGTCTATCCAATCAAGCTTAGTTTTGGAATGGAACCATTGGAGTTGCCGCAATAGTCACCATTTTCGTGAGAAGGGGGAGAGGTGGAAATTTTGAAAGTTTTTTTCCCTACCTTTGCGGGTAGGGACTTGTGAGTCGTAAGTGAGGAAGTAAGGTTTCGTAATTTGCGCACAACACATAGCACATATAGGGTGCGCATGGCAACGTCTCTATTCCGGTGAACTATTTCTTTTCAAAAATAGTTTTTTTCTATTTCTACTTCGGGAACAATTTTTGAGTAAAATAAAGTGTTTGGTAATTATACGGAAATGCGTTTGGTAAAAATTTATAAATTATTATATTTATTTATTTATTCTTCTTAATCATGGACCGCCGACCGTTGCCGGTCACCGCACAACCATTGAATGACCGTTGCACGATTACTGCACGACCGCCGCACGACTGCCAATTGTCGCCGCAGGATTGCCACCCACAGCCCACCCACTGTGGAAGGGGCAATGGTCGGTGAGCTGTGGTTGATGGTCTTGCAGCAGCAGTCGGCAGCGACAGTCGGAAGTTGACTTTCAGAATTAGAAACGTTACTATGCAGGCCTAAGTTCCTATCAATTTGCTAAAGTCCGTATAATTGGAATCGATAAAATTGAACTTACGTTTTGGGATAGCAAAACCCGAATAAAAACAAAACATTTAAAGAGAATAGACCGCAAAATGCTGCAACAGGCGGATTTCGAACCACAGAAGCTATCAATCGGAACATTGATATCGATACTTGATGCAATAGGAAGAGCAGGAAGAATTGATAAAGAACCTGACAGTCATGAAAAATGTGAGTGGCTAAAAATCGTATCATCTCTCTGATGTATCGAATTTCAGAATTACCTTTGTGGTTCGGGACCATAGTTAACTCCATAATAGGTAAGTCTAGAAACAGTCATTGCCAGCTCGGGAAGACCATTAATCTTGAGCCGGATGATAGCATAAAATAGGGAACCTATGAAAAAATCCGCATGCACCAAGTCGACTTTCATCCGTGGGCGCAAGAAGACGGTCACTGCAATAACTGCAACGACCACGAGCTGCAAAGAGTAACCACCAAGTCAATGAATTTTGCGTGCATTGCTCATTAACCATGTATTGTGACTGCACATTCTGAGTCCAATTGGGTAATTACCTGTGCTGATCTGAAGACATGAACAAACCAATTGCGCTTCATGAGGAGCCATTCTCTCGAAGGCACGCTTTGAACAACTCCCACTTTTTTAACGAGTAAATTTCGAAAGATAAAGCACTTCTGTGCAGCTCAGTTTTCTCGAAAGGCCTGGCAAGTTCCTCGTCCAGTGTCTTTCCCATTGGATGCTCTTTAAACATTCTCGCAAACATGCTTGGAGATATGAAATTATAGGTCCGGTCTTTGTGATGCCAGTATTGCGCCTGATTCTTTTCGGTAACTACCTGCCAAGAATTCCCAAAAACAGAATATGTCAGCGCTATCCTTGCACAGTTCGAACACCTCTTTATTAAGCAAGAGTGCATACTTCTTGGAGAAAGTCAGCAATGGCTTTTCTCATTGGGCACTTGAAACCAGAGTGTTCAAAGAAACTGAGAACATCCATCCGAGGTCCATGGTACACCACATGTCCCTGTGCCATCAGAATTACGTCATCAAAGAGATCAAAAGTCTCGGGTGCTGGCTGAAGAAGCGAAACCAAAATTGTGGACTTTGTTATGTGCGCCAATTGCTGCAAGCATGTAATGATCTGAAAGGTAGTGGAGCTGTCCAAGCCTGTTGATATCTCATCCATAAATAGGACTCTCGCTGGACCAATTATCATTTCCCCTGGAAGAGAGAACATCGAAATCTGTAATGAAGCCTAAAATTTACATTGTGATGTAGAAACTGTTCCCATAAGTTTCTCGTCATTTGCTGCCTGTTCATGTAAAACTAACCGGTCGTCAGCCTTCTCTTTTGACCACCAGAAATTCCTCTGTTCATCGCATCCCCAACAATTGTATCTGCGCAGATGTCAAGTCCAAGAACCTGACAAGGCGTAAAATCACAGCAATTGTAGCAAAAGTAGACTTGTTTGTGAAAAAAAACTTGGTAACTCCTTTTCTTATTGGAAACATTACCTTCAAAATGCAGTGTTCTTTTCATTCCTCCTATAGAAACTGCCTGCTCATATAGTCAAAACGTCATCAGAAGCCAGTATCGCCAGTCGTTACTGTAACTAAAATATTATAATGAACCCAACTTTGCACAAAGATTAACCTTCGTGTAAGTGTCCATGCTTGGCTCTGGATTAATTCCTGCTTGCTCCTCCCTTTTACTAACTTCTTTCAACATGTCTTCAATGAAAAGCAGACACAAAGAGGATCAACAATGACCACCGCAACTAATAGTAACTTCAAGGTTGGAGAACAAACTGGTACCTGCCCTTCCTCCTATGCCCTGATATCGTGCAGAGATATCGAGCGTCTCCCTCACAGTCATCTCGGAAATATGTGTATCATATTGGCTTATATAGGCTGAAGTCTTCTGAGGAATAAACTCATTGAGCTTGTAGCCATTGTAGGAAATCTCTCCCTTGACCTTCACCGTACATTGATTGTCAATTTCGCTGATCTTATATATATGCATGATCATTTGCGTCTGAATATAGTTTAAGTATAGGAGCTATTCTTGTCAGAATGGAAAATCTACAAAACACTGAACACCAAAAAAGATAGTACCTTGAGGGATTTCTTTGATTTGCCTGCTAATGCCTGTAATAAGGTGGTCTTTCCGCATTCTGGTGGACCTAACAAGAGTGCCATCCTGCAATATTTTCGAGAGAAAAGGATTACGCTGCACAGTAACATCGTGTGCGTCAACTTTTGAATCTAAACGAGGTGCATATGCTGAGCTTTAATATAACCTCGCAGGCTTAAGGACACCGCTTACGTTCTTGAGAATTCTTATCTTGCTCCCTGATGCACGCAGCCAACCTTATTTGTTGGAGCCTGCTTCACAGAGAAAAAAAAAGGTTCTTGGCTCCCACGTATGTCCTATGATTTTTACAAGAACGGTTTGCAATAGCTTGATAGAATAGAGAAGAAGTTGCTTGAGCAGTTGCCTAACGTTTCTATTCCGGGAAACTATTTCTTTTTATAAATAATTTTTTTCTATTTTTACTCCGGGAACAATTTCCAAGTAAAAGAAGGTGTTTGGTAATTATACAAAATTTTTATTCTTGGAATAGAAAAAGAATAGAAATATGTTTGGTAAAAATTTATAAATTTATATATTTATTTGTTTTTTCTTCTTACTCACAAACCGTCGACCACCGCCCGTCGCCGCACAACCGTTGCACGACCGTCGCATGATTTTTGCACGACTGTCGCACGACCGCCGCACGACCGCCGACTGTCAACGTAGGATTGCACCCATAGCCCACTGGCCACGGGAAGGGGCGGTGGTTGGTGAGCTGTGGGCGGCGATTCTGCGACAACAGTCGGCAGCGACTGTTGGTGGTCATGCGGCGGCAAGCAGCGGTTGTGCGGCGGTTGGCAACGACAGGCTGCCGGCAGACAGTGGCGATCGTCAACTAGTGGGCTGTGGGTGGCAGCAACCGTCGTCGGCAGTTGCCAATGGTCGGCTGCCGACGGTGGCCACGGGCGACAGGAGGTGCCGACGGTTAGCAGGTGGCCGGCGGTGGCCGCAACAAGGAAGAAGAACAAAAGAAAAATAGAAAAGAAAAAAAAAACTTATTTTTAGAAATTGTTTCCGAAACAAGAAGTTACTTTTTTTTTTTTGGTTTCTTGTTTCTATTTTCCAGCCACTTTCTATTCCACGAAATAGAAAAAATAAGTTGGTGTTACTAAACAAATTTATGTTCTTTTTTTGTTCCAGGAACAAAAGAACATAAATCGGGAGAAATAGAAACGTTACCATGCAGGCCCATAGCAACTTGTAAAATAGATAAAGGATTTGACCAGACCCAAAAAAAAAAAAAATTGGAATGGATTTGGAAACTTTTTCGGGATAAATCTGAAGAAAAAGAATAAATGATAAAGGCCACCGTCTTCTGAAAAGATTGATATGCAGCGAAAGTCAATTAATCAGGAAATTATGCACCAATAATTATACGTATTAAATAGATTTAATTCTTGAAAATTTGGTAGAGTCCATATCCAATCAAGCTAAGTTATAATTTTGAAAAAAATTATTATCATGTGATTATGATTTTCCAAGATGGGGACAACGAAACAGTGGAAAAAGAGTTCGCCCTTGGAGACGCAATCACGTTAGGCGAGTAAATACTGGAAGCTCGGAAAGTCTTTAGGCAAACTAATCGCGGACCCTGGCGGATGCCATCTGAATTATTGATTTAGGCTTCCTATCTTCCATGACCCAAAGTTGGTCAAAGAAGTTGAAAATTAGACTCTTTGGGGAGTTTGATTTTCCAGTCTTACGTGAGCGTCAACGTAAACTTGTTATACGCGTCGTGAGAAGTCTCTAGCCTCTGACTGCGTAAGATCTTTAGATCCACAAGAGTGAACAAAAATGGCGGAAGCTATCATTGTCGACATTGCTGGAGAGATCATTGCTAAGCTGGTTCCTCAAGCACTAGAGAGGGTTGGAAAGTTATGGGGCGTCAAGCATGAACTTGAACTGCTCAGGGATATTGTTTCCACGCTTCGGGCTGTACTGGACGATGCAGAAGAGCAGTATTAACAGATTCGCCAAATCCAAGTTTGGCTTGAGAAGTTGAAAAATGCTTTCTATGACGCGCAGGACGTGGTTGAAGAAATCAATATAGAAGCTATGCGATGAGAATTAAGGGGTCACAATGAAATGGTGAAGGAAGTAAGGACATTTTTCTCAAGTTCAAACCAATTTGCCTTTAAATTGAAGATAAGTTACAAAGTAGAAGCAGTGAGGGAGAAAATAGAAGCCATTAACGCTAGTAGGAGCTTTCACTTGGCTGAGCGTCCCATGGATTTGCGAGGAGAGAGAGAGAGAGTGAAAAAAGAGAGGAGACACATTCGTTTATACGTGAGGCAGATATTCTAGGGAGAGATGATGATAAGAAGATAGTCATGGAATTTATATTGGATTCAAACATGAAAGAACATGTGTCCATCCTTCCAATATTTGGTATTGGTGGGCTTGGAAAAACGGCTCTTGCTCAGTTTATATATAACGATGAGATGATTAGTAAAAATTTTAATTTGAAAATGTGGGTTTGTGTCTCTAATGACTTTGATGTGAAAAAAATAGTGAAAAATATCATAGCTTGTGCAAAGAAGAAAGAAACAAAGGACTTTTCAATGGAACGGTTGTAGAGTGAATTGAGGGTAGAAATTGATGAAAGAAATATCTCTTAGTTTTAGATGATTTGTGGAATGTAGAATGAGAAACGTGGCTAGGCTTGGAAACTTTACTGGTGGGAGGTGCTAGAGGAAGTAAGATTTTTATAACGACACGCATCACTTTCATTGCTGAGGTCACCAGCACTGCTCCACCTCATCTTCTTGGGGGTTAATCTGAAAGTGCATCTCTTGATTTATTAATGGAAATGGCTTGTCAAAAAGAAGAGGAGATACAAGATCTGCTAGCTATCGGCAAAGAGATAATCAGAAAGTGCTCTGGGGTTCCATTGGTCGTTTGAACTGTTGGGAGTTTACTATTCTTTAACAAAACTAAATTTGAATGGTTACTTTTCGAGGATTATGAGCTCCTAAAAGTGTCACAAAGGGAAGACTGCATAATATATGTTCTTAGGCTAAGTTATGACCATCTTCCTTCACATTTGAAACAATGTTTCGCATTGTGTCAACATCTTAGGCCAGGACTGAAGAGTATCCGAATGGTGGACATATTTGATGTTGCCAAACTAGTATCTCTCCTAAAGTGGCTTCTATAGGACAGTAATCTCGAGCGTCTTTGGATCAATATGTGCTTAAATTTGAAGGCTTTACCAGAGCAGATTGAGGCCCTTCAATCACTTCAACGGCTCGACATCATCCGGTGCTCCTTGTTGACGTCAATAGCGGAAGGAATGCGAAGCCTTGCATCCCTTACTCACCTAAGGATCTCCGGTTGTCGGGAATTGGAGGAGAGGTGCCAAAAAGAAGTAGGCGAGGACTGGTATAAGATTGCTCACATCACGTACATAATTCATGTGTACCCATAATAGTATGGACTTGACTTCCGACTTTACATTCTCCAATTCTCTTCCTTTAGGTATGTGGACCTTTTTCCCCATAATTACATTGGTATTTACATTCCTATTGTGTTTCAATACTTGATTTGATTGGAGGACATGGATAGATCGTTGAATGGTTTGGACACATCATTGGATGTACCATGGATGCAGCTATTTACAAAGTGTGGAAAAATCGCCAAACCCCTAAACCAAGTGTTCGTTTTATTCCTAAAAGTGCGAGAAAAAAAGAGAAAATTCATACTCCTCATCCAATTCCAAGCTCATTAAATCTGGCTTATGACTCAGTGCTGGAGATATAAAATACTTGCACATCTCGATGATTCTAGAAGCTAACAAAGAAAACTCTTTGGAGAATGCCTTCTATTTTGCTTCCCTTAAAAATAACTTTATCTCTGTGTCCCCAGCTTAAACAAAAGGATTGCTTGTTTGGTCGTTTGTCGTATAACTATGACGAATGCATTTGTTTTTACGTTGCCTTGGACATTCTTTGATTTGCTTGCCGGCCGTAGCAAGATATCCAGCTTTGTCAAGATGAAGCTCAGTGACCTATTCTCACCTAATTTTCGTCCAAAGCAGAGGCAGACTCAAAATTGCGTGTGTTAAAATCTCTTACGACTGAAGCCCTATGAGTTAAAACGCTGCCTTTATACTGGATATGACATCTTTATCATCTCGTCTGCTAAAATGGTTCGCTGCAGTAGCTGCATAGGTTAGGTAAATACGGTCAATATTCACTTTAGAGCCCTTTTCTGAGGATCTCAATTTTGATACGCTTCCGATGTTCATACGTGATGAACTTGAATCTGTAAAAGTATCTGAGGTGTTAATGTGCTAAGTTGTAAGCTTTTGTTAATTGTCACTAGCGCATTCATTAGGCATAGACCAAAATGAAGAATCATAGGAACTTTGCTTGAGAATCGATGAGAAATTACCCATGTATATGTTCATATTAATATTAATGACCTAATGCCCAAATTTATTCTGATGCCATGAAAATAAACATGATTCAAATAACCCCAATGTTTTGACCAAAATAATAATAATAATAATAACCTCAATGTCATGAACCCATAACGGATAGAGTAACTAAGATCAGACTTATTTAAAGTAAACACAGAGCTCAACCTTTCATCAACTGCATCAATGGCGGTCTTCTCTGAACACGAAAACATGTGACGTCTTCAGATGTATGTAAGACGTGGCTGGCTCACATTTTACTCAGCGATCATGAAAGCATAACTGGAACCACAGCAGCAGGGAACAAATCCAGAACATGAACAGCAGCAGCCACAACTTGGAAACAGAGGCAGGAGCGAGCTCACAGTACAAAGTGGGTTGAGCCGCATGCAATGAACGAAAGAGGTGGCTGCGCACGACAGTGAATTCAACGGAGATCGGCCTCCTTTTGATACTCACAAGTGACGCTGGACGTTGCGATGACCTGAGGTGTGGTACATGCAACAACCTATGAATGTGCTGCTCGCATGGATGAAGCCCCAGGAAGTGTAGTGATGGTGTGTTTCGGCTAACTGTGACTTTAGCATTGTGGCTTCAGCTGTAGCTATTCTGGCATTTGGGATGGAGCTGTGGTTTCGAAATTCACTATGGATTCACTGTGAACGATCTTTATATGAATGCTTTGTAATTTTGATAAAACGTGAACATTTGCATCTGCACGTTAAACAGACTATCTTTTGAGAATAGACACTGGCAACTTGCCGGATCTGCATGCTGAATTGCGGCACCTGTATCACTGTGTTGCATTTGGCAGTCTCAATACTGCGACATTGCTGCAGCATACTCTAAAATTAATGGCGAGTGATCTTTGTGTTTATGCATTTCGTGTGCCCTCTTCTAAAATGCTGCAGGTAATCCATGAAATCTGACTGTTATAAGAGTATTACAACTTTCAATCCTTGTGATTGATCTGGTGCGCAATGGATAGGGCGTAGATAAGTACTCCACTAAGACAGATGCTCATTGTCATCATTGATTTCTGCCTTTAGTAAGGCATATTATAAACAATTCAGGAGAGTTTCTCAGTTAATTTGAAGAGTCATTGACCCGAGTTCAATTAGACCTCAATCCGGAACAAATTGCACGAGGGAAAACCCGACTGTAAAGGTTCTTTGCCGAAATCAGCCCACTCTGAGGCCAAGATGAGCTGCATTCGAATTTGAATGTTTCCCATCGTAATTTTCTTTCCTTCCACATCCTATGACTTTCTGTCTCATGTTGTTTGTCGGAAACCTTTTAAACCATTTTTAATAATTTCAGTTCTTTTTCCATAGAAAATCACTCTTATCATCCGGAGTCAAGGCATGAATATAATCATGTCATATTTTCTGCATTTTTGTCTTGAACGCTTAAGGTTTTCCAGGTTGCTTTGCTCCGATCAGATCGGGATGGAGGAGAATTCTAATGGCAAGGAAGTGATGATGGATGAAAGCGGCACCGCTAATGAAGATTGGAATGCCGCGGATCTTCTGAACATGGAAATTGGTACTTTGAAGGAAACCGAGTCTTTCTTTAGAGAATATGCTATTTTCCACGGATTCAGCATGTGCAAACAGGATTTAGACGCAAGAAGAGCGGCGACCCTGTTATGCACAAATGGGTGTGAAGCAAAGCAGGGCATCGGGATAAGAAGAATATGGATCGGGATGACTATATTCGGAGGCCTAGGCCTCTGACGAGGGTCTGATGTCCAGTTTATCTCTGTGTTAACATTGACAAAGAGACAGGAAAGTGAGTGACAAAGGAAGCCATAACTGAGCAGAATCGAGCATGTTTTAATTTGCCGGAGAGTTGTTTTGTTAGGAAAAACAGTTTGATTTCCAACAAGGAAAAGCAGATAATGCACGTGGAGCATGTTATGCACAGGGATGCACATCTTACTTTGCCATCACATCATGACCCTGCTAATGTTCCTGTGCTTGATGACGATGGCGCCAACTTGGTGGGAATGATCAGAAATATGATGGATAAGACACTTGCAGTGAGCGCTAAGGTTGATGTTTTTTCACTGAGGCAAGCGATCATGGAGAGTGAGTGCACGGGTTTCTGAGAAGTAAGGGTGGGCCAAGCGGATCTGCAATCTCAAATTCAAGAATTTAGGACGAGCTCAGCTCCCGATATGGCGCGGGTGATGAGAGAAATGATGGAATAGATGGTTGTGATGAGAGCAAAGATGAATGCTGTCTTGGTGAGGCAAACTAAATGGAGAGTGAAATTAAAGGTCTTATAGAAGAAGTCAGGTTTGGTCGACCAGCTTTGCCAGCAGAACTTTGATAACTTAGGATGAGTTTGTATTAGGTGGTCTCGGCGCCTCTCTAACCCCAAAAATTAACCCAAAGAATGAGAGTTTCCCTTAAAATTTTAAACCGACTATCAACTCCTTTTACAATCGATGTGAGACAACTTCAACAATCTCCCCATCACACATCGGACCCGAATCGGAGATGCAACAATCAGCAACTCTCCCACGTGACTGTTGAGGTCCAAACTTATTGACAACTTAGGCCAAAGCCGCAATAACCCACAACTCTCCCGTGTCTTGTTGGTAACCTGAGCTCTGGTGCGCAACAAAATTCCACTATCTTCAATCAGAGAGATTGCCAAAAGGAAGCCACAATTCAAGTCCGTCAATATATCTAATTGGATTCACCTGCACTCAAAAACTGAAGCCAACAAATTATGGATAAATTATGATATATATTTACTGTTCTACACTATGCCACATATCCAATGTGGGTTTCTTTACATCCTAACAATCTTACTCTTACGTGTGAGCTCAGTGTTAGGTATGCCCCCCTTTAATTTAGGTATCCTTCTGCTTCAACTTATCTCAAGTTGTATCTCTATCAACGTCACAACTTCATCCTAAGCCTTTTTCTCTAAACCGAACCATGAAGTCTACCGTACAACGTCCTCCTAAGCCTTTTTCGCCAAACTGAACCATGAAGTCTACCATACAACGTCCACTACCGATACATATTGGGAGTAGGCCACCAGTCAACTATCAGTTCTAATATCATTTGTTGAGTGGTCTTGAACTTCTTTTACCCCAAAAAACTAGCTCTGGTGAGATTTTCCCTTACACTTAAAAACCAACCATCCACTTCTTTCACAATCAATGTGGGACAACCTCAATAATTTGGCCTCTCAATCACATCCACAACCATCAAGGTGATGGCCAATAAAAGTCAAATTAATTTTTGCTTGTCCAGATGGTAGCTTCTAGCAGTCATGTTATTGTCTACATGACCCTTCAACTGGTCTAGGCGACACCCTTCTGAGAATCCGGCTGAAGGACCATGCTTGCTCACTCAATGGCATCAAGAAGTCAAATTCTTGATGCAAAAAATTGAATCTGCTCGAGTTTTAACTTTTCTTCAGCTGTACACCTCCTCTACTTGAGTTGCTATTTACTTTTTTGTGTTTTTTCATTGCTGAAATAAATCATGTGGTATGACCGGATTATCTGAGCTAGCTTTTGGTTCTCTAGGTCAGACTGCGGCTGCAAGGTTTTTTGTCAATTCTGAGCTTTCTCAGGATCGAGGCTTGCGCTCGTCTCCTCCAACTTTTGCTGCTTAGATCGCTTGCTGTATATATTATAGTGTGAGTGGCCAAGCAGTACTCAACTTTGTGAAAGATGGAACTTAAATTATGAAATTTGTGGATCGATTGACCATTCTGGGTCAGTGTCGAGCTTGTCGTTTATTATGTCAACACTGCTGCGCCAGGCACTGCCAGTCATCTCATCGATGGCGCAGTATGTGGTAGCTTCCTATCGCATAGCACAACATGTCCAGGAAAAGTTCGTTCTTTCTTTAGTGTTCCTGATGAAGTGGACACGGCGACTTCTGCTCCCATAATGCAGCAAATGGTCCTCGTACCAGAGCATTCTGCGTTCGAGGCCTAACTGGATAAATTCTGGGAAGTCAAAACATTTATGGAAGCCGTCCGAACACCGACAATTTCACCAGAAGCATAATGCACTTCCCTAATGCCAAATCCCAGCATTTGCAGCAGCATATTTCTTGTACCGGAGGCACAAGTAAATTGATAGGTCCTAACGAAGGTTCACAAACTTCAGAAGCCTGACAAAGTTTACAAGAGCGGATTTTTACCTTGATCATGGTCAATGGACCAGGTGCAATCGCAACAACAAGAATTTACGGAATGCTCGAGGAACTCACATAATCAATCACCGCGATTAACCTGATCCACATGGACCCGGATCTTGGCAATTGTTTGCCACTAAAAACTGACTCCTGATCTGATAAGAGGACAGCATCGTCCAGAGAAGAAACAGACTAGATTTGATCTTGTAATACAAGCATTGTTTCAAACACGAGCCATCACGCATCTGCACTATGATCATTTATCTCCTCTGATTGTTGGCATTTAATGAAAATAAAAGGAAGGAGGGTTAGTTACACCACACCCTGCTCGAATGTCAAGCATTGTCAAGTTTGTCCCCCAAGGAATCCAACTGATAAGCAAATACAACGTTTCTCACTCTCTCTATCAAACAATCACTACTTAATTGATGGAATGCAACATCATATGTGTATGTACAACACTTCTTCCCCACCTTTTTCTTTGTTCCTTTTTTCTATGAATCTTTACAAACCTACATTCATCAATACTTGGTAGTTACAAAACAATGCCAACAATCAAGAGGATGTGCACAAACCCAATCAAAAAAAAGAAAAAAAAACAAAAAAGGTCTGACTCCACTTCACCGATTATTCCTGAAGAGGCCGAAGTCCCAACGACGCATAAAACCATCCATGATGTTGTTTGAAGGATTCCGTACAACAGTCAGAGTGGCTCTCGTGTTGCCTGACATATCTGTATCTAAGGGACTCTGGATGCTTGTTGGACCTTCAGTACCAACAGAAGAAGCCTTCTCTACACCTACTTCTGCCCGTTGAGCATTTTCGAGCGGACTTTTTGACAATGAATTAGTATCAGATTGAGTTGCAGAGGGTGGGTTGTCACATGACGGACTGCTCGATGGTGTATTCGTATCAGTAAATGCATCAAACATTTGAATATGACCATTGATTTCTGATGCGGGGGTGGAATCAGTTTTTGATGCCTCAGACAGCTCCGTAGTGGAAGAAGTAGCCTGCCCATCTTTCTGGGAAGACCCGAAAGATTCAGTGCTCGTGTCAGGCACTGGATCATTTTCACTATAATGTCTCATCTCCAGGTCCTTTAATGACATCATCACGGCTTCCATCAACATCTGGATATCCAATATAGATGGTCAATACATCTAGTTCTGAATTTGGAAATAAGACAAGAGAACATGATAAGACACCTTTTCTTCCTCTTCCACAGTGCATGGAAAGCCTGTCGGGTCATCAAGCTGGTATTCCACATATTCGTCATCTTCTAATGCCGCCGGAACGTGAGGACCATAGGGATGACCATTGGACAGCTCAAAATTGATCATCTTGGAAGACGATGAATGAGGATCCTCCTCAACCTTTGCATCCTACAGCAAAAAAAATTACTGTGTGAAGATAACCAGTAGTTTTGTAAATAAAACCTAATAAATCTATTTTCTCGTACAATTATTTCTCCTAACTCGTGGAACTACTTTCTCCATTGACTGGTCTTTGGATCATAACTGAAGGATTAGAACAGCAGATTGCCCGTATAATTGACTCGTGAAGTGTAAGCTTTTGAGATGGAAACAAAAGGCAACAACATACCTCTGTCATAGAATGGTGGTCCGCTTCTGGGATATCAGAAGGAACCTGAGCACAAAAAAGGATTATAAGGCAAAACATAGATACTGATATATTTTTTTTCAGACATAGATACTGTTAACTCATGCTAGAAATGCATTCCGCTCATGCTACAGATCCAATCAAACTTTCGGGACTTACGCAACCTTAGAAGCAAATGTCCTGGTCCAACTGGACAGTTGATACAGTAATATGGATCAGGATCAGGGTTTAATACAGGTTGTAACATGCGGATGGATATGCAGCGAGCTACTTGTCCTAAATAAATATGGTTACAGTTGGTCAGTTGGCTGCTAGGGTCATGTTACTCTTTCTTTTGTAGCAACGGCAAGAAGAAACAAAAGCTAGGTTTTACTTTGGGGACCTCTCTCTAGGTGGCTCTCATACCTTGGGGACCTCTCTCTAGGTGGCTCTCATACCAGGTAACATTCTAGGATCTTCAAGAGAGAGGAAGAGAGAAAAGATTAGGAGGCTAAATCTTCACTGAATGGCTTAATGAAAGAGTACATAAGATAGGCTTTATTTATAGAGCATAAGAGACCCCAAAAACCCTAATTACCTTAATTAAGACTCACCTACTAACTACTAACACCACTAGATATACCTCAACATCAGTGATTCCAAGGACCTACATTAGGTTAAAGCTGTAGAAAATGTTTTGCATTAAGCTCGCTCCATCTAATTTTGGTCAATATCTTTCAACTACATTGGGCTGACTGCATTGCCAAATTATGTATAGAATATAAATAGACCAAACTAGGAATGATGCAAGTGAATTGTGGTCAGTCAGGCGTCATGGTGATTTCGATTACACTGCAGCAACATTGTAATAATATAAAGTTGGATTTTGATACAAATTGTTTTCATATGGGGTGACAGGAACAAGGGTAGGTGACCTTTCATGGACTACTCAGGACGATGGGCACTAGGATTGCATATTTTACACGAACTGCTCATGCTTATCGAGTGCTTTACTTTCCATTCATGAATTATCATCTCTAAACACAAAAGCGAAATGATACAATTAATTACTGACCTCCATCCGACTCATAGGCCTCCTTGTACGCAATTGTCTGATGGCATCAGCTGTACTAGCATCTGATCCTACAATTATTATTTCACAGAATCAGAGAATCTAGAGGGCGCACAATTTTCCAGCTTGAGAGAGAGACCACAAAGTGCTGAAAGTAAAAATCAATAAATCAGCAACAACGGAAGCAGTAATGAAACCTGCCTTGAGCTACAGATGAAGGTTCATGGGCACGACTGACTTGATGCGCACCACTCCAATCTCCCTGAAGAAAATGATTTGTTAAGGATCTGGGCAGACAAGAATTGCAACCAAGACCAATGGAAACAAAGAAGAGATTGTTCGCATTTGAATTTACCTTACCAAGGTAATCGAGCATAGGTTCAAAATATGGTCCTGCCACCTCATCCTCTGGAGGTTGCAGAACATTGTGGAAAAATATATTTATAGAATCAAAGTAAAATTGTGGACGAGGGGAGTTGTGGTCACCCTCAAATTTGATGATATTCTTGTCTCCCTGAAAAGACCATGTTAAAAGGCAAGCCAAAGGGGGTGCTGAAAAAACAATAAAAATGGGGAGGGAGTGGCAACATGAGAAACATTCAAGTTTTTTTTGCTTAAATAAAGACCCAGAAAAAGGCAATTGGAAATCCAAGAGGCGAATTCAAATAACATATCATTTGGTAGTGTCGCAGTGGCAAGAACTATATCTGGACAAAAACTACATGAACAAAGGAGCTGCAGCTAAAGGCTTGGGTTCCCAGAAAGTCCCTGAATGTCTTTGCACAAGATTCTCTAGCGGGTAAATTTTGGTAAAACAATTATCCATTTTGTGAGATTCCTATCAATTTTTACACGTGGAGAAGACTTCATCCAATTGATAGCATTTATGGTCCAGCCTTATTATACCAGAACAAGATACCCCATTAGGCGGCAGCAGTGAAGAGACCATTTTCTTCTAACTCTTTTCCGATTATTGGGCAGTATATATTTCATTACAATTCTGACCCAAGAATACTATTAGCCATTTTATCCCAAGTTTATCTTACACATTGCTTCAGGTAATTCTGCTATCTCTCTCACACTATATATTCATGGTTTAATGGGCCAAGAATATCAGTAACTGACATTTTTAAGGTGGGAACTGAACCCTTGACATTAGATTAGAATGGATACTTTTCTCTCACAGTCAACACCCTCCCATCCTCTTTCAATCCACATAACAGACCCGCATTTCTAACCAAATTCTAAAAACAATGTATTTCAATAAAGTTCGCTCTATTTCATGTTGAAGTTAAATTAAGTGCTTTCTGAGGATAATTAAAAGCGCTTGCATTGTGATTGTTAGAGATATCATTGCAACCCTTGCTCAAGGAGATTACTCTTGATACTAATCTGAAATGACATTACCATATAAGCTTCAAATATTCGATCTGCATGATGGGGACGTATGAAGTCATCTTCATTGGCATGTCCCAGCAAAACTGGAACAAAGCAAGACTTGGCAACCTAACATAAGCAAACCCATGGAAAAATCATTCAGTGCAAATGTATTGCACGAAGAACATTTCATTATAACAAGTGTTTAAATAAGATTATGATTCCTTCTATTGTGTCAAAGGATAAATGTCGATATATTAATTTCATTACTTAAAAGTAGTTTCCAGTCAATTTAGATCCCTGAGTATTTCGGAACCCTGTCCATCAGAAAGGTTTGATCACTTAAGAGAACAAAGAGGTGTCGCTAGCAGCTTCCATGTGGGCAACCTTAATAACTAGAATATCTAATAAGAAAATTTGTGAAGCAAGTCGAAGAAACTCCAAGAATAAAATCCACACAGCTGCCACTGCAGTTTTGTACTACTATGGGAGTCCCAAGTTTTGTGCGGGACTTACAGAAACTTATTCATTTTCAGTTGCAAAAAGAACCTCAAAAGCTGCTGACAAGGAAAATTCAAGACTAGCCTTCCTGATCAAAGAGTTCTTTCTCCATGCAATAAAAACCAGCATTTTTCCATATTGATTATAGAATGAACTACTAGATATCATTCTGAGTTAATCAACTCCATCTGAACAAAGATCTCAATTACTATTTCCTTCCCACATGGGAGGGTGAACATTGTGGGGGAGACATGTAAAGCACATGATCAGAATTGAGGCATGTCTGTTCAAATAGATCTACCCTAACATTTAGATCTCATATGCATCATTAAATCTGTTAGTGGCAATCCATTTTTACGGGCAGAAAGCAAAAGATGAAGTCTCTCAATAAGTGTTTTGTTGAAAATAGTCACAAATTGGCCATTTCTCCGCTAATAATTTCTAAAAGTGAATTTATGCAAGTTTTCAACTCAGGCTCTAGTATGAGGGCCAAAGATTTTCTAAATATATCAGGCCGCATATTTTCTGCCACTATTCAGGAAGTGTTGAATAGCAGAATGAAAACCTAAAAAACATATAAATATGTGAAGGAGAAAAGGCCAAAAAGTAGCGCAACATTGGATAAGCCAAATATGATGAGTATGACTGGAATTCGCAAATGACCAAAGGCAAGCATTAATAACAGTAGATTATAACCTTTATGGTGTTGAGATCCACAATATCAAATTTTGCCTTTTTCTGGATTGCTCTTCGCATGTACTGGACAGCAAGCTTGACCTAAGATAAACCAGATGAGATATAGAGGTCAAGAGACAAAGAATACTGGTTGAAAAGTCATGACTAGCAAGCTTGACCTAAGATAAACCAGATGAGAGATAGCGGTCAAGAGACAGAGTACTGGTTGAAAAGTCATGCCTAGAATTCACTGAAAAACGCACGGCTCAGCGACTGAATGATGGTTTGAGTTTGAACATGAAAAAGGTCCTTGGAAGTTGACATTGTCATCATGTTCAAGTAATCTTTGTGTAGTTTGGCAATATAGCTCAGTGGTAAATCTAGGTGTTTTTAGTAGAATTCATGAAATTAAACCCCTATAACTCAAAGACACTGATGACAAGAACTACAGCAAAATGGAAAAAAGTCTTTTTGAAGCAACACCATGCAAAAGAAAGAAGTGAACATTGATGTTTCCCTTCTGCAATCTCCTCATCATGATAATCACATTAACATTCCTAACTCTGATTTTATGAGTGAGGTCCCGTAAACCTCCTTGTCAAGAATCCCATAAGTTTGTATCTGTAAGCATTGTTAATATACATACGTTATTGGAAACAATAGATTACCCTTCAGAAAACACAGAGCCTAATGGTCCAGCATGTTTATGTCATGTCCTTAAAACTGACCAAGAATGTTCGCAAGAAAGAAAAATATGAAATAAAACTGGAAAAAGAAGGCCACTACCCTAAAGCCTAAACACTAAATCCATGTAAATGCCATTTAACTTGCTATAACTGTCTAGTAAGTGTAATCTCTCTGTTATTGTATTGAACATACAGAAACGGATCAGACAATCAAATTGTGCATTTCGCTGCAATAACATTGAGGAGAAGCACCAAAGTTGCAACAGTTGACATTAACTAGTATGATGACCATCACTACTTTTCCACTAGTCACAATTGAAAAATCTACATCAACAGATATCATATAAGAGAAATATTAAGGGTGGACAGACGTCACTCACCAAACCCAATGGCAACCCAGAGCAGTAGAATCCTTCATTTCAATAATTATGTTTACGTTGCTTTCATGACATGTATACATTTCGATTTTCATTTTCTATTCAAGTGGAATCCTTTAGTGGGGACACATATCGACTTTGTGAAAATTCTAATGCTCAACAATCTATTTCCTTCAACATTACTCTTACTATGTCTCTTTTTAATTTTCCATTAAGAATGCTTCTTAAATTTTTAATGTCCACATTTCTCTAATGTGTCAACCATGAGTTGTCCATTTCCTTCCTCACTAAGCTTCATTATATTATTTTCAGCAAATACACTTCTGATTTTAAAATTTCAAAATTTCCTATGTATAGGGAAAAATCAAGTTCCTTAAACAATTGATCGAGAATGGACTTATTAAGCTTGTGGAAGTGATCATTTTCATATATACATCATTTATCTGTCGTAAAGAAAGGCTAAGTTTTGTGAATTCTAATATTCAAAATTGTTATTTTTTATTGAAGTTATTTTTATTTCCAAAGTACGAGCGCAATGCTATTACTCTCTGTCTCTTCTCTCTTTATCTCTCTCTCTCCCCCCAAACAATTAATCTTGACCAAATTATGAGCATAAACTTTAAAGTTATATAGAACACATCTTTGTGACCAAATTATGAGCATAAAGTTATATAGGACAAGTCTTTGTCTTATTCTCGCTGTTTCTTTTTGTTTCTACCAAATCTAGAATTATGAACCCTTTCAGTGGGGATACAATGAATTGAGCAACTCACAGTGAACTTAGGTAAGCGAAAGGCATGTGTATCTGCTAGTTCCATCATTAAGTCAACCAAATCGGAAAAGGGACTGTCGAGAACCATTCCAGCAATTGAAGGATCATCAGCACCATACATTAGGCTGCAAGAAATAGAAAAATTACCATTAAACAAGCAGAACAGCCTTTTTCTGGAAATTGTGTACATAGTTTGTAATAACATTTCATACGGACAACTGCAACGTAAAAACTAAAGCATTTAATCCAAACCAAGTGTTCTATCAAGAACTCTCATTTTTATCCATCATTTTTAACATCGGAAGCAACAGAGAGCTATAAGAGCCATGAGCAGACAGACTGATTTTGTGCTGAACCAATAGACAGATCTTTAGAAAATCATACAACTTCCTTATGTTTGAGTAGAATACTAATATACAAAGGCGGATGAATATACACAGTAAAATCGCGTCATTTATGAGTTTCAAACAAGACATACAGAGTTTCCATACAAAGAACAGTCACTAGCTAAGTGATCCAGTTAATACAGATAAAGAAACAGTTAGAGCCACGAAGTAGGAGATCAAAACATAAAATTAGGTAATTTAAACTAACATAAATAATCATGACAGTGCTGGATCCAAAAAATTATCCCGACATTGCCTTATCAAGCTTTTCAAGTCCAAATGACACAGCTATCTGATTTTGCTTAACACTCTGGTCTTATGATATCCACACAGACTATGCATAATCCCAGCGTACATGGGTCCATAGTAATCCAATCATGACACATCTAAATTGCACAAATGACAGATCAGATCAACGATTCCAGGTCTAATTGGATTCAGAAAGCCCATCTTGAGCACATATCATAATCATTTTGTGCCCAGCCACTTCTAACATGGGCATCTGAAAACACAATGAACGTTACCATTATTTTCAGGTTTTTTTACCCTATTTACTGGAAATCCACTCCTAGAATAATATACCCACTAAATTATTTAAATGGTGCATTGCATCTAAGAAACTTGTTTAGTGCTTCAGAATTTAAAATGGAAAAAAAAAATGTACTCAACTATTTCCCTTTAATATGGATAAACGAACAGAATCATGGTATCCTAATCACAGTCCAAAGCTGCCTAGTTCACAAAATATAAAAGCAAAGATATTAATTCTTATCTCTCACCAAATAAAGGAGAACATTGTGCTGAGATGAATTTAATTATTGTAGCAAATGCTGGAATGAGTAATCCGATTTAAATAGAAAAGGAAGGGAATGATCTTAGAGCCCCAGAATTTTTTCCAACCTATTTTATATTAAAATATTTGTCTATACAACTTCAAAAACTTCAGTTCAGTCAAGGTCCAAAGAAGATGAGGCCCATTCCAAAATCAGCATAATCTGTGTTTCTACCAAAATGCGCAGAAAAGAAAAACCTATGCCAAACGCATTTTATTGTTCCAAGTTTGTCACAAGTGAATTTGATCTATCAACTCATCATATAATGTGATGGTCCAAAGAAAAGGAGACATCTACCAACGGACGAACTCAGTATCCAAATCTCTGACCTCAACAGTTTGACCACGTGACAAACTCTATTGAGGCAACGAATCCATGTGGTCAAAAAGCATGATAACATTCAACATCAGCTATTGCAAACAAAGCACATCCTAAAAGGGCTCATGAGAAAGAAAGTAGAAGAAAAGGGACATATAAGAGTACAAAAAGAGTATGGACAAAGGTCACAAGGTGAAAACGTAAAGCCATATGCTAAATGAGATTCTAATCAGCAATTTCTCTTGAGGACAACAACTATGTTGGAATAGCTCCATTTATCAGAATAAAAGAAAACATGTCCCCTGGTTCTTACTGTAAAGCAATGAAAATCAAAACCAAAAATAAAATAAGAAAACCTTGTGACAGCACCCATCGAGCGGCCCCACAAGCCAATTAAAGAAACATTTCCATCAGCCCGCAAGTATTCGACCACAGCCTTCAGATCATCTTTCTGAAACCCAAAATAAACATGATGAATTTGAACCCAAGAGACTTGATATAGAATCAAACCAGCAGCTTATAAGATTCCGCCAAGAGGGATGAGCTACTCAAAATACCATTCATTTAGTTACGTCCTCTAAATCCTAATGGAATACAGAAACATAGGCCCAGGAATATCTACCACTATAAGTGATTTTAGTGGAAGGACTTACCTTATACACGTATGGCAACACAAAGTACAATATTGGGGAAAAACTTAATCAAAGAGAGAGAGATTTGTACAGGTGTTTCCATTTAGAAATCTATGTTTGAATGTTATCTCTAGGCAAAACTACACATAGGAGGTGATTTGAAAAAAAGAAAAACAAGAGTTTGGAAATTCTTGAACACTGTGACCATTCCTCTGCATAAAGACAAGCACTCACTTCATTCCAGCCCAAGGTAACATGCTCTCCTCCAGAGAGTCCAGATCCAGAAAAATCAAGCGTGAAAACTGTAATGTTGGATGGAAGTAAAACTATGGCAGCTTCACTGGCGTCGGCTCTGCATCCACTGTCATAAAAACAAGACATGAGTTAAGAAATTCCTTCACCTGCCATGTAAAAAAAAAAAATAGACCCAAAAATAGAACTTGAATTTGTGGGAATGATACCTCATCAAGGTAAAAGAGAGATCCAATAGACAATAAAATTCCCATTCCATCATTATCTGGAACTATAAATCTATGTCCCTCTACTAAAATAGGCAAAAGTGAAAAATTATGAAAACCATCCTCCAGTTTTACCTCAGTTACACTTTGCATCCTGTACTACAAAACCTTACTTTGCACCTTTTAGTTCCAACTCAACCTACACTCTGCAGCCTCTATTCTCCAGGGTTTCTCGGACTCCAGGTACTGAGTATGTTTTTTAAAACCTCAGAGTGCAAAGCATATATTAGGAAGACAGAGAATAGAAGTGTTGGATAAGAAAAGGCTGGGCATTGCTCATGCTATCTTCCTCAATCACAATTATGATATCATTAATCAGAATCTACTTAAAGTCAATGTAGCTATGCTTCTGACGGGCTTGTGGAAACGAAATGACTCCAATATGTTAAGAAAAACTGACAACCATTCTGTATAACCATATGAGTGCCACTACAAAATGTTCTTCTTATGAACTTCTAAATGGAACCCTTTTAGCATATTACAAACACGACCATTTATTTTATCCCCAGGCATTAACACAGCAAGAGGAACATTCAAAATATCTGGAAAAAGAGCAATTGACAGTAAAAAAAGACCAAACAATTACAATATTTATAAAAAAGCTGTTCTTCAACTTTCCGTGAGAGAGCTAACCTATTTCCATGGCAATATATCACACATGGCAGAGGCTTTCCTTCAGGACTTACAACTGGCACGTAATGAGTACACTGAAGGATTTCTCCTCGACTGTTCTTAACCTGCATAGAATTTAATACAATCCATATTGAAAAGAGAATCTCAATTTACTTTACATATATAAAGACGTCACTTCCCCATAACTATCAGGCAGACTAAGATTTGCAATTGACAAGAAGAGGGCCTGACAACCAGCTTCTATGAACACTAAAAACCCATAAAGCCAGCTTGATAACTATAATATGCAGAAGAACAGAGTATTAGTAAAAGCATCATTACAAAATGTGTATAGAATTTAGAGTCCATTATTGAACTCTAGAGTAAATCTTGTATGGCTCTAGATGTCTCAAATTGGAAGCTATGAATTGGACCTTCCTCAAATTATCTTACTTCCATAAATTAAGCCGAAACAAAGCAGCAAAAAAAGGGCATTTAAAGGTCATATCCCCAACACTTCTTCGGCATTCCATTTTGGTGATTTCCAATTTTTGCTTTAACTTTCAGGAAATACATCGATGCATCGCTTACACCCGTAACAGTCCTGACTCCTTTACTGTGAGTTCCCAACTACATTCAAACTATCAATTTCTCATCATGAAAGAAGAAAAATCACTCAATTCATTAATGTAATGTTCCTCTTCTAACGCCTTTAGTCATCAAGTGAGAAGCATTATCCTTACTAATCCAAACTTAAAGCGGCCTTGACAGCAAACATCCACAGCAAACAAATGGCAAAAAGCTTCTTTTGTTTATGCATTTTAAGCAGTTATGAACCTCGGCTTATACTGCTGAACAAGACGCTTCAGCTAATAATTCACAGTTTTCCTATAATATGAAGAAAGTACCATAAGAGGAGGAAGGAACACTCTCCATTTTCAAGGGTGATTGAGATATTCAATACATGATTTAATTAAAATAGCATTGAAATTTTAGAAGGAAAATGTTAACAACCGAAGTGGTGGAAGGCCCCATATGTCAAAGGAAGAGCTTCTGTTCTATACCTCTCAGAAAGAGAATGTGGAAAATAATAACTTACCTCCAGATCATTCCTGCGGTACAATTTGTCCTTGAGCATGAATTCATCATCTAATAAATCATATTTGGGACTATACTCCGCCCTGCAGGTCAGTAATGAGGATATTGACAATCTTGAATTTAACCAATCTGTAATAAAATTACTCAGCATTATGTAGGACACTGCATAATGGAGTTCCAGGGCCTATTAATACACGACACTCAATAGCTCACGGTTTTTTAGATTCCTCATCTTTGTCCATGTACATTAATGAATGACAGGTAAGTAAACCTTGAAGTCACATTAAAAATGTTAGAATGCCATACAGTGAAGGCATAAGGACTAGATTGGTACTTTCAGAACTCGGAGGATTTTATGGGTGAACATCCTCCTTCAAATACTTCTCTTCATGTTCAGTGGCATGATATGTTGACGTTTATAAATCAGAAAGACTGGAGTATATCACATAGAGATCGACTTTCAATGAGCCATATGCAAGTTGCGAAGTTTGTCCCATTCCCTAACTGGTTACTATCATATTGAGAACAACTGTTGACCCGATATAGATTTCCTAGCAGAAGCATATGTCTAGAAACTTTTTATTACTATAAAATGGGAAAAAGGAAAAAAAAAAAAAAAAAAAAGCAGCAACAGATTTTGAAAACGAATTTCAGTAACAATTTCCTTTTCAAAAAGATAAGAAAAGATACGGGGTAATATATTACGCTCGTCCAACGAATTTTCAAATCAGGAAGCACGGGACCGTGCGGTTCTGGTGTCATGGCAGAGACTACCAAAAGAACTTTTAAATAACATATCTAGCAGCACTTCTGCGAAATTGTGGATGGGCAAGCCATCATACACTTTCATCATTAAACGATCTGAAGATCTTGAAAACACTGGACACTTGACGATTAGGCATTACAGCTGACCCCCAAATACAAAGATATTAAACACGAAGAAGGAAATAAAATCATAACCCCAGATTTTCTTTGTGGGTCGAGATCAGTTAACGACAACCACTCCATACTTGGCCAAACTGTTCATACTAAAGCTAGATGATCCGCAAGATTTGTAGAACCCTCGCCATCAGAGCTCATGGGGCCAGCAAAAAGACCACGAACCCATTAACCTACAGTCGGATTGACTTTGAAAGCGAACAACAGGACATCAAAACAAGACGAATCAAGAGCTGAGGATATCGCAATTCGTCACCTGGGAGGCCGAATTACAAAGATATTAAATACAAAGGAGGAAAAAAACCATATAACCCCAGATTTTCTTCGTGGGTCGAGATCAGCTAACGACAACTACTTCATACTTGGCCAAACTGTTCATACTAAAGCTAGATGATCCGCAAGATTCGTCGAACTCTCAACCTCACAGCTCAAGGGGCAGCCAAGAAAACGCGAACCCATTAACCTACGGTCGGATTGAACTCGAAAGCGAGCAACAGGGCATCGAAACACGAGGAAACAAGAGCTGGGTATGTCGCGATTCGTCACCTGGGGGGCCGAATTATGAAGCTGATGAGCTGTTCCATAGATTCGGACAGCGGCGGCGCTCGATCCCCGTCTCTCTCTCTCTCTCTCCTTCGCTACGATAACTGCTCTCGCCTTTGGAAAGAAGGGGGGACGAATCTGGGCAGCCGGCGACGCTCCACAGAGAGAGAGAGAGAGAGAGAGAGATGGCGGTCGCAAAAGAGAGAGAAACGAAAGAGCGAGGAAGAAGAAGACGACGACGACGACGACCACCTCGTTGATGTTTTTGTGCATTTTTTTTTCAATTATTTTGTAATTTTTTCTTTTCTCTCTTTTTTCTTTTTTGATTTTGCCGTTTGTTAATTGTTATTCTCGGAGTTTTGGTCATCTGGTCTGTCACCCCTTTGGGTTGCTTGCACGTGTTCGAAGATGGTGAAGTGAGTCTACCGTCATGTGTATGAAGCTAACGTGAAAGAGGAGGAGAAAAACAGTTAAGGAAATTTGGTGATGAGAAAGGGTTCTTCTTCTTTAGGAATTTGAAAAGACAAAGTAAATGGATTCCCCCTTTGGAAATATGATCTATCTATTTATGTCTAACTAAAAAGAGGAATTTCCTCTCGTTTCCCCCTTTTACATGGCCATTAAGAATTGTAAAGGAGAAAGGCATTCACATATTATGACACAAGTTGAAGAGAATTTTCGTATAACGCTTACTTGAGTATAATTACTTTTTTTTTTCCAATCATTTAAGTATTATGTAACGTTTGAATCGATCACTTGAATGTCATGATTTTGTAAAAACGTTCATCATAAATATTATACCACATCGGATTTCTACACATATGTAGCTTTTCTAAGAATTCACGACATTCAAGTAAACGTTTTTTAAGAAATCACAATACTTATGGTAACATTATTCCAAGATGAGATCATATAACTTTATTAAGAGCATTCTCTTAAGTGCCATAATTTTTTTCTAATGTTTTAATACCATAAATATTTCAATTAGTCAATTAGAGTGCCCATAAGTTTTTTTAAATAATATTCATCATAAATATTACGCCACGTTGTATTTTCTATATTTAGGTGATGTTTCCTAAATGTTATGACATCTAAGCAATTAATTGAAGATTATGGTACTTAAATAAACGTTTTTAGAAGTCATAACACTTGTGGTGCTTTTATCTCTTACCAAAATTATAGAGTTGGGTATGGGGGGCAACTTGAGGCACTACCCCAAACCCGCTCCCACGAAATTTGTAGTGTTCTCCTTGATGAAAGGGAATATATGGGGAAAAAAAGAAAAAGAAGTAATTTCCTCTCCTATTCTCTTTTTGTGAATTTGAATGGTTTGTAATGTAGCACAGAAATTGATGTTAACGTGAAAGGAATAATTCTCCATCAAATCATCCCTCTCCACAGCAAGCAAGACCAAAAGGGTGGGCAGGATCAAGGGGGGTATATTATGTTTTTTAAAGTTGGGTGCCTCTCCATGATTGCAATCAGCCGGTTGGTGAATTTCAGGATTGCTGACATTGATGGGAACACTATCGAATTTGCGTCTACAGATCAAAGCATTTCTGTTCCTTCGGTTTCCTTCCTGTTTACCCTTTGAATTTTCAGCGGGGTGAAAGTGAAATTTACATGCTCCAAGGTGAAAAGACTCAATAGTCATCATGATTTTCATGGATGTAATAGTAACCTAACCACGAAGGGAGCACTTTTTCTTAGGAATCGTGAAGGAGATGACGCACACTTGAGCTCCAAATGCGTTTGGCTTAGCTTTACAAAGCTTGTACAAATACTCAAAGTCAAAGCTATTTGATAAAAACTCTTAGTAAATTGATTTTGAGTTTAAGCTATGTTCGGTGAAAAAAAAATTTTGTTTTTTTTATTAAAAAATGACTCAAACCCTTTGTCTGTCCATCGTAGGGCTATAACTATCGACGAACTGGATCTGACGTCAACAACCACGCGCCACCTTCACTAGAGGTTGTATGACCTCAATCAATAGTTGCCAACACCAAATCTAGCTCGTCGATAGCCATTGTCCTTCGACAGTTCGAGCGAAGGGTTTTGGTCCTTTTTTAATAAAAAGTATAAAAAGGGACAAAATCGAAAATTTGAAAAATTGGTAACGATAATTTTGAAAGAAAAAATCAATTTCAGCATTAAAAAGTCTCTTGAGAAAACTTATCAAATATCTCATCATTTTCCCAAGGGATTTTAGAAGCCCAAAGTATATTGGGAATACACCTTCAACCACCGAGTCACAAAGCTACTCCATCTTCCTTATTTTTACGATTATAGTACCAAGTCACATATCTAGCGTGCATCTTACGAATTGATCATAAGGATTGGTTTGTTTGATCAAAAATCATTTCGGAAATTATTTTTGGACTTTCGAGTGTAAATAGCTGATCCATGAAAAGTGTTTTCTTTGGACCAACAACAAGCTTGGGAATACGATTTCTTCTTCTACAAAAAACGAAATAATATTTTATTGAAATCTTGCTGCACATCTGATTGAGAAGAATGGATCCCTTATTTCTCTCTTTTTTTTAATCTCTCATCAATTCTTTTTTTTCGTTAAGTCTCATTTTTTTTTATAACTCTTGTCTAACATCTCCTGAATATACTTCATTAATGCCTGTGTTATCCTGAATTCATAAATTATTTAACAAATATCATTTCGTAATTTTCACTTAATTTCTTTGTAACTTTTGTTATTTTTATGGATTACATTATACAAAAAGAAGATGTTGATTCCAGTTGTTAGTCATTGTATGTCATATTTAACATACAAGCTGCATTTAGTGGATTCACTTATTACGTAATTCCACAAGATCAATTCTTCAACTCGTTTTTAGTGCAATCAAACTCCGGAACATGTGGCTATAAAAAAAACTTCAGAAAGTAATTTGCTTGTTCTAAAATTGGATTTACTCAAATATTTTCCAGCGGCAAGAAGTTTTTAGTGAAACAAATAGATCCTAAATCTATAATTAGTTCCGCTAATGTATTATGGCATTTCCAAATCCAGATTAAGGTAGTAAGATTCTAAAGCCAAATCAACCTGCCTTTGCTTCCAAATGGACAACATAAGGTTTTAACCTCAGGTGTCACTACAAAATTTTCTCATCAAAAATTAAAAATGCCGTGAGTGGATTATTTATTGGGTTAATATCCTGAAAAATTCCAAATTAGTATATCTGTGACAAATTTACCTTAAACTATTTTTTTTATAATGAAAAATCTCAAACTAATACGTCTGTGATAAATTTACCCCGACTGACCATAAAAAACCATAAACCAATACATTTATGACAATTTTATCCCAAACTAATTTATTTGACAGCAAAAAACTCAAACAAATTTACTCTCCGCTAAATTGGATTAATACCACGGAAAAATCACAAAAATTGTAAAGTACGGCAAACAAAGCGTAAAATCCAAAATTAGTATACCAGTTAATTATCACGTGTTATTTCACTTAATAATTTGACAGTAAATTTGTCATAAGTATACTAGTTTTTGGTAAATTTGTCACCAAAAATTTGTCAAATGTATATCAATTTGCGATTTTTAGTAGTCAAAAAAATAATTTAGAATAAAATTACCATATGTGTATTAATTTGGAGTTTTTCAGAGTATTAATTCTTATTTTTTTTTATCAAATTCATTCAAAGATAAAATTCCGATGAACATAGAGGAAATCTTTATAATGACTAGGGAAACATTTTATCGAAAACTCATGGAATTGGAAACGGCTTAAAACGGGGACGAAGAACAATTCGATCAACATCACCTTCGACCTGGCTCATTAACTCGGATGGAAGAGGAGCAAATGAAACGGTGCAGCGTTTGGCTTATTGCTTGTCGCCTCAGTAAATAGGGCTCTTAAATGAATTAGTACGACACGGCGTTTTCCGAAAAGACGTGATAAGAGAGACCTGTGGAGTGGCCGGCGAAAAGGTGTGAGAAGAAAAGGTACCATTAGTAAATGCACGAATCACCGATAATGATTATGTACAGATATTTATTATTATTATTATTTTGTCATGAATGTACAGATATTAAAAGATTAGAAAACCATTCGATTAAAAAAAAAAAAAAACAAGTATACGTTTGTACAAAAAAATAACTAAGTCCTTGACAGTCGACTAAAATTAGATGAGATCGAGTAAAATGTGACGGAGGAAAGATTGGCCAAGTGTTTCTAAGGACACTTAGTTGGTTAGAAAACAAATTTGGACGGCAAAAGATATAAATGAAAATGGCTGAGTTCAATGGCAAATGTTGACAAATTGAGATCTACTCGAAAGGCATGACAGATATAATCGTCAACAAGATGAACCAATCGTATAAATGGTGAAGTCAACGACCCTAGGATGAACTGTCGAAGATACCCTCGCAAAGGGAGAAATTCACATGATTGTCGAGTAGTTGAGTTGAGAAAATTATGAAGACAAGAAGCTCATGAGCAATTGATGTGAAGAAATGCAGAAGATATAGTTGTCGAAGTAGTAGAAGTGACATGATCGGTGAAGTAGCAGGAGCTTAATGGTTGGAATGGTGGAGTCGATTACTTGCGAAATTGTTTGTACGTAGAGGTCACTTAATGGTTGGATGCACGAGGATTGTGTTTAATTTCTCTTTAAACCGTTGTTAGCTACTCTTACTGGTATAAATACTTGAATTGTAGTCTGTAGAAGGGTTCACGAATCAATCAAAGAGCACCGATGTTTAGTTTTATCTTCATTTCATTTGTGCATTTCAATGCGTTTACATGGCTGAACACGATTGTCTTAAATCCTCATTATACATTTCCTAAGAAAAATCCAACAGAAGTCCTTTCACCCCTTTTATCGATTTATTCATTGATCCATATTTTGAAGGGTATTTCGTTGACACTTTTCGGCAAAATAGAATTATTATGCAAAGTACAGCAATTGGCAGAAGAAAGAAAAATCAGATGTAGGTCGAAGACTAGAATAACAGGTGAAATATTAATGCGTAATCGATAAAAGTTGAACTCTTCGCGTTGACCAAGAAGTGGAAAAGTTATAATTAAAACTCTGCATTGGATAGGAGTATGAAAATAATACGGAATTATATAAACGATTTATCCACTCGTCTCCCATTAAATATTTAATAAGGAAATGTTTAATTTTAAAGCATCGACTATACATCATGTCAAGAGTTTTATTTTATTTTTTTCTGATCGAAATCATGTCGAAAGGTTGACGCATTAGAAACTCTAAATTTTTCTTATTTGATATTTTACTATAATATTTTTCGAATCATGACGCCATTTCTTTAACACTTTGACGCAAGAACATTTAAGACCTTTACCAATAGAGAAAATTTAGATATGACACGGTATATATGGAATATTCTTGATTTGTCTTGATCCATGACAGATCTTAGGGAAAAGCATAGTTAACCGTCGCTTTGTAAATGACGGAGTGACGGTCAGCTAAGGACTGCACATTTAAAATGGAAACCAGTTGACTTTTTCTACCGATTTCCATTTTCTACCCAATTTTCTTTTTGATTTTTAATTTTTTATCTTTTCTTATGTCTCCAGAACACGGGCATAAGCTGCCTCAAGAGCAAAGCAAGGTCTCTCTCGAGTTAACATAAGACAATTGCTAATTTTTTTTTTTTTTTTTTTTTGGTGACCCAAGGAACCCAAGTCGGCCGACAGCCTAGACGAGTAAACCCTAGGGGCAACGTGGGGAAACCACCACCCCACGCATCGGGCAAGGCGCACAAATGACCCGACCGCCCCCTGCAACTTGCGTTGCAGGGGCTTCGAACCCAGGCCTCCACGGAGGAATGCACTGGGATCTACCATTGGTGTCACCACGGCGGGTGGTGACACTTGCTAAGTTTGAACACGATTGAAGCGGAAATGGAGCTATGGGAGAAGATCATGTACAACGTCAAATTAAACATCTCACCGGGGTGATTGTGCCACTGCAGTGAGCCAAGATGGTTCCGAGTGTGCTTCGTGAACGTGATCGAAGAAACCCTTGAGATCGCCATCCGGTGCATTAAGGCATTCGTCGAATCTGCCTCCAGAGGCCGCCATGAGGCCATTAGTGAATAAAGGTGCAACAAGGCCATTGTCGCAAGGAAGACACATTGTTATTATTGTTTGTATTTAATTATGTACTTTAAAGCTTAAGAACCCTTTAACTAATAATTCTAGTTAACACGACGTAATTTTTTCATATATTTGTTACCGGCTTGATAGTAGTTTGCTAAACTAATGCATGTGAACTTTCTTGTAGAAGAAAACAAACCCTGATCACTTGATGCACATTAACTTTGCTATGAATTTGGATCGCATGATATGGTGTTTCCAAATTATTTTTCTATAATTATGTAGAATTATTTGGAAGTTTATGTCATAGCATCTATCAATTGAATTTACGTATTTAATTTGCCAAGATGAGGGTATCAGAAAGTTCATTGATTTTCACACAATTGGTAATTCAGATGAAATGAGTGCTCGACCCAAGTGACTGTCGCCTGAGGTTGCGCCATTACAGGCACTCCTAGGTCGCGCGATTCAGGCGATAGTCACCTGGGTTGCACGACCCATGCGTTGCCTAAGGTCCAACACTTGGGTCACGCGATTTAGGCCAACGGGTTGCGTGACGTGAGCATCACTTGAGGTCTAACAGCGGTCGTTGGGGTCAACCTGACCCCAGGCAATGGTCGTTAGCGTGCACGACCCCTTGGCTTATGGTCGTTGACCTCCAATCAGCTTTTTCATGTGGTGGTCTTTGGAGAAGATAAACAGTAACTGAGGGCCAAAACTTGTATTCTGAGAACGCAATTTTCTAAAGGACCTTTGAATCTGCTTTGGGCTAAATGGTCTTGGAGTCTTTTGAAGATGCAATTGTATTAAAAAAAAACGAACCAAACGCATTTGCATTTAGTTAAGAGACTTTAGAGTCCCAAAGCCTATTACAAATGCTGAACTTAAATAGACCATAATGATATTAATGATTTTTTAGTATGTGAAAATATTTTTTACTTGTAATTATTTATATTTTGGTATCTAATTTATTTTTTCTTTCATCATATTTAAGAAAATTAGTTGTTTGGGCACCCTTACGATATTATCTATCAATTTAAATTTGTCATAAAAAGAAAATAAAAAGAAATTTTGGGTAGAAGATGGAAACCGGTTGAAAAAGTCAACCGGTTTCCATCCAAGATGTGTGGTCAATGCCGCACTCCAGATCTCGCGTGAAATATATCAAATTAACTACTCACATCACTTGGTGAATGGCCGACCAAGTTTAGGGTATAAAGTAAATGCTTTTCTAAATTTATAGTCAAGACAACATTAAAAATTAAGTTGGATGTTGAAAAAAAAAAACAGTGGAACCATGCACAAAACGACTGGCTTTCAATATGATCTTGCTCAATCAGTTGCTAAATTCTAGTAATAATCTTTTTTATCTTTAGTATAAGCTCATTTCAGATTTAATCTAAATTAAGAATATACACCTTTTGGCTAATAACATGGACAGACTTTCATGGACTTTTTTGGCCCAACTTTTCACATGAGAAAGTTCTCTTGATATGGGCAGTAATTAACGTGACATGTGGAAAAACCGGAAGGATAGACTAATTGTGATTGCTAAAAAACGTAGTGCCACGGAGGTACGTGAATCAAAATTTCACAAAATTATGGAAATACTTGAGGTTCTCTAGGATTTTCTAATCACTTAAAACTGATAAAAATAATAATGGGTTAAAACCATTAAAAGCTCAAATTGGGAACCAAGATATAGTTATTCAAAACTAATTTTCCTCTCATAGAAAATCCCAAACCAGTACCCTCGTAACTCATTTACCACACCTAAATTCTCTTTTACACAAAATCTCAAACCGGTATTGTCATGACTTATTAATTCAAACTAATATTTCATCTCACAAAAAACTTCTCATTAGTAAACCTAATTTGAATTGGCCCTCCGTTAAAAGACAAACCTGTCAATCTATGTGCATTTTCCACATTGAAATTGTCATTCTCCATGTCAAATCCATCTTGCAGTCGTCTGCCACATGTATTGTCACATAAACATTATGATGGGATATTAGACTGGATGCTAACAGAGGGTACACTTGAGTTGATAATATTGCTTTGTGATTTTTTGTGAGAAAAAAATTAATTTGAAGTAATTGTATCATTAGGATATTGGTTTAGGATTTTTAGTAGTATCGACCCATTATATAAATGCCTTTTCACTTGATTGTAATTTGTGATCTTATGGAATCCCTCAATTGCATTCCGAATGTGAGTTTCAAGAATCAAATCAACAAAATAAAAATCTTAAAACTCAAGTACACCATTGACACATATTTAAGGATTTTTCAACATGTTTCTACCATGTCTCTTTGCCTTGAGGATAAAGATACCACAAATGCTAAATTGTCGCAATCTCATACGTATGTTCTAAGCAATGTTTCAAATTTGCGATTTCTTAATCTCATTATAGAAGAAAAATGCCTCAATGAGGATTCATTGGAAGGTAAGTCTCGTGCCATCATTCGCAGTAATTCTAGCTCCAGTAGTGCATATTTAACTTATTACAGTTAAAAAGCTTGTAGTTATATTTTGGGTTGGGTTAAATATTACAATATTTAAGACTTTTAAAACACATCTTGTTCTAATCGATCAATTTTCTCTTTGCACTACTCTATATCTCATTGGACCCTAAAAACTATCAATAACCAATTATATCATATATTTCAACCCCTACACATAGGACAAAGGGGAGAGCGACCATTCCATATGAAGAGGCCGGTATTTCCTGTGAACAATAAGCACTTTCGTTTTCCATATCAAAATAATTCTATATCAAGTTTATATGCACATATCTACTATTAAAATCGCGAGAACAATTATGAAATTTAGAAGAACTCGTAGTTATATTAATTTAGTGTATCGTCTGATTTTCTAAGTAGATCATATTCTAGATTCAATCAAAAAATATAATATTAAAATATTAAGATAGGTGCACTGGATTCAATCACCTTTTAGTTTCCTTCAATTTAATTAAGGGAAAGGCTGACAAGACATTTTCTATATTTTTTAAACGCATAATGCTGATGTCGTTAACGTGCAAGCAATTTTAGAAAAAAAAAATTAAAAGGAATTTTTTTTTTGACCGAGAATTTAAAAGGAATTAAAAAGTGAAACTTGAAGGTGCTGCTCGTGACTTAGCCGGCGGCGAAGGAGGGAGGGGTAAGGGGTCGCCGCCGTTCGGCGCAGCCGTGCGGCCACCCCTCCGGCGCCCTGCTCTGTCCAACGCCATGTTCAACGACTCCCCTGCACTCTCTCTCTCTCTCTCTCTCTCTCTCTCTCTCTCTTCTTCATCTCCCATTTTCTGTTTCTACAATTCGATTCGGTTTGATGATCCGGCAAGCAGCAAACCGGGATAGAAAACCCAGAAAAATGGGGGAGACCCACGAGCAAATGAGCACGAGCAATCCACCACCTCCGGAGGAGCAGCGGCAGCAAAGAGCGAGAGAGCGAATTCCGGCAGCGACAGCCTCGACGGCAGGCGGCGCCCTCCGGCGATGACGACCGGGGCGCCTCCTCCTCCGACAACCCCCCAGGAGGAGGAAGCGCTTACCACCGACGCACGCGCTCCCACAGCAAGTCCAGGAACTCGAACCGTACGACTCCCATCTCTTCCTTCATATTCACATACACGAATGAAAAGGAAAACGATTACCATCGAAAGATTTTTCTTCTGGGCATATTTCGGCCACGATTCGCTCAATCTCGGAAGCATTTTTTTAATCATTTGGGGGGGTTCTTTAGGGTTCTTCAACGAGTGTCTGCATCCTGATGAGAAGCGGAGGTTGGAGATGAGCAAGAGGCTTCGCTCGGGGACCGGAGGAGGCTCCGGAATCGTCGCGCCCGGATGAAGGTAACTCCAAAAATTCGATCTTTTTCAAAGAAAATGGAGAGAGTTTTCATCTGTCTTTGGTGGGTTTTCTTGATCGCGCGAACTGCGGCGGTGAGGAACCCCCCGGTTTGTACCGGTTTGCGGCGCTCCGCCGTCCTCGGTGAGATCTCCATCGAGGAGCAGGAGCTCTCTGCATCGAGGACGCCTGCTTCAAGGATGGCCAACACTCTAGAGTTCTACTTTTCAATTTTTCAGCTTATTTTTCTTAAAATGGCTGACATGGCAATCACGTCGGCCTCTCTTAAGGAAAATTATAAAATCCATTAAGTAAATTGGATACGTTAACGGAAGAGCTTAATTACACAAATTTTGCAAGTTTTAAAACTTATTACAGTTTTTATAAATTTTTGAACTCGATTACATGTGCACGACAAATTTTAGGATTTTTAGTGTACTTTTTTATTCTAAAATTTTCTAAAGGTTCCTAGGTACTTTATATTTCCTTAAAACGTTCATATGACCTAGTATGTCCACATGTATTTTGTGGTTATTGATCATTATTTGGCATGTATATATATGAGCAAAGAAGATGTCTGTGTTAAAGAACTTCAGAAATATTCATTATAATATTTCTTTCTCAGAGAAATAATTTATAAATTGAAGGAACTTCCTTAATTGGCCAAACCCAGTCTAGTCATTGCAAGATGTTGGATGGACGAGTGTTTATTAACGGGTATATAATGGTATTTTTTGTTTTAAAGTCCGTCAAAAAATGACAATCTAAAAATGATGTTGTTATCATTTTAAATTATTTGTATTATGAACGAGAAAATCTTGCACAATAAGACCGTACCATTTGAAAGTTACATTTTCAAAGTATCTTGACTAATAATTGATTTAGGTACCATTTTTGCAATCTAGTGAGAAATTAAAAGATGAACGAGTATAAATGACAATTGAGATATTCTGTCATTAACTGAATAATGAAAAAATATGAAAAAAATTAAAAAGTGAAATATAAAAAGACGTGTTTTATAGACTTATTATAAGTTTTACTTTAAAAGATCAAGTATTTTATCATAATAAAGCAAAATTATATGGGAGATGTAGGGTTTATTGAAAATATGCATGTTCATAAATTTTACCTAATAAAGGATACTAAAGTATTATGTGGTTCTTGTTAAAAAAAAAGAAAATATTATATAGTTTGGTCCGAGTATCGATACTTAAATTCACGAAGAGAGTTAACAGTAATTAATTCACTATAATTGGATAATCAGAATTATAATCACTAAATCACTGGAATGGTTCTCCACCAAGATTATACCAAACTCTAAATTATTTATTAATAAACAATTCAATCATATGTAACTATCATAGCATAGAAATAACCGGTCGTTCAAGCTCCTCTTCACAATTGTATGACTAAACCTTAAAGCACTCTATACACTCGTCCTTTTGTGCAAGTTCTCAAGGGAATCTTCACTGTGTGGCTTCTTTTTTCTCAAAAGCTTCTATCTTATCAATGTCTTTCATTGTAATCCATAATTCACATTTGCCATTTAGTGCTTTGGCCAAATCTTGAGTTGTTCCTCCCATTAAACTTCTCAATTTCTACTTTCGCTCCAAACATAATTACAACAACATAATTTTCAAATGATAATCAAACAAGTAAAAACACCAAATCATAATCCAGAAAATCCTAACCAAGCTCCAATACAAATTGTTAGGAGTGCGTAACAAAAAACCGATGCCTTAACTTAAGAAGATCATCAAGAGAGAGTTGCAATCCGAGCTCGTTAACATATAGTGTTGGACCCACCTCACTTTAAATAGTCATTTATAAATGTCAGTATATATCAGACAGCTCCTTTCGAGGGTACCAAAGATGGGCCCTAAACGTCCGAATGAATGTACTTAACAAATTGCTTGATCGAAGTCACGTTCTCTTCCAATTGATGATATAGTATTTACTTTTTTCCCTTCATCACTATTATGGCAACTCGAGGGATCTTTAGTACTCCACTTTTAGTGTGTACTTGTGCTTGATGTCATCCGGTGTCCCCAAAGAAACAAAGTTCTTCTTGAACTCCGGTACCTTATGTTTGTCAATGTGCACATATGCTATCATGCATTTGAATCCGAACTGTACCTATTTCCACAATCTTGCAGGCTACATTATTTCCCATTATATCTCTATGACAATTTGTAGTTTGGTAAATAGTAAACTAATTGCTATGCGTCACATAATAAAAATACCCCAAATCTAGCATCCATTAATATAGCCTCTACATCATTGATGCTCTCCTTAGCAACGTTCACCACACTGTTTACAGCTTTCTGCCCGTTACTTTTGTTTCTTACCTTTGGACAATCTCTCTTGATGTGTCCCTCCTTGTGATATCCAAAACACTACACACGTCTTTGAACTTTCTATGACGTGACTTCGAGCTACTTTTACCTTTACTACTATTGAACCCCTAATGTTGATCACTACCTCGAATCATTATTCTTTGTGCTACGTCCTGCACCAAACTATCATCTCGCAACTTTTGCCGTCACTTCTTAGAAAATAAAGTGGATTTTACCTCTTTCGAAGTAATAACATTGAATCAGTAAAGTGTTACCATAACTCCGAACAGAAAAAAAAAAGGGTTACCATAACTCTAGTAAAGAAAGTAACAATATCATGCCCTGTTCTTCATGATCTATGTTCTTCATTATCTATAATCTTACCGGCATTCTTTAAATACATCATGACTTTATTAAACTCATTTAGGTGGGATTTGATCGACAGATCTTCAATGTATCGAAATTAAAACAACCTCTTTAACATGTAGAAGTGATTACTTAAACCTTTTGTCACATGGAATGCTTGAAGTTTTGCATCCTTCTATTTAGCCACCTCTATTAACACCTCATTCAACATATTCAACAAGATATTACTCTTTGCTTTCTCTATTAACTCTATTCGTAAATGTAAGTACCGACACTCGGATCGAACCACATAAAATTTTTGGTGTCCTTTATTGTTCATCGTTTATTTCTCTAGCGAAAGCGTCTTATCTTGATTACTTTATATATTTTTGTTAACAAAAAAGAAGAGAGGAATATAAAGAAAGTAGAAAGCGTCTTATTGCTTTCTTCAGTTAGGAATTACTCGTTCAGGCAATAATCTCTTCGTTCTTATGTTGGTCGCTAAATTAAAAGGAAAATAAAATTTTGGAAAAAAATTAAAATAAAATGAGTACATGGAATCGTACTCACAAAGCAATGCATTGGTGAATAAACTTTTGAGTACCTTTATCCCATTAAGCCACCAAATAAAAATCTATCACCCTGTTTCGTACATAAACTTTTCATTCGATATTTATCATTACCCTACTAATACACTCATATAAAAAAAAGGAAAAAAAGGAAAAAAAAGGAAAAAAATAGATACAAAAAATCTTAAAATGCTCATTATAATATCGATACTTTAATATTTTTTGGGTTACTTGAACTCCCAACTCATATTAATATCTTAAAAAAAACCATCCATTTACAACATAAAATCATAAACTTTGTTAATTTGTGATTAATACTCCAAACATTTTCTTTGTGCCACCAATCAGGGTTTTCATAACGCAAAAAAATTAGAAGGATTTTGGTACCTCTGATCTTCGGTGCAAAAGATGGGCCCGTGGGATCAGGAGCAGCAACGGCTAGAACTGGCACTTTGACGTGTGGATCGGATTCGAAGCCTGCTTATCCGCTGGTCCCAAAAAGCGCAAGGCCAGTACAAAATTTGTCGCCATCTTTTTGTTTGCTGTCGTCCCCACTTTTGCACGTTTCAATCCATTACCAACAAAAAGGACATCATGAACAGTTTAAGCAAGAACAAAGGAGAGAATATCCTTGGACTCAACGCTTCTTATTTCAGCTCTTGCGTTTGTCTATTGCTTCAATTATTTATTTTTTCCTTCTAATTTTCTTTTGTATTTAGAATTTTGTTTAGGTCCTTAATCAGACATCCTGCGTGGCGAAGAGTCACTGGTCTAAGATGACTTTTGCTGCGCTGTGATCTTGAGAAGGACCGGTTTAGCAGCAAACAAGCAACCTCTGTCCTTCTGTCACCAATTCAAATTTTTGATCTTCTTTTTCAAAGTGAATTCTCCCTTCTTGATAGGACAATTTTGAGCTTTTCAAATTTGATTTTTTGAATTGAGATATGATATTTTCGATTTTCAAATTTCTTAAACTCACGATATTACGATCCTTCATAGTCACTAATTTCTTATGTGGTTGTTGATTGTCTTGATTTATTATTTTTTTTTTCTAATTCAAGAGTTGGTACATCTTAATCTTGTATTACAGTATTTTCAAATTGCAGCTAGTGAAGATTCACCTAATCATATATTGCACTTTAGCTCACCAAACAAATTTGGCCAAAACAAGAAATATTCACCTAACAGAAATACATTCCAATATAGACCCTAGAGAACTCAACATTAATGCATAAACTCCTATGCAGAGAAGAAAAAACGCGCATGAACCCATACGGCGTAATTTTAGCTCTTAATTTCTCCATGCTTTAACTAGAATTAATTGGATAATTGGATGGAACCCTATTTCATACCTATGACGGGACACTTTTCAAACGGGTCACCTAATATGATAGCATGACTCTATGGCCCCTCGTAAAAGAATCAAAATTCAAGATATAGAATTTAGGAGGGGCATAAAAAATGATGCTAGTCAACTCTTGAGGGCCAACTTGTGGAAATATAAACAATAAATATAATCTTTTTTATTTCTTCCCTGGGAATCTACAGGGGCCACGCTCAGCAGAGCTGAAGAAAACGGCATATTCTTGAAGACTTTCTTTGAGGAGTTGCCATATGTGCTATATAACCCCAGGGACTCAACTGCAAAAAAATCCCCACTGACCCATGATCGATCTCGATCGGAGAAGGATTTAATACTGTTTCAGCCCAAAAGAGAAGCGCTTTATTATGAGAATCTAGGGACCATTTGGTAGCATTTGACAGCAGCATTCTATAAACTAAAAGCTGCAATTTGCTTCGTATTATATTGGAGTTTCTAAAGTCTCTCTGTGAAGAGTTTGAAGGGAAATGCAATGGTGGAGAGAGAGAGAGAGAGAGAGAGAGAGAGAGAGAGAGAGAGAGAGAGAGAGAGTTCTTGAAAAAAATAAAAAACCTTATCTTATTGTCATGGTGAAGGTGCTCTACACTTCCCTTTGGAGCTTCCAAAGAGACACCACCAACTATTTTCCGCCACTCAAAACTTAGCCCTATCTGCTAAGGAAAAGCCAACAAACATTTTTGCGCCCTTCAAATTACTCTAGAATCTATACAAGAGGTTGCACCTCAAACAACAAATTACATCTCTCTCTCTCTTTCTCTCTCTCATTCTTGTTTTGCTGTTCAGCCTTTCTGCAGAGGTTCTCAGGTAAATCCTTTGCAAATTTTGAGCCATCTTAAGCAATTGAGTACATCTTTGGCATTAAAAGAGGTCTTTGGACTGGGGTCTGATCCAAGACTTCTCCATTTTGATCACTTAAAGGTTGTTCCGCCACATTTTGTTTGGTTGACAATTGCCTTGGACTTTATCTCTTTTTGACAACAATGTCTGCAAAAGAAGTTCTGTGTGAGGCAGAATGAATGAACAGAGTAGTAGTCATTGCATTCGTTTATTTTGAAAACTAGATCAATCTTTAGCAATTGTAAAGTGTATGTTGTGGATCTCATCTGGAGCCAATTTCTCAAGTATCGACTTGTGTGTCAATTCTTTTTTTTTTACTTCAATTGGTCATACTCATTATTTCTGTGTTCTCGCCAAAGCAGTTGCCAAGAGTAATTTGCAATTATGTCGAGTTTGTGAAAGAAGAAAGTACTTAAATGTGATTGCCTTTTGGTCTTGAGAGGGAAGAATTAGGTGCCCTGTCAAGATTCACGAGTTGATCAATCATTATATCTAATTGAAATGTCAGAATAACGTGTTTGTTGGTTGACCCTTGTAAGTTGGGATTCCAGTAATCTCTTAAACAGTTGCACTCTGCAGTTGCTTTCTTCCATTATGTAACTGCCCTCAGTATATTACTTACCCACACGATCTCTTTTGGGAATGAGGTCTGAGAATAACCTTGAAACGGTTCTAAAATAAGTATAGTTATGCTACCGTCTTTAGTTTTCTTTTAGAGGAGAATGTGCTAGCGTCCTTAGGGCAATTGATATGACTATTTATCCTTAAAAAATGCAAGTTTTTCCTACTTGAAACTAGTTTTGTTTTTAAAGAAAACAAATTTCTAGTTTTTCAATTTTCTAAGTGTATCAAGAAGTGGTTTTCTGTTTTCTGGCGCTGGCACATGCAAAATTCTTTGAAGTACCCAGTCCATTCTTTCATCTTTTCAAAACTTAACTCTTGTGCATGCCGAATGGCCAAGTCATACAAATAGAGCTTGTCCTTTGAGCTATCTTCCATGCGATAAGCTCCCAGATTCTCGGTTTTCAGTAGACATATCTATTACTCACGTTTCTTTATTTTCAGATTAGGCAGGCAATGGCGCAGATTATGGCACCGACGACACAATGCCAGATGAGGATCACAAAGCACTCGCTGAATGCCAGTCCCATGACAGCAAAAACATGGAGTTCTCTCTTGCTCAAACAGAAGAAGAGTGGGAACACTAAGAGCCTTTCTAAGTTCAGGGTGTATGCTTTGAAGTCTGAGAACAGTACTATTAACAGGCTTGAGAATCTTCTCAACTTGGACGTCACACCCTACACTGATAAGATAATTGCAGAATACATTTGGTATGTTTTAATGCCTGAAACCTTTGACGGCGGTGCACAAAAAGATGGAAATACCAGAACTGTTCTGTATTCTAAGTTTGCATTTTTCTTCAATCTACTGTGAGAATAAGTATGTCATACGTTTTATGCAACATTCAACAAGTGACACCTTTTTTCTTTCAATTTCTGCAATGGAACATCTTGTTTCACGTTTTGATATTAGCCTAACTATGAGACAGGATCGGAGGATCTGGCATAGATCTGCGCAGCAAATCAAGGGTATGAATGGCGACAATAAAATATGTAGAGTTTTTGTTTTAACATGCTACTGATCTATTGGCTCCTGAATTATCAGACGATCTCTCGACCTGTTGAGCACCCGTCTGAACTTCCAAAGTGGAACTACGATGGATCAAGTACTGGTCAAGCTCCTGGGGAGGATAGTGAAGTGATCTTATAGTAAGATGACATAAACCTGAATCCGTCTTACTATATTTACCTCCACATCATTCCATCAAGTTCTTGATTTGTTAACAGCCCTCAAGCAATTTTCAAGGATCCTTTCCGAGGTGGCAACAATATCTTGGTAATCATCCACCACGCCAGTATTATGTTGTCAAAACTTTTTCGTCCATCTAGATCATCTGAACATGGTGATCAACAAGAAAGGACATATGAATCAATTTACGAATAAATATTGTTCGTCTGCAGGTTATTTGCGATACGTACACTCCAGCTGGCGAGCCGATCCCAACTAACAAACGTGCCAGGGCTGCTGAAATTTTCAGTAACCAAAAGGTTATCAATGAAGTTCCATGGTAGGAGATCCAAACACACAAGTTTTCTGTTATGAATTAGGAAGTTTTGAAATGGACAAGTTTATAAATTTTGGCTAAATGTTCACATCAGGTATGGGATTGAGCAAGAGTACACCCTAATGCAGACAAATGTTCAATGGCCACTGGGTTGGCCTGTTGGAGGATATCCAGGTCCCCAGGTGAGAATTTGTTTCAAATGAATTTCCCTATGTATTGTTGGATAATAGGCTTTAAGTTGATGAGAAAATTTGTAATTGTGATATGAGGTTTTATGTTCATTTAGGGGCCTTATTACTGTGGTGTTGGGGCTGATAAGTCATTCGGCCGAGACATATCTGATGCTCACTACAAGGCTTGCTTATATGCTGGTATCAACATTAGTGGCACCAATGGAGAGGTGATGCCAGGCCAGGTAATTTTTCACCTCCATCTTCTCGGTTTTTATGGAAAAAAAAAAAAGCACAGGACTATTGCCATAACACTCAGCTTCTATTGCGTAGTGGGAATACCAAGTGGGACCAAGTGTGGGAATTGAAGCGGGAGATCATATATGGTGTTCAAGATACCTTCTCGAGGTGAAATTATAATTACTTGCTCAAGAAAATAGAGGAAATTAATGGCAAACAGAATAGGTGCATACAGACGTTCTACAGTATTCAATACTAAAATTGTTTATGTTGCTTATGTAACAGAGAATAACTGAGCAAACTGGTGTTGTCCTGACGTTAGATCCTAAGCCGATCGAGGTAGCTGACTTCACTATCACCACTTACGCAACATATTATCCTAGAGTTGATGAAAATATTCTCTTCCTTCTCAGGGTGACTGGAATGGTGCAGGTTGCCACACCAACTACAGGTTCACGCCATAGAATAAAATGAACTTTAATTAAGTATTTTTTTCATTGAAGCACTTTAAGAGTGTATTAACCATCTTTTCTGCAGTACAAAAAGTATGAGAGAAGAAGGAGGCTTTGAAGTGATAAAGAAGGCAATTCTGAATCTCTCACTTCGCCATAAGGAGCACATTAGTGCCTATGGAGAAGGAAATGAGAGAAGGTTGACCGGAAAGCATGAAACAGCCAGCATCAACACATTTTCTTGGGTAATGCTTAGAAGAAACATACCGGCTGCTAGTCAAATTCGAAGATTGCCTGTTAAAGTGAACTCAAATTATGTTGTGATGCCTGAATTACTTGAATTCTGTTATGCAGGGAGTTGCCAATCGTGGTTGCTCTATCCGTGTGGGCCGTGACACTGAGAAGCAAGGAAAAGGTACTATAAAAACTACCATACCAGTTCTCTTCTGTTCTCTGTCTAAAAATCGGAGATGCTCAACTTTCATAGAGGATTCAAGAAACGCTACCCTAAGAAAATAACATATAAGAAGTACTGTCTTTTGGTCACGGTTCATGAATTCTACTATGCAATTTCTTTTCTTTTAAACTTTTAACAATCATAAAGCATTCCCACAGTTTTGCTTCCTAAACAAATGTAAATCTTCATATTAGTCCTTACTCATCCAACATATACAGAACATTATTGAAGTCAAGACTTTGACATCATTGGACGTCTCACTGTTTTTGAATATCGATAAGACAAAGTTGACCTTCCTTGCTCAATCACTTAAATGCTTAAAATGACAAACAGGTTACTTGGAAGACAGGCGTCCAGCCTCAAACATGGACCCATATATCGTGACCTCATTACTTGCTGAAACTACACTTTTATGGGAGCCCACCCTTGAGGCTGAAGCTCTTGCTGCTCAGAAGCTATCTTTGAAGGTCTAAAATTCAAGCTGCTGATTAAGAAAGGCCAAATGCATTAATTAAAATCAGTGAGGACCTACGAGCTGAGTGACCGTGAACCCATTTTCCTTGAGATTTAGGTCATTGAGACAAGATCCTCATGTAAATAAAGCTTCCTAGAGGGAGAGACCTAGTCTCCTTTTTATTGGTTTCATCCTGCATCCACAAGTAATTTCAACGTTTTGGGCATTTGAGTTCACAACTACCCTTTAGTGTCATGGACATCTTCCTGTCTTTGAATTTTCAGTTACTTCGATATCTTCAGTGCAATTCATTTACATTTTCAGTGTCCTCATATGCTGAACTCATTCAATTTGGCATGTCCAACTTTCTTTTGAATAAAAGGCAGTTCGACAGTTTGACTTTGGATTCAGTCATGTACAAGTTAGTTTCATCTCTTCCAATGCCTTAATAAGAGAACTTTGGGAAGTATAAACAGACCGCAACTAGGATTGCGCACGTTTGTCTGCGCAACTTGGCAATTCTGTTTTCTTTGTGACAGAAAGAATTGTTGTCATGAACATGGAAAGCGCAGTACGACCATATAAACAGAAATTTGGCAATGCCATTACCTCCCATTCTCCTTCTATAGAACTGAAAGTTACTCAGGTCCTTTTTTCCAATCTGCTCCTCACACCAATTCAACCGTTTTATTCAACAATAAAGCAAACAATTAGCAATGATACTTATGCTAACTTATCTAGCAGGCCTTATTTAGCAGATTGACAAATTTGAGAAATAGGATTGGTGTTTCTCTTAAATTATGGATGAGTAATTGGACTTCTTAAACGATTCCAAGGTCCGGTTAAGGGAAAAGCTGAAAATTTTCATTAGTTAGTGGATTTCTGCAGTTGCTGGTAACTTTCTAACAACACTAGTTAAAAAAGTATGACTATGGTAACTCGAATGTTAGGCAACCCATTATTAAATTACCAACGCTATAATAAATTTTAAAACATCCCGGTAGAAACTTATCAACTTCATTGAATCGTTACATGTGTATTTATTAAAGCATAAATCCTATAAGAAATTTGTCAATATTCCAATATATTAGTAAGTCACCAACTTCTTTTAGAGTCCACAATTGTTTCTAGTAAAATATCAGCACCATAAGGAATTTATCAACACCTCACTAAATCAGTAAATTTCCAACTTCTTTAACATAAAATACCAACCTTGTGAGGAACTTAACAAACCTCCATGAAATCACTGAGTTACCAATTTCTCTGAAATTCTACAGGATTGAGTAGTAAACTACCAATACTATAGAGAATTTGGCAACATTTTATTAAATTAGTTGATAATACTTCTTTCAAATTTTACTTGTCTGTTTAGAAAAATACCAATCCTATAACCAATTTATAAAGCATCCCAATAAATTAGTAAGTCAAGAAATTCTTTCACATTTTACAAGCGTGGTCAGCTCATTACCAACATATAAGAGACTTACAAACATCCCATTAAATAAGTCAAATTCTTTGAAGTTTACATGTATGGTTGGTGAAATACCATCTCAGAATGAATTAATCAACATCTTATTAAATAAGTGATCTGACTGGCTAGTTTCAAAGAGCCCACGGCACATTAATAAAGAGGTGCAAATTTAAAGATCCATAAACCATCTTGATTTAAAACTAGCCCTGTGAAATAGAACACGCGAAACTTTTTTAAAAATAGGAAGCGAGCCCACAATTTTGTCATCAAACATTTTTCATATTAATTGTCTTTTAAATACATACACATATAATGGAATAAAGGGTAGAAACATTAAAAAAAAAAACCCTTAGTGAAATTATAGTTACAGTCTCTAACATCAAACTTTAAAGGGTGAAATTTAATTTAATTAAACCATTACATAAAATGATTTTTTTAAATGTCAATTAAATTTCACCATTTTGTATTGACAAAAATTAATTTCATCGTGAAGTGTTTACAAAACCATATCAAGATGACTCATTATGAATAACTTTTCATGCCGATGTTTTCAGTGTATTCCTAAGGCATGCTTCGTGTAAAAATATCTTGCTAATAGTAAGGAAAAATTACCAACCCTGCTAAGTAGTAAATTAAGAGACTCGATATATATTTTCTTGGAAATTTCTCTTTTCGACAAACTTTATTTCTATGGAAGTAAAGTCTAAAAGTAAAAAAAGAAATCATAGTGCCTTCAATAAATAGGGGTACTCATAATAAGCCAAATGAAACATGTGCGATGCTTAATTATGACAACTAGATCATAAATATAGTTAGAGATAACTAAAAAAGAAAAAGCATGGAATGAGGCTACCACTTTAAATTGCAATTGAATAAATTAAGTGTAACTTTATCCTTTTAGTGAAAATGGGATGTATTTAGTCTCATTAGGGGTGGAAATAGCGCCGCCCAAAGTTAAATGCTTATGACAAAAAAAAAAGGTTAAATGCTTAAAAAATTTTCCATGGTAAAAGTTATATTACATAATTGCACGTACTCTGAATCTAAAGCTATTAGCTGATACTTGAGGATTATTTGAAAAATTAAGCCTCATTTGTACAAATATATGAATATTAAAAATCGATAAAAAAGACTTAGCACATATAAAAAGCCATAATTAGATAACTTTTATAGAAGAAAAGGGACTTTTATTATATACACGATTTTCCATATTTCATATGTTTAAATAAATAAGACTATATGCATAATTAGTGATAAATCTTTTGATAAAAGGCATAGTCATAGATAACTTTAAATGAGATAAATTTTAATATTTATATATGAAAATTACACGTCAACAAGGGCGTTAAAAAAAAGTAAGGGCCTGTTGCTATAATTTTGTAAATATTCATATATATGATTAAATTAATCATTGAAGATGATATCTATCACTTTATAGTTGTCAAATATAATTCCTAGTACTTCACAATTGGTGAGCACAAATTTGATTTTAGTATCACATAAGTTTTTTTTTTTTTTTTTTGATGCCAAGGATTCGACCTAACTCACTTTACGGGAGCACAGTACCGACTATGCTTCAGGGGAGACTAACCAAGTAACCCACCAGCCAGGGCCCTTCGCTTAAGTCACGGAACTGCTTTGAGAGTTGAGGTAGACTCTGGGAGTCGAACCCTTGACCTGGCGGTCAGGAGGCCAGGCCTTAACCAGTGTAGCCATGCGTGGGTGGGTAGTATCACATAAGTTTATAAATGAGCTTTTGAAGGAGTTTCATTATTATGTAAATTTTGATAAGTCTTGAGAAAAATTATCCCTATAATGTATACTCTAGTAAGCAATATGTTGAAAATAGATAAATATTGAAAAATGAAAAAAAATTCAACATTGAATCTAAAAATTACCTATCATAATAAAAAAGTTGTAAAGCAAAAATATGTACCTAGGTTCAGCTCACCAAGAAAGATGATATACATAAATATTTGATTGGCGTCTCATCAATCTAACTAAATTTGGTCATGGTAACCGACTCTTGATGTTGTTATTTTTCTTTAAAGTGTTGTCCCTAAGAAATATCAAATAAATAGGCATGTGTTTGGTATCACTGAAAAATAAAAGGCTATTTCCATGGACTTTGTAAAGCGGTCAAGGTAAGAACGATCGCCATTTAGCGTATCTAGTAACGTTCATTGACACACTAAAAATCATTTATGGGCATTTTGGTCATACTCTTATAGTTTCCACTGTCTTTTGTTTAACTACTATTACTATCAAAAACATTTTTTTTTACAGCAGCAACAAGTTCAGAGTGTAGTTTGCTTCACAATTTAAGATATGTTCTTTTTAATTTTAATATCAATTTTCTCATAGTGATGCAAAATATGGGGCCGCCGATATTTCGCTATTGTGACATAAATGTTTGTATAACATATGAATGATCGTAAAGTAAGTAAAACAAATATTGACGAGAAGTCATTATACGACTGAATTAAAATGTACAAAATGGGAAAAATAATTAACTTGAGGTATCGATGGGCACAACCAATATTAACAACCAACCGTCGGCAATGAAATTTTCATAGAAAAGGAAAGGAACATGTGAATTTTCTTATGTTAAAATGAATCAAGGGAATTTTAAATATGCACTTTGGGGGAAAATTGCAAATTTCTTTGAAAAGACAAATTGAATATTGCATTTTTTGGCAACAGTTCTTTTTATGATACATTGTCAATACTTTGTGATGGATAATGAGATATCCATAAATTCTTGCCAACCGAAAAAAGATAAACGTCAAATGATTAGGAAAAATGCAAGGTAGACTTTCCATTAAAAAGGAAAGGAAAATGTCACAAATGGTCCCTGAAATTTTATCTAATGTTTAATTTCATCCCTGAGTTTTTGATTTGCTTAATTTGATCTTTGAACTATTAATAAATGTTCCATTTAGTCCTTTCGTTTGTTCAAACCGTTAAGTGATGACTGTTTTTCCTTTTTCTTTTTTTTTTTCTTTTTCTTTTTTATTTCTTCTTTTCTCTTCCCTCCGCTGACCATGGCGGAAGGAAGGGTGACACTAGGTTGGCTAGGGCCGCCCTCGCGGGCGTCAAGTGACGCCGACCCTCACCCAACGCAGGCAAGGGAGGCCCTCGCTCGATGCCAATGAGGGCCGTCCTTGCCCGCCCTCGACCAATGCCGGTAGGGTGGCCCTTGCTAGACTCGGGCGAGGGGTCCCCTTGCTAGATCTGGCGAGGGAGGCCCTCGTCCGACATCGACAAGGGCCACCCTTGCTTGCGTTAGGCGAGGGCAGCCCTTGCCCGACGCTAGTGAGGGTGGCCCTAACCAGCCCAGGCAAAGGCAACTCTTGTCGGACGTTGGCTTCCCTCCATCGGCTCCGCCATGGCCAGCGAAGGGAAGAGAGAAGAAGAAGAAAAAAAATTAAAAAATATTAAAAAGTAAAAATACCAAAATGCCCTATTTCGTTAACTGTAACTAACGGAAGGATGCAATTGATCAATTTTCAAATAGTTAGAGACTAGATAAGATATTTATCAATAATTTAGGGATTAAATTGAACAAATTAAAAGTCTAGAGACGAGATTGTACATTAAGTAGAAGTTTATGGACTGTTTGTGACATTTTCCCAAAAAGGAAACCGAAATATATGAAATTGGAAAACAATCTAAAACAAAATCACATCCAACTCTCTATGGATAGATATAAGCAAATGGAAAAGAGAAAAGAAACCATTTTGCCCTCGAGAAGATTTTACATGAATGGCTTACTCGCCTTTTTACGCACCAAGTTGATGGCACAATCATGAACATCCAACAAATGGAGGAAAGCTATCAAGAGTACGGAATTTATGTTCTTCCTTTATGCTTTTTTGTTATGTTGATTTATAATATTTTATATGCTTGAAAAATTGCAAGAAATCATGTCACGATTCAATAAATAGTACTATTTTATGTCCTTTTTTATTTTATTTTTATTTTTACGGAGGACCAATTTACATGATGTGGATCCACTCTAAGAAAACTCCATGCAAACTCTAGTGGAGAATTTAATTCATGTGAATGTTTATTTTATTATAAATTTATTGATATTATTTATGTTGCAAAATTCACATCAACAATAACATTTAGATACCAAATATTATTTTAAACACATGCAATGGATGGCATCTTGTGAATAAAATTAGAAAAGATATCATTCATGTGTAGCAGCTAAATAAACTCAGTAAGCTAGTGTTTATTTTGATTAGTACTTTTCTCTACAATTATGCAAATTTCTGGTCCTAGGGTTCTTATAGGTTATTTTGCAATATATATTCTCTCCAAATGGACTGAACTATATCATACTAGCTCACCATCGGGGTTAATCCGTGCATTGGGCTAGAGGAGTTTTAGTAGCTATGGGCCTAGCCTTGCATTGGGCCTAATTAGTCACCCGGATCTAGTTAGTTTTTTTTTTTTTGGTCAATGATCTAGTTAGTTTATTGAGTGTCATTGTGATCTCATGATCTTGGTCAACGTGACAAGGTTTCTTATCATAAATAATAATTTTTTTCAATAGTTTCAACAAATTTATGGTTTGATGCTTAATCCTCAAAAGTTGAGTTTTTGGTTTTATACGAGGACGATTTGCTACAAATAAGTGGCATTTTGAGAGGAGCATTGCCTTTTAAATAGCTCGAACTTCCTTTAATATTTGGTAAAGTTTAGTGACAAAGATTGTAGACCACCAGTGAAAGGATAACTAGAAGAATGTCAGGCATTTCGCTTTTGCGGGAAGACTACAACTCATTAATAGTTTTATGAAGCTTTATTACTTATAGGAGCCAATTTTTTGTGTTGCCGAAGAAAATATTGAAGCTAGTGGCAAGTAAACACACCGCACTTCTTTGGACAGGCAAGCCTGACAATGCTTAAGGAGTAAGAGCGGCTTGAAAAGATATATGCCTTCTTAAATGTAAAAAGGGGAATGGGGTTGAGACAGTTACTTGCGTAAAATTGCCTCTGGAGAAGGTTATGAGAGCTGGCTTCATATGAAATGCTTGGGTGCAGTTATATCTGTTAAAGGACCAAAGAATTTGATCCGTTGAACATACGAGTGGCTCTACTGACATTTGGCGGAACCTTTTAGTATGAGTAGCATACTTAAATCTCATGTCAAACTTATTGCTGGAAACTGCAATACTTTTTCGAGAACTCTATTAGAGCTTTGCTTGAAATGGGGCTACCTGTTTTATTTAGACTAAAAGGAACTCTATGCTTGATGATAGTCCTTCCCCTTTTGCTAATCGAGTGATTAGTTTTATGATGTTTGCTATTAGAACTCAAATGAAACATTTTATCTTCAAGCATAAGCTGATATTGTCCACCGGACACCAGAGATTGTGCAGCCATTGAGGTATTCCCTATGTTGCTGCTATTGTCTTATCTACAATGAGATTGTTGTATGGCTTGAGTGATTACGCTGGATGTAGTGGAGCCTTTTTATTTTTTATTTTTTTTATGGTAATTCTCATTTATTGGCCCACTGACAAATTTTCTTTTAAATGATCCTTTTGTGACAGCAGTGACATCGGCAAGTGGAAAATTGTTCTTTTGGTCAGTCAACATATTATCTTACATTTTTTTTGGGGTTAATACCACAAAAAATCCCAAACTATATCAACTGTGATACAATACCCGTTACTTTTTTCTTTGTTGTATTACTAAAAAATCTAAAGTTGCCAATTATGATACAAATATCCCAAACTCATAAAAAAACGCTGAAGTTATACTAGTGTGAAAAATATAATTTGGATTGAGCTGAAATAGAGGATATATATGTCATACACACAATAAATAATTGGGAGTATGTGTCACAATGAATAAGTTTAGGAGTTTTGATGACATTAAAAAAAAAAATTGGGGTTTTTGTGTCATAATAGGTATGGGTTGGATTCTTTTGTGGTATTTGCCCCTTTTTCTAATTGCATTTTGGGAGAAAGGAAAATTAAGGAAAAGAAGAACCAGGAAAAAGATGATATGCCAAATTGAAGGACACTGATATGGTCCACCACTTGTAATGGGTTCAAGCTGTATGCTTTCATACGTTAATTATTGGGAAAATCCCTATGTTGTTTGGATGATGACAAAGACAATTAAAGGCTACTAATGTGTTGGTTGAGTAGTGCCAGGTGATACGTGTACAAACCGATATGCGGATGATGTCATAAACAGTACCAAAGATTATGATATAAGGAGTGCTTTGCCACTGTCTTGAGTGATCTGCTGATATTGAGGTGAATAGAATATTGGGCATTGAAGATTCTACAAGATGGAAGGATTTTAATATAAAGTGAACATTTGGAAGTACCTTGATTGAGGGTGAATAAGTTGAGAAGAATGGGATGTTTGTGATGGCTTGGAGGTAAAAAGATCAAGTAAAGAATTCGATGGACTTGGTGTGATTAACAAGCATAGAACATGGATATTTGGTAAAGCTTGGAAAGATCATGAAGAAGAATAACTTGGTAGAGTTGAAATTACTAATATGCTTGGAAGGACCAGAAAGATTAGCATCGTTATCAAGTACGAGTTGTTAGTGATCCTTGTGAGTTTAGTGAAGATGAGGAACCGACATGTGTATGTGGTGTCCTTGAAGATCTTTGGAAGCTAATTTAGTCAAATCAGTGAAGATGAGAAATCGACGAGGATGCCGATGTCCTTGGAGATCTTTAGAAACTGATATAGTTAATAATAGAAGATGATGTATCGGCAAGGATGCCGTTGTTTGTGGAAGTCTTTGTATGTTGAAGAAGCCAAAAGGATCTTTAAATAATTGATCACAAGCCATCTGCATGGTTTATTAGTGGATAACACCAAGAGACTAGTAAGAATCTATATATCCTAGTTACGCGTAAGGGATCGTATTGATATTTTGTCTAGAAAGGTGCTGATCACTTGATCAACTACCTAAAACATTGAAAAGAAGAAAATAGCCGTTACAAAGACTTGGAATTCACAAAAAGATCACCAGAGTTGATTAGGAGTAGGTTTGGCATTAATGAGCAAGTCTCACCAAAGTATACTGACACTATTCTAGAATTAGACACTTTCAAAGAGTTGTTCTAACGATCTTTAGCAATAGTCTACTACTATTAATGGATAGAACCAACAGTTACTTAAGAATTTCAGTAAGCAAAGATCATATGAAGATATATGGCTATATATTGAGTCCAAGAGAAATAGTTGGGTTGGGTTAAAAAAAACAAGACGAGTCATGTGCTTTGAGTCTTCTTTTTTTCTCTGTTTTTGTTGTTATTTGTTGTGTATTCCTGATGTTAATATTTGGGTGGTGATAATATTTATAATAAGCGATGAGAGCAAGTGTACAAGAGTGATAGTAGTATGTGAGTCCTGATAGTGTGATCTACTAGAAATGCAGTACTTGTTAATTATAACTTGTCTTGAAGATTACTATTAGATTCTAGCCTTGTTGTGGTTGTTAGTGCTGGGAGTGGATGTAGACTTGAGGATAAAGCCGAACCATTATATATTTGCTTACAATATCTTCTATCTCTTCACTATTAACATTACTTGTTCGTAATCATCACCATCCGTCAAATAGCAACACACACATTTGATTTCTACAATCTATTTCTGACGATGTTTGTGTTAGGGAAATCCCTTATGATGTTTTGAAGATGACAAAATAAATCAAATGCTACTAACATGTTTGATGGTTGAGTAATAGACCATGCAGATGATAGAACATGTAAAGAATATTGTCAAAGTGCGAAGACGACCAGAAGACTGAACGTAACTCATGTCCAAAGTATATTCTGAAGATTTCCAGACTTCTGTGTCAAAGTCTGAAGACTGCCAGACTCAAGACTCAAAGTCTGAAGACTGCCAGATTTTAGTGTCAAAGTCTGTTCTACATCAGAAGTCTGTCAACTCTGACTAATTCCAGACTGAACGTGAATGATGAACCAGAAGACAGACTCTATGCTGAAGCTGAACCAGAAGACAGACTCTATGCTGAAGCTAAACTGGGTACAGACCTTAAAGCTAAATCTGTTCAGAAGCAGATATGTTCAGACTCAGATTGTAAAGTCTACAGACTCAGATTGTAAAGTCTACAGACCCAGATTGTAAAGTCTACAAACTCATATTGTAAAGTCTACAGACTCAAACTTTACATCCAGATTCGATGAGACGTAACTCAAGCCCAATCATATAACGGCTAGTGATCTGGTTTGGATTCCACATCAAGATTGATTTGATTGATTCAATCTATTTGATTGACGATTGGATCTTGAAGACAAGAACTTTCTATACGAAGAAGCTTTACTTATGGAAACCAAGATTTCGTTTGTATGGACGATCGGAATCAATTTGGGATTTTACCTTTGTCACTCAACGGCTACCAAATCTTCTAGATACAGAGCTGTCCAATGGGTATATTGGAAGACGATTCTCCGGGATACTGTCCAACGGGTAGTTTGGAAGTGGAGGAGTATTTAAGGAGATGAAGGACTGATGAGCAAGTAAGAGACGGAACGTAGAATTTATAATTCCAAAGTCTGAGCGACTTTCGATCATACACTTGTCTTTGTTGAGCTTAAACATTTGTGATCGTGAGAGAAATACCAAAAGAGTGACTTAGTGAGATAGTGCGATCTACTACTAAGTGTTTGCACTCGAAGTTGTAATCTCTTGTTGATTGCATAGTGGAATCCAGCCAAGAAGGCTGTTAGCGTGGGAGAGTGGACGTAGGCTTGGATTAAGCCGAACCACTATAATTTCTGTGTTCTTATTCTCTTCCCTAACTCCTTTGTTTGAAGCTTACTTTATTCCGCATATATTTGCCAAGGCTTATTTTATACACCTATTCACCCCCTCTAGGTGTTCATACTAGTTCTCTCAGTTTGAAGTTTGACTTATTATCTTCTGTAAATATTTTTCATAGTTCTCAAACAACCTATTCAACTTTAAATTGCTATGAGCTCTTACTCATTTCAATGTCATCAATTCTTGCACTTCAGCAGCACGTGATATTTGAAACATCTACTTTTTTTTTTTGAGCATGAAACATCTACTTGACATGTTCATAGTAGTTTTTGATTGTTGCAAAATCGTCAGAGTCTATTGAAACAACTTATTCAGCCTCGCTTAAATTGTATTGTTAGCCTTAACATCAATAAGGTAGGAAGGGCTCATCATACGTTAACATTTTGTGTTGGACAAAATTTTATATTTTTTCTACTTGAAATATAGGAAAGTCTCACAACATGTAAATATTTATACGTAAATTACATATAATTTCTTCATAATCATTTTATATTAGAATAACATTTTATGTTTTGAAAGGAAAGCAAAAAAAATGTTTTTGTTTTTAAAAAGCAAAAATGGACATAAAAAAAAAAAACTCAATTAACTCTAATCTAGGTAGCACCAACAAGCGACACGGACATGCGATATGACACGACACGGCACACCGACACGTTATTTCTCAAAAATAGAGAATTCTGACACGTTATGACACGTTGTATAGTAAATGGATATTTTTATTTTTAATTAATTTTATTGAAATTCACAATTAAATAAATAATAACAAATGAGCCTATAATGAATTCATACTATTAACATTAATAAATTTATTCATAGGAAATTTGAAAGATATATTGATAGTTAATGCATATTTATATTTGGGGACATGTTTCTAATTCTAACAAAAGTTATTGATGAAACTAATAATTAATAAGAAATTAAAATTAACTTATTTAAATAAATTTATGATCTTCTACAATGATCAAAATTCATTATTGTTCAACATTTAGTATTTTTATTTTTAAAAATTACTTTATAACCTCCTTTATTTATTATTTTGAAAAAAAAATGCAACCCCCCCTTAGAGTCCACCCCAGCCCTCACCCTCCAAGTTTATTTCACTCCCTCATTTATTTCCCCCATTTCTGCACCCCCTTCACCCACCTGTCATGCTTCACTTCCTTTGTTAGAAATTCAAGTCACCCTCTCGTCCACCCACCCCGCAGAAAGAAAAAATCATGCCAAAGTCCCATCAAAATCTTTTTTTTTTTTTTGAGTTTCCTCCCTCAAAACTTTAGCTGTTGCCCTTCTCCTCCTCCACCTCCTCCACAAACCCTCTTCCTCTCGATCCCCTCTCTCTCTTGGTCACCTCATCAGCCATCACAATTGCTTGCCGCCTTGTGTCCAACGCTTCCTCCTTCGCAGCCGTAGCCTCACCACCAGCCCTCCATCGTGGCATTACAGTCACAACCCAGTCGCCTCAGTCTCTGCTCTTTCTCTAGTCCTCCCTTGCCGTTGCTCGCGGCCTTGCGTCCGCTTCCTTGCTCTCGCCTCCACCCTCCATCATCTTTTTCACCGATTCTCTCTCACGGACACACGTGTTGGAATGTATCGAGAAGAGTTGACTGTGTGTTGGAAAATTCGACACGGGTTGATCGCGTATCCGAGCATGTCAGACACGTCAACACATGTTGGACACGACACGGAAGCTCTGGCAACGTGTCCATGCTTCATAGACTCTGTTAATCATGATTGTCTTCTTTTGGTCTATTTTATTATGTGTCATTTGTAAAAATAAACTATATATGTACATATACATCTCTCGGTAGTAAGAAAGTTAGGTAGAAAGGAGCTTAGTGGTGGACCGACATCATTACAAATATCTATTCTCTCCCACTTTCCTTAACATTAATTAGACATATTACTTTACAATGAAGTAGAAAAAAAGTTTTATCATTTAATTTAGTATAAATATAGTTTTCTTGGAACAATACATCAACACCAACTTGCCTTAATATTAAATTTTATGTCTTTTTCACATTTGGTGGATTGTGAGAGATAAGTCAAAAGTTAGGACCACAATTGAAGTGGGACAAAAATGACACAAACTAATAACAATAAGTCAAACATGCAAATGGTATGCATTCATCTTCACAAGAGAACCCCATAGTGCCTCTTTTCAAATTTCAGACACAAAATGAACCGGCCAAATTATATAAAGAATTTTGCACCATGACCAAGAAGATTAGTAAGACACTTGCATCAGATATGAGCCCTAGTTATGGCATTGTTTAAGGAGCATGATTCACGTGCAATAGATTTAATCAAATTTCAATTGAAGTTGATATATTATTAGTGGTATTAGTCTTAGGCAGGACTATAAAAGGCCTACAGGGAAACAGAGGGGAGAACCCTTCTGGGGAGAGTGACCCCTTATGCCCCTGTTCTTAAAGGATGGGGCCCAAGTAGGACTTGGGTCAACTGTTAGGCGCTGGCTGTGGAATGTAGTGTCCCCCCGGTGTTAAACTGAGGGGGATAGAGTGTCCGGGCTCGAAAAATATACGGTTTGGAGGAAAATCTTGCCTCCTAGAAAACACATAAGAACCAGGTTTTGGTCCTAAGCAAGACCTTAAAAGGCTTTGACAGCCCGAAAGTAGACGGGTTAGAAGGTGGTTATCCCCTAAAAAAATATAGATAACCCACAGGCTTACTCGCCACAACCCCCCTTCGGGGGGGGGGGGGGGAGGTAGGGAAGCCACCTTGGATTCCAGTGGCCTTCCCCAGTGAAACATCCGGGCGCGAAGTGCAGAAAATGAAGGGAAAATTTCAATTGAAGTTGATATATTATTAATAGTATGCATGCATCTTGATAAAAAACCCCAAAGTGTCTCTTTCTTCTTCTTCTTTTTCTTTTCTTTTTTCAAATTTCAGGCAAAAAGTGAACCGGCCATATTATATAAAAATTTTGCTTTATTGATCAAGAAGATTTGCAATACATCCGCATCTATTGTGGGTCTTGGTTGTGACATTGTGTAAGGAGGATGATTCATATGTAAAAGGTTACATCCATTTGATAAGCAAAGCAAGATGTTGACATATTTTTGTAGGCGATAAAAAAAATTCCATTTATTGATTTTTGTTAGTGATATAAGCGATTATTTTTCGGAAATTTTTTTCCAAATCATTTATTTCCTGTGAAACAAACAAACCCTAAATAAGTTAACACACGTTTTTCTTTTATCGTCAAAAGAAAATTTCATTCATTTATCACAATCAAACATGAGAGGAATGGGATAAGTACACTATCAGTGCCATAAGTTGTGTACGGCGCTCACTTTGGTGCCAAAAGTTTATGTCGGATCACTTAAGTGATAAAAAGTTTTAAAAATGATCATTTTAGCGCAGACTTTGATCAGGTTGGCCGAAAATCTGACGTGGTACTTTTTTTATTAATTTTTGAAGCTAATGTGGCTTGCTGGAGAGTACAGTCAGCATCATAACACCAAAACGACACCATTTGGTGTCTTCACCAATTCAAAATCCTAAATCTCCGGCCAGTCGCCGTCCTCGACGACCCCCACGCTCGTTGGCCGTGGCTTTGACCCTGACCTCAACCTCGACCCTGACCCCGATAATGGCCACTCGGCGGCCGTAGTTCTGACCCCAACCCTAACCTCGACCCCGACCTCGACCCCAACCTCGACAATGGCCACTCGGTGGCCGTGCCTCTGACCCCGACGATGGCCACTCGGCGGTCGTGGCTTCGACCCCGACCCCGACCTTGACCCCGACGATGGCCACTCAGCGGCCATGGCTCCGACCCTGACCCCGACCCCAACCCCGACGATGGCCACTTAGTGGCCAAGTCGAAGGCCGTGATCTAGCCAGTGCTCGGGGAGGCCGTCGACGAGTGTGCCGCCATTGATGTCTCCCTCTCCATCTCCGATCTCCCCGACGAGTGCTTGGCCTGCGTCTTCCAGTACCTAGGCTCTGGCAACTGGGGTTGGTGCTCCCTCGTGTGCCGTCGAGGGCATCCGAATAGCGCCGAGCAATGGCAGCCGAGTGAGCGGTGGCGGCCCAGTGACGGCGAAGGCCGAGCGATGACGGCCGAGCAAGCTAGGTCGGAAAAACCTAATTTCAATCCTCAAATAATAATAAAAAAATCCCCAAATGAGTTAAACGATGTTGTTTTTGTGAGGCTATCCACGTAGGATGGCAAAACAACGTCGTTTGCATAAGGAGGACCGAAAATGACGTCATTTTAAAGCAATTGGAACTTTTAAAAAAAAAAATATATATAAGCCACGTAATTAATCTAGCCAGAATCTCTTGCCGGTGGTACCAAAGTGATCGTTTTTTTCTCCAATTTGGTACTTAAGTGATTTGACGGAAACTTTTGGCATCAAAGTGAGCGCCGTACACAACTTATGGCACTGATAATGTACTTCCCCCTGAGAGGAACAGAGAAAGCTTCCAAGCAAAGCAAATCCCAAAAGAGCTACAAAACAAAACAAAACCTAGAAACCAAAAGAGTATAGCTTGCAACTATAAGTATGTTGTCATCCCAAAAAACTAGATTTGTTGCAGAATAAAAAAAACAATTGAGGGCCAATCACCAGAATCGTCAGTTGATGGGCATACGCTAAGATCTTTCCCTCTAGAAACTACAACTAGTAATGCCACTACACCATTGCCATACTGAGATAACAACAACAACATATTGAATCACCACAAATTGAATGCCTTCAAGAAACTCTCAGATCTAGATTTAGATCGAAACCATATTTATTATTGATATATTGTTTTAGTATGTAAAAGATTAAATGAGATGATTAAGTTTTTTTGCAACTTTATTATAAAGTGATATATACAGCATAAATATATGTGGGGGCTTGAGCATTAATGACGTAGGAGGTTTTGCATTTCGTTTTTGTCATTTAAATAGTTTATTTCCTATTATAATTGTACCCGTCTATTATCTTAAAAAGGTTTTTGTATAATAATTGAGGTATGGTGCCTTTATTTAGTTTTATATAATAAATTAAGTGATTGGCCATCAATAAGGGCCAATTAATCGATTGATATTTGAAATCTAATATATAGTGTATCGAATGTCCATTCTAATCTAAAAAAAAGTAATAATAGGTTTGATATTTGATGCGGTATACTAAAATTATTGGCTTTTCAATTCATGACGGTCTATAAATAGGGGGTTTTTTTTTTTTTTTTACAATAACATCGGATTTCGCTAATTAATGAGATACAATTAATTAGATAGTATTATAATGTTAAGAGTATGCATGTTGAGGATGTTTGCTTGCGATATCCTTTAGCTTCGCAAAAGGGTTAACGTCGCACAACGGGATGAAATAGAGAGAGCGTTTGAGGAGGAGTAGGCAATTCTTATCTTAAAATCAATCAAAGGGAATTTTAAATATGCACTTTGGGGGACAAATTGCAAATTTCTTTGAAAATACAAATTGAATATTGCATTTTTGGCAAAATATCCAACAGTTCTATTTATTATACACAGTCAATACTTTGTGATGGATAATGAGACATCCATCGACTCTTGCCAAAAGAAAAATAAAATAAAAAGATAAACGTCAAATGATTAGCAAAAATACAAGGGAGACTTTCCATTAGAAAGAAACTGAAATTTATGAAATTGGAAAACGATCTTGAAAAAAATCACATCCAACTCTCTATGAATAGACATAAGCAAATGGGGAAGAGGAAAGAGACCATTTTGCTGTCAAGAAGATTCATGTATCTCCATGAATGGCTTGCTCGCCTTCTACACACCAAGTTGATGGCATAACCTTGAACATTCCAACAAATGGAGGAAATCTGGAAATTTACGGTCTTACTTTATGCTTTCTTGTTATATTGATTTATAACATTTTCCATCCTTCAAACATTGCAAGAAATTATACTATGATTCAATTAATAGTACGATTTTATGTCTCTTGTTTTATTTTAATCTGAGGATAAATTTACATGATGGTGGATACACTTTAAGTAAAACTCCAGGTAAAGTTTAGTGGAGAATTTAATTCATGTTAATATTTATTTTATTATAACATTCTGCGTCATTTTTTTTATTGCAAAAGTTCACATCGACAATGACATACAGAATAAGCCGATGCCATACATGGGCATCTTGCGGGCATAATTAAAAGAAATGTAGTAGCTCAATAAACTCAGTTAGATACTTGTGTTTATTTTGGTTAGTACTTTTTCCACGATTAGGCAAATTTCTGGTCCTAGGGTTCTTCGAGGTTATTTGGCAAAATATTTTTCATTTCTTTTATCTCCGAAGAGATTGAACTATATCGAAATCCTATCCTAATATCATCAATGCTAACTAAATATTGTGGCTACTCCATGCATTAGACCAAAGGAGTATAACTAGCTATGGGTAAGCTACAAGATTAGAACAGATTCGGGTCCAGCCCCTACATTAGGCCTAATTTGTTACACAGATCACGTGAGTTCATTGAATGATATTATGATCCTACGATCTTCTTCAAGGCGACAAGGTTTCTTATCTTTAAATATTAAATCTTTTTCACCAGTTACAACATATTTCTAGATTGAAGTTTAATCCTCAGAAATAGAGTTTCTGGTTACTCATGATGGAGCTTATTGCGTTGATTTTGCTACAAATAAGTGGCATTTTGAGAGGAGTATTGCCACTTAAATGCCTTGCACTTCCTTTAATATCTGGCAAAGCCTAGTGACAAAGATTGCGAACTACTAATGAAAGGATAACTGGAAGAAGTTCAAGCATTTGACTTTTGCAGGCAGACTACAACTCATTAGATCAGTTATATGTGTAGCTTTATTACTTATAGGAGCCAAATTTTTGTGCTGTCTAAATATTGTAGCTAGCGGAAAGTGAGCCCACAGCTATTCTTTGGAGAGGCAAGCCTGACGATGCCAAGGAACCAAAAAGCGGTTTGTACATCTTAAATGTAAAACGGGAATGGGGTTGAGACAATTACTTTCGTGGAATTGCCTTTGGAGGTTGGTAACGGGAGCTGCTTCATTTGGATTGATCGGGTGCAGCTTTGTCTGTTAAAGGCCCAAAGAACTTGTGTTCAACCTAAGAGTGACTCTACTTACATTTGGTGGAAGCTTTTGTATCTGTGTAGCATACTTAAGCCTCATGTCAAACATATTGCTGGGAAGTGCAAATCTTTTTCGAAAAATCTATTAGAGCTTAGCTTTGATTGGGAGGCAATCTACTTTATTTAGACGGAAAGGAACTACGTGCTTCATGATGTTCCTTTCCGTTTTGCTAATCGAGTGATTAGTTAATGATGTTTGTGGTTAGAACTCAATGTAACATTTCATCATCAAGCATAAGTTGATGTCCACTGAACATTAGAGATTGTGCAGTCGTTAGGGCATTATTCCCTGAGTTGCGGTTGTTGTCTAAGCTATAATTAGAATGTTACTGGGCTTGAATTGATCGTGCCGGATAGTATAGCCTTGTAAGTTGATGGTGGTTCTCATTTGTCTGTCAATAGGAAATTTTCTTGTAAATGATATCTTGGCGACAGCAGTGACATCGACAAGTGAAAAGTTGTGGTTTTGCTCAACCCACGCTTTGGGAAAGGGATAATAAAGAAAAATAAGGACCAAGGGAAAAGATGACACCTCTAACTGAAGGACAGTGATAGGGTCCACCAGTTGTCGTGGATTTCAAGCTGTACACCTTCATAAACATCAACAAAATAGCAAAGGCTAGTCACGATCAGACTTGTACATTTTGTTTTGTTCAATTTACTCTTGTCCGGACACATTTTTTATTTTTTATTTGCCTGAAATATAGTAAATTTTCTAAATTTCGATAAGTAATCTACATATAATTTTGTCATAATCTTTTTTGGTTTAATAACTTTTTATGTTTTATAAAGCAAAAAAATGTTTTTGCTTCTTAGAAAGCATAGACGAGCAAATCCCGAGAAAACTCAGCCGTCATCATCATGATGGCGATCTTTCATTCTTGTTTAGTATGCGTCAATTGTGAAACCTAACTACATTCATATATAAAAATCCATCATTAATAAGAAAAGTAGAATCAAGCTTAACGTTGAGCGACATCATCACTTCCCTCCCCCTTCTGTTAACATTAATTAGACAGACTATTTTAGTAGGAAAAAACTTAATCGCTTTAATCTAATATAATTTTTCTTGCCTTAATTGGATGTAATCATTTCCGTATCTGGTGGATTGTGAGAGGTGAAGCTAGAGTTAGGACAACAATTAATTTGGGACAAAAGTGACACAAACTAACAACAATATGTTGAACATGTAAATGGTACGGGGAAAATTATCAAAATTGTCCTAAACATATTGCATTTATATCAAATTAGTTCTAAACATTTTGAAAATTTGTCAATTGAGTCCATTTGGCTACTTTAGGTCAGAAATTATTGATGTGAACGTTGGCCGTCCTCCGTAGCATCCTTAGCGCTGACATGGACAAAATTTTTACCTTTTTAGAAACTTCATAGTTATTATTATTTTTCCCTTTTATTTCTTTTTCTCATTGTTGCTGGGAAGGGTTGTCAGCCACTAGACTTGCGAGCACTTGTTGGCCAATGGCGAGGGTCACAACCCTTGTTGGGTTTGGCAAGGGCTTGACCCTTGTGGCCTAGGCGAGGGCCACGACCCTCACTTGGTTTGGGTGAGGGTGTTGTAGCCCTTGCTTGGATTTGAGTGAGGGCCGACGCCCTTGCCCGTGGCCGTTGACCTTATTAGCTAAGAGTTGGAAAAAAAAGGAAGGAAAAAAGAAAAGAAGAGAAAGAAATAAAAAATTTAGAAAAAATTAAAAAATTATCCACATCAGTAACGGCGGTGCCACTTAGGTGCTACCGAAAAGTCGATAATTTAAGTGCCATTAGGGATTTACCTCCCTAGAAAAAAAATGACACGAACGCTAGTTGTCCTCCATGGCATCGTCAGTGCTGATGTGGTCAATTTTTCAAATTTTTAATTTTTCTTTACTTTTTTTCCTATGTCGACGAGGATTACCAACGATCCTTGCTAGCCACAGGTGAGGCTACCTTGCCTAGATTTGGCAAGGGCCTTCACACCCTCCTCCAATCTAGGCAAGGCCTTTGTGGCCAATGAAGGTTGTCGGCACAAAAATAATAATAATAATTAAGAAAAATAATAAAAAATCCACATTGAAATGGAAAATTAGGTAAAAAAAAATTCACGTCAGATGATTTGCCATGAATTACACTTACTCCAATATAGCGCTTAAGTGAGTGTAAAAAAGCTATGGTATGCAAGTGAATATCATATGAAGGTTATGGCACCTCTGCTATCTGTATCTCGCAAATTATCAATAGGTTTAGAACTTACAAATTTGAAAGATTTGGGATTGAATTAGCACAAGTTCGATAAAATTTGGACTTTAAATGGTAAGCATACACCTTGACTAAAAAACCCCATCGTGTCTCTTTCGAAATTCCAAACGCAAAGTGAACCGGTCAAGCTATATACAGAATTTGCAACATGATCAAGAAGATTAGTAAGACATCCGCATCAGATGTGAGCTTGGGTTGTGATATCGTTTAAGGATAATTGCGTAAAAGATTACATCCAATTTCATAAGTAAGGCAAATTGACGTGGATATGAGATTAATTGGACGCATGCATCTTGACAAAAGATCCCCAAAGTACCTCTTTTTTTTTTTTTTTTTCCAAATTATAAATCGAAAGTGAACCAGCCAAATTATATAAAGAATTTGCACCATGACCAAGAAGATTAGTTATACATCCGCATCAGATGTGGTCCTTAGTTGTGTCATTGTCTGTGGAGAATCATTCATATGTGAAGATTACATCCAATTTGAAAAGTAAGGCCAGTTGATCTTGAGGGGTTTGACTTCTGATATTTTTTACCTTAGCGGAAGGGTAAGCGTTACGCAGAAGTAAAGTGGAATGAGATGTGAGGGTGTGAAAGGAGGACCAGGCAATTCTAGTGGATTCAATGCCAGGTGACAAGTGAAGATTAGCAAGTCAATCACGATAGTTTTTTCAATGGTTCTCTACAAGATCAACAATAATAATGAGGTCCAGACATTCAGAAGACATATAAGGTCCGTTTGATGACTGAATTGAAGAGTTATCTGTAGTGAGACGATTAATATTGACAAAATATCCTTGTTGCTCTTTGCGCTGGGCCAGAGGAGCTCTAGTAGCTTTGCGGTAAGCTATGGAATAGAGGTGATTAATGGACAATCTCAAGTCCAGTACAACCCTCACGTTGGGCCTAATTTGTTACCTAGACCATGTTGGTTGTTTGTTTGTAGGACAAATAAAATAGTGTCTTTTCTTGTTCAACATAAGAAAATTAGAAGAATGTGGACGATTATATAAATGTGGGTGTCTTCTAACTTTTCAAATGAAGATAATGGATTGTGGGCTAACCCGCGTGCAAGTGTACAATTATTAGATGCACTTAGCACATATCCTTATTTTATTATTATTATTTTGTACGGTTATTTTGCTAATCTTTATTAGCCATGTCACAACCCCTTTAAAAGGTTGTATTTTTTTCAATTAGTATTTTCAGAAGTTACGAAATTCGGAATTAAAAAAATTATTTTTTAATGCGAATTTTCAATGTCTTTTTAAGGTAACATTTGACAACATACGTGTTCACTTTGCAACCTTTTATGAAGGGTTGCCTTTGAAGAACTGGTTTGGAACAGTTCAAAGCATCGCTAATTCTTTTATATTTAAGGCACTCACTTCTTTCTTCCAGTTCTCATTCTCGGCTTTATCCAGCAGTGCACTTGACCTTTCTTTCTGGACTCTTGCCCCCGCGGGCTCGTCTCATTTCTCTCTCGGTAGCGCCGATGTCGTCTCCTGTCCTCCTCTCTTGATCTCGCCGGTTCTGGTCTTGCCTTTGTTGCTCGGCCAACGATCAGCCCACTATTAGCCAGGTTCGTTCTCTCTTATAGCAACTAATCTAAGAGCTCTTCTGAAGATGAATGGCCTGAGAATTGTACGATGTGTTTTCGCTTTTCTTTGACAAAGTCCCAAGGAAGTAAGGAAAAAGAAAAAAAATTGATTTTTGATCCTGTGAAGAAAAAAATTTACCAAACGGATTTTTGTTCTTTTTTTATTTAGGAATACAAAAGAATAGAACCAGACACTATTAGAGTGTTACCAAATAAATCTTAAAGTTTCAAGTTCTTAATCTAGAACATATCCACCTTAAAATTGATCATCCATACCCTATTCCATGGAGTATAAGCCGATCTTTTCAACTAAACAACAAAGATTGTGTAGCGATTGGGTGTTCCTTGTGCTCTGCCGTTGTCTAAGTTGCATTCCCGATTAAATAACATTAGGTTTGATAATTGATACCGTACACTAAATGACTTCAATCGATTTAAAACATTGAATGATTGGTTTTTCATTTCATGACAATCTATTTTAAAAAATAATATATCTCATTATGAGGATTTTGTACAATAAATGAGGTAGAATGCTTATAAAGAGGGTTTCGTTGCTTCCGATATGACTTAACTTTATAGATGGGCTAGTGTTGTGCAGAAAAAAACATCTTAGGTGTTAAGAAATAAAAAGGGCGTGAGAGGAGGAACGGGCAAATTTAGTGGACTTGGATGCGAGGCGGTAGGTGAGCAAAAGGCTAGTCACAATATTGGAGAGTTTTATTTACATAGGAGTGCTGAATTCCAAACATTCAGAACTAAAAAGGGAAAAAAAAAAAAAACCTCTAAGCGAGTGAATTGATGGGGTTTTTATTGTGAGAGATCAATCCTAACTAAATATCATTGTTGCCCCATTCTTTGGGTCGGAGGAAATTCGATAGCTATGGGTAAGCAACGTAGGAGTCCTAATCAATGGAAAGTCTCGAGTCCGGCTCAACTCTTAAATTGAGCCTAATTTGATACCCAAATCAAGTTGATTTATTTAAGCTTTTTCGTGATCTCACGATGCTCTTCAAAGATGAAAAGACTTCTTATCTTTAAATACTATATCTTTTTATCTTTACATATTTTTTTGAAAACTCTACTAGAGCTTTGGTTGGAATGGGGTTATTTACTATATTTAGACTAAAAGAACTATGTGTTTCATGATTGTCCTTTTACTTTGCTAATTGAGTGATTACTTTCATATCAATTAATTCACCTTAATCTTTCACTTATTAGGGATGGCTCAAATTGAATGTAACACCTTCTAAATTAAAGAAAAATTCCATTTACATCACTCAAGATCACTCATCTCCAAATGAAACAAAGAACGATTAGGAAAACGGGATTATTACCAAAAGAAGTTTTAAATTTATCGCATATGTGCCGATTTAATCTTAAACCTTTTAGTTGTGCAATCATAAACTTTTCAATTGTGCCAATTTAGTCCTAAACATTTTAATTATTTGTCAATTTAGTCCTAAATATTTTGACAATTTAATTCTTTTGGCCCATTTTGGTTGGAAATACTAACATGGCAATCTAGTCAGTGCCAACTATTTTTTTTTTGCATTTTTAAAGTAATTTTTTTCCGAATTTTTGTTATTATTTTATGCTTTTTTAGTTTCTTTTAGTTTCTTATGTTCTTCCTTCCTTTCCTTTTCTTTTTCCAAACTCTTGGTCGGCAACCTGGTTGACCATGGGCGGGAGCTTTCGCACCCTTTTCGGCCATAGTTGCTCGTGGCCTACCTGGGTTGTGACACCATTTTTCTGACCAGGCAAGGGTCGGCCAACGACCTTGATGGCCAAGAGTTTGGGGAAAAATTTATTGTACGTGTATTAATTTGATGTTTTTGGTTATAAAAAAATTAGTTTGGGATAAATTTATTGCAGTTATACTAATTTATTTTTCATGGTATAACTATATATTAAGATTTATCATTACATTGCAGAAGGCATCGGTTTTGTTCAAACTTGTCTTCTTCTTCTTCTACTTAATTTTAGATGAAAAGAATCAACATAGAAATGTTACCTTTTATATAAAACATTGCTAATCATGAAAATAGGTCAATGCCTATCTCGTAGGAAGTTACCAATCACCTGAAAATTTATTAGTTACATACGTACTTATAAGTCACATAACTTATTTCGGGAATTCTAGTGGAACAAGGAAGGATTAGAAAGAAGTGGAACGACATAAAATGTACTTGGCATCCATAAATGTTGAACATACAACTAATGTGAAAGGGGGAATTATGAGAGCCAACTGCTAATTGTATTAGGTACGAATAAGAATGTGCAACTCCATGCCGTGGCGAAGCTTGAGCTGGCGGCTTGGACGAACAAGGTAACAATGGTGGTTGACAAAGGGTCAACAAATGTTGCCGAAGGTCCAAGTGGCAGTCGGCAATGATGAAAAACCGCGGGAGGAGCTTTGGCTGAGCGATGGTAAGGTGGGAGATGACAAACAGTTGCACAAAAAAGAAGGAAAGAAGAGAAAAAAAAAAAAGAAAAAAAGAAAAAGATGACATTGTTTTGTTTGCATAGATTGCCAGTTATGAGATGTAGGACGGTTGACAATGATTGGACTGTCATGTAAGTAATTTTAGGTGATAATTAACATGAAGGATTATATTGAAATTTCACACAAAGACTTAAAACTATTAGTAAAAATGAAAAGTTAAAGATTTTATTGTTATCCATAAAGTAGGTGTATGACTAAATTTTGTAACTTTTCCTGACAAGTCTCCGGCCTTCAAACTAACTGCATTAATATCTTATAATGCACAGAGAAGACAAACAAAGAGAGATAGAGAGAACGAAAATGGCGGAAGCTGTCATTGTCAGCATTGCTGGAGAAATCGTTGCTAATCTCCTTCCTCAAGCACTAGAAGAGGTTGGAAAGTTATGGGGTGTCGAGCATGAACTCGAGATGCTCAAGGACACTGTCTCCACGCTTCGGGCTGTACTGGACCATGCAGAAGAGCAATACTACCAAAGTCTCCAAATTCGAGTTTGGGTTGAGAAACTGAAAGACGCTTTTTATGACGTGCAAGACGTGCTTGAAGAACTTAGTATAGAAGTTATGCAACGAGAATTAAGGGGCCATAATGAAATGATCAACAAGATAAGGACATTTTTCTCAGGTTCAAACCAGCTTGCTTTTAAATGGAGGATGTGCTCCAAAGTAAGAGCAGTGAGGGAGAGAATAGAAACCATTAAAGCTGATAAGGGATTCCACTTGGACGAGCGCCTTGTGGATCTGCGAAGTGAGAGAGAGCGGAGGAAGAGAGCGGAGACGCATTCGTTTATACGTAAAGGAGATATTGCAGGGAGAGATTATGATAAGAAGGTGGTCATGGAATTTTTACTAGATACAGACATGAAAGAGCATGTTTCCATCCTTCCAATAGTTGGTATTGGGGGGCTTGGAAAAACGGCTCTTGCTCAATTTGTATTTAATGATGAGATAATCTATAAACATTTTGACTTGAAAATGTGGGTTTGTGTCTCTGATGACTTTGACCTAAAAAAAATAGTGAAAAATATCATAGCTTGTGCAAAAGGGGCAGAACCAACTAAGGTTGCAATGGAACGTTTGCAGAGTGAACTAAGGGCAGAAATTGATGGAAAGAGATATCTCTTAGTTTTAGATGATTTGTGGGATGTAGAACAAGAAACTTGGCTTAGCTTGAAAATTTTATTGGCAGGAGGTGCTAGAGGAAGCAAGATCCTTATAACTACACGCCTTGCTTTTGTTGCAGAGATCACCAGCACTACTCTGCCTCATCTTCTCAAGGGCTTATCTAAAAGTGCGTCTCTTCATTTACTAATGCAAATGGCTTGTCCAAAAGAAGAGGAGATACACGAGCCAGACAAGCTATCTATCGCCAAAGAGATAGTTAGAAAGTGCTCTGGAGTTCCGTTGGTTGTTCGAACTGTTGGGAGTATGCTATTCTTCAAGAAAAGTAAACATGAATGGTCACAATTTAAAGATAATGAGCTCCCAAATGTGTCTCAGAAGGAAGATCGGATAATATCTGTTCTTAGGCTAAGTTATGACCATCTTCCTTCGCATTTGAAACAATGTTTCGCATTTTGTTCATTGTTTCCCAAAGATTATGAGATAAAGAAGCAGACTTTGATCAATCTTTGGGTGGCAGAAGGATTTATCCAGCCATCAAATAAAAGACAGCATTTAGAAGATATTGCTCAAGGATATTTCATGGATCTACTTTGGAGAAACTTCTTCCAAAATTTTCAAAAAGATCCATTCACGAACGAGGAGACTTGCAAGATGCATGATTTAATGCATGATCTAGCTTGCATAGTTGCGGGGACTGAATGTCGAGCGGCATGGGATGGCACAAAATCTATACTTGAAAGAACTCATCATATATCATATGATTTAACTTCCAATTTGATGGCCAAACTTCCAATCTCATGCTTGAAAGCAAGTTCATTGAGAACATTTCTTTCTACACCCTGCAAATTGGAACAAAGAGAACCAATAAGTGAAGCAGATCTTCGCCAACTCATTCAAAGTTTCAAGAGATTGCGTATCTTGGATCTACATGCTACAATTTTCAAGAAGGTACCAAGGTCCATTTGTAAGTTGAAGCATCTCACGTATCTTGATCTTTCTTACAATAATGCACTTAAAAGGCTTCCTAACTCCATTACGAGATTGCAAAATTTGCAAACACTAAACCTTTATGGTTGTTCCGCCCTTGAAGAATTGCCAAGGGATATAAGGAAGTTGATTAGCCTTCGAAATCTAGACATAGATTATTGTAATAGTCTTAGTTATTTGCCACATGGGCTAGAACAATTGAGTTATTTGTACAGGCTAACACGCTTCATTTTGCCCAAAGATAAAGCTCTTTCTAAGAATTATTGTAGACTTAGGGAGCTAAATGGGCTTAATAACATCCAGGGAAGCCTTAGCATTGAAAATTTGGGACAAGTGACAAATGCAGTAGCAGAATCCAATGCTGCGAACTTGATTGGGAAGCATTTTCTAGAATCTTTGGCACTTAAATGGGGCAATTTTGATATTGATGATGTATCAATTGGGGATAGAGATGAAGCTCTATTAAATGGATTGAGGCTTCACTCAAATCTGAAGGGGTTGATGATCAATGGATATAATGGTGAGAGCTTTCCAAGGTGGATGATGGATAGCCTTGTTTTTTCCTTACCAAATTTAGTTGAGGTACACTTGCATCAATGTGGGAGATGTAAACATCTTCCTCCACTAGGCCAACTACCTCACCTCAAGACTTTCGAGATTTGGGAGGTACCTGAATTGGAATACATTCAGTTGGACCATTCATCCACTTTAGCAACATCATTTCCTAGTCTATTGAAATTACGGATCTCTGGGTGTGAAAACTTGAAAGCCATGCCACTAACTCCACATCTTGAGGACTTAATTTTGACAAAGACCAACCCAGCATTGATAAATCAGATATTTGGCCTTAATAAGTTGAAGAGTCTGGTTATCTCGAAGATGAAGTTTCTAGAATATTTGCCGGAGGAGTGTTTGAAAAGTCTCACGTCACTTGAAATTCTTAGCATGAGTGAATGTCCTCAATTAGCTTCCCTCTCACTTGGTATGCGACATCTATCAAACCTCATGGATCTCTCTTTTTGGGATTGTGAGGAGCTTGATTTATCCAAAGACGAAAGCGGCCACGTCTTGGATTTCCAAGGACTTAACAGTCTTCGGTCCGTGGAAATCTTTCACCTTCCCAAACTAGCATCTCTCCCACAATGGCTTCTACAAGTAAGCAATCTCGAGCGCCTGGGAATTATCTATTGCTTCAATTTGAAGGCTTTACCAGAGCAAATTGAGGCCCTTCAGTTGCTTCAACGGCTTGTAATCACTCGGTGCCGCTCTTTGACATCATTACCTGAAGGAATGCGAAGGCTGGCATTGCTTAATCACCTAAGAATTGCAGATTGCCCAAATTTGGAAGAGAGGTGCAAAAAAGACATAGGCGAGGATTGGCACAAGATTGCTCATATCTCACACATAACTCACAAGTACAGATATTACGATGACCTTGTTTCCCAAAATTTACATGAATAATTTCCGACTTTTCTGTTGATACTTCATTCGACTGGGGAACATGTTGTAGATATATTGCGCAATTTGCTTATTTGATTTCACAAGGACTAAAATGCCTACATAGTCCAGTTGTTTTGGAAAACTCTCATAAATGAAGTGATGAAATGTTTCTCAAGATCGTGCCTTTAGAATAAATTTATCTCAATGTGTTCCCATGGAATCAGATGTTCTGACATAGATCTGCATAGCAAATGAAGGGTATGAATGGCGACAATAAAACTTGTAGCGTTTTGCCTTTTTACATTCTACAAGCTAGTGATTTATTAATTTTTGAAATTAGACGATCCCCAAACCTGGTGAGCACCCATATGAACTTCCAAAGTGGAATTAGTATGGATCAAGTACTAGTCTAGCTCTAGGGGAGGATAGTGAAGGTGATCTTATTATTAGCATTTGACAACAATTGACATTCTTGGTTTGCTTTTCAGTCATTCTACAGAGGTTCTCAGGTAAATACTTTCCCAATTTTTAGCACCATCTTGAGCAATTAAGTAAATGTTTGCCATTAAAAGAGGTCTTATGACAGCTGGCCAGGGAGTCTAATCTATGACTTCTCCATTTTGATCACTACAAGGTTGTCCAACACATTTTGTTTGGTTGGCAATTGACATGTTCTCTTTGTGTCAATAATGTCTGCAAAAAAAAAAAAAGTCTTTATGCGAGATAGAATGAATGAACGAAGCAGTAGTCTTTATTGTCATTTCTTTTGATGACTAAGTCAATCATTACCGATTTTAAATATATGTAATAGACCACATGTAGACACAATTTCTCTTGTGTACCCTTGTCTCACATTTTTCTTGTTCTATTACTTCCAATGGTCACACTGATTAGCACTGTGTTTGGTAATCTTGCTTTGCCATAGCAATATGGATATTTTTGCCAAAGCGATTGGCAAGAGTAACTTGCAATTTTGCCAAGTTTGCAAAAGAAGAAAGTACTTCAATGTAATGCCTCTTGATATCTACTGACACTTGAATGTTAATCAATAATTTCAGCATAGCATTTGTTTTTATAAAAATACAAAAACAAAAATTAGCAAGATAAAAGCAAAAATAATTAAATAATGAAATAAACAAATATGATAAACGAAATAAGTAGACAAATAATAAAGACATCAACATATAAAAAGAATCCGGTCACAATAAGAAAAGAAAAGGTCGGTCCAATTCATGTAGCTCAACTTGATCCACAAGGCCATCGTGTCAGCCCATTGGCCCAACTTAGCTGTCACAAATTTGTCCTAACCCATTTCTTGCTATTTGTGCTCAGCACATCTTCCTCCCCGCCTCTCTCCTTCTCCCTGTCGTTTGAAGAAGAAGTTAAGAACGACGGGAGTAAGGATAAATGCGCGGTGAGAGAGTCGAACGAATCAGCTCAGTTCGAGTGAGCTTCTCGATAAAGTTCTTCAAGGCTGATTTTGGACAAGCTTGTAACCGAATCGTCTGTTGGGCACCCGTATATCCGCCGGTAACCGCCACCAGCCTTCCGTCGCCGGCCATCAACGAACATACGTGCCGAGAGAGAGCTCGAACGGAGGGCATTGATGGAACGGACTCGGGAGGTTTTTGAGCGTTTTAGGAGTTCACTCTCTCGGGAGCTCTGTTCGCCTCTGTTCTCAGTTCATCACCTTCGAAGCAGCTCGGTTCGGGTTCAATCCTCCTTCGCAAGCTCCGATTCTTGGCGGCCGTTGCTCGTCGGACGTCCTCCTTCTGGTATCACCGCCCATCGTAGCTCCGTCTCCGACCAGGTAATGTCTCCTCTCTCCTCTCCCTTCTGTCCTGCTTTGGGCGAAACACGAGGCTGAGTTGTGTTAACGTTGCTTTTGCGTAAACAAACGAGAATACGAGTTGTTTCCTGATGATTTGTGATGATGTTGTTGTTGAGGGAGTCGTTCTGGATGAAAGATTGCATTGACAACGTGTCAAGGCTCCTTGTTCGTAGTGCACGCAACCGATTTGATGAAATTCCCAACTCATGTTTCTTTACCAGATGAAACTGGATTGAGTTTGGTATCTTATTTTTTCAGAATACGTCCAGTAGCTCTCCATTATGATAATCTGACTTGCATTCAACTTGTCGAAGCCTCGCTAGTCAGTCATGCTCGGATGGATTTACAGATTCATATGGTTTTAGTTGTTTGAGTAGAATTAGTCGATCAAGTTGTCGTTCTTACATCCGGTTCCACCATCCTTTCTCAGTAGATTTGTTTCCTTTTATATTTCTTGATTCTTTATACTCACTAGAATATACGTTGATTCTGCACGGGATGAACGTTGAGGCATGATGTTAATTCTATGATGGTTGGTGATGATCAACAGGAGGGAGCCTGCGATTGGTGTTATTTGACTGAGGTCCATGTGCGTTGCCATTTGGTGAGATGTATCTGAAATCCATTGATCAACGCTGGCTTGTACCGTGCAGTGAGAATACCAAGCAGGACCAAGCGTGGGAATCGAAGCAGGAGATCGTATATGGTGTTCGAGATACCTTCTAGACGTGAGATTTCAATTACTTGCTCAAGAAAATAACGGATTGCTGTTAACGGCAAACATAACAAGTGTATACAGACATGTTCTACGGTATTCAAATTCTTTATTGTTGCTTATATAATAGAGAATAACTGAGCAAGCTAGTGTGTCCTTATGTTAGATCCGAAGCCAATAGAGGTAGTTGACTTCACTGTCACCATTTATCCCCAAGTTGATAAAAGCATTCTCTTCCTTCTCAGGGTGACTGGAACGTTGCAGGATGCCACACTAACTACAGGTTCAAACCATAGAAATAACATCACTTTATTCAGTATTTTGTTGATTGAAGGACTTTAAGAGTGTCAACCATCTTTTCTGCAGTACAAAAAGCATGAGAGAGAGAGAGAGAGAGGGAGGCTTTGAAATGATAAAAACGGCAATTCTGTATCTCACTTTGCCATAAGGAGTACCTTAGTGCCTATGCAGAAGGAAATAAGAGAGGGTTGATGGGAAAGCATGAAACAGCCAACATTGACACATTTTCTTGGGTTATGCTCAGAAGAATCATACCAGCTGCTAGTCAAATTCGAAGATTGCCTATCAAATTGAACTCAAATTTTGTTGTGATGCCTGAATTACTTGAATTCCATTATGGAGGGAGTTGCCAATCGTGGTTACTCAATCCGTGTGGGCCATGACACTGAGCAGCAAGGAAAGGTACTATAATAATTACCATACCAGTTCCCTTTTATTCTCTGTCTGAATATCAAATTAGAGATGCTTAACTTTCATAAAGGATACAAGAAACGCAACCCTAAGTAAATGACATATAAAAAGTACTGTCTTTTGGTCACAGTTTACAAATTTCACTATGCAAAACTTATCTAACTTTTAACAATCATGAAGCACTCCCACAGTTTTGCTTCCTAAACAAATGCAGATATTCATATCAGTCCTTACTCATCCAACATATGCAGAACATTATCGAAGTAAAGACTTTGACATCTCAGTTGGACATCTCACTGTTTTTGAATATCGATAAAACGAAGTTGACCTTTCTTGCTCAATCACCTAATGGCTTAAAATGATAAACAGGTTACTTGGAAGACAGGCGTCCTGCCTCAAACATGGACAGTGATTGGTGATAGTGCATGGTGGGGGTGGCGGCGGTCTTGGCAAGGGCGGGCTCACGGCGAGATGGCTCCGTGGTGACTCTTGGGAAAACATGAACAACGAGCCCCCAAGGAGCCGATTTCCAGAATTTCTCCTTTTCCTTGTCTTCTCTCTACCGTGTATTCTGGAAAGTGGAGGCGTTGATATTGTTTGCAAGTAATGGAATAAATCCTCTCTGTTTCAATTCTTCTTTTCTCCACTTCGACCGCCACTTGACCTTTATTTTTCCCTTTTCAACAAAATCCCGTTGAAAGGGACCCACGACAGAGGCATTGGCTTGCTACTGGAAGACTGGGTCCCGAAGAACTCTGCAAGAAAGTAAAGCTTGTCGGCGCGACAAGGCTGAACGTGGCGACGTGGACTGGAGAGTAGCAGTAGATCGGTGTCGAGTCAATGAGCTCGGGACAGCGGGGCTTGCGGCTGGGGGTGCTCGGCTCGGCTCGTCGTCACTGGTGCAGTTGCGTGGAGGGAGCAGCAGCGTGTAGTTCGGGCCAGCGAAGACGGAGGCTCAGCTCGGATCAGCAAGCAGCTCATCAGGATGGAGAGCAGTACGTCAGCATTTTCCTTCCTTCCATAATAATCAAGATCACGATCAATTTAAAAAGATTTTTCCATAATTGATCAAAGCTCCCCCTCAATTTGTTTGTTGCTTTTTTGAGGTGATCACAATTCTTTTCCTTTCTCTTGGATTCGCTTTCTCCTCCTATCATCATGACAATATTTTGCGAATAGCACTAATTGTGGCTTGTGCATGTTGAGCAGAATATTTTTCCATTATTTCCTTCTTAGCAACAATATCCACAACGATCATTTGCATTTTAAAATTTGAGGTAAAAATTTATTTCCTTCAATCAAGCTATTCTCGAATTCAACCCGCATAAATTTAACAAACTTTTTGTACAAATAAGCTGTAATAATATCCACATAATATATAATGCCCTTTCTTCAAATAAATAAATTGAATAGCATATATATAAAATTATCAATTATTAAAATTTAGAACTACTCAACCTTTCGTACGGTACAGGGATTCCTTTAACAATTTGCAAAAACTTTGCATAAGGAAGGGAATTTCTGGGCCTTCAGAAAATAGTATAGAATCTCCATAATTTTTTAATTGAGCTTTCCAAAATCCATATGGAAGATTCTTTTGCCACCAATCTTCGCATGAGATTCTTTTTTTATTGCACCAAAATCTGCGTAGATTCACAATCATTATTCATCTATAAAATTTCTTGCAATGAACTCATTTCCTTTTTGGTGTCCATCAATTTGGATCCTTCCTTGACATTAGAGCAAAATAGAAAATCTTCACAGATAATCAAATATTTTTTCTTAACTCATCATAACATGTTATTTAAAGAAATAATATTATGCACAATAATATCTTTGAAGAGGAAATTCTCACTTAGTCAAAGCACAATAAAATCTGAATAAAATCCTTGAATATCTAAGAAAGAAAATTTTGATGTCACGTAAAACAGATTTTCACTTTACAACATATGACAAAATTAGAGAGCATAAAATTAGACAAAATAATTTGCATTATCTCTAAGAAAGATATCAAATCAATCACACATATTAAATCAAATCGCAACTCATGAATTACAAAAATAAATCACACGATTCTTTCTTATAACAAAATATGATCATTATAAAATCTCAATCAACCAAGGATATATCGAATATCAAGCATAATGAGAATTATGTGCCCAAATAAAAAATATAGTCCTTACCAAATTCTCTTTCTTCTTTTCCTTTATTTCTTGCAAAAACAACTCATCTTTTCTTTGGTACCCATTTTTTCTTAGGTCCATGAGAGTTAGTAGAGTATGCTGTATTTACCCAATCTTTCTTAATATGTCTTCAGACTTTAGGACATTGTTTCTCAAAGTGTTTTGAATCTCCACAATTTAAATACTTGAGGGCATTTCGACCAACATGTTTTGTAAATATCTTTTGAAAATGCTTTTTGTACGCAAGTCTAGAATGTCTTTGTTTAAGTCTCTCATTGATTTTAGGAAAATCAATTAGAGAATCACTTTCCTTATTAAAACCAAGTCCCGACTTATTATAGTAAGGAACTTGTATGGAAAGAATATGCTCTAAAGTTTTTGAACCATTTGAATTTTTTTTCGAAATATTTGAAAATTCATTTTTTAAATAATCATTTTCTTTGACAAGTAAATCTCGACTTTCTTTTGTTTGTAGAAAATCTTTTTGCAAAATTTCAAACTTTTCTTTTTGAGAAAGATCGTGTTGCCTAAGCCAAGAATTTTCCTTTTTAAGTTCGGAGATCCTTTTAAGATAAGATTTGAGATTTAAGCAAAGCTTGTTTATATACTTTGAAACTTTGATAGGAATTTTTGAATGGCTTACCTCGATTTCCTCATCGGATTCTGAGTCTGTGTTTGAGTCAAACTCTGATTCTGAGTCTGTGTCTGAGTCTGACTTTGATTCTGAGTCTGTGTCTGAGTCAGACTTAGATTATGAATGTGCCATCAAGCATATATTTCCTTACTGGTCATCTTTTTTCATGGTTCTTTTCTGGCCATTTTGTTTGTATTGTTTTCTTCCACTGAATTTGCTTCCTTTTCTACTCAGCTTTTTGAATTTCTTGATCATAAAAGCAGTTCTTCGTTGTCCATTTCATTTTTCGAGTTTGTATCATCAGAATCGACGTTAGATATTAAAGCGATGGACTTTTTATCTTCGGGATCTTCATCAACAATTTGTTCCACTTCATAAGATTGAAGAGTGCCAATCAATTCATCAACAAAAAGTGGTATAATCCTCTAAGTCTCCCGGATTGAGGTCTTAATATGGTTTTAATCTTTTGAGAGACCTCGCAAGAGTTTGTTGACCTTCATTGGGGAAGAAATTGGTTGACCTTAATATGTTAAACCATTTACAATTTCTGTAAAACGGCTAAACATAACTCCAATCAACTCTCCTTGCTTCATCTTGAAGGATTCATATTGGCTAAGCAAGAAATTTACTTTTGTCTCTTTTACACGGTTAGTCCATTCATAAGTAACATGAAGCCTATCCCATACTTCCTTAGCTGTTTTACATGAAAAAATTCTGTTATATTCAACAGGAGACAAAGTGTAATATAAAGAATAAATGGCTTTTGCATTAAGCGCTTCTCTTTTGGATATCTCCATCTGAGACATAGGAGTAGGGAGTTTGGTTTCTTTGTCTTTGCCATTCTTATTTGATGTAGATGCAGTAGTATGATTGATTCCTTTCTCCACAACATCCCATTGCAAGAGAACTCTGGATCTTAGGAATGCCTTCATTTTGTTTTTCCAAATGTTGTATTCATTTCCATCAAAATATGGTGGCCTGGTGTTGCTTTGCTCTTCCATAAGTCCTGGTGCCAAGATACTAGTCATAGAAGATCTTTAGCTCAAAAGTAAAAACACTTTTAACAAAACGAGCACTTGGCTCTGATACCAATTGAGAGGACCAGTAGTAACACCTAGAGAGAGGGTAAATATGTGTTTAAAATAAATCTTGGCAAATAAATGCGGAATAAATAAAGGAGTTTAGGGGAGAGAATAAGAACACAACGTTTATAGTGATTCAACTTAGATCAAGCCTACGTCCACTCTCCCACGCTAACAGCCTTATGCTGGATTCTACTATGCAATCAATAAGAGATTACAACTTTGAGTGCAAACACTTAGTAGTAGATCACACTATCCTACTAAGTCACTCTTTTGGTATTTCTCTCAAGATCACAAACGTTTAAGCTCACCAAAAACAAGTGTATGATCGAAGGTCGCTCAAATTTTGGAATTATAAATTCTATACTTTGTCTCTTTCTTGCTCATCGGTCCTTGATCTCCTTAAATACTCATCCATTTCCAAACTAGCTGTTGGACAACATCTCGAGGATCGTCTTCCAATTTACCCATTGGACAGATCTGTATCTAGAATATTTGGTTGCCGTTGAGTGACAAAAGTAGAATCCCAAATTGATTCCAATCGCCCATACAAACAGAATCTTGGTTTCCATAAGTAAAGCTTCTTCGTATAGAAAGTTCTTGTCTTCAAGATTTAATTGTCAATCAATTAGATTGAGTCAATCAAATCAATTTTGATGTAAAATCCAAACTAGATCGCTAGCCGTTATATCTTCGGGGCTTGTGTTACGTTCTGTCGAATCTGGATGTGAAGTTTGAGTACAATAGACTTTACAATCTGAGTCTGAGTGTGATAGACTTTACAATCTGAGTCTGAATATATTCTGTTTCTGAACACGTTTAGCTTTAAAGTCTGAACACAGTTTGTTACATTCTACTTCAGCATAGAGTCTGTGTGACATCCTGAAATTCGACCCCATTTCGATAAAGTGAAATGTGCATATCGTCGGCGTGCCTATGGTCCTTTTTCTCTGAGCTGATCACTCACGAGTTAGCTAACCTATTGGGTGAGGCCGTTAAGGGATATAACCGCGGTAAAATCCCTAAAAGCTACCTAATTGGTTGGATTGGACTAAAATCGCGTCCGGTCGATTTTAATCATGAAATTTAATTCGGTTTTGGGAATCGAATATTCGGACGTGTTACAATTCATTTTTAGGACCGTCTCATCGTCTATCAATTTATTGCCGAGTCCGAAATTTCAAGAAAGAAATTATCGGAGGAAAAATCGAAGACCAAAAGAAAATGGAAAAAGAAAGGGAAAGAGAAAAAGAAAAGAAATAAGAGAAGTATTATTATTTGAATTCTTTTCTCTCTCTCCCTTTTCTTTCTTTTTCTCTCTATCTTCTCTCTCCTCCCCCCTTTTCCCTTCCCCTTCGTGCGACTCCCCCACCGCCCACCTTCTCTCTCTTCCCTTTGACTAGTCCAAGCTTATCTTCTCTCTTCTCTTTCCTCTCTCTTCTTTCTTCCCCCTCACGACAGAACCAGCTTTTCTTCTCCTTCTTTTCTTCGCGTGCGAACCAGGAGCTCGGAGATCGCAGCTCGCCGAGAACCGCTCGCCGCTCATCCCGCCGCTCATCCCGCCGCCGCACCGCCGCCCACGCCCGTGCGCCCGTCGCCGTCCCGCCGTCCGTCGCTCGCTGCCGCTCCTCCCTCCGCGCGATCCAGCCAACCCAGCTGCTGTTCGCCCCTGTTCCGCACCGACCAGCCACCGTCCGGCCACCGTCCGGCCACCGCCTAGCCTCGCCGGACCTCCCCCGCGACCCCCTCGCCTTCCGCTGGCCTTCCCTCGCCGTTTTGGCCGCTGGATCTGCTCCGACCAGCCAAGGGCAGAAACCCCCGAAATGGGTTTCCAGCTGGTTCGGGCCCGTTTTGGGCCGTTTCCCGGCCCCGAACCCGAGCGGTGCTTTGGGAAGAATCGTTCCTCGCGTCGCCGCCGTCGGATTGATCCGATTTGTGCGCGATTTGGTGAGTAATCTCACTAATCTTGGATTAGTTGGCTAATTATGCTTAAGGTTGGTTTAGATTTAATTAATTGTGTTTATGTTGTTAGGTTAGAATAAATTAGCAATTATTAGTGAATTGTGATGCGATTTAGATAAATTGATTGCGCAATTAGCAAGTAGACGTGGTCTACTAATTATTGGAAGTGCCTCGGGATTTTTCCCGACCCTTAGTGGGCTCCAATTAGGCTTTTTCGGGCCTAAGTGGATTTTTAGTATTTAATTATTAAATTTCGGAATTTCATTAAATAATTATTTATTTTCCGAAATTTCAACTGAGATGGCCCGGGACCGGAATATTGTGCTGATGACCGTGGTGAAGTCCGTTTAGTTAATCGGGCTTTATTTTGAGCTAAATTGAATTTTTAATATTAATTATTTAATTTTCGAAATTAATTATTTAATTAATTATTTTTCAGAAATTAAGATTTTGATGGCCGACGACCGAAATCTCGTGCTGATCGTCGTGGCGCAGTCCGTTTATTTATTTGAGCTCCACGTTGTATGGAATTGAGTAAATTGTGATATTTTAGGGATTTACCCTAAATTGATTGGAATCGATTGAGATTGAATTATCGATTGGTGAATGGCCAAGTATGTTCATTCAGCATTTATAATGCTTTGTTGAGTTAATTTAATTATTTGATTGAGTATTGATTGGTGAATGGCCAAGTATGTTTATTCAGCATTTATAATGTTTTGTTGAGTTGATTTATTTATTTGATTGAGAAATCGTTGGGCATTGGTTGTCGATATCGAAAGTGAACTGGTAACCACTGCAAAGAGGACACGTGGCTCGGTGAATTGGAATGTCACCTGGAAAATGCACGTGAGTTCAGTGGTTGAATATGTCACCTTGGCGAAAAGGTCGCCTGAGAGAATGCACGTGGCTCGGAGACTCGGTATGTCGTCCTGGAGAATGCACGTGGCTCGGTGACAGGATTTGGCATCTAAAAGGACACGTGGTCTCGGCGAATTGATGCATCGCTTTGGTGAGATGCACCTTAGAGAATGCACGTGGGTCCAGCATTCCGGAATGGCATCTAAAAGGGCACGTGGTCTCGGCGAATTGATGCATCGCTTTGGTGAAATGCACCTAAGAGAATGCACGTGGGCCCGGGCATCTAAAAGGGCACGTGGGCTCGGTGACTTGATGCATCACCTTGGCGAAAAGGTCGCCTGAGAGAATGCACGTGGGCCCAAGGTTCGAGGCACGTGGACTCGGAGACTTGGAAGGTCGTCCTGGAGAATGCACGTGGCCTAGCTTTTAAATATCCCACAGTGGGGATTGATTTGTTTGGCATGTAATCGACTAGGTCGATGCTTTGATTTGATGTGAATTGATTGACTGAATGGGAATGACCGTGAGTGGTCTTGTTGGAATATAATCGACTAGGTCGATTTGATCGATGTTTCGATCGGTGATATGATCGCTTGGGTGCCTATTATGAATTGTACTGACTTGCAGGTGGGATCAGAGGCCAAGGTAAGTCCTCTGCCCTGTGCGTGTTTAGGTAGCCTTTAGTATAATAGTTTACTAATCGGGCTTAGTGGGGTAGAACTCGCTGAGACGTAGTCTCATCCCAGTTTGGGGAAAACCATTTCAGGACCCCGCTGAAGAGCTGAGAAGGAGGAATCCGAGAAGGAAGACTCGGAGGCGAATCTTAAGGAAAAAGATTTTTGAAGGAAGAAGGCAATCCTGAGAGGGGCCTTGAGTACGGCCTAGTTTGTCTAAGTTCCTGTCTTCTTTTGAGAATCCATTTTGATGTGATTAGTTTCGAAGTGGTTTATGGTTTGTATAAAAGTTTGGTTATAAATTTCAATATGAAAAATATGGCCCTGCTTTTCTATCCCATCGTTTTATTGTCTGGGGATTTTAACTGCTTCCGCATGTGCTTAATAAATGAAAGGGTCGGCGATACTAGTCCTGGGATATCGCATTATAAAATCGACCAAGGGAGAAGGATGTGTGCGTGCCCGAGGATCGGGGCGTGACAGTCTGTCTTATGGTTTTTCCAAGTATAGACTTTAACAATATTCTTTACATGTTCTGTCATCTGCATAGTCTATTACTCAACCATCAAACACATTAGTATTTGCAAAAAACAGGTGCGGTTGCTTTCCAGCCTCCCTTCCAGGATGCCATCCAGTTCTCAATATGTCATAGAGTACCTAAATCCAAACTTGAGTATCACAGAATTTTTTGAATGTACACAAACAGAGATAGATGATAACACTCCCTTTTATCACTTTTTTCCAAACTAGATGTTAGCACCTACTAGACTTTTAAAAAGATGATGACTAAAGTTGTAGAGTAGTTATTGAACAACCAAACAGAGCCTAGTGACTTTTGATAGTCAATTCAAAGATTTAAAAGTCGCGTGACGAAAAGCCCGGTATGGACTTGGGAGCCAAATTAGATAATCTAAGAAAGGATAAGATACTTTAGAGTGGTCACAACCTGAATATTTCTGCTCCAATCAACATAATCACTGACTACAAATGCTACCTGAACTCTCTGTGTTTGCACATCAATTTTTCTCTTTCCAATCATATTAGAAGTGCTATTCTGGTCAATGTTTGGCTTAGTTGTCCATCTCTTGTACTGTGCCAATGGATCAATGGCATCAAAGTAGCTAGTGTACTCATCAATTGATAGGACATTTTTGCATAGAAAAGGTACAACTAGAAAGAGGGTCAACCGAAGAGAAATAAAAGAGAATAAAGTTGTTGGAATTCGTGTTCCACGTGAAATAGTATTGAACACAGACGACTAAGAAGATTTATGGAGAGGAGTTCTATGCGATTACTCAACTCCCTAAGAACTTGAGTGATTTTTATTAACTTTGCTTGCTCCTATTTATTACCTAGACATCCTCAATATCAATTTAATTAGATACATAGCTTTATCGTTATAACTTTTGAAAGCTTTCAGTAACCTTGACACAATATAACTTATGTCGAACTATTGTTGTTTAAAATTTTTGTGTAGATTTTAGATAGCAATGGCATGTGTGGGCTTGCTTTTATTTCTCTTTTAAGTGATTTGCCTTAACCATTTCTAGCAAGCCTTTTTTTTTTTTTTTTCCGGGAGCGCATTGACCTCTTTGTCTACTTAGCTTCTAAAGTAGCTTTGGATGGTTCTGCATCCCAAATTATATATGAAATTCAAGCTCTGTGATGACAAGTTGGAACTCTTTGGGTACTTAATTACTTATGGCAACTCTGCCTTTTCCTGTTCTAATTATGAGGGTTGCTGATGGACTAGAAGTTATGAACAATTGCCAGATGCACAGATTTATTGATTATGTTTGGTTGTGGCAGTGTTATATCAATTTACAAATCGAAAATGTGCCACAATATTTAGCATTTTGGTATCTCAGGTTTGTTTTTTGGAAGTGATGTGATGTGATTGATCTCTTGCATTGAATAACAGGGAGAAGTAGGTCTAGCTCGTGTTACAGTAGTTGACCATTTAAGCTTGAAGTAACGCTAGCGTGTGATCACTGATTTGAGGAAATTTTAACTCTAGGTAGGTGCTATAGTGGGCAGGAATTTATGTGGCTAGCTGAGCATTAGTACATGCATTGGCATGCCATAATGGTTTTGTTATAAGGGCATTTTGAGAAACTGATGATGTTGAATTTACCAAAGAAAATAAGACAGTACTTTAGGTTGGTTTAGGTAAATCAACTAACACCCTTCAATCTCCCGATATAAAGATGAGGTTTTTTGATGAGCTAAAATGTGCAGAAAGACTAGAAGGAGTTGCTTTTTGAATCTATTGAAGACAGAGGCAGTTAATTGTAGTGTGAAGCGAAAAGATATGTTTCTACATTGCTTATCAGAAGGGACTTGTTACTTTTGATTCTGCTTCTACTTTTTTTTGCAGTCATCATGTGTTTTAGATGTTGATTGCTTGTATATTTAGATCAACATATTGCAGGGGATTGGTAATTCCATCTTTTTTGGTTACTGGCGGAACTTCCTTTTAGTAGATCTAAGACCTCTCTATGTTTTGCAACTTCCTTTGAGTGAAACTTTCCTCCATTTTTCTCAATTCTGAGATGAGACACAAACAGAGGTCAAAAAACAGTTCGTGGTACTTGACACATTAATTTAGCAGGGCTCTCATCAGCCAGCTCTTTAGTTCTTGCTATGACATCTAGGGCGAATTTGGTAGAATTCTTGATTTCTTTTCCAACTTAGCAGTTAGCACTGCATATCAGTAACTAAATTTGATTTTTACTATGCTTTGATGACCGTCTTTTTGTTGTGACAGAGTTGGCTATGATGAAGCAAAAGACGCGTTGAAGAAACTTGGTGCTGAAGAAGTGTTCACTGAGAGCCAATTAGAAGTAAAGAATGTTAAGAGTCTACTGGTACCGTCCATCCATTAACCCATTCTACCATATTCTTATGCGTGGACACATCCATTTTTGGCCATTGGCACTTGAGTTCTTTATTTATATCTTATTGACTTTGTACTAGGGTGATCTAAAAGAACCCACCCTTGGGTTAAACTGCGTTGGTGGCAATGCTGCTTCCTTGGTGATGAAATTCTTGAGGTGCAATAGGTGTTAAATTTGTGCCGAGTGCTTCCCTTATCTTTCTGAAGAGAGCTGATTTAGTTTTGTTCTCAAGCAGGGAGGAACCATGGTGACATATGGTGGGATGTCTAAGAAACCAATTACAATGGCAACTTCATTTTTTTATCTTCAGGGTAAATTAAGGAGCAGCGAACTAAAATTTCTGCCTATGGTTATGAGGTTATTTCAGTCAAGCCTTACAATTTGACTTGTCTATGTTTCGTTCTCCATCTTGGCAATGACCTATAGTTTTATTTTTGTTTAAATTTGGCCCAAAAACTCAATTTCAGTATTTGACGCAAATAAATTTGAACGAAAAAATTATCCCTAGAGTTGAGACTAAGAGGAATGTATAAACCAATGCAATAGTGGTTCTTATGGTTTACAAGATCTTTCTTTGAGGGGATTTTGGCTGCATAACTGGATCAGTTCAAATGACGTAAGATAGTGTAGAAGAATGATAGATCACTTGCTGGTCACTTGCTGGAACCAGCGCGTGATGGGAAGTTAAAATACGAGTTTGTCTTTTGTAACAACCACTCAAATTGCTATATTTAGGTCTCCGTATCTTTATAGTAATTTTCAATAGTATTTATCCTCAAGAGTGTGTTTAGATTGTGGATGCATATTAATTTCTCCAAAACTACAGGATCGAGCTTGTTCCTTTTAGTGATTTCCACGTTGCACTGGATAAATCACTGGGGAAACCTAGGAGCCATCCTAAGCAAGTCCTAAAGTTCCAAGGCTACTGAATATATATCGGCGGTGAGAAGAAGGAAAAATTCTGCGTCATATTCTTCAGACGATCAGCTTGTTGTGAAGTTCTGTGGCATTGGATCAACCAGGCACGATAACTATGTATCTGTTCCCTTATTATTATTTTCTCTTTTCATAAGTTATGTATCTTTTCCGTCGAGGTAATTTCGTTGCTGCTTATTTTGACCAATTTATAGTCTGAATTTGTTTTGCATCATGCCATCCAATCTAAAACTAAGCTCATGCAACACGAGGTCCATCTATTACGGCCGAATTTGGAGATCCAAACATCGCCCCGTTTGGTAAGGGTCCATAAAAATTTCAGATTTGCCAATTACAATTCTCATATACACATAACAAAGAACATTGGGATACTTTCCCAAAAATCATGTAATTGACATCGCATGCATTGAGAAAAGAGTAAGAAGAACCATAAATTTTTCATTTGATCTAACCTAATTCAAATGGGATGTGGACCGCCTTCAAGGAACGTCATACACACACGATGAGCAAAATCAATAGAAAACTAGCTGATGGTAGTTACTTTTTATGATAGGGAAGACACAGAATGAAAGATCATATCGGCTTCCAAAGAATTGACAATTGTTTAGATACCACAAAAAGAAAAGGCATCTTTTGTCTAGGTGATGTCAAGAACCACACTCTTTTCTCAGGATAAAGTCGATAACATCCTCAACAGTATCCACGACCTGCATAGGTAAACATAAAAGAGTTCGATTAGGATGAGTGATTTTCAAATTCACTTTTTACCTTGGAAAATTTAGAGGGAAGACAAATTCCCCACAAAAAAATGAGCATGGTTTTGAAATACTGACATTTTGCTAGGTTGAATAGGGAAAGGGATGCTCAGTCATGTTTCATCCAAGTTAGAATTTACGGATCACCCAGAGCATACACCTTAAACACTTAAGGCCATGTTTCATGACCATGCAATTATGAAAAGGAATCCCGATCTAAGCAATCAAATTCCTAGGAGTGGGTATTTTTTTTTTTTTCCTTTATTGTTTGGTCTCAAATTACCAGTGAAGCGAGAAATGTCCAATGTGAGTTGCCAAATGAGGTTAAAACATGTCAGAAATGGAATGTGTCTCCAATCAACATGTATAAAGCGGAGGATAGAAATAGAATGAAGAACCACATAAGATTCATCAACAATTTCTCGGTCATTGTCTTCCAAATGATTTTACAGTTCACACAAGCATTTTTACGAACCGATTATTTAAAACTCATCAAAATCTTGCAAGTTTTTCGTACAAAATCCACAGTGATGAAGATGAAGTCGTTTTTACAAACTTCAAACTACTGCACAGAAGTTACCTTAAGCCTTTATTCTTATTTCTTATCCTCTGTGTTTTGAGTCAAAGACCAGTCACAAGAACTGCAAATGGGGTGACAGCAACTCAGCCGAGTTGGTAAATGGAACTATCTTGTCGCTGATGTCCCCATAAAGAATCCTAACAAGTTTCACAATGGCAAGAGAGAGAAAGGATTTCGTTTCGCCTAGTAGAGGGATGTGAGGGCTATGGAATCAGGCAGGCGAAACTCACCTGAGAAGGATTTCAAGATGATGAATGGAGGGAGGGAGAGAGAGAGTTCCGTTTTGTAGGATTTAAAGAGGATGAAGCTCAGACTACTAAGAAGCATGATGAAATATGTGTTGTAATAAGGAGTGAAGGGTACTACTCACTTTTCCCTTCTGCTGGTGCGATTTCCGTCCTGTTCACACCAGCGGCATTTTGCTCGCTTGGCCACCTCAGTCCTCCGTTTGGTGTGCAAATTGGAGGTTTGCTTCCTCTGGTAAGCCTCTTGATTTTCACTAAACGGTTTCGCCCGTCTCCTTCTCATTCGGGAGATCAAAGCTGCCCTTTTCTCCGTGAATTGCCTGCTGCTGCTTTACTTGGATTCTGGTGGTGCAGCTGCTGTTGTGGCTCTGGGGTTCCTCGAAGGATAGTCTGCTCAGGATCTTTCGTGCGTCTTGCTGCTGCTGCTCCGAGTTCTAGGGGGGCTAGCTTGGACTCCTTAGCACCCACCTTCAGCTCGAGCGATTTCTTCCCTATTCACACAATCTGCTTCGCTCCTGTTTCCCAACGATCTGACCGTTTGTTGGAGCTGATTTTCATGGGTAGGGGTGCCTCTACACCTCTTCAAAACCCACAAAGAGTTTTTGCCTGGTTCGTCCTCTTTCTTCGGTCGAATGGCTGCGTTCGGTTAGGGCTTTCGCACCCTGTTCTGCTGGTTTTTTCGTGATCTGTAAAACGATGGCAGAGGCAAGTTTGGTCCAAATGCTGGTGTTGGGCCGAGCTCTTGTAGCTCTTCCATACCTGCTATTGACCGCTCAGCTTAGGATGGTCTTTCGGTGGTAGATGGGGAATGTGGTGTTGAGTCAAATGTTGTTGTGAGGGATGGCCCTCAACTGAATCACCCTCCTATTGGTCCGTCGGGACTGAGAGGGAGGAGGCGTGAAAGATCGGCCTCGCAAAGGCCTCAACAGAGTAGGGATTATGGCAAACCGGCTCCGCGCACTAGGGCTGTTGTTGCCAAGGTTGTGGAGAAGGGGTACGATCTTGAGTATTTCCCTTCGTCTATTATTAATGGCAAACCTGTAGTGGAGATGACTGGTAACGAGGTTGATGCGACTGATCCTAAGCTACTTGAATGCCTCGTTGGATATTTTATTGGTAGACAACTACCCTTCGAATCTATTGAATCAGCCTTGAAGAAAGTTTGGAGACCTAACCTTGCCAAAGTGATGTCTAATGGTAAGGGGTTTTTCTTCCTCCATTTTCTGGATGGAGAGTTTCGTAGGAAGATATTGGAAGGGGGGCACATAACTATTGCCAGGATTCTGTTTGTTCTCCAGCAATGGAAGCCTACCCTTGAGATGAAGAAAGATGCGCATCTTACCGTGCCGGTGTGGGTTAGGTTGACCAACCTCCCGCTGGTGTTCTGGTCTGCCTAGGCCATCAGTAAAGTTGCCAGTGTCATAGGGAGGCCCTTATTCGTTGATCAATGAACAAGCTAGCTGAAGATGGTCACGTTTGCTCGAGTTTGTGTTGAGCTTACTGCTAACCAACCTTCTTGCGACTCTATCGAGATTACTCAGAAAGGTGGATCGTGTATGGTGGGAGTAGAATATACATGGAAACATGAAGCTTGTCCGGTGTGTGGCATTTTTTGCCATAGATGTGGCCCTCCTCCAGCACGTCCATCTGTGGCGGGAGCTGCTCGACAGTAACAGGGTGCTCATCAAGCCCCTTAAAGCTCGGTTATCTCCCCTCCTCTTCCGCCTCTAGCTCCTGAGGCGTCCGTTGTTCATCAAAGACAGGTGGTTGCTTTTGTTGATAATCATTTGTTTGATAGTAGAACTGCTGGTACGACTTTTGGGGGAATCTCTCCTCAATTGCAAGATGATGTTCCTCCAGTTGATGCCTCTTTACCACGTAAAAGTGGTGTTGTTTGCTAGGGCTCAGGTGATGCCTTGGTATAGCCTTTGAATGCAGCTCTTGCTGCTGAACTGTCTCAACAGGATGTTGATCCTGGTTGGAAGCATGTGAGGGGAAAGAAGATCAAGTCCCACATGGGTAAGGATGCAGTGTCCTCCCGGTTGCCTCCTCCTTCTAAAGGGGGACAATCTCTGAAGATAAAAGGTCTTGCTCTGGAGAAGAAAGCACCTTGTAAGCCTCCTACAAGTTCAAAAAAATCTTTAAAGATTAGGGAAGGTCTAGCCTCCTAGGTTAAGGCAAATGCCGGTCCGATTTCCATGGTGCCTCGTGATGGCTCGGACAATGAGATTGTAGGACCAAGTGCTTATGATGGATTCGACGATGATGACATTCTTTCGGTTGGCGACCCTTATCCGGTTCCCCCCCCCCCCCCCCCCCTCGACCCTCCCGGCGGAAACAATGCAGGATAAGTTGCTAAAGCTAAGGCCTGATATTCTTGTGAATTCTGAATCTATGCAAGATAAATTACTGAAGCTGTACCCTGATTAGCCCCCCTCAGTATTACCTACTTCGGCCTCCGGTCGACGTAAGACTACTAAGAAGAGGTAATCTTCTCTCCTTCTTACTATTATGAATATAGGTATATGGAATATTAGGGGCCTCGTTGACCCCATAAGGCGAGCTAAAGTTAGAAGTTTTGTTTCTTCGAATAATCTAAGTTTTGTTGGTCTTCTTGAGATGAAAGTCCCTGAACCTCATTTCCACTCTTTCTCTTCAAACCTTTTGGAGGGTTGGAATTGGATTGCTAATTATGAGTTCTCCCCTCTAGGTAGAATATGGTTTGGCTGGAATTCGGACTTGGTTAGTTTTGAACCTACTACTATTAATGATCAAGCTATCCACGGCCAGCTAAAGTTTATTCTGTTGGGGCAAGCTTGCTGTACTTCAATCATTTATGGAGAGCATACTTTTATTCATTGTCGTCCCCTTTGGGAAGACCTGGTTCGGATGAACAGCTTAGTACATGACTTAGCCTAGTTGGTTGCTGGTGATTTCAATGCCATAAAAGACTCGACGGATCGGGTTGGGGGTTCTAATGCATGGATTCCGTACTTTGACGAATTTAGTCTTTGCTTAGCCTGCATGGATTTGGAAGACTTAAGATATGTCGGCTTTCGTTTTACTTGGTCCACATCCTTGGGTGCCAATAGGAAAATGAGGAAGATTGACCATGTGCTGGTGAATGCCAAGTGGAATATGGACTTTTCTTTTTTTGAGGCTTCCTTTCTCAACCCAGGTATATCTGATCATTCCCCCATGGTGGTCAAAGTCCTTAACCAGGGTTTTAGGAGGAAACCTTTTAAGTTTTTTTTCTTTTTTTAATTTTTTATTTCTGGATGAAACACTCGGCTTTTCCATCTATTGTTCAGCAAGTTTAGGAGAGTCCGGTGCAAGGGGTTCCCATGTTCAAACTTATTTGCAAGTTAAAGGCCCTAAAGGGTCGCCTCAAGCAGCTCAATAGAGAGGAGTTCTTAGACATTTCAATGAGGACTAATGAAGCTAGGAATGATCTTCGTTGTACCCAGATTGGTCTCTAGCAGGACCCTGACAACTTTACTCTTGCAGAACTGGAAAAGTCCCGGTGTAGGCTGTTTGTGGATCTGTGAGCTCATGAAGAGTCTTTCTACAGACAAAAATCAAGAGTTAGGTGGCTCTAGGAGGGTGGTAGGAACACCAAGTTTTTCCATCACTCGTTAACAGAAGACAGCTTAGGAACAGGATCCTCTCGGTCAAGGATCCTTCGGGTGCTTTGGTCAAGGATCCTGCTTTTGTGCCTCCTATTTTTGTCTCTTTCTTCAAGGACCTCTTATCTCCATAGGTAGCCCTCTTGAAGCCCTCGCTATAGGACCTGAAGGAGTTCATTCGGCAGTCGCTCTCGATGGATCAGGTTGGTTTCCTCTCTATTCCGGTCCTAAACTCTGAGATTCGTGATACTCTATTTTCTCTCGCTCATGGAAAAGCTCTTGGGCCTGATGGTTTTATTGTTGATTTTTATAAGTACAACTGGGAGATTGTGGGTCCTTTGGTGGTAGAGGCGGTGAAGGATTTCTTTTCATCGGGTTAGTTGCTTAGAGAGGTAAACAACACGATCTTAACTCTAGTGCTGAAGGTTCCAAACGCTTGTGCTGTCTCAGATTTTTGGCCCATAACTTGTTGTAACACCATTTACAAAGTCATTACTAAGATTTTGGCTAACCGCCTAGTAGTTGTCTTGAATGACCTAATTAGTCCGTCTCAGAATGCTTTTGTGAAGGGAAGAAGAATCAGGGACAATATTCTCTTAGCCCAGGAATTGTTTTCAGGTTTCCACCTAGAGTCGTATCTACCTAAGTGTGCTATTCAGGTAGATTTCCAGAAGGCCTACGATAAGGTAGATTGAGATTTCCTTAAGCTTACTCTCTTAGCTTTTGACTTCCCAGAGTGGATGATTAGACTCATTATGGTTTGTGTTCGCACTCCAAAGTTTTCCATCTCGATCAATGATTTCTTCTCAGGTGGGCATGGCCTTCCGCAAGGGGACTTGATGTCTCCATATCTTTTTACCCTCATAATGGCGATTTGTTCTGGGATACTGGTTTCTTGCACTTCACATAAGGACTTCAAGTATTTCTGGAGGTGTAAAGCCGTGAAACTATCTCATCTTTTTTTCGCTGATGATGTCTTTCTTTTCTGTAAGGCTGATTCGGCGTCGGTGTCCCTCCTTAAAAAGGGCATTGATATCTTGTCCTCTTGGAGTGGTTTGCTACCTAACAAGAACAAGAGTGACGTGTTTCTTGCAGGGGGTTCTGATTCCGTTTAAAGGAACATTCTTTTGGCGTTTGGATTCCAAGAAGGTAAGCTTTCGGTACGCTACCTGGGGGTACCAATTATTTCCAAGAGGCTTGGGAAGGCAGATTGCGTGACTCTTATTGATTGAATCACAGCTAGGGTCCAGTCGTGGGCTCAACGGTTTCTTTCATTCACTAGAAGACTTTAGTTGATCAGGTCGGTGCTTCATTCTATCCAAGCTTTCTGGGCTAATGTTTTTACCCTTCCCTATTTAGTGTTAGACCGTATTGAGTGTATCTTAAGATAGTTCCTTTGGAAGGGGCCTACCCTAGGTCGGGCGGAGCTAAAGCTTCTTAGGAAGATGTTTGTGCTCCTAAGGAGGAGGGTGGACTAGGTATTGCGAGATTGCAAGATTGCAATAAAGCAGCCATGGTAAAATATATTTGGATCTTGTTTACTAATAAAGAGTCCTTGTGGTGTAGGTGGATTCACTCCAATGTTTTAAAGAGGGGAATTTTTTGGGTCTCCACTGTTCCTACCATGTGCTCTTGGGCGTGGAGGAGAATCCTGTAGTTGAGGAGGGATTTCAGGTCATACTTTATTTGGGAAGTGGGTGATGGTCGCTATGTTTCTCTATGGTTCAATAATTGGCATAAAGAAGGACCCTTGTGTTTTTTTTTATTCCGGTTTCTCTTATGGAGGGCTCTAGCCTCTCGAAGCTTGTGACGGTGGCAGACCTCACTTCTCCGGTGGGGCGGGTCTTCAGGTCACTCTTGGAGTGTTGCGATTTTTCCATCTCGATTCTTACTCGAGTGTCTGACCGGTTCTCTTGGCACTGTTCCTCTTTTGGTGTTTTCTCGGTGGCCTTTGCTTGGGATGCCATAAAAAGCAAAAAGAATTGCGTCCCTTGGGCTAAGTTTATTTGGAACAATGCCATTGCTCCCAGATGTCAATTCCACCTTTGGTTAATCACCAGGAATCGCCTACCAACGTAGGCTTTCCTCTTATCTTATGGTAGAATTGGCTATGAAGTATGCACTTTTTGCAATGTCACTCCAGACTATATCGACCATCTCTTCTTTGCTTGTCTTGTCTCGGTGACTCTTGCTTTTTTTTTTTTGGGCTAGTAGATGTAATCTTCCTTGGCATAATAGATCTTGGGTGGAAAATCTCCTTTGGGCCTTGAATTTCCTGATTGGTAAGGATTTCTTCCATTCCATTGCTCGGTTTTGGAGCCATGTGCTATTTAATTTGGAAGAAAAGAAATAGCATCATTTTCCGGGGTGAAATGCTTGAGGTTTCGGCTTCGAAGAATCAACTTGTCAAAGTTGTTAAAGATAAAGTGTTGACCTTCAGCAATGTGCCGGACAACTTTTGTAATAGGCATTTTCAACGAATTTCAACGAATCCTCGGATAGGGGACATTCATGACCAATCGATGGAAGTATCATCGAACTATGGCATTGATATCATTTATGGGCATTAATTCATATTTGTTTATTTATTGGATTGATAAGATATGTTTAGCAATGGACCGATCAACTGTGCAACAAGAGAAGTCTTCGGACCTTGATTGATTGATAAAATTCAGCTGTGCAAAAAAAGAACCTACATGCCGAATTTAAGAATAAAAATTTTGAGAAGTTGGACCGAGCATGGGGATCATGTACGTCTTTTCTTCATGCAATTTGACAAGTAAGGAAATGAAAATTTTCCATCTTGTTGCTTGATCAAATCTTTCCTCCACGTAAGAACTTCGGTTATGCACTTGTACTTGAAGCAAATGGATTATGGGAATGTAAATTGATTTCTTTGAAAAACAAAGTACTTCATAATGGTGCAAAGATTATGGGTTTATATTTTAAAGTTTATGGGCCTTTTATTTGGACTTTCTTTTGGCCCCAAAATTTTTTGGGCCCAAGCAGCCCATGAGGGCCCTAAAGTTATTGACCGAAAAGGGGGGGGGGGGGAGAGAACCGGACAAGGGAAATGCCTCTCTCCACTTTTCCATGGTTACATCAGCCTTCTTCCACTTGTCTCTTCCTTGAAGCCATTTGTCACTTGCATGCAAAAATTAGCAAATCAATTAATCAAGAAAGCAAAAGCTTTCGGTTTGAGCAAGGGAGAGTGAGGCCGAGAGAGTGAGCGGGCGAGCAAGTGAGAGAGACAGAGAGAGAGAGAGTTCGAGCGAGAGTTCGAGAGAGAGGGTGAGCAGTGTGGCATTCCAAAATTCATGACGACCTCTAGTTACATTAAAGTCTATGAATATGTGATGGAAGTACCATTAAGTTACTTTATGGCCATTTAATCCATAATTTGCAATAAAATTTATGGCCAAGCTTTTAATGGATAATTATGTGACAGGAAACAAAATTCTATCATTGGCCATGTGCATTATAAATTGGAATTTATGGATTTGTGACTACAAGTTTTATGGCCTTATTAATTTTGCAAGTTAGGTATTTATTTAAGTGGAAAATGTTAATGGATGATCAAGGTTAGTGCTATAGAACAACTTGATAAAGAAGACTTTGTTCTTGACTATGCACTTTATAGATTTGATTTTTATGGATTAATGTCACAAAGTCTTTTGGCCATTTTATTATGCAATTATGTATTTATTTAAATGATGATTAAGATGTATTATTAAAAATAAACTTGGGCCATTTAAGTTTGGACCTTAGACCCAGAATGTTGAGCCTAAAGTGGGTCAAAAGGCTGGTCCATGAAGCCCATTGGGCTGTCGACACATGGAGGGGGGAGGAAGAGCCACATGGCCTCCTCCAAGTGTCTTAAAAAATGGAGACACTTGTCTCCTCCTTGGGGACAAGTGTCCCCCATGCAAAATGAGAATGCATGCAAGTATATAAACAACCAAAAAGAAAGAGAGAGAGGGAGTGGCTGGTTTTGAGAGTGAGAGAGAGGGAGAGGGTTTCCGAGAGAGTGAGGAACCGAGAGAGAGGAGGAAGAGCGGTGTGTCCGTCCGTCCACTCATCCGTCGCTTGTCGCCGTGCGTTCGTCGTCCACCGTCGTGCTCGTTGTAGCTCGGTATAAAGGCAAGTTGGGATCTATATTCTGCTCTTGCATGTTGTGTCTTGCTTGTGTGTTTGAATGGTGGTGAATCTCGGACGTTTAGGGTGTGAGAACCGAAGCTTTGAGTGTGTTGTTTATGAAATAGCATTCTGTTTTCGAGTGTACTGCCTGACCCAGAATATTGTAGAGGCTTGCATACGTGGTTTGAGTCGGATTTTGGCTTCAACTTCTTGAAAAAAGTTGTATAAAACATCTCAAAGTATATCATACTAAAATTTTAGATAAAATGGTTGATTTTTAAGGGGTGAAACCCTTCCTCTACGAAAAAGCTTGATCTGGAACTGTTTTGTCGACCTCTTGGTGGTTTTGTGTGTTTCATGTCACCTTTTACTAAGACTTTCACTTCGACTTCTTGACGAAAGTTGTAGAGAACATCCTTATGATTAACATAATAGAATTTAAGATAAAACGAGCAACTGTAACCTAGTGAAATGATTTTCTTTTGAAGACGGAAGATCTGGAAGTATGGTACTGGACTTCCGAGACTTCGTGGACTATATGGTGACTATCCTTTGAGAATCTCACCTATATCCCTTAATTAAAGTTGTAGTGGACCTCTTGAGGAAAAAACATATCAAAATTTCAGAGGAAATGAAGAAAAATAAGTAGGCGAAAATTTGATTTTTCGGAGACAACTAAACTGGACCGTTCGGTACTAGGAACAGGAGCTTCGATCCTCTATAGTTAATTATATAGAGCGAATCTGGCCTAGATGTCTGCATGAAAAATCTACCTTAGAGTCTTGAATATAACCTGGTAAAATTTCATAAGTTTTGGAGGTCATTTTGGTATTTTAATCGAAATATTTCAAGAACTGCGCAATCTGATTTTATCCGAATGCTGTATTGTGTGAGCTATATCTTCTTGTGTGAAGCTCTTTTGGGCATGTGTTCTTCATGAAATTGCTACCTTTATGTCTTGTCTATTACACACTCTGATTGTATGATTTTTGAAGATCATATGGATATTTAATTTACATGTTTTCCGAAATTGTGTAAGCTGGAATTTGGTAAATTTCAAAAAGCCATGATGTATGGATTATTCTAAGTTGTATGGACCACATGAATTGTATTGTCATAAGTGGTTGTATCTTGCTGTATGTATGATGATGATTGGAAATGCATATAAGAATCAAATGATGAAAATGATCTTGTTTGCCATCACATCATATGCCATTTTGAATATGAGCTATAATTGAAAATGAGATGTATGGGAATATGCATTGTGGCGATGAGAAGACCGTCGGAGGTGTGAGCCGACGATGCCCCGGGAGTGTCGGGATGCCCGGTGGTATACGGTACGTAGTTCCAGGGGAGGCCTGGTGGTATGTCGGTACGTAATTCCGGAGGGTAGGGGTAACCATTTTCATGGCAAGCCTCGGAGATTTCCCTGGGAGTGTCGAGATGCTCGGTGGTATACGGTACGTAATTCCAGAGGGGGGGGGATCCTGGTGGTATGTCGGTACATAATCCCGGAAGCCTCGGAGGTGTGTGCCGAGGGGATACCTCGTGATGCCAGTTGGGGTACGAGATGCCCGGCCAAGGAGTGTAAATGCCGGAAGCCCCGGAGGTTTGTGCCCAGGGGGAATGCCTCGTGATGCTAGTTGGGATGCGAGATGCCCGGAATGTGGGGGGGGGGGGTGGATGCCCGGTTGTATTTTGAATACATGCCCGAAAGTTCCTCACGATGCCTAGTTGGGTGCAAGCGATAAATTGTGGGATGCAAACATTGGTCCCTGGAAAGAAAAACTAATGAGATCCTTGTGAAAGATAAGAATTGAAAATGAATCATGTGCATGGGTGTATGCATATGGCATGATGGTATGTGTGACATGATGATGGTAAGTGCATGGATGTATATGCACTTATGGCATGATGGTATGTGTGACATGATGATGGTAAGTGCATGAATGTATGTACACCTATGGCATGACGGTACATGTATGATATGATGGTGATGATTACAAGAGGATGTGTATACATGTGGTATGATGACATATGCATGGCTCCAAGGTAAATTATGCATGGATGCTTGAATGATATGTCTTATGATATGATTGTTATGATTGTATTGTGTGATGCATTGAGTGGTTATTGGGTCATTTACCTGCTGAGTGGTTGTACTCACCCCTTTTGGGGAAGAACATTTCAGACTAGATGAGATACCTCTGCTGCCACTGCCACCGGTAGATTAATCAAGTGGTTGGATATGACCGCGAGGAGAAGGATAGCAAAGGAAGGAACTTTTGGACGCCGACACTGATTGATGGAATTTAAGTGTACGACTGTTGGAGGAGATGTCGGTCATCTTTTGAAGTATAGACAAGTATAGAAAACCATGATATTTCGATGTATCGACTAAAGATGTCCATCTGCTTTATGTAAATAAAAGTATACGGCTTTTACCTATAAATGTTTTAGTTGGTGTGCATCGTTTTCTGAATATAGGGAAGTGAGTTGTTGGATATGCTTCCGTTATATAAATTGCGCAAGGGACCAATCTAAAAGATATAAATCCCCTGGTTCCATGGACCCGCTGCAATGGAAATGGTATCAGAGTGACATGTTATTAAGGAAAGTGAATGGAAATTGAACTGTGGCGACCCTAACGGATCGGGGGCCGTTGAGGGGTGCCACAAGCAGTGAGCGGTCCGAGCGTGTGAGGGCAGAGAAGGAAGGCCACCCTCCACCCGTGCTGTGTCCGAGCTACCACTGTCGATGCCGCCAATCCCCGTCGCCGATTGAGCCAAGCCGAGACCCTCCCGAATCCCTGTTTTTGGCTAGCAACCGAATAGGAAGACTTGAGGCAAGTAGAAGTTCATTGATCTATGTTTTGCTTGCTGTTATTATCTAGTGAGGAGTTGGTAGATGTAAGAAGATGCAAAATTTAGAGTTGCATGTTGATTTTGGACAAATAAGATGAAGCTAGATCAAGTAACTAAGTAAAAGCAGAGAAGGTTTTGTGGATTTTGGTTTTTGAATTGAAATGAGAACTCAAGGATCTAACTATGGTGGATTTTTGGAAGTGAAGAGACTGTATTGTAGTTTAATACACTTGTAAACACTTGGCTGTGGATGTTGGATGTCACGCCCCGAACCCCGAGCGTGCGCACATCCCACTACGGTCGATCAAAAATGCGACATCCCAGGATATGTCGCCGACCCATTTATTTTATTATGCATGCAGAAGCGAAACAAATCCCCTGACAATAAAATACGGGATAGAAAAGCAGGAAGCAAAACCACAACATAACACTTCCATAATTCAACAGAATTACAAACAGAGGTCTACGACCAAAAGTCTACAAAAGACCGGATCTTAAAAATGAATTGTCCTACGACCTACAAGTCGAACACGTTCTCCAATCTTATGACTTCACCTCTGCAACTCCTTAAGGTCAACCAAAGCAATATGGTCGCTCCGTCCACCAGGGACCTGAAATTTTAATCCCACAACCGGGATGAGACGATGTCTCAGCAAGTTCAACCCCCTAAACCCCTATTAGAAAGAAAATACGCCCCGGGTGGCCTAGCCACATCACACAGAGGACTTACCTCGCCTCAGCTTCATCTGCAGGTTAGCACAATTTATATAAATCAACCACGTACAATTATGATAACCAAACAACCATGGCACAATCACATTATCAAACAATTCAACCACTTGGATCGTCTCAGCGATCAATCGACTCGGCCGATTACATGTCATTCTAGCAAATCAATCATTGCTCTCAATCACGGCCCTATAGGAAGGTTTAACAATCAGTGGCAATCACGGCCCCACTCGGCACGACCTCTCCTAGGTGGTACATCACGGCCTCACTGGGCACGACCTCTCATAGGTGGTTCATCACGGCCCTATTAAGCACGACATCTCATAGGTGGTCAATCACGGCCTCACTGGGCACGACCTCTCATAGGTGGTACATCACGGCCTCACTAGGCACGATCTCTCATAGGTGGTTCATCACGGCCTCACTGGGCACGACCTCTCATAAGTGGTTCATCACGGCCTCATTGGGCACGACCTTTCCTAGGTGGTACATCACGGCCTCACTGGGCACGACCTTTCCTAGGTGGTACATCACGGCCTCACTGGGCACGACCTCTCATAGGTGGTTCATCACGGCCTCACTGGGCACGACCTCTCATAGGTGGTTCATCACGGCCTCACTGGGCACGACCTTTCCTAGGTAGTACATCACGGCCTCACTGGGCACGACCTTTCCTAGGTGGTACATCACGGCCTCACTGGGCACGACCTTTCCTAGGTGGTACATCACGGCCAATCTCCCATCAATTTCTACACTTAGGATTTATAAAGAATCCCTATTTATCACAATCACACTCCATTTGCCACAATCAATCATCAAATTCAAATTCTAAATACACAGCAACGATCAGCACGAAATTATGGGAGAATAAGGTTCCAAAATAATTTTCAGAATTTATTAAATAATTAAATTTAATTCCAAAAATTAATTAAATAATAATATCCATGTCTTTCACGATCCACACTCAATTTATAATATCCAATCGTCAATTTCAAAATCTGACTACACAGCAGCGACCGACACGAAATTATGAGAATTTAGGGTCCTGACAAAATAATTTTCGGAATTTAATAAATAATTAAATTTATTCCGAAAATAATTAAATAATAATATTTTAATCATTTCAAATAATAAAATATTATTAAATTATTAAAAAATTTAGAAATATTTATTTAATCCCAAAAGTAATTCATTTATGTCAAATCACCATTATACTAATATAAACATCAATTTAACCTTAACCAAACATACTTTAAGTTAATCCAACCCCTTAATCTAATTCACAATTAAATAAACTCAACTAACCACCTAAGCTTAATTAACTTAAGCTAAACACACCTAAAGCATAATTAACCATCTAAGCGAGGTTTAGTGAGCTAAACTCACCGGATTAGCGAGCCGAGCGGACCAAAACGACGAGGGCGACGCGAGGATCGACTTTCCTTGAGGTGGGCCGAGCATCCGGGCTCGGGAAGCCAGCCAAAATGGGCCAAACATGGGCTGCCATACCCATTTTTCCAGTCACTGATTTAGGGCTGGAGGAGGCGGATCCGGCGCCGGAATGGGTGGAGGAACGGCAAAGAAGTGGCGGCTGCAGCTTGGCGGGCGAGGCGGCAGCTCCGGCGGGACTCACGGTGGCCGGAGGTGACTGAATCGCGGCCTGAGCTGGTCGAACAGCCCCCAGGACACACGAGCAGAGGCCCACGGAGACGGCTGGGCGTCGGCCAAGCGCGGGCGAGCGCGGGTGGACTGGCAGCGACGGCGAGCTCCGGCGAACGGGCGACGAGCGATGGCCATGGCTACAGCTTCTTTGACAAGCTCAGATCTGATGGGTCTTCGAGCAAGAACCCGAGATGGAGGAGAGAAAGCGATGGTGAGCGGACGCACGGCTGTGCGCGCGAACGGTGGCGACAACGACGGCACCAGCGGCGAGTGACGAGTGGCAAAGGAGGCAAACGGCGAGGGACTGCTTCGGCTTCTTCCTCTGCAAATTTTCTGGTCTTTCGCACAAAGAAGATGGAGGAGAAACCAATGGAAGGGAGAGGGAGAAGAGAGGGAGGAGAGAGAAGGAGGGGGGGCCCTTTTTATTTTATTTTTCTCTTTCTTTAATCCCACACAATGGCCCACCATGACATCATCAAGTGATGTCATACCCCACTATCTCCAAACCTCTCACAACCTTTTCCAATGGTTGCAATTTCATTTTCCGCCGGGGTCCAATTCTTGTACACTAATTTCTCCAATTCCATTCAATTCTCTTCCAATTGAGTCCAATTGAAGTTCATAAAATTAATCCAATGTCACCACACTTCAATTCACATCTTCACTTATCTATAGAACTAACTTAAGTCCCAAAAGCAAGACCAAAGGCGGGCCTACTAATTTCTCAAGCCAAAATAGCCATTCTCTGATTTAATAGCTGAAAAACTCGGCTTGCATGAAAAATCTTCCGAAGATTAGTCAATGTTCTTAAAATGATTTGTGACACACCCAGACTTCTAATTTCTAAATTCGATCTCGATTCCACGGTTAATTTCACTTTGGCACGATACTAGCGCAGCCCAACCTATCAGGTAGCCTTTAGAACTTTTTTTATGCATTTGACCTGTGGTTGATCATCTCAAGCCACAATGTACATCTTTGAAACATTGGCGACTTTCGGTTGTCGGGGTAATCTCAAGGTTTCAAAAACGAACACAGGGTACCCAATCGATAGAAAAGTCGGTCCAGTGCCTATCGACAAGAATTGTGTGATCTGGTGGAATCACCCACACCTGATCACATGCCTTTGTCGAGTCGACCTATCTCCGATCTCTAATTGATTTTTAATTGTTCTGTAATGACCCTTGTAGATTAGCTCGGTCGAAAAATCGCTTCCTGGTCAAATTCTCGAGTCTGATGCATTAGAAACTCTTAACAGCTTCACCCGATAAACTAGTTCCCACATGAGTGGCCAACTCAAGGAAAAGAACTATATGCGTGCCAACGAAATGCCCGTCTCAATTTATTGAAAATAGAATCGGAAAAATCGGATGTCACATTGGATGCCGAGATTCAATGAGTAGGAGTAGTTCTCTTTAGGTTAGTAGACTGTTTTTGCAGAAGACAGTATGACCTTCGGTGATTTCATGATTTTTCTGTAATTTTCTAGCCAAAATTTGACTTTGAATATTTAATGAAAGTTGTAGGGCTCATCTGTAGGAATAACATATCAAAAATTTAGAATAAAAGAAAAAGGTTTGATCAATGAAACGATTTTTTTTATGAAAATGCTAAATCTAGAAATCAGTACAGAACTTTAGCAACGAATACAGCAATTTCTTCTCTTGATACATAAGAAATTTGACTTGGTGTTCTTCATGAAACGTTTTCCTTTAGGTCTAATTGATAACATGTCAAAATTTCATAATTTTCTGAGTTCATTTAGTAATTATTTCGAATTTTTTACCAGGATTGTGCATTGTAAAAATCGAGCCATTTTGTTTTCGAATTTTCACAAATTGTCCCAAGGGTGAATATGTTTTGAATAATTATGTGATATGATGATACTGGCTGTGGACATATTGTGCAATAGTGAGATTAGATAAAGGGTCCACAAGACATATTGTTTTTGGCATTTGAAAGTATTTTTGTAAATTAAAATGTTAATTGTTACCGTTGAACCCTCGGGTCAACGATGTCCTAGGAGTTGGGAGGCCCAAATAATCGAAGGAGTCGATGCCTTGTGGATGCTCAGTGGCCCTAGTGATTGAATGCCAGAGGTTTTTCCCCGAGAGTTTCGGGATGTCCAGTTGTATGCTAGTCGGTACGTAAATCCAGAGGGTTGGGGTAACCATTCTTGTGGTGAGCCTCGGAGGTTTCCTCGTGATGCCAGGTGGGGTACGAGATGCCTGGATGTGTGATATGCTCTGGATGCCCGGTGGCCCTAGTGGCTAAATTCCGGAGGCTTTCGTGATGCCAGGGTGGATGCGAATGCCTGGATGGACGCAAACATTGGTCCTCTGGGGGATGAAATCTTTTGAATGATAAAATGGATAATTCTACTAAGTGTGTGTGGTGTCTAGTTATAGGAACTAAATTGTATGGCATAGAATGTGACGTGTCATTACAGTTTGGCCCTATGATCGGGACTTGTGTAACTGGATATTATGCATTATGATTCTTTTAAATTGCATTTGCCATTACATTAAAGAATTTCATGATTTTAATGCATATTTATTCCTTGACTACCTATTTTTGTTTATCTTGTGTGAATCTAGATACTGACGGTAATGCTTGATATAGTTTGATGAATCTTTTACTGTTGAGTGGTTGTACTCACCCCGTTTGGGGACTAACATTTCAGACTAGAAGAGATGCTGCTGCTACCAGTCACCCCAGGTTCATTCTATGGTATCCCAGTTGATGTTGAGTGCGAGTGTACGGAGCACTCTCATGTTGAGGTCCAAGGGTTGGTATTCATCCGTGTGCGGGTCCTAGTCATCTCTGATCTCGATTTACCTGATGGCCCTGTGGTTCAGGAGTTTTTGTTGGTGCATGTCCGTCATGATGGGATCATGCTGGGCATGATGCCGCCGCTGCCAGCTGACGGACCAGGTTAGGTGTGACTGAGCGTGACGAGTAGCAAATGAAGCTTTTTGGACTGCCGGCACTGTCTGATAGACTTTTGTATAGGATTGAATGGAAAGGAAAGTTAAAGGGAAGTCGGGTTATCTTTTGATATGAAGCTGGGTATAGAAAACCACGGCAAATTTTGTTGTACCGATCGATGTTGTCTATTAGACCTATGTAAATAAAAGTGTTCGGCTTAACCTATAAAGTTGTCTAGTAAGTGTGCATCATTTCTAATTTTGGGATAGGGAGATGTGATGTTGCTTCCGCTACACATTTATATTTACTGCGTAGGGACCTTCTAAAAGATATAAATCCCTAGGACTTATGGACCTATTATAATTCTATGGTATTAGAGTGATTTATATTATTAGGACAAGAGAAAGGCAAATAGATTGTGGCGACCCTAGCGGATTGGGGGCTGTTTGGGGGTGCCACACTTTGACTCTTCTGTTTTTGTTGGCGGGCCTACCCATTCTCCTTAGTGGTGCTTCTTCTGCTAGGGTTGGTCAATTGGTGCTGTTCCTTCTGGGTTTGCGGCCCCGTTGCTGTGTTGTGCTGCCTTGCTGACAGTTGTTTTTTGGTTTGCTTGGTGGCGGTTTTCTTTTGTTTGCCGGTCTGTTTCGGCTTCCTTGTTTTCCATTGTTTTTGTTTTCTTTTACTTCGGCTCCCTTTCACTCTTTTTGCTCATGCATCATGAGTGAAAGTTTTTGGCGCCGGGTTTTTATATAGTTGGCTTTTGCTCTATATATTCTTACCTTACCAAAAAAAAAAAGCTCAGACTACTCAGTGGGTAGAGTTCGCAAATGTTTTCTTTTCTAGGAATTCTAGTACAACCTCTACCCAAGCAATCCAATTCTGCATTTTAAAGAGAATCCATAACCTAGGTAATTTGATTCCGCAATCATAAAATCATCTGAAGATGAGTTGCAATGGGATTTCATTTCCTTTTCTTACTCCAAAGTGAACCAAACAAGGCCTAAGTGATTTCACAATGTACTATACTTCTTAATGTTTTCCTGGTGGAATCTAAGATCTACATTCTCAACCATGACTTTCCACTAGGAACGCAGATATAAAATCTCTAAAACAAAAAAGTGAACATGCTGGAATGAACACGACTCGCATATGTAGGAACCTACCATCAACTCACCCCAACATACATACAAGGAAAAGTGAGAGAGACAGAGATGTGTACATTTTGTTAAGAATACAAATACTTACCAAGTCCGCAGGAAACTCTGAATGATTATCTTTTCCCTTGAATACCCCAGTCTTTGTTCATATAGAAAACCAAGGATCTCCTGCTTGAAAGAGCTGTTGGCATATTGGTGATTACGTTTGGAAATAAATTCACTTATATAATAAACTATGATTTTTGGTAAAAAAAAAAAAAACCTGCCGTGCACCTCTAATGTTGATTTTTGGATTATCTCCTATAGGGTTTTGAAACCACAAATTCCAGAGTTTGTAGTATTCTCCAAATCTAGGTTGCTTTAAAAAGATGGCATAAGATTCCTTAACACTGTCTCAGCAATTCCATAGACAAATGGATTTGGCTTCCCGTATGATGTATGCGCCAGCGGAATGGGATGTATTCTGCAGAACAAGAACAAGTAAACAATGCGCAACATAAGAGTGAAGATTAATGCATGTCGCTATGCTGCATGGAGGCAAATTAGGCCTACACAAGGATCTTATGGGCCAATCTTTAGTTTTTTTGTGGAGGATATTATATCTAACTCCATGCAGAACTAACCATTGGATCGGCCTTTCCTTCGGATCCGAGCTCAAGGGTTAAGCTTGATTTTGGTGAACGTTTTTGGGCTGTTTTTTATGGTGGACTGAGCATATCGCGGAGGAGTCCGATGTTTCGGGGACTTCGAGGCTACTGACATATCTGTGATGGCTTCTTTGTACTATAAATTTGATTTTAGGCTCCGCTTCATCCTTAGAAAGTAACCTGAATTCACGATAAAAACTAAAATGATTTGCGATAATGTCCTATTTATGCCTCACATGCGATCGGCGCCTTCTTACTCATTATTCACCCATGGACTTGATCGACGAGTGGATTATATGTCATGGTGCGTTTATCTTTGGTTGCTGGCATATTGGAAGAGAATAAAAGTCTAACTGCGAGATTCTGAGGCGGCTAATGTTTTTTGACTTCACTGTTTGACTTTGACAATTGTTGCTCCATTTCCTGAGGAATATTGATATGTAGTTACAAAGTCAGATCATAATTCATCCATGTACTACTTATTACTTCACGTGAGGTTTATTCGATAATTCATGCATAAACTTTGATCTAGGTGTGTGTCCGGTGAGGCCACAACTGCCCGCAGTCGGAGGACGCGAAGGAGTTGGCAAAGTACACTTAGTTGGCTCTGCCGTGAAGGATTTTTCTCCCGGCGATTCGGTCATTCCTTCTCCACTCACTTTTGGCAAAACATTCTTTCAGTATTATCTAAGTTTTAAAATGATATCAGATTTACTGTGCATCAGCCATGCTCATCTACTCTAGTTGATCACTTCTGAACAATTTCTTACTCTGCCAAAGGATATAATCTTCTATATTTGATGCAGCATGTTTAACGTTTAATTTGATTAGATGCAGAACAGAAACGAGTGAAATATCAACCAAAAGAAAGATTGAAACTGTTAGACACATCTTAGTGATTGTCATCTTAAATAAAAGATACTTCTGCATTCCATTAGTACTGACTTGTTTTGTTATGCAGAACATCTGTGCCTAGCACTTAGCCCATTGTAAATTTGAGTGTGTTGAAAGGTGAAATAGTTTTTGTGCTTAGGGACATGGCAGACTTACATTGTGAAAGACCAGAGTATGGCAAAAAATTGATAAGAATTCTCCTATTGAATATGCTGCGACAATTTCAATTAATCCTCCGACCGCTTTAAGAATGCTTGAAGACTTCACCTCTTTGGAACCAGGTATACAGACAGTACAGGAGTCTCTTAGCTGTCCCCCAACTTTCATTGTAAGCAATTTATCCTCAGTTGTCATAATCAGCTGCGATCATTAAGGGATTTGATTGTGCTAAATGGTGTTACGAGTATGGTGAGTCGATGCCTCATCCAAATTGCTAAATCCCGTGGCATCCATAGCATCAACATAATCAGGGATAGGTGCTCTCTTGGAAGCTTTCAGTAACCTTGATACCACATAACTTTTGTCAAACTACTGTTGTTTAAAACTTTTGTCTAGACTTTAGATAGCAAAGGTATGTGTGGGTTTGCTTTTATTTCTCTTTTCTGTGATCAGCCTTAACCATTGCTGGGAAGCCCCCCCCCCCCCTTTTTTTTGGAACGCATTGAGCTCTTGTCTACTCAGCTTCTGAAGTAGCTTTTGATGGTTACATAGCCTGAATTATATCTGAAATTCAACCTCTGTGATGACAAGTTAAAACTCTTTGGGGATTGAATTACTTGTGGCAACTCTGTCTTTTCTTGTTCTAATTATGAATGTTGCTAGTGGACTAATAGTTATGAACAATTACCGGATGCACAAATATGTTGATTATGTTCAGTTGTGGCGGTGATATATCAATATACAAATTGAAAATGTGCCAAAATATTTAGCATTTTGGTATCTCTGGTTTGTTTTTGGAAGCTGGTGTGATTGATTGAGATCTCTTGCATCGAATAGCAGGGAGAAGGGGACCTTGAGCTTGTGTTTATGTAGTTGACCCTTTTAAGCTTGAAGTAACACTGAGTGTGATCACTGACTTGAGGAAATTATAATCTTTGGCTAGGTGCTACAATGGGCAGGAATTTATGTGGCTGACTGAGCATTAGTACATGCATTGGCATGCAAGAATGGTTCTATTATGAGGGCATTTTGAGGAATTGATTATGTTGAACTTATCAAAGAAAATAAGAAGGTACTTTAGGTTCGTGTAGGTACATCAATTAACATCATTTAATCTCCCAATATAAAGATGAGGTTTTGTGATGAGGTAACATGTATTTGGAAAGACTAGAAGGACTTGTTTTTTTTAATCTATTGAAGGCGAAGGCAATTAACTGTAGTGTGAATTGAACAGAGATCTTTTTGCATTGCTTATCAGAAGTGACTTGTTACTGTTGATGCTTCTTCAACTATTTTTGCAGTCATCATGTGTTCTAGATGTTGATTGCTGGTATGTATAGATCAGCATACTGCCGGGCATTGGTAATTCCATCTTTTTTGGTTGCTGGTGGAAACTTCCTTTTAGTATATCGAAGACCTCTCTCTACTTTGCAACTTCTTTTGGAGTGAAATTTTTGTCCTTTTTCTTTTAATTCTATGATGAGACACAAAAAGAGGTCAGACAACACTAATTTAATAGGGCTCTCTCAGCCAGCTTATTAGTTCATACTATGACATCTTAGCACAAATTTGGTAGAATTCTTTATTTGTTTTCCAACTTAGCAGTTAGCACTGCATATCAATAACTAAATTTGAATTTTACTGTGCTTTCATGGCCGTCCTTTTCCTATGACAGAGTTGGCTTTGATGAAGCAAAAGAGGCGTTGAAGAAACTTGGCGCTGAAGAAGTGTTCATTGAGAGCCAATTAGAAATAAAGAATGTCAAGAGTCTACTGGTATCATCCATCCATTAATCCATTCTACCATATTCTCATGCATGAAACACATCCATGTTTGGCCATCAGCACTTGAGTTCTTTACTTGCATTTTATTGACCTGCTACAAGGGTGATCTGAAAGAACCTGCCCTTGGATTAAACTGCGTTGGTGGCAATGCTGCTTCCTTGGTGATGAAATTTTTGAGGTGTGACAAGTGTTAAATTCGTGTTTAGTACTTCCCTTATCTTTCTGTAGAGAGCTGATTTAGTTTTGTTCTCAGGCAGGGAGGAACCATGGTGACATATGGTGGGATGTCTAAGAAACCAATTATAGTGTCAACTTCATCTTTTATCTGCAAGGTAAATTAAGAAGTAGCGAACTAAATTTTCCACTGATGGTTAGGAGGTTATTTCAGTCAAGCCATATAATTTGATTTGTCTACATTTCGGTCTGGGTCTTGGTCATTGCCTTATAGTTTTATTTTTTTTGTCTAAATTTGGCCCAAAATCTCAATTTCAGTATTTGACGGAACCAAATTTGAGCCGAAAAAAAAAAAATTTCCCTAGAGTCAAGACTAAAGGGAGTACATAAATCAATGAGACAATGGTTCTTATGGTTTGCAGGATTTTTGTTTGAGGGGATTTTGGCTGCATAATTGGATGAGTTCAAATGATGTAACAGGGTGCAGAAGAATGATAGATCACTTGCTTGAGCTAGTGCAGGATGGGAAGTTAAAATACGAGTATGTCTCCGGTAACCACCACTCAAAATGCTGTATCTAGGTCTCCATATCTTTATAATGTCTCTAATAGTATTTGTCTTCAAGATAGTGTGCTTGGACTATGGAAGCATATGAATTTCTCCAAAACTGCAGGACGGAGCTGGTTCCTTTTAGTGATTTCCACATTGCACTGGATAAATCATTGGGAAACTTGGAAGCCATCCTAAGCAAGTCCTGAAGTTCTAGGGCTATTGAATATTTAAGGGCAGTGAGAAGATACAAAAATTCTGTCATATCCTTCAGACGATCAGCTGTTCTGAAGTTGAGGCACTAGATCAACTGGGCATGATAACTATGTATCTTTTCCGTTATTATCATTCTCTTTTCATAAGTTTATGCATCTTTTATGTTGAGGTAATTTCGTTGCTGCTTATTTTCAGCAATTTCCATTCTTAATTTGTTTTGCATCATGCCTTCCAATCTAAAACTAATCTCATGCTCTGCCAAAACATGATGGCTGAAATTAGAGATCCAAACATCAGCCCGCTTGGTATTTGAAGGGTCCAGAAAGGTTTTAGATTTGCCAATTACGATTCTCATATACATGTAATAAGGAACATTGGGATACTTCCCAAAAATAATGTAATCAACATGGCATTGATTGAGTTAAAGAGCAAGAAAAACCAAAATTCTTCATTTGATCTAACCTAATTCAAATAGAGGGAAAACACAAAATGGAAAGATCGTGTTAGATTCCAAAGAATTGACGATTGTTCAAATACCACGGAAAGAAAAGGCATCTTTCGTCTAGACAATGTCAAGGATGGCACTCCTTTCTCAAGATAAAGGAGTTGGACCAGGATGAGTGATTTTTGAATTCATTTTTAGCCTTGGAAAATTTAGAGAGAACAAATTCTCCACAAAAGTGGCTTCCTATCATGCACGATTTTGAAATACTAACATTTTGCTAGGTCGAAGAGATGGGCCTTGCAAAATGGAAGATTATAAGTGATTGGAAGATTATCCATGCTGACACCTCAAAACACTTAATGTAATGTTTGGTTAATGGTCATGGAATCGTGAAAGGAATCCCAAACCGTAAAATCAAATAAAGGACAATAATTGGGAAAATGTTTAGGGATCTTATGTGGTTCTTCATCCTGTTTCTATCCCTAGTTTTCCGTTATTCGCTTTGTACACGTTGATTGGAGAGGCATTCCCTTTCTTACATGTACAACATATATGTTATTTTAAGAGATGGGCTTCATTCGGTGAGCATAATTCAACATGGAATTCCACTCTGACCCCAACCTAAGAAAAGAATTTTGGAATCAATTTAGTAATTTAGACTTTTTTTTCTCAAAAAATAAATAATTCAATAAATATTTTCCTAAATATGATCGTTTATATCACTCGAAATAATTATTTAATATTAAATATTTTTATTATTCATAATAATTTATGTCTAAATATTTTTCGTGGAAGGTAAACAAATTTTTAGTTCGTTTATTTTTATAAGCAATATAAATAATTATTTTTATGAAATGTATTTTAAATCATTCTCTCAATCAAGGATACACTCCCTTTACATATGTGCTATAGTTCCATCTTCACTCTCGATTGTATTAATTAATCATCTGAGCCAAAAGTAAGGCAAAATATCTGTGCTCTAAATAGGCAATTATACTCTTAACAGCTTTTCATCAGCCAACATTTAGTTTTTCTCATGGACCAATGGCATATGTTTTTATGGTCGTCGTAGTCAAAATCTAGATTGGAAATTAGAACACCTTTTGAAAAAAAGAGATTATGTAGAGCCAAAAGAAGCAACATGGACGGGCCATTTTTCTTAGCCATCGCATCAACAAACAAACGGAGAAATGGATGGAGATGCAATCCAATTTTGATGACAGCTTAGCAGTGTACCATTGCCGGCCAACAGAAGCATGTGATCATCGTCTTTTACCGAGACAATGAATGATTAAATATTCTCGTTGATGACATGAAAGTGACATCTACTTTCGGACAAGGATGGATTCTCATTATATTATTTCGTGCCTTGGCTTACAATCAGGCGCAAGGGAGAGCATTAAATTCAAAAAATAACCTACTGACATTTCTCTATCGGCTGCTTAAATTAGAAGAAAAACAGCATCATCTTATCATGTCATGCTGCCGTCGTTACACTTAAATATTTGAAAATAATTGAAACACCATGTTAAATGAATTCAATAAGATTTAGCTAAAATGTTTTATTGCATTTTCCCTTGTAAGTTTAAGGCTACATTATTTCAGTTAAAAAGTTTATACATTGATAGGTTTGAAATTTTGATATAATAATTTTAGGAGAGATTGCGCAATTATCTCGGAGATATGACAATTCGGTTTTCCTAATCTCATGCTTGCACTCAACTCAATACAAATATATACTCGCATCAAACTCGATCCAACTCTAATATCAAAAACTAAATTATAGTGTAAAGCTTCGAACTCCATCTCAAATTCTCATAAAAAATTTCAAAAATAATGATTTTTTTCATTGTCCTTAGTAAAATCCTTTAAATTATTAACAAGGCTCGCAAGTCACATTACTATAGTATTACAAAATTTGAAACCTCCAACATAGCAATCCATATTGTTAGGTCCAAATACATAAAAGAAGGGGTGAAGTGTTTTTTTATTATTATATACATATAAAAATATTTATCTTTCTAGAACCAGCACCTTATTTTAAAAAAAAATTATATGCAATTAAACTGTTAATTTGCAATAAGAAACTTATAGAGTTTAGGGGAAAAGAAATTACAAAAGCTAGTTATAGAGTTTCAATTAGGATGTGCTTTCTCTTCTAGCTCTAGCAGCACCATTAGACTGAAATTCACCACTTCAGCCAAAAGTGCAATTGCCAACAACTTTGTATTGCGCGGGCTCGACTCCTCCTACAACTATCTCACTATAGACTAAATAATTATTAAATCTCCTTCAATAGCTGTTCTCACACCTTGTGCACACAACATGGTAGACATACTCTCCCCCAAAATTATTTAACCACACTTTTAAGTGTTTGCAAATAAGCATGCACATATTTCGTCTCTTACCTAAAAAATTGCATTCTCTCTAAGCATGACCACTTCTTCCGTGATTTTGGCACCCTTGCTAACTTTTGGGATCAAAACTAAATAGATTATAATGAAGCAGCAAAGAGATAGATATCAAGAACACTCAATATGTTTCGATTTTTCTTGTTGTAAGCACTCAATTACAAGCTACGTTTTACTCATAGTTTGTCCTCATAGGCCTCCAAAAACAACCCTCCTGTTTCAACCATCTGATTTAGGTCGATCACAGAAAGAGTTTCATTTCATCACACAGAAAAGAGACATTTGGAGGGGGTACTTAGAGATCATCAACAAATGAAAAAATCAAAATGATAAGGAGAGTGAACAGAAGTTGGTAAGTTTATAAATTGACTTATCATAGTGTTTGCAATTTATTTACGATGCTTGTAAAATTTCCAAAGCGTTGGTTATTTTTTAATTCATTTCAAAGTTGGTAAATTTCTAACGGCGTTGATAAGTTATTGATAGGTTATTTGGAAATCAATGACCTATTTGGTAACCATCCCAATAGTGCCATATTTTGATTTTTTGTTTCCGGGAGTAGTTTTGGAACAAAATCGTGTTTGGTAAAAATTTTGTTCCCAAGAACAAATTTCTAATTTTTTTGTTCCTGGAAGAAGATTTAAAACATAATCAAGAATAAAAAAAACAAAAGTTGATTCTTGTTCCGAGAACAAATCTAAGAATCAAGCCACTTTCTTCTTCTTCTTCTTCCCTTTTCTTCTTCTTCATCTACCACCACCACCGTGGTTGCCGTCTGCCATTGTCTACCATTCGCCACCCACTGTAGCTAGTTGTCAGCAACCGATCTAGCAAGGTTCGACAAGCTCGCCGAAGGCAAGCCCAACCATTGGCGAGGCTCACCTAGCCCTGGCGAGACTCGCCCACCCCTGCCAGTGGCCAGGCAGGCCTCACCTAGCCTCGACGAGGCCACTTGGCCACTAGTGAGGCTCAGCTGATGAGGGTTGGTGATGCGTCTGGCCAGTCACCGGTAGAAGAGAGAAAGGAAAAAAAGAAAAGAAAAAAAGTAAAAAAATATTTAAAAATTAAAAGAAAATGATTTAGAGTAGAAATTTTGAGCACGGTACCAAACACAATTCTATTTCAGAATCAGAAATTTTGGACAGTTACCAAACAGCTTAAAATGCTTAGAAATTGTTTTCAGGAACAAAAAAAAAGAAAACCATTTCTGATAAAAATTTGTTCATAGAAACAGGATCGTTACCAAACGCACTCCAAATTGACTAAGTTTTTGAATTGTCCATAATCTTTTTCTCATTGAATTTTCCACGTAAACTTATCGTGTTTGCTTTTGTCTGTTTCTATCATTTTGGCATTATTTTTATTCATTACGAGATTATATTGCGGGAATATATTGCCTGTTATTATAGGGGTTGAGTCGATTTTGGTCCATTTAATCTTGGGAAGAAATTGATTCTACATTAGGTTAATTTTTGATGAATTGTTGCCGGTTCCCTCGAACTTTGTATCAATAATTTTGGAAATCCATCAAGTAAGGGAAATTTTCCGCACTTTCCTTTGACTACCCTGCACTCAGTCCCGAAAGCTTGCGTCAGCCACATCTTTGATTTTTTGTCTCATCGACCAATAGCATTTAATTTTATGGTCTTCGTCGTCGTCGGTTTTATGGTATTCGTCGTCATGAAAAAGTATGCTTTCTGTCCCGACCGCGTCCTCATCGGCAGCCTTGATTTTTTTGTCTTATCGACCAATAGCATTTGATTTTATGGTCTTCGTCGTCGTGAAAAAGTATGATCTTTGCCCCAGTCGGGCCGATAGTCGTGTCCTCATCGGCCCAAAGCATTTTACTTGCTTTTCCCAAAACTGCCCCAGTCAATAACACTTCAATTCGTGTTATATTATGATCTGAGAAATGGATGTGTACTGCGGGGTTCGTCCAAATCGGTTTCGTCCAGGGGCAGATTAAGAAGAGATGCTCCAATATTCTTTTTTTCAAACTTTCTTGCAAGATTGATTGCAGTTTTATTTTTCAGGAGTCGTGCTTTGATTAGATATGTTCATGTTTCGGAGGAGGTTTGTGAAATTTTGAAGATGACTCGCATCATATTTGTCAGCATGCTGGGATGGAACTATCATATATTTTTAGTGGGGTCAATGCCCTAAAGACCGTAAGATAAAGGTATTTCATTTAACAAAAAAATTATAAAGATGAGATCGAGCTATTTATTGATTTGAAGTAGTTTTTCTATGCAAAGTCTGACTTGAAATCAACGCTTCGACATTGAATCATGAATGTGAACAAAATTCGGTTTCAAATCCCTGTGCTCAAGCTCGACTCAATATAGTATATAGGGCTTGAAATTGAACTCGATTCAACTTCATTATTAAAAGCTCAATTCTACTCATTTGACTTGTTACGCAGAATGTTTCTTTCTATTTTTCCTAATCATATATTGTACCTTCTGCATAGCCTGGTCATGCCATTCGATTGCTTTATCTTCCGACTCTATCAAGCCTCACGTTTGATTGGTGGTGTGGTTGTCTAGTAATGCAATGTCTAAGCCTGATAATTTTTTGATAATTGTTTATCTTTTTACTCTTTTTTTTTTGTGTCATAAAGAAGTTTATAGTACATGGAAAGACAAGATACCGGTTTTGATTTCTTGCAAGTTAGCGCATGGTCCCTTAGAGGGCGACGAGGCTAAGCCTAATTACATCAATGAACAATGGAAGTTACTAAAAAGGCAATGTGGGGTTTAATTAGGCATCATCAGTTGGATTTTACTTCTTTAGATAAACTATAAGGATCCCACCCCACTGCTCCTTTTGCTCTTTCGATTTCCGTCTTTTGGCAATGGAAAACCGTAGCCACAACAACACCGATATAAATTAAGGAATCATTATGCGAGCTGGATCCTATGAGAAACAATTGATGTTGTCTCAATTATTGATCGTTAGACTCTCACGATTATATGTCACAACTGCACTTCCATTCACTCACATAACACTTCCTGGATATGTTATTCCTCAGAGCTTCATTTCGAGTAGGGATTAATAGTTCCCCCCGTACATATTGGAGTACGAAGCCCACCCAAAAAATCGAATAAAATAGTCCGTTCTATTTTGCAGGTATCATCAGCTGACTTAGGTCCGATGACTCTCTTTGGAATATGAGGCAATGATAGAGCAAATCTATCAAACGATTCTACATTTTGTATAGAAATTATGAAAAAAATGCAAATAGTTATAATTTGTTATAATTCAAAAATTTATTTATCAATGACCATAAAATTGCTCATGTATTATAAGAAGAAATTCGAAAAACCCTCCAACACAAAAGTTATTCATCTCATCGAATCTCCAACATTTTATAGTAGAGTAGACGATCTATCACCGTGCATCATTCAAGTTTCACACTCAAACATAAATAGAAGCTTCTAAATTCATAAGCATACAATAAGATAAGAAAGACTATTGTAATTTTTGTCTCATTTATTGTCTAGATTAGATAGGCCACTCCGTCCAGTGCCCACAGTCAGGGCATTTTTACTTGAAAAAGCTAGTACTCTTCCATGCTTGCACTTCTCACAAATAGATGGGCCATCTGTGCCGGCTAATTGCCCCACCACAGCTATGGCCACCCCCACCCTACCCCCGCCGCCGCTGCTGCCGCCGCCACCGTCACCACCTCTATCTTCAGTGGCCCTGGCTCCCCTTGGGGCCCCGCCGGCCCCGGTGGCCCCTGTAGCCCCTGTGGCCCCCGCCGTCGGATGCAGCAAAAAAGGAAACCACAAAGCATGATTGCAGTAATGACTAAACCAACAATAACCCACGTTGGAGGGTTATTGTCATCACGTGATACGGAATTTGGAACAATCCATGTTGATGGAGGAGGATTGATCCATGCTGATGGAGGAGGAAAGTGCTGGAAACATGGATCATTTTGTTGACATTTACTGTTCTCCATCGAGAAAACTCTGTGTAGGTAGTTCAATGTGAGCGGTGAGTCTACAAACATATTATGAAGCATCAATCCAAGTGCCAATTTACCTTTTTATCATGATGAATTGATCGTATGATCCAAGCACAAGATCGAAATGATTCAACACAGAATTTAGCAATTTCTAATATGAGTGAAATTAGGTGCTTGCACATATACCCTCACAAGAAGAACCGGGCAAATCGGTGAATGATGTTGCGCCAATGCTTACGCAACCTGCAAAGAAGTGAGAATTTTCGCCAAATGGCCTGGCCTCCTCGTCCTAATAATGCTCTAGTGCTGCCCCAAACCCCCCCCCCCCCCTTCTTATGGGTATGCTGCCCCAAAACCCACGCCCACGCCCACGCTGCCCCAAAACCCACGCCCACGCCCACCCCCCCCCCCCCCCCCTCTCCTTATTGATTGGGTTAGGTAAAGTGTTTTATTTGATGCATCACCTCTCTTTTTTGAGGATGTACTATAATGATTGAAGACATCTGGACAAAAAGCTAGGAAATTTCATTCATGTGCCAAAGACCCAAAAAATTATCAAAATAATTTTAAATCTATTATAATTGTGTCAATTTAATTTGAAACATTTTTTTACCAATTGAGTATTAAACCTTTTATATTTATGTCCATTCAGTTCATCCGATCAAAATTGAAGTGCCAGCACTAACAAAAACACGAGGCGTCTTACATGGCGCCATCGACGCTGACATAGATAATTTTTAGTGATATTGTAATTTTTTTTTCCGATTTTTATTCCTATTTTTCTTTTTATATTTTCTTTTCTTTTTTTCCTTTTGCTTTCTTTCATTTTTATTTATTTTTCTTCACTCCCTTCTTTCTCCAGCTAGTTGCTAGCGACCATTGGAAATGAAGCTTCAAGAAGAACAGAGCAAGCTTCAACTACTGTCCAGACTTGATCATGTCTTCATGCGCAATGTTCGTGAGCTGGGAATTAGGCCCATTGAAATGATACACGTGTTTGACTATTCACGGTCTAAGGTGGTAAGATTTTGGTGAAGGAACAAGAAAAACAATCAAGTCCGAAATGAGAAATTATTATATGCTCTACAAAACATGTGACCTGATATCATCTCGATCATTAATCAAGTAAATCTCGCTATGAGCCCTTGGGATCAATTGTTGAATTGGGTTTCGACATAAGATTTATAGAACATACAGTAACATTTCATGCAAAACAGGGTTACAAACGTGACTTGAAAAATAAAATTCACTCTACTATCCAAAATCAAGTCCACAAAAACTTATTGTAGAGCCGAACTGTTAAGGATAGAAGCGACCCACTGTCAATTCGTTTCTATTTCGAGTATTCTAAAAACATAGGAAAATGTTCTAAGATCGTCCTGAACTTAAACGGTCTTAGATGGACACATCAAAGAACCACTTATCTCAGTCCTCGCGTTGGTCTATTCTTGTCCACATCTCTCTTATGGTCACGGGACTCCTGTCCAAATGATATTAAAAGACAGCCATGTGGCAAGCTAATTAGAACGATGGAATTAAAGAAGAAGCGTGGGAAAAATGACGTAAAGGCAAAGTCCGTCATCCGTCACCGTCTGTGACATCCTGATTTTCAAGTCTGTTTTCAATTGAATGAGTCAGGCTTTTCATCAACGTGCCTATAACATTTTTCTTTGAATTGGCTGCTCATAAATTAATTGATCTATCAGGTGAAGCCGTTAAGGAATTTTAATGCTACAAACTTAAGAATTTGACCAGGAACCAATTAGGCTGCGCATGATAAAATTTTTGTTTCTTGATTTCTCCGTTTCTCTGTTCCCCAGAACAGGTTTGGAACAAAAATCCGTTTGGTAACGCAATTTGATTTCTCTATTTCTGAAACAGATTTCTATTCCTGAAATAGATTTGAAGAAGAAATCAGAAGCTAAAATTTTTAGCTTCTTAGTTTCTGAAATAGAAATTGAGAAATCAATTTCTGGCTAGAAATTAATTTCTATTTTAGAAATTTTGTCTTGCACACCCTTACTCGACCGTGCTAATCTACAAGGATCAATACGGCACTGTCAAAATCGATTAGAGATCAGAGATAGGTCAATTCGACCGAGATATGTGATTAATGAATGGGTGATTCCACTTAATTGCAAAATTCTCGTCGAACGACACTGGACTGATTATTCTATCTGTTTTTACCTTGTGTCCGCATTTGAAATCTCAATATTTTTACGACAACCGAGAGTCGCAAATGTGTCAAAGATGTACATTGTGGCTTGAAAATAATCAACCATAGGTCAAATGCACCAAAAATTCATAAACGCTACCCGGTAGATTAGAACACGCTAAAATCGTGCCAAATTGAAATTAACTGCAAATTTAAACCCAATTTCAGAAATTGAAAGTTCTATATGGTCACAATTCATTTTAGGAACATCAACTCACCCTCCAAAGATTTTTCTACAAATCGAAATTTTCGGCGAATTTTCAAGGTAGGGGTATTTTGGACCAGAAAAATCCGATGACCGTTTTTGGTCGTGTTTTGGGGATTTGAGTTGGACGAATGGATGAGGAAAAATATGAATTGGAGGGTAGACACCTTGGTGGGATTTATGGACTTCAATTTAGGTCCAATTGGTGGTTAATTGGAGAGGAATTGAATCAAGATTAGAGGGTTAATGTCCAAAACTCGTAGCTCCAAGGGGTGTGCAACATTTCAGCTTCTACCAAGGCTTGTTGGGGAAGATTGATGAAGGAAAAGAGGCTGAGGATAAGGCTGGACATGGTGCAGTAGCCACTTGAGGGCCTTGGATATTTTTGGTTGACTTTGATGGCCATTATCCCCTTGAGGCCAACAACCTTCCTTCTTCTTCTTCCTCAGCCTTTCTTTCTCCATTATTGCTGTCTTTAGAGCTTAAGAAACCTCAGGAACCCAAAGCAGCCAGCCCTTGGCCATCGATCTCTTTTCCCCCTCTATTTTCCTCTCTTCCAATTTCTGCTCCAGTTGACCTTTCCCCAAAGATTTGAGTTAAAGGTTGTCTTCCCGTGCAAATTAGCTCATGCTCCACCCACCATTGTCTTTAGTACATCCAAAACATTTGGAAAAGCCTAGCCTAGCACCGAACGGAGCCACCGGCCGTCCCATCCACCAGTGAGAAGCCGCCGCCCGCCTGTCCATTGGTCCGCCCGCCTGGTTCATTTGTTTCACGTTTTTTTTCGTTTTTCCTCCCATTTCGACCCTTTCTTTGCCCATACCAACTACCCGCAACTCCTTTGACTGCCGAGAGCCATCGGTTGCTGACCACCCGCTTGCCGGAGCTCCGATCAGCCCGTTTTCACCGTTGCAGCCGCTAGTTTCCTCTCTACAATTTAGCTAAGAACAAAAGCCGAACCAGCAAGGCTTTGGGACTTTGTGGCTCATTTTCGAGTCCTTTCTGGCCTTGGTTGGTGTTGCCGCTAGGAGGACTATCGCCCGCCTTGGTGTTGCCGTCGCCGTGGACTCACCGAAATGCTAAACCAATGAGTTTACTCACTAAACCTTACTTAGGAGGTTAATTATGCTTAAGGATTATTTAGATTAGCTTAAGTATGGATTAGTGATGATATAGAATGGTTATATTAGCCTTAGAATGGATTAGTGTTAATCGTTTTCCATTTTTGTAGATTGAAATGGGTTGTAAATTTGAGGTTGATGTCTTCTTGAGAAATGTTTTAGACATCCTCAGCTACAACATATATTATTCTCAAAATTTTTAGGAATATAAAAGAATTATATATCAGCTCTTTTATTTGCAAACAGAATCTCAGTTTTTGCTAGAACTGGTGACTTGGTTTTTATCCACTCTTTGGGTTTGAATTTAAAAAAAAAAAAAATTCTTCACAAAAGTTGTTTTTCACATTTTCTAGTTTAACATGGTCAAATTTCAGATCAAATGGACAAATTTTGGATCTCGAATGAAACTGATTTCGAAAAACAGATGTTCTGGAAAACGGACCCAGTTTTGGTATTGGATTGAGCGATTTACTAGGCCGAATCTAAAAGGATCTGGGTTGATGTTTATTCATGAAAAATGTTTTTTTTTTCTGTGTCACCTACAACATATTCAAATTTGGGAATTTTCCGAGTTCGGTAGATTAGGTTTATGGATTTAAACTTGGAGACGTGCGAGTGGCCCGGTTTCTGCGAATTAGGACCGATTTTAGTTTGGTGATGGTTCTTGATGCTTTGCTTGCTTTAATTAGCATTTTTAATGACTTGTGAATTTAATTTATTCGTAATTTAATTCTAAAAAATACTGTTCACGTGCACTATTCACCCGAGAAGGAAAAGTTGTCTAATTTCATGTGTTTTGATCTTATGAGGTTATTTGAGTGTACACATGCATGTGCATTTGCATGAATTGAGGTGATCTGTGTTGTGTAGAGGGAACCCGATAGGTTGTGAGCAAGTAAAGAGCTAAGTGCTACACGATAGCGAGACTATGTGTAAGTTACCTTTAGAGTCTTATACTATTGCTTATTGTAACCAAGGGCTAAGTGTTATCGGACGACTTGCGTCACATGGGAATTACCTCTAAATCCTTGTAGTATTGTCATGCATAGTGAAGGGTTAAGTACTACACGATATTGGAACTCGTGTGAGTCACCTCTAGAGCCTTGTACTATCGCTATTTGTGGTCAAGGGCTAAGTACCACACAATATTGGAACTCTTGTGAATCACCTCTAAAGCCTTGCACTATTGCTATATGTGGTCAAGGACTAAGTACTACATGATGACGAGACTTCATGTGAGTCACCTCTAGAGCCTTAGATTATCGCTTATTGTAATCAAGGGTTAAGTGTTACATGGCGACTTGAGTCGCATGGGAACTACCTCTAGAGCCTTGAGTTTGTTTATTGAGTGGGGATGTTGAGTGGACTTGGAAATTGATTGAGAGTCAATATCGGGGATGGATTGAACCACCAACATGATTTACTTGCGCCTGATTATGAGACGAAATTGTGTGACACGAAATGAGACGTGTCATAACGATTTGGCATTATAATCGGGACTTATGTGTTTGATTGGTTTGATAGTGAGATGTTCTAATTGATGAATGCATTAATTATATGCATTTGTGATATGAACTATGCTAACGTGCAGAAAGGAACTGAGGCGAGGTAAGTCTTATGTTCTCATTATGTGGTTGTGTGGCTAGAGTACCCTGAGGCGTATTTTCTTCCTAATAAGGGTTTAGGGGGTGGACTTGCAGAGACATTATCACACTGGTTATTGTATAACCATTTTCAGGTCCTTAGATGGTGGTTTTGGAAGACCAAAGCCTCGGAGTCTGAGAAGGTGGAGTCTAAGGGATCGGTGTATGTGACCTACCAGTATGTTGTAGGATAGCTTCTTTGAGAATCAATCTTTTGTAGGCTTTTGACCAGACTCGTTTGTACCTAAACCCTATTGTTTATAAAAGTGTGTTTTTGTGAAATATGCCCTTCTTTCCTATCTCATGTTGTTTGTTGTCAAGGGTTTAATGTTTCGCTTTCGTATGTGCATTAAACGAATTAGGTTGGCGATGAGACCTAGGAACATCGCATTTGTATCGACCATTGAGAGATGGGCGCGTGCTCGAGGATTGAGCATGACACCGTCAGCCACGATCATGTGTTTTTATAATCTTGTCCCTCCAACTTTATTCGCCATCACATCGTTTTCTCCCCCTAACTGCGGAACTCTCAAGTCTGTCGCTACCCTTACGTCGCAATGATGGTTCCAATGCCATAACAAAAGATGCTGGATAGACTCGACAAATGCATAAATTGAATCTAGTCGAAAATGGTCAAATTCAAATTAATATATTTAATTCATTTTGATTTATTTTCATGCAATACAAATTATGTTACTCATACTCGACCTAATTCATATATTATTTGACTCATATTTCTAAAACACTTCCATATTTAAACTAATTTAAGAAAATCCAAAATGAAGTGAGATTAAATTGTAAACTTATTTAATACCCATATTATTTTGAATTTAAGTCATTCATAAAAAAAAAAAAATAGTCTTATAACCCATTTTAACTAGTCTACCATCAAATAAACATGATATCCCAACATTTATGAAAAATTGTCCCAATTACGTCACATTGCATATACATGTAAGAAGGAAGATCGGGACATCTCCCAAAAATCAAGTATGTAATCAACATTGCATAGGTTGAGATTAAGAAGAACCATAAATTATTCCTTTAATTCTACTTGATTCAAATGGGATGTTGACTATGTTAGGGGAACGACATATGTGAAACGCAATAAGCAAAACACACAGAAGACTAGTGACTAATAGTCACTAATTAAGATATGGAAAAACACGAATGGAAAGATTGTGTGGGATTCCAAAGAATTGATAATGTTCAGAAACCACATAAAGAAAAAAGGCATCTTTTGTGTCGAGAACCGCGCTCCTTTCTCAAGATAAAGTCGACAGCGTCCTCCACAATGTCCGCGACCTGCATAGGTAAGAATAAAAGAGTTCAATTGGGGTAAGCGATTTTTGGATACTCTTTTAACCTTGGAAAATTTGGAGAGAAGTCAAATTCCCCATAAAAGTTGCTTTCAATTGCGCATATTTTGGAAATACTGACATTTTGCTAGGCTGAAGAAGGAAAATATTCAATCATGTTTCATCCAACCGATTTAGAATTGACCAATCACCCATAGCATAGCCAATCAAGGTATGTAAGCATGGAAGGGTTGGGTTTTTTACCCTGACAGCTCAAAACCACTTGAGGCCATGTATGGTTCATGGCCATGGAATCATGAAAAGGAATCTCAATCTAAGCAATCAAATTCCTAGATGTGGGGTTCATTCTCTATTGTTTGGTTTTAATTTACATATGAAGGGAGAAATGTCCAATGTGAGATGCAATTTGAGGTAAAAACATGTCAGAAATAGAATGTGTAAAACATTTCTTCAATCCACATATCCAAAGTGGCTAATGAAAGACTAGGGATAGAAATAGAATGAAGAACCACATTCGATCCCCCAACAATTTCCCGATTATTGTCATCTAAAATGATCATACAGTTCACACAAGCATTTCACAGACAGATTACACACAGCTCCTCAAAATCTCGTGAGTCAAGCATTTCACACATAATCTACAACAATGAAGACAAAGCCATTCCCGCGTAACTTCAAACTACTTCACAGCTGTTACCTCAAGCCATTGTGTTGTTCTTGTCCTTATTGTGTTTTGAGTCATACCCAATCACGAGAACAAATAGAGTGGCAGCAACTCGGCCAAGTGTGTTAATGGAACTTCATATCCCCACCCAAGCCACCGCGATGCTCGTAGTTGGTGTCTCCATTAATAGACAAGACAAGTTTCACAATAGCGAGAGAGAGAAATAATTTCACATAGTAGAGAATGTGAGGACCATGGAATCAAGAGGCAGGCGAAACTCCCATGGAAGAATTTCAAGATGATGAATGGAGAGAAAGAGAGAGAGAAAGAGAGAGTTATGGCTTTGTCGGATTTGAAGATGATGAAGCTCAAGAGTACTGAGTGTGTTGGGCTCCTGAATGTTTTTTCCTCCTAGGAATCCTAGTACCACCACTACCTGAGCAATCTAGTTCTGCATTAGGAGTATCCGTTAACTAGGCACTTTGATTCTATGATCATAAATCCATCCAAAGATGAGCTGCAATGGCATTCCATTTCCTGTTTATTACTCCAAGGTGAACCAAACAAGGCCTAAGTGATTACATGATGCACTATACTTCTGAATGTTTTCATGTTGGAATCAGTGATTTGCAGTCTCAACAGTGACTTTCCATGGGATCACGTATCTAAAATATCTAAACCAAAGAAGTTAACATGCTGGAATGCACACGATTCGCTTACTTCGGAACCTACCATCAACTCACCCCAACGTACATGCAAGGAGAGATGGGAGAGACTGATAGAGAAATGTCTAGATTTTGTTAAGAGTACGAATACCTACCACGTCCATGGGAAGTTCTAAATGATTATCATTTCCCTTGAATACCCCAGTCCTTGTTAATATAGAAAACGCAGTATCTCCTGCCTGAAGGAGTTGTTATCAATATTGGTGATTGTGTTCGGAAAATAAAATTACTGATATGATAAAATACAATTCTCAGTATGAAATATACCCGTCATGCGCCTCTAATGTCCATTTTGGATAATCTCCTATCATGTATAGTGATCTGAAACAACGAATTCCAGAGTATGTATTATTCTCCACATCTAGGTTGCTTAACAAAGATGGCATAAGATTCCTTAACACGGTCTCAGCATTTCCATATACAAATTGATTTGGCCTCCCATACGATGTATACGCCAGCAGAATGGGATGTATATTACAGGACAGGGACAAGTTGTGGCATCCGGAAATTTAGACGACCCTCAAATATGCAATGGCCGTGAGTAATCGACGGGAGCATCGTCGGTACCACATTTGGCCTAGTCTCATCGCCACTTGATGTCCCGAAATATTTACTTTTGAAGAAAAAGAAATTCATCTTTGAATGGCCATATGGACAACTGCACAAATGGTCACGTTATTTTTACCTCTGAGACCGGCCAATCACGCAACAAGAGAGGTCTTTGGACTTTGATCGATTGAAAAAAATTTAGTGAGTTAAAGGAGCAAGGAAAATCCGGTCACAAGTGGGACGAGTATGCATGCATGGGAGTGGAGCTCATCTACGTCCAAGCCGCCTCATCTTTCCCCATTCGGTCGACATTGGGTCGACTAAATTAAGGGTGTTGACTGAAGCAAAGCCAGCGGAGGCCATGTTGCTTTGGAAGTCGCCGCCAGTAGGGCTCCAAGGTGTTGCAAACCGAAGACACGCCTCTCCCCACCTGCCTTCTTCTCTTGCTGCCACCGAAAGAACCTGCATGCAAAAGTTAATTAATCAATTAACCAAAGAAACAAAAGAATTCAGAATTGAGGACAGGAGAGAGAGAAACCGAGAGTGAGCAGAGGCCGAGCGAGTGAAAGAGAGAGAGAGTTCGAGCAAGAGAGTTGGTGAGCGTGCAGCGAAGCGGGTGAACGGCGGAGGGGAAGAAGAGACTGCCTTCTGCCGTGATCGAGTTGCCACTGTCGACACCGCTTGTCTCCGCCGCTGTTGAGCTGAACCCGAGAGCCCCTGTTTTGCTTGAAATTGAACTAAAGAGCTTGAGGCAAGTGAAAGTCTATTAATCTATATCATGTTGTGCTGTTGTTGTCTAGTGTAGTACACTAGACTTGGAAATATTGGGTTGTGGATGTTGGATTCTGGATATTAAATGAGTAGAAGTAGTTCTCTTTGAATTAGTAAACTGTTTCGTAGAAAAACTGCATGACCTTTGGTGATTCCGTGAATTTTCAGTGATTATCTAGTCAGAATTGGACTTCGAACCCTTAATGAAAGTTGTAGGGAAAATCCTTAGGAATAACATAACAAAATTTGAGAACAAATGAACAAGTTTTGGTCAGTAAAATGATTTTCTTTGTAAATGTTAAATCTGGAAGCTATTATAGAATGTTAGTAAAAAATATAGCAATTACTGCTCTTGATATACAATGAATCTGACTTAGTTTTCTTCATGAAACTTTTTCCTTTGAAAATAAGAGTTTTAAATATTTGTTTTCACAAAAGGAACTGAACATGAGACAAAGAAGGTGGATGGAGTTGTTAAAAGATTATGACTGTGAAATACGGTACCATCTAGGAAAGACGAATAAAGTGGTAGACGCTCTTAGTCATAAGTCGGCTATGGATATGGTCAGTATGAGAATAACATAATGTAACCTGTTAAAGTCAGTAGCAGATTCGGAGTTTAAATTGGAAACATATCACCTTATTGGTATGCCTACTGCATTAAGAATTGAACCGGAAATTATCTAGAAAATTAGAATTCTGCAAGAATCAGACCCGAAAATTGTGAAAGTACGAAATGTTGTGTCTTTAGGAAGAAGACTAGAATTCATCCGGGAAGTACAAAGATGTACAAGAATTTACGCCAACAATACTGGTGGAATGGCATGAAAGTAGATATAGCTAAACATGTCTCTCAATGTTTGACATGCCAACAAGTAAAAACGGAACACGCAAACCCGTAGTACTATTGAGACCATTGGATATACCAGAATGGAAATGGGATCATGTAACGATGGACTGTGTACAAGGATTACCAAGGGCATCAAGTGGTCACGACTCTATTTGGGTGATAGTGGATCGTTTGACTAAGTCTGCTCATTTCCTAGCAGTCCGTATAGACTATCCGATGGATAAATATGCTGAGATAGATGTAAGCCAATTAGTACGATTACAAGGTGTACCCGTGACTATCACTTCTGATCGAGATTCAAGATTTACTTCAAACTTTTGGCGAAGTCTTCAAACTACCTTAGGGACCAAGCTCCAATTTAGTACTGCTTTTCATCCACAGACAGACGGACAAACAGAAAGAGTGATCCAAACACTAGAAGATATGTTAAGAGCTTGTGTCCTTGATTTTAAAGGAAGTTAGGATGAAAAGTTACATTTGGTAGAATTTGCCTATAACAATAGTTTTCAAAAAAGTATAGGCATGGCTCCCTATGAAGCATTGTATGGAAGGAGATGTAGGACTCCTATATGTTGGAATGAAGTAGGCGAAAGGAAGTTGACAGGACCTGAGCTGGTACAACTTACTACAGAGATTGTTGAGATTGTCAAGAAAGACTTAAGACAGCCCAAATCCGATAGAAAGACTACGCAGATAGGCGTAGAAGACCGTTGGAATTTAATGTAGGAGACCATGTATTCCTTAAAGTATCTCCGATGAAAGGGATATCACGATTTGGAATAAAGGATAAGTTGAGCCCTAAATTTGTTGGACCTTTTGAGATACTTGAAAAAATAGGAGACATAGCTTACCGACTAGCATTACCTCCTAAGTTGGAAAATTTGCACAATGCGTTCCATGTATCAATGCTACAAAAGTATTAGCCCAAACCTGGACACATACTCGATCATGAAACCATCAAAGTGGATGAGAAAATGAGGTGCCTGAAAGAGCCGATGCAAGTACTAGATCGAAAGGAACAAGTTCTTTGGACAAAGAAAATTCCACTAGTTAAGATATTATGGCGACATCATGATATGGAAGAGGCCACGTGGGAAAGTGAGAAAGAAATGAAGGAAAGGTACCCTCATTTGTTTAATGAGACGTGAGAGATATCCAATTTTGAGGACAAAATTCTCTAAGGAGGGGAGAGTTGTGGCATCCGGAAATTTAGACGACCCTCAAATATGCAATGGCCGTGAGTAATCGACGGGAGCGTCGTTGGTACCACATTTGGCCTAGTCTCATTGCCACTCAATGTCCTGAAATATTTACTTTTGGAGAAAAAGAAATTCGTCTTTGAATGGCCATATGGACAATAGCACCAACAGCCATGTTATTTTTACCTCTTGGACCGGCCAATCACGCAACAAGAGAGGTCTTTGGACTTTGATCAATTGAAAAAAATTTAGTGAGTTAAAGGAGCAAGGAAAATTCGGTTCCAAGTGGGACGAGTATGCATGCATGGGAGTGGAGCACATCTACATCCAAGCCGCCTCATCTTTCCCCATTCGGTCGACATTGGGTCAACTAAATTAAGGGTGTTGACTGAAGCAAGGCCAGCGGATGCCACGTTGCTTCGGAAGTCGCCGCCAGCAGGGCTCCAAGGTGTTGCAAACGGAAGACACGCCTCTCCCCACCTGCCTTCTTCTCTTGCTGCCACCGAAAGAACCTGCATGCAAAAGTTAATTAATCAATTAACCAAAGAAACAAAAGAATTCGGAATTGAGGAGACGAGAGAGAGAAACCGAAAGTGAGCAGTGGGCGAGCGAGTGAAAGAGAGAGAGAGAGTTCGAGCGAGAGAGTTGGTGAGCGTGCAGCGAAGTGGGTGAATGGCGAAGGGGAAGAAGAGACCGCCTTCTGCCATGATCGAGTTGCCGCCATCAACGCCACTTGTCTCCGCCTCCGTTGAGCCGAACCCGAGACTCACGAGCCCCTATTTTCCTTGAAATTGAACTAAAGACCTTGAGGCAAGTGAAAGTCCATTAACCTATATCATGTTGTGCTGTTGTTGTCTAGTGTAGTGCAATAGACTTGGAAATATTGGGTTGTTGATGTTGGATGCTGGATTTTAAATGAGTAGAAGTAGTTCTCTTTGAATTAGTAAACTGTTTCGTAGAAAAACTGCATGACCTTTGGTGATTCCGTGAATTTTCTGTGATTATCTAGTCAGAATTGGACTTTGAACCCTTAATGAAAGTTGTAGGGAACATCCTTAGGAATAACATATCAAAATTTGAGAATAAATGAACAAGTTTTGGTCAGTAAAAAGATTTTCTTTGTAAATGTTAAATCTGGAAGCTATTACAGAATGTTAGTAAAGAATATAGCAATTACTGCTCTTGATATACAATGAATCTGAATTAGTGTTCTCCATAAAGCATTTTCCATTAGGTATTATTTATAAGATGTCAAAATTTCAGAATTTTCTGAGTTCATTTAGGGGTTATTCCGAAATTGTTACCAAAACTGTGCATTGTGATGTTTGAGCTGTTTTGTTCCAAATTTGCTCAAATTGTCCCGAAGGTGAATGCATCTTGAGTTGTTATTTGACATAATGATATTAGCATTCAGCATATTATGCAATATTGATATTTGATGAAGATTCATTGGACATCTTGTCATTGCATTGAAAAGTGTTTTTGGAAATTAAGATGTTAATTGTTACCATTGGACCCTCGGGTCAACAATGCCACGGAAGTCGGGATGCCCAAAGGATCGAATGAGTCGATGCCTTGTGGATGCCTGGGGACCGTAGTGTCTCAGAGGTTTTTCCTCGGGAGCATCGGGATGCCCGGTGGTATGTCGGTATGTAATTCCAGAGGTTAGGGGTAACCATGTCTATGGCCCCAGTGACTCCTCGCAACACCAGGTGGGGTGCGAGAAGCATTTTTGGACTGCCGACACTGACTGATTGACCTATGTATATGGCTGTTAAAAAAAAAGAGTCGGGTATCTTTTGATACGTAGCCAAGTATAGAAAACTACAACGTTTTTGGTGTACCGACAGAATGTTGTCCACCAGGTTTTATGTAAATAAAAGTGTTAAGCTTTTACCTATAAATGTGTTTAGTAGGTGTGCATTGTTTCTGAATATGGGTTAGGGAGATGTTGAATATGCTTCCGCTACATTTTCTGCGAAGGGACCGATGTAAGAATTATGAACCCCTAGGACTCATGGACATCATGAGAATATTATGGGATCAGAGTAATAGACCTTCAGGTCAAGAGAAAGCAAGAGAAATAATAATAATAATATCTGTGGTGACCCTAGCGGATTGGGGGCCGTTTTGGAGGTGCCACACATGTAAACAATGCATAACACAAGATTGAAGATTAATGCATGTCACTTTGCTGCATTGAGGTAAACTAGGCCCACACAAGGATCTTATAGGCCTTTCTTTAATATTTTTGTGGAGAATATTAGATCAAACTCCTTGCAGAACTAACATTGAGAAGCTGAAACCTCACTATCTTACCTGTTATAGATTGCTTCTAACGCAATCCTGAAAGCTCCCATTCCCAAATGTTCAACAGGAAAAGTAGCCTCCCTTTGCACTTTGTCAGCTAGTCATCAGCCAGTCTTTAGTTCCACCAAGGCTTCAAAAACTCAAGATTGTAGCTGGCGTCACAAATGGCATAGCTTACCTGGTATTCGAGGTCATTATTTGCAAAAAAAAAAAAAAAAACATGTGTGGTTGCTTTCCAGCACCCTTCCAGGAAGCCCCCGAATTCTTAATATGTCACAGACCACCTAAACCCAAACTTGAGTATCACAGAATTTTTTTAATATACACAAACAGATAGATAGATGATAACTCTCCATGTTATCGCTTTTTCTAAACTAGATGTCAACACCCACTAGACTTTTAAAAAGATGATGACTAAAGTTGCAGAGCAGTTACTGAACAACCAAACAAAACGTCATGTCTTTTGATAATCAGTTCAAAGATTTAGAACTAGCATGACGAAAAGCCCAGTATGGACTTGACAGCCAAATTAGATAATCTAAGAAAGGACAAGATCCTTTAGAGTGGTTACAACCTAGATATCTCTGCTCCGATCAACAGAATCATTGACTACAAATGCTGCCTGAACTCTCTGTGTTTGCACAGCAATTTTATTCTTTCCTATCATATTAGAAGTGCTATTTTGGTCAATGTCTGGCTTAGTTGTCCGTCTCTTGTGCATCAAAGTAGCTAGCATAATCATCAATTGACAGAACCTTTCTGCATAGAAAAGACACAACCAGAAAGAGGTCAACTGGAGGAAGAGAGAGAGAGAGAGAATCAAGTTGTTGAAGTTCTCATTCTGGATGAAACAATGTTGAACACAGACAACTTCTCTGCGATTACTCAAGTCCATGAGAACTTGAGTGATTTTTATTCACTTTACTTGCTCCTATGTATTACGTAGACATCTTCAATAGCAATTTTACTAGATACATAACTTTATCCTTATAACTTTTGAAAGCTTTCGGTAAACTTGACACCATATACTTTCGAAAGCTTTCAGTAACCTTGACACCATATAAATTTTGTCGAACTATTGTTGTTTAAAACTTTTGTGTATACTTTAGATAGAAAGGGTATGTGTGGGCTTGTTTTTCTTTCTCTTTTTAGTGATATGCCTTAACCATTGCTAGCAAGCCTTTTCTTTTTCTTGGAATGCATTGAGCACCTTGTCTACTTAGCTTCTAAAGTAGTTTTGGATGGTTGTGCAACGCGAATTATACTTGTGGCAACTCTGTCTTTTCTTGTTCTAATTATGAGGGTTGCTGATGGACTAGAAGTTATGACCAATTGCCAATTGATTATGTTTTGTTGTGGAAGTGTTATATCAATTTACAAATTGAAAAGGCCCCATAATATGTAGCATTTTGGTATCTCAGGTTTGTTTTTTGGAAGGTGATGTGATTGATTGATCTCTTGCATCGAATAATAGGGAGAACCTAGCTTGTAATACTCTAGCTGACCATTTAGGCTTGAAGTAACACAGAGTGTGATCACTGATTTGAGGAAATTTTAAGTCTAGCTAGGTGCTACAATGGGCAGGAATTTATGTGGCTAATTGAGCATTAGTACATGCATTGGCATGCCAAAATGGTTTTGTTATGAGGGCATTTTGAGCAACTGATGATGTTGAATTTATCAAATAAAATAAGATAGTACTTTAGGTTGGTTTAGGTAAATCAACTAACACCCTTCAATCTCCCAATATAAAGATGAGGTTTTGTGATGACGTAAAATGTGTAGAAAGACTAGAAGGAGTTATTTTTTGACTCTATTGAAGACAGGGGCAGTTAATTGTAGTGTGAAGTGAAAAGATATGTTTCTACATTGCTTAACATAAGCGACTTGTTACTGTTGATTCTACTTCTACTATTTTTGCAGTCATCATGTGTTCTAGATGTTGATTGCTTCTATATTTAGATCATTATACTGCAGGGGCATTGGTAATTCCATCTTTTTTGGTTGCTGGTGGAACTTCCTTTTAGTAGATCTAAGACCTCTCTCTATTTTGCAACTTCCTTGGAGTGATATTTTCCTCCGTTTTTCTAAATTCCATGATGAGACACAAAGTGGACAGAAAACACTTCATGGTGCTTGACACATTAATTTAGTAGGGCTCTCATAGCTCTTTAGTTCCTGCTATGACATATGAGGACGAATTTGGTAGAATTCTTGATTTCTTTTCCAACTTAGCAATTGATGTTAGAGAAAACTCCTTTATTATTTTGAAGTTGACAAAACCTTTCCAAAGTCTACATCGGAAGATCTGAAGACTTTATTGTCGAAGTCTGAAGACTGACAGACCATCTGATTTTATTCTCAAAGTCTATCCTCACTGATAGTTCCAGACTGAAGAATGAAGATTTATTCAAACACAGGATTATTATCCAGATGCAAGATTATCTTCTAAGATTCGAATCGTATGGTTATTGGATTATCTTATAATTGGATTTCACATCCAGTTGATTGATTTATCTTATTGGAATCTACTCCGATATGAAGATCTTTGAAAGGCGAGTTAAACTTGGAAGGTTCTACTTATAGAAACTCAAGATCCTGATTTGTATGGGCGAATAGGATTGATGGACTATCAACACAAATTATCTAACGACTCGAGATCACCTTAATTGATTCTGTCCAACATCTAGATTGGAAGAATTCATTTGGAAAGTGCCAACAGTTTAGAAGGCATGAAGAAGTATTTAAGGATTGATTCTTTGGTTGTTTGATATGGTGCTTGAGAGAGAATTCCAAATTCTGAAACTTTCTAGTCTCTTGCTTTTTCATTCATCAAGCTAAGTATTGTATACAAAAGAGAGAAACTCTTAGTGAGATTTTGTGAGAGTTCAAGGAAGACTCTTCACTGTGATAGTCGAGATCACAAGCTGTAACAATTTCTTTTGATCTTTAATGGAATCCAGCCAATAGGCTGTCAACAAGGAGAGTGGACATAGGTTTTGTGACATCCTAGATTTTCAGTCCTGTTTTCTACTGAATAAATCAAGCATTTCATCGACGCGCCTATAGGGTTGTTCTCAGAGCTGATCACTCTCGAGATAACTAGACTATCTGAGGAAGCCGTTAAGGAATTTTAATGGATTAAACTTGAGAATTCGACCATGAATTGACTTCTTGACTTTGTCCATCTTTAGAGATCATTACGACATTTATATAAATCGATTTGAGATTAGAGATAGGTCGGTTCGACTGAGATGTGTGGCTAATCGTGGGTGACACCACTAAATTAGAAAATTCTCGTCGATCGGCACTAAACTGATTTTTTTTATCGTTTTGGTACCCTGTGTCCATATTTAAATCCTCGAGATTTTCACGACAACTGAGAGTCGCCAATGAGTCGAGTGGGTTCATTGTGGCTCGAAGAAAATCGGCAATGGGTCACTTGCACTGAAAATCTCTAAAAACTACCCAGTAGCTTAGGTCACACAAAAAACGCATCAAATGGAAATTAACCGTAAATTCGAGTCCGATTTCAGAAATTGAAGATTCTGTTATATCACAATAAATTTTTAGAACATTGACTCATTCCCAGAAGATTTTTTTAGAGATTATGAGATTTTTGCAAAATATTGGTTCGGACGCCACGGAAAATTAACGGAAATTGGACGGGTCAAATTAAAGGAAATTTGGACTTCCAAGCCAAGCTTTTGAGTGTCGGGGGATTATAGAAAATTGTTTGGGATTTTTCTTCATCGAAATTGGACCTCAATTTGGGAAATTGAGTGGAGAAATTGATCCTAAAATTTGAGAAATTCGAAATTAGGCAACAGCTTCAAATTTTGGCTTCAATTTAGACTTTTTTGTTGGAAATTGGGCTATAAAGTATTAAGGAACATGGGATAAGGTTGGAGATAATTGAGGGGACAAGCATTTATTGAAGTTGGACTATCCTCTTGAATTTTTTCTACCTTATCCCTGCTGGTTTCTCTTTTGCGTGAATGACCGCAGCTTTCTCTCTCACTTCCACTGCCCTCACCAATCGACAGCCACACAATTCTCTCTCCATTGGCTTTTGTGTTGGTTTTCATTTCCCTACAACTTCATTTGGCTTCACGTTTAGCCAGCAACCGCTACGGTCTGCTTCTTCTCCACGTTGACATTGCATCTTCAGTAAACCCTACAGCCTCCACCGAATTGAAGCTCGCAAAGACTGAAGCTAGCAAAGCTGCGTCTTCCCTCCTACCAACTCGCCCTCTCCCCACTTCGCTCCATCCCACTGAAGACTCACGCCAGCTTGCTCCCATCCTCGTGCCCTCCGTGTGTGCAGCCAACGGAAGCAACTCAACTAGCGAAGCCCAGCATCTTCGGTCTTCTTGCCGCGCGTCTCTCCAGTCGTGGGCTTTCATTAGTCAACTCCAGCAGCCCGTTGAAGACCACCGAAGCTTCTGCCTCACCGAATCACTTCATCCAGCTCGATCAGCAAGCGAAGCCGAAGATTTCCCACGAAGCTGCTCTTCCTCCTTTGCATGTGCTTTGCCCAAGAACTCTTTGCTGCCCCTTTATTCGACCCAATTGAAGTCAAGCCCAGTCATGGGCTTCAGCTGCAGCAGCCCGCGAAGGCCAATCCATCAAAAGCCAGGCCCACCGAATCAGTAGACTCAGCCCAGCAAAGCCCTCAATTCAGCCCAAGTGAACTTCAGCTTCAGCCCGTTAATTTCAGTCTTGGAAGTCTAGCCTGCGACCCATCTTCAATCAAGCCCGGCAAGTGTTGCAAGCCCAGCTAGCAATTGTTAAGCCCAACTTCAGTTTTGGGTCAGGCCCATTTGAAGCCCAAGTTTCAGCCCATCTTTAAAGTTTAGCCCATGGGTTTAGCAAGCCTAGTTCCGAGCCCAAGCCTGCGAAGCAAGTCGGCCCAAGTTCGACCCAACCCCAGCTTTTTCTGTGGGCCTGCAAGGTTTGTAGGCCCAGCCCGAGTGTCCGTTGACGTCGCCGAAAACCCGAGTTTCGGCCTCTGTCGCGCTACCGTTGCGGTGTTTCGATCTTCGCTTTGCACAAGTGAGTCTTGCTCACTAATCTCTTAGTAGTATGCTAATGATGCTTAGGGGTTGATTAAATTTAATTAAATGCAATTAGGTGGATAGATTAGATTAGAATAATTAAATAAGGATTTACCTATGCATGTTAGGCAAATGGTTAGTGTACTTAACAAGTAGATACGTTATATTATTTATTAAACGAGTCTCGAAGTTTTTCCGAGCTCGTCTCGACTTCCAATTAGGCATTAAAGGCCTAAATTGGATTTACAGAATTTATTTAATAATTTTTGGAATTATTTATTTATTTTTCGAAAATTAGGCAGGGATAGCCTATGGCACCCCGAACCGTTCGTAGGTTGCCACAAGCACCATTGTTACACCTTATTACCTTTCTTCTTAGAAGAGGCGTCGTAATTCGCAGGCATTTTTTTTTTTAAAACGGTCCCAGCGCGACTCATTAGCGGAAGTAAAATAAAACATCACCATCTCTCCCTCCAACAGCCATGATACAAATACACACCACTAATCACCATGATTAATAGACAAGCTACGACACTTTATTTACATATATTTTAAAGATGGGCTTTCTTTGGGTCGGTACATCAAAAGGAAAAGCCAGGACTCAGCCATGTCCGGCCTAAAACCCCAAAAAGAACCCTCGACCCACTACAACTCACGTGCACAATCCCCATCATCAGTGTCGGCTAACTATCCCCAAAAATATCCAACTCCTACTCGTCACACACGGGCCCTCACACCCAACCCGGTGCATCAGGCGGTGGCGGCGGCAACATCCCTCGAATCACACCGTCGCGACGAACGTGGACGGAAATGAACTCCTGGACAACCGAGCCCCCAGCCAGGCCTACGTCGTACATGACTAAACAGCACACTCGTATATACATCAATCCAGGAACAGAAGGACAGCCAAACTCCTCGCACTCGAGCTCGACATCGGATGGTAGACCGTAAAACACACCCCGCGTGACGGCAGGGAGCGGCATGCTGCTAATATGAAATGTTGGTCCCCAAAAGGGTGAGTACAACCACTCAGCAGGTAAATGAATCCAATAGCCACTCAAAGCATCATACAAATCATACATGCATTCCAGGCATTACTTACCTTGAAGCCATGCATATACTATCGTGCATCATCATCACAATCATAACACATACATGCATACCATCATGTCATACTCGTATCATTGTCATCATGACATCATCATATTATATCATGTAATATCATCATCATCATGCTATAGGTGATCATCATCATATCATATCATATGTGCATATCATCATCATCATCATCATCATCGTATCATATCATATGTGCATATCATCATCGTGCCATGGGTGATCATCATCATATCATGCATATCATCATGCCATAGTTCAATTTTTCCACTTTTTAACTTTCCATTCGATCACCACATCACCCTTCCTCGGATCACCAATTTCATCTCATACATCACACTGGCACCCCATCATGGTATCGCGAGAAAAACCTCCGGCATTCAGCCATTCTAGGCCACCGGGCATCCGACCCCCCACATTCTGGGCATCTCGCATCAACTGGCATCACGAGGCATCCCCTTGGGCACAAACCTCCAGGGCTTCCGGCACCCCCAACTTTCCAAGCATCCTGAAACTCCCAGGGCCATCTGGCAATGTATCTCTATACATTCCGGGCATTATCATCCGCCACAACAATCTCCTCATTTAACATTATTCATGTTCACCAATTTCGGTCTCAATTTAGCATGGCATATGATGTGATGGCAAACAAAGTCATATTCAGCATCGAATTCATACATACATCTCAATTCATTGTCATGCATACATCAAGACCTTATCATACATGCTACATGGTACAATTATTTATGAAATAAAATTTATGGAATTTATGCCAATTAAAATAATCCGTTTATCATGCCCTTTTTACATTTATTTAAATTCCAGCTTGTGCCACTTTCAAAAATATTAAATTTAATATCTATATAATTCTCAAAAATCATAAAAATTAAGGCAAGTGATAATCAAGACAATAGGATAATGATTTCATGCAAAATCCATGGACAAAATAGAATTCCACATAATTCCATAATTCACACAAAACATCATGAAATTTTCGGATGAAATCGGAATGCACAGTTTTCGAAATAATTTGATTAAAATATTCATACAACCTCCAAAAATTACGAAATTTTTACTGAGTTATAGCCAAGACACTAAAGTACATTTTTTATGAAGACTTCCAAGCCAAATTCTTTTTATATTAATTTATACAGTCTCATGAAGCTTCTGGATCCAACACCGAAACGTCCAGTGCATGCTTCTCCGAAATACTGAGTTTTCACCTACCTATCCTTCTTCGTTTCCTCTTAAATTTGAGTATGTATTACATCAATATTTTCTCTAAAATTTTTATGAAGAGATCTAAGTCAAATATCCAGAGTATAGTCGTCGTGTAGGTCCATGAAGTCTTGGGTGTCCTGTAATACATCTCCAGAATTACCGTCTTCAAGATTTAGTCGATTTACTAGGTTATACTTGTTCATTTTACTTAAAATTTGAGTATGTTGTATTTTAGAATGTTCCCTACAACTTTCATGAATAAATATAAGAGATATTCTTAGCACAACTCAACATGCAACCACAAATCCATCAAAAGGTCAGTGAAATCGTTCCAGATCTGAGGTCTCCGTAGGATGAGATTTTGACCCCTTAAATCTCCATAATTTTCCACAAAATTTTAGTATGTTGTATTTTAAGATGTTATATACAACTTTCATGAAGAGATCAAAGTCAAAATCGAACTCTAAACATGCATGCAAGCTCTCACAACATTCTGACTCGAGCGGATTCAAACGAAAACAGCAACATTACTCAAGAACAAGTCATCCAAGCTTCGGTTTCTCCTTTCCAATCACACACACATGCAAGAGCAGCAAGAGGACCTCAACTTGCCTCTAGACTGAACGGATGACGGCACACGGCGGCGAACACGGCGGCACACGGCGGCGAATGGCGACTTTTCCTTCCTCTCCCTCTCGGCTTCTCCTCTCTCGGCCACTCTCTCCCTCTCTCTCGCACGGTTTCTCTCCCTCACTTGGCCAAACAAAGCAACCGGCCACTCTCTCTCTCTTCTTCCCTTTTATTCCCCCATTTCCTAATCATTTGCAATGATTATATTGCCTCACCAATGGCCAATGCATGCCATCCCTCTCTAAGCCAATGCATGAAGACCTCTTGCCACTTGTCTTAATACATGCATAGTGGGCTTTTGGGATTGGGCTTTTGGGCTTGGGCCGGCCACTCTCCTCCCCCTTGGTCGACGGCAGCCCACTTGTGGGCTTCAATGGGCCGGCCAACTTGGCCTATTAAAGATCCACTCTTGGGCCTAAGGCCCAATCTAATAAAATTTAAATTTTCCTTTTTATAATTTCTTCTATAAATTTTAAATTTTAAATTCCACATGGCCAAAGTCTTGTGACATTTTATTTAATTCATAAGGTGCATGGCCAATCATAGATTATCATTATTAATCTACAATATTTAAAATCTAATGAACATAAGCACAAATCACCTAATCTTAAAAGAAGACTAATGGCTAAAGCATAAACCATAGGTAATTTCATTACCTAATTAGAGGCTTTAACACATCTTATAACTTGACTTTGAATTTTGGGATGCCACATAGCCGATGGTCGAAATTTTATACTAATCACTGTGGTGCAGTCCGTTTATTTATTTGAGTAGTGGTTTGTGCTGAATTGATTTAACTCTACTTTTAGGATTTTATTCCTAAATTAATCAATTTTGGTAAATGATTGAAAATTAACCGAGCATTGGTTTACAACGCCAAAAACATTATGATGGACCATATAAAATGGTGGAAATTATGGAAGTGAAATTTTGATATTTTGGCTAAGCCAGACCGTGTACCTACACACGATAAATTTTTATCAGGTATCGTTAATACGAGGGAAATAAACCAATTATTATTTTGATTGAGGATTCTAAGTGTAAAGTACATAATCCTTAGCCGAGAGTAATTAATCGTGTGAGGGCTATTAATCGCATTGAGAAGACTATTGAAAGATGAAGTAATGTATGATGGGTGTGGGACAATGTGGAATAGGTCATGGAATGTGGCACCCCCGAACGGCCCCCGATCCATTAGGGTCGCCACAGATCACTTGCTTTCCTCTTGGCCTGATGGTCTTATTACGCTCATACCATTAAAATTATAATAGGTCCAAGAGTCTTGGGGGTTCACATCTTTTAGTCGGTCCCCACACAGTTTATATAGCGGAAGCAAAATCAACTATTCCCCTTCCATAATTTAAAATGATGCACACCTACTAGACATTTTATAAGTTAAAGCCGAACACTTTTATTTACATAAACTCGATGGACATCTTTAGTCGGTACATCAAAATACCAAGCCTTTTCTAAACTCGGCTATTTTCAAAAGGTACACGACCATTTAACAACCACATACACAGGCCCATCAGTTAGTGTCGGCAGTCCAAAAATGCTTCATCTGCTGACCATCACTCTCGATCACACCCAGTTCGGTCCATTAGCTGGCGGCGGTGGCAATGGCCCTAGCGTGTTCCCATCATGACGGACGAACATGGTCAGAAACTCCTGAATCACTCGACCGGTGGAAGAACCAATGTCGTACATGACCAGTATCCACACATGAATAAAAACTAACCCTCGTATCTCAGGGTGGTGATGCTCTGAACACTCACACTCAAGGTCGACCGGGATACCATAAAATGTGTTGGGGGTGACTAGTAGCAGAGGCATATCTTCCAGTCTAAAATGTTAGTCCCCAAACGAGGTGAGTACAACCACTCAGTAGTAAAAGATTCATTAAGCTATATTGTGCAATACTATCAATATCTAGATTCATGCAAGATATTGTGCAATACTATCAATATCTAGATTTATTAAGCTATATTGTGCAATACTATCAATATCTAGATTCATGCAAGATAGACAAAAATAGGTAATCAAGGGATAAGTATGCATCAAAATCATGAAATTCTTTAATGCAATAGTCAATGCAATTTCAAAGGATCAAGATGCATCATGCCCAGTCACACAAGTCCTGATCATAGGGCCAAACTGTTATGACACGTCTCATTCCATACCATACAATTTAGTCCCATAGCTAGACCACACACACACTTAGTAGAATCATCAGTTTCAACATTTCAAAAGGTTTCATCCCCCAGAGGACCAATGTTTGCGTCCTTCTAGGATTTCACACCCAATCCTAGCGACGCGAAAGCCTCCAGTTTTCAATCACTGGGCATCCGAAGCATGTTGCATTACACCTCCAGGCATCTCGCACCCCCTTGGCATCATGAGGAATCTCTGAGGCCATAAAAATTGTTACCCCTACCCTCCGGATTTACGTACCGGCAAGCATACAACCGGGTATCCCGAAGCTCCCAGGGAAAACCTCTAGGGCACTATGGACCCCAGGCGTCTAAAGGACATCGACTCACTTGAGCCTTCGGGTCTTCCGACTCCCGGGGCATCGTTGACCCGAGGGTCCAACTGCAGCAATTAACATTTTAATTTTCCAAAAATATGTTCAATGCTATGACATTGGTAATCACATGAGTTTCATTGAAATCTTCCATGTTGAATGATTTTTCAATGCCAAAAACCATCATGTCCAATAACAACTCAAAATGCATTCACTTTTTGGAAACAAGATGAGCAAATTCGGAGTAAAACAGCTCAAAAATCAGAATGCACAGTTTTAATAAAAAAATTTGTAATAACCCCTAAATGAACTCAGAAAATTATAAAATTTTGGTATGTTATAAATGAGATCTAAAGGAAGAAATTTCGTGAAGGACACTAACTCAGATTCGTTTTTTATAAAGAATAATAAATCACGCAACTCAGTTTCAAATTTACTATATCACCGAATTTACGCACTAGCAGAAAAACACCATTCATTAACATAAACTTATGCTGCTATATGGATTTCGAAAAATCTGAGAAAAATTATATGTTATACTTTAAACAATCCTTTATGGAATTCATGAAGAAATCGGGACCAAAATCACACTAGGATTATCCCTAGAAAATCTACAAAACTGCCGAGTTTCACTTGATCAAATTTGAACACCACGGACCCAATAGGATCCCGCGCCTATACCGCAGCTATTTCACTTCAAAAGTTCACCATGAGTAGACCTTTCAATCCCTACTTCATACGAAAACCGAAACCACATAGAAATAATTATGCCCTTCCTCAATCTCATGGTTCTAATTCATCTCAATTATCCAAAAACCCAACATGCAATTTTCATTTCAGCTTTTCCTCAAGTCTACTTGTACTTCACCAGATAATCACAGCATGCATAACATAGATTAATGAACTTCTACTTGCCTCACTCCTAAGCTCAATCGGCAAACAAAACAGGAAGCTCGGGACCTCAAGCGTGACTCAACGGCGGCAGCTTGAGCACGGACGGAAGGCGGCCCTTCTCTTCCTTCCTCGCGGCTCACTCTCGCGCGCCTGCTTCTCTCGCTCAAACTCTCTCTCTCTCTCTCTCTATTCATGGTTCTGCTCGGTTCATTCTCTCTTTACCCCTCAATTCCGAACCCCTTTTGTTCTTTGATTAACAAATTAATCAGTTTTTTGCATGCAGAATTTTCAGTGGCTGGAGCAACAATGGACAGGTGGAGGAGGCGCGTCTCTCCTTTGCTCGGTTTCTCCTCCTGCGCTGGCCGCCGAAGGAAGAGCAACGTGGCTGTTGCTGAGTGCCCCTCAGTCAACAATTTCTTTTTCTTAGTTGACCCTAGTGTCGACCGAATAGGGAAGGACTCGGGCGGCATTGGACGTGGATGGTTCCTCCTCTCCGCATGGGCATGCATGTTCCGCATGCATAGCCGAATTCCATTCTTTCAACTCTCTAAAATAAATCGATCAAAGTCCAAATTACTCTCGTATTCCACATACACTTAGGTAGTCTAGTTGTGTTATATCATCGAACGAAATATGTGCATAAAAATCGGTGGGGTCTAAAGTAGTGCCAATGATGAAGATGGTACGACGAGGTCCAACATCGATGTCGACGACAAAGTCCGATAATAAATTCATCAATCCACGATGTGTCGTCATTTTTCTGAAGTCAGCAAAATACTGATGAGATTTGTCTCACCAATAACCTTAAGTAAAGGGATCTCGACAAGATTATGATTTATTCTACAATCAGACTATTACTAGATGTGACCTATCGGCGCAATGGTGATAACGAAACAATGTCCGTATATGATACCAATGACACAGTCCGATGATACTTCTGTCGATCAGTCACGGCTGTCGCATATTTGAGGGTCGTTGAAATTCTCGGATGCCACATGGAAACCACCAAATTTGGAATCGGTTGTGCTCGCTGAGCCGTAATTCAGCATTACCATCAAAGAATGGTTATGTCCATTGAACCGTAGGTTACCACCTAATCTAAATTATGCACACTGAGCCGTAATTCAGCATTAATCGCCGAAAAATTAGTAACCTGTGCCGTTGAGCCGTAATTTAGCATTACCGCTAAAGTTAGTAGGCCATGCTCGCCGAGCCGTAATTCAGCGTTGGGGTTGAGTATTTGAGATGATCGTGTAAGCCTTGCTCGTTGAGTCGTAATTCAGCATTAAATTTGAGTAAATGAGATGAGCCAACCAAGAAAGGATCAAGATGACATGTAATCGACTAGATCAATTGATTAATGATTTGATATGATGTTATGAATTGATTGAGTAATGTGATATAAGGCATCTGTAAATAACGTTGATTTGTAGGATGGAACTGAGGCTAAGGTAAGTTCTCTAACTCGTGTTGTGCTTAGGCAGCTTCTTGAGTGTATTAGCTTTCTAATCGGGTCTTAGGGGGTAGAACTTAGTGAGACATAGTCTCACTGGTTATTGAATAATCATTTTCAGGTCCTTATATGGCATTGGTGAAAGACCAAAGGCCCGAAGAGTAGAAGGTGAAGCCTGAAGAATTGACAATCCTGTCTGACTAGTTAGACATAGAATAATTCTCTTTTGATGGAAGTTGATTCCTTTCTGCAGACGTTGTTTTATGAAATGGTGGTTTAAAACCAAATTTAACAATTCACCTTGTATATATTTGCACTATGATTTGCAATGTGTATAAGTGTGGTTGCTTTTAAAGTATGAAAATTTTGAGTCCTACTTTTTGATCCCATTGTTTTATTGTCTAGAGATTTTTATCTGCTTCCGCATGCGTATTAAAAAGAAAGGGTTGGCGATGCGTCCTGGGATATCGCTATTAATCGACCAAGGTAAGGGATGGGCACGTGCCCGAGGATCGAGGCGTGACAAGCTTGGTCTAAGCCGAACCACTATAAACTCTATGTTCATATTTTGTTTCCCTGAACTTTGTACTTTTATTTACTAGCTATGTATTTGCTTTAAGATAAGATACGCTTATTGTCTAAACATCCTTTAAAAGCAAATTACTTTCATTAAATCCTATGAAATTTTTATAATCACCTATTTACCCTCCTCTAGGTGTATTCACCAGCCCTTTCAGTTGGCACTGCATATTAGTAACTAACTTTAGTTTTTACTATGCTTTGATGACCGTCTTTTTCGTCATGCCGCGATCCTCCAATCATGTGTCCATTCCTCTATGGTCGATTAAATAGCAACGTCCCAGGATGTATCATTGACCCATTCGTTTTAATGCACATACAAAAGCAGATAAATAATCCCCAAACAACAATTTAATGCGATAGAGAAGTAGGGCCATAATGTTTTTTGGAAATCACAACACACCTTTATACATATCAGGTTAATTTATATACATTACTAGCCAATATTTACAAGGTCTACAAAAAGGTCGATTCTTAAAAAACATGTTGTCCTATGACCAGCTAGTTAGACTCGTTCGCCGATTCTTCGGTGTCTACAGGATCCGGGCAAGACGGCGGGTCCTCCACTACACCATCAGGAGGGTTAGCTGGATCCTTGTCTAGAGCAACATCAATCACCGTAGCAAGGATATCAAAACCCCTAAGGGGACCTAGCCTAACACCATAAGGAGCAGTACGAAACCAAGCTCTGAATTGATTAGGTATCTCCTGATGTGGAACCTCTTCAACCTAGATTATGGTTACTACTAACCCATAAGTCCAAAAACCTTCAAGATCAGGGAAAATAGAGACCTGCTCAATCACCCTCATGGGACGACCATGACCCCCAGGGGGAGTCGCCATCTGCGAACCTAAAAATGTTATCCCACAACAGGGTGAGACGACATCTTAGTAAGTTCAACCCCCTAAGACCCGACTAGGTAGAAAATACGCCCTGAGGGTTGCCTAGGCACAATCATGAGTCAGAGAACTTACCTTGGCCTTGATTCCTTCCTACAAGTCAATACGATTTATAATTCATCGAATCACATCAACGAATCAATTCATCACATTGAATCGAATCATCGATCTATTGACTCAGTCGATTCCATGTCATCAAAACCCTTCCCCGGTCATCTCATCCAATACTATCTATAAAGTCTGTGCCTGTCCAGGACTGCTCATTCTAAGCTAATATATAGATAGTATAGCTAACCAAAAGCTGACAGATTCATTGATCTGATATATTAAATATGCTCACCAAAAGCTGCCAAATCCACTAATCTAATATATTAAATATGCTCACCAGAAACTGTCTCAAATACCAATATATATGATTTAAACTCACCAAAAGCTGCCTCAACTACCAATATAGTATACTATTTATGCTCACTAGAAGCTGCCTTAAATACAAATATAATCACCTAATTATTTCTCCATTTTTATCATACCCAATAAAAATAATTGTTATGGGTACACGGTCAGCCCTAGCTAAAATACAATTTTCTACCACTTGAAAATCCCACCAATTTATATGGTCCACCAAAATATTTTTGGCATTGTAAACCGATGCCCGGCGATTTTCCAATTAATTACTGAAATTAATTAATTTTAGGATAATTACCCACAATCACCAATCGCACTCAATTTACACCAATTAACAGTCAATTAAATAAACAGATCACACCACTGCAATCAACATAAAATTTTGCTCACCGACTATCACGGTTTAATTTCCGGAAAATAATTAATTAATTAATTACAGAAAATAATTATTAAATGCCAAAAATAGCAACTTAGGCCCGTAAAGCCTAATTAAAAGCCGAGATGAGCCCAGAAAATTTCAAAACCATTCTAGATAAATACTAGAGCTTGTCTAGGCCCTAATTGCACTAAACTATTCACCTAACATGCAATCACGATTAATTAAATCACTAATTTATTCTAACTATCCACATAATCCAAGCTTAATTTAAACAAATCAACCCTTAAACGTTATTAACTTACTAAGCAAGGATTAATGAGTTAAACTCACTTGATTAACGATCCGATTGAACCACAGTGACAGCGACGAGGAGACGGGCCAAAAACTTCAAAGCGGCGGTACCAACGGGGACCAAACTGAAAGAAGATGTGAAGGAAGAAGTCGAGAGAGAAGAGTTGGGGAAATTTTCTGTATATTCTCGTCTATTTACTCAGTATACACAATCGATATTATAGTACAAGATATGTGTAAAGAAAAGGCAATAAAATAATATACAAATTAGATCCGATATTGAATAATCTTGATTGATATTAAATGATCTTGATTGATTCAATAATATCATATTGATTGATCCTTTGGTATCTTGCGTATCTTCCAACACTCCCCCTCAAGCTAGTGGCTTGTTGATGTCCAAAATGCCTAGCTTGCTCAAGAGATACGCATGTTGTCTCTGACATAAGGGTTTGGTAAAGACATCTACTGGTTGCTCCTCTGTTCCAATCCCTTGTGTCTCGATCATTCCTTGCTGAATTTTCTCCCGAGTGAAATGACAGTCCACTTCTATATGTTTCGTTCTTTCATGCACAATGGGGTTTGATGCAAGTTTGAGGGCTGCATCATTGTCACAAAATAATCTTGTCGACCCTTTAACTTGTACCACGAGATCCTGAAGTAATCCTCATAGCCACACTATTTCACATGTGGTTTTAGCCATGGCACGATATTTTGCCTCCGCCGAGGATAATGAAACGGTTGGTTGTTTCTTCATCTTCCACGAAAGTAAGGAATCCCCCAACTTAATATAGAAACCGGTTATGGAGCTTTTGCTCATTGGGCAAGTTGCATAGTCTGCATCACAATATGCAGTCATCCTCATGTCACATTTCCTGGAAAGGAGAATGCCAAGTCCAGGACTTTTCTTCAAGTATTTTACCACCTTCATTGCAGCATTCATATGAGATTCCTTGGGTTGGTGCATAAACTGGCTGAGTGTCTGCACAGCATAACTTATGCCTGGCCTGGTCATAGTCAAAATATATAAGCTTCCCAACAAGTTTCTGATACCCCAATGGATCCCTGAGAACGGGATCATTTTGTTGAGATAGTCCAGCATCATAATCCACTGTAGTGAGTTTGGTATTTTGCTCTATTGGTATCACTGCTGGCTTACATCCCGATAAACCTGCTTCTGAAATAATTTCTAGGGCAAATTTCCTTTGGCTGAGGGAGATACCTTGGTCTGACCGCGCAATTTCAATTCCAAGAAAATACTTGGGAGGACCTAGGTCTTTAATATGGAAAGTGGAATGTAGATACTCCTTGAAACCCTTGATAGCTACTTCGTCGTTGCCCATAATAAGTATATCATCTATGCATATCATCAAGTAAATAGATGACGTACCTTAAGTCCATGTAAAGACCGCATGATCGAATTTGGACTGTTGAAAACCCACAGCTATCAGAGACTTAGCAAATTTTGCGTACCACTGTCTGGAAGCTTGCCTAAGTCCATACAAGGATTTGCGGAGACGACATACTTTATTTTCCCCCTGTCTCCGTAAACCTTGTGGCACTTCCATATAGATCTCCTCGTCTAGATCCCCATGCAAGAAGGCATTATGAACGTCCATTTGATGTAATGACCAGTCCTGGAAGGCTGCTACTGAAAGAAAGGAGCAGACAGTTACATCTTTGGCTACCGGGGAAAAGGTTTCGTGATAGTCAAAACCTTCCCGTTGTGTGAAGCCCTTTGCCACCAATCGAGCCTTGTATCGTTCGATCGATCCGTCAACCCGATATTTGATCTTATATACCCATTTGCATTCGATGGCTTTGCGAGCGAGGGTAGGGTAACAAGATCCCATGTGTGATTATCTATCAAGGCCGTCAATTCTGCTTCCATGGCTTTCTACCATCGCGGATCACTTCTTGCTTCGTTAAAACTAGTCGAATCTTGCTCTTTGGAGATGTGAGTGATACAACATCTATGTTCGGGAGATAACTTGTCGAAGGAAACATAAGAGGAAATGGGGAAAGGAATACCTGGTGAATTCCGGACACCACATATATAGTCTTTTGTCCAAGTTGGTGGACGTGTGGCTCGGCCGGAACGTCGTGCTTGTCCATCTTCTAGAGGAATTGGAGAAGCTGGATCTTCCACGGGAGGTGAATGAGAAGAAGACATATCATTTGAGCTTTCATTGGCAGCTTCCATTAAAGGTGTCAAGTTGGTATTTGATGGAGAAGAATTCCTTGTATCGATCGATGAGGGAAGTAAGACATATGTGGATCTCCGACTGGTTCCTCGGTATAAGACACATGAGAGTTTCCAGTGCGATTCGTGCTTGACTTCTGAGAAGCAAATGGAAAGACATTTTCCTGGAATAAAATGTCTCTGCTAACTGAAAATTCTCCTATGGAAGGATCAAATACCCAGTATCCCTTTTGGAAGTTGGGATATCCCATGAATATGCAACTTCGAGCTCGAGGACCCATTTTATCCCTAGGTCCAACAATTGTAGCACAGCATAGACAACCAAATATTTTTAGATGATCCAAGTATGGTTTCCTCCCAAAAAGCAACTCGAAAGGAGTTCGTCCGCCTAGTATTTTAGACGGCATACGATTTATCAAATAGGCTGCAGTTAATACACAATCTCCCCAAAAATTGTCTGGAATTGAGGCTTGAAATTTCAAAGCCCTTGCAACTTCCAACAGGTGACAATGCTTCCTTTCCACCGCTCCATTTTGTTGTGGTGTATATACACATGAACTCTCATGTAATATCCCTAGTGAAGAAAATAGAGCAGCACATTCATGATTGAAAAATTCCTTTCCATTATCTGTCCTTATTTTTTGGACATTTTTCCCGAACTGAGTCTTTGACAGGGAAAGGAAATTTCTCAATTTGGACAAAACTTGACTTTTAGATTGCATAAGAAAAATCCAGGTAGCTCTGGAGTGATCATCCACAATAGTAAGGAAAAAACGAGACCCATCATGGTTCGGTGTATGGTATGGACCCCAGACATCAATATGCAACAGGGAAAAAATGTTTTTGTGCGACTTTTGCTCAAGGGAAAAGGACTACGTGACTGCTTTGCAAGTGGGCAAATATAACACTGAGGATAAGGAAAAGAAGAACTATGTCCCAATCTAGAATGTAAAAGGAATTTTCTATCATTGGTAGTCAAATTACACAATGATTTATTACAAGAAAAATTATGAAGGTGTGTGGGCAAGCTTTTCCAGAAAAATAATCCTTCAGAGAGATTACCCAGCCCATCAGTTTCCCAGTCGAAAGGGCCTGAAATAAACAGGTATCAGCATTGAAAAGTACTTGACAAGAATTTTCCTTACAGGCTCTAAACACAGAAATGAGATTAAATTGGAAGTTTGGGACATAAAGGACATGGCTTAGAACAATTTGGGAGTTAAGAGTGATTGTTGTAGTAACATGAGTGATGTTCCCATTTGGTAATTGCACAGTAATAGGATTTTCTAATTCTTCATGAACAACGGAAAATAATCCTTTATTGCATGCTATTATGATCACTAGCTCCCGAATCGATAATCCAGGCATTTCTTGATATGGAATTTATCATGCAACAAGAAATACCTGTAAAGCTGCTCCCCCCTTTTTGAACGTCCAATTTTTGTAGCGCCTGCATCAATTGCTGATATTCCCCATGTGTGATAGGCTGGTCCGCCGATCCTGTAATTTGGAAAGCAGAGGCGGCTGCTGATATATCTTTTCCCTTTTTTTTTTCTTTTTCTCCAGGTCTACCGTGTAATTTCCAGCAATTTTGAATGGTGTGATGGGGCCGCTTGCAAAAATCACAAAATAGTTTTCCTCTATTTTTAAAATTCTGCCCATAAGCTTTCGAAAAAATTGGGCTGTTGGATCCCTTAGATCCGGATGCATCTCCGCCGTCTAGATCAATCGGATATCGCATGCCTTGTGGACCATCAGATCGCTGCCCTCGATCCTGACTGTCCATTGAAGGGGCTTTAAAGCCTCGCTTTTCGGAGGAAAACCCTAGCGATGGGTCATTTTTCTTTTCGAGGGTTTTCTCCCCCCTCTGGATTCTTACCGCCAGTGCTAGGGTTTCGCTGGCCATCTCCCCCCTCTGGATTCTTGCCGCCAGCATTAGGGTTTCGCTAGCCTTGTTGTCCGACGAGGAGAGTCTATGGCTTTCTTCTTGCACGGCTAATTGGAAGATCCGGCCGAGGGGGGGGGTGCTGGCTCCTTAGCCAATATCTGCGATCTAAAGGTAAGAAATGATTCGTTAAGAATCAGTAACTGAGTAGCTTTCTCCATGTCTCTCATCTCTTTAAACTGCCGAAGCGTTGTCTCGGGCCCTTGAAGTTTTTCTTCGGCGGCTTCCAGCTCGTTCCAGAGAGCTGACAGCTTGTTGAAACATGCCGTCACAGACATGTTTCCTTGCTTAATGTGGCATCCCAAAATTCAAGTCATCCTCTAGAGAAATTAAAGCCTATAATTAGGTAATGAAATTACCTATGGTCTATGTGTTAGCCATTAGTTTTCTTAAGGCTGTGTGTTATTGTGCTTGTGTTTATGAATTTTGAATTTAGGACTATAAGATAAATTAATAATCTATGCTTGGCTATGCACCTCATAAATTAAATTCCTATATGTAAAATATTACAAGATTTTGGCCATGTGGAATTTAGTAATTTAATTCTTAAAAGAAAGAATAAGAGAGGGGTAAAATTGATTTTAATTGGGTTGGGCCTTAGGCCCAATAGCTTGAGCCTTTGATGGGCCAAGCTAGTCGGCCCAATTAGGCCCGCGAAAAGGGGCTGTCGCCGGCCCAAAAGGAGACCCAAGAGGAGGCCCAAGCCCATCTTGCATGTGTTGTGACAAGTGGCACAAGACTCTCATGCATTGGCTTAGGGAAGAAGGCCATGCATTGGCTGGTTTGTAAGCAAGTAATCATGAGGTTTAAGGGGGAATAAAAGGGAAGGAAAGGAGAGAGAATGGCTGGTTAGCCATTCGGCCAAGAGAGAAAGAGAGAGAGAGAGAGAGAGAGAACCGTGCGAGAGAGAGAGAGGAAGAGGGTGCGGCCGAGAGAGGGAGGCCGAGAGAGGAAGGAGCCATCGCCGTCCATCCGCCGTGTTCGTTCGCCGTGTACCATCGTTTTCTTCGGTCTCGAGGAAAGTGGGAGTCCTCTAGCTTCTCTTGCATGCTTGTATGTTGTTTGCATGTTGAACTTTTGGTTGTTAGATGGGAAAAACCGAAGCATGGATGAGTTGTGTGTGAGTGGTGTTACTGTTCTTGCTCGGATCGTGTGAGTCAGTAACTTGTTTGAGCTTGCATGTGTGTTTGGAGTCCGATTTTGTCTTCGATGTCCTCATGAAAGTTGTAGCTAACTCTTGTACTATAACATACTGAAATTTCGTGGAAAATGATGGAGATTTGAGGGGTTAAAGTCTCATCTTACGGAGACCTCAGATCTGGAGAGTTTTTACTGACCTTTTGCTGGATTCATGGTTGCATGTTGGTTTTTGTTGAGAATCTTACATCGGTTTCTTCATGAAAGTTGTACGGAACATCTTAAAATACAACATACTCAAATTTGAAGTGAAAATAACATGTATAGCCTAGTAAATCAACTACATCTTGAAGACGATGATTCTGGTGATGTATTCCGAGATACCCGAGACTTCAAGGACATAGATGATGACTATAATCTGGTTATTTGACTTAGATATCTTCATGAAAATTGTATAGAATATCTTGATGTATAACATATCAAAATTTCAGAGAAAACGAAAGAGAATAGCTAGGTGAAATCTCAATATTTCGGTGATGTGTGCACTGGACGATGCAATAATGGATCCAGAAGCTTCATGAGGTTGTATAAAATAATATAAAAATAATCTGGCTTGGAGTTCTTCATGAAACTTGTGCGCAAAATGTCTTGATTATCACTCTGTAAAATTTCGTAATTTTTGGAGACCGTATGGATATTTTAATCGAATTTCTTCGGAAATTGTGCGTGCTGGTTTTATCCGAATATTATGTGTTGTTTTGTGGAAATTGTGAAATAGTGTGAAATTCAATTTGGCCATGAATTTTGCATGAAATTGTCATCCTATTGGTTTGTTTAATGATTGCTTGAATTTTTATAATTTTGGATATTGAATTTAATTTTTATTTATTAAAATTAAATAAAATAATAAAATAATAATAAAATAAAAATAGATTATTTTATTGGCCATAAATTCCATTAATTTTATAAATGATTATACCATGTTGCATTGTATGATGAAGTCTTGATGTATGCATGACATTGAATTGAGATGCATGTGTGAATTCAATGTTGAACATGATTGTTGGTTGCCATTGCATCATATGCCATGCTAAATTGAGACCGAAATTGGTGAACATAAATAATGTTAAATGAGGAGATTGTTGTGGCGGATGATAATGCCCCGGGAGTCGGGATGCCCAGAGGTTCGAATGAGTCGATGCCCTTTGGATGCCTGGTTGTATTATGAATACATGCCCAGAGGTTTTCCCCAGGAGTGTCGGGATGCCCGATTGTATTATGATACATACTCGGAGGGTGAGGGGTTGTATCATGATGCATGCCCGGAGGGTAGGGGAAACCATTTTCATGGCGAGCCCTGGAGATTCCTTGTGATGCCAGTTGGGGTGCGAGATGCCTGGCTAGAAGGGTAAAGGCCGGATGTCTAGTTGTATCTTGGATACATGCTCGGAGGATACCTCGTGATGCCAGTTGGGATACGAGATGCCCGGAATGTGGGGGTGCCGGATGCCCGGTTGTATCTTGGATACATGCCCAGATGGTTCTCGCGATGCCAGGATTGGGCACGAGTGATGAATGTGGGATGCAAACATTGGCCCCGGGAAAGAGAAATGTGGCAGTCCAATATGAAAAGATGAGATTGAGAAATTGAAATTGAAATATGCATGATGATATGCATGATATGATGATGATGATATGCATGACGACGATGATGATGATGATATATGATAAGGCATGATGATATGCATGATGATATGCATGATGATGATGATGATGATATATGATAAGGCATGATGATATGCATGATGATATGCATGATGATGATGATGATGATGATGATGATGATGATGATGATGATGATGATATATGATAAGGCATGATAATATGCATGATGATATGCATGGCGATGATGATGATGATGATGATATATAATATGGCATGACAACATGTGTAATGTGATGATGCCATGATGATGATGATGATGACATGTATGATATGTTGATGCGATGATGATGATGACATGTGTGATGTGATGATGTCATAATGATGATGACATGTATGATATGATGATGATACACATGTGTGTGTTATGATTTTGGTGATGATGCATGATAGTATATGCATGGCTTTAAGGTAAGTAACGCCTGCAATGCATGTATGAATTGCATGATGCATTGAGTTGTTATTGGATTCCTTATCTGCTGAGTGGTTATACTCACCCCTTTTGGGGACCAACATTTCAGATTAGTAGATGGATTGAGCGGTTGGATATGACCGTAAGAAGGAGGATAGCAAAGGAGGGAACTTTTGGGCGTGGACACTAATCGATGGACTCTAAAGTAGACGACTGTTGGAAGCGACGTCGGTCATCTTTTGAAATATAGCCAAGTATAGAAAGACTATGGCATTTTGATGTACCGACTAAAGATGTCCATCTGCTCTATGTAAATAAACGTGTTCGGTTTTAACTTATATAAGATGTTTAGTAGGTGTGCATCATTTTTTGAATATAGGGAAGGGAGTTTGTTGGATGTGCTTCCGTATATGAATTGCGCAAGGGACCTATAAAAAAAAATGTAAACCCCCCCTATGTTGTATGGACCCGCTGCAATTGAAATGGTATCAGAGTGACATGACATAGAAATAGTGAATGGTAAGCGAATTGTGGTGACCCTAATCGGATCGGGGGCCGTCGAGGGGTGCCACACTTAAGTTCACTGAGAGCTTGATGCAGCGAGAAAATCTTCGCCCGATCCAACTTCTCGTACATCTCTCTAATATTATCTCAAATGTTTTTTGAGTCTTCTGTTGGGGGCAAACCGGCTGCGATTTTTGGGCTTATGCAATTTCCTATCAACATTCTCACCAACTGGTTACATTTTCTCCATTGCCTTCTCATTTTTTTCGTCGGTCGGAATCGGGACAGTACCGTCAATAAAGCCTTCCTTGTCCTTTGTGACTAGCGCTCGCCAAAACTCCTGTGCCTAGCTTGAATAGTTTTCGGGTCCCGTGAGATGGTGGCTGATGAGCCGCAACTCGGGCCCGTCGGTGGTGGACACATAGAGCGTGTCGTCGGGTTCTGGGCGACCCATGGTAGCCGCAAAAGGAAAAGGCATATACCCGGGTAGGGATTCGTCGATTGACCCAGTGAAATTCCCGAATTCGAGTCGCCTAACCCGTTAGGGTTTTCATCCGCATTGAAATTCCCAGTTTCCTCCGAATGGCCTAACCCACTGGCGGGTGGTGGACTGTCTTGAAACTAGCCTCCCGAAACTGAAACATGTGGGCTTGGCCCATAATACATTGGTATCGGCATCCACTGGTAGGAAGGTCCTGACGTGGGCACCCCCAGGTTGGTTTGCCATGGAAAAAATTGCCCCCCCCCCCCCATGGGTTGATTTGTTCGACCTGTGATGAGATGCACAAGATTTTGTGCTTCTGAGGTCGCCATATCCATAGGTAAACGAGCTTGATCGTCGGCCATGGTGATAAATCAAGCTCTCTCTCTTCCCTTTCCTTCGTCTGTTTTGATTTAAAGTCTTCAAGGTGCTGATTCCTATGCCGGAGTGCTAACGCCTTTTTGCAGGTTAGCTTGTTTCACTTGACAGCAATCAGAAAACTAGAAGAAAAAAACAAGGTGGAAGAAATGGATCACAGACGTGTGACCTACTCTGGTACCATGAAAGAAGATGTGAAGGAAGAAGTCGAGAGAGAAGAGTTGGGGAAATTTTCTGTATATTCTTGTCTATTTACTCAGTATACACAATCAATATTATAGTACAAGATATGTGTAAAGAAAAGGCAATAAAATAATATACAGATTAGATCCGATATTGAATAATCTTGATTGATATTAAATGATCTTGATTGATTCAATAATATCAGATTGATTGATCCTCCGGTATCCTGCGTATCTTCCAACACAAACCGAGACCGAAATCGGCCCCGTAAGGTCCATGGCTTGACTGGAATTTTACTCTATTCAATGCTGATTTTGGACTGAGCTGGCTTGACGGCTTGGCTTGGCCGATCGGGGCTGTTGCGGTGCGGCTTGGAGGGACAAAGGAGCTGAAACGTGCGGTTTTGGGCTCGTGGGTCGACTTCAGCACAAGGGACTGTGGAAATAGAGACTGGACTGTTGCCGAAGATGCTGCTCGATGGGGCTGAATTGCAGGGCCGGGAAAATAGCGAGCTGGCTGGTGAGAAAGAAGTTGCTGGCATTGGACATGGAGCCTGGGCTGGGCCGAACGAAAAGAAAACGGAGATGAGCAGCTAGCTTTGACTCGCTGGGTGAAAACACGAGGGAAAGTCAGTAAAATCGATGAGAGTCAAAGTGGGGAAGTGAGGCTGCGCGGGTTTCCTTATGTGGAGTTGGACTGCTGCTTAAGCGGTGGGGGTGTCGAGGACATGAGGCAAGCGTGCAAAGGAAATGGAAAGTGAAAAGGACTAGCAGAAGACAGCTAGACCGAGGGATGGGATCAATGACGCTGGCGAGGCCAGAGAGAGAGAGAGAAAGAAGGTGGTAAGGATTGACTCAAAGTCAAAAGGGACAAAGCAAAGGAAAAAGGAAGACCACGTGCAGGGACTGTCAGTTTTGGGGGGGGGGGGGGGGGGGGGGGGAGAGAGAGAGAGAGAGAGAGAATCGATCAAGAGAGAGAAAGATTAAAGAGAAAAACGTTCGAAAAACAGGGGAAGAAAATAGAGAGAGAGAGAGAGAGAGAGGTGGGCGTTCGAAGGGTGAAGTGCACGAGGGGGCTAATGAAAACAAAGCCAAAATAAAAAGGAAATAACTTGAATTCAACATTCCTTGGTCCTACAAGATCTAAATCAATCCAATTAGGTCCCCAAAAATCCCCAAATTAAAACACTTGATCCTCACTTGCTTCCTTGCACTATAATTCTCCCAAAATAACAAGTCTTGGGCAACAAAAGCGGTTATTTCCCTCAATTCCGAATTATATATCATTTTTCTTGAAATCCGAGTTCTGAACAAGCTTCTCTGATTGAGGTCCGATTTGTTGAGGAAAAAGCCCACGAAATTTCCCTTCACCAAATAGCTTACACCAGAGGCCAAAAATCCCTTCAAATTGGTCAATTCGAATTTCCGTTCATTTTCCGAATCGTCAGAATCGTTTTTCCGTAAAAATCCCGAACTCGCCGAAAATTTCTCGAAATGTGAGTCAACGTTCCTAAAATGATTCGTGACATGACAAAACTTTCGATTTCTGAAATCGAATCCAAATTCATTGTTAATTTCAATCAAACGTGCTTTTAGCGTGATCTACCATACCGGGTAGCTTTTAGAAATTTTTGGTGCAATTGACCTGTGGTCGATTTTCTTCGAACCACACGTACTTCTTCGACACATTGGCGACTCTCGGTGGTTGTGAAAATCTCGAGATTTCAAATACAAACACAGGGTACCCAAAATAACAAAAAATTGGTCTAGTGCCGATCGACGAGAATCTTGCAATTAGGTGGAATCACCCACACTTTGATCACATATCTCAATCGAATCGACATATCTCCGGTCTCTAATCGATTTTTAATTGTATCGTAATGACCCTTGCAGACTAGCACAATTGAGCAGTCGATTCCTGGTCGAATTCTCAAGTCTATTACGTTAAAATCATTTTAACGGCTTCACCTAATAGGTTAGTTATCTCATGAGTGGCCAACTCAAAGAAAAACACTATAAGCACGTCGATGAAAGACCCAACTTATCCAATCGAAATCAGAACCTGAAAAATCAGGTTGTCACAACTCTTCTCCTCTTATAAAAATTTTGTCCTCAAAAACTTTTACAAATCTTGAACGAAAGGTGGAGGGTTATCGTCATCTCATCGAGCCTTCACTTTCCTCGGTTGCTTCTTCGGTCTCGTGGTGTTGTCAGACCACTTTGACCAAGGGGACCATCTTGATACACAGGATCTTATCCTTCTGGTTCACCACCTAAACCGGGCTTCCTATGTACGACACTCTGTCATCCACATCTAATCCTTCAAGATTTAGCACGTGGGTAGTGTTAAGCTCATATGTCATCAACATCGACATGTGAAATGCACTTGCGCCAACCTCAACCGTAATGCAAGACGATGCGTTAGGATCTTAATTCTCTCTCTAGAATCTCAAAAGGACCTACGTACCTCGGTTTCAGCTTTTCCTTCTTGTCGAAGCGCGAAGTATTCCTCATTAGTGCCATCTTCATAAAGATGCAATCACCAACTTGGAATTCCGGCCTTCAACGCTTAACAAGACAACTTATGATGACTCTGAGCAGTCTTTAACCCGTCATTGATAATTGCAATTGCATCTACTGACTGATGTACTGACTCTGAGCCTCAATCTTTCTTCATCTAACTTCCTTCCCACCACTAAAATTCTATACACTCTGCTAGGCACTGCTTCAAAAGAAACTATCTGGCTATTATACTAAAACTAGGAACCTTGGGTCTAGATCTAATATAAATTCGTCACCCGCACTCCATACATACGAATTATCTGGAGCACATAAGCTTCTATATGCCTATTCAAATCAAGATCCTTCCGTACAACGATAAAGTGAACCGACTTCGTTAGTCTGTCGACCATAACCTCAAATGGAATTAGTACTCCTCCGACTCCTTGGTAAGCCTTTCAATACATTCCATCGTGATATACTTCCATTTCCACTCAAGACTCTCAAATGATTGTAAAAGTCCTCCTAGTTTGCATTACTGAACTTCCCCTTACTAACACATCTGACACCTACAACTTGTCCGGTGATATTTATCTTTATATTGGTTTGCCAATCAAGCTGACGCCAATTCTGACCTACTTTGTACTATTTGGTCGAATGCTGCAACTGTTATAGTGAATTCCTAACAAGGTCTCCTCCTTAAGCTCCATATTGTCTGACACCTATCATCACCCACAATACTTCATCATTTCATCTTTCAAACTTTGAAAGTCAACATTTCCCTTATCAATATACTCTTGCAAGATTTCATGAATGTCTAGATCCGTCAACTAAAACGTCTTAATCCTAAACTGGACCTTCGATTCGATTTTGAGGGTGGCCATAAGATTCGAAAGGTGGCCTACCTCAAACTTGAAAACCAAGTATCGAGCTCTCTCGAGTAAATTCCACTCCTTGATCACCATCTATGCAATTGAAAACTTTCGACTCAATGCATCTGCGACTTAATTCGTATTTCTAGGGTGATACAGGACATCACAATCCCAGTTCTTCCAAAATACTAACTCACAGCGCTGTCTCGTATTCAACTCATTCTAAGAGAATAAATATTTGAGACTTTAATGGTTAGCGAAGATCTAGAATCTTTCTTCACACAAATAATATCTCCAAATCTTCAGAGCGAAAATTATTGCTGCAAGTTCCAAGTCATGTGTCGAGTAATTCAACTCATGAGGTCTCAACTGATGAGATGCGTATGCAACACCCTACCATGTTACATCAACACGCAACCCAATCCTCTAAATAACGCATCACTATAGATCTCGTATCCTCCAAAACCATATGGAATGATCAGTACAAATGCAGTAGCAAACTTCTGTGTAAGCTCTTGGAAAATATCTTCGCACTTGTTTATCCATATGAATTTCTCTCATTTCTTCAAGAGTTGAACCAATGGTGATGCCAATGTTGAAAATCCTACCGCGAACCTTTTGTAGTACCCTATCCAACCCAAACGGCTTCTGATCTCTAATATTGTTGTCAGTCTTAGTCCACTAATAACTGCTTTAGTCTTGATCGGGTCCACGGAACTTGCTTCACTTGAAATCATGTGGCCTAAGAACGCAACACAAGTCAACCAAAACTCGCACTCGCTTATCTTCACACATGGTCTATGTATTCTCAGGTCTGAAGTACTGTCCTCAGATGTCTTTTGTGCTCCACTTTGGCACTCTTCGAATACACCAGAATGTCATTAAAAGACATGATCACAATTGATATAATGTCATTAAAAGACACGATCACAATTGATCTAGATATTCTTCATACACTCGGTTTGCCAAATCCATGACATTAGTTGGAATGTTCGTCAGACCCAACGGCGTTACATTACTCTCACAAGGGCCATATCGAGTACGAAACACTGTCTTCAGTATAACCTCCTTCCTGGTTCTCAACTGATGCTAACCTGTCCTCAAGTCAATCCTTGAAAACATTGACACTCTTTGTAATTGGTCACACTTTGTCGATCTTCGGCAATGAACACTTGTTCTTGATCATCACCTGATCGAGTTGACGATAGTCGATGTATAGGTGTAATGAACCATCTTTCTTTTCCACAAACAGAGCTAGTGCTTCCTCAAGATGATGCACTGGTATGTATAAATCCCTTATCCAGTTATTCTCGTATTTGCACCATCAATTCTTTCAACTCAGACAACGACCTCTGGTAAGAAGCCTTAGAGAGTGGCTCTGTCCCGGGTGCTAATTCAATCACAAATTCTATCTCGTTCTCTGACGACAGGTTTGACAATTCCTGAGGAAACACATCTAGAAATTCTTAGACTACTGAGATGTCCTCAATCTTTAGTTCTCCAATATGTCCTATCTATGACAATCACCAAGTAACCTTGGCAACCTCTGTCTAACAAACGGGTTGCCTTTAAGCGAAGAAATTACTAAAATCGAGGGTCCTTCTCGACTCTCAATAAACTCGACACTTTCACATGCTAACTAATTAGACTTGATTATTTCACGTCAACAATTTGCCACTACGAGAGGCTCCTTGAGCCAACTCTATCCATACTTGACGTTAAAGTTATATCTCAGCAACTAGTCGAGAACAACTATAGCTAGAGATTCTCATTTCTTCAACTTTATTTCAACAATCTAAACTTCTACCAACTTAACCCAAAACTCTGCTGCGCTACTCTGATAAAATTACCCCAAAACATTCTTCCTCTTATCGGAGTATGGTCGGTTCCATTCCTATCCCTTTCACCATCCTAGTGGCATCCTATCTATGGTAGCGGTGTCTGTTCTCCCTTGGACTTTCACTAATAGTCCCTCACCTGATGGTCATGCTGGTCACAATCACAACACGTTCTAGCCATACCCGGACACTGGATTTATCAATGCTTCCTTCCACAATTTTGGCACCCATCTGGTGAGTCCTTTATCTCCTGTTAGGTGACAGCACGCACCCTTTCTTGTACTAGAGGCCTGTTCCAAAAAAAAAAACTCACAGTGCGTTCTATGGCACACTCCTTTTGATCTATCCCATCGGCATTCTAGGACCGTTTTTGGCCAAGTAACCCTGTTGGCTACACTCAAAACAAATTCTTGTCCTAGGAAAGATATAAGGCCGATCTCCGTCGTCATACATGGGAACAACATGCTCCATTTTGACTCGGTGCTAACTTGACTATCCCACCCTTCCTATTGGGTGGAATAGAATACTTTTCTCTCCACATCGGTCTTTTCCTTGATCGATTTCCATTTCTGCCTGAATTGAATCTTAACTCAGATACTGGAGTCTGTTCCCTGATCACAATTCCAAGTTGGACCCTAACAAAGGCGGCAACAACAGCAGTTACGGCACTAACGGTGGTAGTGACAGCAGCAACAACAACGGCTCGGTCCTGAGCTTGCTAGCTCAACCAGTTCCTAAGGAACACTAGCGCCTAAACGATCCTATCGAACCTAGGATCACTTGGTGCTACTACACTAGTACCAACCTGTAGTGGTCTTCTTACACTAGCGCCGATCTGAACCTGCGCTTATCTCTACTACCTTGGGTACCGACCTTTGTTAGCGTTCTACCCCGAGTCATAGAGGCTACTGCCCTTTCACTAGGAGTCCTCAGCTCTTAATCACTCATACTGCAGGCTCCTATAAACACTTGTTTTCTAATTCTAATACCATATTAGAATTTGATTGACTCACATAATTACCAATCAGCTATCACTCACATGCATCAGCATGAGCTAAAGGTCATTCCTACTAACTATCCCATGACTCATCACACCTTATCACTCTAAACACCAACCTGCTCTAATACCATTAAACGGGGATGCCACGACCCGATCCTCCGAGCACATGCCTATCCCTCTATGGTCGATTAAATATCGATGTCCTAGGACGTATCGCCGATCCATTCATTTTAATGCACATGCGGAAACAGATAAATAATCCCCAAACAATAATTCGATGGGATAGAAAAGTAGGGCCATAATTTTTTTTTGAAAATCACAACACACCTTTATACGTATCAGATTAATTTGTATACATTACTAGCCAATATTTACAAGGTCTACAAAAAGGTCGATTCTCCATAAACACGCTGTCCAATGACTAGCTAGTCAAACTCGTTCGCCGATTCTTCGGTGTCTATAGGATCCGAGCGAGACGGCGAGTCCTCCACTACACCATTAGGAGGGTCAACTGGATCCTTGTCTAGAGCAACATCAATCACCGTAGTAGGGATATCAAAACCACTAAGGGGACCTAGCCTAACACCATACGGAACTAAACTTTGAACCGATTAAGTATCTCCTGATGTGGAACCTCTTCAACCTAGACTGTGGTTACTACTAACTCATAAGTCCAAAAACCTCTAGGATTATGGAACATAGAGACATGCTCGGTCACCCTCATGGGACAACCATGACGCCCAGGGGGAGTCGCCATCTGCGAACCTGAAAATGTTATCCCACAACGGAGTGAGACAACGTCTCAGCAAGTTCAACCCCCTAAAACCTGACTAGGAAGAAAATACACCCTAAGGACTACCTAGGCACAATCATGAGTCAAAGGACTTACCTTGGTCTTGATTCCTTCCTGCAAGTCAATACGATTTATAATTCATTGAATCACATCAACGAATCAACTCATCACCTCAGATCGAATCATCGATCAATCGACTCAATCAATTCCATGTCATCATGACCCTTCCCCGGTCATCTCATCCAATACTATCTATAAAGTCTGACCCTGTTTAGGACTGCTCACTCTAAGCTAATATACAGATCCACTGATCTGATATATTAAATATGCTCACCAAAAGCTGTCTCAAATATCAATATAGTATAACAAGTTACGGATTTTTGATTCAAAATTGATTTAGTTCTAATTTTGTTTAGTTGATTAAATTTATCACATAAATTAATCGACTTCTATAGGCCACATAAGAGCAAGAGAACCAATTCTCTTAACAAAAATAAATTGGCCATTTAGAACGCAAAAATATATTTGAACTATAAATGAATTAAACACACGAAAAAATGCCTAAGGTTGGCTCTAATACCACTGTTGGGTTTCATGAATCATGTATAGAAAAAAATAACAAAAGAACGCGGCAGATATAAAGATGATACAGTTTACACGATTTTCCGAAGGCGTTGTTCATGCGTTTTAATCAAAAATTTGAATATAAAAAGGGAGTTACACGAATTACCTCTCAAAGCGTGCTTTAAACGAATTGGTTCGGATGTCCTTCAGTTCGAGCCCCACAAATGTCGGACCTCTAGTTCAAACACACCAACAACGGACGCCGAACGGAAGGGAGAACTTTCAGATATCCACCACTATGATCGTGCTAGCAATCTCGTGGAGATAATCCGTTGTATCCTTGATGTTTTAGTCATGGCCCCAGATGCGAGAAAAACATTTTCTTTCTTGCGTCTCAAAGACAACACAAGAACACGTACGTCTCTCTCTATTTTCAGCAGCCCTTTGTTATATCCTTCTTCTTTATATATATATATATATATATATATATATATGCTGTTCATCCATCGATCAACAACCGTTTCTGATCATCCCCCGCTCATGCACGAACGATTGTGCATGAGCGGTTGCTCATGCATGAATGGTTAGCAGTTGCTGACCATCCAAGTTTCATGCATGTGCTTCGTGCACATGCATGAAACTTTAAATATTTATAATTTTTTTATTAGTTATTAAAAGGTATAAATTAATTAATTAATTAAACGAATAAATAATTAATTAATTGATCCCCTTTAAAAATAAAAGGAACATAATCTTTATATGTACATTTAGGAATACATTAACATATATTTACATTAGGCATGTATGTACATCATATGCAAATAGGCTCATGACTTTAATACAAATTAAATTAAATCTCATTTAGTTTAATTTCAAATTAACTCAATTCGATTGCAGTAATTGCAAACACATTTGCAACAATATTTATTTCATGTTCCACGTTATCCTAATTGTTTATGGTGTGTGACATCCCTAGGTTCATTACTAAGCTGGTAGTAAAACTTGTACTAACACATTAGTACTCCCAAAAGAATTAATTGTCCCGATTAATCTTTAGGTCCTACAAGCCATGATTGACATCTAGCAATATGTCATGGCTACCTAGATAGTGTGACTGTTTTAAGAACATAATGAACCTGTTAGCTTTGGCTATAGTGTAATTCAATCCCTCTGTCTTACTATGTCCCAATCAAACAAAGACCATAGAATATTTGTCAAGTCACTAATTCGATCATATGCACAAATCTAATTGATATGCATTTTATTTGAGACATAAACACTTTATTCTCAGTTACAACCCTGACCGAGGATTTCAATGCAGTGTCATAATTAGATCGCATATGACATCATTATTATACATTGCATTTAACAATGAGACATATTTCATATTGCGCACACGTGCAACTTCATATATGAACAAACTACAACCATCAGGTATAAAGACGAATCAACGACCCGGCATTATGTGTACTTGTGAACCATAGTTGTTCGACACACAAGTTAACAATGTCCCTCAAGTCTAAGGATTATTTACACAAGACCAAAGCATGAACAATTAGACATTGACCATGCCAAAAGCTTTCATGTCGCTAATCGTTCCATATGCATCACGTTCGGTGAACTTGTCTAATACAAACACTTGTGTTCTTAACTCAGGAATCGCAATACCTAATGACTTGTGACTCATCATTCTCTAAATATCCAATACTTAATGGTGAAGTTATGAACACACCGTATTAACAGGATTATTAATATCCACTCAATAATCCATCGACTGGGAACGATTTAAAGATTCAGTTTAACTATGAACCCGTCACATATATTCTTAACGTCTCAAGAATAGATCTAGTTGCAACTGATCTTATGAAATCATTCATAAATATAAAATAATTGGACAAATGAATAAATACGTCATTGCCATTAATTAAATAATAATAATGAAAGTATAACTGAAATCCCTAATATGTAACTATTACATAGTAGCTTTAGGGCATATATCCAACAGACTTTCCAGTAGGAACATAGATATAAAATCTCTAAACCAAAGGAGTGAACATGCTGGAATGAACACGACTCGCACACGTAGGAACCTACCATCAACTCACCCTAACATACATATGAGGAAGAGTGAGAGAGACAGAGATGTGTACATTTTGTTAAGAGTACAAATACTTACCAAGTCCGCAGGGAACTCTGAATGATTATCTTTTCCCTTGAATACCCCAGTCCTTGTTAATATAGAAAAGCAAGGATCTCCTGCCTGAAGGAGTTGTTGGCAGTATTGGTGATTACGTTTGGAAATAAATTCACTGATATAATAAACTATGATTTTTGGTATGAAATACCTGTTGTGCACCTATAATGTCGATTTTTGGATTATCTCCTATCATGTATAAGGTTTTGAAACAATGAATTCCAGAGTTTATAGTATTCTCGACATCTAGGTTGCTTAACAAAGATGGCATAAGATTCATTAACATTGTCTCAGCATTTCCATAGACAAATGGATTTGGCTTCCCGTATGATGTATTCGCCAGTGGAATGGGATGTATTCTACAAAACAGGGACAAGTAAACAATCTGAAACATAAGATTGAAGATTAATGTGTGTCACTATGCCGCATTGAGGCAAATTAGGCCTACACAAGGATCTTATAGGCCAATCTTTATTTTTTTTCTGGAGTATATTATATCAAACTCCATGCAGAACTAACCATTGAGAAGCAGAAACCTCACTATTACCTGTTATAGATTGCTTCTAATGCAATCCTGAAAGCTCCCATACCCAGACGTTCAGCAGGAAAAGTAGCCTGTCTTTACACTTTGTCAGCTAGTCATCAGCCAGTCTTTAGTTCCACCAACGCTTCAAAAACTCTAAGTGTTTACAAATAATCATTCGCACACTTTATCTCTTAACTAAACAATTGCATTCTCTCTTAGTACAATCACTTCTTCTGTGTGTATACAAATAATTTTGGCACCCTTGCTAGCTTTTAGGATCAATACTTAGTGAAGAGATAGATCTCAAGAACGCTCGATGTGCTTCAATTTTTCTTGTTGCAGGCACTCGATGACAAGTTACGTTTAACTTGTGGTTTGTCCTTATAGGCCTCCATGAACAACTCTGTGTTTCAACCATTTCCTCACCGTCACATAGCATTTGATTGTTTTATTGTATAACCACTACCTTTTTTTTTTCGTGACGTATTGTTGCGGCCACCTTCTACGACTCTCAACCATTTCATATTCACATATCAAAGAATGACCTGCTCAGAAACTTTATTTAGAAAAAATCCTAACTATTAAACCCCATCACTGACCTCCCTCCTCTTTTTCTTTAAGGTAGCAATTTTACGTTCATATGAAATATCCTAATTAACTACTCCTGGTCAAACATTCCTATTTGTTTCCCTTGTTTCAACCATCCGATTTGAGTTGAAACGCAGAATGAGGTTCATTTTCATCACATGAAAAAGGAACTTTGAGAAAGATATTTGGAGATCATCAGCAAATGAAAAAAATTGAAATGATAAGGAGAGGGAGCAGAAATTGGAGCTTACCAATTTAGTACAATGCTGCGAGACCTACTATAGCGTTGGCACTTCAGAGAAGATGGTTATTCACTAATTCATTTCAAAGTCGGTAAATTTCCAATGGTGTCGTTAAGTTTGATAAGTCATCTGGCGGTCATGCTTTCTTTTAGGACTGTACTGGATATTTTGGTAGGCCGGGTCCGCCTCTGTGGGGACCAGCTAACATTAATAAATAAAAGAGAGAAAAGGTGATAAAGTCAAAAAAGCAAAAAAGAAGAAGAGAAAGATGGGCGGCTCGTGCGTGGATTGGAGAAGAGAGGACAGAGAGAGGGCACGCGGAGGAGATAGAAATCATGTAGTTAACATTTGATTAACTGAAAAGAGAGATATGGTGTTTCAGTTTACTTATTGTTATCGGACCAATGAAGATGTCATTGACAGATAAAGATGCATTCAGCTTGATCTCTTTTATTTTGGCACACCTGCAAGTTTTATTACCCAATTGTGTTTTCTCGTTTTTCTTTTCTTATTTTCTACTCCTTTTTCCACTTTTTCTTTCCTTTCCTTCCATGAGAAAGTTGCAAAATTTTGGATAAGCTAGGGGACAAGGTCAGTTGGTATCAAAATAAGTGGAAGAACCTCAGTAATCCAGAAGAAATGTCATCGTTCAGTTTGTTATTATTTAAAAAAGTTATTTTCAATGTGTCGTGCGTCGCAAACAATTTGCTCATCATATGTAAAGGATGTAGTCTTAGAGCATAGGTCACGTGGTCCACCAAGTTAACTTGGGTGGAATAGAGTTATTTTCTTCCTGCTCATTTAACTCGTTACATAGGATCTCTCTCTCTCTCTCTCTCTCCTCTCTCTCTCTCTCTCTCTCTCTCTCTCTCTCTCTCTCTCTCTCTCTCTCTCTCTCTCTCTCTTTATTTTTGATAACTCATACCGTACTTTTACTTAATCATCCATGATATACATGAAAACTTACTAGTTGAATCGATAAGTACCAACATAGAAGGTTTTGAGATTGTGATCTATAAAATTTGACCTGATTCTGTAGGCATGTACAATTTTGAATAGAAGAGAAATAGCAGGTCAATAAACAACAAAAAGGAAAAGAGGAGAGGGAAGGCTTTGTCTACTTTATTTCACTAGAAAATTTTAATTGGATGATTTGTCGTTAATAGGACAAAGCTCTGTGAACCTGAAATGTGTTTTCATGAGTAATTCATTGAAAAACCATACCTTCTGCAAAGCATGGCTATCCAATCTAGTGTTTGATGGGTGGGGTGGTTATTCAGTTTAGCATTGTCTAGGCCTGGTACTTTTTCGATACTATGACATTGTTTCTCATTTTCTTTTCCTTTTTTTCTTTTATAGTGTCGCCAGGAAGATTATATTTTAAATGGATGTCAAACCCATGAAATATCCTATTAACCTCATGTACCTAGTGAGATTTGAGCTAAAACTTGGTTTCTTGGTACCAACATGAATTGTTTGCAGTGGTTAGTGAGGAAAACCATACTTATGTTGTGCATATTACCCCCACACTTTTTCTATACCTTAAGATTTTCTATTCTAAAAAAAAAAAAAAAAGCTATGGAAACTAATTGGTGGATGATGTATTTCTACATCCTCCCTATTTTTGGGCAGTTTGAAAGTCACTTAAAATAGGAATTAAAGTAGTCGATCACTCAATAATTATATTTCAATCGTGAAGATTTTATTTCAGGTAGTGTAAAGTCAATTTCTGCCACTCTTTTGACTTTTGATTCGTAGGTCGACTTTTGGCTTTAACTTCCACAATAATTTAGCCGATTGTATGCTTGAAAAGTTCTTAATTTAGCTGGATTGGGAACAAATCAGTTTTCACCAAAATTGTGAAATACCTATGAAATATATTGTTTCATTATCCTTCTTGTATAACTATGCTAAATAGAAAGGGGGAAAAGGAAGAGGGAAGGCTTACCTATTGATTTATAACTAGCCTTGGTCAATTTCTGGTAATAACATGTTTATCTATCTTGGAAGCTTTTATCTAAGGCAGATTAGGCACCAAGCACGTAGAATATCTTATTTATCTCATGTAGCAGGTATGGTATGAGTTAATGACCAGGGGGATGTTGTTGCTTCGATGTGAAAATGTTTGCATTTGGTGATGTGAGAAATTCCCATGAGATTTATATTTTTATATGATACTGGTTAAGATCATTTATTGTATTTCAATCTCAACAAACGCAGTTGGACCTATATATTTGACTTTTATAAGTATCTTTCGAGAAATTTAGAAGTGCCTCTATCTGTGTTCTTGCATAGTATTCATTGACAGAGATTAAATACAACTGGTTGGTTTGATTGCATAATTTTATCATCTTATTCCTTTTTTCAAACTTTCTTGCAAGATTCATTGCAGTTTTATTTTTCAGGAGTCGTGCTTTGATTGGATATGTTCATGTTTCGAAGGAGGCTTGTGAAATTGTGAAGACGACTCGCATCATACTTGTCAGCATGCAGAGATAGAACTATCATATATTTTTAGTGAGGTCAATGTGGCATCCAAAAAAACAAAAATTCAAGACAAGCTCTGAGGTGTATTAAAGCCCATAATTAGGTAATAAAATTACCTATGGTTTATTGTGGCACCCCTCGACGGCCCCCGATTCGATTAGGGTCGCCACAGTTCGCTTACCATTCACTTTTCCTTTTAACATGTCACTCCGATACCGTTTCAATTGCAGCGGGTCCATACAACCATGGGGGTTTACATTTTTTTTTTTTGATAGGTCCCTTGTGCAATTCATATACGGAAGCACATCCAACAACTCTCTTCCCTATATTCAGAAAACGATGCACACCTACTAAACATCTTATATAAGTTAAAACCGAACACGTTTATTTACATATAGCAGATGGACATCTTTAGTCAGTACATCAAAATGACGTAGTCTTCTATACTCGGCTACACTTCAAAGGATGACCGACATCTTCTCCAACAGTCGAATACTTAAAGTCCATCGATCAGTGTCGGCGTCCAAAAGTTCCTCCCTTTGCTATCCTCCTCCTTGCAATCATAACCAACCACTTGATTCATCTACTGGTAGCAGTGGCAGCAGAGGTATCTTATTTAATCTGAAATGTTATTCCCCAAAATAGGTGAGTACAATCACTCAGTAGGTAAATGAATCAAATAACCACCCAATGCATCATACAAGTCATACATGCATTGCAGACATTACTTACCTTGAAGCCATGCATATACTATCATGCATCATCACCACAATCATAACACATACATGTGTATCATCATGTCATACTCACATCATCATCATCATGACATTATTATATCACACACATGTCATCATCATCATATACATGACACCATCATACCATACACATGTCATCATCATCATGGCATCATCATATCACACATGTCATCATCATCATATTATACACATGTCGTCATCATCATGACATCATCATATCACAACATATATGCATGTCATCATGCCATATCATATATCATCATCATATCATGCATATCATCATGCCATGGGTGATCATCATCATATCATCATACCATGGGTGATCATCATCATGTCATATCATATCATGCATGGTTCAATTTCCACTTTTAACTTTCAATTTGATCACCACATCACCCTTCCTCGGATCATCAATTTCATCTCATATATTACACTCGCATCACATGCGAGAAAAACCTCCGGCATTCAGCCATTCAATGCCACCGGGCATCCGACCCCCCACATTCCGGGCATCTCGCATCCCAATCGGCATCACGAGGCATCCTCTTGGGCAAAGACCTCCGACAAGGCTTCCGGCATTTACACTCCCTAGCCGGGCATCTCGCACCCCTACTGGCATCGCGAGGCATCCCCCTGGGCACAAACCTCCAGGGCTTCCAGAATTACGTACCGACATACCACCAGGCCTCCCCTGGAATTACGTACCGTATACCACCGAGCATCCCGACACTCCCGGGGCATCATTGGCTCACACCTCCGACGACCTTCTCACTTATCTCAATTCTCATCTTCAATTATAGCTCAATTTTAATCATGGCATGTGATGTGATGGCATTCAAGATCATATTCATCATTGAATTCATACATGCATCTCAATTCACTATCATGCATGCATCAAGAAACTATCATCCAATCAATACAATTCATGGAGTCCATGCAATTTAAAATGGTCCATATTTCATGCCTTTTTGAAGTTTACAAAATTCCAGCATATACTATTTTTAGAAAATATTTAAATTAAATATCCATATGCTTCTCAAAAATCATGAAATCAAGGCATGTGATAGGCGAGACGATAAGATAACGATTTCCTGCAAAATACATGGCCAAATAGAATTTCACACAAATCCATAATTCACACAAAACAGCATATAATTTTCGGATGAAATCAGAATGCACAGTCTTCGAAATAATTTGATTAAAATATACATACGAGCTCTAAAAATTACGAAATTTTACCGAGTTATAGCCAAGCCAATAAAGTACATTTTTCATGAAGACTTCCAAGTCAGATTATTTTTAGATTGTTTTCTACAGTCACACGAAGCTTCTGGATCTAACACCGAATCGTCCAGTGCATGCTTCTCCGAAATACTGAGTCTTCACCTACCTATTCTTCTTCGTTTCCTCTGAAATTTGGTTATGTTCTACATCAAGATTTTCTATACAAGTTTCATGGAGAGATCCAAGTCAAATATCCAGAGTATAGTCGTCATTTAGGTCCATGAAGTCTCGGGTGTCCTGTACCACGTCTCCAGAATTACCGTCTTCAAGATCTAGTCGATTTACTAGGTTATAGTTGTTCATTTCACATAAAATTTGAGTATGTTGTATTTCAAGATGTCCCCTACAACTTTCATGAAGAAATAGAAGAGATATTCTTAGCACAAATCAACATGCAACCACAAATCCATCAAAAGGTCAGTGAAATCGTTCCAGATCTGAGGTCTCCGTAGGATAAGAGTTTAACCCCTCAAATCTCCATCATTTTACACCAAATTTTATTATGTTGTATTTTGATATGTTATCTACAACTTTCATGAAGAGATAAAAGTCAAAATCGAACTCAAAACATGCATGCAAGCTCTCACAAAGTTCTGACTCAGGCGGTTCATGCGAAAACATTCCAGATCTAGCATCTCCGTAGGATGAGAGTTTGACCCCTTAAATCTCCACCATTTTGTACCAAATTTTATTATGTTGTATTTTAAGATGTTATATACAACTTTCATGAAGATATCAAAGTCAAAATCGAACTCAAAACATGCATGTAAGCTCTCACAAGATTCTGGTCCAGACGGATCTCACGAAATCAGCATGCAAAGTCAAGAACAGCCACATTCTAGCTCCGATTTTTGCCTTCCCTATGATCCGAAACCTACCACAAACAAATCATACATGCAAGGCACACATGCAAGGGTGGAATGATTTCCCAACTTGCCTCCAAAACCGAGCAAACGAGGCACACCGGCGACGGACGGACGACGTGCGGGCGGCGACGGGCGAGCTCCTTCCTTTCTCTCTTCCTCTCTTCCTCTCTTTCTCTCTTTCTCTCCTCTCTCTCGGTACCTCTCTTGGACGACAGCCCTCAACCATCAGCCATTCCCTCTCTCTCTTCCTTTTTGGTTGTATTTATATTGCATGCATTCTCTTTTTGCATGGGGGACACTTGTCCCTAAGAAGGAGACAAGTGTCTCCTTTGCTGAAGACACTTGGAGGAAGCCATGCGGCTCCTTCTTCCCCCTCCATGCGCCGACAATGGGCCGGGCTTATGGCCCACTTTAGGCCCATCTCACTTGGGCCTAAGGTCCAAACTTAAATGGCCCAATTTTATTTTATTTTATTTTTATAATATATCTTAATCATCATTTAAATAAATATCTAATTGCATAAATAATAAGGCCATTAAACTTATAGTCACAAATCCATAAATTCAATTTATGATGCACATGGCCAATGATAGAATTTTCTTTCCTATCACATAATTATCCCTTAAAAGCTTGGCCATAAATCTTATTGCAAATTATGGATTAAATGGCCATAACTTGATGGTACTTCCATCACCTATTCATAGACTTTAATGTAACTAGAGGTCATTATGAATTTTGGGATGCCACATTTATGCTTTAGCCATTAGTCTCCTCTTAAGACTAAGTGATGTATGCTTGTGTTCATGAGTTTTTAAATTAGTATTATAGATAAATTAATGAGAATAATCTATTCTTGGCCATGCACCTCATAGACTAAATTCCTATAGATAAAATGTTACAAGATTTTGGCCATGTGAAATTTAAAACTTGAAATCTATAAAAGAAAAAGAAAGAATTAAAGGTAAAATTTGGGGTATAATTAGGTTGGGCCTTAGGCCCAATAGCTTGGACTTTTGGTGGGCCAAATGGCCGGCCCATTGAAGCCCAAGGAGGGGTGGCCATCGACCAAGGAGGGGAGGAGTGGCCGGCCCACTTCTTCCAAGCCCAAGCCCATCTTGCATGCTTTGCCAAGTGGCAAAAAGAAAGTCCCATGCATTGGCCATTGTGGGTGGCCCTTAATCATTGCTAATGATGGAGTTTAGGGGAAACAAAAGGGGGAGAGAGAGTGGCCGGTTGAGGGATTCGGCCAAGCCAAAGAGAGGGAGAGAGTTGCGAGAGAGAAGGGGAAGCTGAGAGAGGAGGAAGAAGGAGCCATTCGCCGTCCGTGTGCTGCCGTCCGCTTGATCTTAGAGGCAAGTTGGGATCCGTATTCTGCTCTTGCATGTGTGTCTTGCATGTGTGATTTTTGGTGGTAGATCTCGGATGTTTAGGGTAGGCAAAACCGAAGCTAGAGTGTGTTGTTCTTGAAATAGCTTGCTGTTTGCGTGTATACCGCCTGACCTAGAAACTTGTAGAGGCTTGCATGCGTTTTTCAAGTTGGATTTTGACTTTAAATCCTTCATGAAAGTTGTATACAACATCTTAAAGTATAACATACTAAAATTTGAGACAAAAATGCTGAGTTTTAAGGGGGTGAAACCCTTCTCCTACGAAGACACTAGATCTGGAACTGCTTTGCTGACCTTTGGGTAGTTTCGTGGGTTGCATGTTGCTTTTAACCGGGAATTTCCCTTTGACTTCTTCATGAAACTTATAGATAACATCCTAAAGATTAACATACTCAAATTTGAGGTAAAAATGAGTAAGTGTAGCCTAGTGAATCGACCTTCTCTTGAAGACGGTAAATCTGGAAATACGGTACTGGACACCCGAGACTTCTTGGACCCATATGGTGACTATTCTTTGGAAATTTCACTTATATCCCTTAATTAAAGTTGTAGGGGACTTCTTGAGGCATAACATATAAAAATTTCAGAGGAAACGAAGAAGGATAAGTAGGTGAAAACTTGATATTTCGGAGATCGCTATACTGGACGTTTCGGTGCTAGGATCAGGAGCTTCGGACGTCGGTAGAAAATTATCTAGAACGAATCTGGCCTATATGTCTGCATTAAAAATATACTTTAGGGTCTTAAATATAACCTGGTAAAATTTCATAATTTTCGGAGGTCATTCGGATATTTTAATCGAATTATTTCAAAAACTACGCAATCTGATTTTATCCGAAATTACATGCTGTAATTGTGTGAATTATATTTTCTTGTGTGAAACTCGTTTGGGCATGTGTTCTTCATAAAATTGTTATCTTATTGTCTTGTCTATCACATGTCCTGATTTTATGATTTTTGAGAATCATATCGATATTTAATTTAAATATTTTCAAAAATTGTACAAGCTGGCATTTAATAAACTTCAAAAAGGCATGATATATGGCCTATTCTAAATTGTATGGACTCCATGAATTGTATTGTTATGAATGATTGTGTCTTGCTGCATGCATGATGATGATTGGAAATGCATATATGAATCAAAGGATGAAGATGATCTTGATTTCCATCACATTACATGCCATGTTAAAATTGAACTATAATTGAAGATGTGAATTAAGATAAGTGAGAAGGTCGTCGGAGGTGTGAGCCAACGATGCCCCGAGAGTGTCAGGATGCCTGGCTAGAAGGGTACGGCTGGTTGCCCGGTTGTGTCATGATACATGCCCGGAGGTTTGTGCTGGATGCCCGGTTCTATCATGATGCATGCCCAGAGGGTCCTCGGGAGTTTCGAGATGCCCGAAGAGTGGGGGAGCCGAAAGCTTGGCTGGTATTGAGCTAGGGGATGCCTCGTGATGCCAGTTGGGGTACGAGATGCCTGGCAGGTATTGTGCCGGATGCCCGGCAGGTATTGTGCCGGATGGTTCTCGCAATGCCAGGTGGGGTGTGCGAGTGATAAATGTGGGATGCAAACATTGGTCCCGGGAAAGAGAAATGTGGCAGCCCAAAATGAAAGGATGAAATTGGGAAATTGAAATCGAATCATGCATAATGGTATATGTATGACATGATGATGATGAATGCATGTGATATGATGATGATGAGTGCATGGATGCATGATGATGGTGAGTGCATGGATGTATGTGCACCTATGGCATGATGGTACATGTGATATGATGAAGATGAGTGCATGGATGCATGATGATGGTGAGTGCATGGATGTATGTGCACCTATGGCATGATGGTACATGTGACATGATGATGGTGAGTGAATGACATGATGATGATGACTATATGATAATGTATGTACATGAGGTGTGATGACATGTGCATGATATCAAGGTAAATTGTGCATGGATACTTTAATGACATGTGATGCTACGATCGTGATGATTGTATTGCATGATGCATTAAGTGGTTTATTGGTCATTTACCTGCTGAGTGGTTGTACTCACCCCTTCGATGACCAACATTTCAGATTAGCAGGATGCCACTCCCTACTGTCACGCGGGGCGTCTTTTACGGCCTTCCTTCGGATGTAAAGGTCGAGTGTGTGGAGATCGACTGTCCCACCATTCCTGGTATGACATTTATTCGAGTTCGTGCCTTAGTGATGCATGATGTGGGCCTGGCCGAGGGCCCTGTCATTCAAGAGTTCATATCCGTTCATGTTGGTCGAAACGGAGTGATGCGTGGGATGTTGCCGCTGCCGCCGCTTGATGCACCGGGATGGGTGTGAGGGCCCGTGCGTGAGAAGTAGGAGCTACAACTTTTTGGGATGATAGCTGACACTAGTTGATGGGGGATCTTGCACAATAAATATAGTGGGTCGAGTGTTTCTTTTTGGGGTTATGGCCGAGTATAGCTACAAGTCTTGGCATTTCTTTTGATGTACCGACCCAAGGAAATCCATCATCAAAGTATGTAAATAAAAGTGTCGTGGCCTTATCTTTTCTTATGGTTAGTGGTGTGCAATTGTATCATGATTGTTGGAGGAAAAGATGGCGATATTAAATTATGCTTCCGCTAATGAGTCGCGCCGGGACCGTTTTCAAAAAAAAAGATGTCTATGAATCCGCGACATTTTTCTAAGAGATGTAATTAGTGTCCATTAGGTGTAGCAATAGGTGCATGTGGCGACTTAAGGTGTTTCGAGGTGCCACAATCAATGCCCTAAAGACTGTAAGATAAGGTATTTTGTTTAACAAAAAAATTATAAAGATGCAATCGAGCTATGTATTGATTTGAAGTAGTTTATCTGCGCAAAGTCTGACTTGAAATCAACGCTTTGACATTGAATCGTGAATGTGAACAAAATTTGGTTTCAAATCCCTATGCTTGAGCTCGACTCAATATAGTAAATAGGGCTCGAAATCGAACTCAATTCAACTTCATTATTAAAAGCTTGATTCTACTCATTTAACTTGTTAAGTAGGATGTTTCTTTCTATTTTTCCTAATCATATATTGTACCTTATGTATAGCCTGGTCATGCCATTCAATTGCTTTATCTTCCGACTCTATCAAGCCTCGTGTTTGATTGATGGTGTGGTTGTCTAGTAGTGCAATGTCTAAGCCTGATAAATTTTTGATAATTGTTTATCTTTTTACTTTTCTGTGTTTTGCGTCGTAAAGAAGTTTATAGTACATGGAAACACAAGATACTGGTTTTGATTTCAACTAAAAAGGCAACTTGGGGTTTAATTAGGCATCATCAGTTGGATTTTATATCTTTAGATAAACTATAAGGATCTCATCCCACTACTCCTTTTGCTCTTCCAATTTCCATCTTTGGCAATGGAAAACCGTAGCCACAATAGCACCAATATAAATTAAGGAATCGTTATGGTAGCCAGATCCTATGAGAAACAATTGATGTCATCTCATCCATTGATTGTCAGACTTTCACGATTATATGTCACAACCGCACTTCCATATACTCACGGAACACTTCTTGGATATGTCCTTCCTCAGCACTTCATTTCAAGTAGGGATTAATAGTTCCCCCCGTACAAATTGGAGTACGAAGCCCACCCAAAAAATCAGATAAAATAGTCCGTTCTATTTTGCCGGTATCACTAGCCAACTTAGTTCCAATGACTCTTTAGAATATGAGGCAATAATAGAGCAAATCTATCAAACGGTTCTCCACCAAGAGCAAGAACTCTTTTAGTATGTATGTTGGATTGGTTGGTCGATTTACAACATTTTGTATAGAAATTACGAAAAAATGCAAATAATTATAATTTGTTATAATTCAAAAATTTATTTATCGATGACCATAAAAATGCTCATGTATTATAAGAAGAAATTCGAAAACCCCTCCAACACAAAAGTTATTCATCACATAAAATCTCCAACATTGTATAGTAGAGTAGACGATCTATCACCATGCATCATTCAAGTTTCACAACCAAACATAAATACAAGCTTCTAAATTCATAAGCATACAATAAGATAAGAAAGACTATTGTGATTTATGTCTCATTTATTGTCTAGATTAGACAAGCTGGTACTCTTCCATGCTTGCACTTCTCACCCCACTGCAGCTGTTGCCCTCCCCCCCCCCTACATTTCCGCCACCGCCGCTGCCCCCGCCCCTGCCTTTGCCACCCTCGCTGCCTTCGCCGCCACCCCTGCCACCTCCGCCTCCTATGCCACCGCCACCTTCACTCGCCTCCAGATGTAGTAGAAAAGGAAACCACAAAGCATAACGACAATAATGACTACACCAACAATAACCCACGTTGGAATGTTATTGTCATCAGATGATACGGAATTTGGATCGATCCATGCTGATGGAGGAGGAAAATACTGGAAACTTGGATGAGTTTGTGGATAGTTATTGTTCTCCATCAAGAAAACTCTATGGAGGTAGTTCAATGCGAGCAGTGAGTGTCCAAACATATTATGAAGCATCAATCCAAGAGCCAATTTACTATTATATCATGATGAATTGATCATATGGTCTGAGCGCGGGATCGAAATGATGGAATTCAATGAGATATAATATTAGTGGAAGTAGGTGCTTGCACATATACCTTCACAAGAAGAACCAAGTAAATCGGTGAATGATGTTGTACCAATGCTTACGCGACCTGCAAAGAAGTGAGAATTTTCGCCTGGTGAAGCATAGCCCTGTATGTGCCCCGTGCTGCTCCCTCCCTCACAGGGTGGGTTGGGTAAGTGTTTTAATCAATGTATCACCTCTCTTTTTTGAGGAAGTAGTGTAATAATTGAAGCATTTGGACAAAAAGTTGGGAAATTTTATTCACATGCCAAAGATCATAAAAATTATCAAAAGAATCATAAATCTATTACAATTGTACTAATTCAATTATAAATATTTTTTTGATCAATTGAGTACTAAATCTTTTATATTTATATCAATTCAATTCATCTGATCAAAATTGGCTACCCAACACTAAAATGAACACCATCAACATTGACGTGAATAATTTTTAATAATATTTGAATATTTTTTCGATTTGTATTCCTATTTTTCTTTTTTCCTTTTTCTCTTTCTTTTTTTTTTCTTCACTCCCTTCTTCCTTCGGCTAGTCACCAGCGACCACAAGAAATGAAGCTCCAAGAAGAACGGGACGAACTTCAACTACTGTCCAAGCTCAATCAGGTCTTAATGTGTGATGTTCAGGAGCCGGGAATTAGGCCCATTGAAATGGTACATGTGTTTGACTATTCTAACTATTCACAGTCTAAGGTGGTAAGATTTTGGTGAAGGGCCAAGAAAAACAATCAGGTCCGAAATGAGAAATTATTATATGCTCTACAAAACGTGTGACCCGATATCATCTTGATCATTAATCCTATAGATCTCACTATGGCCCCCGGGATCAATTGTTGAACTGGTTTCGACATGAGATTTATAGAACATAGAGTAACATTTCATGCACAATGGGGTTACAGACGTGACCTAAAAAATAAATTCATTCTACTATCCAAAATAAAGTCCAGAAAAACTTATTTTAGAGCCGACCTGCTAAGGATATAAGACACCCACTGCCCATTCGTTTCTATTTTGAGCATTGTAAATACGTAGGAAAATGTTCCAATATCCTCCTGAACTTAAACTGTCTTAGATGGACACATCAAAAAGCCACTAATCTCACTCCTCGCGTTGGTCTATTCTTGTGTACATCTCTCTTATATGGTCATGGGACTCCTGTCCGAACAACACTAAAAAACAGCAATGTCGCCAGCTAATTAGAACGATGGAATTAAACGATATAACGTGGGAAAAACGACGTAATGGCAAAGTCCGTCGTCTCGTCACTGTCGGCCACAATCGTGTGTGTTTAGAATCTTATCCTTCCGACTTGATTCACCATCACATCGTTTTTAACCCCCAACTTTTGGACTCTCGGGTCTGTTGCTACCCTGCGTCACAATAATGATCCAATGCCACAAGAAAAGACCGTTGGATAGACCCGACAAATGCACAAATTGAATCTAATTAAAAAATCAATTCAAATTGACATATTTTATTCATTTTTTACTCATTTTCATACAATAAAAATCAACTAACTCATACACGACCTCACTCATATTTGACTTGACCTATAGATATAAAACACTTCCATATTTAACCTAATTTAAGAAAATTCATACTCAAACTAAAGTGAGAGTAAAATATTAATTTATTTAACACCAATATTATTTTAAGTTTAAATCATTCATATAATTTTTTTTTAAAAAAAGTCTTATAACCCATTTTAATAGGTCTATTAAATAAACATGATATCCCGACATCTATGGAAAATTGTCCCAATTATGTCACGTTGCATATGCATGTAAGAAGAAGATTGGGACATCTCCCAAAAATTAAGTACGTAATCGACATTGCATTGGTTGAGAAAAGAGCAAGAAGAACCATAAATTATATGTTCAATTATGCTTTATTCAAAATGGGATGCTGCCTGCCTTTGGGGAAGGACATACGTGAAACACAATAAGCGAAATGCATAGAAGACTAGCGACTAATAGTCACTAATAAAGATATGGAAAAACACATAATGGAAAGATTGTGTTGGATTCCAAAGAATTGATCATGTTCAGATACCGCAGAAAGAAAAAGGCATCTTTTGTGTCAAGAACCGCTCTCCTTTCTTAAGATAAAGTCGATAGCGTCCTCCACAGTGTCTACGACCTACATAGGTAAACATACAAGAGTTCAATTGGGGTGAGCGGTTTTCGGATGCACTTTTAATCTTGGAAAATTTGGAGAGAAGACATATTCCCATAAAGTTGCTTTCAATTGGGCATATTTTGGAAATACTAACATTTTGCTAGGCTGAAGAAGGAAAAGGTTCAGTAATGTTTCATCCAACCAATTTAGAATTGACTGATCACCCAAAGGTAGCAAATCAAGGTATGTAAGTACGGGAGGATTATCCACGATGACAGCTCAAAACCACTTGAGGCGGTGTTTGGTTCATTGCCCTGGAATCATGAAAATGAATCTCAATCTAAGCAATCAAATTCCTAGATGTGGAGTTCATTCTCTATTGTTTGGTTTCAATATACAAATGGAGGGAGAAATGTCTGATGTGAGATGCAAAGTGAGGTAAAAACATGTCAAAAATGGAATGTGAAATATTTCTCCAATCCACATATCCAAAGTGGCTAATGAAAAACTAGGGATAGAAACAGAATGAAGAACCACGTATGATCTCCAACAATTTCCCGATTATTGTCATCCAAAATGATCATACAATTCACACAGGCATTTCACAAACACATTACATACAGCTCCTTAAGATATCGTGGGTCAAGCATTTCACACATAATCTGCAACAACGAAGATAAAGCCATTCCCAAGTAACTTCTATTAAATTAATGTCTCGAATTTGAATTCAGATAACAATTTGTTAAATCAAATTTATTGATAAAGATTTCTCAAGTAGATTTCAAATTGGATGAAGAAGCCCTTCTTTTTTTGGATTCCTTATAGTTGCACAAAGGAGTAAATAAAATAAAGAAGGGAGGGTTATCTACTTCGTTTTTTTGTACATGCAAAAGAAGGCAGCTAATCGACAACAAATGGATCTCCCAGTGTGTTGTTGTCCCCAAGCTTTTCTAATTGCCTCGAGCCAATTTTCCTAAGGATTCTCCTCATTATCTTTCCACTGCGGGTTTTTGGTAGGCCCAAGAGATTCAAGAAAAAGCAACAGCAAAACATCTTAGAAGTAGAAATTATCCAAGGACATTAAGGAATTCCAGTAAAAGGCCCCAGTTGGTCATTCATGTTATTCCACTCAATTTAAAATTACTTTCAAAGTGTAGGCCTGTACGCCAAAGGAGAGATGAAAGAGGAACAGGCACATGCATAAAGAGTGGCTGAAAAGGCCATTATACATTCCTTATGAGCAAAGCCAAACCAATGAAAGCAAACATGGACATGAACAGTTTTCCCTGTTGTTCAGGAATTAAGTTCAGGCTCATCTTCTCCTAAAGGTCTGTCACAATAGTAAATAACATGTATAAATTCCATATAAATTTTTTCGTTAAACTTCAAATAACTTAAGTAATTGACCATATTAATTCCTTTTCCATTGCCCATACAACAACTGCTTAGCCAAGTTGGAACCCAGTTACAATTTCTGGGTATAGTTTGAAGAACAGTATGCATCAACTTTAAAGCAAGGGAAATTATGAACCGCAGGAAAATCTCAAACTCTGCAGTCATGAGTTGCCACACAGAATTCCAATGCTATATTGCATGAGACATTTACGGGAACAGAACAATTGAAACTGTAGAAAAATTGTCTAATGAGAAAAAGGATGGTGAAAAATACCATCTAACTACCAAAGCCTCACTAGAAAGAGGAAAATCATGAAAGGATTTTGAAACTGCAAAAAGAAAAATAAAAGACTAATTCCTGTTGTGGGGGAAGGGGAAGGGGCTCCAAGGTTGTATCATCATTAGCTAGCAAAGGACATCAACCAAATGTAATACAACACATCTAACAAGAATGAGCGAATCTCATATAAACACCAACCTGAGGGTTCCGTGAAACCCAATACATATCCCCATCGAAATCCCTACCAGCTATTTCATCGGCCAAGGAGCGCTGTCCACTAGTAGGGAAAGATATAGCATACTTTGAATTTCCAACTTTTGATTCCAGAGCTTCCACATATGTAGCGTTCAAAACATGAATATCTCCGAAGTGCAAACCAGGATTGCGGTATACTAATACCTTCCCTGAAATTTGTCCACTGTCACTGCATTGATGATTCAAGCAAACTATTAAATAGTAAAGACACCCGAAACAGCATTATAACATCAAAGCCCAATAGGTAATTACACCTTTTCCCCAAAGTTGTGAATATCAACCTCAAACATGGGTTAACAAGAACAGAACTAGAGATGGGATGTCATCAAAGCAATATAACACCATTGATGTCTAAATCCAAGGACCAGATAAGGAGGCATCTAACTAAATTAAACATCTAAGCCCCAGACAAGCATAGCTACAGTTATTAATTGGCAAGCTGATTAAATGAATAAGCAAAAGCACTTACAAATGGCATTAGAAAAGTAGGATAGGATGATGCACTCTAAAATTAAAATTACAAAAATGACCGTTTTTCTTGAGTTTTCTTTAGCAGACTCATGCTAAATGATAAATCAAGCACATAAAGATGAGATTACGAGTACATACAGGATAATACAAACTTCATCACTTTTATGAATTCATGTGGGATCGGCTGTCCCCATTAGATAGTAAGAATCTAGAATAGGAATCCTTCCTCCTTTCAAACTCTTCTTTTCATCGTTCATCAGGATGGACAGACGATTCTGTAGGTATGTTTTGTCCAGAGGAATCCCAGATAAGATCATTATGGCCGCAGTGAAACCATCCTTCTCACCATGATTCACCGAAACTGTTCATACGGTAAAAGAACAAAAGGAAAACACAAGGGAAAATGTTTACACATCAAATAGCAATTGAAGGAAATATGCACCCAGGGGAAGTAAAAGCAGCAAAGATGAATAGAGATGCATTTTTGTACTTATGCATATTTCAAATCAAGAAAAATAAAAGAAGCACATCCAAGTATAGAAAAAAAAGTTGGAGAAAAATATCTTTTTGGACTGTTTTAAGAATAGACAATATTTCAACAGTCCAAATGTTCAAAAGAATACTACCTCTTAGAGCTGCTCGTTTACTAGAGAAGACACTATTTGCATCTCCTAGAGCATTCTCCACCATGTCCAAAAGAAATTCATTAGGGACCCCGCCATAGCTTAAAAGTGCAATCAAAATCTTTGAAAGATATGCAGGCCTTGGTTTATTACTGCATCAATGAGGACCAAGGTCTAATCAGTTCTTCCGAAAAGGTAAAATTTGATGGCAGAAAAAGCTCCAAACAAAAAGCAATGGGATTTAGTAATTCACAAGAAAAACATGTCCCATGTTCAAATTTGTTAGGAGTAAGAAGGGTAGATTAGTCTTTACCACTTTTACGGTTTATTTTTTATGTATATATATTAAAGTTTATTGAATAATACAAAGTAACTTTTCTCTACATGGTATTAGAGCCTAGGGTTTAACCCTAGACGAAGGAGCAGCTGCCCGCCGCCATCAACTCGCCGGACCGCCGTCGACTCGCCGGACTGCCTTCAACTCGCCGGACCGCCTTCGACTCGCCACCACCGTTCACCAGAAGAGGGCTTCTCCCTCGCAGAGCTCACTCGCGTTGCTCGCGCAGCTCGCGGGACTCGCTCGCGTGGCTCGCTCGCGCGGCTTGCTCAGCTCACGCCGCTCACGCTGCCCGCACGGCTTGCTCGCGCGACTTCCTCGCGCTCGTGCTTGTGCGATTTGCTGGCCTACCAGGGGTTTTGACGACCCTATGCTTATTGGATTTGGTGGTGTAGCTATCCCGCTTCTTGTACGTGAGGTCGATGAAGGAGAGGGAAAACCTAGAGAGAGAAAGAAGACAAGTTGCAGTAGCGACAGAGTGCAATAGCACTCATCGGGATGATTTTGTGGGTTAGAGTTTGCTTTAAAGTTGCTGATTTGGCTGATTTAGTTGCTGATTTGGCTGATTTGGCTGATTAATGAAGCAAGTTGCTGCTTGGTTATAGTGCAGTTATTTATTTGATGATTTGAAAGTTGTGTGGTAGCTTCTATCATTTTATTTGGTAGTGGTGATATTGGGTTATTGAATTGTTGAGGCTGAGTTGTTTGACGGAAGCTAAGGTCAGAGTTTGTTTATTCTTATTTGGAAAATGGGCGATGAGAAGAATAATACTATGGTGAGTGAGGTGATTTCCTCTTCATCTAATCGAATTACTGATAAGAAGCTCACAGGTAGTGCTAACTTCCACCAATTGAAGAAAATTGTGAAGCTTACTTTGACAGGCAGGAATCAACATAGACACTTAACTGAGTTTAAGCCCAGAGATGATGTAACTTGGGATGGTGTTGATGCACGTATTCTTGGTCAAATGCTGAATTCTATGGAGAGTAATATAGTTGACATGGTAACTCATATTGATACAGTCAGAGAACTATGGGAGTATTTGAATGTGTTGTATTTTGGCCAAGATAATTTGTCACGGATTTATGAGCTATCACAGGAGTTTTATCGATTTGAAAGAAAGGGGTGCTCTATTACTTAGTGCTTTGCAAACTTTAAGAGATTGTATGAGGAGTTGAATGTTGTTCTCCCTATTTCAGCTTATGTTCAACAAATGCAACGTCAAAGAGAACAATTGGTTGTAATGGGATTCTTAGGATGTCTTGGTTCTGAATGTGAAAATGTTAGGTCTCAGATTCTTGGAGGAGAGAATATAGCATCACTCACAGATACATTTGCTCGAGTTCTTCGAGTATTCGTGAGTCCTCTCAGGATACTACATCTATGGTGGGGAGTTAAGCCCTTGTGTCCCAGACTCGAACTGGTAGTGGTAATAGGAGTGATGGAGGAACCCGTGGCGGGTATAGTGGGCGTGATGTCCGAGGAGGAGGCTGAGGCATTGGAATAGGGAGAGGTCAAGGTAATCAGCATCCTTATGGACAATTCCATATATCTACTGATAATTCGGGAACTACACGAGTTTGTCATTACTGTGGCAAACCTGGTCATATTCAAAAATTTTGCTACAAGCTACATGGGAGACCAGGGCAGTAGCACCAGTTTGCTAATACGGCGTCTAATATTGACCCTACTCCACAATCATCTAAAGACAAGGTGGTGGTTATGTCTGGTGAGGAATATGCTCGGTACACACAATCTCAAATCTCACAGCCTGTTTCTTCCACTGCTACTTTGGCTTAGACAGGTAATGCTACTGCATGTCTTTCGGCTACTTCTCGTCCTTGGATCATTGATTCAGGGGCTTCTGATCACATGTCAGGTTTTTCAGGTATATTTTCCTCTTTTTCTCCATCTTCGTCCATAGTTACTCTAGCCAATGGGTCACACATGTTAGGGGAATTGGCACAGTTAACCCAAGTCCTTCATTACCTTTGTCCTCAGTCCTTTATCTTCCACAATTTCCATTTAACCTAATGTCTGTTAGTAAGTTAACAAAAAACTTTCAGTGTTCAGTAACTTTTTATCCTGATTCTTGTGTCTTCCAGGATCTGGCTACGAAGAAGACGATTGGTAGAGGACGTGAGGAAGGGGGGCTGTATGTACTTGAAGATGCTTCTTCATTTGCTTGCACAAGTGTTGCGTCCCCACATCAAATCCATTGTCGTCTTGGTCATCCTTCTCTACGTAGTTTTCAAAAGTTAGATTCTAGTTTTCAATCTCTTTCTAGTCTAGAGTGCGAGTCATGCCAACTTGGCAAATTACATCGTGTTAGTTATACACCTCGAGTCATTAAATGATCAGCATCTCCTTTTTTATTAGTTCATTAAGATATTTGGGGTCCATGTCATGTGGTTTTCAATTCGGGTTTCAGATATTTTGTTACTTTTGTCGATGACTATTCCAGAGTTACTTGGTTATATTTAATGAAAGATCGTTCAGAATTATTTTCTATTTTTCGTGCATTTATATCTGAAATTTATACTCAATTTGGCATGCGTGTTAAAGTTCTGCGTTCTGATAATGCTAAGGAGTATTTTTCCACATCCTTTTCTGATTTTATGATTCAACATGGTATGATCCATGAATCTTCCTGTCCCGATACTCCACAACATAATGGTATTGCTGAACGGAAGAATAGGCATTTATTGGAAGTTACTAGATCCATGTTATTTGAGATGAAGGTACCGAAAACCTTTTGGTCTGATGCTGTTCTAACTGCATGTTATCTCATTAATCGCATGCCTTCTTCTATTCTGCAAGGTGGTATTCCTTTTTCTACCTTGTTTCCTAGAGAACCACTGTTTGTCTTACCACCCTGTATCTTTGGTTGTGTCTGTTTTGTTCGTGATCATCGACCCGGAGTATCAAAACTTGATCCCAAGGCACTCAAGTGTATGTTTATGGGTTATTCCCGCACTCAAAAGGGATATCGCTGTTATTCTCCATTACTGAAAAAATATTTTGTAACAGCTGATGTTTCATTTTTTGAATCCACTCCTTATCATAATGTTCCAATTGATGTGTCTGAATTAGATGAAGACTTGTATGTGACCACCATTCGGTCTACTATTCCCAATGTTTCCCTAGTATCTACAGAGAAACCACCTCCTCTCCAAATTTATACACGACGTCGTCGTGATGCTACTACTGCTCCCCCTACTCCTCATGTAACTACTACGTCGACTTCAGCTCCAGATCCGCCATTAGCTGTCCCTCCTCTTGTATATGATCTTGATCTTCCTATTGCTCATCGCAAAGGTACACGTACTTGTACTCAACATTCTATTGCAAATTTTATTTCTCACTCTTCTGTGTCTCCTACTTTTCAAGCCTTTTTAACTATTGTTGAACAATATCCTATCCCCAAGTCTGTCGCTGAGGCGTTACAAAGTTCTGGTTGGAGGACAGCAATGGAAGAAGAATTACAGGCTCTTGAGATTAATCAAACTTGGGACTTAGTACCACTTCCTCTAGGCAAAACTGCTATTGGTTGTCGATGGGTGTATGCTGTAAAAGTTAACCCCGATGGTTCTCTTGCTCATTTAAAAGCAAGACTTGTTGCAAAAGGGTATGCTCAGATGTATGGGGTTGACTATCTAGACACATTTTCTCCTGTTGCCAAACTTACTTCTGTTCGTATTTTGATCTCTCTTGCTGCAACGTATAATTGGCCTTTATTTCAGCTTGATGTTAAGAATGATTTCTTGAATGGCACTCTTCATGAGGAAGTTTATATGGAGCAACCTCCAGGGTTTGTTGCTCAGGGGGAGTCTGGACTAGTTTGCAAATTAAAAAAATCTTTATATGGTTTGAAACAATCTCCACGAGCATGGTTTGGAAGATTTTCTGAGGTTGTATTGTCTTTTGGGCTATCAAGATGTGGAAATGATCATTCTTTCTTTTATAAACAATCAAGGGGAGGCAAACTATTCTTGATTGTGTATGTTGATGATATTATCATCACGGGAGATGACTTGGTTGGTATAGCTAAGCTAAAAGCCTATCTTCAGCAACAGTTTCAAACTAAGGACTTAGGAAAATTGAAATATTTCCTAGGAATCGAAGTGGCACAATCACAAAAAGGTGTTGTTCTTGTCATAGCGAAAATATGTCTTGGATTTGCTCACTGAGATAGGTATGTTGGGATCAAAGCCTCTTGATTCACCCATGGAACAAGGGGTTAAATTAGTTGCTGATGGAGGAGAAATTCTTATTAATCCTGAGAGATATAGAAGACTGGTAGGTAAGCTGAATTATCTTACAGTTACTCGACCAGACATTGCTTTTCCTGTCAGTGTAGTAAGCCAGTTTTTGTCTTCTCCTCGTACATCTCACTGGGATGCAGTTATTCGGATATTGAGGTATTTGAAGAAAGCTCCGGGAAAAGGAAATTCTCTACCAAAACCATGGTCATAACAGAGTTGAAGGTTTTTCTGATGCTGATTGGGCTGGGTCTCCAGATGATAGAAGATCAACTACTGGATATTGTACCTTAGTCGGAGGAAATCCGGTATCATGGAAAAGTAAGAAACAAAGTGTTGTTGCCCGCTCTAGTGCTGAGTCAGAATATAGAGCCATGGCACAAGTGACGTGTGAATTAGTGTGGATTCGACAGTTATTGACTGAGTTAGGCTTTAAAGATTTAGTACCCATGACTCTGTGGTGCGATAATAAAGCTGATGTGCATATAGCTTCCAACCCTGTGTTTCATGAGAGAACAAAACACATTGAGGTTGATTGTCATTTTATCCGAGAGAAGTTGCAGAATAGAGTAATTCTTCCCAGTCATGTTCGAACCAGTGAACAACTTGCAGACATCTTTACTAAGTCCTTGGGTAATGGGAGGATAGAACATATTTGTAACAAGCTGGGCATGATTAATATTTATGCTCCAGCTTGAGGGGGAGTGTTAGGAGTAAGAAGGGTAGATTAGTCTTTACCACTTTTAGGGTTTATTTTTTATGTATATATATTAAAGTTTATTGAATAATACAAAGTAACTTTTCTCTACAAAATTAAACTGCTGAAAGAACAAGAAATCCACTAACTTTTCAGTCTGTTTATGTAAGGGTCTTTTAACCAGCTAACTCCAAAGGAAAATCTTAACACAATGATCAACGAATCAATAGCATAGCCAAACAACAAACCCACAGATAACACTGTGATCACAATACTAGGGGTCAAGAGGTACCATAAGAACCTCGAGAGAATTAATTAAAACAATGATAGCCTGCTGGCAAAATATGTTGGTTGTACCTTGTTTGTACTATTTCAAGTGCATCAACGGTCCTGATATTTGAAAGCTTCGGGTCCTTTTCAACCTTGATCATCGACGGTCGAATATGAATTGTATGAGGAGGGAGCTACATATTAAAATTTGGCCAAAACAATTAGAATGGAAGATATAAATGAATTGATAGAAAAAATGAAAAATATCGCAATGTGGAGAATTATTGCAGCTAAAAAACTAATAACTAGACTCACACTTACAGCTCAAAGCTGAAATGATACTTAATAATGCAATGTAGATTTTCCTAAGCAACCATAACACTCTAACAACATCAATGATCTAACCAATTTTCTGCATATAAAATTACTAGCTTGACAAACCACATTCCTTTTATGCTTCCTCTTGTGAGCATGATGGATAGGGGAAATTCCCACCAGAACACATGAGACTTCTATTGCACTCCCATACTGATATATTATCACTAAAGGCAGCATAAATGAAGTTGGAGAGAATTTCTTTCATGTCAACAACCAAACTGACTTTCATTTGGGCTCGTGAAACCAGGAGTATAATTAAATAGCATGAAAACCTAGTAAATCTTACACAATTTGACCTAATTCTTCTTCTGATGATCGATTCAACCTCTGATCAAAAAGATATACCTTGGTTCTATTTCATCTCTTCAACAAGTTTAGTAATGAGCATAACGGCCCTATTGTTCCGATGGAGACTTTAATTCCAAATGAATCAAATCTCCCCAAGTAGGATTCGAACCTACGACCAATCAGTTAACAGCCGACCGCTCTACCACTGAGCTACTGAGGAACAACGGGAGATTCGATCATCGTATGCCCCAGAAGATAGATTATTACGAGCCATACTTGGCCCAGCAGAGTGCTTTCGCCGTTGGTGTTCTTTCCGATCTCTACTTAGGCACTATAGTAGTACTTGACATTTCAGCCAATGGTAGCTGTAAGTAACCATCCATTTAAGCAGTGTCCTCTTTTACAAAAAAAAGCAATTTGGTTCCAACTTCTTGGAAAAAAAATCCTATTTGGCTAAGTATTTAATCCTCTAAATGCCAGATTTGTACAAGTGGATGTTCTCTTAGTCACTCCTCTTCTCCCGACAAAAGCCAGAGTAGACATTCAGAGAGACCAATGAAATGAACATTCTTTCTATTGAACCTGGTCAGATGGATAATCATCCACAAGTCCAATCCTTTCATCAAGCATTCTCTCTGCAGTTGACGTATCACTTTCACCTCCTCCACCCTTTTCAATTCTCTCTTGATCAATTTCCTCAGCTGTTTTGGTTTTCTCTTTGCCAGCTTTCCCCTCAGCTTCTTTTTTTTCCCACTCTTCTTTTTCTTTTCTCATTCGTTCTTTCTCCTTTGCTTTCTCTATTTGTTCTTTGCGCTCTATATTTAGAGATGAAAAAGCAACAAAACAATTGATAGTAAGACAAAAACGAACGCATGTAAAAGAAATCTTAAACTAAGCATCATAAAGTGCCAAAGCATGGAAGAAGGGTAGACTAAGCACATGTACAACAACAGAGATAGCAAATAGTGACCATGACACTAAGGCTATTTTGGGAGCACCAAGGGCCGGAATTTGGAGAGAGTATCTAAAAATTTGAATTTTCCCTCTATTTCTCTCTCACAGAAATTTCAAACTTCTCCCGACTTTCCACCTATCCCGTCCATTTTCACTATTTTTCCCAAATATAGCTAATCTTCCAAACATCATAACACTACTAAACACTCGTTTAGAGGGATGAAGTAATTTCTTTTAGTGAGGTAAACCAAATGCTTCCCAAATCTTCCATCCATTTACCTACAAGGCTGGGATACATCTGGCACATCAATATCTAATAGTCACAACATCCACACTCATTCAGAAAATGCTTCGTTGTTTGGTAAAACTACCAAACAGTTAGTACTGTAAAATATCTAAACAGAAGCTATACTATGATGAGTTCATTATCATCAGAGTGTGAGTTTTTCTAATTCTGTAGACCATAATATGCTGCTATCACTGGATGCAGTATGAACAAAGATGATATTTATGTGCAGTAGCCAGCAACTATGTTTTAAGGGCAAACTCAAGTTTAATGAGATCATGACGACTAAATTCAAGTTTTTTTGCCAAGATACCACCAAATTAGGAAAAACCAAACCTTAAAGCTGTTCAAACTGCACTTTCAGTACTTTCTCCTCACTTTTCAGTTTTGACAATTCTTCCTTGTCTTTTGCAAGAGCTACTTTAGCTTGTTCCGCTTCCTGTTTACATATGGCAACGCCCTCCTAGTACACAGCAATTTTTTTCTTCAGCTCATCTCGTGCTGCTTTTCCAGCTTCCCAACATGTATTCAAGCACTTCACTTTATCACTGTATTCGTCACTCCCATCACAGCAGTCTGAGTATCATGGAGCAGGCAAAGAACATATGTTAGGAGGAAACATTAAGAGGAGGCACAAAAAGAATGACAACCTGCTAGTTAACCTTTGTCCAGCGGATGCTAAAATCAGTGTTACAAGAACCAGAACGATCTAGTAATTCCGTCAACCTATTGAGGTCAGATGATGTCAACATATAAATCTTTTATAGGACCTTAGGATTTAGTAATTGTCCAATTGACAAAAATCCTAAACAATGAAAAGGGAAAATTAATCTAAGCATTAATTAGTATCTTATCACAATATTATGATGTTACTTACTCCACACATTCATCATCCATTTTACTAACAATTGATCACTCTGCAGATCCCTGCATATGACGATAAGCACATAGATTTCATTCAAAAATGCACCTTTTGTTTTCTCTCCAACCTTTCCCCCTTCCTGCAATTTTTCTTGTATTCTCAGAAACACTATTCATTGACGAGCGTTAAGGAAAAGATCGATCCGAACTAAACCAGTTCTCCATCTCACCTAGTTTTGACCACTTTCTTTTCACTGGATTGAACCAGACCAAGCATGCAAACTGTTCTCAATTGAAGAAGCCACTCTTGTCTAGCTTTTGAAACAATCCTTAAGATGTAAAGCCGAAAAAAAAGTTTCCATTCATTTCCCATATGCATATATCTCACAATCAATGTCCTTGTCCTCAAAAGTTGGAGAGTTCCTAAAAAAGTAGTCTCAAATATGTTCATCACTTGAAATATACCCTTGTTTACTTGTCTTCATGGTATTAGGGTTCATTAAATAGTCTGTAAAGTAATAATTTAACAGTGATGTTTGTTGGTGAGGAAGACAATCCAGGACATGAAGTTGCTAAAGCAGGTAAATAAATCTGTTGTTGCACAATTATGATTAATCAATGCCCCATGACACTAAAGCATGGAACATCTCATTGTAGTGAAGATTAGAGATATCCTTGAAATTGAAGCAATTAAAATCTGCAAAGAGGACTTCTGGCCCTGGTTGTTCATAATATCATATCTGATATTCTTACATCTAAGAAGGAATTGCAACCTTGTTGGGCAATTCAAATGCAGCAGGATCTTGTTCGATGGTACATGAACTTACATGCATGTGTTATGTACAGATGATCAGAAGGGAGAATGAGGTCCACAATCAACACAGGAAAACGAATGCTTGGAAAGGCCAAGACCATGGAGAAAAAGTTCCGATGGACTACTTACCACAAATGCCATCATTTACTCTCAAAGAAAATATAATGACAGGAACACGTCCTGCATTCCAACAATAAAATTTTCCATTTGGGCATGCTGAGGTTCATGCATTATCGAGTCAAAGAAAGTGAAGTTACAATTAGAAAAGTACGTAGCTCTAGTGGTGGACACTACAAGAAATCTGCAGACATACATGAGATGTTCTAAAGAAGGAAACAAAGCTGGGTGAAAGTAACAGTGTCATTTAAAATGGTCTAAACATCAAAGCAGGTCCAGATATGGACACTACTAGGTGTTTCCACACACACTATGTTCTATAAGAAGAAATAAAGCCTAGGATTAGTAACAGTCTTTTTTGGATAAGTAATATCTAAACCCAGTACAAGCCTAACAAAAAGAAATCCATGGTTTGTGATAAGCACAATACAACTGAACTAACATGAGTCCAGCTGAGCTTCTTGATGAACCATCATTACTAATATATCAATGGAGAGCATCGCTCAACTATGCCAGTTTATGGAAGTTGGCCAGACCATCCCATATAAACTGAATACACTTCTTTGCTCTTCAAAAGTATTATATCAAATAAAGCAATCCGCAGTTTTGCTGATCTATGATGCAAAACCAATTACCAAGGAAAATTGTCCTCATAATAGACCCGCCAAGTTCGTAATATCTGGTGAAATTGCTTAAGGTAACAATTCATCTGCTTCATTCGGCAAGAAAGAAAACTGGGAGTTCTTCATATGCATCTCATCAAATGAACAAGACAGCCATCAATGAAAAGAAGGGCGACAGTGATTCATGAATTTACTTCTATCTCCTCCCAGTTTTGCCCCAGGGTGGTCTATGGCCCAAAAAGAATTATTTATTTTACTATTTCCATTATTTATCCTATTCATAATCTCTGTCTTTATTTCCCTTCCGTTGCATCAACTCATCCATCTAAACAAAATGCAAGATGTGAGAACAACCAATAAATTCAAGGACAACAACAAACTAATTACTCAAAAAAATGGCTCAAAAAGGACCTGGCTCATCTGTCCCATCTGGGCAGTCGCAGAAATCGTCATTGACCTGGGCTCTGGTGAATTTTGTCGACCCATCCTTTCACTTGATCTTGTTCGATGAACTGTAATATTTCACATTTGGGTATCACGCAGACTGTCATCAGTCACCCAACCACAGCCTCAAAATGTCAAAACCCCTCACCCCACCCCACCCCACCCCACCCACTACAGCGAGCTCTGTCCAATAAAAAACACTTTACAAACGAGGCACCCAAAAGAAAGCGACAGGCTCAAACCTTCAGGAGCTATCCCGAGAAACGGGTCTTTGGGCGGGGGAGTTGAGGACGACACGCGGAGAGCACCGTTGGACAGCAGGACCAATGTGACGACGGAGATGAAAACGGTCGGTGAATTCATGTCCGGAGGAAGCGTTAGAAAAGAGCTGGAACCCAGAAGTAAATTCTTCGATGTGCCGGTGCCGGTGCCGGTGCTCGACCGTGATCTTGGAAGTTCACTGGTCGCGGCGAAAGCCCAAAACTTAGCACCGCTACCAGTATAGCCTCGCAAACCTCTTTTGCTTAAAATCCTTGGCTACGTACTCGAGCCCGAAATCGGGACCGAATAAGGAGTAGAAGACAAAGAAGCTCGAGAGGCCAGTCGGTGGCTGGTGATTTCTGGAGCCGCGGCTGGAAAGTCGATGACGGCAACGAGGACAGAGGCGAGGAGGGAAGCGCTTAGGGTGAGTGAGAGGGCTCGAGAAAGAGAGGACGGGGGCGCTTGGGGTGAGTGATAGGGCTCGGGACAGAGAGGAGAGGAGTGCTTGAGGAAGAGAGAGAGGCAGAAGCGGGAAGAAATAGCGCGCTCCATTGAAAAAAAGAGAGAGAAAATGCAGCAGGCCTCTCCTTCTTCGCCGCGCCGCACCGTCAACCCCACCCAAGTCCGCCAAGATCTCCCTAGCGACCGAGCAGGCCAGCGTCAGGGACAGCGTCCGGTCAGCGGCAGGGAGCCTAGCGCCGCTCGGGAACGAGACCGAGATGCCAGAGGCAGATGACCAGCGAGGCTTTTGGGCAGGTGGAGTCAGAGGTGGAAGCAGAGGTGGAGGCGGAGACGAAGACGGAGGCGGAGAGAGGTGGGATGCGCGGAGAAGAAACAGAGGAAGGCTCTACGCGTTCAAGCGAGGAGCGAGAACCCGCCAATTGAAGTGAGGAGAGAGAAAAAAATTTGAACGAGAGGAATACGCTGACCGTCCTTTCTTCAGCTGAGCCAAGCCAAGCCGACCAAAAATCAGCGCCTTCTCCTTTTTCAGCGGGTCCCGCTCGAGGACATGTGCCGGTTTTCCATTGGTACGTGCGCACCAGGTCAATGGATGACGTGGCGCGCACATACCACTGAATATTTTCTCGTACTTTGAGTGCTTTTTATGACACACTGGACGTGCTTGAAGAATACAATGTAGAAGCTACACGACGAGGACTGAGAGGCCACGATAAAATGTTCAAGGAGGTAAGGAAATTTTTCTCTGGTTCAAACCAGGTTGCTTTTATATTGAAGATGAGTTACAAAGTAAGAGCAATGAAGAAAAGAATAGAAACCATTATAGCTGACGGGAAATTCCAATTGAACACACGCCCCGAGAGAGAGTGGAGGAAGAGAAAAGAGACACATTCCTTTGCATGTGAGAAGGATATTATAGGGAGAGATCATGATAAGGAGACTGTTAAGAAATTTTTATTTGATTCAGACGTGAAAGGGACTGTTTCCATCCTTCCAATAGTTGGTATTGGTGGGCTTGGAAAAACAACTCTTGCTCAAGGTGTATATAATGATAAAATGGTGAGAGAACATTTTGAATTGAAAATGTGGATATGTGTCTCTAATGACTTTGACATGAAAAAAATAGTGAAAAATATCTTAGCTTGTGTGACAAATGAGGTACTGAATCATGATGTGTTGGAACAGTTACAAAATGAATTGAGGAGAGCAATTGATGGAAAGAGATATCTTCTAGTTTTAGATGATTATTGGGATGCAAAACTAGAAACATGGCTTGAATTGAAAACATTATTGGTGGGAGGTGCTAGAGGAAGCAAGATCCTTATAACTACACGTCTTCATTCGGTTGCGGATATCACATACACTGCTTCGCCTTATCTTGTCGGGGGATTATCTGAAATAGAGTCTGTCGATTTATTAATGCAAATGGCTTTTCCCAAAGGAGAGGAGACACAAGATCCTGACTTGTGACCTATTGGCGAAGAGATAGCTAGAAGGTGCTCTAGTGTTCCATTGGTTGTTTGAACTGTTGGAAGCTTACTATTTTCTAAGAACAAAAGCCGAATGGTTACATTTTAAAGATTATAAGCTCCCAGAAGCATCTCGAAGTGAAGAAGAAATAATGTCAGTTCTTAGGCTAAGTTACAACAATCTTCCTTCACATTTAAAACGACGTTTCACTTTTTGTTCATTGTTTCAAGTAACTTCTTTCAAGATTTTGAAAAAGATCCACTCACGAAAGGGGTGACTTACAAGATGCATGATTTGATGCATGATCTAGCTTGCTTGGTTGCAGGGAATGAGTGTTGTGTGGTAGCGAATGACACAAAATCTATAGATGCAAGAACTCATCATATATCTGTGGGTGACCTTCCCCTTCCATTCCCACACTTGGAAGCAAGTCGCTTGAGAACATTAATTTTTTTGAAGGGAAGAATGATAAGTGAAGAAGATTTACACCCACTCATGCAAAGTTTCAAAAAGTTGCACGTCTTGGATCTACATGAAACATCTGTCAAGAAGCTACCAAGTTCTATTTGTAAGTTGAAGTATCTCACATATCTCGATCTCTCTTACAGCAAAATACTTATAAGGCTTCCTAACTCCATTACGAGATTGCAAAGCTTGCAAACACTTAATCTTCACTCTTGTTATGTCCTTGAAGAATTGCCAAGTGATATAAGGAAGTTAGTCAGCCTTTGGAATATGGACATAGATGGTTGTTCGAAACTTAGTTATTTGCCATGTGGAATAGGGGAATTGAGTTCGTTGCATAGGCTAACGAACTTCATTTTGCCCAAAGATAAAGTTCGTGCTAAGAATTATGGTGGACTTGGGGAGCTAAAGGGGCTTAATAACATCCAGGGACAACTTTCAATTAAAAATTTGGGATACGCGGAAGTCAAAAGTGAGGATGAGATATTGATGGGGAAGCATTCTCTGAAATCTTTGGTACTTAGGTGGCGCGATTTCAATACTGATGATGTAGTAATAGATGAAGTGATGTATGATAGACTGAAGCCGCCCTCAAATCTGCAAAGGTTGGAGATCTTGGTATATAAAGGTGAGATTTTTTCACAAGTGGATGATAGAGAAGCATTCTCCGGAATCTTTGGTACTTAGTTGGGGCGATTTCAATGCTAATGATGTAGTAATAGATGAATTTCTGCTTGATAGACTGAAGTCGCCCTCAAATCTGCAAAGGTTGAATATCTGGGGATATAAAGGTGAGAGCTTTCCCAAGTGGATGATGGATAGCCTTGTATCTTTCTTGCCACATTTAGTTGACATATCGTTCGGTGCTTGCAAAAGATGTGAACGTCTCCCCCCATTGGACCAACTACCTAGCCTCAAGTCTTTGCGCATCTATCGTATGCCTGAATTGGAATATACTGGATCAGACCAATCATCCCCTTCACCAGCATCATTTCCTAGTCTATTGTATTTGGATATCCATGGCTGTGAAAAATTAAAAGCCATGCCACTAACTCCTCATCTTGAGGGGTTAGATTTGATTGAAGCCAACAGAGCGTTGTTAATAAATCAGATGATGCTTGGCCTTAATAAGTTGAAGAGACTAAGTATCTACAATACAAAGTTTTTAGAATGTTTGCCTAAGGAGGGTTTCCAAAGTCTCACTTCCCTTGAATCTCTTAACATCAATTGTTGTCATCAGTTGACTTCCCTCTCGCAAGGTATACGACATCTATTGAGCCTCGTGGATCTCCGTTTCCAGGAATGTGAGGAGCTGGATATATCCAAAGACGAAAGCAGCAACATCTTGGATTTCCATGGAGCCCTTCGAGTCTCCGCTCCGTGGACATCTATGGCCTTTTCAATCCGACATCTCTTCCACAGTGGCTTCTACAGTCCCGCAATCTCGAGCGTCTCTACATTCATTTTTGGCTCAATTTGAAGGATATACCAAAGTAGATTGAGGCCCTTCAATCACTTCAATATCTCGACAGAATGCTCCTCGTTGACATCATTCCTTGAAGCAATGCGAAGGCTCACATCCCTTACTCACCTATTCATCCACGGTTGCGGAGAATTGGAGAAGAGTTGCAAAAGAAAAGCAGGCGAGGACTAGGACAAGATCGCTCATATCCCGAACATATATTTTTAGATCTAGCCCTAATTTTCTTCACTGAAGGTATGTGGGACCTTGTTTCCCAGATTTTTGCATGGTAATTTTCGGATATCGTGTTTCCATACTCGATTTGATTTGGGGAGGGACATGAAAAAAATCGCTGAAAGGTTTGGGCACATTGCTTCATATCGAAGAGTGCGAGAAAAAGTGAGGAAAAATTCGTACTTCTCATCCAGCGATTGATTTCCCAAGGGTATATTTCTGCTCGAGGGGAGGACAGTGAAGGTAATCTTTAGCATTTGACCACAATCGATGCTCTTTGCTGTTCAGCCATTCTGCAAAGGTTCTCAGGTAAAATTCTTTTGCCAATTTTAAGCACCGCCTTAAGCAATCGAGTAAATGTTTTGAAATTAAAAGAGGCCGTATCAGTGACTTCTCCATTTTGATCTGAGCAAGGTTGTCCTGCACATTTTGTTTGGTTGACAATTGACATGTTCTTTCGTCTCTTGTTGACAACAATGTCTGCGAAAGAAATGTGTGCTGTGTGAGGCAGAATGAATGAATGAAGTTGTAGTCATTGTTGTCGTTTCTCTTGATGACTATATCAATCGCTACCAATGTTAAGTCTTATGCTGTGGACCTCGTGTGGAATTGGTTTCTCTTGTATCCACTCTCGTCTTAGATTTTTCTTGTTCCGTGACTTCAATTGGTCATACTGGTTACTGCTGTGTTCAGTAGTCTTGCTCTGCCACAGCGATATCTGATGGATATTTTCGCCAGAGCTGTTGGCAAGGTAATTTGTGATTGCGCAAAGTTTGTGAGAGAAAAAAGTACTTCATTGTGATTACCTTCTGATTGTGAGAGGAAAGAATTAGGTGCGCTGTCAAGATTCACGAGTTCATCATCCATTAGATATATTGAAATATCAAAATAACATGTTTGCTGATTGATCCTTGGTAAGGTGGAATGATGCTTGAGAATAACCTTGAAATGGTTCTAAAAAGACAAGTATAGTTATGCCACCGTTTTTAGTTTATTTTTCAAAGAGAATGTAGTAGCATACTTAGGGTAATCAATAAGACTTGCTATTTATGCTTAAAAAATGTAAGTTTTTCCTACTTGAAACTAGTCTTCAAAAAGCGGTCTGGCACTTCCTAAAGAGATCCTTTCTTTGAAGTACCTAGTCCATTCTTTTATCTTTTCAATACTATACTCTCATGCATAATGGAAGGCCAAGTCATACAAATAGAGCTCGTCGTTTGAACTATCTTCAATGCGATTAAGCTCCCAGGTTTTTTGCTTCAGTAGATATCTATTACTCACACTGCTATATTTTTCAAACTAGGCAGAAATGGTTCAGATTTGGCACCGACGGCACAATGCCAGATGAGGATTACAAAGAACTCACTGACCACCAATCCTGTGACGGCAACAACATGGAGTACTTCTTGCTAAAACAGAAGCAGAGTGGAAACACGGAAACACCAAGAGCTTTTCTAAGTTCGGGTGTATGCTCTTAAGTCCAAGAACAATACTATTATAGGCTCCAGAGTCTTCTCAGCTTGGACGCCCTGCACTGATAAGATGATTGCAGAATATATTTGGTATGCTTTGATGCTAAAACCTTTAGTCTGGTGCATGAAAAAAATGAACAATACCAGAACTATTCTGTACCAAGATTATAAGTTTGCATTTTTCTTCAATTTACAGTCAGAATAAGTATGTCATATGTTTTATTCATATTCAACAAGTGACGCCTTTTTTCTTTATCAATTTATATGTTAGCATATCTTGTTTCACATTTATTAGTCTAACTATGAGACAGGATCCAAGGTTCTAGCATAAATCTGCGTGGCAAATCAGGGAATGAATGGCGACAACAAAACATGTTGTGTTTTTCATTTTTACGTGCTACATGCTATTGACTTATTAATTCTTGACTAATTAGACAATCTCTAGACCCATTGAACACCCGTCTAAACTTTCCAAGTGGAAATGACGATAGATCAAGTACCGGTCAAGCTCCATGGGAGGATATTGAAGTGATCTCGTAGTAAGATGACATAAACCCAAAACTGTCTTATTAATTTTACCTTCATATCATTCCATCAAGTTCTTGATTTTAACAGCCCTCAAGCAATTCCCAAGGATCCTTTTTGAGGTGGCATCAATATCATGATAATCATCCATGAAACAAGTATTGTGTTGTCATTTGCAAATCATACACACTAGCTGGTAAGCCTATCTCAACAAACAAATGTGTCAGGGCTGCTGAAATTTACGGTAACCCAATGGTTGTCAATGCAGTTTTATGGCCGGAGATCCAAAAACATGACTTTTCTATCAGGAATTAGAAAGTTTTGAAATGGAGAAGTTCATGACTTTTGGCTAAATGTTCACATTAGGTATGGGATTGAGCAAGAAAAAACCCTACTCTAGACAAATGTTCTATGGCCATTGGGTTGGCCTGTTGGAGGATATCCAGGTCCTCACGTGAGAAATTGTTTCACAATGAATTTTCCTATATATAGTTGGATTATACACTTAAGTTGGTGAGCAAATCTATAATTTGATATGAGATTTATGTTCATTTAGGGGCTGATAAGTCATTTGACCAAGACTGCTCACTACAAGGCTTGCTATATGCTGGTATCAACATTAGTGGTACCAATTGGAGAGGTGATGCCAGGCCAGGTAATCTCTTGGCTCCATCTTGCTTGTTTTACGAGAAAGAAACATGGAGCCGTTGTCATCAATGCTGGCTTCTATCCTGCAGGGGGAATACCAAGTAGGACCAAGCATGTGAATTGAAGCAGGAGATCATATATGGTGTTCAAGATACCTTCTCGAGGTATAATACAGGAAGATAATGGAATACCATTTACGGCGAACAGAATCAGTGCACACAGACATGTTCTTACAGTATTCAGATACTTAATTTCTTGAAAAACCATAAACTTAGCATATGTATGGTATTAGAAGAAGCATAGAACCATAACATGGATGTCTGAGAACAATACTATTACAGGCTCGAGAGTGGAGACAACAAGAGCTTTTCAAAGTTCAGGGTGTATGCTTTGAAGTCTGAGAACAATACTATTACAGGCTCAAGAGTCTTCTTAACGTGGATGTCACGCCCTACACCAAAACGATAATTGTAGAGTACATTCAGTATGCTTTAATGCCTAAAACCTTTTAAGTGCGGTGCACAAAAAAGATGACCAGTACTATAAGTATGTTGTGTTTTATGCACATTCAACAAGTGAATTTTTTTTTTCCCAATTTCTACTTTAGCAAATCTTGTTTCACATTTTGATGTTAGTCTAACAATGGGACAGGATTGGAGGTTTTGGCATAGAGCTGCGCAGCAAATTGAGGGTATGAATGGTGACAATGAAATATGTAGCGTTTTTCTTTATACATGCTATATGCTACTGATCTATTGATTCTTGAATAATCAGACAATCCTGAGACCTGTTGGGCACCCGTCTGAACTTCCCAGTGGAACTTCAATAAATCAAGTACAGGTCAAGCTCGAGGGGAGGATAGTGATCTCATAGTAAGATGACATAAACCCAAACTGTCTCACTATATTTACCTTCACATGATTCCATTAAGTTCTTGATTTTGTAACAGCCCTTAGGCAATTTTCAATGATCCTTTCTGAGGTGGCAACAATATCTTGGTAGTCATTTGCGAAACGAGTATTATGTTGTCAAAAGTTGTTCATCCATCAGATCATCCGAACAGGCTGATGAAATGAGAAAGGACGAATCAAATAGTTTATGGAGAATTATTGTTCGTTTGTAGGTTATTTGGGATTCATACACACGAGCTGGCAAGCCAATCTCAACAAACAAATGTTCCTGGGCTGCTGAAATTCACAATAACTTAACTTTTGGCTAAATGTTCACATTGGTATGGGATTGAGCAAGAAAAAACCTTACTGTAGACAAATGTTCTATGGCCATTGGTTGGCCTGTTGGATGATATCCAGGTCCCCAAGTGAGAAATTGTTTCACAATGAATTTCCCTCTGTATAGTTGGTTTATACGCTTAAGTTGGTAAGCAAATCTATATTTTGATATGAGATTTTATTTTCATTTAGGGGCTGATAAGTCATTCAACCGAGACTGCTCGCTACAGGGCTTGCTATATGCTGGAATCAACATTAATGGGCACCAATGAAAAGGTGATGCCAGGCCAGGTAATCTCTCGGCTCCATCTTGCATGTTTTTATGAAAAAGAAACACAGAACTGTTGCCATCAACGCTCGCTTCTGTCGTGCAGTGGGAATACCAAGTAGGACCAAGTATGGGAATTGAAGCAGGAGATCATATGTGGTGTTCGAGATACCTTCTCAAGGTGAAATTACGTTTGCTTGCTCAGGAAGATAATGGAATACCATTTACAGCGAACAGGATTAGTGCACCCAGACATGTTCTTACAGCATTCAGACACTTAATTTCTTGACGAACCATAAACTTAGAATATATATGGTATAAGAAAAAGCATAGAACTATAACATGGTGTTAGGAAAGAAAGTGAAAGTGTTTGGAGTATTTGCTTAATAAAAGCCTGATCAGACGTTGAACACCCTTTTCATCACTTGGAGTTGCTTGTCATTTGGTTGACTTCCACAAAAAGTAAGTGAGAAATGATTTCCGAAATAGTTTGTAGCAGTGAGATGTTTTGGGAAAGTGCCATATGGTGGAGTTTGTGAATTTGTTAACGAAGTGCATTGTAGAATTGTTCTATAGTTGAGGGAGAGAGATATTGTTGGATTCTTGTGCCCTTGTTACTACACGGAATCCCTGGTTGGGGGTAGTCGTTATTGGGTATACTCATTGTTTTTTAGGATCTCTTACGTGGTCTCAGCCCCTGGCTAATAATAGAATGAGACCTATAACAAGGGGGAAAACTTGGTTGAGGGCCAAGAGAATAAACATGGCCGAGTGTATGACATTGGGCGAGAGATTGATCAATTGATAATTGATGCCTTGTCTAGTTCTGTTTTATGTTGAATTGCTTTGCTGTGAGTAAATATCTTGATCTACTCCAACCATGTTGCTTTAGCTGTGTAAGTTTGGTTAAATGTTTTTTTTTTTTTTTGGTAAAGTAAGAAATATATTGAGCTTAAACCAACTATACAAGAGAAATCCGGCACCAAAAACTTACACTCAAAATTGTTCGATTATAATGTCTCAATGCTGCTGTTTTCTGTTCTGTTTTACTCTGTTTTACTCTGTTTTTTTATTAAAAAACAGCCAAGTGCATTTAGTGTTTTTTGCTATTTTCTAGGAAGAGAATTAGCACGTTTAGGTGTAGTTATATGCTGCACGTGTGTGTGGTTTGTAAGCAGTTATTGTTCTTGTTTAAGTTGTCCTGTACTTGACAATTTCCTTAGAAAACTAATGTACGCAAGTTTGTGCTCTGTTTTCTCTGTGCTTCTCTTCCTCATTCAAAAACTATAGCTTCTGGTTTTCTATTTCTTGTTTACTATTTTGATCAGTAATTATAGTGGTATTAGAGCGTGTATGATCTTGAGGGACTGTGAAGTGAAGCAAGTATCGAAGTGTAAAGAAATTAAAGGGTGATGGAGACAGGGTCGAGTAGTTTCTCTGCGATGGCTTTTCCAGTATTTACTGGAGAGAATTATCAAGCATGGGCTGTTAAGATGACAGCATTTTTTGGAGGGTTATGATATGTGGGAAGCTATCGAGGATGATTATAAAGTTGCTCCACTTCCAAATAATCCGACCATGAATCAAATCAAACTTTATAAAGAGAGAACCACAAGAAAAGCCAAGGCAAAATCTTGCCTGTATGCTGCTATCTCACCTACCATCTTTACCAGAATTATGAAGTGTGACTCTGCAAAGGCCATATGGGACTTCTTGAAGGAAAAATATGAATGAGATGAGAAGATAAGAGGTATGAAGGTGCTGAATCTCTTGAGAGAATTTGAGAGACAGCAGATGAAAGAGTCTGAGTCAGTGAAGGAATACTCTTATAGGCTAGTGGGGATAGCTGATAAAATCAGAGTTTTAAGGACTGACTTGAAGGATGAAAGGCTTGTTCAGAAGATCCTGGTGTCTCTTCCAGAGAAGTTCGAAGCCACCATAGCGTCTCTAGAAAATACAAGAGACTTACCTAATATAAAGCTTGCAGAATTGTTAAATGCTCTGCAGGCACAGGAGCACAAAGACTGATGAGAAGATAAGAGTTTGTAGAGGGTGTGCTGCAAGCTAAAGTGAAATCAAATGATGGAGGCAAATGGAAGAAATGGATTAAGTTCAGAGAAAATGCTGGCGACTCCAAGTTTGTAGCAAAAGAAGGAAATTCTGGTGGGTCTAGCAAATGTAAGATGAACAAAAAGCCCTGTCAATACTGCGGTGGAACTAATCATCAATTTTTTAGATGTTGGAGAAAGCCTGATGCTAGATGCAGAATATGTCACAAGTTGGGTCACATGGAACCCATCTACAAAGAAAAAAAATTACCAACAAGCAGGAAAAGCACAGGTAGCAGTGAATAAAACTGAGGAAGAGCATTTGTTTGTAGCTTCTTTTTCTGAATGTTCTGTTGGGAATGATGCATGGCTAGTGGATAGTGGCTGTACCAATCATATGACTGGCAATTCGAAGTTGTTTAGGATTCTAGACAGGTCAGTCAGGTCTAGAGTCAAAATTGGCAATGGACAGTATATCGAAGTGCAAGGGAAGGGTACAGTGGTTATTGAAGGAAATCAGGAGGTGAAGCTAATCAGTGATGTTCTTTTTGTGCCAAATATTGACCATAATCTGTTAAGTGTTGGTCAATTAGTTGAGAAGGGCTATAAAGTGAAGTTCGAAGGGAAGGAATGTCTTATTAATAATCCAGATAACAAAGAAGTGCTAAGAATCCCAATGAGGGACAAGAGTTTCATGTTCAAGCCACAAGAGATGCAACAAATGGCTTTAAAGTGCAAAGAAGAAAATGCAGAGTTATGGCATAAAAGACTTGGGCATGTTCACAAGAAGAGCATGTCGTTTATGCAAAGAAATAGCTTGGCAAATGACTTGCCAAGTTTGGAGGAGGAATTTCCACGGTGCAGAACTTGTCTTATTGGCAAGCAAGTCAGATTTCATTTCAAAGGAAGAGGCTAGAGAGCATGTGAGAAGCTGCAATTAGTCCACATAGATTTATGTGGACCTATGTCTGAGTCTTCTCTCAATAGTAGCAGGTATTTCATTACCTTCACTGACGATATGACTATGATGAGTTGGATTTATTTTCTGCGAGCCAAGTCTGAAGTTGCTGATGTATTTGTGAAGTTTAAAGCCTTAGTTGAGAATCAGAGTGGGAAGAAAATTAAAATGCTCGGGTCTGATAATGGTTCTGAATATACTGCTCACAAGTTTAAGTTGAACTGTGAGCAAGCAGGAATTGTGCAGCAGTTCATTGCTCCCTATTCACCTCAATAGAATGGGGTCAGTGAGAGGAAAAACATAAGTATTATGGAGATGGCCAGATGTATGATGCAAGAGAAGATGTTGCCTAAGAAGTTCTGGGCTGAAGCAGCTAATACCGCAGTGTTCCTGTTGAACAGATTGCCCACAAAGGCCTTAGAGAGGTCAACACCTTTTGAAGTCTGGTATGGTGTTAAACCTTATGTGAAAAATTTGAAGGTTTTTGGGTGTTTGTGTTACACTCATGTTCCTGAGGTCAAGAGGGACAAGCTGGATAAGAAAGCAGAGCTTGGAATCTTCATTGGGTACAGTCTCCAATCAAAGGCTTACAGAATTTTTCACCTTATGACAGGGAAGGTGACTGTAAGCAGAGATGTTGTTTTTCTAGAGGAAGATGAGTGAAATTGGATGGAAGGAAAGAGTGCAGAACAACAACAGTTTGAAAAACAACCTGCAACTGATGTAGAGGTTGATGAAGTTATAGATGGATTGGAAGACAGTGTGAATGATTTACCGTGAGAGGCACAATGTCACTTGCTGAAATCTATGAAAGAAGCAATGTGGCAATGCTCGAACCATCTAACTTTGTGGAAGCTAAGGAGGATCAGAGGTGGATTGCAGCAATCCAGGAGGAGATTTCAATGATCCAGAAAAACCACACATGGGAGCTTGTTGACAGACCATCTGATAAGAATGTGATTGTGGTTAAGTGGGTGTTTAGAACAAAACTTAATCCTGATGGTTCTATTAATACAAAGCTAGACTGATGGTGAAAGGCTATGCACAAATATGGGGAGTAGACTATTCTGAAACATTTGCTCATGTTGCACGACTTGATACAATAAGGCTACTGTTAGCTATTACAGCAGAGAAGGGGTGGCCTATATTTCAGTTAGATGTCAAGTCTGCATTTCTGAATGGAGAGCTTGAGGAGGAGATTTTTGTTGAACAACCTGAAGGCTTCAGTATCAAAGGGCAAGAAGAGAGTGTATACAGGTTGAAGAAAGCTCTATATGGACTGAAGCAGGCTCCAAGAGCTTGGTATGAGAAGATAGATCGATATTTGCAGGATTTTGGCTTTGTAAAAAGCTTAAGTGAGTTCACTCTTTATGTCAAGAAGGTGAATCACAGTGTTGTAATTCTGTCACATTATGTAGATGATCTATTAGTGACGGGGAATGACATGGAATTGATAGAGAAGGTGAAGCAAGATCTATTTGCAGTTTTTGAGATGTCAGACTTGGGAAAGATGGCTTATTTGTTGGGTCTGGAAGTCAAACATGCTTCATATGAGATATTCATCTATCAGAAAAAATACATGAAGGAAATTCTAAAGAAGTTTTAGATGTAAGATTGTCGAAGTGTAAGCACTCCTATGGCTGCTAAAGAAAAGCTGTAGAAGAATGATGGAACAAATGTAGTAGATGCTTCTATGTATAGAAGTCTAATTTGGTGTCTCATGTATCTTACAGCAACCAGACTAGATATTCTATTTGTTGTGAGTGTTTTATCCAGGTTTATGAGTAGTCCTAGTCAGTTACATTTGGTTGCAGCAAAAAGGGTCTTGAGATATCTTAAAGGAACATTTTTCTTTGGTGTGAAGTTTAAGAAAGGTCAGAAGTTTAATTTACAAGGATTTTCTGATAGTGACTGGGCTGGTTTAGTGGATGACATGAAAAGTACGTCTGGGCATTATTTCAGTCTTGATTTTGCTTGTTTCTCTTGGTGTTCCAAAAAGCAAGAGATTGTAGTTCAGTCCACAGCAGAGGCTGAGTTTATAGCAGTTACTATAGCTGCAAATCAAGCTTTGTGGATGAAAAGGATAATGAATTATCTGTGGTTGAATTCTAGTGATTGCATTGAAATTAATGTGGATAATCAGACCGCTCTAGCAATATCTCAGAATCCAGTTTTTCATGGCAAAACTAAGCATTTCAAGGTTAAGTTCTTCTTTCTATGTGAGGTGCAACAAAATGGTGAAGTTAAGCTGGTTTATTGCATATCTGAAGATCAACTTGCAGACATGTTCACAAAACCACTTCAAGCTGAAAGATTTGAAGTATTAAGAAAGAAAATTGGAGTATGCAGCAGCAACTGATCAGGAGGAGTTTGTTGGATTATAATGTCTCAATGCTGCTGTTTTCTGTTCTGTTTTACTCTGTTTTTTAATTAAAAAACAACCAAGTGCATTTAGTGTTTTTTGCTATTTTCTAGGAAGTGAATTAGCACGCTTAGGTGCAGTTATATGCTCCACGTGTGTGTGGTTTGTAAGCATTTATTGTTCTTGTTTAAGGTGTCCTGTACTTGACAGTTTCCTTAGAAAACTGACGTATGTAAGTTTGTGCTCTGTTTTCTCTGTGCTTCTCTTCCTCATTCAAAAACTATAGCTTATGGTTTTCTGTTTCTTGTTTACCGTTTTGATCAGTAACAACAAAAATGACAAAGGTCATGGCGAGTGGAAGGGTGCCGGAACAAACAAAACCAACAAAGAGACCCAAAGAGCCAAGAGCCAAGAGCCAAAGGTCATGGCAAGTTTGGTCAAATGTTTTTATATAGGTGATGGCTGTAAAATGTGCATAGTTGGTGCCCATTCCCATAGATAATTATCACTTGCTTTGTCGTAGTTCGCTCACTTCGTTTCTTTAACCATTCAGGTCCCTACCTCATGACGCATGGGAGTAACGGCTTTGTTTGTGTGGATTATTGCGCTCTATTCTTTTGGTATTAGCTTTCGGCCAAGATATGTATGTTTTAGGTGTGGTTGGTCTTTGGCTAGATTGGCTTTGTCCTTCTCTTGAAAGACAGCCATGTCACTCCCCTTTTCTTGCACAAAAATTAGAGTGTGACAGTGACACTATGTGATAAGGTGGAAGGACCAACATGAAAAGTAAGACCACCGGTCATGATTAGTCTTGTAGTACCCAAAATTTTCCACAGATATCATGTTTTCTGCAGTTGCTGAAGCCCATCTATTGATCTGCATCATTTTGTATCATCATGTTGGCATCGACTTAAAGGAAGCTGTCGTGTGCAGTAGAATTTGCCTCAGAGCAATGGTGAATTAGTGATATGATTTTTCAGGTCGTAGTTTTAGCAGCAGGGGAATAAATTCATCCTTGTATCGAAGTTATGGGCCCAAGGAAAAAGAAACTTCTTTGCTTATTTTCCTAATTTATGTGCAATATTTTCTTCATAATGGTCGCAAAAATTTAGTATCATATCACACAACAACAGCAAAGTTGCGCATATTGGAAGGGAGGTGGGGGATGGAGAGAGAGAGTACGTGTTTTTCTTTGGATACGAGTTATTTTTTATAATCAATTATGCAGCAGAAGATGATGAGAGTGCAGTAAGTCAATCGTAAAATTCAAAGATGTAAATAATGCAGTACTCGATTGGCATAACAGTATGAATTCAGAAAGGACGGTAAAATCGTACCTGATAAGAGCGTGTAATTCCTCCTTCAGGTACTAAAATTAATAAGCCTGCTAACTTCATTGATGAGTTCTCTGTCAACAAGCGTGACCAACTTTTTCAAGAGCTCATTCACCCTACAATATTGTCGTGTACGAATAGAAAATTCAACTTTTTCTCTTTTGCTACTTCCACAGTTTGACACCAGGTCTCGTCCCCAACCCCCAAAAGCACTATAATTTTAATCTATGATGTGTCGGTGCTTTACCATGTTCATTAACTATCCACCGTGTTTTCGTAGGACTTAATCACTCAGGTGAAAGGGTGACTGTAAATATCGAACTAGACCATCTCAAACATTATTATATCATCGAAATTTTGGCCAAATCCTATGAAGCAGAAAACTTTCACTTTGACACAGCTCAAGATTACAGCGGCCAAACCAAGAAAAAATAGTAATGCCGTTGGCCGACATTAGTAATGATGCTTGCGACAAATTACATGCTTCATAGGATTGTAGAGTTGAAAAAATTGAGAAATACGTTTCTTGCCGATTCTCTGTAGTGTTCTGTAATTTGGTGTTAGGCATTCTATACATCCAGACCTTGCCCTTAGCCATGTTTCAAACAACCAGTTCATTAGCAACTAGATCACATCCAAGAAGAACCGCCCGCTTGAGGTGATTAACACCAACCTAAGTAGCATATGGCACCACATAATTGTTTTGCTTATAGGAGGTATAAAAAATGATGGCATCAGCCCAGAAAAGACTCCTACAGCAACCCAATGTCCTCAGCTTGTCGGCTCTGAAAGTAATAATGAAGCACGGTATACCAGTCACTTCCTATGTTGCTTGCACGATGTTTCCTTATGAGGCTCGCATTGTGCTTTTTAGCAATGTCTAGTTTTTCTGACGTTTCATTAATCTCATCTAAAAATTTCTCAGAAGCTGAACCTCTGTCAGCTTTCGTTTGCATCTCAGGCTCATGGTTACGCTCTAGTCGATAACGATCAACAATCCACCTTCCATTGTCAGGCCTCTTAATCCTCATAAATGCACCACGCCCAACCCTAGAAGGATGCTGAAATCCTTCCTTCAAGCAGACAAATCTCTAGGAGTAATCAAACCATCGCTCTTTGATTGAAACAACTGACCAATACGAACTCTATATCCCATGTTCCTAGCATATGTATCATAATACTGGGATGCTTCGTTAGCTGAATCAAACTTTAGACCCACAAAGGGCTCAAGGATCACTTGTCCTTTATTTCCCCCGGTTTAATGTGTTTGGCACTGACAATACTTAAAGAAGATGAGCATCCATAATCAACAACATCAAGCTATTTTGTCCATAATTTACAGCACAAATCAACTACTTTAGCGGTTGTTGCTGAACTTTTTGCATTGGGAATTAGCAGGATGATTCTCCTCACAGGTGTCGAGATCATGATTATGATCTTTTGCAAATTGCTCAAGGACCCACTTGCCAGAATCAGATTTCTTTCACCCTTAGGATTACAGGGCATCCTATCTTTGAATAAATCTGAAAACCTTATTTTCAGCACACGAATCTCCTGTTACAAACCAGTGCATCCACTTGCATTATTCTTATACAGCCAAAACACTCAACTCAGACATTCAAATCTACCGCCGACCATCTCCTGAGTTAGTTCAACCACCAGGTCCAACAGAAAGCAGCATCAGGATTATCAATAGTCATCGTTGCTTCGTCCCATATTCTACACTTAAGCCAACAGATCCGAAAATAGAACGGACGGGAATACTGACTTGTGCTTCTATTCTGAATAGGAGTCGAAACCAAATCCAACGGAATAAATTCTAAGCAAAGCCACCGCAGGCACAGTAGCCCAATGGTCGGATGTCTCCATGACAAGATTTTGCAAGAGGTTTCGGGTTCGAACCAATATGGGAAATTTTATCCACGGGGCCCGGGCCAATCCCCTAGTAGTTGGGCAGTCCCCTTAGGCCCGTCCCCCGAGAACTCCATGAAGAATAGGTTTGACGGAAAGCAGACATTCCTAGCGGGTATGAAGATGCCGGTTCCTTGATCGCTCCTTCGCACCCTTTCGATTCGGTGGGTGAAATTTTTCTTTAAGCAAATCTAAAACGGATTCACAACATAAATTGCACCATTCATCAAATGCCAACCAAGTATATCATATTGTATCGCAAACATGAGTATAAATGCTACAGACAATCGTTTTCACAAACTGATCGAGAATCTTGAAACCCTTTTAAGTTCTAGTTAAACACACTAATCAAGAACAGTTCTAACATTCAGCATCGTGTCGGAGGATGGTGGCAGCTCAACCAGCCATCCTCTCTCTTCATGGCCTCCATTCTTTTCTTATATTAGTTTTGTTTCTTTCTTTATTTTAATTTCTCTTGATTATTAAAAATTATAAGATTGCTTTTCATATAGAAAAATGTTATGAAGGGCCCTCCCTCCCTCCCTCCCTCTCTCAATAATATATGTGAAGACATAAGATAAGAAGATATTGTAATCGGGACTATCTTCATTATATATCAATTGTAGCTCCAACAGTCGGATGTTATTTTGGTAATAATTATAGTAGGTTATCTGACATGGCCAACTAGTATTTTGAAGATTCAACGGAATAACATTTTTCTAAACTATTGGAAAATGAAAAGTTCACGCATTTTAATAAAGTCACTTACTTCAAAACGTAAATTTACATTTAAAAAGCATAATTAATAGGGCTTAATAAGTGCTCGAGCCACTTATACAATTTTCCATGTGAAACATATTTTTCCAATTTAAAATAACTAATTTAGACAATATTCAATGAATTCAGAGAAACCAAAATAAAATGTGATGAGTGCATTGAAACTCCTAAAACTTATTATAAAAGTGCAATTGAATATTAAAATTTTCAAAATGTGCAATTACCTCACAAAACTTTTAAAAAGCATAACAAAGTTCTAAAACTTGTCAAGTCTCCTTCCATTTAATCTGTCCAGCTTTACAATCATAAATTCTAATAAGTTTTAAGACTTAATTGCATTTTTTGAAAGTTTTAGAATTCAATTATACTTTAATAACAATTTTTAGGACTTTTAATACATTTATCACAAATAAAATCAAAATAAAAGAAGAAAAGAAAAAGAATATAAAAGGAAAATAAGCCGTAAAGAGAGATAGGGTGGTTAGTAGAGTTGTTGCCCCCTTGGCAATCGTCAGCCGAGGGTTGCTGCTTGGAGTTTGTGGCCTCCATCACATTATATGAATAAAGGCATAAACTATACATCGCGAAAAATAATTCACAGGCATATGTTGGCACATTTTACGCACTATCTAAATAAAATAATTAAGTGGCATAGGTTCAATGGGTACCATCATGTCAATTCGTTAATTGAATCATTAACCTTTTTTATTGGCTAGTTGCCTCACATATATTTTTAATTTTGATAGCCCCCTCAGACCTCAAGATTCTTTAGATCGCAAAATTCAAGGTCATAAATCACGGAATCGCAAGCAAAAGAAAATGCAAATAGACTCCGTTCTATGCAACCTTCGATCTCAAGACAATGGAGGTTGGATGCATCAGGAGTCAGATGAACTCCATTATACAACGGGCAAAATGATCACGAAACTTGTCACCATCGGCTCTCAAACATATGAGTCACTCAACGAAAGTGGTTGCAGACGGGCGGGAGCCTACAATGGACGTGCATTTGAGACTGTCGTGCAGGTCATCTCTTTAACATTTTCTTCTTAAAAAACAAAACCTTAGCTGTCACACATTCAAAATTTGACTAGCTTTTTAGGACGGCCAAAAAAGTGAGAAGCGAAGATGTGCAATCACGTGGCAGCCACACCATACATTATTATCCATGCCATTTTATTTTAGAAGGAACGAAATTAGGAAATCATGATCGATGTTTGGGAATCATTGGATTGGATACATCTAAATAATGTGAAATGAACTCCCTACGAAGATTTTCAAAATTTTCCTTGATGGATTATTAAATGGCCGCTAAAATTTAGTGGGACTAACAAACCTTAAGAAATAATTTTAAAAAAAAACATTAAAGTATATGTAATAATGTTCCCTCAATCATTGCATACTCATTCATGTAAGTGCTTTAATAGACAATTGTAAAACTAAAGGTTAGCAATTGGCATAATCGATATGCCTTAATATCAATTGATACTGAATAAGGATGGATATTAGCAAGAAAGAAGAACAAATTTGTTAAATAATGAACAAAAGTCTCCAAATCCCTTCGAGTCCTCTTGTGACATCTCAGATTTTCAATCTTGTTTTTTATTAAATAAATCGGGCATTTCATCGACGCGCTTATAGGCTGTTCTCAGAGCTGATCACTCTCGAGATAATTAGACTATCTGAGGAAGCCATTAAGGGATTTTAATGTAATAGATTGGAGAATTCGACCAAGAATCGATTTCTCGATCGTGCTTATTTTCAGAGACCATTACGACACAGTTAAAAATTGATTAGGGATTAGAGATAAATCGGTTCGATTGAGATGTGTGGCTAAATGTGGGTGACTCCACTAAATTAAAAAATTATTGTCAGTCAAGACTAGACTGATTTTTCTATCGTTTTGGTACCATGTCTCCGTATTTGAATTCTCGAAATTTTCACAACAACCGAGAGTCGCCAATGCATCGAGTGGGTTCATTGTAGCTCGAAGAAAATCGACCACAGGTCATTTACACTAAAAATTTCTGAAAGTTATTCGGTAGCCTAAGTCACGCTAAATCGCGCCGAATTAAAATTAACTGCGAATTGAATCCGATTTTAGAAACTAAAAATTCTGTCATGTCACAATTAATTCTAGGAGCGTCGACTCAATCTCAGAATATTTTTCTATAATCCGAGACTTTTTGTGAAAAAGTCGAGGTAGGGCCATTTTTGTCCAGAAAAAATCAGTGATCGTTTTTTATTGCACAATTGGGAAGCAAGTGGGATCAATTGGTGAGAAAAATACCAATTGGATCGGTGAGGTGTCGATTGAATTTATTGGGGCCAAATTGGATTGAATTAAACAAAAACAAGTGTCCAATTGGATGGAAATCCTAGCAAATTCGTAACCCCCCACCACCTATGGTTTTTGGACCATTTCAAGAGTTGCAATTTGAGCATGAGTGGCTGATTTGAGGCCAAGGAAGCCAACTATGGCTAAGGATTGGTCAAGGGGACCATGGAGGAGAAAATTTGGCCAAGTAGACCCCTTGTCCCCCTTATCCCTTCCTCTCTCTCCCTCAAGCTGGCCGGCCACAACCATTCCCCTCATCCTTGCCATTTTCGAACACCATAGCAGCTGAAGAAGACCGTTGGAGCAGCCAATCGTCCCAGACCGCACGCCGCCATAGCCGTTTGCCGCCCCATGCCAGCCCAACGCTGCTCTACCGTCGCCACACGCGCTTCCGTCTCCCTCTAGCCCTCATGTCGTTCCAATAGGTTGTTCTGTCGTCCAGGAGGCTATCCAGCCACCGTGTGGGGCCACCGAAGCCCAAAACCACCCCTCCAAGCCGTCGAGTCTCTACCGGTCCACCGCCACCTTTGCTTGCCTCAATTATCTCTTCTGCAGCCCAAAACAGAGAGCAAATTTTTGGGTTTCCAACAGTGTTTGAGGCTCGTTTTGGCCCACTTCCCGATCCTAAAAGTTAGGCCCGCTTTGGAGAGAAGTGAGCCCCGTTGCATCCTCGACGATTTGAGCCAATCGGATTGCAAAACAAATTAGTTTAACTCACTAATCCTCGCTTAGTAGTTTAATCACGCTTAGGGGTTGATTAGATTAAATTAAGCATGGTTAGGTGGATAGATTAGATTAGTTAATTTAATTATTTGCCGATGCATGTTAGGTAGATAGTGTAATTAGGGCCTAGACGAACTCTAGTATTTAACTAGAGTGACTTGGAAGTTTTCCAAGTTCGTTTTGGTGTCCAATTAGGCATTACGGGCCTAAGTTGGATTGATTGATATTTATTTATTATTTTTCATAATTAATTTCTGGAAATTAGACTGGGATAACCGGCGACCGGAATTTTATGCTAATTGATGTGGTGTGGTTCGTTTATTTAATTGAGCCCAAATTTGTACTTATTTGGTGTAAATTGTGATTTTAGAATATATTCCTAAAATTTATTTAATTTCAGTAATTGATTGGAAAATAACCGAGCGTCGGTTTACAACGCCAAAAATATTTTGGTGGACAAAATGAAATGGTGGGATTTGTGGAAAGGAAATTATTATATTTTGGCTAAGGCCAATCGTGTAGCCAAACACAGCTATTTTATCGGGTATGATAAAAAGTGAAAAATCGTTGAACAATAAGAATGTTAGCTCGGTAACTCAGCATGTCATCTCGAAGAAAGACGTTATATTATGTCGGCTCGATGACTAAGTATGTCATCTCGGAGAAATATGTTATATTACATTGGCTCCGTGACTCGGTATGTCATCTTGGAGAATGAACGTTGGCTCAGTGACTCGATATGTCATCTTGGAAAATGAACATTGGCTCGGTGACTCGATATGTCATTTTGGAGAATGAACGTTGGCTCGGTGACTCGATATGTCATCTTGGAGAATGAACGTTGGCTCGGTGACTTAATATGTCATCTTGGAGAAGAGATAGTATAGACTAGAATGACCGGGGACATGTAATCAATTAGGTCAATTGATTGATGAGTCGATCTGAGTGAACGTTTTGATTTGTTGATGTGACTCGATGAGATTACGAATTGTGTTGAATTGCAGGGAGGAACTGAGAGCAAGGTAAGTCATTTGGCTCGTGTTGTGCTTAGGTAGCGCTTAGGGCGTATTTTCTTCATAATCGAGTCTTAAGGGGTTGAACTTGCTGAGACATTGTCTCACTAGTTATTGTATAACCATTTTTAGGTCCTTAGATGATGTTGGTGGAGGACCGGAAGCCCTGGAGTTTGGAATGGTGGATAGACCAGAATCGGCAAATGGGTCTGCCTAGTAGATCATAGGACCGTGCCTTTTGGAATGAGCCGATCTTTTTTTAAATAGTCTATTCTTGTAAATAAACCTGGTTGTGTGTATAAAAGGTTTATTTTGGTTTGTAAAATTGGCCATACTTTCCCATCCCATTGTTTTATTGTCTGGGGATTATTTATATGCTTCCGCCTGCGTATTAAAAATGAATGGGTCGGCGATGCGTCTTGGGACGTCACTATTTAATTGACCAGGAGGGATGAGTGCGTGCTCGAGGATCAGGGCTTGACACCTCCCATATTCGGAGAGATTAAAAGGGATTTATAACATACATAGAATTGACAGGATCAATCCCTTTTGATCTCTCATAATTTCTCCTAATCTTTTCCAATCATTTCCCTCCATCTCTTTCCCCTCCTTCCAAACACGATTGTGTTTTCTGAGCTCTGTCTCTTTCCTCTTAATCCCTCCTAACAAACATAGCATTAGTAGACAAATGTAACACTATAAATCGTGCCCTTCATTAAATTGATACTAAATCAATGCGTGCACCAGGTGCACTTTGTGCATGTCATGCATGTATAACCTTAGTGGATAAATGTATCTTTGACCAGGAACATCACATATATTTGTCCACAATGCAAGCGTGTGTGAAAGGTGTTTATGTCGAGTTTATTAGGACTAATCTACTAAATTATATGTAGAAAGTGTTTGTATTAGGTATATTACGGTTGATGTACAATCAATTAATAAAAACATCATATGTCAATCACATATATGCAAAAGACTAAAAGAATCTTTTCAATTGGCATTTTAGATTTAATGACAATTCAAATTACATACAAATTAATAATTTATTAAAGTTTACGCCTTTTTTTTTTGTTCTACTCTACTCCCATTCTAACTATGGGTGTGCAAAAGAACCGGAACTCGCTTGGACCGCCCGGAACTGGTGGTTCTTAAGGGAACCGATTCGGTTCCCGGTTCCAATTTATGGGAACCGGTGGGTACCGGTCTGATTCTCGATTCCATGGGCAGATCCCCCCACCCGGACCGGACCGGTTATATTATAATAAATTTTAAAGTTTTAATATTAAAAAATTCGAAATTAGCAAATCTAAAATTTAGGGCTCCAATTACCATCTTGTTTCAATTCACTACTCTCCTACTCCATCTCGTCTCTCTCAATTCAAAACCGCCAAGCTCCCCCTTTCTCTCCGATTTACCTCCGGATCTACTCATCCCCCTCTGAGTCTTAGTCCGAACTCAGTGAAACAGTGAGTTGATTCTCATTTCCTCCCTTAAACTTGAACTCTCTCTCCATGTCGTCGCCATCCTCGTCGCCTCCTCTGCATTCATTGTCACTATCATCCTATTCGTTGTTGGGCTCGTCCTGCTTCTACCTCCCCTCTTCCTCCTCCCCCTCCTCAGGCTTCTCGCCATCATCCTCATCTTCGGGGATGGGCGAACTCCAAATCTAAGAACGGCTCATCGTCCCCATTATCCTCTTCATTTTCGGTCTCGAGGGAGGAGTGGGAGACGGCGGAAGCGATGACAAAGATGGTGGTAGTGGTTGGGACAAAAGCAGAGCGAGAGTCACGACCGCCGCCACCGCGACGCTAGTACTTGAGGAGAATAAAAATAAAAAATTGAAAAATATTGAAATATTATCAAAATTATCCATGTCATTGTCAGTTGTACCACGTAAACAAGCCAATATCCATGTAAGTAATATTTGGTCAAAATTAGCCGGAAGGATTAAATTGACTCAAGGTCGGAAAGTTTGAAATTAAATTGGCATCATTAAAAAGTTTATGATTATATTGACACTGATACAATAAATTCAAAAAATTTCTTACACTTTTTCACTACCCTATCAGCTAAAAATGTTCTTCAAATTTTTTTCGTAAAGTCAATCAATCTTGCGAGCCAATCACAAGATTGATGGGAACAAGCCACTTTACAGATGGGGCGAATCTTGTTCTGGACAAATTAAAGCTAAGTAGCATCTAAATCCCATTTAGGTGCTTAGCGTTGTATATATGCTAGGGTCAGATTGATGGGAACAAGCTGCTTCACAGATGGCATCTAATTCTACTCTTGACGACACTAAAAGGCATCTAATTCCACTCACGAGCCTACTGTTTCGTGGTGAGGTTCAATCAACAACATCTATATAAATATATATTAGCAAATATAAGTTTTTTAGTGGTAATTTTAGTTTTAAATGATAAGATATAATTACTTAAATTAGATGGGTCTGACCGAGATCAACTGTCATTTTTAGTGAATGTTATGTGTATTACGAAATGATCTTTCATGGCTACTTGATGAAATCAAACTTCCATTGTACTAAAAATTGAAAGCATGAATTATGACTTTTATTTTTCAGTTAGCTTAAGGTAACCCTTCTTACATTGATTGATTCGTTATTGGAATTTACTGTTATATGACGAATATTAACTGTTATCTAGTTATGGATATTAGTAGTTATTCCTATAGCAATTAAAGTTATATGTTAAAATAATAAAATTTATATATATGAACTACAATATAAGATTAAGAAGTATACCATGTGCTATTTACAATTATAATGATTTTAGAATCGTGATAGGAAAAATTGTTTTAGATCTTAATTATCACTGAAATTGAACTATTATAAAATTGTAGAGATCAAAATAATTGCAATCTGGAAGAGTTCAGGTAGAAAATTGTCTCTAGTGGAAATCATCGGGTTACTGTCTTATGTAGAAAGAAACAGAAGTATTTATGTTAATACATCAATTACTATTGAGACTACCAAAAATCATGGAGTCGGATGCGATGCGACAGCTTTTTCCCTCTCTGTTCAGTGTCCTACCGAAACTACAAAGCAAGAACGGGGCCATGTTCCACGTTTCGTTGCTGGGTCCACCTCAGAAACGAATGCTCCTCTTTTCTTTCTCCATTTGATGCGCGACAGAGGATAAATGCAGGCGAGGAGGATAAGTGCAGGCACCAGGCAGCACTCAAGTACCATTTCTTCACCGTTTCTTATCTTGTTGCTTTCAGGCTCGCCGCTGTCAAATTCGGTCCTTCGGCATTGCCCACGCTCCTGGTAATTTCGCTCTCACTAATTTCCACCAACCATGCATCGGTTCATTGTTTAGTGAACTATAAGATTAGCACTCTGTTTTCACCAGCATTTTCATTGCCTTTGCAAGCATGTTAGACGAGTAAATAATAGAAGCACGTAAAATCTTAGACAAACCAATTGCGGACCTTGGACCTGACCTTGGTTGGTCCCATTTGCATATTGATTAGGCCTCATCTTGTAATGTGCGTGGATGATGAGAATTCCTATCTTCAACAACTCAACTTTATTCACCTCCTATGGTGGATTTCAAGCTCTATGCTTTCACAAGCATCGGCAAAACTGTTAGATGCTTGTTTTTATTTTATTTTTAAACTACGTCAATCTTTTCATAATTTTTTAGACTTGAATCATGTTTTCAATTTTAGCAAGAAAGCAAGAAATTACTTTTGCTTTTTTAAAAAGCACAAACAAACAAGTCATAAAAAAACCTTAGCTAAATCTTATCATCTTGATTATTTTATTTCATTCTATTTTATTATGGGGGGACTGAGGGCCAGCGTCACCAGCCCTTGGCCCAAAAATTAGAAAAAAAAAAGTAAAGAAAAGACAGAGAAAATAAAAAAGAAAAAAAATTACTAAAATATAAATTACTATTATATTAGTAAAAATGTCCATGCCGATGCTAGCTGCGCCGGATAGAACAGATGTCATCCATGTCAATGATTTCTTATCAAAATCAATTGGATAGACTAACTTGACACAAATGGAACATGTTTAGGAGTAATTTGGCAAAAATAAGATTTATGATTGAATTGCCATAATTACAACAGATCTAGAGCTTTTTTTGGTAATTGATTTCTTATTAATAGGGAGAGGATAAGAGGGATTGGTTTGAGGATTAGGCCATACGGATGGACTGCTATGTGCTTGGAGGACACAACCCAATTATACACTACTACATGTCAGGAGGACATAGGACACCAGACCCACTAGAAAGGTGTAGGGAATAGGCACAAGTCAACTCCAGTAAGCCCAATTGCGAACTCATTAAACAAAAACTCTCCAAAATATACAAACAGATAAAAATAATCAGGAGCGTGCCGCCTATATCAAGTCATTCTTGCATGGAGCAATGCTCACGTAAAATTTCTTGTGACAATTACCTAATAATGCCATTTGTTAGTAATTTAGGAAATTGTATAAAGGAATGATATATTAATCAAATATGAACCAAACCCTACATGATAATTCATTGAAGTATGCGAAAAGGACTGTCATGCATAGAGAAATATGCATAAAAAATAATTATGACCATTTAGGAGGATGAGCATGTTGCAATTTAATAAAAGTAGATGTATGGCATGCACACCAAATTATTATGAAGATTGTGTACAAATTGTATATGCCAGAAAAAGCGAAGAGTATGTATGTCATTCTGCCCTCACATGGGAATCCTTTTAAAATTTCAAAAATATGGGACTTTACATTAGATAAATGTGCAAGTTTAGTATGGGAAGAGCTTTAAGGAAGCTTTTTTATTATCATTGAGAGAACGGGAAAACGTAAAGAAAGCAAGAAACAATGTAGAAGCATTTTTTTCGTAGGGAGCAAATAATTTTGAGAGATTAGCAAGGAGAGTGAACTTCTGTAATTAAACTGTAATGTTTTAGTAAGATACTAGCAATAATGTCATGTGAATGAAGGGGAGTTAAATTGAGTGTTGCAGCGTTTGGCATCATAATATTGACAAATCCATTATGTTACCTACACATATAGAACTTCCTATTTTTGCAGAAAGTATCTCTCTCCTATGTACACAATATATTAGTAACTATGAATTGCACCTCACATCTCCTAGTGCCCAAATTAAAGCAAACGAAAATTTTCTAGGTTTATAACGTAAGCTTTGATACCAACTTTGTCAAACCTCAAATTAATCCCAAGAAAAATTATTGGTCATCTTCTAAAAATAATAAAAATAAAGAATGAAGCATTTGAAAAAATAAAAGTGTTTGTCCTTGGAGACGCAATTTCATTTCACAAATCTCGTCTGCTTCTGGGTATCGGGACTGTTAGACAAATTGTTAGATAGAATCAATCTGCTGAATAAGTATTTCGATAACTTCGACACCAGCATTTCCATTGCCTTTGCAAGCACGTTAGACTAGTAAACAAAGTAATCACCAAATATCTTAGACAAACCAATCGTGGACCTTGGACGCGACCTCGGTAGTCCACTATGCATTTTTTATTTGGGCTTGCGTAGATGGTTGGAGTTTTTATCTTCGACACCTCAAGTCGGTCACAGAAGTAGATAATTAGATATGTTAGGCTTTTGATTTGCCAGTCTGAGGTCAGCATCAAGACAAACTTGTTATACATGGTGTGAGAAGTCTCTATCCTTGGACCGACTGGACTAATATCTTCTAATCCACAGAGAAAGAACAAAAATGGCAGAAGCTGTTATCGTTAGTATTGCTGGAAAGATCACTGCTTATCTGATTCCTGAAGTACTAGAAAATGTTGGAAAGCTATGGGGCTTCAAGCATGAACTCGAGGTGCTCAAGGACACAGTCTCCACGCTTCGAGCTGTACTGAGACATGCCGAAGAGCAATACTGTAATCTTGAAATCCAAGATTGGCTTGAGAAACTGAAAGATGCTTTCTATGATGCCCAAGATGTGCTTGAAGAATTCAATATAGAAGCTATACGGCAAGAACTAAGGGGCCACAGTGAAATGATCAAGGAGGTGAGAACATTTTTCTCAAGTTCAAACCAGCTTGCTTTTAAACTGAAGATGAGTTATAAAGTAAGAGCAGTGAGGGAGAAGATAGAAGCCATTAACGCCGGTAGGAGATTCCACTTGGATGAGCGTCCCATGGATTCACAAGCAGAGAGAGAGTGGGGGAAGAGAGAAGAGACACATTCGTTTATACGCGAGGGAGATATTATGGGGAGAGATGATGATAAGAAGACAGTCATGAAATTTTTATTGGATTCAAACGTGAAAGAGCACGTTTCCATCCTTCCAATAGTTGGTATTGGTGGGCTTGGAAAAACGGCTCTTGCTCAATGCGTATATAATGACGAGATGGTCACTAAATATTTTGACTTAAAAATGTGGGTTTGCATCTCTAATGACTTTGATGTGAAAAAAATAGTGAAAAATATCATAGCTTGTGCAAAGAAGAAAGAACCAACCGAGGTTGTTATGGAACATTTGCAGAGTGAACTCAGGGGAGAAATTGATGGAAAAAGATATCTCTTAGTTTTAGATGATTTGTGGAATGTAGATCAAGAAAAATGGTTGAGCTTGAAAACTTTATTGGTGGGAGGTGCTAGAGGAAGCAAGATCCTTATAACCACACGCCTTCCTTTGGTTGCGGAGATTATTGGCACTGCTTTGCCTCATTTTCTCGGGGGCTTATCCGAAAAAGCGTATGTTGATTTATTAATGAAAATGGCTTGTGGTAAAGGAGAGGAAATACAAGATCTTGAAATGCTAGCTATCGCGAAAGAGATAGCTAGAAAGTGCTCTGGAGTACCATTGGTTGTTCGAACTGTTGGGAGTTTACTATTTTTTAAGAAAACTAATTTCGAATGGTTACATTTCAAAGATTATGAGCTCCCAGATGTGTCTCAAAGGGAAGACCACATAAAATATGCTCTTAGGCTAAGTTATGACCATCTCCCTTCACATTTGAAACAATGTTTTGCATTTTGTTCACTGTTTCCCAAAAGTTATGAGATGAGGAAGCAGACTTTGGTTAATCTTTGGATGGCAGAAGGATTTATCCAGCCACCAAATAGAATTCAGCATTTAGAAGACATTGCTCATGGATATTTCATGGATCTACTTTGGAGTAACTTCTTCCAAGATTTTAAAAAAGATCCATACACGAATGAGGAGACTTGTAAGATGCATGATTTGATGCATGATCTAGCGTGCTTGGTTGCAGGGAATGAGTGTTGGGTGGCATGGGATGACACAAAATCCATACATGAAAGAACTCGTCATATATCTGTGGGTGACCTTCCAATCTCACGCTTGAAAGTAAGATCCCTGAGAACATTTCTTTCTGCTATGCCTCGACAAAGAAGTGAAGGAGATCTATGCCAACTTATGCAAAGTTTCAAAAGGTTGCACATCTTGGATTTGCATGACACATATGTCAAGAAGGTGCCAACTTCCATATGTAAGTTGAAGTATCTCACTTATCTCGATCTATCTGGAAATTGGGCACTCAAAAGGCTTCCTAACTCCATTACGAGATTGCAGAATTTGCAAACACTTAATCTCTACGGTTGTCATTACCTTGAAGAATTGCCAGGGGGCATAAAGAAGTTAGTCAGCCTTCGAAATCTAGACATAGGTGATTGTTGGGAACTTAGTTATGTGCCACGAGGACTAGGGCAATTGAGCTCTCTACATAGGCTAACACGCTTCATTTTGCCCCAAGAAAAAGCTCTTACTAAGAATTATTGCGGACTTGGGGAGTTAAATGGGCTTAATAATATTCGGGGAAGCCTTTGCATTGAAAATTTGGGAAGCACAATAAATGTGGTAGAAGAATCCAGGGCTGCAAACCTGATAGGTAAGCATTCTTTAGAATCTTTAGAGCTTCATTGGAGTTATCTCCGTACTGATGATGTAATGATTGGGGATAGAGATGAAGCTCTATTAGATGGATTGCAGCCGCACTCAAATTTGCAGAAGTTGAAGATCACGTATTATACAGGGGAGATCTTTCCAAGGTGGATTATGGATAACCTTATGTTTTCCTTGCCAAATTTAGTCGAGTTATGCTTGGAGCATTGCAGAAGATGTAAACATCTCCCTCCACTGGGCCAACTACGTCACCTCAAGACTTTAAAGATTAATGATCTGACTGAATTGGAATATATCAAGTCAGATGATTCATTCACTTTAACAGCATCATTTCCTAGTCTATTGACATTACATATTGAATACTGTGAAAAATTGAAAGCCCTACCACGAACTCCACATCTTGAGGATTTAGCTCTAACTGAGTCAAACCTAGCATTGATAAATCATATGCTTGGCCTTAACAAGTTGAAGAGGCTAGGCATCTGGAGTATGGAGTTTCTAGAATGTTTGCCTGAGAAGTGTTTGAAAAGTCTCTCCTCACTTGAGTCTCTTCACATTAGTGGATGTCCTTGGTTAACTTCCCTCTCACTCGGTATGCAACATCTATCGAGCCTCAAGCATCTCTCTATTGGGGATTGTGAGAAGCTTGATTTATCCAAAGATGAAAGTGGCAACTTCTTGGATTTCCATGGACTTCAGAGTCTCCAGTCTGTGGCAATCTTTAACCTTCCCAGATTAGCATATGTTCCACAGTGGCTTCTACAGCTCGGTAATCTTGAGCGTCTCAAAATTTCCGAATGCATAAATATGAAGGTTATATCAGAGCAGATCGAGGCCCTTCAATCACTTCAACGGCTTGAAATCTTTGATTGCCCCTCATTGACATCATTACCTGAAGGAATGCGAAAGCTTACATCCCTAACTCACCTAAGAATCTTCCGTTGCCCAGAATTGGAGGAGAGGTGCAAAAGAGATGCAGGCGAGGACTGGTACAAGATTGCTCATATCCCGAACTTAACTCACGAGCTCAATGATTGTGAATAGAAATTCTCCACCAGGGTAAGTGGACAGATCAGTGAAAGGTTTGGACAGGTTTAAATATATTGGCGGGGTGTGGAAACATCGCTTTATTCCCAAATGTGCAAGAAAAATGATGAAAATTCATACTTGTCTTCCAACTGCAAGCTCATTAAATCTGGCTCATGACTCATGCTATAGATATAATGTGCAATCTCCTTATTTGATTTCACAAGGAGCGAAATGCCTGCACAATCCGATGCTTCTGGATAACTCTCTTCATAGATGAACTGATGAAATGCTTCTCTGGAGAATGGCTGCTGGTTTGCTTCCCTTAAAATTTATTATCTCTATGCGTTCTCATGGAATCGGAGGTTCTAGCATAGATCTGCCCAGCAAATCTAGGATATGCTGTTCCAATACTTGGTTTGCTGTTCAGCCATTCTGCAGAAGTTCTCAGGTAAATCCTTTGCCAATTTTGAGCATCATCTTAAGCAATTGAGTAAACGTTTGACATTAAAAGTGGTCTTATGACAATTGGACTGGGAGTCTAATCTATGAGTTCTCCATTCTGATAACTATAAGGTTGTCTTGCACATTTTGTTTGGTTGACAATTGACATGTTCTTCATCTCTTTTTGACAACAGTGTCTGCAAAAGAATTGCATTTGGTGGAAGGCAGAATGAATGAATGAAGCAGTACTATTTGTTGTCGTTTCTTTTGGTGACTAAATCAATCATCACCAATTTTACGTCCACGTTGTGGACCTCATGTAGCGATTTCTCTTGTATATGCTCTTGTCTCAGATTTTTCTTGTTCTATGACTTCCATTGGTCATACTGATTATTACTATGTTCAGTATCTTGCTCTGCCTTGGCGATATCTGATGGATATTTTTGCCAAAGCAGTTTACAAGAGTAATTTGCAGTTTGCCAAGTTTGTAAAAAACGAAAGTACTTCATTATCATTGCCTCTTGATTGCAAGAGGAAAGATTTGGTGCACTGTCAAGATTCATCGGTTGATCGACCGTTAGATCTAATGAAATATCAAGGTAACACGTTTGCTGATTGATCCTAAGAAAGGTGGAATTTCATAATTTTTTAAACTATTGTACTCTGCAGTCTGCTTCCTTCAACAACGTAACTGCCCTCAGTTTTTTGCTTGTTCACAGGCTTTCTTTGGGAATGAGGCCTGAGAATAACCTTGAAATGGTTTTAAAAGGACAAGTATGGTTATGCGGCTGTTTTTTGTTTATTTTTCAAGGAGACTGCGGTGGCCTCCTTAGGGAAATCAATAAGACCTACTATTTATGCTTCAAAAATGTAAGTTTTTTCCTACTTGATACTAGTCTTCGAAAAGCTGGCACTTGATTCGAAGTATCCAATCCATTCTTTTATCTTTCAAAACTAAACTCGCATGCATACTACAGGGCCAAGTCATACCAATAGAGCCCGTCGTTTGAAGTATCCTCCATGAGATTAAGTTTGAGGTTTTTTGTTTCAAGAGATATGTCTATTACTCACACTGCTTTATTTTTTAGACCAAGCAAAAATGGCATAGATTTTGGCACTGATGACTCCCTGACCGCCAGTCCCATGACATGAAACCCATGGATTTCTCTCTTGCTAAATAGAAGAAGAGTGGAAACACCAAGAGCTTTTCTAAGTTCAGGGTTTATGCTTTAAAGTCCGAGAACAATACTACTATGAGCTCGAGAGTCTTCTCAACTTGGATATCATGCCATACACCGGTATGATAATTGCATATTATAATTGGTATTTTTTAATGCCTGAAACCTTTAAATGCGGTGCACAAAAGGTGAAAAATACTTGAACTATTCTGTATTAAAATAATAAGTTTGCATCTTTCTTCAATGGACCATCAGAACAAGTAATAATATGTTTTATGCACATTCAACAAGTGACACCTTTCTCTCTTTTTTTCCCCTTGAATTTCTACATTAGCAAATCTTGTTTCGCATTTTGATGTTAGTCTTACTACGAGACAGTATTGGAGATTTTGACATAGATCTCCAAGCAAATCAAGGGTATGAATGGTGACGATAAAATATGTAGCTTTTTACTCTTTACGTGCTATATGCTACTGATCTATTGATTCCTGAATAATCACCCAATCCCTAGACCTATTGAGCACCCCTCTCCACTTCCCTAGTGGAACTACGATGGATCAAGTGCTAGCCAAGCTCCAGGGGTTGATAGTGAAGTGACCTTAAAGTAAGATGACATAAACCTAAAACCATCTTACCTTATTTACCTTCATATCATTCCATCGAGTTCTGGACTTTTTAATAGCCCTTTTCAAGTATCCTTTCTGAGTGACAACAATATCTTGGTAATCATCCACAAAACAAGAATTATATCGTCAAAAAATATTCATCCATCTGATCATTTGAATAGGTTGACCAAACGAGAAAGGACATTTCAATTAGTTTACAGAAAATTATTGTTCATGTGTAGGTTATTTGTGATTCGTATACACCAACTAGCGAGCCAATCCCAATGAACAAATATGCCAAGGTTGCTGAAATTTTCCGTAACCCAATGGTTATAAATGAAGTTCCACGGTAGGAGATCCAATAACATGAGTTTTCTATCATGAATTAGAAAGTTTTGAAATGGACAAGTTCATGACTTTTGGCTAAATGTTCACATTAGTTATGGGATTGAGCAAGAAAACACCCTACTGCACACAAATGTTCAATGGCCATTGGATTAGACTGATGGAGGATATCCAAGCCCCCTAGTGAGAAATTGTTTTCACAATGAATTTCCCTATGTATTGCTGGATTATAGGCTAAGTTGATGAGAAAGTTTGTATTGTGATACAAGGTTTTATGTTCATTTAGATGCCGTGGTGTTGGGGCTGATAAGTTATTTGGCCGAGACATATTCGATGCTCACTCCAAGGCTTGCTTATATGCCAATATCGACATTAGTGGCACCGATGGAGAGGTGATGCCAGGCCAGGTAATATTTGACCTCCATCTTGCCTGTTTTGAAAAGGAAAAAAAAAATCACAGAACTATTGCCATCAACACTGACTTCTAGGGTGCAGTAAGAATACTAAGTAGGACCAAGAGGGGGAATCGAAGCGGGAGATCGCACATGGTGTTCAACATGCCTTCTTGAGGTGAAATTTCAATTACTTCCTTAAGAAAATAATCGAATGCCATTAACAAAGATAAGAAGTGCACATAGACATATTCTACAGTATTCAAGTACTTGATTGTTTTTGTTGCTCATAAAATAGAGAATTATTGAGCAAGTTGGTGTTGTCCTCGGGTTAGATTTAAAGTCGATAGAGGTAGCTGACTTCACTGTCACCATTTACGTAATATATTACCCCAAATTTGATTAAAAATGCGTTCTCTTCCTTCTCAGGATGACTGGAATGGTCAAGATGCCACACTAACTATGGGTTCACACCATGGACTTGGTTTAGTATTTTTGCTCAATGGAAGACTTAAGAGTGTTCCCAGACTTTTTTGCAATGCAAAAAGCATGAGAGAAGAGGGAGGCTCTGAAGTGATAAAGAACACAATTCTGCATCTCACTTGCCACGAGGAGCACATTAGCGCCTGTGGAGAAGGAAATGGGAGAAGGTTGACAAGAAAGCCTAAAATAGCTGACATCAACACATTTTGTTGGGTAATGCTCAAAAGAAGCGTACCAATGCTAGTCAAATTCAAAGATTTCCCTTTTAATGAACTCAAATTTTGTTGTGATGCCTGGATTACTTGAATTGTTATGCAGGGAGTTGCCAATCGTGGTTGCTACATCTATGTCATCCGTGACACTTAGAAGCAAGGAAAATGTACTATATCAATGACCATACCAGTTCCCTTCCGTGCTCTGTTTGAATATCAACCAACTTTAATAGATGATCCAGAAACACTACCATAAGGAAAGAATATATACAAGTATGCTTTCTCTTTTTGGTCTCAGCTGATTCTATCATTCTATGATTACTGCTACGCAAGGAATTTTTGCTTTTTGCAATAATAAAGCATTGCTACCGTTTTGCATCCTAAACAGAAGTTGAGACTTGGACATTTCAGTACTTTTAGTGCCTCAAAAAACTTTTTTGAATGCTTCACTATTCTTAAAATCAATAAAACATACAAAGTTCACCTTCCTTGCTCAGTTAGTTAATAGCTTAAAATGATATACAGATTACTTGGAAGACAGGCATCCTGCCTCAATCATGGACCCATACGTCGTGACCTCATTACTTGCTGAAATTACAATTTTGTGGGAGCCCCATTGAGGCTCAAGCTTTTGCTGCTCAGAAGCTAGCATTGAAGGTCGAAAATTTGAGCTGCTGGTTAAGAAAGGCTACAAGCATTAATTAAATCAGTGGAGACCTCCGAGCTAAGATAATACGAACCCTTGTTTCCTTGAGATTTAGGTCGTTGAATGAAGATCCTCATGTAAATAGAGCTTCCTAGAGGGACAGAAGTTAGGTGTCGAAGCTCACCTGGTCTCTTTTACATTGGTTACATCCTGCATTTGCAAGTAGTTTCGGCGTTTTGGCAATTTGAGCTCACCGTAAGCCCCTCGAGTGTCATAGACATCTTCCTGTATTTGTCTTTTCAGTTACTTCAACATCTCAATGTCATTCATCCAAATTTTCAGTGTCATATGCTGACCTCATTCAGTTTGGCACTTCTGACTTTCTTTTGAATAAAAGGCAGTTTCACTCCCGATTTTAGCTAACATGAGATCCACGAGTTAGTTTATCTCTTCAAATGTCTTATTAATTTGGGAAGTATAAACAGATCGCAATCCTTCTGCACAGATTTGTTCGTGCAACTTGGCAAGTTCTTTTTATATGCAAGGCGAAGACTTGCCCCATTGACATCGAAAGTGCAGTACAAACATAGAAACGGCAATTTGGCAATACCAACTTATCTGTTCAAAAAGTGAACTTGCAATTTCTCGGGAAGCATGTCAAGGCATAAAGCACGCATATCGTTTGGGTTTAGCATGACACTAACGTTTAGATCTGAATTTAGAACTTGAGAAAAATCGTACCTGAACATACTGCACCAACCATCACCGACACGACTGGCCAGATTCCGGCCCCGCAATTGAAGAGATCAGCGACAAACTTAATCTGGACAAGAAACATAAATAAAAAATAAAAATAAAAAAATAAAAATAAAAAAATAAAAATGGATAGAGACCGGAATACATGAAAAATGAGCTGCGAAAGTGTAATAGCAAGCAATTGAATTGAGAGATGCTTGACTTAGCTAATTCCTTGGAGATGAAATTCTCTAAACGAGAGAAGCACATTCCTACGATCCCTGCCAGAGCCTAATCGAATTCAGCACAGCAACATTACGGATCCCTCTATCGGACATTTCATCGAACACCTTCTGCACATCGTCTGACACAATGGCACCATCCACACTTTTGACACCACCGCATTGCACACAAACACATCACTCACCAACCAATTTATAAAACAGAACCTTATGGACCAACGAGACGATGAATCTCGTTTGCAGCCATGGCTCAGTGATGATCCGGTCAGGCAATACAATGAAAAGGCAGCAAAACAGAGCATAGGTCAAGAGGCAAATCCAGAATAAATCGGCATCGCATTTAGGGTTTAATCGGGGAAGATGCAACCTGAAGAAAAAGAATGTTGAAACTGCTTCGCAATAAACCTGAAAAAAAAAAGAAAAAAGAAATGGAACAGAGAACTGGAATGGGTGATCTAATGACTACTTTTGAGCAAACCGCAGTTGTTCTTGTTTTACTCGTGTATAGGAATTTCGTTACAAGAATTCCATGATAGGCGAGAGCTAGATCACGGAGCAGAGTATTACACTCCCGAAAAAAGGCTAACCTAAGATGTTCAATTTTGCGACTGACTCGTATCTGTCAAATTGCTCGTGGCATCCTGTAACGATTTGGTATGTTACTGCCGCGAGACGACGCAAGGTCGACGCTGCGACGGGCATCGAGCGACGAATCACCGAGTTGTCTGGCAGGATATAACAGAGAGAGAACCTTAAAGTGTAAGCGACTCTCCCTGTAGAGATTCGAAAGTACATCAAAACAGAATGTTGGTTGCCGAGGTGAGGACACCTGGAGTACCATAACTTGGCACGGAAGGACACTTAAAGTGCCATAATTTTAAAATGGTACACTTAAGTGCCATCATCGGAGTAAAATGGGACACTTAAGTGCCACTCCGGCGAAAATCTGGCCAAATGGCTGACGTGGCAATTTTCCGGCGAGTTTAGTCCAAAACAGCGTCGTTTTGCACGCTGACGTGGCGGAGAAAACGCAAAAACAACGCCGTTTCATGTCTACGTGTAAATAATAATATAAAAATTAATTAAATTATAAAGTATTCAAAAAATTTAAAAAAAATAAGAAAAATTAAAAAAAAATTAAAAAATTAAGAAAAATTTAAAAAATTTAAAAAATTAAGAAAAATTTAAAAGTTTTAAAAAATTAAGAAAATTTTAAAAAAAAGGGGGAGGTCGAATGGGCGGCTAAGGGCTGAGCCCTCGCCGCCGCCGCCTCCCCGCCGTCGCCGGGAAGGGCCGGCGACGGAGGGGGGAGGGTCGGCCGGGGTCGCCGGCCCTTCCCGGCGACGGCGGGGAGGCGGCAGCGGCGAGGGCTCAGCCCTCAGCCGCCCATTCGACCTCCCCCCTTTTTTAAAAAAAAAATTTAAAATTTTTTAAAATTAAAATTTTTAAAATTTTTTTCTTTTTTTTTAATTTTTTTAATTTTTATGCTGATTTGGAGCTCCGGCGAGCCACGTAAGCAAAAAATAATAATAAAATATTGCCACGTAGGATTTCCGGCAAAGGTCGCCGGAAATGGCACTTAAGTGTCCCACTAAAAAAAAAAAAGTGACACTTAAGTGTACCGTTTTGAAGTTATGGCACTTAAGTGTCCCTCGTGCCAAGTTATGGCACTTGTGCTGGACTTTTGCCGTTGGTTGCTTGCTTGTATTTTTTATTTATTTATTTTTTGTTGGTGGACATGCTTGTCACGTTGCATTTAAGTTCGCACACCTCACAAATATGAAGACTTGCCACATGGTCCACGATCGATCTATAAACTTGTCAGGTGGCAAACATGAAGACTTGTGCCGACGGAAAATTTAACGATGAGAAATTTTTTGTCCTTCGAGTAAAATCTTGTCCATACTTTTTAGCAGTTTGAAATCTATCGATATTCTTCTCCTGTGGGTATAATTACGAATTTTTTTCTCAGATTTGACTGATTTAATTTAGCAAATGTACCTCTAAATTCCCTTGTATGGCCTAGTCGAAGATCACGAGCCCACATGATGTATCAGCATTGCAAATTCAGTCCACTTCTGTGCTAGAGGAGAGGCTAGAGAGAAAAGAGAGGTTGGATTATGAAAGCAACTTTAAAAGGTTAAAAAAAATGTGTTATTACAACTAGGAGCCATAATATATATTTTTACATATTTGCATATATATATATATATCTTTATGAATGCGAGCTCGTTTAATAGTTGAAGTCTTCTCTTAGAAGATAAAGACATTGATTGAATTGAATTGTTGATTTAGGCTTTCATCTTGTATTAGTCTTCATCTAACTTTGAAATGACTGGACTATATCTTCTGGTGATGCACGGAGAGACAGAGAAAGATAAACATAGGGAGAACAAATATTGGTAGCAGCTGTAATCGTCGGCATTGCTAGGAAGATCGCCGCTATGTTATGGCGGAAGCTTCTCGTTGCTAGTTTAGTCGCCAAAAATTTGCAGCTTGCCCAAATTTGGAAGAGAGGTGCAAAAATGATGCTACATAGGATTGCTCATGTCCCACACCATTCACGAGCTCACTTATTACGAGCGAAGACTAATTTAATGACCATAAATTCTCCAGTTTTCATTTTCATAGTATGTGGGGCCTTTCTTCCAATAGTATCATTAGTATCTGCTTTCAAATTGTATATCAATAGCTTTTTGCTTCATCGATAGTACGAGTGATCATACTTGATTGGATTGAGGCGAAAACTCTGGACAATTGGATATTAGAGATGCAGGCAACTACACGGTGTGGATAAATCAGACATTTGGCCTTAATAAGTTCAAAGTCTGGTTATATCAAACATGAAGTTTCTAGAATATTTGCCAAAGGAGTGTTTGAAAAGTCTCACTTCACTTGAAATTCTTAGCATCAGTGAATGTCTTCAATTAACTTCCGTCTCACTTGGTATGCAACGTCTTTTGAACCTCGTGGATCTCTCTTTTTGGGATTGTGAGGAGGTTGATTTATCCAAAGGCGAAAGCAGCAACATCTTGGATTTCCAAGGACTTAAGAGTCTTTGGTCCGTGGAAATCTTTCACCTTCCCAAACTAGCATATCTCCCACAATGGCTTCTATAGGTAAGCAATCTCAAGCGTCTGGGAATTATCTATTGCTTCAATTTGAAGGCTTTACCAAAGCAAATTGAGGCCCTTCAATCACTTCAACGGCTTGTAATCACTTGATCCTGGTCTTTGACATCATTACCTAAAGGGATGCAAAGGCTGGCATCGCTAAATCACCTAAGAATCGCATATTGCCCAAATTTGGAGGAGAGGCACAAAAAAGATGCACGCGAGGATTGCCACAAGATTGCTCATATCCCGCACATAACTCACAAGCACAAATATTATGATGACCTTGTTTCCCAAAATTTACATGAATAATTTCCAAATTGTCTATCAATACTTGATTCGATTGGGAGACATGCTATAGATATGGAGTGCAATTTGCTTATTTGATTTCACAAGGAGTATAATGCTTGTGTCCAATCATTCTAGAAAACTCACATAGATGAAGTGATGAAATGTTGCTCTGGAAGATGGCCTCTAGTCTACTTGCCTTTAGCATAAATTTATCTCAATGTGTTCCCATGAAATTGGATATTCTGACAAAGATCTATGCATCAAATCAAGGTTATGGATGGTGACAATAAAATAAGTAGCATTTTGCTTTTTTACGTGCAAAAAGCTACTGATCTATTGATTTCTAAAATCAAGTGATCCTTGAACCTATTGAGCACTCGTTTGGACTTCCATAGTGAAATTACCATGGATCAAGTACCAGTCAAGCTCGGGGGAGGATAGCGAAAGTGATCTTATTGTTAGCATTTGACAATAATTGACATTCTTGGTTTGCTTTTACTCATTCTATAGAGGTTCTCAAGTAAATACTTTCCCAATTTTTAGCATCATCTTGAGCAATTAAGTAAATGTTTCATTAAAAGGGGTCTCATGACAACTGGCCTGGGAGTCAAATCTATGACTTCTCCACTTTGATCACTACATGGTTGTCCAACGCATTTTGTTTGGTTGACAATTGGCATGTTCTTCATCTCTTTGTGATAGCAATGTCTGCCAAAAAAATAAGTCTTTATACGAGGCAGAATGAATGAACGAAACAGTAGTCTTTTTTATCTTTTCTTTTGATGACTAAATCAATCATTACCAATTTTAAGTCTATGAAGTGGACTTCATGTAGACTTGATTTCTCGTGTCCATTCTTGTCTCAAATTTTTCTTGTTCCATTACTTCAACTAGTCACACTAATTATCACTATGTTTGGTAGTCTTGCTTTGCCATAGCAATATGGATATTTTCGCCAAAGCAATTTGCAAGAGTAACTTGCAATTTTGCCAAGTTTGCGAAAGAACAAAGTACTTCCATGTAATGCCTCTTGATTTATGATGACACCTGAATGTTAGTCAATAATTTCAGCATAGCATTTGTTATTATAAAAGTACAAAAACAAAAATTAGCAAGATAAAAGAAAAAATAATAATAATTAAATAAATAAATGATAAACGAAATAAATAGACAAATAATAAAGACATCAACATATAAAAAGAATCCGGTCACAATAAAAAAAGAAAAGGTCGGTCAAATTCATGTAGCCCAACTTGATCCACAAGGCCATCGTGTCAGCCCGTTAGCGCAACTTAGGGTGCGTTTGTTTGCGTTTCTGTTTAAAAATTGTTCTAGGGAACAGAAATAGAAAAAAGTGTTTCTGTTCCGGGGAACAATTTTTGAACAAAAAAACGTGTTTGGTAAACTTGTTCCGGGAATAAAAAATAAACAGAAACACGTTTGGTAAATTTGTATAATTTTTTTATTTCTTTTTTTATTTCTTTTTTTTTCTTTTTTTTCTTTTTTTTTTCTTTTTCCTTTTTCCTTTTTTCTTTTTTCTTCTTTTGGCCGGTCGCCGGCCTCGCCCAGCCACGGCGAGGCTCGCCGGCCCCCGGCGAGGATCGGCCTCGCCGGGCCACCGCCAGGCGAAGGCGAGGCCGCCGGCCCTCGTAGGCCGGTCGCCAGCCATGGCCGAGGCCGGCAACCGGCCAAAAGAAAAAAGAAGAAGAAAATAAGAAAAAAAAGAAAAAAAAAGAAAAAAGAAAAAAAGGAAAATGTTTCTCAAATGTGTTTCAGAAATAAGAAACACAAATTTTGTGTTTCTTATTTCTGTTTCTTTTTTGTTCCTGGGAATAAAAGAACAAAAAAGAACAGAAACGCGTTTTGGACGCGTTTCTGTTCCTTTTTTGTTCCCAAGAACAAAAAAACAGAAAAAGTGTTTAGAAACAAAAAAAAAGAAACACAAACAAACGGGGCATTAGCTGTCGCAAATTTGTCCTGACCCATTCCTTTCTATTCGTGCTCAGCACATCTTCCTCCCCGCCTCTCTCTCTCTCTCTCTCCTTCTCCCTCTCGTTTGAAGAAGAACGACGGACGTAAGGACAAATGCGCGGTGAGAGAGTCGAACGAAGCAGCTCAGTTCGACAGAGTTTCTAGATGAAGTTCTAGAAGGCTGCTTTTGGACAAGCTTGTAACAGAATCGTCCGTTGGGCACCCGTATATCCGCCGGTAACCGTCGCCGGCCTTCCGTCGCCGGCCATCAACGAACATACGCGCTGAGAGAGAGCCCGAACGGAGGGCATCGATGGAACGGACTCGGGAGGTTTTTGGGCGTTTAGGAGTTCACTCTCTCGGGAGCTCTGTTCGCCTCTGTTCTCAGTTCATCACCTTCGAAGCAGCTCTGTTCGGGTTCAATCCTCCTTCGCAAGCTCCGATTCCTGGCGTCCGTTGCTCGTCGGACGTCCTCCTTCTGGTATCACCGCCGATCGTAGCTCCGTCTCCGACCAGGTAATGTCTCCTCTCTTCTCTCCCTTCTGTCCTGCTTTGGGCGAAACACGAGGCTGAGTTGTGTTAACGTTGCTTTTGCGTAAACAAACGAGAATACGAGTTGTTTCCTGATGATTTGTGATGATGTTGTTGTTGAGGGAGTCACTCTACATGAAAGATTGCATTGACAACGTGTCTAGGCTCCTTGTTTGTAGTGCACGCAACCCGTTTGATGAAATTCCCAACTCATGTTTCTTTACCAATAAAATTGGATTGAGTTTGATATCTTATTTTTTTAGAATAAGTCCAGTAGTTCTTCATTGTGAAATTAATTGTTGGAAGCCTCAGTTTAATCCTTTAACAGAGAGTTGTATTATGATAGTCTAACTTGCATTCAACTTGTCGAAGCCTCGCTAGTCAGTCATGCTCGGATGGATTTACAGATCCATATGGTTTTAGTTGTTTGAGTAGAATTAATCGATCAAGTTGTCGTTTGTACATCCTGTTCCACCATCCTTTCTCAGTAGATTTGTTTCCTTTTATATTTCTTGATTCTTTGTGCTCACTGGAATATACGTTGATTCTGCACGGGATGAACGTTGAGGCATGATGTTAATTCTATGATGGTTGGCTGATGATCAACAGAAGAGAGCCTAAGATTGGTGTTATTTGACTGAGGTCCATGTGCGTTGGCATCTGGAGAGATGTATCCGAATTCCATTGATCAACACTGGCTTGTACCGTGCAGTGAGAATACCAAGCAGGACCAAGCGTGGGAATCGAAGCAGGAGATCATATATGGTGTTCATGATACCTTCTTGACGTGAGATTTCAATTACTTGCTCAAGAAAATAATCGATTGCTGTTAACGGCAAACATAATAAGTGTATACAGACATGTTCTATGGTAATCAAATTCTTTATTGTTATGTTGCTTATATAATAGAGAATAACTGAGCAAAGCTAGTGTGACTGGAATGTTGCAGGATGCCACACTAACTACAGGTTCACACCATAGAAATAACGTAGACATTATTCAGTATTGTTGTTCATTGAAGGACTTTGAGAGTGTTAACCATCTTTTCTGCAGTACAAAAAGCATGAGAGAGAGGGAGGCTTTGAAATGATAAAAAAAGGCAATTCTGAATCTCACTTCGCCATAAGGAGTACCTTAGTGCCTATGGAGAAGGAAATGAGAGAGGGTTGATGGGAAAGCATGAAACAGCCAACATCGACACATTTTCTTGGGTTATGCTCAGAAGAATCATACCAGCTGCTAGTCAAATTCAAAGATTGCCCATCAAATTGAACTCAAATTTTGTTGTGATGCCTGAATTACTTGAATTCCCTTATGGAGGGAGTTGCTAATCGTGGTTACTCAATCCATGTGGCCGTGACACTGAGCAGCAAGGAAAAGGTACTATAATAATTACCATACCAGTTCCCTTTTGTGCTCTGTCTGAATATCAAATCGGAGATGCTTAACTTTCATAAAGGATTCAAAAAACGCTGCCCTAAGTAAATAGCATATAAAAACTAGAGTCTTTTGGTCACAGTTCACAAATTTTACTATGCAAAACTTTTCTAACTTTTAACACTCATAAAGCACTCCCACAGTTTTGTTTCCTAAACAAATGTTGATATCCATATCAGTCCTTACTCATCCAAAATATGCAGAACATTATCGAAGTAAAGACTTCGACATCTCAGTTGGACATCTCACTGTTTTTGAATATCGATAAAACAAAGTTGACCTTTCTTGCTTAATCACTTAATGGCTTAAAATGATAAACAGGTTACTCGGAAGACAGGCGTCCTGCCCCAAACATGGACGGTGATTGGTGATAGTGCACGCCAAAGGTGGCGGCGGTCTTGGCAAGGGCAGGCTTACGGTGAGATGGCTCGGTGGTGACTCTTGGGAAAACATGAACAACGAGCACCCAAGGAGAGAATTTCCAGAATTTCTCCTTTTCCTTGTCTTCTCTCCACCGTGTATTCTGGAAAGTGGAGGCGTTGATATTGTTTGCAAGTAATGGAATAAATCCTCTCTGTTTCAATTCTTCTTTTCTCCACTTTGACCGCCACTTGACCTTTATTTTCTCCTTTTCAACAAATTCCCGTTGAAAGGGACTCACGGCAGAGGCATTGGCTTGCTACTAAAAGACTGGGCCCCGAAGAAATCTGCAAGAAAGTAAAGCTTGTAGGCGCGACAAGGCTGGACGCGGCGACGTGGACTGGAGAGTAGCGGTGGGTCGTCAGCGTCGGGCTGTGGCAGGAGGAACAGCAGTAGGTCGGTGTGGAGTCAGCAAGCTTGGGACAGTGGGGCTCGCGGCTGGGGTTGCTCGGCACGGCTCGTCGTCACTGGAACAGTTGCGGGGAGGGAGCAGCAGCGTGTAGCTCGGGCCAGGTGAAGAAGGAGGCTCAGGGAGGATCAGCAAACAGCGCGTCGGGACAGAGGGCAGCACGTCAGGAAGCTTGGCACGACCCGGGCACGACAGATCATGGCGTCGGCAGTAGCTCAAGATGGTAGCAGCTCGTTGATGAGGCGTCGCGGCTGGTGAGAGCACTGCGGCAGGGGCGGCAACGTGGGTCCTGGCCAAGGCTTGGCCAGGAAAACTCACGCTATCCTCTCTCTCTCTCTCTCTCGTATCTCTCTGTTACAGCCGTGTATGTCAGATCAAGGAGAGAGCTCCCTAGGTAAGGATGACCCGGGCTTCCAATGAAAGAGAATAAATCAGCACATTAGATTTTAGTTCTTTGCTATTCCTGTGGCTTTTCTTTCTGCCAATGCCAATGGATATGTGAAGACTAAACCCCGCTTTCCTTTTTGGATATGTTCAGCAGAAGTCCTAAAACTTGTCAAAAAAGTGCAATTGAGTCCTAAAACTTACAAAAAGTGCAATCAAATCCTAAGACTTGCCAATTTGGTTCAATTGAGTCCTAAAGTTAACACCGTCAACAAAGTTAACGGAAATTGCTGACGTGGTGCTAACGTCATATTTTAAATGAATTTTTTATTTTATATGGCTTTTTAAAATTATTTTTATTCAAAATCTTTAAAAATTAGATAAAAAACTAAAAAGAAAAAGCTAAATTTATTTAAATAATAAAAATATTTATAAAAAAAAAAAAAAAAAAAGGCTGTCGGTGGAGCTTCCGCCGCCGCCCATCATCGGACGGGCCGGCGACAGCCGCCGGACGGGTTGGTGACAGTCGCCGGCCCTAGGCGGGTGGCCGGTCCTCGCCCAGGCAAGGCCTCGCCGACCCCAGGTGAGGGCCAACCACCCCCGCTAGGTCGGGCGAGGACGCCCAGATCTGGGCATGTCGCGGGCGAGGTCTCGCCGGCCCTCGCGGGGGGCCGGCGACCATCACCCGCCCTGGGCGAGGCCTCACCGACCCTCGCCTGGGGTCGGCGATGCTCGCCCAGATCTGGGCACCAAGCAACCGAACCTCATGGTCCTCCTCCTCAGCCTCACCATTCACCTCGTCGTCGGCAGCGTCGTCCTCGTCGGCGGAGCTGGCGGAGCGGGCAACGGCCTCAAGCTCCTCCTCGTCCTCCTTGTTGGCTGGCTCGTTGAGCTGCGGCTGCTCCTCCCCCTCGGATCCGTCCGACAGGGCCTCGTCGAACGACACTTGCTCGCCCAAATTTGGGCGAGCATCGCCGACCCTAGGCCGATGGTCGCCGGTCCTCGCGGGGGGCGGCGTGCCCAGATCTAGGCGTCCTTGCCCGACCTAGTGGGGGTGGCCGGCCCTCACCTGGGGCCGACGAGACCTTGCTCAGGGGAGGGCCGGCCACCCCGCCTAGGGCCAGAGACTGTCGCTGGCCCCTCTGGCAGCTGTCGCCCGGCCCCTCCAGTAATGGACGGCGGCGGAAGCTCCACTGGTAGCCTTTTTATTTTTTATTTTTAATAGTTTTGTTTTTTTAAATAAATTTACCTTTTCTTTTTTAATTTTTTATCTTATTTTTAAAGATTTTGAATAAAAATAATTTTAAAAAGCCATATATATAATAAAAAATTCATTAAAAATATTATGTCAGCACCACGTCAGCACTACATCCGTCAACACTACATCAGCAATTCCGTTAACTTTGTTGACGGTGTTAACTTTAGGACTCATTTGAACCAATTTGACAAGTTTTAGGACTTGATTGCACTTTTTGTAAGTTTTAGGACTCAATTGCACTTTCTTGACAAGTTTTAGGACTTCTGCTGAATATATCCCTTCCTTTTTTATTGATTGAAGATACAAAATCTGTTGTTCCTCCTTGCATTATGTCCGAGAGAATTGTCTAAAGATTTTGAGGATATTTACTTGATTTCATGTGCTAGTGTGCTCAAGATGGTGTCTCTTGTAGCCAAATCTTCGCCCGCACGCTGTTATCTTTTCTTTTCTCTTGGAAGATCTAGAAAGTCTATCATTTTCTATCTTCATGCAGATTGAATATTCCCCGTTGATTTTATTTTTAAACCAAATACCAATTTGCAAATTGGATGAATATTATGCCGAATCTTGCAGAGATAAGCGCGCAATATCTCCTTCCTATGCTTGCCTTCACCAAGAACATATAAATATATATTTTCGTCCTTTTACGGCCAAATTACTTTCCAAGTTTCAGAAATTTTCCAATTTTAAATATCCCACGCGCGGCACATGCAATTTTTGGCCACGTGGGATATTCATTGGGCTAGAATTTCATGCTTTCGCGAGCTCAATCCAATTCTTCATCTTGAAGACTTCATTGAGCTCATAACCATTTTCCGCCAGTCGTCGGTCCAATATAATTAAACTAAATAATGAATGTTTCTAAAATTATATGAAATGCTATTTGGTTCTAATATTTTTGTTTAGGGGTTAAGAATTAATCCATAATTTTCTATGCAATAAATAAATAATTTGGTCGTCAAAATTTAGGTATCAACAATATATATATTCTTGAAAATGTCTCCTTTTGACAAACCTTATTTCTATGGAAGTAAAGCCCACAAGTAAAAATAAATAAACCATAGTGCCTTCAATATACATGGGGTACCCACAATAAACAAAAAAAAAAAAACATGCAAAATGCTTAATTATGACAACTAGATTAAATATAGATAAATAATAAAAGGAAGTGATGGGGCTACCGCATTAAATTGTAATTGAATGGTTAAGGGTAACTTTGTCTTTTTAGTGAAAACGAGATTGATTTAATCACATTTGGGGTGGAAATAGCGTCACCAGGATTAAATGCTTAAAAATTTATTCCATGGTAAAACTTATATTACATAATTGCACATACTCTTAATCTAAGACTATAAGCTGATATTTGAGGATTATTTGAAAAAATCACGCCTCATTTGTACAAATATATGAATAATACTAACAACAACAACAACAACAACAACAACAACAACAACAACAACAACAACAACAATTAGCAAATGTAAAAGCCATAATTACATAACTTTTACGGAAGAAAAAGTATTTTTATTATAAACACGAATCTTCATATTTCATATGTTTCATAAATAAATAAGACTATGCATAATTAGCAATGAATCTTATGATAAAAGGCATAGTTGTAAATAACTTTAAATGAGCTAAATTTTAATATTTATATTTAAAAATTTCATGTTAACAAGTACGTTAAAAAAATTGAGGCCCATTACAAATGAATCATCGAAGATAATTTCTATCACTTTATAGTTGTCAAAGGTAATTCCCATTACTTTATTATTGGTGAGCCCAAACATTAATTTAGGGATTACAATAAGTTTATGAATAAGCTTTCGAAGGAGTTTCATTATCATGTAGATTTTGATAAGTGTTGAAGAAATACTTCCAATAAAGTATACTTTATTAAGCAATATGTTAAAAATAGATAAATATTGAAAAATGAAAAAAATCAATAGAAAATCAATCAAAAAATTACCTATGATTATAAAAAAAAATTAAAGCAAATATATGTACCTCGGTTCTGCTCACCAAGAAAGATGACATAGATAAATATTTGATTGGCATCTACTCAATCTAGCTAGATTTGGTCAAGATAACCAACAATTCATAATTTTATTTTACTTTTAGGTGTTGTCCCTAAGAATATCAAATAAATAGGCATGTGTTTAGTCTCATTGTAAGAAATATAAGGCTATTTCCATGGACTTTGTAAAGCGATCAAGATAAGACCAATCACCATTTAGCGTATCTAATAACGTTCGTCAACAAACTAAAAATATTTTTAATAATCTATAGGCATCTTGGTGATATTTTTATAGTTTCAATGGTCTTTTGTTTAAGTACTATTACTATCAAAAGCATATTTTTACAGCATCAGCGAGTTCAAAGTATAGTCTGTGTCGCAATTTAAGATATATCTAATAATGTTATTGTAATGTCTAATCAACATCTCATGCTCCTTTCAATTTAATATCAATTTTCTCATAAAGATGTCAAAATACAAGGCTGCCGATATTTCACTGTTGTGACATAAATGTTTATATAACATATAAGATATCATAAAGTAAGTAAAACAAATATTGACGAAAAATCATGATACAATCAAATTAAAATTTACAAAATAGGAAAAGATAATTAACTTGAGGTATCGATAGGTACAACATATATCAACAACCAACCGTTGGCAACAAATTTTTTATAAAAAAAGATAGAAATAGGTAAATTTGTATCTTAAAATAAATCAAGGGAATTTTATATGTGCACTTTGGGGGGGGGGGGGGGGGGGGAATAGTGAAATTCTTTAAAATACAATTTGAATATCGAATTTTTTGGCAAAATATCCAACAATTTTATTTTTTTTTTTGTGATACATTGTCAATACTTTGCAATGGATAATGAGATATCCATCAACTCTTGCCAAAAGAAAAATGATAAATGTCAAATGACTAGCAAAAAATGCAAGGGAGACCTTCCATTAAAAAGGAAACTGAAATACATGAAATTGGAAAATAATCTTGTAAAAATTCACATCCAACTTTCGATGAGTAGATATAAGCAAATGGAGAAGAGAAAAGAAACCATTTTGCTGTCAAGAGGATTTTACATGAATGGTTTGCTCGCCTTTTACACACCAAGTTGATGGCACAAACTTGAACATTCCAACAAATGGAGGAAATCTATGAAGAGAGGGAAATTTATGGTCTTAGGATCCATTCATTTCGCGGAAAATATCACATTTTCTGGAAAATATTTTCTAAGAAACCATTTTAAAAGAAAATGACTATATTTTCCGACGTTCAGCTGAAACCTCAAAATGAAGTGTAAAATATTTTCCAATGTTTGTTATTTGATTTGATTTTTCGGAAAAAAATTACAAAAAAAAAAAATCAATTTTTAATTTTTTAAATTGACCAAAAATATTTAATTTTAATTTATATATATATATATTTTTTAAAAATAGAATTTTTTATTTTTTTATAAATCAAATTTTTATTTTTTTCTTTTTTTTTTCTTTTTTTTTCCTTCCTCCTCCTTCCTCTGTCGTCACATGCCTTGACAATGGCTAGCTACCCGACAATCGACCAAGATGTGGATCGCTAGATCCAGCGAGCTCGAGCTCAAGGCTCAACCAATCCAGGCGAGTCATAAGCTCGACAACCTCGGTGGAGGTCGGGCGAGCCTTGGATTGGGTGAGCCGCAAGCTCACCGACCTGATCTAGGCAAGCCCAACCTTTACTGAGGCCGGCAAGCTCTCGACTCGCTAAATTCAGCGACCTCGAGCCTCACCCTTGTCAGATCTGGCCTTGGACAAGAGTAGAGTTGGCTTGTGGCCGATCATCGACCAATGCTATGGCCGACAACTGGCCAAGGAAGAAGAAAAAGGAAAGGGAAGAAAAAGAAAAAGAATCTAAAAACTCAATTTTTAAAAAAAAGAAAAAGAAAAAGAGAAAACATAAAAATAAAAGGAAAATGTGTTTGATGAAAGAATGTAAGGTGGAAGAAGTTTTTCCCAATTTTGAATGCATTTTTTCTAATAGTAGAAAACATTTTCCTTAAATAGTTCATTTTCCGTGAGAGGAACGTCAGAAAATTCAAAAAACATTTTCCCAGAAGTTATTTTTCGTTAAATGAACAAAGCCTTACTTTATGCTTTTTTAGGGGTAAGAACATTATGAGTGTCAAAACTTTCGTACGACGCTTACTTAAGTGCCAACACTTTTTTTCACTCACTTGAGTGCCACAAATTTGAAAAATAGATCACTTGAGTACAAATTCCAATTTGCCTCATCGGAAAATCCAACGTGGCTTCGCTGATGTGATGTGGACATTTTTTTTTATATTTTTTCATATTTTAATTTATTTATTTTTTTGCTTTTTCTTTTTTCGAGTTGGCAAGGGTCACTGACGACCCTTGCCAGCTACAAAACCCTCGTGCAAATTAGACAGGGGCCACCTCCCCCTTTGCCACAAAGGCCCTGGGCAAGATCGTTGGGGCCTCACTAGTCGTTGGCAAGGCCTCAAGGGCCTTCGCCAACTCTAGGCAACCACAACCAACGCCACCTCACCCAGGGCTAGCAAGGTCGTGATGCCCTCACCTAGGGCCTTCATGGCTAGATCTAGGCGAGGGCCACCTCGCCCTTGCCACAAAGGCCTACTGAGGGCGTCACGGCCTTGCCTGCTATAGGCAACGGCACCCAGAGCTAGCGAGGGCATCGCAACCTTGTTGGCTATGGGCAAGGCTACGAAGACCCTCGCCCACTCTAGGATGTGTCACCCACAGCCACCTAGAGATGGGGGGCCCTCGTGGCCTCGCCAACGGCCAACAAGGTCCTAACAGCCTCACCCACAGCCTTTGCTACTGAGGGAAGGGTTTCACAACTAACAAGGGTTGTTGATGACCCTCATCGGCCCTGAAGAAAAAAGGCAAAAGAAAAAAAAATAACAATAAAAACAAAAAATTCAAAAAAAATAAAATTTCCACTTTGGATAATTTGTCAGAATTGGCACTCAAGTGATTAATTTTGCTCCATTGTGGCACTCAAGTTAGTGAAAAAAAAAAAAAAAGTTTTTGCACTCAAGTAAACGCCGTACAAAAGTTTTGGCACTCCTAGTGTTCTTACCCGCCTTTCTTATTACATCAATTTATAACATTTTACATGCTTGAAACATTGTAGGAAATTATATTATGATTCAATTGAGAATCTTGTTTCTTTTAATCGGATGATAAATTCACATGATTGTGGATCCACTTTAAGTGAAACTCCAGAGTAAAACTCCACTTTAAGTTTAGTGGAGAATTTAATTCATATGAATTTTGTTAAAACTTCTTGCATCTTATTTTTATTGCGAAAATTCATATCACCAATGACATTAATAATTTACTAATTATGATTTTAAGCCCCTGCAATGCACGGGCATCTTGCGAGTGTAATTAAACAAAATGTAGTAGCTAAATGAACTCAGTTACAAACTTGTGTCTATTTTGGTTAATACTTTTTTCTGCAATTATGCAAAATTTTGGTCTTAGGGTCCTTATAGGTTATTTGGCAAATAATTTTTCTTTTTCTTTTTTATATCCAAGGAGACTGAACTATATCGAAATCAAATTCTACTATCGTTAATCCTAACTAAATATCATGGCTACTCCATGCATTGGGCCAAGGTAGTTTAACTAGCTATAGGTAAGCTGTGGGGTAGAACAGTTTCGGCCCAGCCCTTACATAGAGCGTAATTTGTCACCCAGCCCAAGTTAGTTTATTTAACGTTATTACGATGCCATGATTTGGATCCTATGATTTTATTCGAGGCGACAAAGTTTCTTATCTTGAAATATTAAATCTTTTGCGGCGGTTACAAGTTTCTAGATTGAAGCTTAATCCTAAATAATAGAGTTTCTAGTTACATATGATAGAGCTTATTGTGATGGTTTGCTACATATAAGTGGCATTTTGAGAGGAGCATTGCCTTTTAAATAACTTGAAATTCCTTTGACATGTGGCAAAGCTATGTGACAAAGATTGCAAACCACTTGTTGAAAGGATAACTGGAAGGTGTCAAGCATTTGACTTTTGTTGGCAGACTACAACTCATTAAATCGGTAACATGTAGCTTTATTATTTATGGGAGCCAAATTTTTGTGCCGCCAAAGAAAATATTGAAACTAATGGAAAGTAAACGCATTACTATTCTTTAGAGAGGCAAGCCTGATGATGCTAAGGGAGCAAGAGTTGCTCGGAAAGATGTATGCCTTCTTAAATGTAAAGGGGGTTGAGACAATTACTTGCGTGGAATTGCCTCTGGAGATTGGTTATGAGAGCTGGCTTCATTTAGAATGCTTGTGTGGAGCTTTATTTATTAAGGGACCAAAGAATTTGGTCTGTTGAAGTATGCTACTCACATTCAAATTGATTCGCATTTGGTGGAAGCTTTTGAATGTGAGCAGCATGCTTAAGCCTCATGTCAAATAGAACACTGGAAAGTGCAAAACATTTTTAAGAACTCTACTAAAGCTTTGCTTAAAATGGGGCTATCTACTTTATTTACACTGAAAAGGAACTTTGTGCTTCATGATGGTCTTTCCCCTTCTGCTAATTGAGTGATTAATTTTATGATGTTTATTGTTATAACTCAAATGAAGCATTTTATCTTCAAGCATAAGCTCATATTGTCCATTGAATACTAGAGATTGTGCAGCCATTGGGGGCACTCCAGCGTTGCTGCTGTCTAATATGCAATGGGACGGTTGTTGGGCTTGAGTTGATTGTGCTAGATATAGTGTAGCCTTCAGCCCACGGACAAATTCTTTTAAATGATCCTTTTGCGATAGCAGTGACGTCAGCGAATGGAAAGATATCGTTTTTCTCAATCAACACGTTATCTCATTTTTTTCTGGTCACCTTTTGAAAAAAGGTAAATTAAGGAAAAGACAGCATCTCAAATCGAAGGAGACTCATATGGTCCACCACTTGTAGTGGATTTCAAGCTGTAATGCTTTCATAAACATCAACAAAATAGGAAGGGCTTGTCATGGATTTGCACAGTGTTGTTTGATTTAATCTTTGTCTCGGACACATTTTAACATTTTTTTTTCACATGCAACATAAGAAATTTGCACAACATGTAAATATTGATATAACATGTAAATATTGATATGTACTTTACATATAATTTCTTCATAATAATGTTTATATTTGAATAGCATTATACGTTTTAAGAGGAAAGCAAAAAAATCGTTTTTGCTTTGATTTTTTTGCTTTTCAAAAAGCACAAACGAACAAAACTTAAAAAAAACTCAACTCAGTTTGATTATCATGATTGTCCTCTTTCTTTTTGTTTTATTATGTGTCATTTGTAAGGTAGGAAGGCGCTTAATGGTAGACTGAGATCATCACAAACGTCCAATCCCTCCCACATCCCTTGACATTAATTAGACATATTACTTTACAATAAAGTAGAAAAAAAATTCATCTAATTTTTTTGTCAAATGATTATCTAATTTAATATAATATAATTTTTCTGGGCTATACGTCAACGTCAACTTGCCTTGGTATTAAATTGTATGTAATCTTTTACATATCTTGTGGATTGTTAGGATTTAGGACTACACTTAAATTGGGACGAAAGTGACAGAAACTAATAACAATAAGTCAAGCATGTAAATGGTATGCATGCATCTTGACAAAAAGAACAGCAAATTAGTAAGACATCTGAGGCCTTGGTTATGGCGATGTTTAAGGAGCGTGAATCACGCGTAAAAGATTTACCCAAATTTCAAAAGTTAGGCGAGTTGACGTTGATATATTATTGATGGTACAGATGCATCTTGACTAAAGAACCTCAAACTGTTTCTTTCTTTCTTTCCCTTTTTAAAAAAAAAAAATTCAAGCATAAAATGAACCGGCTAGATTATAGAAAAAAATTGCTTTATTAATCAAGAAGATAGGCATATGTAGGCATCTGCATCTAATGTGGGCCCTAGCTGTGACAGCGTATAACGAGAATGATTGATAAGTAAAGCAAGAAGATTTGCTTTATATAAAAATCTCGCTTTATTGACCAAGAAGATTTGGAAGACAACCGCGTCTGATGTGGGCCTTGATTGTGAGTCTGTATAAAAAGAATGATCCGTGTGTAAAAGGTTACATCCAATTTGCTACGTAGAGCAAGATGTTGACACATTGTTCTAGTACGTAAGAGATCATACCCAACTTAATAAATAAGGCAAGTTGATGTTGATATATCGTTTTACTATGTACAAGATAAAATGAGATGACTAAATTTTTTCCCACTTTACTATAAAGTAATATATAAAACATAAGTATATGTGGAGGTTTGAGCATTAAAGACACGAGAGGCTTCGCTATCAGTTATTGTCATTTTAATACTTTTTTTTTCTGATATGATTGTATATGTATATATCATTAATTATGTTCAAAGCTGTTGTTTTTGTTATTAATTATGTAAACAAGTAAGTGATTGTTCATAGATTGACAATCGAATTTCTTATAAAAAGTTCCTAATCATACGAAAAATCATTAGTTACAGACACAATTACAAGTAACACCATTTCTTTCAGAAATCCTAGTAAAGCAAGGAGCGGTCGCGAAATGGAATGACATATAATTAACTTGGCATCCATATAAATGCTGAGTAAGGAGAAGTTATGAAATAAAACGGCTAATCATGGTTAGTTGTGAATAATTATGTGCAACTTATGCTATCCTTATTACGAATCTCAAGTATCTTGTCCAATTTTCTGTGAAATCTTTATTCCCATGTTGAACAAGAGAGACTTGGTCACTACCTTATATACTTTGAGAGCTTAATTCTTCGTGTGCGATAAGTTGTATACTAGAGTACATTTATCTTACATGCTCAATGTGATCTAGGATAGAACGTGAGTGTAATGCTATGATGCTAACAGAAAAGTGATTTGATAAAGAATTCGGAGTAGTGTGTCTATTAATTGACAAGAACAATGAACCTTAGATTCAATATATTCACACCTATTTCAATGATATGGTTGTCATTGTTCAAATGTAGGTAGTGCTCGAAATAAAGAAACAAACTATTTGACTAGGCCAAAATTAGAATCATAAAGGTAGTAAAGGTCCATGTCCAATTTCAAAGCCATGTCTTTTATTGGACAAATAAATCTTGTCCCTTTTGCTGGCAGAGCTCAAATGTAACATTTTATCATGAAGCATAAGCAGATATTGTTCACGGCAGACCAGAGATTGTGCTGCCATTTTGGCATTCCCTGTCTTGCTGCTGCTGTCTAGGCTGCAAAGAGATGGTTGCTGGGATTGAGTTGATTGTGCTGGATGTAATGTAACTTTAGCCTTTGTAAGTGAACGGTGACTCTAAGTTGTCGGCCAACGGAAAATTTTTCTTTTAAAAGATCGTTTTAAGACGGCATGGTGACGGTGGCGAGTGGAAAATTGTGGCTTTGCCTCGCCAACACGTTATCTTACAATTTTTCTGGCACCTTTTGGAAGAAGAAAAGGTAGGAAAAAAAAAAAAAAAAAGGGACAAGAGAGCACATTAAACCGAATGACAACGATATGGTCCACCACTTGCAGTGGATTTATATCTCTACCTCTCACAAACCTGAAAAAAATAACGAAGCGTTATTTTTTCTTTACATTAAGTAGACATTACCGTACAGTGAAGTACAACAAAAATTTGATCATGTAATTTCATCCGATAAAATTTTTCTTAAACATTATAGTAACATTTACTTGCCTTGTTTATTCAATTAGAAAGTCTACAATAATGACAGATAATAGAAAATATTTAAATGAGAAAATTAATTGCAAAACTTCATGCATATATATTAACGATAAAAATAAACCATGCCACTTATCCCAGTCATTCTTGCACGAAGCAACACTCACTTGAAGTAAACGTATAACAAATTCCTAACGATGACATTAGTAAATTTAAGAAATTGTATAAAGAATAATATATTTATTAAAAATACAACGACACCCTGCATGAGACTTCATCGAAATATCAGAAAAGGGTTGTCATGCATAGAGAAAAATGCATTAAAAAAAATCATTAAGACAATTCCTATCATTGGTGGGACGATGGGCGTGTTGCAGATTTAACAAAAGTAGATGTGCAACGTGCATAATAAAATACTATGAAGAAGACTTGTCATACTTCGTACGGAAAAGAAATAATTATTATAAAAAAAATTATTGTATTTGTTATACTTAAAAATAATGATAGAAGTTGCTATAGCTGTAACGTCTCAAATTTGAACTTACGGAGGGAATAAGATAAAAAGCTTGTCGGATAGTCATTAATAAAAAATAAAAAAGTAAAAATAACTTTAGATTAGATGACGGAGGCATGCCGATAGTATGATCAAATAGGAAATTCAGCAAAGATCTGATTATGTGTATCGAATAGAGCTAAATTAGAAGAAGAATATGTTAGGAGATAGAAAGAAGAGTGAGCCTTAACAGATCAAAGAGAAACCTGTCTTGTAGACATTGGTCAAGAAAAGATACAAAATTTGAATTAATCAAAGGATTCCAAACTAATCAATATGATTGCGATAGGAAACTGATTTAGTAAAAGATTTTGTGCAGATTGCACATGCTAGAAAAAGTGTTGGATACGTCTGTCATTTTGCCCTCGCATGGAGCCCCTTTCAAGTTTCGAAAAAGTTTAGTACCGGAAGAGATCCTTAAGGTAGTTTTTTAATTACATAGAGAATAGGAAAAAATAAAGAAAAAAATGCAGAAGCTTTGATCATAGGAAGCAAATGATTTGGAGAGATTAGCAAGGAGCATGTTTTAGTAAAATAGTAGCAATAATGTCACGTAACACTATGAAGGAGAGTTTTGGATTGATAGGTCCTTTAACAGATAGAGCACAAATCCGATCGAGACCAACTAGGAAGATGATTAATAAGCATGTCAGTATGCTTTCTTTGATCTGCTAGGCAGCCCTTTTTTTCATACAGGCAAGCAACTTTCTGCTCCTAGGGTTCTTCTTCCATGTTGAATTACACGAGATAGGTCATTTGGCAAAATATTTTCCTTTTTTTTTTAAAAAAAATCTGGAAAGAGTCTTAGCTATATTAGAATCGTCTCTTAATATCATGGATCCTAACTAATTACACCCATGTGTTGGGTCGGAGGAGTTTTAGTAGCTATAGGTAAGTTACGGAGTAGAGGAAAGGTGATCAACGGATAGTCTCGGGCCGGCTTGGCTCCTACTTTGGGCATAATTTCTTAGGCAAATCAAATGAGTTTATTTGAGCTTTGTTGTGATCTTATGATCTTCTTTAAAGGTGACAAGGATTCTTATCTTTAAATTTTATATCTTTTTCAGCACTTTCAACAAATTTCTGAGTTAAAACTTAATCCTCGAAGATGACTGAGCTTATTAAGATTATTTGCTACAAATAAGTGGCATTCTAAGAGGAGCGTTGCCTATTATATACCTAGAACTTCTTTTAATATTTGGCAAAACTTAGTGACAAAGATTGCAAGCCACATGTCTAAAGGATAACCCTAAGATTGTCAAGTAATTCCGTGGAAATTATCTTGCTCCTTAAAATGCCTCCAGAGATTAGCAATGAGAGGTGGCTTCATTTAGATTGTTTTGGTGCCGCTTTATCAGTTAAAAGGACCGAAGGATTTGGTTTGTTGAACCTGAGAGTAAGCCTCATGTCAAACATATTACTAAGAACCATAAATATTCTAACCCTCCTTACGCTTAGACTACATTTTTGACTTAGCCTAAAGTGTGGAAATATGCAATTGAAAAGACAAATAGAAGCCTAGAAGATTTTAACTTAAGACCTCATGTTTTGATACTATGTGGAATGTTTGTGGGATCTTTATTAACTGTTATAAAAGTTTAAGTTATTAGATGATTGCATAATTTATTATTTAAATATTATAATATTCTTGTTGAAATCTAAGCAAGGTTATGTGATTTAATCTTGCCATGCTCTAATGCCATTTCCTTATGCTTGGCAATAGAAATACGAGGTCCAAGTTGCTATGGCAGACTTACTTGGTTTTAATCCTAATGTTCCTAAGTTTGGATTAATATTCTGAACAAGTTGGTTAGTATTGATAGACAGCCAATGTTGTCATACAAGCTACACTAGGTATTTTGGTGATGCATAATTTTAAATCTAGGTGTCACCTTTTGTTTGACTACTCTTTCCAAAAAACAAGATAGTTTCAAGACACGGCCTTTCTTTGTGATGCTGACGGAGCTATCGAACGTGGGGACATTGAATTTTGGTGGGCTTTGCAATGCCTCAAAAGAAAAACTTTTTTGAAAACTCTCTTGGAGCTTTGCAAAGAATAGGATTATCTACATTATTTAGACTGAAAAGAAACTCTGTGTTTCATGACGGTCCTTCCCTTTCAGTTAATCGAGTGATTAGTTTTATATGGTCCTTCCTCTCTACTAATTGAGTGATTAGTTTTATTGTAGTCGCTGTTAAAACTCAAATGTAACATTTTATGATTAAGCATGAGCTGATAATATTAATATCCACTGAGTACGAGAGATTGTACATTTCCTGTGCTGCTGTTGGAAGCCAGCCAACAAGATGATTGGCTAGCTTGAGTGATTGTGCTAGGTGGAGTGTAGCCTTTGTAAGTGGACGGTGATTCCACTTTACCCACCGACTAGATTGAAAAGCTGTGGTTTTGCTTCTCCGACGCATCATGTCACACTTCTTTTGGTCTACTTTTGGAAAAAAGGAAGGTAAGATAAAAAGGAAAAGGGAGAAACCGACTAGATAAAAAGGAAAAGGGGGAAAGACGGAGCATCAAATCGAAGGACAATGACATGATCCACTTGTGGTGGATTTTAAGCTCTCCGCTTTCACAAACGTCAACAAAACCTTATCTGTTTAATTTAATTAATTTTAATATGAAATCAGTTTTATAATTTTTAGGCTTGAAAAATGTAAAATTTTCACAAACGTAATTTATATGTATTTTTTCACCATTTTTGTATTTAAATAATATTTAAAATTTTAACAGAAAAGTTATCAATTTTTTTTGCGTTTCAAGAAACACAAACAAATGAGTGTTAAGAAAATTCAGCTATCATGTGTTATCTGTGAAGCCAAAACCCTAAATGCATACAAACATACACACATATATCATACATATCTCTCAACGATAGGAAAGTCCAGTAGAGTGCAGTTTAATGATTGAGTCATATTATCACAAAACTATATTCTTTCTCACTTCTCCTAAATTAATTAGAGATATTACGTTAAAATAAAATAGAATAAAACTCAATCTAAGGAAAAAGCCATTATAAACTCTATATTATGCCTGTCATGACACGTTTATCATAAAAAAAATTTGGTGACATCATAAATCTTAAACTTATACTTATATGACTCATTGACCCCTATCTAGGTTCTAAATCTACCCACATGGATGATGGAAGGCAAACGATGTTGTCAACCTAGCTTGAGTGAAATAAAAATGACGCTACTTTGATTAAAAAATCATCTAACGCAATCATAATGGGTATCACATTGACATAAAGTTAGGATTTTAATATCACAAAAGAAAGTTTTGAGCCATGCGTCATAATAGGTATAATTTATAATTTTTTATTTCACATAAAAGTTCTGAATAAATGTATCATAATGAGTATAATTTAGATTTTTTTAGTGGTTTTGTCATCTTTCTCGTTTACATGCACAGGGAGCACCGATGAAGTGAAATGCTTTGCTATTAGTATCTATCATTTAAGGGTTAACAACATGAAAATTCTTAAATTCATATATATAAAATAAATTTACTTCAAATTAATTTTTTTATAGTAAAAAAATTCAAACTACTTTTGATAAATTTAATTTTCTATTAGTTTTCATTAAATTTTACTGTTAAATTACTAAGTTAGATGACACATAACAATTGACGAATGTACCAATTTGAGATTTTACACTTTGTTTGTCACAAGTGAACCAATGTGTCGATTTTTATAGTACTAATCAAATTTAAAGCATTAATTTATCATAAATATACTAGTTAAAAAAAATTTAAAGATAACAAAATTAATTTAAAGTAAATTTGTCACAAGTATCCTAATTTAAAATTTTTAGTGATAAAAAATTAATTTATGATAAATTTATTATGAGTATATTAATTTAAAAATTTTCATAATATTAGTTATCATTTAAATACTTTCTATTATCTAATATTGTAACGCACTTATCTTCAAGTTTTATGCAACGAATGAATTGGCTGGCCATTAATGAGGACAACTAATAAATCAACATTTGATATTTAATTTATAGAGTTTCAAAAGTGCATGATCTCACAGAAGAAGTGGGGGAAGACATACTTGGCACACAAAAAGGAAAAAAAAAACAAAACAAAATAATAATCTACAGTAATGGTTAATAGTTAACCATGGTGAGTTAAGTTTCCTTTATGGCCATGTCTTCTGTCAACCTGATGGCGGTACGAATTCAAAGATGTGGATCCAACTCTATCGTACTCATCCAATCTAGCTTCCCCACGTAACGACAATTACTCCACCCCTGAGTGCGGTCGTGGCCCCACCAGAAAGATTCTTTTTACTCTGCTTCGCTTCTCCAGGCACGTGATCTTGTTTCCCACTTTATGGTTGCCTTTGGAAAAAAAAGGAGAAAGTAAGAAAAACAGAGGACAAGGGTAACAGAGAACACATCAAATCGTAGGACAATGATATCACAAATTCTGAATTCTCTAGCTTCGCGTTATCACAATCCGAAACGATATCTATTAAAAAAAAATTCTTTTTTTAATAAAATAACACGTTAAGTAATTACATGAAATTTTTATCTTCGAAAATAAAAAAATAAAAATGCATTTGATATAATTTAAAAAAAATTCTATTTCTAATTTTTTCTATTTAATTAAAAAGTTTAACAAAGACTTAACAATTCATGTTTATATAAAATTGGATTTTTATAAAGATTTAACTAATCAAGATATTTTAAAATGGCTTAGAAAATGCAAGGTAATAATTACTCAAAAATGGATGGCTGAAAATGATAATAAAGAATCATAGTAGTTTAATGACTCACGATATAAGGAGGTTGACAGTAAGTCTTTACGAGTTACAATAAACAAGTGCATTGATCTTTTGAACTTTTTAACTGCAAGAAAAAGAACAAACGTTGATAAGTGGCGTGGGCAATGACAAAATAACTCATAATAGACAAATCTTCAAGCAAATGACATAAAAAAATTTCATGTAGCACAGGCTTGTTCAACTTCTATGAACACAATACAAATTGTAATACGAAAGACTCATTTAAAGCCATTTAATTTTCTAAGAGCAAAATTACAGGTGATTTTAAAATATGTCTCCAGAAGCATCTTAAGGGAAGAAGACCGTTTTCTCTCAGCCAAGTTGTCAAAGCTATCGCAACTTAGCATTGTTTCCAAAAGAAAATGGCAATAAAAAAATTAATATGGTAAAGTCCTAAGAGCTTGTTTAATTGCGAATCCAATTTTCATCAAAATATTTTTACATTTTTTATGCCAAACTAATTCTAAACTATAATTAATACTAAAATATAGTAGAACTACTCAAAATTTAATTTCTAATTTTTTTCCTAAATTGAAAAATGGTGACTCTGATTGGGTTAGGAGATCTAGCCTAAATGTGGGTCTCATCCAGATCTTGTATCAATCGTGTAACGACGAATATTAGATTATAGTGAGCTTGTTTCTCTAAAATGACATTATATCTTATTTTGTTATCGAGAATAGAAAAGTAAATATTTTTACTATTTATTTTTATTCTAAATTTATCTTGGCTACTAATTTATTCCAAAAAATAAAAAAAATTAACTGATATACATAAATAATTTTCAATTTTTTTCCTGTTTTAGAAAGCAAAAGTATAGGAAGATAGAAAAATAGAAGTATTATCAAATACCCCCTTAATTTCTGTAGTTTCAAAAGAGCATGGTCTCCCTCTCTAAAAAGACGTGGAGGTGGGGGGAAGAAGACAAACGTGGCACAAAAAGTAAAAAAGAAAAAAAAAAAACAAAAGAGCAAAGTGATGTTTGCTAATGAACCATGGTAGAGTTAAGTCATTCTTTTTGGCCAGTCTTCTGTCAACGTCACGCTGTACATCGCAGTACGGCTTCGATGATGTGGACCCTAGCTTAGGCCTTAGTGATAGCCATGGGACTCAACTCATCACGCTCGTCCTATCTGTCTTTGAATACGTTGTCCGATCCAGCTTTGGCAGGTACCAGCAGAACCTTTTGACCCCAAAGTGTGATCGCAGCCCCATGTGAAAGATGCTCTTTCTCACTATTTTTTGTTTTGCTTTGCTTTTACCAAACACGTTATCTTTAGAGTAACTATTCAAAAAAATCTAAATTGATATATATATATATATATATATATATATATAATAATTTTATTCTAAATTAATTTGGTGTGCGATAAATCTATCTTTCATTAACTTTTATTAAATTTTATTATCAAATTAAATACGTGATAGTTGACAGACATATGTGTGGAGTTTTACCATATAAATTTGTACTTTTTTCATGAGTAAATTTATTATTTGAAATTTTTTGTTTAGCATAAATTTAATGTAAATATATGTTTTTTGTGATATTCATTCTTATCTTTATCCTTTTTATGGTTGCACTTGGAAAAAGACGAGGAAAAAAGTAAAAAAGAAAAAGAAGACACATCAAATCACAGGACAATGATACCAGCAGTAATGAATTTCGAATTCTACCTTCTCACAAACCTCAACAAAATATGAAGGGCTGTGTTGTTATATATTATATAATAAATATATATTTAATCTAATATTATATTGAACGAAATTTTAAATATATTTGGCTTAAGACATTTGAAATTTTCACAACACTTATTAATGCTTAATTTGTACATAATTTTTGAAAATTCTTTAGTATTTGAATAACAATATAAAATTTAGTTTTTTTTCATTTTCAAAAGCATAAATAAACATTCTAATAAAACTCAGCAAACTCTAATGATTATGATTACCTTCTTTTGTGCTATTGTATCGTGCGTCATTTGGGAAACCACACTATACATTTATGCATAAGAAAGTAAGATAGAATGGGCCTAATGGTTGAGCTATATCATTTCAAAACTCCATTCCTTCCGACCAGATTACATATATAAGAAAGTAAGAATGGGGCCTAATGGTTGACATATATCATTTCAAAACTTCAATCCTTCCCACTTTTATTAAACATTAATTAGGCATATTGCTTTAAAATAAAGCAGAAAACACTTAATCATCGCATTGAATCTAAGATGATGTTTTTTAAACTATACATCAACATCGACTTACCTTGTTTATTAAATCGGATGTAATCTTTCATATATATATATATAGGTTTTGCAATTGGTATTTGTCATTTAAATATTTTTAACTATCTATTATTATTGGGCAATTATACTATCATTAAGAGGGTTTTTGTATAATAAATGGTCGGCCATTAAGGAGCGATAATTAACAGTTTAATATTTGGCATTTAATATCGAGTGTTCCAAAAGCCCCCGGCCTCCTTCTGAAAAATGCAGTGGAGAAAGAAGAAGACAGGCGTGGTGCGCAACCTAAAAAAAAAAAACGAAAAAGTAATGGTTAATAGATAATCATGGTCGAGTCGAGTTAAGTTACTTTTTGGCCATATCAGTCACGTGGCAACTTTTATGCTTGGTCTCCTGTCAACTCATGCTGTAGATGGCGGTACGACTTCAGACACGTGGATCTTGATATTAGGCCTCACTGTTTAGCCGTGGCTCCTCACCATGCTCATCCTCTGTGTCTGTGTATTGTGTAATTATTTTGGTTTTTTAATTAATTTGAATAGTTGAATTATGCAAATCGTTCTTGTATGATAATGACACGTGAAAAGTAACGGTATGTGTTCAGCAAAATGATAACTATAATTATAAAAAATCGTAAACGAAGTACGTGCCAAAATTTATATATTATGAAAATCGTGCGATTAAAAAGCGCCAAACGCCTGCGGACAAACAGTCAGTCTTCAAAGAATAGCGCAAAGATATACATCGATAGGTTTGATTTGTACAAAGGAAATTTATATTTTTAGAGAGACGAGGTTTGTTTTGGGCTGCAAGTTCAACCAGCGGTTGGTTTTGTGGAGACCGGTGAATCACCTTCACCATTTGCTGGCTGACCGGTTGCTCCAGACTTTTTGCTAAACCCTCCCTGTAACTCTCTTGTTTCTGTAATGAAAAGAAATGCATCAGAGACACCAGAGATGGATGGACAGCAACTTTCTAAAATTTAGTTTTTGCATTTTAAAAAGCATAAGCAAATATATCCTAAGAAAACACACGTAACTCTGATCATTATGATTACCTTCTTTTGTTTTACTTTATTGTGTATTATTTGTGAAACCAAATCATGTTGTATATTTTGCACTTGAATAATATTTTGAATTTTAAAAGAAGAAAAGTAAACAATTGTTTTTGAGTTTTAAGAAACACAAATAAATGAGCGCAAGGAAAATTCAGCTATTATGTATCATTTGTGAAACCAAAACTATGTATGTATATACATATCTATCCATGATAGGTAGAGTATAGTTAAATGGCCAAGTCACATTATCAACAAAACTCCGGTCTTTCACCTTTCTTAAATTAATTAAACATATTACTTTACAATAAACTAGAATAAAACTCAATCATATCGTTTGATCTAGAAAAAAAGTCATTAAAAACCCCAATTATGCGCACTATAATGCATTCAGTCTAACTAGATCAACTAAAGAAATACTGGATATCCCAAAAACCATGTCCCATGATTTTCACAAATTTCAAAATTTCTGAGCATTAACAGAACTTTTCATATTTTCAAAAATCATGAAAATTTCATATAATATGGTAGTCTTTGCATTGAGTTTAACGGATAAAAGAATATGGCAATAAGAGTTTTGGATGGATATGGCAAGTTTTGCCAAAAGGAGTTGCGCTTGTTAAAACCCAAATTACAATAGGTGTCGGCTTTGTGCACTCAATTCTCACTCTACAGCTAATCGAATATAGTTTATGTGTCAAAAAAACCTTGTGATAGTACAATTTCCTAACAAGGATTGACCCCAAAAGTAATCCAGATAGATCGTTTTATGTACGAAAGTTACTTATTTTCTTGCAACTGCTACTTTGGAAGGGTGTAATCTCCGAATAAAACGTGGAAATCATGCAATGCCGAATTCCAGGGGTTCGAGGTCAAAGGCTATTTCAGTTCAAGCCATGGATGCCGTTACTTTGAATGAGTGCGATCTCAAGTCACTTCTCTTCATTTTGTCACTGCACAGTCACAAAGGAGTGATGAGATGCGTTGTCACTAATCTCTTCAATCAACATCACCAATAGCTCATCGTAAGTTATGTTTACTTAGAATTATAACAACTTAAAGTGCTTTGATTAGAACTTGAAACATATTTTCGCACCATAAATGCATGTAAAATGCCATGTACTCTTGCTTCAAGCAGGTGATGACCAAACTTTGTAAAGAATCGTAGAAATAAAATTATGGGTATCCATAAGAATGAAGTAACTTAAAAGCTTCGATGTGCAAATAATTGAGCTATAATCTATCGGTATTAGCTTTTGGCCCATATGGGCATGTGGCAAGATTGCTTTGAGAATTCGTTCTTCTCTTGAAGGACGGTGGTGTCACTCCTATTTTCTTGTGCGGAAATCGGAGTGTGACAATTACACTATGTGATAGGAGGGATAAAGATCAAAACTAAAAATGAGACTGATTGTTATGATTTAATTTTGGAGTACCCAAAAAGATATACGTAGATCTTGTTTTCTTCGGTTCATGAAGCCCGTCTATGGATATTTACAACTTTTGTATGATCGTACCGGAATCGATTAAAAGAAAGCAAAACTATTAATGAGGACAATTATTAAGTCAACGATTATTAACTTTTGGAGTTTCAAAAGTGCATGGTCTCTCCATCTAAAAAAACGCGAGGGAGAAAGAAAGATGACCGCAGAGGAGGAGGAAAGACGTGGCTTAAAAAAAAAATCAAAAACAAAAGAGCACAGTGATGATTAATGTTAACCATGATTGAGTCAGATTGCTTTCTGGCCACGTCGTCACGTGGTAATTATTACACTGCCTCTCCTGTCAACCTTACCACAGCACGGCTTCACATGAACCTAGTGGCAAGTTAGCAAGCGTTAGCAATTATTCGTGGGACCCAACTCTGCATACTCGTCCTATCTCTTATATTACACGTCGTTCAATCAAAATCGCCACGTACCAATGGAATCACCGACAAGTTATCTGTGCCTTTTTATGATTGCCTTTGGAAAAAGAGAAAGTGAGGCAAAAACAAAAAGACAAGAGACAAGTGGACACGTCAAATCAAAGGACAATGATACCGTGAATTTGGAGTTTTGTGTTCTCACGAACAATATATAATCTTGCCTTGAAAGTTTTAACGCTTTTTATTGGCTTGAAACTTATCAAATTTTTACAATTATTAATTTTTACAATTATTAAATCTTGATATGTAATTTAGACATAATTTTTTCAAAATATTTTAATATTAAAATAACATTTTAAATTGAGTTTTTGCATTTCAAAAGGCATAAACAATCTAGTCCTAATAAAATTTAGTTAACTCTGATCATCATAATTACCTTCTTACGTTCTATCTTATTGTGTATTATTTATGAAACCAAATTATACATATATTTTGTATTTGAATAATATTTTGAATTTTACAGAAAAAGTAAACAATTATATTTGACTTTTAAGAAACACAAACAAATGAGTGCTAAGAAAATTTGGCTAGCATGTCATTTGTGAAACCAGAACTATTTATTTATGTTTTTTTTTTTTTTGGTAACGGTAAGAATGACTATTTATTTATGTTTATATCTATCAATGATAGGAAAGTTAGGTAGAGTGCAGTTAAATGGTTGAGACTCGTTATCAGAAAACTTCGTTCTTTCATGTTTCTTAAATTAATTTTTTTTAGCAAATTAATTAGATATATTACTTTACAATAAAGTAGAATAAAACTCAATCAAAGGGGAAAAAGCAGTTAAAAACCAAAATTTTTATCCACTGTGATTTTTATCTTAAAACTTTTTGTGATATCAAAAATTTTAAATTGATAACTATGCGATGCATTTTCCCTCCATAAAGTTATTATAATAAGCGCCATTAAAAATCTGGTGTCATAGACGACCAAAGACAAACGAGATTGACATAGCATTAATTTGGTTTGAGTAAAATAAAAATGACATTTCGGTTGGAAAATCATCCGACAAAATGTTGACGGAGAGTAAATGCATTGCATTGATATAAAATTAGGGTTTTTGATGTCATAAAAATAAGTTTAAAGTAAATATATCATGATTAATATAATTAGGAGTTTTTTATGTTGCTTGTATTGCTTACGAAAATTTACGAAAACGAAAGAACAAAAATGTTTCTAATGTACCGTTATCAATAATTGAAATATTTTTACTTAATTAATTATTTCAATAAATATAAACGATTATTTATTGAAAAAATATTTTAAATTATTTATTTTTGGTGAAATAAATGAGGTCTTAATCTGATATAATATTTATAGAACAATATATAAACATGAGCTTACTGTACATATATGAATGAGCCTTAATCTTTCTTGTGTACACACACGGGGAGCAACAATGAAATGGAATGTTTTATTATTAGTATTTAATATTTATCATTTAATTTTTTTTATTATTATCATGTTCTTATGTTATTTTTAAGTTTTATGCAATGAACAAGCCTATCGGTCATTAACGAGGATAATTAATAAGTCAACGTTTGATTACTAATTCCTAGAACTCGGAAAACGGATGGTCTTTCTATCAAAAATAGCAAAGGAGGAGAAAGAAGACAGTCGTGGCTTGGAACCTAAAGCGATGGTTAATAGTTAACCGTAGTCAAGTTAAGTTACTTTTGGAGCCTGTCGGTCACTTGGCAATTATTACGCTTCATCTCTTGTCAACTTCATGGTGCAGATGGCAGTCCGTCATGATGTAGATAGTAGTACGTCTTCACTCTTTATACACGTGAACCCTAGTACTAGGCTTAATTAAATAGCCGTGGGACCCAACTCCACCGTACTAGTCTTATCTCTTTTTGTAATACGTAACTTTTTTGGTTTTTATTTTATTTTATTTTATTAATTTGAATAATTGATTTATACAAATCGTTCTTCTTTTTAGTTATATGCTTTATGATATAATGACACGTGGAAAGTAGGGGCGCGTGGTCAACAAAATCGCACATTAAATTATAAAAAGATCATTTGCGAAAGCATGCGACAAAACATAGTTTATGAAAATCGTATGACTAGGAAGCCCAAGCTTCAAAGAACGCAAGGATATACATCTTCCAGTTTGTCTTGACAAAGGAGGTTCATATATTTTTAGAGAGAAGGTTTGTTTTGGGGTGCAATTTCAGCAACTGATTAGTTTTAGTGGGAATCTAGCGAACAACCTTCATCGCCTGCTGGCAGACCGAGTGCTCGGGACTTCTCGCCAAACTTTCATGTAACTCTTTCGTTTCTATAATGAAAGAAAAAAAAGATATGCATTAGAGAGACACTAGAGGCAGATGAACAACAACATCACCATAGTTGAAGCGATTGTCGGGAACTAATCGTTGGAAAGGGCCGACAAGAATTTCGTTCTTTTTGGAAGAGTTACATATTATACTGTCGAACGAAGTTATGAAGAGTTAACTCCTCCTATCACATCCTCTATGAATGATAATGGCTTCTAGTCTTTCACACATAGCCCGGGTGAAAGCACACAGACTAACGTGTCTACTCTACAAAAGATGCCCCAGAAGTATGTTAAAGGGTATCTCGCGTAGAATAGGCAGGTTTTAGAGTATTCCCGCGAGAAAATAAGATGGATTTTTTAAGACTCAACTTTTCAAGAATATAAAAAGATGCTTCGAGTATTCTAGCCATGCCTCATGAATCCATATCACCGTTTGCTATTAGACCTTCGAAATGCATCATTATTAGTGACGAGGTCTGCTTGGCTGGTGTCACTGACTAGTCAGGAGTGCCTAGTTAGGAATTTCAACTGTCTTGCGAGTACCATCAAAAAACATCTATAAGGAAGTCCAGCAAAGATATGACTGTATGTTGAATAGAGCTAAATTAGAATAATAATATGTTGGAGGATTGAAATAAGAGTCCGACTCAAAAGATAAAGACAAACGACTTGTGTTATAGTAATTGTTTAAAAAAGCTATAAAATTGAACTAAAGATATTCCAAACTAATTGATATGATTGCAATAGGTAGCTAAAATAGTAAGGGATTTTGTACAAATTATATATGCTAGAAAAAATTAGGGTATGCCAGTCGTTTTGCGCCTATATAAGAACTCTTTTGATATTTATGAAAAAGGAGTGACGTGCATAAAATGCCAAAATATTGAAATTTTACATTACATAAATGTGCAAGTTTTGGTATTGCATTGGAGAGAGAGCTTTAAAGTAGTTTTATTTATTTATTTAGAGAATATGAAAATATTAAAGGAAGAAAGAAACAATGTGGAAGCATTTTCTGTATAAGAAGCAAATAATTTGAGAGATTAGCAAGGAGAGAGAACTTCCTCAATCAAACATAAGGTTTCAGTAAAATAATATCAATAATGTCAAGTGAGATATGAATGAGAGTTTTAAATTGAGAGGTTTAGTGCTGGCAATGGAATGTTAACAAATCTATTGTTATCTATGCATATAAAGCTTTCTATTTTAATGGAAATAATTTCTGGCCTAGCATGTGTTACATATATATATCAATATATGCATACATACATAAGTTACTAGTTAATCGCATCTCACTTTTTCGGTAACCAAACGAAAGTAAACTAATATGCCCTAGGTTTTTTTGTTACCAACTTTATCATATCTCAAAATCCATCCCGAGAAATTAGACAATGACCTCCTTCATTTAAAAATATATATATACACAACGAAGCCTGGGGCAAAAAAAATGAAGTTACTTGTCCTTGGAGACGCAATTTGCTTTCACAACTTGGTCCTATTCTTCTTTACTTTCGGGCGTCGGAAATTGTCAGATAACACTAATCTGCGAAATAAGTATCAATGTCGGTGGGTCCCAAATGCATTATTGAGTTAAGCTTCGTCTTCTATCATGCCTGACGGATGGGAAATGCTACTTCAACACAAACTTGCTATGCATGTCCTGAGAAGTATATGGACTTGAAACCACTAGACTAATTATCTTCTAATCGAGAGAGAGAGAGAACAAAAATGGCGGAATCTGTCATTGGGATCATTGCTGAAGAGATCATTGATATCTAATATATATAATGAGAAAGTAAGATAGAATAGAGCTTAATGGTTGAGCTATATCATTACAAAACTCCATTCATTCCCACTTCCCTTAACATCAATAAAACATATTACTTCACAATTTTTTTCAATATATACATATAGACATAGGTTTTACAATTGATATTTGTCATTCAAATATTGTTTATTATCTATTATTATTGTGCACTTATATTATGTTTAAGGAGTTCTTTTACAATAGATGAGGTGGGTGCTTGTGTAAAGTTTTATGTCATAAATGAGCTGGTGGACCATCAATGAGTGATAATAGACGTATTAATATTTGGCTTTTAATATCTAGAGTTCCAAGAGCGCCTCATGTCTCTATCTTTGAAATGTAGACTTCGTAAAAATTTTAATAAATTGATGTTAATAGGTGACCATATGGTGGAGAGTTAAGTTGCTTTCTGACTACGTGGATCAGGAACCAGTAGACTTCGTAAACGTGGGACCCACTCCGGACTCGTCCTGTCTGTCTTTGTACGCAATTGTCTACTCCAGATTCACCTCACGCCGACAAAATCTTCACCCCAAACTGTGATCTCGGGCCTCGGCCCCACCTAAAATATATTTTTGCGAAGGACTTTCTGTAATACTCGTATTGTGCAATTTTTTGGTTTTTTCTATTATTTATTTGAATAGTAGATATATACATGTTTTTTTCTTTTACTTAGATGCTATGCGATAATAATATGTGAAAAGTGAGGCAATGTGTTTAGTAGAAATATACAACTTTGTACTTTTCTACCATAACACAATTTATAAAAATATTATATATGAAAGTATGTACCTATATATATTATTAAAAATTATGCGATTAACAAGCACCGAACACCTGCAGACAAAAAAATCATGCTTTTAAGTAATAGTGCAAAGATATACATTTGATGGTGTGTCCTGAGAAAAGGACACTCACCCACCAGCCAATAACATCTTTAGATTAGGTGAAGTTGGTTTTGGGTGGCAATTTCAGTAGCCGGTTGATTTTGTGGGAACTAGTGAATCGCCTTTGCCACCTGCCAGCTGACTAGTTGCTATGGACTTTTCACTGAACCTCCTCAGGACTAGGGGTGAGTAGCGGTTTAGGGTCGACCCTGGACCGACCCTGGACCAACTCAACCCTACCGGTCCTAGTTCGATTCCCAAGGGGACTAGGTCAGTCCTTGGTCCTGAAATTTTAGGACCAACACTGTGCGGATTGATCATCGGTTCTAAGAGTTTTGAGTCGGTCCAACCCTGGACCAACCATGTATAGTATATTATATTATAATTCTTTTATATATTCAAACCTAAGTAAAATGTATGTTATATTATATTATATTGAGATTTTCTATCAATAGCACTAATAGTAATTTCAATTTAAAACTTTTGTAGAGTATTAATTAAGTGTCGTTTATTTTGTTTTTAGATGTTTAGAAGTTCAAGTGAATTAATAAGATGTGAAGTTATATATCCATGGTTTATATTAAGTATTTTGAACTTTGTATGGTTTAAATGTATTTTACTAATGAATTTCAGCTGCATTTTGCTTTTCAATTTGTGTCGAATGATAGAAGTTTTTGAAGAGTAAAGTAGTACTGCAGTTGTTACAATAATTTGTTAGTCAAGTGATGTGAAACTTAATTGGGATATTGATATAGTCCCGCGCCATCGGTTTATTCTATGGCTTATATCTAGAAACCGTCTTCCCACTCAGGTGAGGTTGTTAAATCAAGGTCGAATTGATTTTAATGTATGTGCTTTTTGTAGTGAAGAACCGGACTCAATTGAACACCTATTCTTCCGGTGTTGCATCTCCGCCTCCTTGGCCTTTTTTTGGGCAGCCAGATGTAACTTGCCATGGAGGAATAGATCTTGGAGTGAGGCGCTCACTTGGGCCAAGAAATTCCTCACGGGGAAGGATTTTTACCACAGGATAGTTCGATTCTCCTTCGGTGCGTTGTGCCATCTCATTTGGAAGAAGAGGAATGCGATTATCTTTGAGGGTGAGTCCTTGGTGATCCCTGCCCTTAAAAATCACCTAATCCAGGTGGTTAAGGACAAAGCACTTACATTCACGGAAGTTCTTCCTTCTCCGAGGAACAGAAGACTGCAAAGGGGGTGGGGATTCCACCCAATGATCTTTTCATCTGTAGCTATTCCTCTTTAGGGTGCTGGTGTTTCGGTCTGCTCTTGTTCTTGTACTTACAGGTGCCTTCCTCCTCCGTTCTCCGCTTTCAGCTTTGAGGGCTTGAGGGATGGGGACGCTACGGGTTCCTATTGTTACGGCTTGTTTGTTCGTTTCTTAGCTTTTGTGTTCTTGTTGGCGCCCTCGGGCTTTTTCGGATCCCCGTCACTCTTGCTCCTTTGTTAAGAGTGCTTGTTTGGATCCGATCTTTTATACATTTGTCCTCCTCATTAATATTATTACCTTTACCAAAAAAAAAAAAAAAAAAAAAAAAACTTATTTTTTGGTTTAGTGGACTCTACATGATCAAATGCAGGAAAACACTTTTACATATAGTGTTATGAATATTAAAGATAGATGAATACAAGAACTTTTCATCTTGTCCCATATCTCGATGAGCGGTTAACAAGTATGAAATTTCTATTATTGTGTCATCTTAAATTTGCTAAATATGTATTGGTATTTATAGTTTAGTTGCACAATGTCGCATTGTTGATGGATGTGTAATTTGAATTTGTAGGTTTACTTTTTTAGGTAGTATAAAAAATAAGATGAAAAAAATTATCGATCGGTCCCAGGTTGACCCTAGAACCGGACCGAACCCATTGGGTTGGTCCGGTCCTTGGTCCCATGCTCAATAGGATTGGTTCTCGATCCTAAAAATTAAGGACCGACACTGTATGGGTTGGTCTTAGGGTTAGGAGATGGCCCAGACCAACCTGAACCATGCTCACCCCTACTCGGAACTCTTTTGTTTCCGTAATGCAAAATGACTCTTTTGTTTCCGTAATGCAAAATGACAACACAAAAGTCCAAAGATATGAAAAGAAAAATGCATCAGAAGAGGGACCACCAGAGGTAGATGAACAGCAACACCACCATAATTAAAGTAATGGTCGTGAAACATGTAGTTGGTAAGGGATAACAAGAATTACATCTTTCTAGAAGAGTTGTCAAGAAGAGTTACTTCTCCTATCACATCCTCTATGAAATATAATGACTACAAGTTTTTCATACACAGTATGCATAGAAATATGGATATATGTGTCTACACAACAAAAGATACTCCAAAAAATTGTTAAAGGGTACTTCGAGTATTCTACGCAGATATAAAAGTATTCACATGCTTTGCACACTCTAGCCATGTCTCAAGAATTGCCGCCTGTATCAGCCATTAGACCTTTGAAATGTATTCTTAGTAGTGACGAGGTCTCCTTGGCTTGGTGTCCATGGCTAGACACAAGTGCCTAACTAGGAAATGCAAGGGGTCTGCAAGTACTGTTAGCAAACATCTACAAGGAAATTCGTGAAAGACTTGTTTGTGTATTGAATAGAGCTAACTTAGAAGAATAATATGTTAGGGGATAGAAATAAGAGCCGGACTTAAAAGATGAGAGAGATAACTTGCCTTATAGTAATTGATAAAGGAAAGTGATAAATTTGAACTAAAGGCTATTACAAACTAATGGATTTGATCGCAGTAGCAAAATGATATGGTTAAAGATTTTGTGCAAATTATGTATGCTGGAAAAACCACGGGGTATGTCCATGGTTTTGCCCCTGCATGGGAATCCTTTTGAAATTTATGGAAAAGCAGTGACGCATAATTTGCCTAAATATTAGATTTTCAGTTGCATAATGTGCAGCTTTTGGTGTTGCGTATTACGGGGGGAGATCTTTAAGACAATTTTTTATTTTTTTTAGAGAATAGAAAAAGATAAAAATGAACTTCCTTAATCAAACGGTCCTGTGTTGGTAAAGTAAAAAGCAACAATGCCACGTGACAATGCGAAGGAGAGTTTTTGAACTGAGAGTTGCAGTGTCCGAATTAGAATGTTAAAAATCATTATGTTGCCTACACATACACAACTTTTTATTTTCACAGAAAGAATCTCTATCCAATGTGTATTGCTATCTATGGATATACACGCACATATATTTTAGTAACTGATTGTCTCACCGGAAATTGAATCGGCAGTGAAATACTTTTTATTGAGAGTTATTTTTTGATATTTTATAAGAGGAGATAAGTTTTGTAGTGATTTTAAACAAGATGTATCATAGCAGCACAAGGAAACCAATAAATATGCTTGAATGGAATTTAATCAACGTCAAAGTACATGAACCTTTGATAAGATATAATTGACGACAAAACATGGTGACATAAAGAGATAGAATCAGAATTTAATCGACGACGAAAATTTAAAAGCTACAACTTAGAGTTTAAAATACATGCCGAAATTTAATCAATAATAATATATCTAAAAATTATAACTATGATGCAGGAAAGATAATTAAAAGATAATAGTTAAGTGTCATCATTACAAAACTCCATTCCTTCCCACCTAACATGACATTTATCGTGCAACGAATGAAGTGTTTGGCCATTAATGAGGACAACTAATAGGTCGACATTTGGTATTTAATTCCTAGAGTTTCAAAAGTGCATGATCTCACAGAAGAAGAGGGGGAAGACATACATGGCACACAAAAATATAAAATAAAACACAACACTAGAATACAGTGATGGTTAATAGTTAACTATGTGAGTTAAGGTCGTTTTTGGCCATATCTTCTGTCAACCTCATGCTGTAGATGGCAGTGCAAATTCAGAGATGTGGACCCAACTCCACCATAGTCGTCCTACCTGTCTTTGTACAGGTTGTCCTATCCAGCTTCCCCACGTACCAACATTTACTCCACCCGAAGCAGGGTTGTGGCCCCACCTGAAAGATGCTTTTTACTCTGCCTTTTGTTTTGCTTCGCTTCTCAGTGCAGTCTTCTTACCCACTTTATGGTTGCCTTTAGAAAAAAAAAGGAGAAAGTAAGAAAAACAGAGGACAAGGAAAAATGACGGCACATCAAATCGCAGGACATTCTCTAGCTTTGCGTTATCACAATCTGCAACGATTTCTATTTAGAATTTTTTTTCAATTTTAATGAAAAAACATGTTTAATAATTATATAAAATTTTTATTTTCAAGATATAAAAAGAATAAAAATATATTTGATATAACCCAGAAAATTCATATTTCTAACTTTTTTATTTAATTTAAAATTTGTCAATGGGAACTTAATAATTCATGTTTGGATAAAAATAGATTTTTATAAGGATTTAACTAATTAGGATATTGTAAAATGGCTTAGAAAATCTAACGTAGCAATTAGTCAAAGATGAATGGGTGAAAATGATTTATAACTCAATGTGAGAAGGTTTATAGTAAACCTCTAGGTGTTACAATAAACAAGCATAGACCTTTTGAGCTTTTTAATCGCAAGAAAAAGAACAAACATTGCCCGGTGGTATGGGCAAGGATAAAATAACTCATAATCGACAAATCTTCAAGCAAATGACATCGAAAATTCATCTAGTATAGGCTTATTCGACTGTTATGAACACAATACAAATGGTAATACAAAGGACTTGTTTAAAGTCACTTAATTTTCTAAGAACAAAATTGCAGATCATTTTAAAGGATGTCTCCAATAGCATCTTAAGGGAAGAAGATTGTCTTCTCTCGGCCAAGTCGTCAAGCTATTGCGACTTAGTATTTTTTTAAAAAGAAAACGGAATTAAAAAAATCAATATGGTAAAGCCTTGAGAACTTATTCAACTGTGAATCAATTTTTCATCAAAGGATTTTTACATTTTTTTTGCCAAACTAATTCTAAACTATAATTAATTCTAAAATCTAGTAGGAGTACTCAAAATATAATTTCTAAATTTTTTCCTAGATTAAAAAATGGTGACTCTACTCGAGTTAAGAGACCTAGCCTAGATGTGGGTTTCATCCGGATCTTATATCGATTATGTAAAGATTATTAGATTATGGTGAGCTTGTTTCTTAAAAATGACATTATATCTCTTTTTGTTATTATAAACAAAAAAGTAACATTTTTACTATTTGTTTCTGTCCTAAATTTATCTTGGCACTTAATTTATATTGAGAAATAGAAAAATTAATTAATGTACATAAATATTTTTTTTTCTAGAGAGCAAAAGAATGGGAAGACAGAAAAATAGAAGTACTACGAAACATGCCCTTAATTTCTATAGTTTCAAAAGAGCATGGTCTCTCTCCCAAATAAAAAACGTAGAGGTGGTGGAAGAAGACAAACGTAGCACAAAAAGTAAAAGGGCAAAAAAAATCAAAAGAGCAAAGTGATGGCTGCTAAGGCTGCGTTTGTTTTGATTTCTTTTTTCTGTTTTTAAATAATTTTTTTGTTTTTTTGTTCATGAGAACAAAAAAGGAACAGAAACGTATTTGTTTGCGTTTTTATTTCAAAATTATTTTTTTGTTCCCAGAAACACGTCCAGAATTGAAACAAAAAACAAAAAAAAAGTTATTTCTTGTTTCTGAAACACATTTTAAGAACATTTTTTTCTTTCTTTTTTCTTCTTCTTTTTTCTTTCTTTTTTCTTTGGCCGGTCGCCAGCCTCAGCCATGGCCAACGACCGGCCATCGAGGGCCGACGACCTCACCGGAGCGTCGCCGGCCCCCGGCGAGGCCGAGTGTCGCCGATCCCGGGCGAGGCTCAACCTCGTCTTGGCTGAACAAACTTGAGCTCGCCCAAATCCGGCAAGGCCGACCTCGCGCCGGGCTGGGCAAGCTCGAGCTCGCCCAGCCAAGGCGAGGTCGAGCCTCGCCCAGCCACGGCGAGGCCGCCGACCCTCGTTGACCGATCGCTGGCTATGGCCGAGGCCGGCAAACGGCCAAAAGAAGAAAAAAGAAAAAAAAGAAAGAAAATAGAAAAATAAAATAAAAATATTAAAAAATTTAAAGAAATTTAAAAAGTTATACAAATTTACCAAACGTGTTTCTATTCTTTTTATATTTCTGGAACAGATTTACCAAATCCGTTTTTTTGTTCAAAAATTATTCCCTAAAATAAAAATAATTTTTTCTATTTCTGTTTTCAGAAATAATTTTTAAATAAAAATATTACTAAACGCACCCTAATTAACCACGGTAGAGTTAAGTTGGTTTTTTGGCCCTGTTTTCTGTCAACCTCACGCTTTAGATTGCAGTACGGCTTCGTTGATATGGACCGAGCTTAAGCCTTAGTGATAGTCATGGGACCCAACTCCATCATGCCTGTCCTATCTGTCTTTGAACATGTTATCCAATCCATCTTTGCCACGTACCAACAGAATCTTTCGGCCCCAGAGTGTGATCGCAGCCCCATGTGAAAGATCCTTTTCCTCTCTGTTTTTTTCTTTTTTGCTTTGCTTTACAAAACACGCTATCTTTAGAGTTAATATTCGGAAAATTTTAAATTGATATATAATAAATTTGCTTCTAATTAATTAATATATTTATGATAAATTTATTTTTATTAATTTTTTAAAAAATTTTATCATCAAATTGCTGAATTAGAAAATACGTGACTGTTGATGGGTATATTAATTTAGAGTTTTACCCTCTATCATTGATGTATCAATTTATGTTTTTTTGGTGGTGTTAATTTAATTTAATGAGAAATTAAGGTATGATAAATTTATCACAAATATATTGATATGAAATTTTTTATTAAGTATAAATTTATTACAAATATATATTTTTGTGATATTCATTCTTATCTTTATCCTTTTTATGGTTGCACTTGGAAAAAGGACAAGGAAAAAAGTAAAAAAGAAAATGAAGACAAATCAAATCGGAGGACAATGATACCAAGTGTAATGAATTTCGAGCTTTGCGACTCACAAACTTCAACAAAATATCTAATAATTGTTAAAAAGAGCTATATATTTGAACTTAAGGACTTCCAAACTATTGCGGTAAGAAACCGAAATAGCAAAAGATTTTGTACAAATTGTATATACTAGAAAAAATCAAAGATAGTAGGGATGAGCAATTTTAAGTTTTAAATTTTAAGCTCCGTGTATACAAGATCCTCATTTTTTTTAAATTTAGAATTTGAAATTTAAAACCTACTTTGTCAACAACAAAAGTGAAAGTCTTTCACTTGTCAATAGCAACAATCTATAGAAGATGAACACGTAAAATAAAACAAATAATAAATAATTCAAAACGCATAACATAAAACCTAAGTTATAGAACTTTAGCACTCAATCATCCATGAAAAATTGTTTAAATTCTAACCACTTAAAATCAAAAGAAACAATCATCATAGTTAATCACTTCATAATAGTTATAAATTTAAAATTACTATTAAATAAACTAAACTAATTATTAGAAAGCCTCGCCACATATATTCATTATGTTTCAATTGGAAAACTCTATATATCGATAATAATCTCCTCATTAAGATAATCCGTTTCTAAGAAACAACATAAGAGATTAAATAAAAATTCACTCATTGGATGTATAAGAAGGAATTACAATATATAAAGACAAAGATGAGAAGTAGAAAGGAAACACACCACCAAAAACAAAACAAAAAAAAGTGAATAAGGGAAGATAATTAGGAATTTTAGGGTTCCTTATTTGATTTCAATTCCTAGTATAGTTCTCAGTTTAGTTCCTATGGGAATTGGGAATTGAACCGGAATTGGCAATTCCTTAAAAAGTATAACTGGAAACCAGATCATCTCCCCCTAGAAGCTGAAATCGCACTAATTCCCGCCAGTTCGATTCTCTAATTCATGATTCTATCCTAGAACCATGCTCACCCTTAATGGATAGGCCCCTCGTTTTGCCCCTACATGGTAACCCTATTGAAATTTATGAAAAAGGAGTGACATGCATAAAATGCCTAAATGTATTATTTTACATTATATAAATGTGCAAGTTTTGGTTTTGCCAAGTATTGGAAGAGAGATGCTTAAGGTAGTTTTATTTATTTATTTAGAGAATATGAAAAAATGAAGGAAGAAAGAAATAATGTAGAAGCATTTTATTCATAGGAAGCAAATAATTTTGAGAGATTGGAAAGGAGAGTGAACTCCCTTAATCACACTGTAGTGTTTTAGTAAAATAATTACAATAATGTCAAGTGACCATATGAAGGAGAGTTTTGAATTTAAAGGTGTAGAGTTGGCAATAGAATGTTAACAAATCTAATATGCTGCCTATGCATATAGAACTTTTTATTTTAATGGAAAGAATCTCAATCCTAATGTGTATTGATTATGTATCAATACATATATACATATATATTCATTACTAATTAATCGCAGCTCACATCTCACCATGCCCGAATCTAAGCAAACTAACATTCTCCAGGATTTTTTTGGTCAAAATATTCCCTAGGTTTATTAAGGGCGTGCATGGAAACGTTTCTAAGAAACGTTTCCGGCACACTTTTGTACGGAAAGTGTGCCCGGGAACAAAAAAGGAACAGAAACGCGTTTGGTTGCGTTTTTGTTTTTTTTTTGTTTTTTTGTTTCTGGAACGAAATAAGAACAGAAAAAAGAAACAAAAAAAAGTTGTTTCTCCAGAAAAGAAACACTTCTCGGAAGAACAAAAGAACAAAAACGACTCTTCTCTCTCTTCTTCTTCTCTTCTTCTTTTCTTCTTTTTTTTCTTATTTTTTCTTTGGCCGGTCGCCGGCCTCGGCCATGGCCGGCGACCGGCCGTCGAGGCTCGGCCTCGGCCATGGCCGGCGACCGGCCGTCGAGGCTCGGCCTCGGCCATGGCCGGCGACCGGCCGTCGAGGCTCGGCCTCGCCCAGATCCGGCGAGGCCGAGCCTCGCCTTGGCTGGGCGACGCCGAGCGTCGCCGGCCCCCGGCGAGGCTCGGGCTCGCCGGATCTGGGCGAGCTCGAGCTCGCCCAGCCATGGCGAGGCTCGGGCTCGCCGGATCTGGGCGAGCCCGAGCTCGCCCAGCCAAGGCGAGGCTCGGCGTTGCCCGCGTCGGCGAGGCCGAGCCTCGCCTTGGCTGGGCGAGCTCGGGCTCGCCCAGATCCGGCGAGCCCGAGCCTCGCCATGGCTGGGCGAGCTCGAGCTCGCCCAGATCCGGCGAGCCCGAGCCTCGCCGGGGGCCGGCGACGCTCGGCCTCGCCGGATCTGGGCGAGCCCGAGCTCGCCCAGCCAAGGCGAGGCCGAGCCTCGCCCAACCACGGCCAGGCTCGGCCTCGCCGTGGGCCGGCGAGCCTCGCCGTGGCTGGGCGAGGCTGCCGGCCCCGTCGGCCGGTCGCCGGAGGCCGGTGACCGGCCGAAAAAAAGAAAAAATAAAAAGAAAGGAAAAAATAAAAAATAATAAAAAATGTTTAAAAAATTAAAAGAAACAAAAAAATAATAAAATTTAACCAAACGTGTTTCTGTTCATTTTTTATTCTCGGACCAAACGTTACCAAACGCGTTCTTTTGTTCAAAAATTGTTCCCCGGAACAGAAACACATTTTTTTGTTTCTGTTCCCAGGAACAAAAAAAGCACAGAAATAAATCCATGCGCACCCTAAGTAAGTTTTGTTACCAACCCAAAAGAAATAATAAAAAGAAAAGCACAAAGTGATGCTAATGGGAGACCCTCTGGCCACGTCCGTCACAAAGGAGTACAACTTCACACGGGTGGACCCCCACCGTTCTCGTCTTATCTGTCATGCTGTCCACTGCAGATTCGCCACGTACCAACAAAATCTGCCCGCCGATTATGATATCGTGCTTCAGCTCCACCACCTGTGAAATACTCGTGTCGTGCAACTCTTTTGGTCTTATATATTTATTTGAATAGTTGATATATTCATACCATTTTTTCTTTTCCTTAGATGATGTATATGATAATGGTGAAGAGTAAGGGCATGTGTTCAGCGGAAGCACACAACTTTTTACTTTTCCATCATAATAAAAACCATATAAAATTATATGAGAAAGTACATACCAATATGTACATATTATGAAAGTTGTGCGATTATGAAGCGCCCGACACCTGCAAACGAAAGTCGCGCTTTAAATAATGTGCAAATATATACATGTGATAGCGTGTCATGACAAAGGCAACTTACCCGTTGGCCAAGAATATCTTTAGACAGGCCGGGTTGGTTTTGGGCTGCAATTTCAGCAAACGGTTGGCTTTGTGGGAGCTAGCGAATCACCTTTCACCACCCGTTTGCTGACTGGCTGCTCAGGACTTTTCGCTGAACCTTCCTGTGACTCTTGTTTTCGTAAAGCAAAAAGACGACACAAGGGTCAAAAGGCATTAGAAGAAGAAATGCATCCGAAGACAGACCAGAGGTGGATGAACAACAACACCAACATACTTGAAGTGACTGTCATGAAACATTGCGTCGTTAAGGGTGTTGGAAATTAATATCCAGAGAATACACACTATTTATTGTAATCAGAACATCAATATAAAGAAGACGATAACAACTATATAATATTCTTTTTTTTACAACTCTTGGAGAAGAATAAAATAAGATATCATTGAAAAATAACATAAAATTGGAGGTGAGGTACAGATAACCGAATCTCCTTAAGGCGATTAGTTCCTGCCAAATGTGCCCCGCAGATTTACGAACTATGCCTCCCAAGATACAACACCTCGAACCTATTTGGATTAGCACTATGCAAACAGGACTCTGTCGAACCATTCAATTGAACCAGCACACCCAGATAAAATAGAAGAGTAGAAAAGTATATCAAAGTCTTTTTGGAATCGAGTTGGAAAAACCAAAACCATAAAACCAAAAACTTTTTATGAAGCTCTATGTTCCTATCTATATATAGAGATTTTTAGTTCATGTACTAAAGAGATACATGAATTAAATAGACGCGCGTATCAACGAGATTCATGAATAAAGAGATACGTGATCCAAGAGATTCATGTATCCAAAGATACGTGAATTCAAGAGATTCATGAACTCAATAAATACATGAACTAAACGATACATGAATCTAGGAAATTCATGAATTCAATAGATACGTGAACATAAAAGTATAGGAAATTCATGAATCCAAAAAGAGATACGTGAACAGAAAAAACGTATCTTAATTATTGGCTTCCGTTGATCCATTAACCATAATTATAACCATAATTACAACAATCCCCCACATTAATGGATCAACAAAACATTTTTTACTCGAAGGAATCTGAGCATGCCTGTTGAAATAAACCGCATCAAGATAGGTAGCTTTCGCTTTGAACCTTCTTTAGTGAAAGCCTATCGGACTTACTTAACTAGTCGATGGACTAAGCCTTGAATCGCCAGTTGTTTGTGTAAGCCTAGACAATAAACCTCACACGGAGTATTTCCAATTCAAGATTGGTTCTCGGTTGTGTTCGTTCTTTCGGCCCTGAACCTCTCGGGATTCATGCGTGCTTTAGAAAATCTAGCCTTTAAAAGATTTCATAGAGTCGGCCAGCTCCACGCATATAGGTGCATTCCTATTAAAGATATCCTACCATATCTTACTTGAATATTATAATCCAAGTTATAGGAATCATTAAACGCATAGCGTACCCTTAATAACGCTGTAGGAAAGCACTGTTGCATCATAGAAATGGGAGACAGTGTTCACACTAGAGTTTCCAAAATTTGCGTTGTCCTATTGAACCTAGTCCATGGGATCTCCAATCCCATAGGTTAGGTTTCCACCCTGGAATCTCTTTATTGGGTTAAGGCTCTTAAACCCATTCCCCTCGATGCGCAGTTTATCCACTCTCTTGACAAACCTTTTGTCAACGGATCCACAATATTTTTCTTTGACTTTACAAAGTAAAAATAAATGATTTCATTTGAGAGCAACTGCCTTATGGTATTGTGTCTACGACAAATGTGTCTAGACTTACCGTTATGAATCACATTATGCACCCCCACACTTTTAAAAATTGTAGGATGGTAACTTCTCATTCCATAACTCGTATGGAGTTTTACCTGTCTTTTTGTGGGGTATTTTATTAAGAATATAATTTGCAGTTAAAACTGCCTCCCCCCACAAGTTCTGAGGTAAACCTGAACTCAAAAGCGTGGCGTTAGCCATCTCCTTTAATATCTTGTTCAATTGTTCAACAACTCCATTTTGTTGTGGAGTATAAGGTGCAGTCATTTGGAGAATTATTCCAAAACTAGCACAAAACTCTTTGAAATTGATTGAACTGTATTATTCTCCTCTATTATGAGGCGCGGAATGAGATCTTCAAGGCTCATCTCCTTTCGTTTGTGCTTCAAATAATTTTTGAAGTCTGACCAGCCCGGAGGTAGTTTCTCAATCATAGTCGCCACTTGGAATGATTCACTAAGTATCATTCCCTCAGCCGAGATGTCACTCAGAATTAATTGCAATTCTTTAACTTGACTCATGACAGATTTAGAATCCACCATCTTGTAGTCCAAGAATTTGGCAACCACAAATTTCTTGGTGCCAGCATCCTCAGTTTTGTATTTTTCTCTAAGGACTCCCGTAACTGTTTAGCATATTCAATATTACAATAAATGTTATATAGAGAATTCACTAAACAGTTAAAAATATAATTTCAGCATAAGAAGTCTCCATGCTTCCAAGCCTCCAATGCACCGAGCGTCATGACATCTTGCTCGTTTGGACTAATTATCGGGCACACCTCCGACAAATATTTCGTCAGATTGAGCATGGTCAGATAGAAATACATCTTCTGCTGCCACTGTTTAAAGCTCACTCCGGTAAATTTCTCCGGTTTCTCATTAGTTGTAACTGGAGGTGTTGCCATCACGGTAGGCAAGGTTCGTTGAAACATCCCTCCAGAAACAGAGCCAAAAGCCATTTGGCCTACACTGTTATGAAAAACAGTCCCGGGTATACCAGTCATATGACTTGTACCCGCACCACCAAAATTGGTGTTGGCCCAAGGGCCCGTAGCATTGGCTGCTACAAATTCAGATCCTGAGGGTTGAACATCTTCCATAGCTTTGGTCGAATCGACCATAGGAACGTCTCTTGAAACATTATGAACATTGAATGGCACTTGATTGTTTCAGCCATCTCAATAATCTGACAAGAACAACAAACAGTGAGTGATACTAATCGCCTTAAGATTGTTGGAAATTAATATCCAGAGAATACACACTGTTTGTTGTAATCAGAACATCAATGTAAAGAAGACGATAACAACTATATAATATTCTTCTTTTTATGTAAACTTACAACTCTTGGAGAAGACTAAAATAAGATATCATTGAAAAATAACATAAAATTGGAGGTGAGGTGCGGATAACCGAATCTCCTTAAGGCGATTAGTTCCTGCCAAAGGTGCCCCGCAGATTTACGAACTATGCCTCCCAAGATACAACACCTCGAACCTGTTTGGATTAGCACTATGCAAACAGGACTCTGTCGAACCGTTCAATTGAACCAGCACACCCAGATAAAATAGAAGAGTAGAAAAGTATATCAAAGCCTTTTTGGAATCGAGTTGGAAAAACCAAAACCATAAAACCAAAAACTTTTTATGAAGCTCTATGTTCCTATCTATATATAGAGATTTTTAGTTCATGTACTAAAGAGATACATGAATTAAATAGATGCGTATATCAACGAGATTCATGAATAAAGAGATACGTGAATCCAAGAGATTCATGTATTCAAAGATACGTGAATTCAAGAGATTCATGAACTCAATAAATACATTAACTAAACGATACATGAATCTAGGAAATTCATGAATTCAATAGATACGTGAACATAAAAGTATAGGAAATTCATGAATCCAAAAAGAGATACGTGAACAGAAAAAACGTATCTTAATTATTGGCTTCCGTTGATCCATTAACCATAATTATAACCATAATTACAACAAAGGGAAAAGGAGAATTACATCTTTTTGGAAGAGTTGCAAAGAAGGGCACCTTCTCCTACCTCATCCTCTATGAAATGGGAGAATTACCAAAAAAGTCCTAAACCTATTGCAATTGTGCCAATTCAGTCATAAACTTTTTTTTTTGTCCAATTTAGTCATAAACCTTTTATAATTGTGCCAATTCAGTCCATCCGGCCAAAATTGACCGGCCGACGCTAACGTGGACGTCGGCGGGGGACAGCTGGCCGGCGAGGTAATTTTTTAATATTTTTAAATATTTATTTATTTATTTATTTATTTTTTTTGGCCTTCTTCTCCTTCCTCTAGCCGGTCGACGCCGGCCAGAGGTGAGGGCCGGCGAGGTTAGCCTCGCCTACCATTGGCGAGGCTCGCCCCGCCGGCCACTGGCGGAGGCGAGCCTTGCCTAGTGACGGCGAGGCGGCCATCGCCAGATCTGGTGACGGCCGCCTCGCCGGCCACTAGCAAGGGCGAGGGTCGACCTCGCCCAGTGGCTGGCGAGGCTGCCGTCGCCATCGTCGCTCCCGCCGCCTTCGCCGCCTCCCTCATCCCCTCGATCGTCAGCACGATCTCCCCCTCCGAGCTCAAGCGGCCCTCCCCGGCCGTGACCGTCGCCAAAACCCTGTTCTAGCGCCTCTGGACCGACGAGGACGAGATCGAGCTCCTCCGCGGGTTCCTCGACTACACCACGCAGTGCGGCGGGGCCTCACCCTCGCCAGTAGCCGGCGAGGGCCGAGCTCGCCGGATCTGGCGAGGCTCGGCCTCGCCTAGCGACGGCGAGGTGGCCGTCGCTAGGTGAGGCTCCCCTCCGCTAGTGGCCGGTGAGGCTGACCTCGCCAGCCCTCACCTCTAGCCGGTGCCGGCCAGCCAGAGGAGGGAGAAGAAGGCCAAATAAAAAAATTTAAATATTTTTAAAAATATATTTAAAAATTCGAAAAAAATTAAAAAAAATTAAAATATTACCTCGCTGGTCGGCTGTCCCCCGCCGGCGTCCATGTCAGCACCGGCCGGCCAATTTTGGCCGGATGGATTAAATTGGCACAATTATAAAAGGTCTAGGACTAAATTGGACAAAAAAAAAGTTTAGGACTAAATTGGCATTATTGCAATAGGTTTAGGACTTTTTTGATAATCCTTCCTCTATGAAATATATTGACAACAAGTCTTTCACACACAGCACGCGCATAGAAACATGGATAAATGTGTCTACACAACAAAAGATACTCAAAAAAATTGTTAAAGGGTACTTTGCGATGTCTAGGCAGATATTAAAGTATTTACACAAGAAAACAATACGGGTTATTGAGACTCCCAATTTTTCGAGGATGTTGAAAGATGCTTTGCGTAATTTAGCCATGTCTCAAGATTCATTATTTGAATCCACTATTAGACCTTTGAAATGCGTTATTAGTAGCCAAGAGGTCTGCTTGGCTTGATATCACTGACTAGTCACTAGTACCAAATTAGGACTTGCTAAGGTCTTTGCAAGTACTATTAGAAAACTTCTATAAGGAAATTTTGCAAAATATTTTTCTTTATTTTTTTAATTAGGAAAGAGTCTTAGCTATATGAGAATCCTATCTTTATATCAACGATCCTAACTAAATATGGTTGTTGCTCCAGGCGTTGGGTCAGAGGAGTTTCAGGAGCTATGGGTAAGTTACAGAATAGAGTCAAAGAGAAAAAAATAGTTATGAAATAGTGGTGATCAGTGGACTTTTCGACACCTCAAAAGGAAAACTTTCTTGAAACTCTAAGCTCTGCTTGGAATTGGACTATCTGCTTTATATAGACTGAAAAGAACTCTTCGTTTCTTGATTATCCTTCCCCTTCACGGTTGCTGTTAAAACCTAAATGTAACATTTTATGATCAAGCATAAGTTTATATTGTCCACTAAACACAAGAGATTGTGTGACCATTGGGCCATTCCCTGTACCGTTGCTTTGTCTAAGCTGCAATAAGATGCTTGGTGGTCTTGAGTGATCGCGTTGGATGGACTGTAGCCTTCATAAGTGGACGCTGATTCTAATTTGTCTGCCAACAGGAAAGAAAAGTTGTGGCTTTGCTTCACCGACACATTATCTCACACTTTTTCAGGTCTTCTTTTGGAAAATGGAAAAGGGAAAAAGACGACGTATCAAATCGGAAGAGAATGATGTGGTCCACCCCTGGTGGATTTTAAACTCGACGCTCTCACAAGCATCAACAAAACCATATTTGTTTAATAAAATTAATCTTATTTCGAAATCACTCTAACAATTTTTCGGCTTGAAACATGTGAAATTTTCACCAACATTATTGATATATTTTTTAAAATTTTATATATTTAATTAATATTTTAAATTTTAACAGAAAAGTAAACAACTGCTTTTGCGTTTTGGAAAAGACAAAACAAACGAGTGCTAAGAAAATTCAGCTATTTTGTTTCATTTGCGAAGCCAAAACTAGGTATATGTACATATCTGTCAACGTTGGGAAAGTTAGGTAGAGTGCCATTAAATAGTAGAGTTGCTTTATCACAAAACTCCAATCTTTCTCACCATTCATTTAATCTAGGAAAAAAGTTACTAAAAATCCCAAATTATACTTACTGAGACACATTTTTTTTTTTTTTGTGAAATTGAAAGTCCTAAACTTGTATCCATATGATACATTTACCTTTCATCAAGATTTTGTCAATAAATACCATTAAAAATCTACCTACGTGGACGATAAAAGACAAACAGTGGTGACATAAAGCCAACGTGGTTTAAGTGAAATAAAAACTATGTCGGTTTGGTCAAAAAATCATTTGACGAAAATCTTGATGGAAAGTAAATGCATCGCTAATACAAATTTAGATTTTGTAAGAAAAAGTTAGGATTACATGTGTCATATTGGGCATAATTTTTAGTCTTTTATGTCATAAAAATATTCATGATGAATGTGTAATTTGAAATTTTTTGTGATTTTTTTGCTAATCTAATATAATATTTTTAGAATAATTTATGAATATCATTTTTTTTCGTCAATATTACTTTACTTTTATTCTATCTTTTACTTTTAGAATTTTGTTTTGCCTTCTTACATGGTATAGGAGGGCACCTTAGGCTAGCTGAAACCGGTGGAACCCATCTTCCAATTTCCTCCATGAAAATGCGTGGCTGAAATTTGCCGGTTCCTACCGACACAAAAGCCCCACCTCAGGCTACCTGGGCTCAATTTACATTTATAAATCTAATCTTGTTTAAAATTTTACATTTTTTTTTACTTGAAACATGTGAAATTTTCACAACCGTCAAATATTGACACATAATTAATGCATAATTTTTTCAGAATCTTTTCATATTTAAATAACATTTTAAATTTTAGATTTTGCATTTTAAAAAACATTAACAAACAAGTTCTAAGAAAACTCAGCTAAATTTGATCATCATGTTTACCTTCTTTCCTTCTATCTTATACATATGTGTGTGTTTGTCATTTAAAATATTTTTTAAATATCTATAAGAGGGTTTTTACACAATAATTGAGGTAGGGACTAGGGTGTATATTAAGTTTTATGTAATAAATGATGTAATTGGCCATTAACGAGTGACGATCAACATTAATATTTGGCTTTTAATATGGAGAGTTCCAAAACCGCATGGCCTCTGTCTAAAAGCGCAGAGGAGAATGACGAAGACAGACGTGGCGCGAACCTAACGAAAAGGAAAAAAGGAAAAAGCGATGGTTAATGGTAAACTATGGTTGAGTTAAGTTCCATTTTGGCCATGCCAGTGACGTGGCAATTTGGCAGTATGGCCTCATACACGTGGCCCTAATAATAGGCAATTATTGTGTATACTTATTGGTTTTTTATATTAATTTGAATAGTTAGATTTATACGAACCGTTCTTTCTTTTACTAAGATGCTCTGTATGATAATGCCATGTGAAAAGTAAGGGCGCGTGTTCAGCAAAAGCATACTTAAAATTACAAAAAAAATATTAAATACAAAAGTACGTGCCAAAATACAAATATAATGAAAATTGTGCGACTAAGAAGTGCTAAATATTTGCAGACAAAAAGTCGGACTTCAAATAACAATGCAAAGTTATAAATCTCGGACCTAGGACCCAACCTTGGTGGGTCCGGCATGCATTATTGATTTTGACTTTGCGTGGACAATGAGAATTTTTATCTTTGACTACTCAAGTTGTTCAAAGAAATTGAAAATTAAATTTGTCAGGATTTGGTTTGCCAGTCTTTGATGAGCGTCAACATGATCTCCCTATATATCTAGCCTTGGAACAACTGAACTAACATCTTCTCTTCCACAAAGATAGAGAGACAGAGTAAGAGAGAACAAAATGGCGGAAGCTGTCCTCGTAGCCATTGGAGAGATCCTTGCTATCCAGGTTCCTCAAGCATTGGAAAAGATTGGGAAATTATGGGGTGTCAAGCATGAACTCGAGGAGCTGAGAAAGATTGTCTCCACGCTTCGAGCTGTACTCAACGATGCAGAAAAAAAATGCTACCAGAATGATCCAATCCAAGTTTGGCTTGACGACATGAAAGACGCTTTATATGATGCGCAGGATGTGCTTGAAGAATTCAATATAGAAGCTATGCAACGAGAGCTAAGGGGCCACAATGAAGTGATAAAGGAGGTAAGGACATTTTTCTCAAGTTCAAACCAGCTTGCTTTTAATTTGAAGATGAGTTCCAAAGTTAGAGCAGTGAGGAAAAAAATAGAAGACATTAACACTCGTAGGAAATACCACTTGGACGAGTGCCTTGTGGATTCACGAGTAGAGGGAGAGCAGAAGAAGAGAGAAGAGATGCATTCGTTTATACCAAAGGAAGTTATTATAGGGAGAGATAATGATAAGAACACGGTCATGGAATTTTTGCTAGACCCAAACGTGACAGAGGACGTTTCTATCCTCCCAATAGTTGGTATTGGTGGTCTTGGAAAAACGGCTCTTGCTCAATGCATATATAATGATGAGATGATAAGTAACCACTTTCAGTTAAAAATGTGGGTCTGTGTCTCGAGTGAGTTTGACTTGAGAAAAATAGTAACAGCTATCCTAGCTTGTATAAAGCCAGAAGGACCCGGCGAGGCTGAAATGGATCGGTTGCAACTTGACCTAAGGACAAAAATTAATAAACAGAAATATCTCTTAGTTTTAGATGACTTGTGGAATGATAAACAAGAAAAATGGCTACGCTTGACAAATTTGTTGGGGGGAGGTGCTAGAGGAAGCAAGATCCTTATAACTACACGACTGCATTCGGTTGCCGAGCTCACTCGCACAGCTCCGCCTCATCCTCTCAGGGAATTATCCGAAAGTGCGTCTTTTGATTTATTAATGCAACTGGCTTCTCGAAAAGGAGAGGATATACAAGATCTTGATATGTTAGAGATTGGCAAAGAGATAGCAAGAAAGTGCTATGGTGTTCCATTAGTTGTTCGAACTGTTGCGGGTTCATTATTGTTTAAGAAAACTAAACTCGAATGGTTACAATTCAAAGAGTATGAGCTCCCAAAAGTGTCAATAGAAGAATGCGTAAAATTAGTTTTGAAGCTAAGTTATGACCATCTTCCTTCCCATTTGAAACAATGTTTTGCATTCTGTTCATTGTTTCCCAAAGATTATAAGATGGAGAAGCAAACTTTGGTCGATCTTTGGATGGCAGAAGGCTTTATACAGCCATCAAATGGAGGTCAAGATTTAGAAGACATTGCTCATGGATATTTCATGGATCTACTTAGGAGCAACTTCTTCCAAGAATTTCAAGAGGGTGTGGAGACTTGCAAGATGCATGATTTGATGCATGATCTAGCCTACTTAGTTGGAAGGACTGAGTGTTGGGTGGCATGGGATGACATAAAATCCATAAATGAAAAAACTCGTCATATGTCTCATTATTTCACTTTCAATGTGATGGAGAGACTTCCAACCTCATGCTTGAAAGCAAGTGCACTGAGAACAATTTTGTCCCTTACCAGCTATTGGGGATGGGGAATGAATCGAACAAGTGAAGTAGATATACGACAACTCATTCAAAGTTTCAAAAGATTGCGCATCTTGGATTTGCATGACACAAATATCAAGAAGGTGCCAAGGTCCATTTATAAGTTGAAGCATCTTACATATCTCGATCTCTCTGAGAATGATGCACTCAAAAGGCTTCCTGACTCCATCACAAGATTGCATAATTTGCAAACACTTAATCTCCACCGTTGTAGATTCCTTGAAGAATTGCCAAGGGATATAGGGAAGTTGGTCAACCTTCGAAATCTAGACATAGCTGGTTGTGTTTCACTTAGTTATATGCCACGTGGACTAGGGCAATTGAGTTCGTTGCATAGGTTAAGTTATTTTATATTGCCCAAAGATAAAACTCTGGCTAAAAAATATTGTGGACTTGGGGAGCTAAATAGGCTTAATAACATCCGGGGAAGGCTTTTCATTGAAAATTTGGGAAGTGAGACAGATGCAGGAAAAGAATCCCAGGCCGCGAACTTGATAGAGAAGGATTTTCTGGAAATTTTGATTCTTTCATGGGGCAATTTCGATAGTACTGATGAAGCAATAACTAAGAAAAGAGATGAAGCACTGCTAGATGGATTGAGGCCGCCGAAAAATCTACAGAAGTTGAGTGTCGTGGGATTTAAAGGCGAGAGATTTCCGGGGTGGCTGACTGATTTGCCCAATTTAGTGGCGTTAAGATTGTGGTCTTGCACAAGATGTAGACATTTCCCCCAAGTTGGCCTTAATAAGTTGAAGGAACTCTGCATGGAGGACATGAGGAGCCTAGAATATATTCCTGAGGAGTGTTTGAAAAGTCTTACCTCGCTTGAATCTCTTTCGATCCAAATATGCGATCGGTTAACTTCCCTCCTGCCTGCTTTGCGGCATCTATCGAAGCTCGTGAATCTCTATATTTCGTTTTGTGACGAGCTCGATTTATCCAAAGATGAAAGCGGCAACATCATCTTGGATTTCCATGGACTTCAGAGTCTCCGGTCTCTAGAAATTAGTTGTCTTCCCAAACTAGAATCTCTCCCACAGTGGATTCTACAGCTCCGCAGTCTCGAGCGTCTCCAAATTTCCCAGTGCCCCAATTTTAAGGAATTATCAGAGCAAATCGAGAAATGTGAGGAGCTGGATATATCCAAAGACGAAAGCGGCAACATCTTGGATTTCCATGGAGGCGTTCAGAGTCTCCGCTCCGTGGAAATCCTTCGCCTTCCCAAACTAGAATCTCTCCCACAGTGGATTCTACAGCTCCGCAGTCTCGAGCGTCTCCAAATTTATGGCTGCGACAATTTGAAGGCATTATCAGAGCAGATCGAGGCCCTTCAATCACTTCAATGGCTCGAAATCCAAGATTGCCGCTCGTTGACATCGTTACCTGAAGGAATGCGAAGGCTCACATCCCTTACTCACCTAGGAATCTACTCGTGCCCAGAATTGAAGGAGAGGTGCAAAAGCGATGCAGGCGATGACTGGTACAAGATCGCTCATATCCTCGACTTAGATATCAGGCCCTAATTCTCTTTCTGAAGGTACGTGCGACCTTGTTTCCCAGATTTTACATGAATAATTTTTCGAATTGTGTTTCGAATACTTTGATTTGATTGGGGGGACATGGACATATCGTTTTTTTTTTTTTTTGGGGGGGGAGAGAGAGAAGGTTTGCGACGTGATTTGGTTATGGAGAGAGGACGATGCCATTGAGTTCAGCATCGTTAATGCTTTTTGTGGTTTTTGACTTTGAAGTGTGGGTGCTTCTTGAGAATTTCTCGCTCTGTTCTATCTCCTGAGCGAAGCTGAGTACATCTGTTTGGCGTCATGCGAATTTGTTTTTGTATCTTTTGATTCATTGCTCGATCTGGTGAAGATGAGCAGGGTTGCTGATTTGGCTCCTTGAATTGGACTCTTGCAGCTCTAAAAACTATTATGATGGGTGGGTGGTGGCTGCCATTTCAAATTTTCTATGGCATTTTGGCTTGAATCATCATGCTTTGTATTTGATGAGTGGGGGTCTGTACCTTTAAGTTGCTCTAACCCTTCCATCTTCATGATTTCTACCGCTTTCATTTTCTAGAAATATTCCGGGCAAATTAAGTAAGAGTTTATACCTCTACCGAGACCCTGTTTGTGTAAAATTGTTCATGACAATTGTGTTTACACCTTGCCGTTTATGCTTCGAAAATGCAAGAGCTTTTCCCACTTGAAACTAGTCTTTAAAAGGCGGTTTCATGAGATTAAGCTTAGGGCAAAGGTGCTAGCACTTCTTAGAGAGACCCTTTCTTTTGAAGTACCCAGTCCATTCTTTTTGTCTTTTGAAAACTAAACTCTCATTTAAACCAGAAGGCCAGTTCATACAAATAGAGCTCATCATTTGAACTATCTTTCATGACATTAAGCTCCTAGGTTTTTTGTTTCAGTAGATATGTTTGTTACTCATGCTACTTTAATTTTCAGACTAGGCAGATGTTGTGCAGATTTTGGTACCGACGACATAATGCCAGTTGAGGATCACAAAGAACTCACTGACCGCCAGTCCCATGACAACAAACACATGGATTCCTCTCTTGCTAAAACAAAGGACACGGAAACACCAGGAGATAATTGTAGAATACATTTGGTATGTTTTCATGCACTAAAACCCGTAAGTGCGATGCACAAAAAGATGAACAATACTAGAACTATTATGTACTCACCTAAGAATCACAGGTTGCCCAAAATTGGAGGAGAGGTGCCAAAAAGATGCAAGCAAGGACCGGTACCAGATATTCATATCTTGCTGATAGAGTTGATAAAGGTATCTATCAACGCCACATGATTCAATTTGGGGAGACAGACAGATCGCTAAAAGGTCTGGACATTGCTTTATTCCTGAACATGTGAGAAAAATGAAGAAAATTCATACTTTTCTTCATCCAATTACAAGCTCATTAAATCTGGCTTATGACTCATGCTGTAGATATAGTTTGCAATCTGCTTATTTGATTTCACAAGAAGCAAAATGCCTGCACAGTTCTGGAAACCTCTCATGTGAAGTGATGAAATGTTTTTCTAGAGAACGGCTTCTGGTTTTCTTCCCTTAAAAATAACTTTATGTCAATGTGTTCCCACAGATTGGAGGCTCTGACATAGATCTGCACAGCAAATCAAGGGCATGATTGGCGACGATAAAATATGTAGCGTTTTTCCTTTTCACACGCTACGTGCAGTTGATCTATCAATTCTTGAAATGAGGCGATCCCTAGACCTGTTGAGCACCCATCTGAACTTCCAAAGTGGAATTACTATGGATCAAGTACCGGTCTAGCTCTAGGGGAGGATAGAGGAGATCTTATTGTTAGCATCCGACAACAATTAACATTCTTGGTTTGCTTTTCTGCAGAGGTTCTCAGGTAAATCCTTTACCAATTTTGGGCACCATCTTAAGCAATTGGGTAAATGTTTGACATTAAAAGAGGTCTTATCACAATTAGACTGGGAGTCTAATCTATTATTTCTTCATTTTGATCACTGCAAGGTTGTACTAGTCATTTTGCTTGGTTGGGAATTGACATGGACTTCATCTCTTTGTGACAACAATGTCTGCAAAAGAAATGCTTGCTGTGATGCAGAATGAATGAACGAAGCAGTAGTCATTGTTGTCGCTTCTTTTGATGACTACATCAATCACTACCAATTTTAAGTCTTTGTTGTGGACCTCGTGTGGAATTGATTTCTCTTGTATCCACTCTTGTGTCAGATATTTCGTGTTCCGTGACTGCAATAGGTCATATAGGTAATTGCTGCGTTTGGTAGTCTTGCTCTACCATGGCAAAATCTGATGGATATTTTCGCCAAAGCAATTGGCAACGGTAATTTGCAATTATAACAAGTTTGTGAAAGAAGAAAGTACTTCATGGTGTTTGTCCTTTGACTGCGAGAGGAAAGAATTAGGTGCACTGTCAAGATTCCGAGTTGATCATCCATTAGATCTAATGAAATATCAGAATAACATGTTTGCTGATTGATTCTTGGTAAGGTGGAATTTCATTCATCTCTTAAAATGTTGCACTTCGTAGTCTGCTTCCTTCAACTATGTAACTGCCCTCAGTTTTTTATGTCCTCTCAAGCTCAATTTTGGGAATGAGGCCTGAGAATAAACTTGAAATGGTTCCAAAAGAAGAAGTGTAGTTATGCTACTGTTTTTAGCTTATTTTTCAAGGAGAATGTGGCAGCATCCTTGGGGCAATCAGTAAGACTCACTATTTATGTGTCAAAATGTAAGTTTCCTACTTGAAACTAGTCCTCAAAAAGCTGTTTTCTACTTTTTGTGGCTGGCACTTGCGAAAGAGACCCTTTCTTTGAAGTGCCTAGTCTATTCTTTTTATCATTTCAAAGCTAAACTCTCATGCATACCAAAAGGCCAAGTCATATGTATAGAGCTTGTTGTTTGAACTATCTTCATGAGACTAAGCTCCCAAGTTTTTTGTTTTAGTAGATATGTCTAACTCACACTGCTTTATTTTTCAGACTATGAAGAAATGGCGCAGATTTTGGCACAGACAACAATGTTAGATGAGGATCACAAAAAACTCACTAACAACTAGTCCTATGACAGCAAACACATGAATTTCTCTCCTTGTTGAAATGGAAGAAGAGTGTAAATACCAAGAGCTTTTCTGAGTTGAGGGTGTAACCTTTACAGTTCAAGAACAATACTATTACAGGCTTGAGAGTCTTCTCAACTTGGACATCATGCCCTACACCCATATGATGATTGCAGCATACATTTGGTATGTTTTAATGCCTAAAACCATTAAGTGCGGTCCACAAAAAGACGAACAATACTGGAACTATTCTGTACTGAGATTATAAGTTTGCAGTTTTCTTCAATCTACCATCAGAATAAGTATGTCATATGTTATATGCACATTCAACAGCTGACACCTCCTTTTTTCTTTCAATTTCAACATTGGTGAATCTTGTTTCACATTTTGGAGTTAGTCTAACTATGAGTCAGGATCGGAGTTTCTGGGATAGATTTGCACAGAACATCAAGGGTATGAATAGGAACAATTAAATATGTAGTGTTTTTCTTTTTACATGCTACATGGTACTGATCTATTTTTCCTAAATAATCAAACATTCTTTAAGCTTGTTGAGCACCCATCTGAACTTCCCTAGTAGAACTATGATGGATCAAGTGCTAGTCAAGCTCTAAGGGAGGATAGCGAAGTGATCTTCTAGTACAATGACATAATCTCAAAACTGTCTAACTATATTTGCCTTCGCATCATTCCATCAAGTTCTTGAATTTTTAACAGCCCTCAAGCAATTTTTGAGGATCCTTTCTGATATGGCAACAATATCTTGGTAATCATCCATGAAAGAAGTATTATGTTGTCAAAAATTGTTCATCCATCAGATCATTTGAACAAGTTGAGCGGACAAAGAATGTTTTAATTAGTTTACAGAGAAATATTGTTTGTTTGCAGGTTATTTGTGATTCATGCACACCAGTTGGCGAGCTGATCCAACAAACAAACGTGCCAGGGTTGCTGAAATTTTCAGTAACCCAAAGGCTATAAACGAAGTTTCATGGTAGGAAATTCAAAAACATGAGTTTTCTATCATGAATTAGAAAGTTTTGAAATGGACAAGTTCATGACTTTTGGCTAAATGATATCATTAGGTTCGGGATTGAGCAAGAAAACAGCCTACTGCAGACAAATGTTCATTGGCGCCTATTGAAGTATATCCAGTTCCCCAGCTGAGAAATTGTTTCACAATGAATTTCCTGATATGTCGATGGATTATAGGCTAAATTAATGAGAAAATTTGTATTGTGATACGGGCTTTATGTTCATATAGGGGCCTTCTTACTGTGGTGTTGGGGCTGATAAGTCATTTGGCTGAGACATATTCGATGCTCACTGCAAGGCTTGCTTATACACCGATATCAACATTAGCGGTACCAATGGAGAGGTGATGCCGGGCCAAGTAATATCTGATCTCCTTCTTGCCTGTTTTTTTGAAAAGGAGAAGAAAAAAAAATAACAATAGAATTGTTGCCATCATTACTGGCTTTTATCGTGCAGTGAGAATATCAAGCGTGGGAATTTAAGCGGGAGATTATCTATGGTTTTCAAGATACCTTCTTGAGGTGAAATTTCAATTACTTGCTCAAGAAAAATAACGGAATGCCATTAACGGCAAACAGAATTAAGTGCATACTGACATATTCTACAGTATTTAAATACTTAATTGTTTCTGTTGCTTATATAACAGAGAGTAACTGAGTAAGCTGGTGTTGTCCTCATGTTAGATACGAAGTCGATAAGAGGTAGCTGACGTCACTATCCCCATCTATGCAACATATATCCCAAGGTTCATTTAAAAAAAAAAAAAATTCTCTTCCTTCTCGGGTTTCTGGAATGGTGCAGGATGCCACACTAACTACAGGTTCACACCATAGAAATAACATGAACTTGGTTAAGTATTTTTGTTCATTGAAGGACTTTAAGAGTGTGTTCTCCAGTCTTTTCTGCAATACGAAAAGCATGAGAGGAGGGAGGCTTTGGAGTGACAAAAAAGGCAATTCTAAATCTCTCACTTCACCACTAGGAGCACATTAGCGCCTATGGAGAAGGAAAAGAGAAGGTTGAGGGGAAAGTATGAAATAGCCAACATCATACATTTTCTTGGGTAATGCCCGACAGAAGCATACAGCTACTAGTCAACTTCAAAAATTTCCCATTAAATTGAACTCAATTTTTTTTTTTTTTTAAGCCTGAACCTTTTGAATTTTTTTTATGCAGGGCATTGCCAATCGTGGTTGCTCAATTCGTGTGGGCCGTGACACTGTGAAGTAGGGAAAAGGTACAATAACACTAACCATACCATTTCCTTTTTGCGCTCATTTTGAGTATCAATCGGAGACCCTTAACTTTCATCGATGATTCAAGAACTGCTACCATAAAAAATTAGTACATGGAAAGTACTTATTGTTCATTTTGGTCTGAGTTGATTCTATGATTATTACTATGAAAGAAAATTTTAACTGTTAACACCCAGAAAGCAGTCACCCAGTTTTGCTTCCTAAGCAAATGTATATCTTCATATCAGTCCTTACTGATCCAATTTTTACAGATTTTTATTGATTAAGACTTGAACATCTCAGTTCTTTTAACGCCTCAAAAACTTTATATTGATAAAACATCGAAAGTTCACCTTCCTTGCTCAGTCAATTAATGGCTTAAAATGATATACAGGTAACTTGGAAGACAGGCGTCCTGCGTCAAACATGGACCCATATGTTGTGATCTCGTTACTTGCTGAAACTACAATTTTATGGAGCCCACGCTAGAGGCGGAAGCTCTTGCTGCTCAGAAGCTAGCATTGAAGGTCTAAAATTCAAGCTGCTGATTAAGAAAGGTCAAATGCATTAATCAAATTGGTGATGACCTACAAGCTGAGACGCTCTGAACCGCTATTCCTCAAGATTTAGGTCATTGAGAGGAGAACCTCCTGTAGATAAAGCTTCCCAGAGGGAAAGAAAATTAGATGTCCAAGTTTAGTCCTAGTCTCCTCTACATTGGTTTCATCCTGCATTCACAAGTAGTCTCAACGTTTCGGGCATTTGAGTTCACCATTACCATTTAGCATCATGGACATAATCCTGTGTTCAAATTGTCAGTTACTTCGATATTTCAACACGATTCATCTATATTTTCAATGTCCTCATGTGCTGAACTCATTATAAAAGGCAGTTTGACTTCTGATACAGCAAACATGAGATGCATTAGTTATTTTCTTCTCTTCCAATGCTTCCTTGAGAGAACTTTGGGAAAGTATAAACAGACCTCCATCCTTGGGGTTGCGCAAGTTTGTCCGTGCAACTCGGCAATTTTTTTTCTTTGTGAGGGAAAGAAATGTTCTCACTGACGCCGAAAGTGCAGTACAAACATGAAAACAACAATGTGGCAATACCTACATTTTGTGTCTGCAGAGCTGAAAATGACTGAGGTCCTTTTTATTTTCATCTCCTCACACCAATTGTCTTATTCAACAATAGAACAAATGATTAACAATGACACTGATGCTAACTTATCTATCATGCCGTATCTAGTAGATAGAAAAATTTGAGAAGTAGGACTGGTGTTTCTCTTGAAATATGGATTGGGGACATGCTGATTGGAGACGAGTCCAAGGTCCCGTTAGGAGAAATCTGCAAAATTTTCAGCAGTTAATAGATTTATGAAATTACTGGCAAATTTCTAATAATGTTCAAAAAAAATTTGTGACCGGTAACTTGAATGTCAAGGTCCTTGTTAGGAAATCACCAATACTATTAGGAATTTACCAACTTTCAAATGGATTAGTAAATTACATTGGTATCAGAAGTAAATTTCCAACACTATAATAAATTTATCAACATTCCAATAAGCTAGTAATTTATCAGCTTCTTTGAACCGTTACAAGCGAATTAGTAAAATATCAAAGCCTACAATAAACTTACTAATATCCCAACATTAGTAAGCTGCCAACTTCTTTTAAATTCTACCATTGTTGCTAGTAATATACTGCACCATAAGGAATTTACTAAAACTAAATGCATTAGTAAATTGTCAACTTCTTTAAAATTTACACAAAATACCAACCTTCTAAAGAATTTGCGAACATTCCATGAAATTGATTATTTTCTAATTTCTTTAAAATTTTTACAAGATGGAGTAGTAAACTTCCAACACCACAGAGAATTTACAAGATTTCTAATAAATTAGTGAATTACCAACTTCTTTCAAACTTTGCAAGTGTGGTTGGCAAATACCAATTTATTGACAAATTTACCGAACATCTCAATAAGTTAGTAAATTAGAAACTTTTTTCACATTTTATAAGCGTGGCTATTATACTACGAACATATAGGGGACTTACTGACATCCTATTAAATTAGTCCAATTTCTTTGAAAGTTCATATGTATGGCCGGTGAAATACCGTCCCCATAAGAAATTTATTAACATCTTATTAAATAAGTAGTGCACTACACATCGATAAAGAGCTGTAAAGTTAAAGAACCGTTAACTATCTTTTATTTAAAATAGCCCACTAAAATAGAACACGCAAAACTCTTATAAAAATAGTGTCAATACTGACTATATGTGTTGTTCGATTCTTTATTTCATAGTGTCATGTGTTAGCGATTTACATATTTTGCCTTTCAGGTAGTGTCGGCTGAATTTCCACATCTTTTATTAAAAGAAAATTTCACTACTTCCTCATAATGAAAAAATAATCTCATATTTAGTATTATTCTTTACTTTCTTGCACCCACTGACAAACCAGTCTAAATAACAAAACAAGCTAATAGGATTGACAACTTCGTTACGACATAAATAATTCTTGCTATGGCACATTAATTCTAATATTATGAAAATACAAAAATGGCTTTACATTTGTTATGATTGTTGAAATTTGAAATGATACTTCCACATGTCCCCAAAACCAAAGACCGTGGAAAGGTGCATCGTAAAAAGTCATAAACTTAGAGCAAACATTTCGTGACGAAGGTCTTTTTGGTTGTAACTTACTGATTTTCAAAGTATGACACTCATAATAGGTCATAAGCCGGAAGAAAATGCGCGTGGCTAAAGGGTATTTCCATCACTAGTTTGTCATTTTTGAAGTATTGCACTCGTGATAGATCGTAAGCCTAGAGGGAATGCCTCGTAATCAAGGTGATTTCTGACATAACTTACTGATTTTCGACTTATTGCGCTTGTAACAGATTGTAAATGTAGGACTAAAAAAAACTGAGTTACCAAAAAAGTTAACAAGGGTTTAGAACTTATTACGGTGTATATAACCATTGTTACAACGCGTTTAGTTTGTTCCATCTTAAACCAGATAGTCATCGATTGACCAAAAAAAAATGCAAATGAGTAGATCCATTGTATCATGTGTGTAGGATAGAATTGAACTGAATCATGACTAAAAATAACCGAATTTACAACCTACTGCAACCCATGCCTCCAAGATCTATTACGATTCTTATCCATTGACTCACAACCTGAAATGTCCTTCTAATTAATCAAATTAAATCAATTCGAATGACAAATAAAATTCAAAGGTCAAATAGATTGATTGTTAAAAATGTAACAGACATACTCCTTAATATACAAAATCCCATTATCCCACTGTTCTGATAACTTATTCAAGGCATTGTGAAGGGTCGTCATAAAACGTCTTAAGGTTCTGCACAATGCCTTGTAACCAAGTCTGCTCATTGTAAATTATTCATGGCATTGTAAAGGCTTGTCATAAGCTGTCACACAATGTTTCGTAATCAAGGCTAGTCATGTAGGAATTCATTAATTTAGTTATTCTTATCTTCTATATGAAGCATGGATGCATAAATTGTCTAACACAAGTATCTACTAATGGAAAAAATGAGGATGTTACCATTGAACAGTCCTTAGTTGCAACATATTGTCGCAGAGGTTACGACATGTTATTTACACTCAAAATTTAGTTTTTCTATCTAGATAGATAATTGGACATAATGCCAAGTTACGTACGATGGACTCATGCGACAATGTAATTATGTCCAAATGAATGTTATGATCAGGAAAAAAAAAATGCTGTTGCTCATTTGACATTCCATCGCCTATCTCGTTTTGTTTGATGCCGAATTACTTTGTTGAGTAGATATCTTGATCTATCGCTACAAATATGCTGCTTTGGCTGTATAAGTTTGGTTAAATGTTTTTAGCCAAGGTGATGCTCATTTAATGTGCACATTCGGTGCCCAATCATATGGAGATAATCATGACTCATTGAGCTGCTGTTTGCTCACTCCTCTTCTTCAACCTTTGAGGCTCCTTACCCTGTGGCCCACGTGAGGAGCAGCTTCAATGTGCGAATTATTGGGCTATATTCTTTTGGTATTAGCTTTTAGTCAAAATATGTATTTTTTGGTATAGGTGATAGGCAGCGAGATTGGCTTGAGGCTTTGTCATTCTCTTAAAAGATGGCCATGCCACTTCCTTCTTCTTGTGCCGAAATAAGAGTGTGAGGATTATGCCATACGATAAGAGGGAAGGACCAACTTGGAGAATGAGAATGATGGCCTTGATTTAGTCTTGCGGTGCCCAAAACTTTTTACCAAGATCATATTTCCTTCAGTTGCTGAAGCCGATCTATTCATCTTCACAATTTCTGTATCATCATACTGGAATCGACTAAAAGGAAGCTTTCATGTGTTGGATGTGGAAACAAACAGAACATCAGTGCATTGGTGATGCGATCTTTCAGGTTGTAAACTTAGCGGCAAGTCCATTTACATTTATCAGTATCATATCTAGGGTAAAAGTTATGAGCCATGGGATTCTTCCTTAATTTCTTAACTTTTCGGGCAACCTTCCTTGCAAAACTTACTTTGATCATCCATCCTAAAAACAAAGTGGGCATGAGTCTTAACTAAAAAGTTCTCAATGCAATGAATTGTGACTGGTCGCAATAATCAAGTATCATACCACATAATAACAGCATTCACATATTGGGAGAGAGTACATGTTTTTCTTTAGATACAAGTTATTTTAATCATCAATTATGCAGTAGATCATCTTAGTGTACAAAGATGAAAATAATGCAGTAGTCTCGATTGGCATCGGAAAGGAATGTACAATCATACCTGATGCATGAGAACGTGCAAATCCTTCTCCAGGTACTATGGTCGTGCCTGCAATCTTCATTAACAGAGCACTGGGCATGTTCAGATCTCAAATGATATTCAAGCTCAAGGTTTCAAGTCGAGGCATCAGGAGACAATGTCAATATATCATACCATACCAAAGTGTTCCTTCAGCCTTGGTAGTCTAAGCTACATATCAATGGCAGTCCGGAGCTACTTATCTGCCCACAAGCAAGTTCAACTCTAAGCTAGCTATATACGCCACTTGGTCCCTTGCCAAATATTCCCTCATGGTTTCTACCGGCGAGAGTAGCCTAACTTGCTATAACAAGAGGAAGCTCATTTCTGTTGCCATCAAGACAAATATATCTGCCAGTCCAGTGGTGATTGCCCTAGTTTTCTCATATATTTAAGTGCTAATGGACAGATATCCATTAAAGAACTGCTCGTGCATTTTAAAGAATAAATTATGCTGCTTCATGAGCCGGTATCACACAAACGACAGAGAGTTTCTACTATACCTCTGTGAGATATTCCATTTTGCATGAGTAGTTGAACTAAAATCTGTACGAGTAGTCTTCATCAGTAACGCTCTTTGTACCCAAATCTGTACTATAAAAGTTATTCAACGCACTCCAATATAGTGGAACTTTTCAACATAGTTGAATAATAGAAGTTTGTTGGCTACGACACGTCCAATTAAAGCTGCATAGGGAAACCAAATGTACGGCCAAGAAATAAGTTGAAATACAAAACACGAAACAAGAAATCAGCCACATCATGGAATGTAATATGGCATTTCCAAATATTGCTGGAAAAAATCATTACCAAATAGAAAATCACATCCACTGAGTAAGTTTCTGCAAGTGCAACTGAGGTGCTAGAGTGTGATTGACTATTGAATCAGACATTTCTATTAGATGAACTCCACTCTTCCATCTTTGTTCATGTCAGATTATTCAGGGTGAGGAAAAATTGAAATGCAAATCACAACAATTCATGTATATCATTAACTTCACTATGAGAGAGGATACCTTGGAGGAAATTAAACCAGCACAGATCTAGAGGTTCTTCGAATATCATATCAGCTTCTCAAAACACTCAGTCGATGGCAAATTACATCAGCATAGCTCTTCGCGTTCTCCAAATATCAGGTCAGCTTCTCAAAGACACTCATTCAGGGGGCTTGTGGTGGCTTCCCACTGCTGCTGAGATTTGCCTTTGGAAACTGACGGTACAACCAAGGAAATTTTAAGCATAGTTCTTCATTCGCTCTCTTCAATTTATTCCCTTACCCCTATCTTCTGAGATGAGATAAACAGAAGAAACCAACAAAAATAATTAGCAGAATGCATAATTCCATATCCACATAATTTCACTTCTAATTGAAAAAGCTTTTATATTGAAAAACAAGTTGATGCCCTCCAGTTACAAAAGTCAGGCCTGCTAGAAAAGAAACTATAGACAGACTCCAAACTACAAAATTCATCCTAAACTTACCTCTGCCAGCAAAGTTTCCTCCCACCTTCATGCATAATTTCATGTGCAAGTTTGTATTTCTCAAAAGAAGTGGCACCAAACTCTATTATATTTGGCAGCAATTTCACAAAGACTCCAAATTATCTTTGCCTTATTTTCGTGGGAGCTATTTCCTGATTTTAAATCATGCATGGTGCCATACTCAGCACAACTCATTCACCTATGTAAGATGTAATGAGATGGAAACTCCCTAATATCTAGAATCTGGAACAATCTTAAAGCATGTCCACACAATACTGCCTCCAATTTAAACATTCGACAGCCACAACTCACATGAAGATTGGATAAACAAAAGGCAACAATATGTTTCTGACTCTTGTTACCACACTTCCGGATCAAATATCTTCTGATGGCCCCTTGTTCATGAATCTTGGCACCCAGATAACTGCAGCTTTGTCGAAGTCCCCTCTGGAAAACTTTGAAAATGGAAAGACTGTAAAGCCTCCTACATTGCTTTTCCAACAGTCTGTTTGTCTGCAAAAATGCCTAGAAGTTGAATGGATTGAAATATTTTTTCCTTTCATCACCACAACGTTGCTCCAAACCTTGCTCATATCTCACAACAAATTCTTCAAGTGACATTTGAGAATTTAAATATGGATCAAAATAGGCATCTACACTAATCAATAGAATTCCAGCAAAAACATTCCACATAAGTACAGTGGAACACAGTTTTCATGCTTTTCATATATTTCCTTCAGCCATATTTGCTGAGGAGCATCCCATGCAACATCAATGAGAATTCCAGCAAAAACATTCCACGTAAGTACAGTGGAACACAGTTTTCACGCTTTTCATACATTTCCTTCAGCCAAGCATTTTCCCTCGGGCCATATTTGCTGAGGAGCATCCCATGCAACATCAAATTCACCAGCTATATGACTTTGATAAACACACTTCTCATATTCATATTTACAATCACTACTCAGTGGACTCAAAATGCTCACATTTCTTTTGTCTTCATTTGCCACATTGAAAAACGATGATGACTTGAAGGAAAAACCTGTGCGATCGTTTGCAGAATGTAATCATCTTGATCAGCTATTATCAACTTGGGATGGCACCCAGACATTGCCCTGAGCCACGTCTTAAACAACCATATGAAGGACTCCTTTAATTCATCAGCAACTAGTGCACATCCAAGAAGAACCAGCTGCTTGTGGTGATTAACGCCAACAAAAGTAGCAAATGGCACAGCATAATTATTTTGACTGTAGGAGGTATAAAATATGATGGTATCACCAAACTGAATGCAGGTAAACCTACATCTGCCATCAGCCTAGAAAAGACTCCTACAGCAACCCATTTGTACATCGACAGCAAGAAAGAATCTGATGTCCTCAGCTTGTCAGTTCTGAAAGTGACTATGAGGCATGGTATACCAATCACTTCCTATGTTGTTTGCAAAATATTTCCTTATGAGGCTCCAATCACGTTTTTCTGATGTTTCATTAATCTCATCTAACAAATTTCCTAGAAGCTGAACCTTTGTTGGCTTTCATTTGCATCTCAAGCTCATGGTTATGATCTAGTTGATAACGATCAACAATCCATCTTCCATTATCATGCCTCTTAATCCTCATAGCCATATGAAATCCTTCCTTCGAGCAGACAAATCCCGAGAAGTAATCAAACCATCATTCTTTGATCAAAACAACTGACTGATGCAAACTCTAAATCCCACATTCCCAGCATATGTATCGTAATACTGGTATGCTTCATTAGCCAAATCTAACTTTAGACCCGCATAGGGCACAAGTTTCACTTGTTATTCATTTGCCGCCAGTTTAATGCATTTGGCACTGACAATACCTGAAGAAGATGAGCATCCAGTATCAACAACATCAAGCTGTTTTATCTGTGCCTTACAGCACAAATCAACTACTCTAGCAGTTGTTTGCTGAGCTTTTGCACCGGGAATTGGCAGGATGATTCTCCTCGCAAGCATTGAGATCATGATCATGATCTTTTGCAAATTGATCAAGAACCCACTTGCCAGAATCAGATTTTTTCACCCTTATGAATGCAGGGTGTCCTGTCCTTGAATTAATCTGAAACCCTTCTTTCCAGCACACAAATCTACCATTACAAACCAATTGATCCACTCACGACCAGACCATATTCTAAAACCCACTCATGATGCGTAATTGTTATACAAGCATCATCTGCAGCATCAAACTCCAACCCCGCATATGGCTCCTGTTCAAACTCTTCCCCATTGAAATTCCATACCACATACAGCACCAATCGTTCCTTAGTCTTTAAAGCTGTACCAAAAATAAGAAAATAAAGTAAGCAAGATAACATAGAAACCTCAATAAATCAGCTCATTGCAAATATAGCATTGTGAATATAGAAAGAGTCATGCTACATTTACTTAAACTAGTCTAAAAAATTCGTGTACAAAGTGATGCAGCCAACTACAGGTGGTCCTTTAAATAAATGGATCATAGTCAACTCTCGATAGGAGTCTACCATAATATACCAATTTTTGTAAACTGCATCTGAACACCTAGCATTATTCTTATGCATCCAAAAACTCAGTTTAGACATTCTAAACTATCATTGACCATCTCCTGATTTAGTTCAGCCACCAGGCCCAAAAGAAAGCAGCATCAGGAATATCAGTAGTCGTTGTAGCATTGTCACACATTATACACCAAAACCAAAAATCCGTAAGGACAATAGAACAGACGGAATACTAATTTGTTCTTCTACTCTTAATAAGAGTCAAAACCAAATCCAATCAAATCAATCTAAGCAAAGCAACCACAGGCACGGTAGCCCAATGATCGGGTGTATCCATAACGAGATTTTGCAAGAAGTCTCGGGTCTGAACAGATCTGGGAAATTTAATCCAAAGGGCCACATGGATGTACCTGATTCTGGTAGTTGGTATTGTGGTGGTAGTTGATTGAGCCAATGCCTAGTAGTTGGGTTAGTCCTCTTAGGCCCATTTCCTGAGAACTCCATGAACATTAGCCATGACTGAAAAGCAAACACTCCTATTGTTGATTTAACATTCCATCGCCTATCTATTTTTTTTTCTTTTTTTTTTATGCCAAATTGCTTTGTTGAGTAAATAACTTGATCTCTTAATACAAGTATTTTCCTTTGGCTGTATAAGTTTGGTTAACTGTTTTTAGCAAAGGCAATGCTTATAAAATGAGCATAGTTGATGCCTAACCACATAAAGAGATAATTATCACTCACCCAACTATGGTTTATTACCTCCTTTTCTTTACCGTTTCAGGTTCCTTTTCCCGTGACGCATAAAAAGAGAAGCTTCGACGTGCGAATTATCAGGCTGAATTTTATTGGTATTAGCTTTTGGCATAGATATGTACGTCTTTTGGGTATAGTTGGTATGTGGTGGGATTGATTTGAAGCTTCGTCTTTCAAGAGACAGCAGTTTCACTCTCTTTTCTTGTGTGGAAATTAGAGTGACAATTATACTATGCAATAAAGGGGAAGGACCAACACGATAAATGAGATTGATGGTCACAATTTCATCCCGGATTACCCAAAACTTTTTGCTGATATGATATTTTCTACGGTTGCCAAAGCCCATCTATTGATCTCTACAATTTTTGTATCATCATACTGAAATCAATTAAAAGAAAGCTTTCATGTGTAGGATGTGGAAACAAACAAAGCACTGAGAAATTGGTGATTCGATTTTTCAGGTCGTAGATTTAAAACCAAGTCCATTTACATGTGTCGGTATCGTATCTTGTGTTGAATTTATGAGCCCATGAAAAAAGAAACTTCTTGCTTATTTTCCTAACTTTTCAGGCAATTTTTCTTGCAAAACTTACTTCAATCATCCATCCAAAAAACAAAATGGGCATGAATCTTAACTTTAAAAAAAATAAATCAATGTAATGAATCATGATTGGTGGCAAAAAATCTAGTATCGTCTCACAAAATGACAGCAAAATTGCACATATTTTGTTTTTTTGTTTTTTTGTTTTTGGCCCGGGGGGTTTTTTTGGGGGGGGGGGGGGGGTGTGGAGGAGGTGGGGGAGAGATGCTACACGTTTTTCTTTAGATACAAGTTATTTTTTCATCAATTATGCAGTAGAAGATAAAATAATGCAGTAGGTCATCCTAGAATACAAGATGAAAATAATGCAGTACTCTCGATTGGCATCACAGTATGAATTCGGAAAGGAATGTTAAATCATACCTAATGCACAAGAGCGTGTAAATCCTTCTCCAGGTACTAAAGTTGAGCCTGCAATCTTCATTGATAAGGTTCTCGTCATATAATCCCCACAAGCTCGATCAACTCTTTCAAAAGCTCATTCACTCTCTAATATTGTCATGTTCAAATAGAAACCTTACATTTTTCTTAAAGAAATAACACTAAAAATGCCAAAAATTGTGTACAGTACACTTTAATGTCAAAATTTTTTTGGATCACTTAAGTTCCACCTTAAAAAAAACAATTACTTAAGTTTCAACTCCAATTTGAGTCATTGGAAATCCAACATGACCATATTTTATAAATTTCTCAATCTTACGTGGCTTGACAGTGTGCCTAATTAACATATAACCCCAAAATGATCACTTCAATGCTAGTTGTTATTAAAAAAAATGATCATTGAAAAATGATCACTTCAGTGTCAATCTCAATGAAAAAGTGATCACTTCAGTATCAAAAAAATTGCCACCTCAAATAAAATTTTTAATTATAAAAGTTATGTAATTTCTCTAACCAAAGTTTCTCATTGAAGGCCCTTAAATGATCATTTTTTCTTTGATTTGACACTTAAGTGAGCCAGGGAAAACTTTTGGCATTAAAGTAAATACCGTACACAACTTTTGACATTTCTAGTATCCTTCTTCCCCTTTTCTCTTTTGCTTATCCCAAAGTTTGAGACCAAGTCTCTTCCCTATAGCCAACCCCCCGAAGCATTAATTTCTTAACTCTACAATGTGTTGATGCTTTACCATGTTCTTTCACCATCCACCGTACTCACTGGACTCGACCATCTCAATCATTCTTGCATTGCCAAAATATAAACCAAATTCGATGAAGCTAAAACATCTCACTTCAACGGCACAACCCTAGAATACAGCGGCCAAACCAAGATGAACTAGTAATGCCATTGGCTGACATTAGTAATGATGCTTGAAATGAATTACATACTTCATAGGATTTTACAGTTAAAAAAATTGCAACATGTTTCTTGCTGATTCTCTGTTAGCGTTTTGTAATTTGGTGTTTAGTATTCCAGTGTACCCGACTATTCCAACAGGCTCATGATAGTCTCCCCATTGAGCACAGCCAAACAATTTCCATGGTAAGAGGTAGCTAGAGATGACCCCAAAGAGCAGCATTCAGCAGGACTTGGGCCATTGCCTTCCGACAAGTAGTAGTTATTGCAATCATCTTGACAACCCTAAGATCATGTCTTGCCTATTCAATTACTCTAAGAAAGCCACGGCTGCTGACTCCTACAAATTCCTTTAGAAGTTTAAACTAAAATTAGAACAACTGAACTTGGAAGCATTTTATGTTGCTAAAGCTAAAGAAAAACAACGAGAAAATGAAGCACAGATAGATCACTCCAAAGTCTTAGACTATCCTAACCCATAACAAACTTGGACAAGCAGGTAATACCTTTCTCAAAGAAGACCGACACAAGTTGCAGAGCCAATTCCAAGAAATAGCTTCACCAAAACATGCTTCAATACCCTTTCAAGTTCTTATTTTTCCTGCTTGAAACTTTTTTTCAGTTTGTAACTTAACCAATAAAATTCTAGCCACAGTTGTTCTGTTCTCTTTTTCATGCTTCTATCATCATTCAGGATTTTGGATTGATAAACATACCCTAAACAGCCTCACAAGAAGGGTGGTTCAAGGACTCAGTTTTCTTCTCAGAATAGCATTAGTCACCTGCTTTATTGGGATGATCTTAAGGAGATGCATAGCCAGTGACCCAACAATCAAAACATACTTTGACATTGGCTAGAAAGAAAAATTCACGAAAATAACGAAAAATCTGGTCTCTTTGTATGATGTCAGCAAGTTTCGATTGAAGTGTATCAAGCCTAGTTAAGACTACACAACTGAAAAGAAAATGTAACTTAAATTTAACTAGGGGAGATCATGATTCATTGTTGATCTATGATTTTTACAAAGCACTAGGTATGTTTAGATCTCAAATAATATTCAACCTCAAGGTTTCAAGTCGAGGCATCAAGAGACAATGTTAACATATCATACAATACCAAGGTGTTCCTAAAATTTTTCTAGATTGTCATTTATGATGTGAACATGGACTCTATGAAGCACTCGATCAGGCGAATCTCAATTCATGCATTTCTGAATCTTGTCTCATTACAGGTGCTGTACATCAGCTTCAGCCTCAGTAGTCTAAGCTACATGTCAATGGCAACACTGAGCTACTTATCTGCCCATAAGCAAGTTCAACTCTAAGCTAGCTACATATGGCACTTGGTCCCTCAGCCAAATATTCTCTCATGGTTTCTCCTGGTGAGAGTAGCCTAACTTGCTATAACAAGAAGAAGCTCATTTCTGTTGCCACAAGGACAAATCTATCTACCAGCACAGTTGCAACTGCCCTAGTTTCCTCATATATTTAAATGCTAATGGATAGATATCCATTAAAGAGCTACCCATGCATCTTTATGAACAAATTATGCTGCTTCATGAGCCATTATCACACATACGATTGAGAGTATCTACTATACTTCTGTGAGATATTTCATTTTGCATGTCTCCATCAATATTGTTCTTCGCACTCAAATCTGTACTACGGGAGTTATTCGACACACTCCGTTATAGTAAAACATTTCAACAAAGTTGAATAACAGAAGATTGTCAGCTATGATAAGTCCTATTAAAGCCACATAGGGAAAGAAAATGTATGGCCAAGAAATAAGATGAAATACAAGAAATGGTACAAGAAATCAGCCACATCATGCAATGTCAAATGGCATTTCCAAATATTGCTGGAAAAATAATTACCAAATAAAAAATCCCAGGTAACTTTCTGCAACTACAACTGAGGTGCTGGACTGCAATTGATTATTGAATCAGACATTTATGTTAGATGAGCTTCGCTTTTCCTTTTAGGCTCACGTCAGATTATACAGGCGAGGAAAAAATGCAAATCACCACAGCTCATGTATATCATTAACCTCACTATGATTAGCTAATTAAAAGGACAGACCAGCAGGCGTCTCTTGCTAACTTCTGCACCAAAACTAAGAGTCATCCATGTCTCCCATTCCTTTTGCCAAAGTTACACACGAGAGAGAGAGAGAGAGAGAGAGAGAGAGAGAGAGAGAGAGAGAGAGAGAGAGAGAGAGAGAGAGTGGATAACCTGGAGGAAATTACACCAGAGCACAGGTCTACAGGTTCTTCAAATATCAGGTCAGCTTCTCAAGGACATACGGTCAGGGAGCTTGTGATGGCTTCCCCCTGCTAGACATTATTTTTGAAATTTGCCTTTTGAAACTGAAGGTACTATTTTTAAGCATAGTTCTTCGTTCGCTCTTCTCAATTTATCGCCTCCCTTACCCCTAGCCTCTGAGGTGAGATAAACAGAAGAAACCAACAAAAATAATTAGTAGAATGCATAATTTTGTATCAACATAATTTCACTTCTAATTGAGAAAGCTTTTATACCGTATAAAACAAGTTGATGCCCTCTAGTTACAAAAGTCAGGCCTGCTGGAAAAGAAACTATAGATGCACTCCAAACTACAAAATTATCCTATTCTTACCTCTGCCAGCAAAGTTTCCTCCCACCCTCATGCATAATTTCATAAGCAAGTTTGTATTTCTCAAAAGATGTGGCACCAAACTCTACATATTTGGCAGCAATTTCATGAAGACTCCAGACCATCTTAGCCTTAATTTCATGGAGCTACCTCCTGATTCAAAATCACATACAGTAAAATACTCAGCACTCCTCGTCCACCTATGTAAGATGTAGCGAGATGGAAGCTCCCTAATATCTAGAATCTGGAACAATCTCAAAGCATATCTACACAATACACCCTCTGATTCAAATATTTGACAGCCACAAACTCACATTGAGATTGGATGAACAAAAGGTAACAATATGTTTCTCATTCTCATTGCCACACTTACAGATCAAATATCTGCAGATGGCCCCTTGTTCATGAATCTTGGCACCCAGATAACTGTAGCTTTGTAAAAGTTCCCTCTGGAAAACTTTGAAAACAGAAAGGGTATAAAGCCTCCTACATTGCTCTTCCATAGGTTCATTTGTCTGCAAATATGCTTGCAAGTTGAATAAATTATAATCTTCTTTCCTTTCATTGCCACGACGTTGCTCCAAACATTGCTCATATCTCACGAAAAATTCTTCAAGTGATGTTTGAGAATTTAAATATGGATCAAAAAAAGCATCTAGACCATCAATGGGAATTCCAGCAAAAAATGTTCCACGTAAGTACAGTGGAACCCAGTTTTCACGCTTTTCATACATTTCCTTCAGCCAAGCTTCCCTCAGGCTATATTTGCTGAGAAGAGCATCCCATGCGGCATCAAATTCACCAACTGTATGACTTTGATAAACACATTTCTCATATTCATATTTACAATCACTACTCAATGGACTCAAATGCTCACGTTCTTTTGTCTTAATTTGCTACATTGAGAATCGATGATCACTTGAAGGAAAAACTTGTGCAATTTCTTGCAGAATGGAATCATCATGATCAGCTATTATCGAATTGGGATGGCACCCAGCCATTGCCCTGAGCCATGTCTCAAATAACCATATGAAGGACTCCTTCAATTCATTATCAACTAGAGCACATCCAAGAAGAACCGGCTGCTTGTGGTGATTAACACCAACAAAAGTAGCAAATGGCACCACATAATTGTTTTGCTTATAGGAGGTATAAAAAATGATGGCATCACCAAACTGACTGCAGGAAAACCTAGATCTGCCATCAGCCCAAAAAAGACTTCTACAGCAACCCATCTGTACATCGACAGCATAAAAGAATCCGATGTCCTCAGCCTGTCGGTTCTGAAAGTAATTATGAAGCACGATATACCAATCACTTCCTATGTTGTTCGCACGATGTTTCTTTACGAGGCTCCCATTGTGCTTTTTAGCAATGTCTAGTTTTTCCGATGTTTCATTAATCTCATCTAAAAGTTTCCTAGAAGCTGAACCTCTGTTGGCTTTCATTTGCATCTCAAGCTCATGGTTATGCTCTAGTTGTTAACGATCAACAATCCACCTTCCATCATCATGCCTCCTAATCCTCATAAATGCACCACACCCAACCCTAGAAGGATGCTGAAATCCTTCTTTTGAGCAGACAAATATCCAAGAAGTAATTGAACCATCATTCTTTGATCGAAACAACTGACTGATAAGAACTCTAAATCCCACATTCCCAGCACATGTATCATAATACTGATATGCTTCACTAGTTGAATCAAACTTAGACCCACATAGGGCTCAAGTTTCACTTGTCCTTTATCTGCCCCCGGTTTAATGTGTTTGGCTTTGACAATACTTGAAGAAGATGAGCATCCATTATCAACAATATCAAGCTGTTTTATCTGTGGCTTACGGCACAAATCAACTACTATAGCAGTTGTTGCTGAACTTTTGCACAAGGAATTGGCAGGATGATTCTCCTCACAAACGTTGAGATCATGACTGTGATCTTTCACAAATTGGTCAAGGACCTACTTGCCAGAGTCAGATATTTTCACCCTTATGAATGCAGGGCATCCTGTCCTTGAATTAATCTGAAACCCTCTTTCCAGCACACAAATCTCCTATTACAAACTGATCCATCCACTTGCAATCGATAGACCAGACCATATTCTAAAACCCACTCGTGATGCAATATTGCCATAGAATATATGAGCATCATCTGCGGTATCAAACTCCAACCCCACATAGGGTTCCTGTTAAAAATCTTCTTCCCCCACCCCCACTGAAATTCCCTCCCACATACAGCACCAAGCATTCCTCAGTCTTTAAAGCTGCACCTTAAATAAGAAAATAAAGTACGCAAGACAACGTAGAAACCTCAATAAATCAGTCATTGTAACTACAGCTAAATATCAGAGAATCAAGGACTTGAGACATAAGCAACATTACTTAAAAAAATAACGGTATTGTCAATATAGAAAGAGTCATGATAGATTTACTTAAACTAGTCTACAAAATTTGAATACAAAGTGAATTGGCCAACTGCAAGTGGTCCTTTAAATAAATGGATCATAGTCAACACTCAATAGGAGTCTGCCATATGTATACCAATTCTGTAAACTGTGTCTGTACACCAAGCATTATTCTTATATAGCCAAGAACTTGATTTAGACATTCTAATCTATCACTGACCATTGCGCCATTTAGTTCTGCCACTAGGCCCAAAAGAAAGCAGCATCAGGATTATCAGTAGTTGTTGTTGCATTGTCACATATTCTACACTAAAACCAAAAAATCCGTAAGGACAATAGAACAGACAGAATACTAATCTGTTCTTCTACTTTGAATAAGAGTCGAAACCAAATCCAATGAATCATTCTAAGCATAGCAACCACAGGCATGGTAGTTCAATGGTTGGGTGTATCCATGACGAGATTCCACAAGAGGTCTCGATTTGAACAGATCTGGAAAATTTTATTACAAGGGCCAAATGGACATACCCGCTTCTGGTAGTTGGAATTGTGGTAGTAGTTGACTAGGTCAATCCCTAGTAGTTGGGTTAGTCCCCTCTTAGGCCCATTTCCTGAGAAATCCATGAGCATTAGCTATGACTGAAAAGCAAACACTACTAATGGGTATTAAACTCTCACTTGGTAGTTCACTCCTTCACACCCTTTCGCTAGGTGAAAAAAATTCTAAGCAAATCAAAAGCAGATTCGCAACACGAAATGCACCATTCGTCAAATGTCGATCAAGCACATCACATTGTAATGCAAACGTGCGCACATATACTATAGACAATCATCCCCCCAAACTGACTGAGGATCTTGAAACCCTTTAAGCTCTAGTGAAGCACACCAATCAAGAACAGTTCTAGCATTTAACAACATCTAGAGGGGTGCTAGCAGCTTAACCAGCCACCCTCTCTTCACGGCCTCCGTTATTTTTTATAATATTTTTTCTTTATTTTAATTTCTCCTGAATTATTAAGGATTGCAAGATTACTTTCCATCTCTCTCTCAATAATACGGTGAAGACATAAGACAATAAGAGATTGTAATCGTGACTATCTTCATTTTGTATTAATAGTAGCTCCATCAGTTGGATGTGATTCAGGTAAAAATCCTCGTTTAGCTGATTTGGCCAACTAGCATTCTAAAAATTGTAATGAACCTCATTAGCATGTGCCTCTACAACACTGGGTACATTAATTAAAAGTAGAAATAACATCTTTTCAAACTCTTTGAAAATGAAAAATTCATGCGTTCTAATTAAGATACTTATTATGACAAGAAAATGGGGTGATTATCTTCATCATATTGTAAAATAAAGGCATAAACCGAACATGGTGAAATTTCCCAGAGCTCCAACTAACACCTCAGCATCATTAGAGCACCATAAGCATATCTAGACCGAGACCTTCAGGAATTGACTCAAAAGCGAATATCGATATCAATTTAGATTTACTTAACATATCCAAATGGTACGGTATGAATCATTCAATCAGACAAAGATGATCTCAGTAAGATTCGAAGTCGTTTTATACTAATATGACTTGGGCATTTCACCAAACACTTGATGTGCATTCGATTCAACGGCACGATGAAGCAACAAGATAGTGAGAATCGCAACCCAATCAGTACGAGATCATCAAGACTGAATCGAAAGTTACTACTAATATAATCTCAGGCGTGAACAATGTTCATGATAGCAACAACAAAGCTCTCGGTTTCTCTTCTACACGCGTCAATGAAAACTGAAAGCTCCAAGGCTCCAAGTTGTCAAAGGTTCGAAGGACTTCCTTGGTTCAATAAACTCGAGTCCATTGATGAAGCACACGGATTCGAAGCTCAACCGCGCGAGAACATCGCGATTCGAAGAGCACTGGATGTGGCGAGGCAAGCGGCGGATTCCGGCGCCGGTGAGCAGGGGAGAAGACTTCTGGAATACGTAGAGGATCGAGAGAGAGGCCTTTTCACTTCTCCTTTCTCCTACCGACGTCGTCAATTTTCTCACGAGAGCTACGATCACCGCCGGCGTCCGGACAGCATCTGGTCGCCTCTTGCTCGCTTCTCGCACGATTCCCACCATCTCCACCCTGATTTCGACTGATCTCGGAGGGAATCGAAGGCTTCCAATGGAAGAAGATGATCATGACCATGAGCTCTTCTTGACGGAACTTGGATTTCCACCAAATTGAGTGTTTGTCTTGGAGTTGTGAATTTGGGGGTGATGGACTGGATTGCCTTGAAGCCCACCAACGGAATGAATGAGGCTGGACTCCATAGATGGATCTTTCATTGATCTTTGTTCTTTTAATATAATTATTATTATTTCTGTTTTTTTATTCTCTATTGTACATTCATTATCTTTTTTTAATAAAAAAAAATGCATATTCGAATGTAGAGAATTCAGGTGTCGAACAACAACGAGCATGTTGCAATTTCACAGAAGTAGGCATAGGACGTGCATGATTGATGATTATGGATGAAGGCTAATAAAGAATATGAAAGTGCGATAGAGGCAGCTAATAAATATGATAGAAAGCTTATACATTAGTCATTAATAGAGAATGCAATAAAATAAAATAAAATAGCTTTAGATGAACAGATAGAGGCAGCTAATAGTATGATTAAATAGGAAATTCTAGGTTTGATTTTGTACGTTGACTAGAGCTGAATTGGAAGAGGAATATGTTAGGGGATGGAAATGAGAGCCAGACTTGATAGTATAAATAAGTTGTCTTGTAGAAATTAATAAAGAAAAGTTATGATTTTGAATTAAAGGATATTCCAAACTAATCGATATCATTGTAATAGGAAACATAAATGGTAAAAGATTGTGTCCAAATTGAATATGCTAGAAAAAAAATGAGAGATCATTATGTGACACAATAAACACAAAGCTAAGACTCCATTTTTTTTTATAAAGAAAGTGAATGATTCAAAACTTATTTTCCTCAAAATAAGTATTTGTATTGCTTACAAAAATGAATTAACGAAAAATATTTTTAACATTCACGAAAATTTTAAATATAAATTGTTATTTTTAATGAAAATATTATCCATTGATTAACTATTTTAAGCAATACAAGTAATTATTCAAAAAAATCAAATAATTTATTTTCGAAAAAAAGGAGCTAAAAAAAAAAGCAAAAAAAAAAAAAAAAGAAGACAGCAAGATGTCCGTGACGGCCTAAGCATTCACATTCCACGAGCCCAAACTTTACATTCTCTCCCTCGTCTCATTTTGTCTCTTTTTGTCTCCGCTATAAAAAGGTTCGTGCTAATATTCAATGGACGTGAGTCAGAGACGACGGGTCGGACGAGATCACAGCAGAGATCTTGTCGTGTGGAGCTTCCAGGATGAGATCGCAGCAGCCTCGTTGTCCTCGCTGGTGGCGGTGGCCGAGCTCAGGTTGGAGTCCGAGGACTCGGAATCGGAGCTTGGGTGCCTCTAGAGGCTTCATACAACGAGCCTCAGTCTCCCGCCCTCAACCACCGCTTCGACTTGCAAAGTCGCGAGGGGCAAGGCCGAGTCGCTTCGGTTCACGTCCCAGTCGTCCGGAATCAGTCAGCTCCGGGAGTTCGAGGATTGGATCTCGAGTTAGGATGACTCGTTCCAGTTAGGAGCTGGAGAGGCATATGGTGCGCGAGACGAAGAGGGCGTGCCTTTCGGAGTAAAACACCTGCACAACCGATGATACTGGAAGTTGACTGGGAAAACTCTCAACAGATGAAGTGACGAAATGTCTCTTTCGAAGAGTGGCTTCTGGTTTGCTTCCCTTGGAAATAACTTTGTCTCAATGTGTTCGCGTAGAATCAATGTACATATTTTGTTCATTAATTGCGTACTGAAACAGAAGAATCATCCGCTTATGGCTTCGAGGAAAGGATTGCTTGTCCCTTGCTTGAACTTGGTATAAGTGGGACGAATGCATTTGCTTTCACATTGCTTTGGCTATTCTTAGGTTCTCTGTTTTCCTCCTTTTCACACTGACACAGTTCCTCGGTGGATGATTTGTATATCAAGATATGCGGTGGATTTACTTAATTTAATCTCACATAGGATTATAATGATCAGTGGAAAGGAAGGGCGCCGTTGCGCTCCACGTCGCAACAAGAAGAACTCCTGTCCATACTTGATCTATAACACTAATTTGTACGTGGCGTCCATCAAAGAACACTCTGATTTATTTGACCAAATATTATGTAATATACTAAGATAACTACTAATAAAGTGATAATAGGCAATAGGTAAAGGCATCCCTAAAAGTAAGAATGCCCCTCCAATTGGCCTAAGCAACGGCTCAAGGCCCGTGTGACCCTGTTGTTGTCTCTAAACTTGTAACTTTGCTCTTCTTTTTGGTGAGTAAGCAGCACTTTTATTTGTTGTCCTTGGGTTCTTCTTCTATATTGAAATACACGAAATAGGTTATTTGGCAAATTATTTTTCTTTATTTTTATTATTATTATTATTTTTTAATCTCCAAAGAGACTAAGCTTTATCGAAATCATATCTTAATATCATCAAATCCTGACTAGATATGGTCGCTGGTCCATGCGTTGGGCTGGAGGAGTTTCGATAGCTATGGGGTAAGCCGCGAAGAAAATGTGACCAATTGATAATCTTGGGCACGGTCGCACCAGGCCTAATTGTTACCCAGATCAAGTTAATTTCTTTGAGATATGTTGCGATCTTCTAATTTTCTTTAAAGGTGACAAGATTTCTTATTTTTCAAATTTAAATCTCTTTCAGAAGTTTCAAAATTTCTTGTTCGAAGCTCAAATTTCAGGAATTGAATTGTTTTTTGTTAGATATGACAAAGCTTATTGCAATGATTTGCTACTACTGATTTGACAATGAGCATCTTGATTGCCCTTAGAAGTTTACTCTTCATGAGTTGTGTATAATACTGCCTTGAGATGAATGTTAAAGTTTCAGACGTCATGAGTTGTGTATAATACTGCCTCGAGATGAATGTTAAAGTTCCAGACATCATGTTTATATCGCAGCCTCGGAACAACTATGGGCTATTTCTCATCGAATTTTACATATTTCTTTTTTTCATTTTACATGTTTTAACCATTTTTTTTATAAACTTTCACGAGCATCTTATCTCTGACACATGTTCACATTTTTAGGGCTTTAAAACATGTGAAATTTTGACAACGTGTAAATATTCATTCGTTATTTTCATTAATTTTTCCACATTTTTTTTAATATTTGAATAACATAATTAATTTTAATAGGAAAGTGAAAATTGTTCTTGCTTTTTAAAAAGCACAAACAAATAAATCCTAAGAAAACTCAGCTAATTTTGATCATCGTGATTTCCCTTCTTCTATTTCATCACGTGTCATTTGTGAAACCAGACTAAAGTTAGGTGAAACAGAGCTTAATGATTAGTCACATCATTGCAAAACTCTATTCCCTCCCACTTCCCTTAACATTAATTTAAAATGCTAGAGCAATATATCAACATAAACTTGCGTTAATTATTAAATTGGATGCAATCTTTTACATATCCCATAGATTATGAGAGATGAAGTCAGGAGTTAGGAACACAATTAGATTGGGAAGAAAGTGACATAAACTAATAAGAATAAGTTAAACCTAATCTAGACCTATTTTCCTAATCATTTTCCAATTTTTATTTATTATTTATTTAATCTTTTATATTTATAGTTATTATTTTTTCCTTTTCTCAGACCACCATCCCAGAACACACGGAGTTCAATTTTTTTCTCTTTCCTTTTTGAACCTTCTCTTTATCTTTCTCTCACGCCCAAACAAATATTCTAGTTAGTTGTCTAGGTGAATCAATTTCATCTCTTCCTTTTCTTGCTCGTTGCCAGACTAACCTACCTCAGACACCAAACCCAATTCGTTCATCCCCAGCGGAAATACAGCATCAACCTACTCATCGATGGACATTATTTCCTACCTTCACCTATTAAACCGGGTCCTTAACGAAGCTTTCAATTGAACATAAACTAATCTAGAACCGACAAGAAAGTTCATGCAAGAGCTCCAAGTAATACCCCAGCATCATTAGATAACGTATAACCAGCAAGCAACAACCACGATCCAGCACGAATGCAAACACAAATTTGCATTGCATTTTACATCCACTCATTAGAGAAGACATGATCCGGAATTCACTATCAGAAAAGAGATGCACAGCAAAGGGGATCTGCGCTCCAATTTATTAGTCTACATGATCAGTCTATGCTTCATGAACACACCATCGACCATACGAGTATTTACAATTAAGCACTAACATATTTAGCTTATCGCCTTAGAACACCAAAAGCCTATCAAGGCTGAGACCTTCTGGAATGGACTCAAAAGTGAATTTTAATTTAGATTTACTTAACCTATACAACTGGTACAGTGAATCGTTCAAGACAGACAAGTCGATCTCAGTCAGATTCGAAGTCATATTTATACCAATACGACTAGGGCATTTCACCAAACAGTTGTTGTGCATTCCGTTAGACGGCACGATGCGGCCATGAGATAGCGAGAATCACAACCCAATCATTACAAGATTATCAAGACTGAAGCGCAGTTACTACTATAAGCTCAGACATCTACGACAAAGCTCTTGGTTTACATGAGTAGTACTCAAAACAGAACGAAGAGCTTTTATCTTAGCGAGGAGCGATTATCGGTCACAATCGGTAGTTCAACTAACCAGAGAAAGTCTTGGACGTGTCGCAAGCAATGATCGAAGCCGGTGAAGGAGAATCGAATGAGCTGTGAGTAAATTCGAGCACTCTGACTGGATAACGGAGCAGAAGCGAGAAAGTACAATCCAGCGAGATGTTTGACAATCTGAAGGGAACAGACTTCAGTGACAATTCCAAAAGAATCGAAGGTAAAGCTACTGAATAGAGCCAAATTAGAAACGGAATATGTTAGGGGATAAAAATGATAATCAGACTTGATAACAGAAATAAAGTTATTTTCTGAAAATTGATAAAGAAAGGTTATGATTTTGAATTAAAGGATATTCCAAACTAACCGATATCATGAAAATAGGAAAAAGAAATGGTAAAATATTGTGTCCAAATTTTATATGCCAAAATATTGAGGTGAATGTCTGACATTTTGCCCCGCATGGAATCCTTTTGATATTTATGAAAATAGAGTGACCTACATAAGATGCGTAAATATAGGATTGTACATTGCATAAATGTATAAGTTGTGGTATGGCCTAGCGTGCGAAGAGATCTATAAGGCAATTTTTATTTATCTAGATCCTCTATCCTCTGGAGCTTATCGCTTCAAAAGCCAATTTGCATTTTATCTTATTATTTCCTCCTTTAAATTGGAAGATGTTCAATTCAAAGAACTTTTGACATAACTCCCAAGTTCATTCTCCTTCACAAAGAACACATTGAAAACTATAGATGTGTCAAGTTTGTTCAAGTAATAGTCCCTTAGTGCATCAATCTGCATACGCAGTCTAGAACTTAGGGAATGGCCATCCAACTTAAAAAAAGAAAAAAAAAAAATGAAGAATAGAGCCTTTTAACCCATATGTGTGTGTAGACTAAGCAAAACCTTTCATTGGATGATAACTATAACAGAGTCTAGTGAATCAAGAACTAACCAATTACCAGAAATTCAAAAATCGAATTTGATGAAGTTTATTCAGATAGTCTATTGTAAATTCCAATTCCACTCTCGAATCCCTCTTCATGTGCATTCGACTAAACTTTCTTATTTGTAAAGCCTGAAATGGTAGTAAAAATGGGTGAGGAAAACCATGCCTAGTAAGTGATAGACATTGCTCCTATGCGATAAAGCAATGAATAAAGTACCTCTAAAAACAAGTTTGCATTGATATATCAAGACGATCGCATTAATTGCATTTTCCCATGTAAAAAGTAGAATGCTTAATTCAATAAATCAAAAATTTGCACTATATCATAAACCCACATACTATAATCAGCATATATCAAACTCAATGTAAAAAAAAAAAAAAAAAACCCCTATAGTCACACTTCTTCACGTGATAAAACCCAAAAATTTTGTCGGTTAGGCCTTGAAAATCACATCAAGTATGAATAAACATTTTAAATCACATTGGTCTAGATTGAGCCCCGAAACAATATTGGTTTGTGTGCTCACGCACACATTATATACATAAGTGGCATTTCAGCTTAAAATATTTCCAAATCATAGACTCAAAAGTATCCAATGCTTGATCTAAAAAGAGTGTGCCATAAAATTAATATTTATTAATGTGCTTCAAAAATACATGCCATGTCACAATATAGCTTTTTCTAGACAAATCATGTCATGCAATATTTTACAAAATATAATAGTCGTAGAAATTACTTGCCTCAATTAAACAGAATTCAATACCGTTTGTAGAAATTAGTCATTCTAAACAATGGCTGACTCAACTTGGGCCAAAAACTACTGTTCCGATAGAAATTACTTGAATGCCCTCCTATCCTCAATTCCGAGTATGTGGCCTTGATATGCACCCCCAATAGGGGTGAGCAGCGGTCTAGGGTCGACCCTGGACCGACCCTGGACCGGCCCAACCCTGCTGGTCCTAGTCTGGTTCCCAAGGGGACTGGGTCGGTCCTTGGTCCTGAAATTTCAGGACCAACACTATGCGGATTGGTCCTCAGTCCTAAGAGTTTTGGGTCGGTCCAATCCTAGACTAACCTTGTATATTATATTATATTATATTATATTGAGATGTTCTATCAATAGCACTAATATTAATTTCAATTTAAAACTTTTGTTGAGTATTAATTATGTGTCGTTTGTTTTGTTTTCAAGTGTTTAGAAGTTCAAGTGAATTAACAATATGTGAAGTTATATATTCATGGTTTATATTAAGTATTTTGAACTTTTTATGGTTTAATTGTATTTTACTAATGAATTTCAGCTGCACTTTGCTTTCCAATTTATGTCAAATGGTAGAAGTTTTTGAAGAGTAGAGTAGTACTACAGTTGCTATGGTGATTTGCTAGTCTAGTGGTGTGAAGCTCATTTTTTGGTTGAGTGGACTCTACATGATCAAATATAGAAAAACGCTTTTGCATATGGTGTTACGAATATTAAAGATAGATGATTACAAGAACTTTCCATTTTGTTCAATATCTCGACAAGCGGTTAGCATGTACACAATTTCTATTATTGTGTCATCTTAAATTTGCTAAATATGTATTGGTATTTATAGTTTAGTTGCACAATGCCGCATTATCGATGGATGTGTAATTTGAATTTGTAGATTTGCTTTTTTAGGGAGTATAAAAAATAAGACGAAAAAAATTATTGATCAGTACCGGGTTGACCCTGGAACCGGACCGAACCCATTGGGTTGGTCCGGTCCTTGGTCCTAGGCTTGATAGGGTTGGTCCTCGGTCCTAAAAATTTAGGACCGACACTGTACGGGTTGGTCCTAGGGTTATGGGGTGACCTGGACCAATCCGGACCATGCTCACCCCTAACCCCCAATGACCCGAAAATTACTTAAACTGTGAACAATCTAAAAAAAAAAATAATAATTCTTTGCACAATATTAGAAAATTGGTAATTATATATTTTTTGCAAATATTGCGCGTGCTAACTTTTTTCTCCAATAATTGCACCTACATTTCACAATTTTTTCTTCGAAGGCTATGAATTAGAATTTTCCATAATTAATATACATATATTGGAACACACCACGTTGACTAGAAAAATTTTGGATGTCGAGAAAACCATCATCCATAATTTTCACAATTTCCCTAATCTCTGAAAAACAACAGAAAAATCTAATATTTTCAAAAATCAGGAAAATTTCACAGAACAAAGTAGTCTCCTTTTTGGGTTTAACAGAGAGAACGGTGTTGCGATCTGAATTCTAGATGAAATGCACGAGTCGCCTGAAGGAACGGTGTGCGTGAAAACCCACGTTCATGCATTCGGTTCTCACTCTAAAAATAATCGTATCAATTAGACTTCCTTTCGTTCCTGATTTCAGTACAGTCAGTAACACTGAGTTCACGGATACTGATAGCTCTCTAGAACTCCATAGCTCCTACAATTTCGTAACAAGGATAGATTGCAAAATGCCCATTCTCTGAGTTCACGGATAGCTCTCTAGAACTCCATGGCTCCTACAAAAACGGCGAATTCTGGCTATTCCAAGTCGATCCAGTCTTCAACGATACCCAATCCTGAATCAGACATTCCTCAGTTCTGCTCAGATGATCGGAACTCAGTTCTTCATTGTTCGATCGCCGCAAAAGCTAAGTTCCCTCTACCTTCCTTCCGTTCCTGATTTCAGTACAGTCAGTAACACTGGTTTCTCGGTCTCTTCCTGAATTTTCGGAGGCTCCTTCATCGATTTCATTCACCATCACCGTCTGGACGCTGTTTGCCACTGCCGATTGTCGCCGTTGACTGTCGCCCCTCCATCTCCGACTGCTTTGAGGGGGGCCATGATAGGAACGGAAAACAGAGAATCGTTTTTTTTAATTTTTATTTTATGAAGCTGCGGGGATTATGGAGAAAACGATCACACTGGTTTATTTCACTTTGCAGACTTTATTCATCAAATTCAGGCGATTAATATCTATTGCCGCCATTGCTGTTCGCTGCCTTAAACTTTAAGCAGTGGCCTCTCTGTTTTGCCTTAAACTAGGAAGATCAAAGTGCTCGGATCTCGCTTGAGTTACTTCTACTGGATTTGATTTCGATTGACAACATCATATTTGTTTTACCTCGTCCTGTTAACCTGGTAACTTCATCATCCCCAGTTCTGCGTCGTTCTTGTGAGATACAAGATTGAGTTGCGTTTATATCACTCATGCATAAATGACTGAGAATCTAAAGTGTTTCCTAATGATGATATGTGACGACATTGTTGTGCCAGTATCAGTTTTAGATGAAAAATTACTTGGAAATTCGTGACCAGATTCAATGTTCTCGATGCGCACAAACTATTTGTTAAAATACCTCTAAGACACTGTTACGAAATAGCTTATGTTTTTTGCGCAATCTGAGGACGTTTTGGTGTAGGTTAATCATTTTAGTAACGCAAAGCTTTGATTGCATTTACATTTCATTGTTATCACAATTGAATCTGAACACGTCTTTATGTTGCTTTTTTTACTGCGTTTCGATGTGTTCCCGTGACTGTCAATGGAGATCGCCTGCAGAAAAACGTCCGAGATGATGGCGATAAATTTATGGCTTGAGTGTTAACACCTCTGCACTCGTTTGCAGCAGTTTCTTCATTGCATCTCGCGCTATCTGGTTGCTTCGGTTGTGTTGTTGTCGTGTACGGGAGTTTTCAGTGGACGTCGTTTGAGATTGTGGCCGACGGACAGAAGTCAGAAAGTGGATTAAGATAGCGTGATGATATTCTCAATATAAGGTGAGTTTGTTATAATGAAACCATGCACTTTAGTGACCTGAACCTTTGGGATATGAATTTGATACACATTTGGGCTGGGCCTGGGCCCAAGGACCTAGCCCGAGTCCCCTCTTATAAGAATAAAAAAAGATTTAAAAAATTGTAAAATGATTAGAACGATAGGCCTTGATTCCCGTTATGTTGGTTAGATCTTAGAATTAGAATTCGTTTAACTTCATTTAGATATTTAGGAAAATTGATGATTTTTACTACTTTAATTTTAGGTTGAATAGTCTCCTTAGAAAAATTGAATTCGATTTGAATTTAGCTTAGGGGGATTGTTGTCCCAAGACTTCATAACAAGGCCACGTTACTTTACTTTTTTAATTGTTCTTTCAGTACTATCTTTGATGACTGGGTTGAAATTCTTTTATTTGCTTTTATGTTATGACTTGCTTGTTTTAGTTGAATGTTTAGGTTACATTTAGGGCCATAATACACACAAAAATATTGTATGGACACTTAGTGGACAAGACATTTAAGACTCATAATTGGCTAAAAAGATCACATGTGACACCTAATTGATTAGTCTTTTAGGACTTAAATCCGGATTACCAAACGCAACTTTAGGGTATCAAAATGACATTAGTGTAATCAAGTCCCAAATTCTAGATCTCTATTTACGTAAGAAGTGATGCATCATCTTATGCCTCAACTTGATTTTTCATTGTCCCGAATGAATTAGTGACGATTCCTCCTTACCTAGAATTCTTATAAGCCAATGATATTTTCTTCCTCATGTTTCAGAGTACGGTTAACCATCATGCTAACTAATTGACTAATGAGAATCTCAATATCACATGAGGTGAGGGTTTGGGAGAGTCCGTGCCGATCCCAAACTTAACACTACCTCTAAAACCCATCTTCCCCATGTCAGAGGGTCACGACAAAAATCAATCAGGGAATATGAAATATGAACTTTGGGGAAAAAATTGCGAGTTTCTTTGAAAATACAGCATCAAGTTCACCAACTGTATGACTTTGATAAACAAATTTCTCATATTGGCATTTACAGTCACTACTCAGTGGACTCAAATGCTCGTGTTCTTTTGTCTTAATTTGCCACACTGAGAATCGATGATGACTCGAAGGAAAAACCTGTGCAATCGCTTGCAGAATGGAATCATCATGATCAGCTATTATCGACTGGGGATGGCACCCAGACCTTGCCCTGAGCCATGTTTCAAACAACCAGTTCATTAGCAACTAGATCACATCCAAGAAGAACCGCCCTCTTGAGGTGATTAACACCAACCTAAGTAGCATATGGCACCACATAATTGTTTTGCTTATAGGAGATATAAAAAATGATGGCATCAGCCCAGAAAAGACTCCTACAGCAACCCAATGTCCTCAGCTTGTCGGGTCTGAAAGTAATAATGAAGCACGGTATACCAGTCACTTCCTATGTTGCTTGCAAGATGTTTCCTTATGAGGCTCGCATTGTGCTTTTTAGCAATGTCTAGTTTTTCTGACGTTTCATTAATCTCATCTAAAAATTTCTCAGAAGCTGAACCTCTGTCAGCTTTCGTTTGCATCTCAAGCTCATGGTTACGCTCTAGTCGATAACGATCAACAATCCACCTTCCATTGTCATGCCTCTTAATCCTCATAAATGCACCACACCCAACCCTAGAAGGATGCTGAAATCCTTCCTTCAAGCAGACAAATATCTAGAAGTAATCAAACCATCGCTCTTTGATCGAAACAACTGACCAATACGAACTCTATATCCCATGTTCCCAGCATATGTATCATAATACTGGGATGCTTCGTTAGCTGAATCAAACTTTAGACCCACAAAGGGCTCAAGGATCACTTGTCCTTTATTTCCCCCGGTTTAATGTGTTTAGCACTGACAATACTTAAAGAAGATGAGCATCCATAATCAACAACATCAAGCTGTTTTGTCCATGATTTACAGCACAAATCAACTACTTTAGCGGTTGTTGCTGAACTTTTTGCATTGGGAATTTGCAGGATGATTCTCCTCACAGGTGTCGAGATCATGATTATGATCTTTTGCAAATTGCTCAAGGATCCACTTGCCAGAATCAGATTTCTTTCACCCTTAGGATTACAGGGCATCCTATCTTTGAATAAATCTGAAATCCTTCTTTTCAGCACACGAATCTCCTGTTACAAACCAGTGCATCCACTTGCATTATTCTTATACAGCCAAAACACTCAACTCAGACATTCAAATCTACCGCCGACCATCTCCTGAGTTAGTTCAACCACCAGGTCCAACAGAAAGCAGCATCAGGATTATCAATAGTCATCGTTGCTTCGTCCCATATTCTACACTTAAGCCAACAGATCCGAAAATAGAACGGACGGGAATACTGACTTTGTGCTTCTATTCTGAATAGGAGTCGAAACCAAATCCAACGGAATAAATTCTAAGCAAAGCCACCGCAGGCACAGTAGCCCAATGGTTGGATGTCTCCATGACAAGATTTTGCAAGAGGTTTCGGGTTCGAACCAATATGGGAAATTTTATCCACGGGGCCCGGGCCAATCCCCTAGTAGTTGGGCAGTCCCCTTAGGCCCGTCCCGCGAGAACTCCATGAAGAATAGGTTTGACGGAAAGCAGACATTCCTAGCGGGTATGAAGATGCCGGTTCCTTGATCGCTCCTTCGCACCCTTTCGATTTGGTGGGTGAAATTTTTCTTTAAGCAAATCAAAAACAGATTCACAACATAAATTGCACCATTCATCAAATGCCAACCAAGTATATCATATTGTATCGCAAACATGAGTATAAATGCTACAGACAATCATTTTCACAAACTGATCGAGAATCTTGAAACCCTTTTAAGTTCTAGTTAAACACACTAATCAAGAACAGTTCTAACATTCAGCATCGTGTCGGAGGATGGTGGCAGCTCAACCAGCCATCCTCTCTCTTCATGGCCTCCATTCTTTTCTTATATTAGTTTTGTTTCTTTCTTTATTTTAATTTCTCTTGATTATTAAAAATTATAAGATTGCCTTTCATTAGAAAAATGTTATGAAGGGCCCTCCCTCCCTCCCTCCCTCTCTCAATAATATATGTGAAGACATAAGATAACAAGATATTGTAATCGGGACTATCTTCATTATATATCAATTGTAGCTCCAACAGTCGGATGTTATTTTGGTAATAATTATAGTAGGTTAGCTGACATGGCCAACTAGTATTTTGAAGATTCAACGGAATAACATTTTTCTAAACCATTGGAAAATGAAAAGTTCACGCATTTTAATAAAGTCACTTACTTCAAAACGTAAATTTACATTTAAAAAGCATAATTAATAGGGCTTAATAAGTGCTCGAGCCACTTATACAATTTTCCATGTGAAACATATTTTTCCAATTTAAAATAACTAATTTAGACAATATTCAATGAATTCAGAGAAACAAAAATAAAATGTGATGAGTGCATTGAAACTCCTAAAACTTATTATAAAAGTGCAATTGAATATTAAAATTTTCAAAATGTGCAATTACCTCACAAAACTTTTAAAAAGCATAACAAAGTTCTAAAACTTGTCAAGTCTCCTTCCATTTAATCTGTCCAGCTTGACAATCATAAAATTCTAATAAGTTTTAAGACTTAATTGCATTTTTTAAAGTTTTAGAATTCAATTATACTTTAATAACAATTTTTAGGACTTTTAATACATTTATCACAAATAAAATCAAAAATAAAAGAAGAAAAGAAAAAGAATATAAAAGGAAAATAAGCCGTAAAGAGAGATAGGGTGGTTAGTAGAGTTGTTGCCCCCTTGGCAATCGTTAGCCGAGGGTTGCTGCTTGGAGTTTGTGGCCTCCATCACATTATATGAATAAAGGCATAAACTATACATCGCAAAAAATAATTCACAGGCATATGTTGGCACATTTTACGCACTATCTAAATAAAATAATTAAGTGGCATAGGTTCAATGGGTACCATCATGTCAATTCGTTAATTGAATCATTAACCTTTTTTATTGGCTAGTTGCCTCACATATATTTTTAATTTTGATAGCCCCCTCAGACCTCAAGATTCTTTAGATCGCAAAATTCAAGGTCATAAATCACGGAATCGCAAGCAAAAGAAAATGCAAATAGACTCCGTTCTATGCAACCTTCGATCTCAAGACAATGGAGGTTGGATGCATCAAGAGTCAGATGGACTCCATTATACAACGGGCAAAATGATCGCGGAACTTGTCACCATCGGCTCTCAAACATATGAGTCACTCAACGAAAGTGGTTGCAGACGGGCAGGAGCCTACAATGGACGTGCTTTTGAGACTCTCGTGCAGGTCATCTCTTTAACATTTTCTTCTTAAAACAAAACCTTAGCTGTCACACATTCAAAATTTGACTAGCTTTTTAGGACGGCCAAAAAAGTTAGAAGCGAAGATGTGCAATCATGTGGCAGCCACACCGTACATTATTATCCATGCCATTTTATTTTAGAAGGAACGAAATTAGGAAATCATGATCGATGTTTGGGAATCATTGGACTGGATACATCTAAATAATGTGAAATTAACTCCCTACGAAGATTTTCAAAATTTTCCTTGATGGATTATTAAATGGCCGCTAAAATTTAGTGGGACTAACAAACCTTAAGAAATAATTAAAAAAAAAACATTAAAGTGTATGTAATAATGTTCCCTCAATCATTGAATACTCATTCATGTAAGTGCTTTAATAGACAATTGTAAAACTAAAGGTTAGCAATTGGCATAATCGATATGCCTTAATATCAATTGATACTGAATAAGGATGGATATTAGCAAGAAAGAAGAACAAATTTTTAAATAATAAACAAAAGTCTCCAAATCCCTTCGAGTCCTTTTGTGACATTTCAGATTTTCAATCTTGTTTTTTAGTAAATAAATCGGGCATTTCATCGACACGCTTATAGGGCTGTTCTCAGAGCTGATCACTCTCAAGATAATTAGACTATCTGGGGAAGCCATTAAGGGATTTTAATGTAATAGATTGGAGAATTCGACCAAGAATCGATTTCTCGATCGTGCTTATTTTCAGAGGCCATTACAACACAGTTAAAAATTGATTAGGGATTAGAGATAAATCGGTTCGATTGAGATGTGTGGCTAAATGTGGGTGACTCTACTAAATTAAAAAAATTATTATCAGTCGGTACTAGACTGATTTTTCTATCGTTTTGGTACCATGTGTCTGTATTTGAATTCTCGAAATTTTCACAACAACCGAGAGTCGCCAATGCATCGAGTGGGTTCATTGTAGTTCGAAGAAAATCGACCACAGGTCATTTGCACTAAAAATTTCTGAAAGTTATTCGGTAGCCTAAGTCACGTTAAATCGCGCCGAATTAAAATTAACCGCGAATTGAATCCGATTTTAGAAATTGAAAATTCTGTCATGTCACAATTAATTCTAGGAGCGTCGACTCAGTCTCAGAAGATTTTTCTATAATCTGAGACTTTTTGTGAAAAAGTCAAGGTAGGGCCATTTTTGTCCAGAAAAAATCAGGGATCGTTTTTTATCGCATAATTGGGAAGCAAGTGGGATCAATTGGTGAGAAAAATACCAATTGGATCGGTGAGGTGTAGATTGAATTTATTAGGGCCAAATTGGATTAAATTAAACAAAAACAAGTGTCCAATTGGATGGAAATCCTAGCAAATTCGTAACCCCCCACCACCTATGGTTTTTGGACCATTTCAAGAGTTGCAATTTGAGCATGAGTGGCTGATTTGAGGCCAAGGAAGCCAACTATGGCTAAGGATTGGTCAAGGGTGATATAGCTAGTACGAGTACCTAGAGGGGGGTGAATAGGTATATAAAAGATTTTTCTTGATAATTGCACAATACTTAGACAGTTGAAGGATTTGTGACAAGTAATAATCAACGTAAGACTGAGTAAAGGAAAGAGAGAATTGAACACGCGGTTTATAGTGGTTCGGCTTGATTCAAGCCTACGTCCCCAATTGGCTGGATTCCACTATGAACAAAGAGATGTTACAGCGTTGATCTTCCTTGATTTCTAGGTGTAGATGATCTACCACACTCGCTCAAGGTATCACAAAGTATAGACACTCTCTGTGTATACAATTTCGCTCAAACTGTATCGACTAATAATCAAGGTGCTTCAGACTCTGGAATTTTTCTATCGATCACGTTGCAAACACAACTAAAACGTCTTCCTTTTTATACTCCTTTATACCATTATACCGTTGGCACTTACCAAAGGAATTCCTCCAATCTACCCGTTGGACGAAATCAATCAAGAAGATTATTCGAGCTATAAAAGGAACCTGATGATAGCCCATCAATCCTGTTCGCCCATACAATCAGGATCTTGGTTTCCAAGAATAGAACATTCCAAGAATATTTCGTCAACCACCAGATCTTTAATCGATCTAGATACGAATAAAAGAATCCGTTATATTTATCCAACCAAGAGATCTTCTCCAGAGGATAGGATTAAATCCTCAACCATATACTTCGGCTCTGGATTTCCTTCGTCACTGGATTAGAAAGACTGTCAATGAGAATAGTCTTGAGTCTTGAGTCTTGAGTCTTGAATCTTGAGTCTGGAGTGCTGAGTCTGGTTATCAACAAGTCTTCAGACTTTAAACAGACGGTCTGCAAAGATCCAGACTAGACTGATAGAAACATTTTGTCAGCTTCAAAATATTCTGGAAAGATTTCTCCAACAATCTCCCCCTTTTTGATGGTGACAAAACTTTCTTGTAGATTTGAACAACTTTGACCTGCAAAAACATTTCTCAAGCAATATGGCTATCTCATAAAGATTAATAAAACAACCAGACTCTGCATCCACAGAAAATTGGTTAGTCTTTCATGAGTAATACCATATGACAACACTTGATATGAATGCAAATAGTCAAGCATCAAAATCCACAGCCAATTCAGTCAAATTCAAGTTCACTCAAGTCAAGTCATACTCAAAAACAAACATAACCACAAAAACAAATTTAAAGTCAAAGTTTAAAGATGGTGGGTTCAAATTGCTTCTCCCCCTTTTTGTCATCATTAAAAAATGTGAGAAAGGAGTCAGGTTTGCTTGGGAATGCGCACGATCTGGAAATCTCCCATGAACTGAACTATGCCTTCTAGCCTCTTCAAGTCTTCCCTTAGATGAGCTACCTCCTCTCCTTTGGCATTGGCTTGAAGTTGTAGAGCTAGGTCTTTCATTTTGTCCTCCAGGGTAACTGAAGATGCTTGTCCAGCATTCTTCATGGCTTGAATTTCACAGTCCAGAGCATAGATTTGGCCCCGCATTTCCATAAGAACATCAAGAATACGACGAAAATCTGCTGAATTGTCCGTCTGAGTACTTGCATTTGCTTTCTCGGATGGAGTGAATGCAAACGATGGCGCTTCAATCTTGCAGATTTGGTGTCGACGTATCGTGTCCTTCTTCAGGCAATTGAGAAGCCTGAAACTCTTCTGGATCTGCTAGAGATTGTCTTAGACCTTCACTAATGGCAGCATGAGGTGTGGACCTTTCTTGCTCGCCAACTCCCCCTGTCTCTAGGACATCAAAAGGGGAAGAGTGATGATCATGCTCTTCTGTATCTTGATTCCCCTTCTCTCCAGATTCAGCTGCAGAATTTTCTTTCTCTTCTTCTCTTTCTTCTTCAGCTTCTTTCTCCTTCTCTCTCTGCTCTTCTTCTTCTCTGTTCTTGGCTTGCTCCTCTTCTTCTCTCTGTTTCGTCTGAAGTTCCGTCGGTTGAGGTACAGAACGTCTGGTCCTTATCAAGGCAGTGATTGTGAGATCTTCCTCCTCATCTTCATCCTCCAAGATGAGAGTTTTCTTCTTTTTGGATGGGGCACCAATGGCCTCCTTCCCTTTTCTCTTTGAAGCAGACGGAACTGGAGTCTTCACTCTGAATTTCTCCATTGCCTTGGAAAGTTCTTTCAGACGCATCTTCGTCAACATCTTCAAACCTACCACCATCTTATCGCACGGTCGAACACAAAGTGTGTGTGGCGGTTCAATATTCATGTGTCTGAAGATCTTGGTCACCAGACCTGGGTAAGGCAATTGTCCCTTGTCCTTCGACATTGCTCTGTACATGTGAAAGAGAATAGTGTGAGGGAGAGAGAACTTCTTCCTTGAGTTGATTGCGTACATCAATTTTGCCTCGGAATTAGAGACATCAGTCTTTGATGTAGACTTGGGCCTGATGCAATTGATCACAATTTTGTGCAGCACAACATTGATGGCACGCATTCTTGAATAAATGATTCTTCCCTCGATATCTCTATCTTTGACAAGTTCCATTGAGGCACGAGCAACTGAGACTTTGACTGGTTGATAACGTCCTCGTTCAACTCCAATTATGTCCGCCAACATGTCCACGTCTACCACATAATCATGGTCTCTAACACTGAATGATATTCTATTCGCATCTAGAAAGCTGAGATTCGAATAGAAATATGCTGTTAATTGCGCATAACCGTCTGTGGTATCGGTGCAAAATTGCTCAAGTTGAAGCAGTTTGAACTTCTCCCTTAAGTTCACATTAACGGCATCCAAAAAATCGAAATCGACACTCCTAGGGTTTATCACCTCTCGTTTCAGCAGTCTGAAGAACAAATTCTCCTGTTCCTCTGATTTAAATAACTCAATTCTCTTTCCCTTCACCTTTGCAGCAATACCCACTCTAGGTTGAAAATCATTGAACATTTTATCATCGTCGTTTCCTTCAATCGAATTAGGTCCCAACATACGAGGGTCACTGGGAATATTTGTAAGTGCTTCCTCTGCTTTACCCTCGGGAGCAATTCCCAAATCCTCCATTTTTCTCAGAAAGATATACCCATTCCCATAATGCTTATCTTTGAGAAAATCATCCACGTATTTCAACGGAATCCTAGTACTTTTCAACGCACAGTAGAGTTTGTAAATAAAAGAGGGTTTTTGGACTCTTACAGGGTTTGCGTCCTCGATTATCTCTTCTTCCGGTTGTTGACCTGCACCTTGTGGGGTAGATGGTGTTGAGTGACGTGGTGGAGAGTGAATCGGGCTCTGTTGCTGACTCGATAATTCTTCATCTTCGGTGAGATCGAAATGGGTAGGTCCCTCCTTCATTCTCTGTGGTCCCCTGTTCGCGATTCTTGAAGACTTCCTCGAAGAAGACATCCTTCCTTGTCGCTGAAAAATTCCTTTACTTGCTTTCCCAAGAAAAGATGACAACTTTCTCGAAGATGAACACGAAGTAGAAATCGGATTGGGAGGAGAATGCTTTTTAGGGTTTTGAAGATTGGAAAATGAAAATTGTATATATATAACTCAGTTTTGAAAAAGGGAAGTTCAATCGGCACAAGGAAAGTGTACGAACACTTCTTTAAAATCAATAACTGCCAAAATTAATCCTTTTGAAAAGACAAGATTTCGTTTTTCACAGAGACTACAAAATAACTGAACAAAAGATCATACATTTTCGAGTTTAGATAAAATAGCAACTTACAGTCTATAGCCATCAATGTCTGAGTCTGAGGATTTAGAGTCTGATGAATTAGAGTCTGATGATCATCAATTTTCTGAGTCTGAGGGTTGGAGAGTCTCTAGACTTTAACTTCTTCAAGCTTCAAAATGTTGAGTCTGGAACGGATAAAATCGAATTGATTTTTCTCCAAAGGCTTTGTGAATATATCCGCTAGTTGACTTTTTGAATTAACAAATTGAATCGAGATTTCTCCATTCCGAATATGATCTTTAATGAAGTGATGTCGAATCTCTATATGCTTTGCTCTTGAATGAAGAATTGGATTTTTGGTGAGATTGATTGCGCTGGTGTTGTCACATTTGATTTCTGTGCATGAGTCTTCAATCCCAAAGTCTTGTAGCTGTTGTTTTATCCATAGAATTTGCGAACAACAGCTTCCAAGAGCTACATACTCTGCTTCTGTTGTTGAGAGAGCCACAGTGCTTTGTTTCCTTGAAAACCAAGACACTGTCCTGCTTCCAAGCAACTGGCAAGTTTCTGAAGTACTCTTTCTATCGACTCTGCAGCCGGCCAGATCTGCGTCTGAATATCCCAGAAGATTAAAGTCTCCCTTCTTAGGATACCAAAGACCGATGCTTGAAGATGAAGCAACGTATTTAATGATACGTTTTGCAACACTGAGATGGGATTCTCTAGGATATGATTGAAACCTAGCATAGATGCAAACACTCAACAAAATGTCAGGTCTAGAAGCAGTAAGATAAAGAAGTGAACCAATGATGCTCCTGTACAGCTTTTGATCAACTTTCTTCCCTTCTTCATCTTTGTCTATCTTCAAAGAACTTGACATTGGTATATCAGTCTTCTTGCAATTTTCCAATCCAAACCTTTTGACAAGATCATTAGCATATTTTTCTTGGTAAATGAAAGTTCCTTCCTTCAATCGTTTTACTTGAAGACCAAGAAAGAATGTTAATTCTCCCATCATACTCATTTCAAACTCATCCTGTATAGACTTAGAAAATTTCTTGCATAGACTTTCATTAGAGGATCCAAAAATAATATCATCCACATATATTTGAACGAGTAAAAAGCTTTTGTTTTCCTTTTTGATAAATAGAGTAGTATCTACTTTACCTTTAACAAAACCATTCTGTAATAAGAACTTACTTAGTCTGTCGTACCAAGCTCGAGGTGCTTGCTTTAAACCATACAAGGCCTTTTTCAGTCTGAAGACTGAGTCTGGCTTCTTTGGGTCTTCAAACCCAGGTGGTTGTTCCACATATACTTCCTCTTGGATAAATCCATTTAGGAAAGCACTTTTGACGTCTATTTGGAATAACCTGAAATTTTTATAACAAGCAAACGCAAGTAATAGTCGAATGGCTTCTAACCTTGCTATAGGAGCGTAAGTCTCATCATAGTCTATTCCTTCTTCTTGCGTGTATCCTTTGGGCACGAGTCTTGCTTTGTTTCGTACGACTTTTCCTTTTTCATTCATCTTATTTCTGAACACCCATTTGGCTCCAATAACAGTTTTACCTTTCGGTTTAGATGTCAATTCCCAGACATCATTAATGTTGAACTGTCTGAGCTCTTCTTGTATAGCTTCGATCCAGCTTTCATCAGATAAAGCTTCTTCTATGCTTTTTGGTTCAATTTCAGAAATGAGAGCCACAGCACTAGACTCTTCACGTCTTTTAGATCTGGTGTGAATTCCTTCATTAATTTCACCGATAATGAGATCTTTAGGATGACTGGACTTGTGCTTCCAGTTACTGGTTGATTTGTCTGGATGATGATCTCTTTCTTTATTTGAATCTTCATGAACATCTTGATGCTGGTCTTCCAGAGTCTGAAATTCTTCTTGAGTTGTGAGCTTTGTAAGGTCTAGAGCAGGTTCAGATTCTTCATACTGAGTCTGACTGGATTCATCTTGCATAGAGTCTTTGAATTTGACATTCATTGACTCCTCCACAGACTGGCTCTTCTTGTTATAGACTCTGTAGGCTTTGCTTGATGTAGAATATCCAAGGAAGATGCCTTCATCTGATCTTTCTTCAAACTTACCAACTCGATCTTTTGCATTTTTCAATATAAAGCATTTGCAACCGAACACATGAAAGTATGAAACAATGGGCTTCTTACCTTTGAATAATTCATAAGGAGTTTTCTCTAGAATAGGTCTTAGGAAGACTCTATTGATGATATAGCATGCTGTTAAAATAGCTTCAGCCCAAAATCGTGAAGAAATTTTACTTTCAATTAAAAGAGTTCTAGCCATTTCTTGAAGAGATCTATTCTTTCTTTCCACAACTCCATTTTGCTGAGGAGTGTATGGAGAGGAGAACACATGCTTAAATCCAGATTCATCACATAATTTTGTAAAATCTTGATTTTCAAATTCATCTCCATGATCTGTTCTTATACTAGAGATAACACATCCTTTTTCATTTTGAACCTTTTTAGCAAATTTTTCAAAATATGAGAAGGTTTCTGACTTACTTGCAAGGAAATATACCCAAGTAAAACGGGAGTAATCGTCCACAATTACTAGGCAATATTTCTTAACTCCAATACTCTGGGTTCTGGTTGGTCCGAAGAGATCCATATGCAGCAACTGTAGTACATGATTAGTAGAGACATGATTTATAGGCTTAAATGAATTTCTTACCTGCTTTCCCAGAATACATGGTGTGGATGGATCGGACTTTTGGTATGGTAATTTGGGTAGATCTCGAACAAGCTGTTTTGATGAGATTTTGGCTAATTGCTTCATGTTGACATGACCAAGCTTTCTGTGCCATAAGCTTGCTTCATCTTGAATTGAGATTAGACATTGTGATTCATTTAGTTTCATGTCTAAGAGGTAGATATTTCCATGTCTTCGACCCATGAAAGACTGAGTAGAGTCTTTACTGATTCCAAAGCATATTCCTTCTTGAAAGGAGATCTTGAAACCAGTATCACACAATTGGCTAATGCTGAGAAGGTTATAGTTGAGTCCTTCCACTAGAGAAACATTGCTTATTGTGAGATTTCCAAATTTTACAATTCCAAATCCCACAATGCTTCCTTTGCCGTTTCCTCCAAATGAAACATTTTCACCATTTACTTGAACAAGCTTTATGAAGCAATTTGAGTCTCCTGTCATGTGTCTTGAACATCCGCTGTCAAGATACCACTTTACCTTTTTCTTGACGGAGACCTGCATTTAAAAGAGAGTCTCAAGCTTTCTTTGGTACCCAAATTTTCTTGGGTCCTTTGGTGTTAGTAGGATAAACATTATTAGGCCATACTTTCTTAACAGGCTTCCAAACCATAAGACACTCTTTTTCAAAGTGATCCTGACTATTACACTTTGAACACCTTAGAGCATTTCGACCTACAGACTTTACAAAAACTTTCTTAAAATGATTTTTGTAAGCCTCTCTCGACGGTCTTTTCTTAATTCTTTCTTTTACTTTAGGAAAATCAATCAAGGGAATTGTTTCTGCTGTCATGCCTAGACCAGACTTATTGAAGTAAGGTCTTTGAACTAAAAGAACTTTTTCAAGTTTTTTGGATCCTATCGAAAATTTCTTTGAAATATTTGATAAGCCAATTTTTAAAAAAGCATTTTCTTTCAAAAGATTATCTTCTTTTTCTTTAAGAGTAGAAACATTCAAGTCTAAATTTTTAACTATTTCTTCTAAAATGTTTTCCTTTTGTTTTAGAGCTGAGTTTTCCTTTTTAAGTTCGGAAATTCTTTTGAGAGAAGTCTTAAGACTAAAATACAGTTCATCAATATACTTAGAGACTTTGACAGGAATTTTAAAATCACTTACCTCAAATTCACTGTCTGAGTCTGATCCAGAATCTGAGTCTGAGTCTGAATGTACCATCAGACATATGTTGGCATATTCATTATCACTTTCTTCACACTCTGTATCACTCCAGGTTTCGGCTTTGAGAGCTTTTCGAAACTTTTCAGCTTTTCCTCTTTTCTTCTTCAGAAGAGGACAGTTGGGTCTGATGTGTCCCTTTTTCTTACATTCGAAGCAGACTACATCTTTGTTTGGTTCCTCATCATCAACAGACTTGGTCTGCTGTCTTTGGAAACTTTGTTTCTTTGAGTTGAACCTTCTTCCTTTTCTATTCAGTTTTCTGAATCTTCTTATCATGAGAGCAAGCTCCTCATTGTCCATATCATCTTCAGAATCTGTATTATCAGAATCATCATTTGATTTTAATGCAATGGATTTCTTACCTCTTGGATCTTCGTCTTCATTAATTCATTCCACTTCATAAGACTGAAGAGTTCCAATCAGCTCGTCGACAGAAAGTGGCATAATTCTTTGCGTCTCTCTTATTGAAGTCTTTATATGATTCCAATCCTTGGAGAGTCCATGCAGTAGCTTGTTCACCTTCATGGGATCATAAATTTTTTGTCCTTGGTTCTCAAGACCATTGACAATATCTGTAAAACGACTAAACATGTCAGTTCTAGATTCTCCTGGTTTCATTTTGAAGGCTTCATATTGACCGAGGAGAATGTTGATTCTGGTCTCCTTCACTCGATCTGTTCCTTCATAGGTGATATGTAATCTGTCCCATACTTCTTTTGCTGTAACACAAGAAGATATTCTGTTATATTCAGTTGGTGACAAAGCACAATATAAAGAGTAAATTGCTTTTGCATCGAGTGCTTGTCTCTTGTTTATCTCTTCCTGAGTCATTCCGCTGGTCTCAACAATTTCTTTCCCTCTTTCAGAGACTGATGCAGCAGTAGGAGTGATTCCTCTTTCCACAACGTCCCATTCCAGAGGATCCTTTGATCGTAGGAAAGCTTTCATCTTGTTCTTCCAGATGTTGTAATCCTTTCCATCAAAGTAGGGTGGTCTGGTATTGCTTTGCCCTTCCACCAACCCTGGTGCTAGCATACTAGCCATGGATCTTTTACTCTGAAGTAAAACACTTCAAATAAAGTAAGAACACGGGCTCTGATACCAATTGATATAGCTAGTACGAGTACCTAGAGGGGGTGAATAGGTATATAAAAGATTTTTCTTGATAATTGCACAATACTTAGACAGTTGAAGGATTTGTGACAAGTAATAATCAACGTAAGACTGAGTAAAGGAAAGAGAGAATTGAACACGCGGTTTATAGTGGTTCGGCTTGATTCAAGCCTACGTCCACTCTTCTGCACTGACAGCCAATTGGCTGGATTCCACTATGAACAAAGAGATGTTACAGCGTTGATCTTTCTTGATTTCTAGGTGTAGATGATCTACCACACTCGCTCAAGGTATCACCAAGTATAGACACTCTCTGTGTATACAATTTCGCTCAAACTGTATCGACTAATAATCAAGGTGCTTCAAACTCTGGAATTTTTCTATCGATCACGTTGCAAACACAACTAGAACGTCTTCCTTTTTATACTCCTTTATGCCATCATACCGTTGGCACTTACCAAAGGAATTCCTCCAATCTACCCGTTGGACGAAATCAATCAAGAAGATTATTCGAGCTATAAAAGGAACCTGACGATAGCCCATCAATCCTGTTCGCCCATACAATCAGGATCTTGGTTTCTAAGAATAGGACATTCCAAGAATATTTCGTCGACCACCGGATCTTCAATCGATCTAGATACGAATAAAAGAATCCGTTATATTTATCCAACCAAGAGATCTTCTCCAGAGGATAGGATTAAATCCTCAACCATATACTTCGGCTCTGGATTTCCTTCGTCACTGGATTAGAAAGACTGTCAATGAGAATAGTCTTGAGTCTTGAGTCTTGAGTCTTGAATCTTGAGTCTGGAGTGCTGAGTCTGGTTATCAACAAGTCTTCAGACTTTAAACAAACGGTCTGCAAAGATCCAGACTAGACTGATAGAAATGTTTTGTCAGCTTCAAAATATTCTGGAAAGATTTCTCCAACAAAGGGGACCATGGAGGAGAAAATTTGGCCAAGTAAACCCCTTGTCCCCCTTATCCCTTCCTCTCTCTCCCTCAAGCTGGCCGGCCACAACCATTCCCCTCATCCTTGCCATTTTCGAACACCATAGCAGCTGAAGAAGACCATTGGAGCAGCCAATCGTCCCGCACCGCACGCCGCCATAGCCGTTTGCCGCCTCGTGCCAACCCAACGCTGCTCTACCGTCGCCACACGCGCTTCCGTCTCCCTCTAGCCCTCATGTCGTTCCAATAGGTTGTTCTGTCGTCCAGGAGGCTATCTAGCCACCATGTGGGGCCACCGAAGCCCAAAACCACCCCTCCAAGCCGTTGAGTCTCCGCCGGTCCACCGCCACCTTTGCTTGCCTCAACCAGCCTTTGTTTATCTCTTCTGCAGCCCAAAACAGAGAGCAAATTTGTGGGTTTCCAACAGTGTTTGAGGCTCGTTTTGGCCCACTTCCCGGTCCTAAAAGTTAGGCCCACTTTGGAGAGAAGTGAGCCCCGTTGCGTCCTTGATGATTTGAGCCAATCGGATTGCAAAACAAATGAGTTTAACTCACTAATCCTCGCTTAGTAGTTTAATCACGCTTAGGGGTTGATTAGATTAAATTAAGCATGGTTAGGTGGATAGACTAGATTAGTTAATTTAATTATTTGCCAATGCATGTTAGGTAGATAGTGTAATTAGGGCCTAGATGAACTCTAGTATTTAACTAGAGTGACTTGGAAGTTTTCCAAGTTTGTTTTGGTGTCCAATTAGGCATTACGGGCCTAAGTTGGATTGATTGACATTTATTTATTATTTTTCATAATTAATTTCTGGAAATTAGAATGGGATAACCGGCGACCGGAATTTTATGCTAATTGCTGTGGTGTGGTTCGTTTATTTAATTGAGCCCAAATTTGTACTGATTTGGTGTAAATTGTGATTTTAGAATATATTCCTAAAAAATTTATTTAATTTCAGTAATTGATTGGAAAATAACCGAGCGTCGGTTTACAACGCCAAAAATATTTTGGTGGACAAAATGAAATGGTGGGATTTGTGGAAAGGAAATTATTATATTTTGGCTAAGGCCAACCGTGTAGCCAAACACAGCTATTTTATCGGGTATGATAAAAAGTGAAAAATCGTTGAACAATAAGAATGTTAGCTCGGTAACTCAGCATGTCATCTCGAAGAAAGATGTTATATTATGTCGGCTCGATAACTAAGTATGTCATCTCGGAGAAAGATGTTATATTACATTGGCTCGGTGACTCGGTATGTCATCTTGGAGAATGAACGTTGGCTTAGTGACTTGATATGTCATCTTGGAAAATGAACATTGGCTCGGTGACTCGATATGTCATCTTGGAGAATGAACGTTGGCTCGGTGACTCGATATGTCATCTTGGAGAATGAACGTTGGCTCAGTGACTTAATATGTCATCTTGGAGAAGAGATAGTATAGACTAGAATGACCGGTGACATGTAATCAATTAGATTGATTGATTGATGAGTCGATCTGAGTGAACGTTTTGATTTGTTGATGTGACTCGATGAGATTACGAATTGTGTTGAATTGCAGGGAGGAACTGAGACCAAGGTAAGTCCTTTGGCTCGTGTTGTGCTTAGGTAGCGCTTAGGGCGTATTTTCTTCCTAATCGAGTCTTAAGGGGTTGAACTTGCTGAGACATTATCTCACTAGTTATTGTATAACCATTTTTAGGTCCTTAGATGATGTTGGTGGAGGACCGGAAGCCCTGGAGTTTGGAATGGTGGATAGACCAGAATCGGCAAATGGGTCTGACTAGTAGATCATAGGACCGTGCCTTTTGGAATGAGCCGATCTTTTTTTAAATAGTCTGTTCTTGTAAATAAACCTGGTTGTTTATAATTGGCCATACTTTCCTATCCCATTGTTTTATTGTCTGGGGATTATTTATATGCTTCCGCCTGCGTATTAAAAATGAATGGGTCGGCGATGCGTCTTGGGACGTCGCTATTTAATTGACCAGGAGGGATGGGCGCGTGCTCGAGGATCAGGGCGTGATACCTCCCATATTCGGAGAGATTCAAAGGGATTTATAACATACATAGAATTGACAGGATCAATCCCTTTTGATCTCTCATAATTTCTCCTAATCTTTTCCAATCATTTCCCTCCATCTCTTTCCCCTCCTTCCAAACACGATTGTGTTTTCTGAGCTCTGTCTCTTTCCTCTTAATCCCTCCTAACAAACATAGCATTAGTAGACAAATGTAACACTATAAATCGTGCCCTTCATTAAATTGATACTAAATCAATGCGTGCACTAGGTGCACTTTGTGCATGTCATGCATGTATAACCTTAGTGGATAAATGTATCTTTGACCAGGAACATCACATATATTTGTCCACAATGCAAGCGTGTGTGAAAGGTGTTTATGTCAAGTTTATTAGGACTAATCTACTAAATTATATGTAGAAAGTGTTTGTATTAGGTATATTACGGTTGATGTACAATCAATTAATAAAAACATCATATGTCAATCACATATATGCAAAAGACTAAAAGAATCTTTTCAATTGGCATTTTAGATTTAATGACAATTCAAATTACATACGAATTAATAATTTATTAAAGTTTAAGCCTTTTTTTTTTGTTCTACTCTACTCCCATTCTAACTATGGGTGTGCAAAAGAACCGGAACTCGCCTGGACCGCCCAGAACCGCTGGTTCTTAGGGGAACTGGTTCGGTTCCCGGTTCCAATTTATGGGAACCGGTGGGTACCGATCCGATTCTCGGCTCCATGGGCAGATCCCCCCACCCGGACCGGACCGGTTATATTATAATAATTTTTTAATTTTTAATATTAAAAAATTCGAAATTAGCAAATCTAAAAATTAGGGCTCCAATTACCATCTTGTTTCAATTCATTACTCTCCTACTCCATCTCGTCTCTCTCAATTCAAAATCGCCAAGCTCCCTCTTTCTCTCCGATTTACCTCCGGATCTACTCATCTCCCTCCGAGTCGTAGTCCGAACTCAGCGAAACAGTGAGTTGATTCTCATTTCCTCCCTTAAACTTGAACTCTCTCTCCATGTCGTCGCCATCCTCGTCGCCTCCTCCGCATTCATTGTCACTATCATCCTATTCGTTGTTGGGCTCGTCCTGCTTCTACCTCCCCTCTTCCTCCTCCCCCTCCTCAGGCTTCTCGCCATCATCCTCATCTTCGGGGATGGGCAAACTCCAGATCTAAGAACGGCTCATCGTCCCCATTATCCTCTTCATTTTCGGTCTCGAGGGAGGAGTGGGAGACGGCGGAAGCGATGACGAAGATGGTGGTAGTGGTTGGGACGAAAGCAGAGCGAGAGTCACGACCGCCACCACCGCGATGCTAGTACTTGAGGAGAATAAAAATAAAAAAATTGAAAAAAATTGAAATATTATCAAAATTATCCATGTCATTGTCAATTGTACCACGTAAACAAGCCAATATCCATGTAAGTAATATTTGGTCAAAATTAGCCGGAAGGATTAAATTGACTCAAGGTCGGAAAGTTTGAAATTAAATTGGCATCATTAAAATGTTTATGATTATATTGACACTGATACAATAAATTCAAAACTTTTCTTACACTTTTTCACTACCCTATCAGCTAAAAATGTTCTTAAAATTTTTTTCGTAAAGTCAATCAATCTTGCGAGCCAATCACAAGATTGATGGGAACAAGCCACTTTACAGATGGGGCGAATCTTGTTCTGGACAAATTAAAGCTAAGTAGCATCTAAATCCCATTTAGGTGCTTAGCGTTGTATATATGCTAGGGTCAGATTGATGGGAACAAGCCGCTTCACAGATGGCATCTAATTCTACTCTTGACGACACTAAGAGGCATCTAATTCCACTCACGAGCCTACTGTTTGGTGGTGAGGTTCAATCAACAACATCTATATAAATATATATTAGCAAATATAATTTTTTTAGTGGTAATTTTAGTTTTAAATGATAAGATATAATTATTTAAATTAGATGGGTCTGACCGAGATCAACTGTCATTATTAGTGAATGTTATGTGTATTACAAAATGATCTTTCATGGCTACTTGATGAAATCAAACTTCCATTGTACTAAAAATTGAAAGCATGAAATATGACTTTTATTTTTCAGTTAGCTTAAGGTAACCCTTCTTACATTGATTGATTCGTTATTGGAATTTACTGTTATATGACGAATATTAACTGTTATCTAGTTATGGATATTAGTAGTTATTCCTATAGCAATTAAAGTTATATGTTAAAATAATAAAATTTATATATATGAACTACAATATAAGATTAAGAAGTGTACCATGTGCTATTTACAATTATAATGATTTTAGAATCGTGATAGGAAAAATTGTTTTAGATCTTAATTATCACTGAAATTGAACTATTATAAAATTGTAGAGATCAAAATAATTGCAATCTGGAAGAGTTCAGGTAGAAAATTGTCTCTAGTGGAAATCATCGGGTTACTGTCTTATGTAGAAAGAAACAGAAGTATTTATATTAATACATCAATAACTATTGAGACTACCAAAAATCATGGAGTCGGATGCGATGCGACAGCTTTTTCCCTCTCTGTTCAGTGTCCTACCGAAACTACATAGCAAGAACAGGGCCATGTTCCACATTTCGTTGCTGGGTCCACCTCAGAAACGAATGTTCCTCTTTTCTTTCTCCATTTGATGCGCGACAGAGGATAAATACAGGCGAGGAGGATAAATGCAGCAGCACTCAAGTACCATTTCTTCACCGTTTCTTATCTTGTTGCTTGCATTACCTTCAGGCTCGCCGCTGTCAAATTCGGTCCTTCGACATTGCCCACGCTCCTGGTAACTTCGCACTCACTAATTTCCACCAAGCATGCATCGGTTCATTGTTTTGTGAACTATAAGATTAGCACTCTGTTTTCACCAGCATTTTCATTGCCTTTGCAAGCATGTTAGACGAGTAAATAATAGAAGCACGAAAAATCTTAGACAACCAATTGCGGACCTTGGACCTGACCTTGGTTGGTCCCATTTGCATATTGATTAGGCCTCATCTTGTAATGTGCGTGGATGATGAGAATTCCTATCTTCAACAACTCAACTTTATTCTCCTCCTATGGTGGATTTCTGGCTCTATGCTTTCACAAGCATCGGCAAAACTGTTAGATGCTTGTTTTTATTTTATTTTTAAAGTACCTCAATCTTTTCATAATTTTTTAGACTTGAATCATGTTTTAAATTTTAGCAAGAAAGCAAGAAATTACTTTTGCTTTTTTAAAAAGCACAAACAAACAAGTCATAAGAAACCTTAGCTAAATCTTATCATCTTGATTATTTTATTTCATTCTATTTTATTATGGGGGGACTGAGGGCCAGCGTCACCGGCCCTTGGCCCAAAAATTAGAAAAAAAAATAAAAGTAAAGAAAAGACAAAGAAAATAAAAAAATAAAAAGATTACTAAAATATAAATTATTATTATTATATTAGTAAAAATGTCCATGCCGATGCTAGCTGCGCCGGATAGGACAATTGGCATTCATGTCAATGATTTCTTATCAAAATCAATTGGATAGACTAACTTGACACAAATGGAACATGTTTAGGACTAATTTGGCAAAAATAAGATTTATGATTGAATTGCCATAATTACAACAGATCTAGAGCTTTTTTGGTAATTGATTTCTTATTAATAGGGAGAGGATAAGAGGGATTGCTTTGAGGATTATGCCATTTGGATGGATTGCTATGTGCTTGGAGGACACAACCCAATTATACACTACTACATGTCAGGAGGACATAGGACACCAGACCCACTAGAAAGGTGTAGGGAATAGGCACAAGTCAACTCCAGTAAGCCCAATTGCGAACTCATTAAACAAAAACTCTCCAAAATATACAAACAGATAAAAATAATCAGGAGCGTGCCACCTATATCAAGTCATTCTTGCATGGAGCAATGCTCACGTAAAATTTCTTGTGACAATTACCTAATAATGCCATTTGTTAGTAATTTAGGAAATTGTATAAAGGAATGATATATTAATCAAATATGAACCAAACCCTACATGAGAATTCATTGAAGTATGCGAAAAGGACTGTCATGCATAGAGAAATATGCATAAAAAATAATTATGACCATTTCTGTGACTGGTAGGACGATGAGCATGTTGTAATTTAATAAAAGTAGATGTATGGCATGCACACCAAATTATTATGAAGATTGTGTACAAATTGTATATGCCAGAAAAAGCGAAGAGTATGTATGTCATTCTGCCCTCACATGGAAATCCTTTTAAAATTCCAAAAATATGGGATTTTACATTAGATAAATGTGCAAGTTTAGTATGGGAAGAGCTTTAAGGGAGCTTTTTATTATCATTGAGAGAACGGGAAAACGTAAAGAAAGCAAGAAACAATGTAGAAGCATTTTTTCATAGGAAGCAAATAATTTTGAGAGATTAGCAAGGAGAGTGAACTTCTGTAATTAAACTGTAATGTTTTAGTAAGATACTAGCAATAATGTCATGTGAATGAAGGGGATTTAAATTGAGTGTTGCAGCGTTTGGCATCATAATATTAACAAATCCATTATGTTACCTACACATATAGAACTTCCTATTTTTTGCAGAAAGTATCTCTCTCCTATGTACACAATATATTGGTAACTATGAATCGCACCTCACATCTCCTAGTGCCCAAATTAAAGCAAACGAAATTTTCTAGGTTTATAACGTAAGCTTTGTTACCAACTTTGTCAAACCTCAAATTAATCCCAAGAAAAATTATTGGTCATCTTCTCAAAAAAAAAATAATAATAAATAAAGAATGAAGCATTTGAAAAAATAAAAGTGTTTGTCCTTGGAGACGCAATTTCATTTCACAAATCTCGTCTGCTTCTGGGTATCGGGACTGTTAGACAAATTGTTAGATAGATCAATCTGCTGAATAAGTATTTCGATAACTTCGACACCAGCATTTCCATTGCCTTTGCAAGCACGTTAGACTAGTAAACAAAGTAATCACCAAATATCCTAGACAAACCAATCGTAGACCTTGGACGCGACCTCGGTAGTCCACTATGCATTTTTTATTTGGGCTTGCGTAGATGGTTGGAGTTTTTATCTTCGACACCTCAAGTCGGTCACAGAAGTAGATAATTAGATATGTTAGGCTTTTGATTTGCCAGTCTGAGGTCAGCATCAAGACAAACTTGTTATACATGGTGTGAGAAGTCTCTATCCTTGGACGGACTGGACTAATATCTTCTAATCCACAGAGAAAGAACAAAAATGGCAGAAGCTGTCATCGTTAGTATTGCTGGAAAGATTACTGCTTATCTGATTCCTGAAGTACTAGAAAATGTTGGAAAGCTATGGGGCTTCAAGCATGAACTCGAGGCGCTCAAGGACACAGTCTCCACGCTTCGAGCTGTACTGAGACATGCCGAAGAGCAATACTGTAATCTCGAAATCCAAGATTGGCTTGAGAAACTGAAAGACGCTTTCTATGATGCCCAAGATGTGCTTGAAGAATTCAATATAGAAGCTATACGGCAAGAACTAAGGGGCCACAGTGAAATGATCAAGGAGGTGAGAACATTTTTCTCAAGTTCAAACCAGCTTGCTTTTAAACTGAAGATGAGTTATAAAGTAAGAGCAGTGAGGGAGAAAATAGAAGCCATTAACGCTGGTAGGAGATTCCACTTGGATGAGCGTCCCGTGGATTCACAAGCAGAGAGAGAGTGGGGGAAGAGAGAAGAGACACATTCATTTATACGCGAGGGAGATATTATGGGGAGAGATGATGATAAGAAGATAGTCATGAAATTTTTATTGGATTCAAACGTGAAAGAGCACGTTTCCATCCTTCCAATAGTTGGTATTGGTGGGCTTGGAAAAACGGCTCTTGCTCAATGCGTATATAATGACAAGATGGTCACTAAATATTTTGACTTAAAAATGTGGGTTTGCGTCTCTAATGACTTTGATGTGAAAAAAATAGTGAAAAATATCATAGCTTGTGCGAAGAAGAAAGAACAAACTGAGGTTGTTATGGAACATTTGCAGAGTGAACTCAGGGGAGAAATTGAAAAGATATCTCTTAGTTTTAGATGATTTGTGGAATGTAGATCAAGAAAAATGGTTGAGCTTGAAAACTTTATTGGTGGGAGGTGCTAGAGGAAGCAAGATCCTTATAACCACACGCCTTCCTTTGGTTGCGGAGATTATTGGCACTGTTTTGCCTCACTTTCTTGGGGGCTTATCCGAAAAAGCGTATGTTGATTTATTAATGAAAATGGCTTGTGGTAAACGAGAGGAAATACAAGATCCCGAAATGCTAGCTATCGCCAAAGAGATAGCTAGAAAGTGCTCTGGAGTACCATTGGTTGTTCGAACTGTTGGGAGTTTACTATTTTTTAAGAAAACTAAATTCGAATGGTTACATTTCAAAGATTATGAGCTCCCAGATGTGTCTCAAAGGGAAGACCACATAAAATATGCTCTTAGGCTAAGTTATGACCATCTCCCTTCACATTTGAAACAATGTTTTGCATTTTGTTCACTGTTTCCCAAAAGTTATGAGATGAGGAAGCAGACTTTGGTTAATCTTTGGATGGCAGAAGGATTTATCCAGCCACCAAATAGAATTCAGCATTTAGAAGACATTGCTCATGGATATTTCATGGATCTACTTTGGAGTAACTTCTTCCAAGATTTTGAAAAAGATCCATACACGAATGAGGAGACTTGTAAGATGCATGATTTGATGCATGATCTAGCCTGCTTGGTTGCAGGGAATGAGTGTTGGGTGGCATGGGATGACACAAAATCCATACATGAAAGAACTCGTCATATATCTGTGGGTGACCTTCCAATCTCACGCTTGAAAGTAAGATCCCTGAGAACATTTCTTTCTGCTATGCCTCGACAAAGAAGTGAAAGAGATCTATGCCAACTTATGCAAAGTTTCAAAAGGTTGCACATCTTGGATTTGCATGACACAAATGTCAAGAAGGTGCCAACTTCCATATGTAAGTTGAAGTATCTCACTTTTCTCGATCTGTCTGGAAATTGGGCACTCAAAAGGCTTCCTGACTCCATTACGAGATTGCATAATTTGCAAACACTTAATCTCTATGGTTGTCATTACCTTGAAGAATTTCCAAGGGGTATAACAAAGTTAGTCAGCCTTCGAAATCTAGACATAGGTGATTGTTGGGAACTTAGTTATGTGCCACGAGGACTAGGGCAATTGAGCTCTCTACATAGGCTAACACGCTTCATTTTGCCCCGAGAAAAAGCTCTTACTAAGAATTATTGCGGACTTGGGGAGCTAAATGGGCTTAATAATATTCGGGGAAGCCTTTGCATTGAAAATTTGGGAAGCGCAATAAATGTAGTAGAAGAATCCAGGGCTGCAAACTTGATAGGTAAGCATTCTTTAGAATCTTTAGAGCTTCATTGGAGTTATCTCCGTACTGATGATGTAATGATTGGGGATAGAGATGAAGCTCTATTAGATGGATTGCAGCCGCACTCAAATTTGAAGAAGTTGAAGATCACGTATTATACAGGTGAGATCTTTCCAAGGTGGATGATGGATAACCTTATGTTTTCCTTGCCAAATTTAGTCGAGTTATGCTTGGAGCATTGCAGAAGATGTAAACATCTCCCTCCACTGGGCAACTACATCACCTCAAGACTTTAAAGATTAATCATCTGACTGAATTGGAATGTATCAAGTCAGACCATTCATTCACTTTAACAGCATCATTTCCTAGTCTATTGACATTAAGTATTGAATACTGTGAAAAATTGGAAGTCCTACCACGAACTCCAAATCTTGAGGATTTAGTTCTAATTGAGTCAAACCTAGCATTGATAAATCATATGCTTGGCCTTAACAAGTTGAAGAGGCTAGGCATATGGAGTATGGAGTTTCTAGAATGTTTGCCTGAGAATTGTTTGAAAAGTCTCACCTCACTTGAGTCTCTTCACATTAGTGGATGTCCTTGGTTAACTTCCCTCTCACTCGGTATGCAACATCTATCGAGCCTCAGGCATCTCTCTATTGGGGATTGTGAGAAGCTTGATGTATCCAAAGATGAAAGTGGCAACTTCTTGGATTTCCATGGACTTCAGAGTCTCCAGTCTGTGGCAATCTTTAACCTTCCCAGATTAGCATCTGTTCCACAGTGGCTTCTACAGCTCGGCAATCTTGAGCATCTCAAAATTTCTGAATGTATAAATTTGAAGGCTATATCAGAGCAGATCGAGGCCCTTCAATCACTTCGACAGCTTGAAATCTTCGATTGCCCCTCATTGACATCATTACCTGAAGGAATGCGAAAGCTTACATCCCTAACTTGCTTAAGAATCTTCCGTTGCCCAAAATTGGAGGAGAGATGCAAAAGAGATGCAGGCGAGGACTGGTACAAGATTGCTCATATCCCGAACTTAACTCACGAGCTCGATGATTTTGACTAGAAATTCCCCACCAGGGTAAGTGGACAGATCGGTGAAAGGTTTGGACAGGTTTAAGTATATTGACGGGGTGTGGAAACATCGCTTTATTCCCAAATGTGCAAGAAAAATGATGAAAATTCGTACTCGTCTTCCAACTGCAAGCTCATTAAATCTGGCTAATGACTCATGCTATAGATATAATGTGCGATCTGCTTATTTGATTTCACAAGGAGCGAAATGCCTGCACAATCCGATGCTTTTGGATAACTCTCTTCATAGATGAACTGATGAAATGCTTCTCTGGAGAATGGCTGCCGGTTTGCTTCCCTTAAAATTTATTATCTCTATGCGTTCTCATGGAATCGGAGGTTCTAGTATAGATCTGCCCAGCAAATCTAGGATATGCTGTTCCAATACTTGGTTTGCTGTTCAGCCATTCTGCAGAAGTTCTCAGGTAAATCCTTTGCCAATTTTGAGCATCATTTTTAGCAATTGAGTAAACGTTTGACATTAAAAGTGGTCTTATGACAATTGGACTGGGAGTCTAATCTATGAGTTCTCCATTTTGATAACTATAAGGTTGTCTTGCACATCTTGTTCGGTTGACAATTGACATGTTCTTCATCTCTTTTTGACAACACTGTCTGCAAAAGAATTGCATTTGGTGGAAGGCAGAATGAATGAATGAAGCAGTACTTTTTGTTGTCGTTTCTTTTGGTGACTAAATTAATCATCACCAATTTTACGTCCACATTGTGGACCTCATATAGCGATTTCTCTTGTATATGCTCTTGTCTCGGATTTTTCTTGTTCTATGACTTCAATTGGTCATACTGATTATTGCTATGTTCAGTATCTTGCTTTACCTTGGCGATATCTGATGGATATTTTTGCCAAAGCAGTTTACAAGAGTAATTTGCAGTTTGCCAAGTTTGTGAAAAACGAAAGTACTTCATTATCATTGCCTCTTGATTGCAAGAGGAAAGATTTGGTGCATTGTCAAGATTCATCGGTTGATCAACCGTTATATCTAATGAAATATCAGAGTAACACGTTTGCTGATTGATCCTAAGAAAGGTGGACTTTCATAATTTTGTAAACTGTTGCACTCTACAGTCTGCTTCCTTCAACTACGTAACTGCCCTTAGTTTTTTGCTTGTTCACAGGCTCTCTTTGGGAATGAGGCCTGAGAATAACCTTGAAATGGTTTTAAAAGGACAAGCATGGTTATGCGGCTGTTTTTAGTTTATTTTTCAAGGAGGCTGCGGTGGCGTCCTTAGGGAAATAAATAAGACCTACTTTTTATGCTTCAAAAATGTTGGTTTTTTCCTACTTGATACTAGTCTTCGAAAAGCGGTTTCTACTTTTCGGTGCTGGCACTTGATTCGAAGTATCCAATCCATTCTTTTATCTTTCAAAACTAAACTCGCATGCATACTCCAGGGCCAAGTCATACCAATAGAGCCCGTCGTTTGAAGTATCCTCCATGAGATTAAGTTTGAGGTTTTTTGTTTCAAGAGATATGTCTATTACTCACACAGCTTTATTTTTAGACCAAGCAAAAATGGCATAGATTTTGGCACTGATGACTCCCTGACCGCCAGTCCCATGACATGAAACCCATGGATTTCTCTCTTGCTAAATAGAAGAAGATGACATAACCTAAAACCATCTTACCATGACATGAAAACCATCTTACCCATGGATTTCTCTCTTGCTAAAGTAAGATGACATAAACCTAAAACCATCTTACCATATTTACCTCCATATCATTCCATCGAGTTCTGGACTTTTTAATAGCCCTTTTCAAGTATCCTTTCTGAGGTGACAACAATATCTTGGTAATCATCCACAAAACAAGAATTATATTGTCAAAAAATGTTCATCCATCTGATCATTTGAATAGGTTGACCAAACGAGAAAGGACATTTCAATTAGTTTACAGAAAATTATTGTTCATGTGTAGGTTCTTTGTGATTCGTATACACCAGCTAGTGAGCCAATCCCAACGAACAAATATGCCAAGGTTGCTGAAATTTTCTGTAACCCAATGTTTATAAATGAAGTTCCATGGTAGGAGATCCAATAACATGAGTTTTCTATCATGAATTAGAAAGTTTTGAAATGGACAAGTTGGCTAAATGTTCACATTAGTTATGGGATTGAGCAAGAAAACACCCTACTGCACACATATGTTCAATGGCCATTGGATTAGACTGATGGAGGATATCCAAGGCCTCTAGTGAAAAATTGTTTTCGCAGTGAATTTCCCTGTGTATTGCTGGATTATAGGCTAAGTCGATGAGAAAGTTTGTATTGTGATACAAGGTTTTATGTTCATTTAGATGCCGTGGTGTTGGGGCTGATAAGTTATTTGGCCGAGACATATTCGATGCTCACTCCAAGGCTTGCTCATATGCCAGTATCGACATTAATGGCACCAATGGAGAGGTGATGCCAGGGTAGGTAATTTATGACCTCCATCTTGCCTATTTTGAAAAGGAGAAAAAAAAGCACAGAACTGTTGCCATCAACACTGACTTCTAGGGCGCAGTAAGAATACTAAGTGGGACCAAGAATGGGAATTGAAGCGGGAGATCGCACATGGTGGTCGACATGCCTTCTTGAGGTGAAATTTCATTTACTTCCTTAAGAAAATAATCAAATGCCATTAACAGCAAAGATAAGAAGTGCACATAGACATATTCTACAGTGTTCAAGTACTTGATTGTTTTTGTTGCTCATTAAATAGAGAATTATTGAGCAAGTTGGTGTTGTCCTCAGGTTAGATTTAAAGCCGATAGAGGTAGCTGACTTCACTGTCACCATTTACGCAATATATCACCCCAAAGTTGATTAAAAAGGCATTATCTTCCTTCTCAGGATGACTGGAATGGTCAAGATGCCACACTAACTATGGGTTCACACCATGGACTTGGTTTAGTATTTTTGCTCAATGGAAGACTTAAGAGTGTTCCTAGACTTTTTTTGCAATGCAAAAAGCATGAGAGAAGAGGGAGGCTCTAAAGTGATAAAAAAGACAATTCTGAATCTCACTTTGCCACGAGGAGCACATTAGCGCCTGTGGAGAAGGAAATGGGAGAAGGTTGACAAGAAAGCCTAAAATAGCTGACATCGACCTAACATCGACACATTTTCTTGGGTAATGCTCAAAATAAGCGTACCAATGCTAGTCAAATTCAAAGATTGCCCTTTTAATGAACTCAAATTTTGTTGTGATGCCTGGATTACTTGAATTGTTATGCAGGGAGTTGCCAATTGTGGTTGCTACATTAATGTCGTCCATGACACTTAGAAGCAAGGAAAAGGTAATATATCGATGACCATACCAGTTCCCTTTACTTCCCTTTTGTTCTCTGTTTGAATATCAACCAACTTTAATAGATTATTCCAGAAACGCTACCATAAGGAAAGAATTTATACAAGTATGCTTTCTCCTTTTTGGTCTCAGCTGATTCTATCATTCTATGATTACTGCTACGCAAGGACTTTTTGCTTTTTGCCATAATAAAGCATTGCTACCGTTTTGCTTCCTAAACGGAAGTTGAGACTTGGACATTTCAGTACTTTTAGCGCCTCAATTTTTTTTTTTTCAAATGCTTCACTATTTCTTAAAATCAATAAAATATACGAAGTTCACCTTCCTAGCTCAGTTAGTTAACAACTTAAAATGATATACAGGTTACTTGGAAGACAGGCATCCTGCCTCAAACATGGACCCATACGTCATGATCTCATTACTTGCTGAAACTACAACTTTGTGGGAGCCCCATCAAGGCTCAAGCTCTTGCTGCTCAGAAGCTAGCATTGAAGGTCGAAAATTTGAGCTGCTGGTTAAGAAAGGCTAAAAGCATTAATTAAATCAGTGGAGACCTCCGAACTGAGATAAGACGAACCCTTGTTTCCTTGAGATTTAGGTTGTTGAATGAAGATCCTCATGTAAATAGAGCTTCCTAGAGGGACAGAAGTTAGGTGTCCAAGCTCACCTGGTCTCTTTTACATTGGTTACATCCTGCATTTGCAAGTAGTTTCGGCGTTTTGGCCATTTGAGCTCACCGTAAGCCCCTCTAGTGTCATAGACATCTTCCTGTATTTGTCTTTTCAGTTACTTCGACATCTCAATGTAATTCATCCAAATTTTCAGTGTCATATGCTGACCTCATTCGATTTGGCACTTCTGACTTTCTTTTGAATAAAAGGCAGTTTCACTCCCGATTTTAGCAAACATGAGATCCACTAGTTAGTTTCATCTCTTCAAATGTCTTATTAATTTGGGAAGTATAAACAGATCACAATCCTTATGCACAAATTTGTTCGTGCAACTTGGCAAGTTCTTTTTATATGCGAGGCGAAGACTTGCCCCATTGACATCGAAAGTGCAGTACAAACATAGAAACGGCAATTTGGCAATACCAACACATCTGCTCAAAAAATGAACTTCCAATTTCTCGGGAAGCATGTCAAGGCATAAAGCACACTGAACCAATAAGGCATAAAGCACACATATCGTTTGGGTTTAGCATGACACTAACGCTTAGATCTGAATTTAGAACTTGAGAAAAATCGTACCTGAACATACGGCACCAACCATCATCGACACGACTGGCCAGATTCCAGCCCCACAATTAAAGAGATCAGCGACAAACTTAATCTGGACAAGAAACATTAAAAAAAAAAAAATGGATAGAGACCGGAATACATGAAAAATGAGCTGCGAAAGTGTAATAGCAAGCAATTGAACTGAGAGATGCTTGACTTGGCTAATTCGTTGGAGATGAAATTCTCCAAACGAGAGAAGCACATTCCTACGATCCCTGCCAGAGCCTAATCGAATTCAGCACAGCAACATTACAGATCCCTCCGTCGGACATTTCATCGAACACCTTCTGCACATCGTCTGACACAATGGCACCATCCACACTTTTGACACCACCGCATTGCACACAAACACATCACTCACCAACCAATTTTTAAAACAGATCCTTATTGACCGACGAGACGATGAATCTCGTTTGCAGCCATGGCTAAGTGATGATCCGGTAAGGCAATACAATGAAAAGGCAGCAAAACAGAGCATAGGTCAAGAGGCAAATCCAGAATGAATCGGCATCGCATTTAGGGTTTAATCGGGGAAGATGCAACCTGAAGAAAAAGAATGTTGAAACCGCTTCGCAATAAACCTGAAAAAGAAAGAAATGGAACAGAGAACTGGAATGGGTGATCTAATGACTACTTTTCAGCGAACCGCAGTTGTTCTTGTCTTTACTAGTGTATAGGAATTTCGTTACAAGAATTCCATGATAGGCGAGAGCTAGATCACGGAGCAGAGTATTACACTCCCGAAAAAGGCTAACCTAAGATGTTCAATTTTGCGGCTGACTCGTATCCGTCAAATCGCTCATGGCATCCTGCAACGATCTGGTATGTTACTGCCACGAAACGACGCAAGGTGGACGCTGCAACGGGCATCGAGCGACGAATCGCCGAGTTGTGTGGCAGGATATAACAGAGAGAGAACCTTAAAGTGTAAGCGACTCTCTCTGTAGAGATTCGAAAGTACATCAAAATTCAAAAAACAGAATGTGGGTTGCCTGCTCTTTTTTTTTTTTTTGGCGGACATGCTTGTCACGTTGCATTTAAGTTCGCACACCTTATAAATATGAAGACTTGCCACATGTCCACCATCGATCTATAAACTTGTCAGGTGGCAAACATGAAGACTTGCGCGAACGGAAAATTTAACGAAGAGAATTTTTTTGTCCTTTGAGTAAAATCTTGTCCATACTTTTTAACAGTTTGAAATCTATCGATATTCTTCTCCTGTGGGTATAATTACGAATTTTTTTTCTCAGATTTGACTGATTTAATTTAGCAAATGTACCTCTAAATTCCCTTGTATGGCCTATTCGAAGATCACGAGCCCACATGATGTATCAGCATTGCAAATTGAGTCCACTTCTGTGCTAAAGGAGAGGCTAGAGAGAAAAGAGAGGTTGGATTATGAAAGCAACTTTAAAAGGTTAGAAAAAAAAAATGTGTTGTTACAAATAGGAGCCGTTATATATATTTTTACATATTTGCATGTGTATATATGTATTTTTGTGACTGCGAGCTCGTTTAATAGTTGAAGTCTTCTCTTAAAAGATAAAGACTTGATTGAATTGAGTTGTTGATTTAGGCTTTCATCTTGTATTAGTCTTCATCTAGCTTTGAAATGACCGGACTATATGTTCTGGTGATGCACAGAGAGATGGAGAAAGATAAACACAGGGAGAACAAAAATGGCAGCAGCTGTAATCGTCGGCATTGCCAGGAAGATCGCCGCTAAGTTATGGCGGAAGCTTCTCGTTGCTAATTTAGTCACCAAAAATTTGCAGCTTGCCCAAATTTGGAAGAGAGGTGCAAAAATGATGCTACAGAGGATTATACAAGATTGCTCATGTCCCACACCATTCACGAGCTCACTTATTAGGAGCGAAGATTATTTTAATGACCATAAATTCTCCAGTTTTCCTTGTCATAGTATGTGGTGCCTTTCGTTGCGATAGTATCATTAGTGTCTGCTTTCAAATTGTATATCAATAGCTTTTTGCTTCGTCGACAGTATGTGCGATCATACTTGATTGGATCGGGGTGAAAGCTATGGACAATTGGATATTAGAGATGCAGGCAACTACATGGTGTGGATAAACAACATATTTTGCCTTAATAAGTTGAGAAGTCTAGTTATCTCAAATATGAAGTTTCTAGAATATTTGTCAAAGGAGTGTTTGAAAAGTCTCACTTCACTTGAAATTCTTAGCATTAGTGAATGTCTTCGATTAACTTCCCTCTCACTTGGTATGTGACATCTTTTGAATCTTATGGATCTCTTTTTGGGATTGTGAGGAGCTTGATTTATCCAAAGGCGGACTCGTGGACCCCTCAAGAGCCATAACTTTGGCCAAAGGGACACTTAAGTGCCATAACTTACGAAAGGTACACTTAAGTGCCAAAATCGGAGTAAAATGGATCACTTGAGTGCCAATCCGGCCAAAACGCTAACGTGGCGTTTTTCCGGCGAAACGCGGCCAAAACGGCACCGTTTTGCACGTTGACGTGGCCAAAACGGCGTCGTTTCGGTTGACATGGAAAAAAATAATTAATTTAATTTAATTTAATTTAATTTAATTTAAAATTAAATTTAGTTAAAATATTTTTTAAAATAATCATTTAAAAATTTTAAAAACTTAAAAAAACTTTAAAAAAATTTAAAAAAATTGAAAAAAAAAAAGGGAACAGGGGGAGGCGGCTGAGGGATCAGCCCTCAGCCGCCGCCGCCGCTGCCCCGCTGCCGCCGGGAAGAGCCGGCAACGGCGGGGGGAGGGTCGGCCGGGGTCGTTGGGCCCTGGCCACAGGCCGGCGGTGAGGGCTCGCGAGCCCTCGCCGCTAGATCTGGGCGAGGGCCGAGAGCCCTCACCGCTGGATCTAGGGGGGCTCGCGAGCCCTCGCTGCCGGTCGGCCGAGGTCGCCGGCCCCTGGCCAGGGCCCGGCGACCCCGGCCAACCTTCCCCCCGCCGTCGTCGGCCCTTCCCGGCGGCGACGGCGGCTGAGGGCTGATCCCTCAACCGCCTCCCCCCATTCCCTTTTTTTTTTTTAATTAAAAAGTTTTAAAAATTATTATTTTATAAATATTTTAAATAAATTTAATTTTAAAATTAATTTAATTAATTTTTTAATTTTCTTTTTACCACGTCAGTCCAAAACGATGCCATTTTGGCCACGTCAACGTGCAAAACGACGTCGTTTTGGGCGCGCTTCGCCGGAAAAATGCCACGTTGGCGTTTTGGCCGGATTTTGGCCGGAGCGGCACTCAAGTGATTCTTTTTTTTCGAATTTGGCACTTAAGTGTACTTTTCGTAAGTTATGGCACTTAAGTGTCCCTTTAGCCAAAGTTATGGCACTTGAAGTGTTCTTTTGCCTCCAAAGGCGAAAGTAGCAACATCTTGGATTTCCAAGGACTTAACAATCTTTGGTCCACAGAAATCTTTCACCTTCCCAAACTAGCATTTCTCCCACAATGGCTTCTATAGGTAAGCAATCTCAAGCGTTTGGGAATTATCTATTGTTTCAATTTGAAGGCTTTACCAAAGCAAATTGAGGCCCTTCAGTCACTTCAACGGCCTATAATCACTTGATCCCGGTCTTTGACATCATTACCTAAAGGGATGCAAAGGCTGGCATCGCTAAATCACCTAAGAATCGCATATTGCCCAAATTTGGAGGAGAGGCACAAAAAAGATGCAGGCGAGGATTGCCCCAAGATTGCTCATATCTTGCACATAACTCACAAGCATAGATATTATGATGACCTTGTTTCCCAAAATTTACATGAATTATTTCCAAATTGTCTATCGATACTTGATTCAATTGGGAGACATGCTATAGATATAGAGTGCAATTTGCTTATCTGATTTCGCAAGGAGTATAATGCTTGCATCCAATCATTCTAGAAAACTAACATAGATGAAGTAATGAAATGTTGCTTTGGAAGATGGCCTCTAGTCTACTTGCCTTTAGCATAAATTTATCTCAATGTGTTCCCATGAAATTGGATATTCTGACAAAGATCTACGCATCAAATCAAGGTTATGGATGGTGACAATAAAATAAGTAGCATTTTGCTTTTTTACGTGCAAAAAGCTACTGATCTATTGATTTCTAAAATCAAGTGATCCTTGAACCTATTGAGCACTCGTCTGGACTTCCAAAGTGGAATTACCATGGATCAAGTACCAGTCAAGCTCAGGGGAGGATAGCGAAAGTGATCTTATTGTTAGCATTTGACAATAATTGACATTCTTGGTTTGTTTTTTAGTCATTCTATAGAGGTTCTCAAGTAAATACTTTCCCAATTTTAGCATCATCTTGAGCAATTAAGTAAATGTTTCATTAAAAGGGGTCTCATGACAACTGGCCTAGGAGTCTAATCTATGACTTCTCCATTCTGATCACTACAAGGTTGTCCAATGCATTTTATTTGGTTGACAATTGACATGTTCTTCATCTCTTTGTGACAAGAATGTCTACCCAAAAAAATAAAAAATAAAAGTCTTTATACAAGGCAGAATGAATGAACGAAGCAATAGTCTTTTTTGTCATTTCTTTTTATGACTAAATCAATCATTACCAATTTTAAGTCTATGAAGTGGACTTCATGTAGACTTGATTTCTCTTGTGTCCAGTCTTATCTCAAATTTTTCTTGTTCTATTACTTCAACCGGTGGCGATATGGATATTTTAACCAAAGCGGTTGGCAAGAGTAACTTGCAATTTTGCCAAGTTTGTGAAAAAAGAAAGTATTTCAATGTAACGCCTCTTGATTGCTATTGACACTTGCATGTTAGTCAACAATTTAAGCATATCATTAGTTCTTATAAAAGTAAAAAAAAAAAAAACAAGATAAAAAAAAGCAAATAAATAAATAAATAAATGAATACAAATGATAAAAATATAAATAGAAAAATAATAAAGACATCAATGTACAAAAAGAATTCGGTCACAATAAAATAATGATAATAATAAGGTCAGTCCAATTCATGTAGCCCAACTTGATCCACAAGGCCATTGGGTCAGCCCATTAGCGCAACTTAGTTGTCACAAATTTGTCCCAACCCATTCCTTTCTATTCGTGCTCAGCACATCTTCCTCCCTTCCTCTCTCCCTCTCCCTCCTTCTCCCTCTCGTTTGAAGAAGAACGACGGGAGTAAGGACAAATGCGCGGTGAGAGAGTCGAACGAAGCAGCTCAGTTCGAGGGAGTTTCTCGATAAAGTTCTACAAGGCTGATTTTGGACAAGCTTGTAACAGAATCGTCTGTTGGGCACCCGTATATCCGCCGGTAACTGCCGCTGGCCTTCCGTCGCCGGCCATCAACGAACATACGTGCCGAGAGAGAGCTCGAATGGAGGGCATTGATGGAACGGACTCGGGAGGTTTTTGAGCGTTTAGGAGTTCGCTCTCTTGGAAGCTCTGTTCGCCTCTGTTCTCAGTTCATCACCTTCGAAGCAGCTCGGTTCGGGTTCAATCCTCCTTCGCAAGCTCCGATTCTTGGCGTCCGTTGCTCGTCGGACGTCCTCCTTCTGGTATCACCGCCGATCGTAGCTCCGTCTCCGACCAGGTAATGTCTCCTCTCTCCTCTCCCTTCTGTCCTGCTTTGGGCGAAACACAAGGCTGAGTTGTGTTAACGTTGCTTTTGCGTAAACAAACGAGAATACGAGTTGTTTCCTGATGATTTGTGATGATTTTGTTGTTGAGGGAGTCGTTCTGGATGAAAGATTGCATTGACAACTGTCTAGGCTTCTCGTTGGTAGTGCACGTAACCTGTTTGATGAAATTCCCAACTGATGTTTCTTTACCAGATAAAACTGGATTGAGTTTGATATCTTATTTTTTTACAATAAGTCCAGTAGCTCTTCATTGTGAAATTAATTGTTGGAGGCCTCAGTTTAATCCCGTAACAGAGAGTTGTATTAGGATAATCTGAATTGCAGTCATCTTGTTGAAGCCTCGCTAGTCAGTCATGTTCGGATGGATTTACATATTCATATGGTTTTTGTTGTTTGAGTAGAATTAATCGATCAAGTTGCCATTCATACATCCGGTTCCGCCATCCTTCCTCGATGGATTTGTTTCCTTTAATATTTCTTGATTCTTTGTGCTCACTGGAATATACTTTGATTCTGCACGGGATGAACGTTGAGGGATGATGTTAATTCCATGATGGTTGGTGATGATCAACAGAAGGGAGCCTACGATTGGTGTTATTTGACTGAGGTCCATGTGCGTTGGCATTTGGTGAGATGTATCTGAATTCCATCGATCAACACTGGCTTGTACCGTGTAGCGAGAATACCAAGCAGGACCAGGCGTGGGAATCGAAGTAGGAGATCATATATGGTGCTCAGGATACCTTCTTGACGTGAGATTTCAATTCCTTGCTCAAGAAAATAACGAATTGCTGTTAACGGCAAACATAATAAGTGTATACAGACATGTTCTACGGTATTCAAATTCTTTATTGTTTATGTTGCTTATATAATACAGAACAACTGAGCAAGCTAGTGTGTCCTTATGTTAGATCCGAAGCCAATAGAGGTAGTTGACTTCACTATCACCATTTACGCAATATATTAGCCCTAAGTTGATAAAAACATTCTCTTCCTTCTCAGGGTGACTGGAATGGTGCAGGATACCACACTAACTACAGGTTCACATCATAGAAATAACATGGACTTTATTCAGTATTTTTATTCATTGAAAGACTTCAAGAGTGTTAACCATCTTTTCTGCAGTACAAAAAGCATGAGAGAGAGGGAGGCTTTGAAATGATAAAGAAGGCAATTCTTAATCTCACTTCGCCATGAGGGGCACATTAGTGCCTATGGAGAAGGAAATGAGAGAAGGTTGACGGCAAAGCATGAAAGAGCCAACATCGACACATTTTCTTGGGTAATGCTCAGAAGAATCATATCAGCTGCTAGTCAAATTCGAAGATTGCCCATCAAATTGAACTCAAATTTTGTTGTGATGCCCGAATTACTTGAATTCTGTTATGGAGGGAGTTGCCAATCGTGGTTGCTCAATCCATGTGGGCTGTGATACTGAGTAGCAAGGAAAAGGTACTATAACAATTGGGAGAATTACCAAAAAAGTCATAAACCTATTATAATTGTGCCAATTCAGTCCTAAACTTTTTTTTTTTGGCCAATTTAGTCATAAACCTTTTATAATTGTACCAATTCAGTTTATCCGGCCAAAATTGGCTGGTTGGTGCTGACGTGAACGCCGGCAAGAGACAATCGGCCGGCAAATACTGACATGGCAATTTTTTAAAAAAAAATTCGAATTTTTTATTTTTTAAAAATATTTTAAAAATATTTTTTTTCTTTTTTTTTTTACACATTCTCTTTCCTTCGGCCGGCCGGCGCCGGCCAGAGGCAAGGGTCGATGAGGTCAGCCTCGCCGACCACTGGCGAGGCTCGCCCTCGCCGGCCGAAGGCGAGGGCCGGCGAGGGCGAGGCCCCGCCAGATCTGGTGAGGTCAGCCTCGCCAGCCGCTGGCGAGGGTGAGGCCTCGCCAGATCTGGCGAGCTCGGCCCTCGCCAAGGCTAAGGCGGAGGCGGGTAGGTGGTCGATCGAGTAGGGAGAGGGAATCGAGGGGAGGCGAAGCCAAGCTAAGGAGATGACCGGACGCCCGATCTGAGGGCCGGTCCGAGGGACGTCGAAGCTTGCTGCATCACTCGGTTGCAACCGGACGCCGCCATTGACGCCGAGGTTCAGCTGAAAGAATCTAAGAGCTTCGCGACAGTCGGAATCAAGCCGAGCCGTTCGTTCTGGTGGGACGAATCGGGGGGAATTCGGCAGAGGGACTCGTCTTCTTCGTCGCGGCGCGCGAGGGCGTCCGATCATCTCCTCAACTCGGCTTCGCCTCCCCCCGATTCCCTCTCCCCGCCCGGTCGACCGCCTCCCCCGCTCCGCCGCTTCTTCTCTTCCAGGTCTCTCTCTCCCTCCCCATCTCCGCCCCAGCCTTGGTGAGGGCCGAGCTCGCCGGATCTGGCGGGGCCTCGCCCTCGCCAGCGGCCGGCGAGGCTGACCTCGTCGGCCCTCACCTCCGGCCAGCACCGACCGGCCAGAGGAAAGAGAAGATGTGACAAAAAAAAAAGAAAAAAATATTTAAAAAATTAAAAAATTCGAAAAAAAAAATTAAAATCGCCACGTCAGCGTTTGCCGGCCGATTGTCCCCTGCCGGCGTCCACGTCAGCGCCGGCCGGCCAATTTTGGCCGGATGAACTGAATCGGCACAATTATAAAAGGTTTAAGATTAAATTGGCCAAAAAAAAAAGTTTAGGACTGAATTGGTACAATTGTAATAGGTTTAGGACTTTTTTTTGTAATTCTCCCTATAACAATTACTATATCAGTTCCCTTTTGTGCTCTGTCTAAATATCAAATCGGAGATGCTTAACTTTCATAGAGTATTCAAGAAACGCTACCTTGAGTGAATAACATGTAAGAAGTACTGCCTTTTGGTCACAGTTCATGAATTTTACTATGCAAAACTTTTCTAACTTTTAACAATCATAAAGCAGTTCCACAGTTTTGAACAAATGTAGATATTCATGTTAGTCCTTACTCATCCAACATATGCTAAACATTATTGAAGTAAAGACTTCGACATCTCAGTTGGAAATCTCACTGTTTTCGAATATCGATAAAACAAAGTTGACCTTCCTTGCTCAATCATTTAATGGCTCAAAATGATAAACAGGTTACTTGGAAGATAAGCGTTTTGCCTCAAACATGGACCCATACATTGTGACCTCGTTACTTGCTGAAACTACAATTTTATGGGAGCCCATCCTTGAGGCTAAAGCTCTCGCTGCTCAGAAGCTAGCATTGAAGGTCTAAAATTCGAGCTGCTGATTAAGGAAGGGCAAATGCATTTATTAAAAATCAATGAGGACCTACAAGCTGAGAGACTGTGAGCCTCTTTTCCTTTAGATTTAGGTCATTGAGAGAAAATCCTCATGTAAATAAAGCTTCTCAAAAGAAGAGAAAATTAGGTATCCAAGCTCAGACCTAGTCTCCTTTGCATCGATTTCATCCTGCATCTGCAAGTTTCAATGTTTTGGGCATTTGAGTTCACCACTATACTTTAGCGTCATGGACACATTGCTGTGTTCAAATTTTCAGTTATTTTGATATTTTCAGCTGCAATTCATTCGCATTTTCGGCATCCTCATATGCTAAACTCATTCGATTTAGCATGTCCGACTTTCTTTTGAATAAAAGGCAGTTTGACAGTTTGACTTCTGATTCAGTCACGCACGAGTTTGTCCGTGCAACTCGGCAATTCCTTTTTCTTTGTGACAAAAAGAATTGTTCTCATTAACATGGAAAGTGCGGTACAAACATGTAAACAGAAAATTGGCAATACCATTACATAACATTTTTCTTTTATAAAATGGAGAAGTGACACAACATTGGCGGAAGGTATCGAGTTACTGTTCATGCTGAAGCTCTCAACTGGTTCGCGCGGTTACTGTTCACCCGCCTGCGCGACTTCCGTTTCCGGTCGTTCTGGCTGTCCGATTGCGCCCATTTTTGGAGACAACCTTCCTCTACAACTGATCTATCTTTCTACCAAACAATTTTCCTTGGTATGTCTTCCTCATCTGGGATTTCGGATCTGAGTTCTTAGGGTTCGAAGTTCTGGGTTCGCCGGTCCCGAATGGCGTCGTCCTCTGGTTTAGCGGATGATAACCGGGGTAAAGCCCATATTGTTGCTCCGGTTGAGCACCCTCACTCCCCCACACCCGCTCGTAACAGTGTAATGCGGTATTCCTCGGCTCTGAGAAGACCTCGAGCCCATTCTGGGCGATTGCGAAGCAGGGGACGAAGTAGGGCTAGAAGGGCTCGACCTCTGCTGGGTATACCTGCTCGGCTTAATGTTGTTGGGCGTGATAACGCCTCTTCTGGTCTTATAAATCGTAAGGATACGAGAATCTCTTTTAGCCGAGACACTACATCTCATTCGATCCCTGCTCTGCACTATAGAGAGGCTAAAGGGCGTCTGAATGCCCCGACTAAGGCGTTGGAGAAGTCCTCTGGGAATATGCAGGTCCCCCCTGCGAAGGAAACTCACCCCACTGCTCGCTCCTGGGCTGCTGTAACCCGTTCGGCAACCAAAGGCTATGGATTCTCCTTTGTTCCTCCGGCCATGATTGAAAACTCTAAAATTCTGTAGATGCCAGAGGAGATCCTAGAATCTACTCACCCGAAATGGGAGGAATGTCTGGTTGGATATTACATTGGTAAGCGCCTGCCCTTCCAGCTCACAGAGGACGCCCTCAAGAACGCTTGGGGTCATCACTTGGTCGAAGTCATTGCTGCTGACCTTGGTTTTTAGTTCTTCCACATTCCGGATAGTGAATTCAGGAGGAAAGTCTTGGATGGAGACCCGATCACAGTAGCTAAAATCCCCTTGATCCTGCAACAATGGCACCCTATGTTGGAACTCAAGAAATCAACTCATAATATTGTCCCCATCTGGATTCGACTCAGGAATGTCCCTATGGCACTATGGTCTGCTGTTGGGATCAGTTTTCTGGCAAGTGGTATTGGTAAGCCCCTATTCGTTGATAACCGAACAGAACAGATAGCAATGGTGGCTTTTGCTCGAGTCTGTATAGAGATCGATACATCTAACTCCTTCCCTGAAGTTATAGAGTTTATGATGAAGGGTGAGCTTAGATCAGTGACAGTTCAATATGAGTGGATCCCGACACTTTGTCCAACCTGCTCTTCGTTTGGCCATAGATGTCCTGCTCCCAATTCTTCAAGTCCTTCTAAAGCTGGTCCCTCAGTCCCGAAGGCCCCTGCCCCTCATCCAAATGAATGGCATGAAGTGCGTGGTAAATGCAATAAGCACACCCCTGTGTCTACAAACGATGGCCTGATGAATGGTCCGATTCCGAATCACACCAAGTCCCCTCGTTCTGATGGAAATCATATTGGAGATCCGTTGCCACAGACTCCAGTGGCCCCTGATATGCAACCAGAGTTAACCAGGCAGGAGGATCATCATCCTTCCTTTGATCTGCTCCCTAGCACCTCTATTGACCCGGCAATTGCTGCTGTGATGCAAAGGCAAGATTCCCCTGTCTCGAATAAGTCTAGAGCTTCAAATGAAGAATTTGAAGATATTAGCTCCGGTGACGGTGAATCTGTTTCCCCGTGTAAGGTGCCCTCGTCCATACCGGAGGAACGTGATAAAACTCCCCATCTTAAGGTCATTCAGGAGGCCCCTATTCGTCAAAAAGGAATTCTCCGTTCTGAATCTGCTGAGGCGAGTATTCCTGCTGGCCCGAAGCCTGTGCCACCCTCGGTGAGGAAGCGAGGTGGCAAGAGAAGGTAATTCTATTTTCCCCATCCTATGTTTTTTGGTGTTTGGAATATTAGGGGTCTTGGACAAGCTCTCAAACAAGCTGAGATTAGGAATTTTGTGAGGACTAACCGCCTCTGCTGTATTGGTATTCTGGAGACTAAAATATCCCTTACTGCCCATTCCCCTGTTTCGGCCTCCCTTCTTCCTGGATGGTCTTGGTCTACGAATTATTCTCATTCCATCAGGGGTCGTATTTGGGTGGGTTGGAATCCCTTGGCCGCTTCTTTTTGCACCTTAGCTTGTACTGCTCAGGCCATTCATGGCCGTTTGGAGTGTTTTATTTCTAGTGTTGCCTTTAATATTTCGGTGGTTTATGCGGAGCATTCTTTTGTCCTGAGAAGACCGCTTTGGAATGATCTGATCTCCATTAGTTCCATTTGTCTGGACATCCCTTGGATTGTTGCTGGTGACTTCAATGCCATTCGTTATGCTTCTAACATAGCAGATAGATCCAATTACTGGATTCCAGCCTTTGAGGATTTCGGAGATTGTCTCATCCAAGCTGGTCTAGATGATCTCCGTTTTGTGGGTAACAGGTTTACTTGGAAGGCTTCTTCTAGCCCTAATCGAAGGCAAAGGAAGATAGACAGAGTTCTTACTAATGCAGCTTGGAACTCCGCCTTCTCCTATTCAGAAGCCAACTTTCTCGCCCCTGGAGTGTCCGATCACTCTCCTATGGTGGTCAGGATTCTCCCTATTCCTAGCTCGCGCAAACCCTTCAAGTTTTTCAATTTTTGGATGTCCCACCCCAACTTTTTGGAGTTGATTCGGCAAATCTGGGAGCTGTATCTCTAGTACGCCTATGTTTGTTCTTTGTAGTAAGCTTCAGTCCCTCAAACGCAGACTCAAGTTATTAAACAGGGAGGCGTACTCTGATATTTCGGCTAGAACTTCTGAAGCTAGACACCTTCTATTGGAAGCTCAGAATGCTATCCAGCTTGACCCTCATAATCAAGCTCTAGCTGACGCTGAAAAAGACCACCTCCGTGTCTTCTCTGACCTTCGCCTCAAGGAAGAATCCTTCTACAGACAAAAGTCCAGGGTCAGATGGCTTAAAGAAGGTGATTTAAACACCAGGTTCTTCCACCATTCGGTTAAGCATGGCCATCTCCGGAATAGAATTCTTTCAATTTCTGATGGTAGTAATGTAATTACTGATGCATCTGAAGTGCAGCAACTCTTTGTTGATCACTTTCAAAATCTGCTGTTAGCCTCTACCCCCTCTACCATTCCGTCTGTTGATGAAATCCGTGTGAATCTGGCTTCTACTCTCGATGATAATTAGATCCAAGCCATATCTCAGCCATTCACTGATGAAGAAATCCGATCTACTTTGTTTTCTATGGCTAGCGGAAAAGCCCCTGGCCCGGATGGCTTTAATGTTGATTTCTTCAAGCGGTCGTGGGATATTGTAGGCCCTTCCGTTCTGTTGGCAATTCGGGATTTCTTCTCTACGAGTCAGCTGATTCGTGAGATCAATTCGACTATTCTGACCTTGGTCCCGAAGACCCCCAATGCCTCCACAGTAAATGATTTCTGTCCTATTGCTTGTTGCTACACCGTATACAAGTGTATCACAAAGCTGTTAGCCAACAGGTTAGCTTCTGTCCTCCCATCTATCATTAGTTTTCCCCAGAACGCATTTGTTAAAGGGAGGAGGATAAGTGATAATATCATGCTTGCTCAAGAGTTATTTGCTCACTTTCACCATGAGCCGTACTTTCCAAAGAACATTATTAAGGTTGATTTCTCCAAAGCTTATGACTCTGTTGATTGGAAGTTTATTGAGTTGTCTCTCCAAGCGTTTGGCTTCCCACCTACATTTATTGATAGAATTATGACATGCATCAGAACCCCCAAGTTCTCTATAGCTTTAAACGGCGATTTGCATGGTTTTTTCCCTAGTGGGAGAGGTATTCGCCAGGGAGACCCTGTGTCCCCATATATTTTTACTCTTGTAATGGAAGTCTTCACTGGCATTATTAATGCCCGCACCTGCAAGCCTGGATTTCAGTTCTTCTGGCGTTGTAAACCCACCAAGTTGTCCCACTTATTCTTCGCTGACGATGTGCTGCTCTTCTCGGAAGCAAACATGCCGTCTCTGAGCCTTTTAATGGATGGAGTTAACACTTTTGTTGCCTGGTGTGGTCTCATCCCCAATCTTAACAAGAGTGAAATTTTTATCACTGGGGGGCCTGAATCTTTGAAGAGTGCCATGGTTAATGCATCAGGTTTCAACCTTGGATCCTTGCCTTTTCGGTACCTTGGCGTCCCCATAATTTCCTCAAGATTAGGCAAGGAAGATTGTGTATCTCTGGTTGATGCTATAATGAAGAGAGTCCAGTCATGGACCAACCGCTTCCTTTCAACTGTTGGTAGACTCCAACTTATTAGATATGTTCTCCATTCCATTCAGGTGTACTGGTCTTCGGTTTTTATCCTCCCCTCCTCAGTTATTAATCGAATTGAGTAGATTTTTCGCCAATTTCTCTGGCGTGGTCCAAACCTTGGATTTGGTGGTGCTAGAGTTTCTTGGGAAGAAGTCTGTCTTCCTAAAACAGAAGGAGGTTTAGGTATTCGTCCACTTCGAGTAAGTAATATTGCTGCCATGACTAAACATATATGGCTGCTTTTTCTGATAAGGAATCGCTCTGGACCAAATGGATCCATTCAGTCTTCTTAAAACACAAGAATTTCTGGATTGCGCCTAGGCCGACCGTTTGTTCTTGGTCTTGGAAGAAACTCTTTGGCCTGCGTGAATTGATTCAGAGTTATTTTGCCTGGAACATTGGTAATGGGCTATCGGCTTCATTCTGGTTTGATACCTGGCACCCTCATGATCCATTCAACAAGTTATTCTCGGATCGTGACATATATTGCTCTCGTATCCCTCGGAATGCCTCCGTTGCTACGGGTATTGCTGCCCTGTCTATCCCGTCTAATGTCGCTGCTGTTATCCATACTTGGGATGATCCCCTCCCCAGCCTCAATAGCCATGATGACCGTCTAGTGTGGCTTGGCCACTCTTCAGGTCAGTTCTCTACTGCTTCTGCATGGAGTATGCTTCGAGCTAGGGGCTCCTTGGTTAACTGGTCTCGATTTATTTGGAGCTCCACTCTTCCCCCGCGTTATCAGACCCATCTATGGCTAATCACCCAGAATAGATTACCAACCCAGGTTTTGCTTCTGTCGTATGGGAGGACTCCGGATGTTTCTTGTGCCTTTTGCTTAAGTAGGCCAGACTCAATCGATCACTTATACTTTGGTTGCTCAACTACAGGTAGGTTGGCTTCTTTCTAGGCTTCTAAATGTAACTTGAGCTGGCGAAATGGTCCTTGTAAGGACAATCTTCAGTGGGTGGTCAGCCATCTCTCGGACTCGTGCTTCCACCATTCCATTGCTCGCTTTGCATTTGCTGCCCTGTGTTACCTCATATGGAAGGAGCGAAATAATATAATTTTTCAGAATCAGAGCCTATTCCTGCCCGCTCTCAAAGAACATCTTTGGAAAGCTGTCAAAGATAGAGCCTCCACATTCTCAAGAGTTCCAGATAATCCGTGTAACCAAAGGCTCCAAATGTGCTGGGGAATCCATCCTGCAATCTTTGAATAATTCTGTTATTGATCTCTGGCCCTATACACTATCACTATGCCCCTCTTTCGGGTGCCTTTGCTGCCTCGAATGCTTTTGGGTTCACCCCTTTTTCCTAATGTCTCTAGACAGGGTCTCCATCCTAGCCTGTCTCCCTTGCGCTGCGAGATGCTGCTGTTGTTGAAAATGCGTCCTACTCTCCCTTCGCAAGGCTGTTCTGTTTTGTTTTGTTTTTTTTTTTTTTCGATTGCTGCCGGGTTATTCCCCTCCCCCTTCTCCTCGTCTTGGAAGGCTATGGTTCCCGGGCTCTTGGCCGTCGTGTTTGGCCTTTTGCTGCTTTTGTTTCTTTTTTGCTGTGCAGCTCCTCCGCCTCCCGTTCACTCAGTATGACGCTTGTGTCAATTTGAGTGCATGTTTGGAGTCGGTTGTTTGTTGTGCCTTTGTGTAGCTCTTTGGTTCTAAAGTTATATTATTCTTACTTCTTACCAAAAAAAAAAAAAAAAACATTTTTCTTTTATAGAACTGAAAGTTACTCAGGTCTTTTTTTTTCCCCAAATTCTCCTCACGCCAATTCAACCGTTTTATTCAACAATAGAACAAACAATTGGCAATGATACTGCTGCTAACTTATCTAGCATGCCGTATTCAGCAGATTGAAAAATTTGAGAATTGGGATTGGTGTTTCTCGTAAATTATGGATGAGAAGACCTGCTAATAGGACTTCTTAAACGATTCCATGGTCTGGTTAAGGAAAAAGCTGAAAATTTTCATTAGTTAGTGGATTTCTGAAGTTGCTGGTAACTTTCTAAGAACACTAGCAAAAAACTATTGACCGCGGTAACTCGAATGTCAGGTAACCCATTAGTGAATTACTCATACTATAATAAATGTAACAACATTCTGCTAGAAACTTATCAACTTCTTTGAATCGTTACATGGGTATTTAGTAAAGCATCAATCCTATAAGAAATTTGTCAACAGATCAATAAATTAGTAAGTTACCTACTTATTTTAAAGTCCATAATTGTTTCTAGTAAAATATCAGCACCATAAGTAATTTACCAACCCTCACTAAAGTAGTAAATTTTCAACTTTTTTAAAATTTACATAAAATACTAACCTTACGAGGAACTTACCAACCCTCCGTGAAATCACTGATTTACCAATTTTTGAGAAATTTTACAAGATTGAGTAGTAAACTACCAACACCATAGAGAATTTAGCAACATTTTATTAAAGTAGTATAATTTTCAATTTCTTTCAAATTTTACTAGTCTGTTTAGTAAAATATCAATCCTATAACAAATTTACCGAACATCCCAATAAATTAGTAAGTCAGCAATTTACAAGTGCGGTTATTTCACTTCCAACACACAAGGGACTTACTAACATCCCATTTAATTAGTCTACTATTTTTTTGAAGTGTACACGTATGGTTGGTGAAATACCAACTCAGAGTGAATTAACCAACATCTCATTAAATAAGTAATCTGACATTGTTTGAAAAAGGCCCCGCCACATTAATAAAGTGGTGCAAATTTATAGATCCATAAACCATCTTGATCTAAAACTAGCCCTCTAAGACAGAACACGGAAAAAATTTTAGAAATAGGAAACAAGCGCACAATTTTGTCATCAAACATTTTTCATATAAATTGTATTTTATATACATATACATATAATGGGATAATAGGATGAACAAAAAAAAAATATTTAAAAAATTTTCAAAATGAAATCATAGTTACATTCTCCAATGTGAACTTTAAAGGATGAAATTTAATTAAATAAAAAAATTACATGAAATAATTTTTTTTTTCAAAATATCATTGAAATTTCATCATTTTGGATTGACAAAAATTAATGTAATCCTTGAAATGTTTATGAAATCATATCAAGATGCCTAATTATGAATAACCTTTTCTCACCGACGTTTTCAATGTATTCCTAAGGCATGCCCTTAGTTGAAATATCTTGCCAATAGTAGGAAAAATTGACAAATTCTGCTATGTAGTAAATTAAGACATGATATATATATTCTTGAAAATGTCTCTTTTTGACAAACTTTATTTCTATGGAAGTAAAGTCCAAAGTAAGTAAAAAATAAATCATAGTGCCTTCAATACATGTGGGGTACCCACAATAAACAAAAACAAAACATGTGAAATATTTAATTATGACAAGTAGATTGCAAATATAAATATAAACAAATAAATAAAAGGAAGGAATGGGGCTACCGCATTAGATTGTAATTGAATGACTAAGGGTAATGTTGTCTTTTTAGGGAAATTGAGGTGGATTTAGTCACATTTGGGGTGAAAATAGCGTCACCCAAGATTTTTTTTTTTTTTATGGTCAAAAAAGGAAGTAGTATATATCAACATAAAGAACCAGTGAAGCCCGTAGCATGGGCCTCAGTATACAAGAGATCTAGAAGGTAGCTTGGTGGGGATGAAGCCCAGTTCGAAGCAAGAGTGCCATTACAATGGGCCTTGGCAGCCCAATTAGCCACAAAGTTTGCTTCTCTGCTATAGTGATGCACAGCTAGGTTAGGGAAATTAGAAATCTTTGCTGCCGCTTCAGCAATGAGGGAACGCACCTCCCATGGAGTCTCGATTAGGTCGTGAAGAGCGTTCACCAACACCATACAGTCCGATTCAATGAGAAAATGATCCTCATACTTCCCTTCTCGTAACAGATGATCAAGGGTTAGGATGAGAGCTTGGATCTTGGTCTGCAAAGCTGATTTCGATGGAAAATCACATGTAAAGCCATATAAAAGAGAGCCCAAATGATCCCTTTGAATGCTTGCCATCACTCCTCTGATACTATCAGGATAAAAGGCCTCATCAATGTTAATTTTTACCACGCCAGGTTTTGGTGGTCGCCATAGTGAATGAGGATGCAGAGAAGAGCGAGACGATTGCTGTGGAAAAGAGCGGGTTAATTGCTGCGGCAACGGATCAGACAGATTGTAGGCTCGAACCTGGGCAGAAGCCATGTGAATGACCTGAAGATGATCGAGATGCTGTTGCTGAAATACAAAGTGTTTGCATGCCTTCCAAATTTGCCACAACAAAGCTGCAATCATTTGCAGATCAAGGCAAGTATGCCGTTCTTCTAGCTGAGCGACTAACCACACATCTATCTGTGTAATTGATTGCTAAGTGATGTGAATGTTAATTTGTGAATGAGACCATAGATGTTGCGTCCATGGACATAGTAGGAAGAGGTCTTCTGTAGTTTTTGGGATAAGTTTTGAACAGATGGGGCAATATGAATCTGTAGTGATGCATCGTTGGAATAAATTAACTTTCGTGGCTAAAGCGTTATGGCAAACCGACCAGAGGAAAGGTCGGATTTTAGGGGGAAGCTTCACAGCCCAAATAGCTTTTCATAGTGACTTGGGTGGGTGTTAGGACGAAGATGCTATGTTTTGTTGGCTAGTAGGAGTTGGGGTGTGATATCCTTTTTTCACCGAATATGTGCCATTTATAGTACCTGTCCAAATAATTCTATCAGAAGTGTATTAAGGATGAACCTAGATGTTGAGTATTTCTTGGACTATGGAAGCATCAAATTGTTGGTGCAGTAGAGGAACGTTCCAACTGTGACTGTCCGGGTCCATTAATTCAGTAACAAATAACGGGTCATTCCGTTTAGCCGGGCCCCCTATAACTCCTCTCGAAAGCCAGCGGTCTTCTCTGACTTGAATAGATTGTCCATTTCCTACCGACCAGCGAAGATGAGATAAAACAGACTCCCTCCCAACTAGAATACTACGCCATCCCCAGGAAGGTCTTGATCCCCTTTCATCATGAATAAAATCAGTAGAGTGAAAGTAAAGCCCTTTAAAAAGTGTACTCCATAGCGCCATTGGGTTTTGAACTAATCGACATGCTTGTTTCCCAAGCATGGCTTTATTAAAATCTTGAAGATCCCTAAAGCCTAGGCCCCCACTCTGTTTGCTACGCTTAAGAACAGCCCAACTTTTCTAATGAATACCTGCTTTAGTGCTATCTTTCTGCCACCAAAACCGTGCAACTTTCTGTTCAATGGATCAACAAATAGATGTAGGAATTCTAAAAATGGACATGGCATACTAAGGTATCGCTTGTACAACAGTTTTAAGTAATATTTCCTTGCCACCCTTAGACAACAGACTTTCTTTCCATCCCTCTAGTTTGGCATTTACCCTCCCCAAAATCCAAGCAAACATGTCCCGTTTAGATCTGCCCCAATCAGATGGTATGCCTAGATACTTTCTAGTCCTCTGAACCACTAGAATTCGAAGCACTCCAGCTAAATTTTCTTGTAGACTAAGAGGGCAGGATTTGCTGAAAAATATTACCAGATTTATTTCTATTGATAGTTTGGCCAATAGCATAACAATATTGATTTACAATGTTCGCTAAATTCTGACATTCAATCAATTTTCCATCTAAAAAGAAGATAGCATCATCAGCAAAAAATAGATGGGATAGAGTGGGACACCACCTGTTCAGTTTGATTCCCTTGAGATGACCCATGGTGATGGCTTGATGAATAAGATGGGATAACAGATTCGCCAGAAGGATAAAAATGTAGGGAGATAGGGTGTCCCCTGTCTGATGCCTCGGGTAGGTTGAAAATAAGGCAAAAGACACCGTCATTATGCATTGCATGATCCATTGTACCCATGTAGGATGAAATCCTAGAGTGAGGAGATAGCCATTTAGAAAGTCCCATTCAACCCTATCATAGGCCTTCTGCATATCCATTTTGAGAACAGCTTGGAATTGACGTTTGCATTTTCTGACTTTAATTTGATGTAGAACCTCTTGGATGATTAAGATATTGTCATAAATTTGACGTCCACTGACAAAAGCGCTTTGCTCCTGGGAGATAAGTACAGGCGGGTAGGGCTTAAGGCGATTGGCAATCACCTTAGAGATGATTTTATATGCATAATTACAAAGACTAATGGGGTAGTATTGGTTTAATCATTCAGAATGTGGTACCTTGGGTATTAGGGCTATGACGGTTTGATTGAGATCCGGTGGTAGTATGCCAGAATTAAAAAGTTGATGCACTGATGAGAATAGTTCATCCTAGAGTATATCCCAATGATGCTGATAGAAGAGTCCATTCAAGCCATCTGGGCCTAAGGCCTTGGTGAGTCCCAATTGGAAAATAACCTCTCTAACTTCCTTTTTGGTAACATGAGCGATTAGGGACATATTCATCTCATTAGTAACAACCCGAGGACATCGGTTCAGAATAGGCCAGTAGTCTTAATGTCCCACTGTCTGAAATAGATGTGAAAAGTAACCCGTTGTCATCATCTTCAAAATTCCAGGATCACGCACCCAAGCTTGATTGTCATCCTGCAACATACTAATCTTGTTTCGTTGTCGTCTTTGTATAGTTGTTGCATGAAAAAATTTAGTATTTTTGTCCCCCCATCTAAGCCAGTTGATTCTAGAGCGCATCGCCCAGAATTGTTCTTCTTGCTACCATAACTGTCGAATTTGCTCTTTTAGATGAGTAACCAATGATGCATCATGTTGACAAAAAGGCTGATTAGTGTGAGCTTGGAGTTGTTGGTGCAAATTTGCAATCTGACGATGCCCCTGGAAAATTTGGATTTACTCCACCAACCCAAGGCCGAAGACACCACCTGAAGTCTGGAAGGCAAATTAGAAATGTGGGGCTGTGCGGAAGTCCATGACTGAGCAACAACTTCACGGCAATCGGGGTCTTGAATCCAAAAGGATTCGAATATAAAAGGCCGATGTCGTCCACAGGGTATAGCTACAGTGGTTAAGATCAGCGGACTATGGTTAGAACCCACCGCCGGTAAAGCAAACACCTCAATCTCAGGGAAATTAAGGCGCTAGTCCAGATTAAAAAGAGCACGATCCAACCTTTCCTTGACAAGATCATCACTAGACCTTTGGTTCATCCGCATAAAAGAACAACTCTTACTTTCCATATCCATAAGTGAGCAATCGTGTAATACTTCTCTAAATACATGCATCCTAGTAGAGTCAGCAGAACGCTTGCCTGCTTTTTCCCAGGAATATAAGACTTCATTGAAATCACCGACACAGATCCATGGAAGGGTGTTGATTGCGCATATAAACCTTAATTCAGCCCAGAATAGTCGGCGCAGCTGAATATCAGACGGAGCATGGATGTAGGTGAGTCTCACAGATTACCTCCCATTAAGTTAGTGCATATGATATCAAAAAACTCCGGAGGTTGGAACACCTGGAGTGCCATAACTTGGCACGGAGGGACACTTAAGTGCCATAACTTTAAAATGGTACACTTAAGTGCCAATATCGGAGTAAAATGAGACACTTAAGTGCCACTCCGGCAAAAATCCAACCAAATGGCTGACGTGGCCATTTTCTGGCGAGTTTGGTCCAAAACGGCGTCGTTTTGCACGCTGACGTGGCGGAGAAAATGCAAAAACAACGTTGTTTCGTGTCTGGTGTGTAAATAATAATATAAAAATTAATTAAATTATATTTAAAATTAATTTTATTTAAAATCAAAAAATTTAAAAAAATTTAAAAATTAAGAAAAATTTAAAATTTTTTAAGAAATTAAGAAAAATTTTAAAAAAATTGGGGGGGGGGGGGGGGGGGGAGGTCGAACGGGGCGGCTGAGGGCTGAGCCCTCGTCACCGCCGCCTCCCCGCCGTCGCCGGGAAGGGACAGCGACGAAGGGGGGAGGGTCGGCCGAGGTTGCCGGCCCCCAGCTGACCGACGGCGAGGGCCTGTGAGCCCTCGCCGGATCGCAGCGAGGGCCGGGACCCTCGCCCCAGATCTGCGCGAGGGCTCGCAGGCCCTCGTCGCCGATCGGCCAACTTCACCGGCCCCTGGCCAGGGCCCGGCGACCCCGGCCAACCCTCCCCACTCCGTCGTCGGCCCTTCCCAGTTGCGGCAGGGAGGCGGCGAGGGCCCGCGAGCCCTTGCCCAGATCCAGCGAGGGCTCACGGGCCCTCGCCGCCTCCCCGCCGCCGTCGAGAAGGGCCGGCGACGGAGTGGAGAGGGTCGGCCGGGGTCGCCGGCCGATCGACGACGAGGGCCAGCGAGCCCTTGCCCAAATCTGGGACGAGGGTCTCGGCCCTCGCCGTCGGTCGGCCGGGGGCCAACGACCCCGGCCGACCCTCCCCCCTCCATCGCCGGCCCTTCCCGGCGACGGTGGGGAGGCGGCGACGACGAGGGCTCAGCCCTCAGCCGCCTCGTTTGACCTCCCCCCCCCCCCCCCCCCCCCCCCCCCCCCCCATTTTTATTTTTATTTTTATTTTTTAAAAATTTCTTAATTTTTTAAAATTTTAAAATTTTTCTTAATTTTTTTATATTTTCTTAATTTTTAAAATTTTTAAAATTTTTCTTTTTTTTAATGTTTTGAATATTTTAAATCTAATTTAATTAATTTTTATTTTATTATTTACACGTAGACACGAAACGGCGTCATTTTGCATTTTCTCCGCCACGTCAGCGTGCAAAACGACGCCGTTTTGAACCAATCTCGCCGGAAAATTGCCACCTCAGCCATTTGGACGGATTTTCGCCAGAGTGGCACTTAAGTGTCCCATTTAACTTCAAAACTGGCACTCAAGTGTACCATTTTAAAGTTATGGCACTTAAGTGTCCTCCCGTGCCAAGTTATGGCACTTGGGCTGTTCTTTTGCCAAAAACTCCGTAGCAGATCGGTCCATCGTAATATGAAACTGATCATTCCAAAAAAGAGCCATCCCCCCAGCCAAACCAATGGGATTCATCAAAACAGAATTAGGATATCTGAGCTGCATTCATACCCATTGGATGCCACTTCTTGGTTCTTTGTTTCCATCAAAAAAATAATGTCGAGCCTCTCCTTAGCCACTAAGGCCTTGAGTGATTTGACTGTCAAGGGGTTGTCAGCCCCTGACAGTTCCAGCTTAGAAGTTCCATTTTTCACTTGGTGGCTTTTTTGGGCAAGCCACCATAGCCCATTGTCCGACTTCTTCGGCTTCCATGATAGGAGTATCCAGAAGTTGTGTGTCATCTAGGTCAGCATGTACACGTAGTCATGGAGTATAAGGAGAAAACCTTTTAAGTTTTTTGCTTGTTCCTACTGTGGTGTTGAGTATGGATTGTTTTGTCTTTTTTGCTTGGACCGGATCTTGAGGAGCTTTCAATTTTGCAGAGGCAAGGTCAGCCTTGACTCGTGTTGGAGATTTAGACTTCTGGTCAGATACAACTACTGGTTGTTTCTCTTATAGAACAGAATGCTTGCCAAAGACAGTATCCTGGTGAAGAAGAGGCGGGTTAGGCGCATGGGAAAAGTCCCTGTTATTGTGATCACAAGGGGGTTGAGCCACATCCAGTGGATGGGACGGAGGGGGAGTTTCTGGGATGACCTCATCTAGAACTTCAGGTATGGTTTGCAGTTCATAGAAAACCTTCCAATAGGGACTATGTTCCCGAACCTCCGCTCTTAACCATTGACCAAAGGCCATTTTTTCTTTACCCTCCATCTTTGCTTCAGTAAAAGGATAGTCCTTGCAGTACGTAGCATAATGGCCAAGTTTCCCACAAGAATAACATAAATGGGATAAGCGTTCATACCGAAAATCTAACCATAAAGTCTTCCCATTGAGTTGTATCAGCTGTCCTGTTTTTAGGGGTTCTTGTACATCAAGATCAACCTTAGCTTTTACAATTCGGATAGAATTGCTCTCTTTGATGTCAATATGAACCTCTATGACTTTACCTATGTGGCTAACTGCTCTTTGTATCATATTTGCAGAGCTCCATTCTACTGGAATACCAAATACTTGCACCCAGAATTGGCAAATCGAAAAGTCATAACAATGTAGCGGCGTATTGGGGATCCAAGCCTTGAATATGACTAAATGGCCAGAAAACTGCCAGGGGCCCCCATCTAGAACACGTCGTCTGTTTGCATCAGTTTTGAATTTAGCGACATACAACCCTTCTTCCCGAACTGAGATATCGACCTGGTCTATTCTCCACACACGCCTAAGGGTACTTTGAAAGGCTGGTAAGTTTATGGGTGGATTAGATAGAACTTTACCAATGAGAGATAACTTACAATCTTCAACAGTCGTCGTAGGTGGTGCATCGGTCCAGACGTCAATCCTCTATTCTAGCCAAAGTCGACCCATTCGGGAACATAGAGCAGCGAGCCGAGAGACGCCATCATCATCATGTTGGGCCATGACTTCAGAGCTCAGTAAGTAGCCATTATCAGAGAGACAAAATTAAGAGATGAATAGACATGCAGCATCTGGTCAGAAAGAGAAGGGAGTAGGGCGAGTAAAATCGGAAATTGAGAAAGACACGCAGTAGTTATGCGGACTGGGTCAAGATACTTGGAGTCCAAAACATAGCGATTGGCGACGAGATGGAAATAGATTGAACTGCTTGTAATACTGGGTAGGAAACCGGAAGGAAATCTAAACAGAGGAAAGCCAGGAAATTGATCCGGTGAAAGATGGGTAACATGCAGCAATTCGTTGAAATGGGTATCAATCCATGTCGAGCAGTAAGAGGAACTGATTTGTGGAGAATTCGAAGATGGATGAGCAATTCGGTAAAATGGAAGACTGACAATGGAATAGACAAAGATAAGGGTTTAGGGTTTAAAGCTACCATGAAGGTAGAAAACAAACTCTACATGTCGAGAGAGAATTTCGGATAAAATGTTTCTGCATGCGTCACCCAAGATTTAATGCTTCAAAATTTATTCCATGGTAAAAATTTTATTACATAATTGGACATACTCTGAATCTAGACTATAAGCTGATATTTGAGGATTATTTGAAACATCATGCCTCCTTTGTATAAATATATGAATAAAAAATAATAAAAATAAAATCTGGCAAATATAAAAGCCATAATTACATAACTTTTATGGAAGAAAATGTATTTTTACTGTATACACGAATCCTTATATTTCATCTGTTCCATAAATAAATAAGTACTATATGCATAATTAGTAATGAATCCGATGATAAAAGGCATAGTCGTAGATAACTTTAAATGAGCTACATTTTAATAGTCATATTTGAGAATTTCACATTAAGAAGTACGTCAAAAAAAATTGAGGACCCGTTACTATTATTTGTAAATTATTCATATATAATTAAATGAATCACCGAAGATAATTTCTATTACTTTGTAGCTGTCAAAGATAATTCACAGTACTTTATAATTGGTGAGCACAAACTTCGTTTTAAGGATTACAATAAGTTTATGAAAAAGTTTTTGAAGTTGTTTCATTATTATGTAGATTTTGATAAGTCTTGAAAAAATACTCCCAATAAAATACACTTTATTGAGCAATATGTTAACTATAGATAAATATTGAAAAATGACAAAATTCAATAGAAAATCAATCAAAAAATTACTTATGATTATAAAAAAATTGTAAATCAAATATATGTACCTAGGTTCTGCTCACCAAGAAAGATAAGAATGGATAAATAACTGATTGGCATCTAATCAACCTAGCTAAATTTGGTCATGATAACTAACAATTCATGTTTTTATTTTACTTTTAGGTGTTGTCCCTAAGAACATCAAATAATTAGGCATTTGTTTAGTCTCATTGAAAGAAATATAAGGCTATTTCCATGGACTTTGTTGCGCGCTCAAGATAAGACCAATCACCATTTAGTGTGTCTAATAACGTTCATCAACACACTAAAAATATTTTTAATCATCTATGGGCATTTTGGTTATACTCTTATAGTTTCAATTGTCTTTTGTTTAACTATTATTACTATCAAAAGCATATTTTAACAGCATCAGCAAGTTTAAAGTATAGTCTGTATCACAATTTAAGATATATCTAATAATTTTATTGTAATGTCTAATCAACATCTCGTGCTCTCTGTAATTTAATATAATTTTCTCGTAGAGATGTCAAAATACAAGGCTGCTAATATTTCACTATTGTGACATAAATGTTTTATAACATATAAGATATCATAAAGTAAGTAAAACAAATATTGATGAAAAACCATGATATAATCAAATTAAAATTTACAAAATAGGAAAAAATAATTAACTTGAAGTATCGATAGGTACAACATATATCAACAACCAACCGTTGACAACAAAATTTTCATAACAAAAGAAAGGAACATGTAAATTTTCTTTTCTTAAAATCAATCAAGGGAATTTTATATGTGCACTCTGGGGGAAAATTTGCGAAATTCTTTGAAAAAACAATTTTAATATTGCATTTTTCGGCAAAATATCCGACAATTCCTTTTGTGATACATCGTCAATAATTTGTGATGGATAATGAGATATCCATCAATTCTTGCCAGAAGAAAAAGGATAAACGTCAAGTGATTAGCAAAAATACAAGGAAGACTTTCCATTAAGAAGGAATCTGAAATACATGAAATTGGAAAATAATCTTGCAAAAATCACATGCAACTAGAAATATATGAAATTGGAAAATGATCTTGTAAAAATTCACCCCCAACTCTCTATGAATATATAAGCAAATAGAGAAGAGAAAAGAAACCATTTTGCTGTCAAGAAGATTTTACATGAATGACTTGCTCGCCTTTTACACGCCAAGTTGATGGCACAACCTTAAAATTCCAAGAAATGGAGGAAATCTATGAAGAGAGGGAAATAGTTCTTACTTTATGCTTCTTTGTTACATTGATTTATAACACTTTACATGCTTGAAACATTGTAGGAAATTGTACTATGATTCAATCGATAGTACAATTTTATGTCTCTTGTTTCTTTTAATCGGAGGATAAATTCACATGATGGTGGACCCACTTAAGTAAAACTCCAAAATAAAACTCCACGTAAAGTCTAGCTGAGAATTTAATTCATGTGAATTTTGTTAAAACTTTTTGCATCTTGTTTTTATTGTGAAAATTCACATCACCAATGACATTAATAATATACTCATTATAATTTTAAACCCATGCAGTGCACAGGCATCTTGCGAGTATAATTAAACAAAATGTGGTAGCTAAATGAACTCAGTTAGACACTTGTGTCTATTTTGGCTAGTACTTTTTTCTACAATTATGCAAAAAAAAAATATCTTGGGGTCCTTACAGGTTATTTGGCAATATTTTTATTTTTCCTTTTTATATCCAAAGAGACTGAACTATATCGAAATCCTATCCCAATATCGTCAATCCTAACTAAATATCGTGGTTGCTCCATGCATTGGGCCAAAGTAGTTTCACTAGCTATCGGTAAGCTGCGGAGTAGAACACTTTCGGGCCCAACCCTTACATAAGGCCTAATTTATTACCCAGCCCAAGTTAGTTAATTGAATGTTGTTACAATCCTATGATTTGGATCCTATGATTTTCTTCAAGGCGGCAAAGTTTCTTATATTTAAATATAAAAACTTTTGCAGTAGTTACAAGTGTCTAGATTGAAGCTTTATCCTCAAAAATAGAGTTTTTGGTTACATATGATAGAGCTTATTGTGATGGTTTTGCTACATATAAGTAGCATTTTGAGAGGAGCATTGCCTCTTAAATACCTTGAACTTCCTTTGTTATGGCAAAGCTTAGTGACAAAGATTACAAACAACTCGTTGAAAGGATAACTAGAAGAGTGTCAAGCATTTGACTTTTGCTGGCAGACTACAACTCATTAAATCAGTTATGCGTAGCTTCATTATTTATAGGAGCCAAATTTTTGTGTTGCCAAAGAAAATATTGAAGCTAGTGGAGAGTAAGCGCATGGCTAATCTTTGAAGAGGCAAGCCTGATGACGCCAAGGGAGCGAGAGTGGCTTGGAAAGATGTATGCCTACTTAAATGTAAAGGGGTTGAGACAATTATGTGCGTGCAATTGCCTCCAGAGATTGGTTATGAGAGCTAGCTTCATCTGGAATGCTTTGGTGTAGGTCTATTTGTTAAAGGACTAAAGAATTTGGTCTGTTAAAGTATGCTGCTCACATTCGAATTGACTCTTCTTGCGTTTGGTGGAAGCATTTGAATGTGAGCAGCGTGCTTAAGCCTCATGTCAAGTAGATCACTAGGAAGTGCAAAACATTTTTGAGAACTCTACTAAAGTTTTGCTTGAAATGGGGCTATCTACTTTATTTAGACTGAAGGGTAACCTTGTGCTTCATGATGGTCTTTCCCCTTCTAATTGAGTGATTGGTTTTATGATATTTGTTGTCAGAACTCAGGTGAAACATTTTATCTTCAAGCATAAGCTCATATTGTCCATTGAACACCAGAGATTGTGCAGCCATTGGGGCATTCCCTTGCTTCTGCTGTCTAATATGCAATGAGATGGTTGTTGGGCTTGAGTTGATTGTGCTAGATGTAGCGTAGCCTTTGTAAGTTGGTGGTGATTCTTATTTGTCAGTCCATGGACAAATTTTCTTCTAAACGATCCCTTTGAGACAGCTGTGACATTAACGAGTGGAAAATTGTCGTTTGCTCAATCAACACGTTGTCTTACACTTTTTCTAGTCGCCTTTTGAATAGAGGTAAATTAAGGAAAAGAGGACCCAAGGAAAAGATGGCACCTCAAGCCGAAAGGACATTGATATGGTCCACCAAGTGTAGTGGATCTCAAGCTGTAATGCTTTCATAAACGTCAAAAAAAATAGGAAGGGCTTGTCATGTGTTTGCATTTTGTTTCGTTTGATTTAATCTTGTTTCAACACATTTTTACATTTTTTTTACACGCAACATAAAAAGTTTTCACAACATGTAAATATTGATATGTAATTTACATATAATTTGTTCACAATAATGTTTATATTTGAATAACATTTTATGTTTTAAAAGGAAAGCAAAAAATCGTTTTTGCTTTTTAAAAAGCACAAATGAACAAATCTTAAGAAAACTCAGGTAAGTTTGATTTTCATGATTGTCCTCTTTCTTTTTATTTTATTATGTGTCATTTGTGAGGTAGAGAGGAGCTTAAAGGTTGACCAACATCATCACAAACCTCCAATCCCTCCCACTTCCCTAGACATTTATTAGACATATTACTTTACAGTAAAGTAGAAAAAAATTAATCATCTAATTTAATATAATGTAGTTTTTCTGGTCTATACATCAACGTCAACTTGCCTTAGCATTAACTTGTATGTAATCTTTTACATATCTGGTGGATTGTTAGGATTTAGGACTACAATTAAATTGGGACGAAAGTGGCAGAAAATAATAACAATAAGTCAAGCATATAAATGGTATGCACACATCTTGACAAAAAGAAACGTGACCAAGCAAATTAGTAAGACATCTGAATTAGACGTTGACCTTGGTTATGGCATTGTCTAAGGAGCATGATTCATGCGTAAGAGATTTACTCAAATTTCAAAAGTTAGGTGAGTCAAAGTTAATATATTAATAGTAGTACGGATGCATCTTGACAAAAGAACCCCAAAGTGCTTCTTTCTTTTCTTTTTTTCCTTTTTTAACTTCAAGCATAAAGTGAACCAGCTGGGTTATATAAAAAATTTGTTTTATTGATCAAGAAGATTTGGAAGACATCCGTATCTGATGTGGGTCTTGGGTGAGAAATTGTGTAAGGACAATGATTGATGTGTAAAAGGTTACAAGTAAAGCAAGAAGATTTGCTTTATAAAAAAATCTTGCTTTCTTGACCAAGAAGATTAGGAAGACATCCCCATCTAAAATTTTGATTACATTCATGTGTAAAATGTTACATTATATAAATTTTTTGCTTTATCGACCAAGAAGATTTGGAAAACAACCACATCTAATGCGGGCCTTGGCCGCGACATTGTATAAGGAGAATGATTCGTGTGTAAAAGGTTACAGGTAAAGCAAGAAGATTTGCTTTATAAAATTTTTTTGCTTACTTGACCAAGAAGATTAGGAAAATATTTCAAGTTTTGGTTACATTCATGTGTAAAATGTTACATTATATAAAAATTTTGCTTTATTGACCAAGAAGACAACCGCGTCTAATGTGGGCCTTGGTTGTGACATTGTATAAGGAGAATGATTCATGTGTAAAATGTTAAATCCAATTCGATAATAAAGCAAGATGTTGACATATTGTTCTACGGTGTAAATGATCATATCCAACTTAAGTAAGGCAAGTTGATGTTGATATATTGTTTTAATATGTGAAAAATTAAATGAGATGATAAGTTTTTTCCCAACTTTATTATAAAGCAACATATACAACATAAGTATGTGCGGGTTCAAGCATTAATGACATGGGATGTTTGGCAAGTAGTTGTTGTCAATTTAAACATTTTTTATAATGTTATTGTACACGTATATATCATTAGTTATGTTCAAAGTTGTTGTTTTTGTTATTTGAATGATAAGAACCAACATAGAGTAATTACTTTTTTATTTGAAACGTTACTAATTATATAAACAAGTTAGGGATTATTGATAGATTGACAATTGAATTCCTTATAAAAAGGTTTCTGATCATATCAGAAATCATTAGTTACGTGCACCAGTACAAGTAACAACAATTTATTTAAGAAATCCTAGTTGCGCAATGAGGATTAGAAAGAGATGGAATAACATATAATTAAATTGGCATCCATAGAAATGTTGAAATACAACTAATGCGGAATGGAAAGTTATGAGGCATAACAGCTAATCGTGATTGGCTGTGAATAAGAATGTGCAACTTATGTTATCCTTATTATGAACCTCGGTTATCTTGCTCAGTGTTTTGTGAACATTGCATTAACATCTACTTGCCTTATTTATTCAATTAGAAAGTCTACAATAATAACAGATACTAGAAAATATATATATATGAGAAAAACCAATTCATGCATAGATATCAACGATAAGAGTAAATCGTGCTACCTATCCCAAGTCATTCTTGCATGAAGCAATACTCACTTGAAATAAACCTATAACAAATCCCTAACAAATTAACAATGACATTAGTAAATTTAAGAAATTGTATAAAGGTATAATATATTTATTAAAAATGAAAGGACACCCTGCATGAGAATTCATTGAAATATACGAAAAGGGTTGTCATGCGTAGAGAAAAATGCATTAAAAAATAATCATTAAGACAATTCCTATTATTAATGGGACGATGGCCGTGTTGCAGATCTGACAAAAGGAGATGTGCAGCGTGCGTAATAAAATACTATGAAGAAGACTTGTCATTAGGGCTGAGCGCGGTTCCCGGGTTACCCGGGAACCGGAACCGAACCGGAGGAGGGTCCGGTTCGGTTCCCGGTTCCAAGGGGGACCGGTTCTGGTTCCGGTTCCTTTTTTCTAGGAACCGGAACCGGAACCGGAACCTGTTTTGGAACCGGAACCGGAACCGGTCCCGGAACCTGTTTTGGAACCGGAACCGGAACCGGTCCCGGAACCTGTTTCGGAACCGGAACCGGAACCGATTACTTAGGGCAGAAAAAGGTCGACCTTGGATGTTCTAGTGACTTGTATGTGATGTTCTAGTTGAAGTTTGGCTTTGGCCTCTAAATGAAAGTTGTAAAGGACTTCTTGGAGTATAACATACTCAAATTTGGGACAAAACAAACAAGTATAAGTGGGTGAAATCGTTATTCTTTGGAAAGACTGGATCTGGAGATTTTGGGACCGACCCTTGATGAATGCATGGACTGTAAGGCAACCTTTTTGTCGAAATTTCACTTCGGTTTCTTAACAAAAGTTGTAAAGGACATCCTGAGGTACAACATATCGAAAATTTAGAGAAAAAAAACAAGAATAGGTAGGTGAAATCGTGGTCCTTTGGAGATGGTTAGATCTGGAATTACGGTACTACGAACAGGAATTTTAACCGTCCATATTTAATTATCTAGGACGAATTTGACTTTGATGTTTTCATAAAGTATCTACCTTATGGTCTTGGCTATCACATAGTCGAATTTCATAATTTTTGAAGGTCATTTGGGTATTTAATTAGAAATGTTTTTAAAACTGTGAAATCTGATGTGTTTGGATCTTGTAAGTTGCAATGCGTGGACTATTTAACCAAAAATGTTTGGATTTTTTATGAGGTTCTTTTGGAAATGTGTTCTGCATGAAATATCTCTCTTCATGTCTTCCCTACAACATATTTAAATTTCGTAATTTTTGTAGTTCATTTGCCTATTTAACCAAAAATGTTTCAAAAACTGTGCAAGTAGAGAATAGGAAAAGTAAATCGATTTTATCTTTCAATCCAGAACGAATTGGACTACGATTTCTTCATGAAACTTGTACCTCTAGGTCTTAAATACAACATGTCCAAATTTCAGAATTTTATGAGTTCATTTAAGGGTTTAATCGAAATTGTTTTCAAAACTTGTACCTCTAGACATTCTTGTTCTAGTGGTGTTTTATTTCTACTTTCTAGTTTGCTATTTGTTTTGAAATTTCTAATTATATTCTATTATTGTTGTGCAGTAAGAAGTTAATATATCAAGATAACATGTCAATGGAAAGTTACCGTGTAGTATACACGTACATTATAGTTTTTTTTGGTAACGTGCGCATACGTTATATTTTTTTTTAGTAACGTGCGTGCACGTTATAGTTTTTTTGGTAACATGCACATACGTTATATTTTTTTTGGTAACGTGCGCATATGTTATAATTTTTTTTTTGTTAACGTGCGCGTATGTTATAGTTTTTTTTTGGGTAATATGCGTATATGTTATAGTTCAAATTTGAAAATAACAAAAAAAAAAAAAAGGAACCTGTTGGAACCTGGAACCGACCCTGGAACCTGTGACAGGGTAGGTTCCAGGTTCTCGGTTCCCACGGGTAGGTTCCAGGTTCCTCATTTTGAGGAACCTGTACCCGAGGGTAGGTTCCAGGTTCCAGACGGAACCGAACCGGAACCTGGAACCGCTCACCCCTACTTGTCATACTTCGTATGAAGAAGAAACAATTACCATAAAAAAAATTGTTGTATTTTTTATACGTAAAAAGAATGATAAAAGTTGGTGTAATGCATCGAATTTGAACTTAGAGGGGAAATAAGAGAAATAGCTTGTCTGTAGTCATTAATTAAAAAAAAAAAGTAAAAATAACTTTTGATTAGACGATGGAGACACGCTGGTAGTATGAACAAATAGGAAATTACTATGGAAGATTTGCTAAAGATTTATATTCTATTCTTGTAATATCTGATGTAGCTCTTATTATTGATTAGGATTTACATTTTTATTTTTTAATTAGCATAATATCTGGTGTATCTCTTAGAATTAGTTAGAGATATTAAGTAGATCTTTTCTTTCTCTTTTCTATTAAACAATATGTTGTATAAATATTGTACTGTACGTTAAATAATACAAGTGAATTACAATTTATCACATGATATTAGAAATTGAGGTTCTAAGCTCGAATATTTCCAGATCCCATTTGCGTCCCCAATTAGATTTCCACACTTAATAATAGGTAAAAGATCATACTAAACATAAAGGGAAGTATTAAAATATTTAAATAATAAATCATTCCGTCATCTAAAAGTTTAAGATTTTAGAACAATTAATAGTGGTCCACCAAATCTCACAAAAATTCAGCAAAGCTTTGATTATGTGTATTGAATGGAGCTAAATTAGAAGAATAATATGTTAGGGGATAGAAAGAAGAGCCAGAGTTAACATATCCAAGAGAGAACTTGTCTTGTAGACATTTGTCAAGAAAAATACAAAATTTGAATTAATCAAAAGATTCCAAACTAACCAATACGATTGCAATGCGAAATTGATATAGTAAAGGATTGTGTGCAACTGTACACGCTAGAAAGGGTGTTGGGTATATGCGTCAATTTGCCCTCGTTTGAGAGTCCTTTTCAAGTTTTGGAAAAGCTTAGAATGGGAAGAGATCTTTAAGGCAATTCTCTAATTCTATAGAGAATAGGAAAAAAAAAAACAAAAAAAAATGCATAAGCTTTGATCATAGGAAGCAAATGATTTGGAGAGATTAGCAATGAGCGTGTTTCAGTAAAATAGTAGCAATAATGTCACGTGACAATATGAAGGAGAGTTTTGGATTGGGAGGTCCTTTAACAGATAAAGCACAAATCCAATCGAGACCATGAGGAAGGTGATTAATAAGCATGTCAGTTTGCTTTCTTTTGATCTGCTAAGCAGCCCCTTTTTTATACAGGCAAGCAACTTTCTACTCCTAGGGTTCTCCCATTTTGAATTACACGAAATAAGTCATTTGGCAAAATATTTTTCTTTTTTTTCTTTTAATCTAGAAAGAGTCTTAGCTATAATAGAAACCTACCTTAATATCAACAATCCTAACTAATTACGGCCTAGCGTTGGGTTGGAGGAGTTTCAGTAGCTATAGGTAAGTTACACAGTAGAGCTAAGGTGTTCGATGGATAGTCTTGGGGCCGGCTTGGCTCCTACTTTGAGTGTAATTTGTTATGCAAATCAAGTTAAATTATTTGAGCTTTGTTGTGATCTTATAATCTTCTTCAAAGATGACAAGGCTTCTTATCTTTAAATTTTAAATCTCTTTCAGCAGTTTCCACAAATTTCTGAGTTGAAGCTTAATCCTCGAAGATGACTAAGCTTATTCAGGTAATTTCCTACAAATAAGTAGCATTATAAGAGGTGCATTACCTATGATATACCTATAAATTCTTTTAATATCTGGCAAAGCTTAGCGACAAAGATGGCAAACCACTTGTAGAAAGGATAACCCTAAGAATGTCAAGTAATTCTGTGGAAATTAGCTTGCTCCTGAAAATGCCTTCAAAGATCGGTAACGAGAGAACTAGCTTCATTTGGATTATTTTGGTTCACCTTTATCAGTTAAAAGGACCAAAGTATTTGGTTAGTTGAATCTAAGAGTGACTTTACCTACATCTGGTGGGTGCTTTTGAATGTGAGCAACATACTTAAGCCTCATGTCAAAACATATTATTGAGAACCATAAATTTTCTGACTCTCCTTACGATTAGATTGGATTTTTATTTTAGCCAAAAGAGTGGAAATATATAATTGGAAAGGTAAATAGCGACATGGAACATTTGAACTTAGGACCTCATACTTTCATACTATGTGAAATATTTGTAGGGCCATTATTAATTATTCTAAAAGTTTAAGCTATTAAATAATTGCATGGTTAATTATTTAAATATTTTGACATTCTTGTTGAAATCTAAACAAGATTATGTGATTTAATCTTGCCATGCTTTAATGCCATTTCCTGATGCTTGGGAATAGAAATAGGAGGTCCAGGTTGCTATGGCAGACTTATTTGGTTTAATCCTAATGTTCCCAAGTTTGGATTAATATTCTGAACAAGCTGGTCAGTATTGATAGACAACCAATATTGTCATACGAGCTACACTAGTTATTTCGGTGATGCATAATTTTAAATCTAGGTGTACACCTTTTGTTTGACTACTCTTCCTAAAAACAAGATAGTTTCGAGACACGGCCTTTCTTTGTGATGCTGACGGAGCTATTGAACGTGGGGACATTGAATTTTGATGGGCTTTGCAATGCCTCAAAAGAAAAACTTTTTCAAAAACTCTCTTGGAACTTTTTCAATAATTATAATTTTCATGACGGTCCTTCCCCTTCAGTTAATCGAGTGATTAGTTTTGTATGGTCCTTCCTCTCTACTAATTGAGTGATTAGTTTTATTCTAGTCACTGTTAAAACTCAAATGTAACATTTTATGATTTAGCATGAGCTGATAATATCCGCTGAGTACGAGAGATTGTACATTTCCTGCTGCTGCCGAAAGCCAGCCAACAAGATGATTGGCTAGCTTGAGTGATTGTGCTAGGTGGAGTGTAGCCTTTGTAAGCCGACCAGAAAAAGTGTGAGATGATGCGTTGGTGAAGCAAAACCACAGCTTTTCATTTTTATCACAAATTCTTTTGTATATGTGCACAAGCGATCTGTCCATCTTTTAGTTAATGGGCATTCTCTCGGCACAAGAATGAAATGCACATTTGGTAGTTTTTGAAGAGCCTTCTAATAATGATTCCAATAAAAAGAAAAAAAAATCAAGTATTAATGATAGGAGGCAATGTTAGAGTAATCCAAAAAATAAAATTGATTGGACATCACAACTCGGTCAAATTTGGGAAAATTGAAAGAGGGTAAATATGCCGCACGTGTACCAATTTAGATTTTTTATGATCGAAAAAAATTAATTTAGAGTAAATTTGTGATAAATATACTAGCTTTGGATAAATTTGTCATAAATATACCAGTTTGAGGTTTTTAATGGTATTAAACTTATGAATTTCCACATGACTTGCCGTGTCAGCAACCACGTCAGCAAAATTAATGGCAAAATCGAACGAAAGCTAATGGAGAATAAATCTATCAAATATGTACCGGTTTGGAGTTTTTGGTGGTCAAAAAAATAATTTTGGGTAAATTTGTCACAAGTGTACCAGTTTGGGGTTTTTTAGGGTATTAACCCTAAAATTTAACTAACTCGGATCATCATAATTACCTTCTTACATTCTGTTTTATTGTGTATTGTTTGTGAAACCAAATTATGCATATATTTTGTATTTGAATAATATTTTGAATTTTACAGAAAAATAAAAAATTGTTTTTGAGTTTTAAGAAACACAAACAAATGAGTGCTAAGAAAATTCAGCTATTGCGTGTCATTTGTGAAACTAGAACTATGCATTTATGTTTATATCTATCAATGATAGGAAAGTTAGGTGGAGTGCAGTTAAATGGTTGAGTCTCGTTATTAGAAAACTCCGTTCTTTCATATTTCTAAAATTAATTAGATATGTTACTTTACAAAAGTAGAATCAAACTCAATCAAAGGGGAAAAAGCAGTTAAAAACCCAAAATTTTATCCACTGTGATATTTAACTTAAACAATTTTTGTGACATCAAAATTTTAAATTTATGCCTATGTGATACAATTACCCTCTATAAAGTTATTATAATGAGCATTGTTAAAAATTTGGCGTCATAGATGACCAAAGACAAACGAGATTGACATAGCACCAACATGGCTTAAGTAAAATAGAAATGACATTTTGGTTAAAATATCATTCGACAAAATGTTAATGGAGAGTAAATGCATCACATGGATATAATATTATGGTTTTTGACGTCACAAAAATAAATTTAGAGTAAATGTGTCATGATTAATATAATTTGGAATTTTTATGTTATAACAAGAATTTGTGATAAAAATGATTACTTGTATCGCTTACAAAAATGAAAGAACAAAAATATTTTCGATGTATTGTTATTGATAATTGAAATATTTTTCATTAACTAATTATTTTAATCAATATAAATGATTATTTATTGAAAAAATATTTCAAATTATTTATTTTTCGTGAAATAAATGAAGTCTTAATCTAATATAATATTTCTAGAACAATATATGAACATGAACTCGCCGTACATATATGAATGACCTTTAATCTTTCTTGTGTACACACACGGGGAGCAACAATGAAAAAAATGGGATGTTTTGCTATTATTATTTATCATTTAAAAACTTTATAGTATTTATTATTATCATGCACTTGTATTATCTTTAAGTTTTATGCAATGAACAAGGCGATCGGTCATTAATGAGGATAATTAAAAGTCAACATTTGATTATTAATTTCTAGAGCTCAGAAAGTAGATGGTCTTTCTTAAAGGTGGCAAATGGGTGGGTCGAGTCGGGTATGGGTCGGGTCAAAAATGGGGCGACCCATATTTGACCAATTTAATCCGTTTTGACTCATATTCTTGTAATGTAAATCTAGTGACCCATATCCGACCTGACCCTTATCCGACCCATACTTAACTCGACCCGTATTGCTAAAACGTATTTATTATTAAAACATTTTTATGTAATACAAATTTTTTAACAATTTTTATGCAATACAAATTTTATGAAAATTTTTTATAGTTCTTTTTAAAATATTATTAAAAAATCGAATTTTTAATTTTTTATAAAAATATAATTTTTTATTTTTTAAAATATAATAATTATTTTTTAATAATTATTTTTTCTTTTTTTCTTTTATCTTTTTTGTTTCTTCTCCTTCGGCCGGTTGCTGCCCACGACGACGGCCGGCGACCGGCCACAGGCTAGATTGAGCTCGCCGGCGTCGAGTGGGGCTCAATCTCGTCGATCCAGCAAGGCTAAGGCTCCGCCGAGCCTCGCTGACGACTGGCGAGGCTTGAGACTCGCCCGACGAGGCCGAGCCTCGCTAGATTTGGCGAGGAACGAGCTCGCCGGCGTCGGGCGAGGCTTGTCGCTGGCCAGCGGCCGGCTGTCCCCCTACCGGCCACCGGTAAGGAATGAAGAAAAAGAAAGAAAAAAGAAAATAAAAAATTGAAATATGAAAAATAATTATAATTTCGATTTTTTTATTAAAAAACATTTTTATAAATTTAAAAAAGCCAAGGGTTTAAACTTTAAAATGAGTTTCCTTATAACCCATTTAGACTATTTATTTTTGTGTTCTATATTCATTGACCAATTTCTGACTCATATTTAACTTTCATTTGATCAATTTCTGATCCATATTTAACCTTCACTTAATCCATTTTTAACCTATATTTAATTTTCACTTGACCCATATATGACCATTTAACTAAAAATGGGTCATAATATGGGTGTTTGACCCATATTGCTAGCTCTCTTTCTATAAAAAAATACGAAAAGGAGGAGAAAGAAGATAGTCGTGGCTTGGAACCCAAAGCAAAGGTTAATAGTTAACCATGGTCGAATTACTTTACTTTTAGACCTTGTTGGTAACTTGGCAATTATTACGCTTCAACTCTTATCAACTTCACGGTGCAGATGGCAGTACGTACGTCGTCACTCTTCATACACGTGAACCCTAATACTGGGCCTAAGTAGATAGCCGTGGGACCCAACTCCACCGTACACGTCTTATCTCTCTGTAATACATAGCCTTTTTGGTTTTTATTTTATTAATTTGAATAATTGATTTATACAAATCATTCTTCCTTTTAGGTCCGTTAGTTTTGTGGAAAATGAACCATTTCCGGAAAATATTTCATCAGAAGTTATTTTCTAAGAAAATGACAATATTTTCTGGTGTTCGACTAAAATCTGAAAATATTACGGAAAATATTTTCCGGTGTTCGGTAAGGAAAATATTTTCCGCTCCCAAATTGGCGAGTGCAAGCATCAAGCTCGAGGCTGAGCTCGAGGCTCGCCAGATCGACGAGCGCAAGTTTGAGATCGACGAGCTTGAGGTTCACTTGTTCTGATGACTAGCTAAGAAAGAAAAAGATGGGAAACAAAAAAAAATGAAAGAAAAAGGAAATTAAAAATAATTCGAATTAAAAAAAGAAAAATAAAATTAAAAATAATTCGAATGAAAAAAGAAAAGAAGAAAAAGAAATGGGAGGAGGAAGTCAGGATTTGTAGAGGTGTGAGATAAGAAAGATCAAGTAAGGAAAATGTTTTCCACTTTTCAAAAGTAGAAAACATTTTCTCCTACTTTAGAAGACTTTTTTTCCCTCGATGAAAAACATTTTCCTCAAGAAATTCATTTTCCGTGAAACGAACGCTGGAAAATCCGAAAAACGTTTTTCCGAAAATTATTTTTCGCGAAACGAACAGACCCTTAATTAGATGCTTTATGATATATGACACGTGGAAAGTAAGGCACATGTTCAACAAGAGCATACATTAAATTATAAAAGGATCATATACGATAGCACGCAACAAAACATATATTATGAAAATCGTATGACTAAGAAGCCCGAACACCGGTAGATTAAAAGTCAAGCTTCAAAGAACACAAAGATATACATCTACTGGTTTGTTTTGACAAAGGAGATTCATATAGTTTTAGAGACAAGGTTTGTTTTGGGGTGCAATTTCAGCAACCGATTGGTTTTAGTGAGAATTTGGCGAACAAGCTTCATTTAACTCTTTTGTTTCTCTAATGAAAGAAAAAAGAAATGCGTTCGAGAGACACTGGAGGCAGATGAACGGCAACATCACCATAGTTGAAGCGATCGTGGGGGAACAAATCATTGGAAAGGGACGATGAGAATTACGTTCTTTTTGGAAGAGTTACAAATTATGTTGTTGAATAAAGTTATGAAGAGTTGCTCTTCATATCACATCCTCTATGAATGATAATGGCTTATAGTTTTTCACACATAGCTCGGGTGCATGCACACAGACTAACGTGTCTACACTACAAAAGATGTCCCAGAAGTATGTTAAAGGGCTATCTCACGTAGGTTAGGCAGGTTTTAGAGTATTCCCGCAAGAGAACAAGATGGATTTTTTAAGACTCAAATTTTCGAGGATGTTAAAAGATGCTTTTGAGTATTCTAGCCATGCCTCAAGGATCCTTATCACAGTTTGCTATTAGACCTTCGAAATGCATCATTAGTAGTGACGAGGTCTGCTTGGCTGGTGTCATGGACTAGTCAGGAGTGCCCAATTAGGGATTTCTACTGTCTTGCCAGTACCACTAGAAAACATCTATAAGGAGATCCGGCAAAGATATGATTGTGTATATTGAATAGAGCTAAATTAGAAAAATAATTTGTTGGAGGATTGTAATAAGAGTCCGACTAAAGATAAAGACAAATGACTTGTCTTATAGTAATGGTTAAAAAAGCTATAAAATTGACCTAAAGGATATTCCAAACTAATTGATATGATTGCCATTAGTAGCTCAGATAGTAAAGGATTTTGTTCAAATTATATATGCTAGAAAAATCTAGGGTATGCCGGTTGTTTTGCGCCTATATAGGAATTATTTTGATATTTATGAAAAAGGAGTGACGTGCATAAAATGCCAAAATATTGAAATTTTACATTACATAAATGTGCAAGTTTTGGTATTGCATTGGAGAGAGATCTTTAAAGCGGTTTTATTTATTTATTTAGAGAATATGAAAAAATAAAGGAAGAAAGAAACAATGTAGAAGCATTTTATGCATAGGAAGCAAATAATTTGAGACATTAGCAAGGAGAGAGAACTTCCTTGATCAAACAGTAAGGTTTCAGTAAAATAATATCAATAATGTCAAGTGAAGATATGAAGGAGAGTTTTGAATTGAGAGGTTTAGTGCTGGCAATGGAATGTTACCAAATCTATAGTTATCTATGCATATAAAACTTTTTATTTTGACAGAAAAAGTTTGTGTCTTAACTTATATTGCACATATATCAATATATCCATACATACATAAGTTACTAGTTAATCGCATCTCACGTTTTATGGTAATCAAACGAAAGCAACTAATATGCCCTAAGTTTTTTCGTTACCAACTTTGTCATACCTCAAAATCCATCCCGAGAAATTAGACAATGACCATCATTAAAAAAAAAAAAAAACACAACAAAGCATGGGGAAAAAATGAAGTTATTTGTCCTTGAAGATGTAATTTGCTTTCACAACTTGTCTTTGAAGGCATGTCAACACAGCTGTAGGCATTTAACCCACCCTCACTCACTTCAGGTGCGGAAGGCTACTATACTTGCCTACCCGGTAGTAGTCGGGACCGAAATTCTGACGTGGTGTTTACCTTCACCACCATGAGGGCCCATAATTTCATGTCTATCTTTGTCTTCCCGACAAAGAGGGAATAGGAGGACAGCGTGGGGTCTTTTACCCCAGGGCGGTTCTCCCGCATGTTTCCTCCATGAGCCTTTTAAGGACCTACACAGGTCCAACTATTCTCCTCTACTTTTAGGCGTCGGAAACCGACAAATAACACCAATATGTGAAATAAATATCAATGTCAGCGGGTCCCAAATGCATTATTGAGTTAACCTTTGTCTTCTACCATGCGTGATAAATGGGAAATGCTACTTTCAGCACAAACTTGCTGTACATGTCTTGAGAAGTATATGGACTTGCTACTGGACTAATTATCTTCTAATCCAGAGAGAGAGAGAGAGAGAGAGAGAGAGAGAGAGAGAGAGAGAGCAAATGGCGGGAACTGTCATTGGATCATTGCTAAGCTAATATATATAAGGAGAAAGTAAGATAGAATAGAGCTTAATAGTTGAGCTATATCAATACAAACGAATAGAGCTCAACAGTTGAGCTCTATCATTACAAAACTCCATTCATTCCCACTTTCCTTAACATTAATTAGACATATTACTTTACAAATATATACATATAGACAGGTTTTGCAATTGGTATTTGTCATTTAAATATTATTTATTATCTATTATTGTTGTGCGCTTATATTATCTTCAAGGAGTTCTTTTACAATTAATTAGGAGGGTGCTTATATTAAGTTTTATGTGATAAATGAGCTGGTCGACCATAGACGTATTAATATTTGGCTTTTAATATCTAGAGTTCCAAAAGCGCTTGGTGTCTCTATCTTTAAAATACAAAGGAGGAAGAAGGAGACGGAGGTGGCGTAAAACCCAAAAAGAAATTAAAACAAAAAAAAAAAGAAGAAGAATAATAAAGTGATGTTAATAGGTGACTATGGTGGAGAGTTAAGGGCGCGTTTGGTTGTGTTTCTGTTTAAAAATTGTTCCAGGGAACAGAAATAGAAAAAAGTGTTTCTGTTCCGGGGAACAATTTTTGAACAAAAATACGCGTTTGGTAAACTTGTTCCGGGAATAAAAAATAAACAGAAACATGTTTGGTAAATTTGGATAATTTTTTTTATTTCTTTTATTTTTTCTATTTTTTTCTTATTTTTCCTTTTTTTCTTTTTTCTTTTTCATTTTTTTTTCTTCTTTTGGCCGGCGACCGGCCGGCGAGGGCCGAGCTCGCCCAGCGGCGGGCGAGGCGCGGCCTCGCCGGGCCACCGCCAGGCGAGGCTGAGGCTCGCCGGCCGTTGGGCGAGCTCGGCCTCGCCGGCCTGGGCGAGCTCGAGGCCGGATCTGGGCGAGATCGAGCTCGCCCAGGCCGGCGCGAGGTCGGCCTCGCCTTGATCCGGCGAGGCCGAGCTCGCCCAGCGGCGGGCGAGGCCCGGCCTCGCCGGATCTGGGCGAGATCGAGCTCGCCCAGGCCGGCGCGAGGTCGGCCTCGCCATGGCTGGGCGAGCTCGAGCTCGCCCAGATCCGGCGAGGCCGACCTCGCCCAGCGGCCGGCGAGCCTCGGCCTCGCCGAGCCACCGCCAGGTCGGCGTCGCCTGGCGGTGGCTCGGCGAGGCCGAGGCTCGCCGGCCGCTGGGCGAGGTCGGCCTCGCCGGATCTGGGCGAGCTCGAGCTCGCCCAGCCATGGCGAGGCCGATCCTCGCCCAGCTACGGCGAGCCTCGGCCTCGCCGGGGGACGGCGAGCGTCGGCCTCGCCGGGGGCCGGCGAGCCTCGCCGTGGCTGGGCGAGGCCGCCGGCCCTCGTCGGCCGGTCGCCGGCCATGGCCGAGGCCGGCGACCGGCCAAAAGAAAGAAGAACAAGAAAATAAGAGAAAAAAGAAAAAGAAAAAAAAAGTGTTTCTCATTTGTGTTCCAGAAACGAGAAACACAAAATTTGTGTTTCTCGTTTCTGTTTCTTTTTTGTTCCTGGGAACAAAAGAACAAAAAAGAAACAGAAACGCACACAAACGCGTTTCTGTTCCTTTTTTGTTCCCAGGAACAAAAAAACAGAAATTTTTATTCCTGGGAACAGAAATAAGGTGCAGCCATGCAGGCCCTAAGTTGCTTTCTGGCTATGTCAATCATGTACCAGTACGGCTTCATACACGTGCGCCCCACTCCGTACTTATCCTATCTTATCTTTTTACACAATTGTCCACTCCAGATTCACCTTGTACCGACAAAATCTCCCCCCGATATCTAGAAATTACAACTATAATACAAAAAAGATAATTGACAAATAATAATTAAGCCTCACCATTACAAAACTTCATTTCTTTCCAGTTTTCACAACATTGATTAAATAAATTACTTTATAATAAAGTAGAAAGAATTTAATTGTCTCATTTAATCTAACAGGATGTTCCTAATTGTTATTATGTATTGTTATTATACATTTATGTCATCCTTATCAGGGTTTTTGTACAATGATTGAGGCAGGGTGCCTATATTACTTTTTATGGATGCCTACGGAGAAAGAAGTCAGGAAAAAAAGGAAAAAAGAAAAAATTAAGACCCATCAAATCGTAGGATGATGACACCATCTACTGTGAGTTTCAACCTTTGCGCACTCACAAATCTCAACAAAATATCTAAGGGTTGTGTTGATATATACATATAAAATCTAATCTCGACATTTTTTTTGCTTGAATTTTCACAACCGATAATATTGATGGTAATTTATGCGTAGTTTTTTTTCGAAATCCTTTAATAATTAAATGACATTTAAAAATCTTTCAAACTTAGCTACTTTGATCATGATGATTACCTTCTTTTGTTCTATTTTATTGTATATATGTTTATATATTTATGGATAATGAGAAAGTAAGACATATGAAGTTTAATGGTTGAGCTATATTTTTACGAAACTCTATTCCTTTCCACTTTTCTTTACATTAATTAAAAACTTTATTTATTTTCATTTCTAGAAACTAGCCTCTACCTTGGGACGGTTTCCTTTAGCTCTAAACATTGCCTCAAAATAAAATAGAACAGACTTAATCATCACATTTAATTTGAGATGATGTTTTTTAGCCAAATATTTCAACATCAACTTACCTCGTTTATTATATACACATGCATAGGTTTTGTAATTTGTATATGTCATTTAAATAATTTTTACTATCTATTATTTGTTGTACACTTTTATTAATTTTTAAGAGGATTTTTATTGAGGTAGGGTTCCTAACATTATGTTTTATGAAATGAGTGAGGTAGTTTGACCATCAATGTGCGACGATTGACATATTAATGTCTAGCTTTTAATATTGAGAGTTCGAGAGTTCCAAGAGCGCCCGGTCCCTCTATCTAAATCAGCTAGGGATGAGCACGGTTTTTAAGTAGAACCGAAATTGATTTGGTTCGGTTCTCAATTCTAAAGAGATTGGTTCCGATTCCGATTCCTTTTTTCTGAAAATCAAAATCGAAACCGGTCAGAGTTCAAAAGAAAAAAAAAAAAAACCCTAACACGTTATTTCCTCCCACGTGATTTTTCCCTCTTCTGCCAATTCCTCCCCCCTTCCCCTTTCTTTTTCTCCCCTTTTTCCTCCTCACGTCCCTTCCTGCCCCTCCTCCCAACTGTTTGCTTTTCTTCTCTCTTTCTCCTCTTTCCCCTCTCTCGGCCGAAACCCCGCTTCTTCTCCTCCTCCTCTTCTTCTCCTTCTTCTTCTTCTTCCTTCTTCTTGCTGGCTGTTGCTACACCCACCATCACACCGCCGCCCCACGCCCTACTCACCACCACCTCTTGGTCATCGAACCACCACCACCCACCGCTCGTCCGACGAGCCGTCTTGCTGTTGAGCCCGACGAGCTGTCGCGCCGTCCACGCCGCCCCTCGCCGCCGTGAGCCACCGCCACCGTCCCCAAGCCACCGTCACCACCTCTTGCCGCCACTCGCTCGGCGTTCGGGCCGTCGTTGCTCCGAACTGCCCCTGCCTCCGCCATAACTGAGCTCTTCCCCCTTTGGCCGTGGGTTGAGCCGCGACTGCCGCCGTCTTCGCCGCGCCGTCCGTGCCGCCGTTGGTGCCGTGAGACTCGTGTCTTCATTGCCGTCGCCGCGTGCTTGTCGTCGCTGGACCTCCCTTGACACCGCCACTGGACGCCGTCACCCCTCGCTCGCCTCGCCGCTCAACCGCTTGCTGTTGACGCCTCCGTTGGACGCAGCTCGTCCCCCTGGTGGAGGCTGCTCGCTCGCCCAGCCGCCTCGACGCTGCTCACCGCTCGCCCAGCCCCAATCAGCCTTAACTCCACGCCCCTCCACCTCTGCCTCCACCTCCACCTCCACCTCAATTGCACCCCCACTCTCTCTCTCTCCCCTTCCGCCTATCCGATCGGGGGCGACGCGGGACGCCCTTGGAGACTTCGGCAGGGGCCTACTGGCTGATCGACGACGAGACGGTAGGTTTTCCTCCGTATTTTTGCTATTTTCAATTTTCAGAATAGCTTTTCCTCCGCATTTTTGCTCAAGTTACAGATTGCTCCTTTGCTTAACTAAAATGAGCAACACCGACAGTTGCTCAACCTTCATTATTATGCAACCGTAGTTATTATTATGAAATACATTAACCATAAGGAATCACCAAAATATACATTAGATAATGTTTTCTCTAGAAAATTATGAATTTAGTTGTCTAGTCGGATGTAAAAGTTGATGTGGCTCAACCTTCATTATTATGCAAGGTGTATTTGGTCTGTTGAGCCTAGAGTGACTCTACTTAGATTTGATGGATGCTTTTGAATGTGAGCAGCATACTTAAGCCTCATGTCAAAGATATCGCTGGGAAGTGCAAATCTACTTCTTATGGTTTGATAATGGCCATTTTGGAGTGCCGCTAGGAGTTCATTCTTCAAGAGTTGTGTAATAAGGCTGCCTTGACATGAATGTTAGAGTTTCAGAAGTTATTTATGGTCATAATTGGTAAAGGATCCCTGCTAGATCTGATTTTCTGTTGAAATCTAAGCAAGCGTACGTGATTAAATCTTGCCATGCTTTCATGCCATTTGCTGACGCTTGGGTATTAGTCAGAAATAGGACGTCCAAGTTGCTGTGACATTGACCTATTTGGATTGACAATAATGTTCCTAAGGATGGGTTGATACCCTGAACAAGCTGCTTCTTAATGATAGACTTACCACTGTTGTGCAGTAAGCTGCACTTGTTATCTATGTGATGTTTATTTTTGAATCTAGGTGTCACCTTTAAGTGCTCTTTCAACAAGACAGTTTCGGGACACGTCTTTTCTCTGTGAAGCTAACAAAGCAATCGGGTGTGAGCACATTGAATTTCAGTCGGCTTTTCAAAACCTCAAAGGGAAAACTTTTCCGAAAACTCTCCTAGGGCATTGCTTCGTATGAGACTATTTACTTTATCTAGATTGAAAGGAATTCTATGCTCCATGATGTCCCTTCCCCTTACTACTAATTGAGTGATTAGTTTTATAATATTTAGTGAAAACTCAAAATAGAACATTTTATTAGAGTTGGGCAACTGAGCTGGTTCAATTCGAGAACTGAATCATACCGAGCCAGACTGATTTTAAGATGCTTCAGGGACTGGTTAAGTCCCGGGTAAAAGTTCTGGGAGCCGGCCTTGACCAATTCAATTCTTGATTTTATATCTTGAACCGGTCAGTCTCTACCTGAAACCCAGCTTTGCAAGGTTAATTCTTGGGCAGAACTGGTTTTCATGCAAAACCAATCCTGAATCTTTTTTTATTTAAATTCCACTTCTTTTCTAGTTCTCACACTCAAATTTGGCCTCTCTCTCTCTCTCTCTCTCTCTCTCTCTCTCTGAGAGTCTCTCGACTTTTTGCAGTGGTACTCTCAATCTCTCTCTCTCTCTCCTGTCTTGCGGACGCCCTCTGTCTCGGTCTCGCCAACGCCGTCTCATCTCCGTCTCTTGCCATCTCGGGGGTTGTGGGCTTTGCTTTTGTTGGTCGACCGTCAGTTAGCCCATTATTAGCCAGGTTCGTGCTTTCTTATAGCAACTAATTAGAGAGAAGCTCTGTGCTTTTCTGAAGATGAATATAGCCTGGGCATTGCACGAGCGATAATTTTTATTACAATTGATTTGCCTTGATCTTTTACCTATTATGATATGGCTCAAATTTGATCGTAACATTTCGAAATTTAAAAAAAAGAAAAAAATCCTTTTACATCACTCAAGATCACTCATCTTTGAGCGAAACAAAGATTGCTCGAAAAAACTATAAACGTCTTTTATTTGGATTTATAGATATGACTTATACGGTGTAAACGTGGCTTTCGACGTTTACATATTAGGTTACTAGCGTTCTCCAAAATGGGCACATAAAAACACATAAAATATCCCCAGCTTCCAATTCTAAATAGAATTAAAAAAAGAACATTAGCCAACTTCAAGAGCTGTTTTACCATCGCACATATTAAAATTAAAACTTAAAAAACATCTTCATCAGCTTGCTTTTACGAGCCCACCGCAAATTGGTACTTCAATACCAATGTATAATTTCTTTTCACAAAATGTTTCAAACTACTTCATTCACACGATACTTCACAATCTATTCTTTTCCTTTTACTTATTTATTTGGGCAAATGCAAAGATTCACGAACATACATTCAATTACCATGTGAAAAGTGAGATTTTGAAGTTGCCCAGGCAGCTATAATAGCATTCTGTCTTCTTAAGATTGAAATCCGGTTAACTTTAATACGTTGATGTCACTACTAAACAACGAAACCATAAAGATGGGCATCATTAGAAAAAAACAGAGATTCATGAACATAAAGATTTTTGCCACGTAAAGTTAGATGCCGAAGTTGCCCAGACAGCTATAATACTTTTTCTATCTTCTCAAGAGCCAGACCGAATTGATTTTAGTACTTGACGTTATTACTCAACAATCGGGGCATGCATTTGAACGTACGTCGATGTCGATTTCTAAGGAAAGCATGTGAACGTGCATGGTTTTCTAAGGAAAGCATGTGATGAAACTATTAAAATGGGCCCCATTAGAAAATGATGGGAGCATTAAAATTTATGAAAAAGAAATGACATCCATAAAGTGCCTAAATATATGATTTTACGTTGCATAAATGGACAAGTTTTGGTATTGCCTAGTATAGGAAGAAATCTTTCACAAAATTTATTTAGAGAATAGGAAAAAATATGGAACGAATGAAAATGTATAGAAGTATTTATTCAGAGAAAGCAATTAAATTTAAGAGATTCGCAAGGAGAGTGAACTTTCCTAATATTAATAATGTCCCATAACAACATGAAGAAGAGTTTCGAATTGAAAGGTATAGTGTTCATATCAAGGCGATAACAAATTGATCTTGCTACCCACGCATACAGAACTTTCTATTTTCATGGAAAGAATCTCTATACTAATGTATATTGCGTGTGTATGTCCATATACCCTAAATTATAACAGTTCACACCTCACGTAAGTTTTGATAGCAACTTTGTCATACATCAATTCCATCCCAAGAATTTAGAGAACGATTGGCTATCCTTTGAAATGAAATTAAAGAACGAAGCCTCGAACTAAAAATAGTAATTTCAAACAAAAATGTTGACAAAGCAAAACCTTTCATTGAATGATAATTATAACAAAATCTAGTAAATCATCAGTCGACCAAAATATAGAAATTCTTTAACCCTCTCCGAATCGCTGTAACGTAATTAATGCAATTTTTGAAAATTCGGGAGTCTCTATCAATGAAAGCCGAGTTGTGGGGTGGTTTATGAAACTGTTGGGAGATAATCCTTAAAAAAATAGATCAAAAAGCCGAGCTTCTTTTGAAAAGATTGATTCTTGGGGAAAGTCAATTTCATCTGGAATTTTGCACCGATAACTACACCTAGATTTAATTCTTAATAACAGCTTACAATTAGGCATGATTTAGACAAACCAATCGCAGACCTTGGTGGGTCCCATATGCATTATTGATTTTCTTTTCTTGCATGGATGATGAGAATTCCTATCTTCAATAACACGAGTCGGTCAAAGAAGTTGAAAATTAGATTTGTCGACATTTTGATTTGCCAGTCTTACATGTCAACCTAAACTTCTTGTACAGGTTTTGAGAAGCCTATAGCCTTGGAACGACCGTACTGGTATCTTCTGATCCATAGAGAGACAGAGAAAAAGGAACACAGAGAACAAAAATGGCAGAAGCTCTCATTTCTAGCATTGCGGGAGAGATCGTTGCTAGTCTAGCTCCTCAAGCAATAGAAAATATTGGAAAGTTATGGGGCGACAAGCATGAACTTGAGGCACTTAGGGAGAGAGTCTCCACGCTTCAAGCTTTACTGGATGATGCAGAGGAGCAATACTACCAGAGTCACGAAATCAAAGATTGGGTTGATAGACTGAAGGGTGCTTTTTATGATGCACTGGACGTGCTTGAAGAATACAATGTAGAAGCTACGCGACAAGGACTGAGAGGCCACAATAAAATGTTCAAGGAGGTAAGGAATTTTTTCTCTGGTTCAAACCAGGTTGCTTTTATATTGAAGATGAGTTACAAAGTAAGAGCAGTGAAGAAAAGAATAGAAACCATTATAGCTGACAGAAAATTCCAATTGAACACACTCCCCAAGAGAGAGTGGAGGAAGAGAAAAGAGACACATTCCTTTGCATGTGAGGGGGATATTATAGGGAGAGATGATGATAAGGAGACTGTTAAGAAATTTTTATTGGATTCAGACGTGAAAATGAATGTTTCCATCCTTCCAATAGTTGGTATTGGTGGGCTTGGAAAAACAACTCTTGCTCAATATGTATACAATGATAAGATGGTCAGTGAACATTTTGAATTGAAAATGTGGGTATGTGTCTCTAATGACTTTGACATGGAAAATATAGTGAAAAATATCTTAGCTTGTGTGACGGAAGAGGTATTGAATCATGATGTGTTGGAACAATTACAAAATAAACTGAGGAGAAAAATTGATGGAAGGAGATATCTTTTAGTTTTAGATGATTATTGGGATGATGAACTAGAAACATGGCTCAAATTGAAAACATTATTGGTGGGAGGTGCTAGAGGAAGCAAGATTCTTATAACTACACGTCTTCGTTCGGTTGCGGAAATCACTTGCACTACTTCGCCTCATCTTCTCGGGGGATTATCTGAAATGGAGTCTGTCAATTTATTAATGCAAATGGCTTTTCCAAAAGAAGAGGAGACACAAGATCTTGACTTGCGACCTATTGGCGAAGAGATAGCTAGAAGGTGCTCTGGTGTTCCATTGGTTGTTCGAACTGTTGGAAGCTTACTATTTTCTAAGAAAACAAAAGCGGAATGGTTACATTTCAAAGATTATAAGCTCCCAGAAGCATCTCGAAGTGAAGAAGAAATAATGTCGGTTCTTAGGCTAAGTTACAACAATCTTCCTTCACATTTAAAACGATGTTTTGCATTTTGTTCATTGTTTCCCAAAGATCATAAGATAGATAAGCAAACTTTTGTCGATCTTTGGGTGGCAGAAGGATTTATCAAGCCATCAAATACAAGTGAGCCTTTAGAAGACATTGCCCATGAATATTTCATGAATCTACTTTCGAGTAACTTCTTTCAAGATTTTGAAAAAAGTCCACTCACAAAAGGGGAGACTTGCAAGATGCATGATTTGATGCATGATCTAGCTTGCTTGGTTGCAAGGAATGAGTGTTGTGTGGTAGGGAATGACACAAAATCTATAGATGCAAGAACTCGTCATATATCTGTGGGTGACCTTCCCCTTCCATTCCCACACTTGGAAGCAAGTCGCTTGAGAACATTAATTTTTTTGAAGGGAAGAATGATAAGTGAAGAAGATTTACACCCACTCATGCAAAGTTTCAAAAAGTTGCATGTCTTGGATCTACATGACACATCTGTCAAGAAGCTGCCAAGGTCCATCTGTGAGTTGAAGTATCTCACGTATCTTGATCTCTCTTATAGTATGCTTAATAGGCTTCCTAACTCCATTATGAAATTACAAAATTTGCAAATGCTTAATGTCGATGGTTGTCGTTACCTTGAAGAATTACCAAGGGGTATAACGAAATTAGTTAGCCTTCGAAATCTAGGCATAAAAGATTGTAAGAGACTTAGTTATGTTCCTTGTGGACTAGGGCAATTGAGTTCTCTGCATAGGCTGAACTGCTTCATTTTGCCCAAAGACAAAGCTCGTGCTAAGAATTATGGCAAACTTGAGGAGCTATGTGGGCTTAATAACATCCGGGGAAGTCTTTGCATTGAAAATTTGGGACATGTAACCGATACAATAGAAGAATACAAGGCTGCAAACTTGACAGGGAAGCAGTCTCTTGAATCTTTGGAACTTGAATGGGGTGGTTTCAATACCGATGATGCAGTAATTGGGACTAGAAATGAAGCTCTATTGGATGGACTGCAGCCGCCCTCAAATCTGCGGGAGTTGACGATCACTGGATATGAAGGTGAGAGCTTTCCAAGGTGGATGATGGATAGCCTCGTGTCTTCCTTGCCAAATTTAGTTGAGGTAGAGTTTAAAGACTGTAGAAGATGTAAACGTCTCTCTCCACTAGGCCAATTACCTCACCTCAAGAGTTTACAGATTTCGAGGCTAGCTGAACTGGAATACCTCGAGTTTGGCCATTCATCCACTTTAGCAGCATCGTTTCCTAGTCTATTGAAATTAGGTATTTTTAACTGTAAGAAGTTGAAAGCCATGCCATTGACTTCTCATCTTGGGGATAACATATTTGGCCAACGTGTGCGACACCTACCCAACCTTGTGGATCTCTCTATCAAGCAATGTGATGAGCTGGATTTATGCAAAGACGAAAGCGGCGACATCTTGGATTTTCAGGGACTTCAGAGTCTCCGCGATGTACAAATTAGGGAGCTTCCCAAACTAGCATATCTCCCACAGTGGCTTGTCCAAGCTAGCAATCTCGAGCATCTCGAAATTCTCAACTGTGGTTTGAAGGCATTACCAGAACAAATTGAGGCCTTTCAATCACTTCAACGGCTTACTATCTCCTTGTGCCACTCGTTGACATCATTACCTAAAGGAATGCGAAGGCTTGCATCCCTTATTGACCTAGTTTTCAGCAACTGCAATGAGCTGGATATATCCAAAGACGAAAGCGGCAACATCTTGGATTTCCATGGAGGCCTTCCAAGTCTCCGCTCCGTGTCAATCCTTTTCCTTCCCAAACTAACATCTCTCCCACAGTGGCTTCTACAGCTCCGTAGTCTCGAGAGTCTCTTAATTTACGATTTTCTCAATTTTAAGGCATTATCAGAGCAAATCGAGAAATGTGAGGAGCTGGATATATCCAAAGACCAAAGCGGCAACATCTTGCATTTCCAAGGAGGCCTTCCGAGTCTCCACTCCGTGACAATTGGGAACCTTCCCAAACTGACATCTCTCCCACAGTGGATTCTACAGGCCCGCAATCTCGAGCGTCTCTTAATTTGGCATTGCCGCAATTTGAAGGATATACCAGAGCAGATCGAGGCCCTTCAATCACTTCAAATTCTCGACATCCTGGGGTGCTCCTCATTGACATCATTCCCTGAAGCAATGCGAAGGCTCACATCCCTTACTTACCTAAAAATCCAAGATTGTGGAGAATTGGGGAAGAGTTGCAAAAGACAAGTAGGCGAGGATTGGGACAGGATCGCTCATATCCCGAACATAAAAATTATATTACGGATCGAGCCCTAATTTTCTTTACTGAAGGTATGTGGGACCTTGTTTCCCAGATTTTTAGATGAATAATTTTTTGAATTGTGTTTCGAATACTTGATTTGATTTTGGGGGACATGGACAGATCGCTGAAGAGAGAGAGAGAGAGAGAGAGAGAGAGAGAGAGAGAGAGAGAAGGTTTGTGACGTGATTTGGTTATGGAGAGAGAGGACAATGCTCACTAAGTTCAGCATGCGGTTTTTAACTTTGAATTGTTGGTGCTTCTAGAGAATTTTTTAGCAAAGTTGAGTACATCTGTTTGGCGTCATATGAATTTGTTTCTATATCTTTTGATTTATTGCTTGATCTCATGAAGATGAGCCGGGTTTGCTGGTTTGGCTTCTCAAACTGGACTCTTGCAGCTCTAAAAACTATTATGATGTGTGGTTGGTGGCGGCTATTTCAAATTTTCAATGGCATTTTGGTTTTGGATCATCATGCTCTATATTTGATGAGTGGGGGTCTATACTTTTAAGTTGTTTGTGGAAAATTGTTCATGACATTTGTGTTTAAACGTCGCTATATATGCTTCAAAAATGCAAGTTTTTCCCACTTGAAACTAGTCTTCTAAAGCAGTTTCGTGAGATTAAGCTTAAGGAAAAATTGCTAGCACTTGCTAGAGAGACCCTTTCTTTTGAAGTACCCTGTCCATTCTTTTATCTTTTTGAAACTAAACTCCCATGCATACCAGAAAGCCATGTCGTACAAAGAGAGCTCGTCGTTTGAACTATCTTCCATGAGATTAAGCTCCTAGGTTCTTTGTTTCAGTAGATATGTCTGTCACTGACACTACTTTATTTTTCAGGCTATATAGAAATGGCGTAAATTTTGGCACTGATGAAATAATGGCAATTGAGGATCACAAAGACCTCACTTACCACTAGTCCCGTGGCAAGAAAAACATGGATTTCTCTCTTGCTAAAACATGAGTATGATGGAAACACCTAGAGCTTTTTAAGTTCGAGGTGTATGCTTTGAAGTCCGAGAACAATACTACTACATGCTCTAGAGTCTACTCAACTTGGATATCACGCCCTATGCCAATATGATAATTGCAGAATACATTTGGTATGTTTTCATGCACTGAAACCTCTAAGTGTGATGCACAAAAAGATGAACAAGACTAGAACTATTTTGTACCCACCTAAGAGTTGCAGGTCACCCAAAATTGGAGGACAGGTGCCAAAAAGATGCAGGCAAGGACTAGTACAAGATATCTCATATCCTGCACATAAAGTGGATAAAGGTATCTATCAATGCTACATGATTCGATTGGGGCACATGGACAGATCGCTGAAAGGTTTGGACATTACTTTATTCCTGAAAATGTTTGAAAAATGAAGAAAACACATACTTTTCTTCATCCAACTCTGAGCTCGTTAAATCTGTTTTGTGACTCATCCTGTATATAGTGTGCAATGTGCTTATGTGATTTCACAAGGAGAAAAATGCCTGCACAGTTTTGGAAATCTTTGGAAAACTTTCATACATGAAGTGATGAAATGTTTCTCAAGAGAACGGCTTCTGGTTTGCTTCCCTTAAAAATAACTTTATCTCATTGTGTTCCCACAGAATCAGAGGTTCTGACATAGATCTACACAGCGAATCAAGGGTATGATTGGTGACAATAAAATATGTAGTGTTTTTCCTTTTTACGTGCTATATGCTGTTGATCTATTAATTCGTTAAATCAGGTGATCCTTACCTATCAAGCACCCGTCTCAACTTCCAAAGTGAAATTACTATGGTTCAAGTACCGGTCAAGCTCCAGGGGAGGATAGAGAAGTGATCTTATAGTTAACATTTGACAACCATTGACATTCTTGGTTTGCTTTTCAGCCATTATGCAGAGGTTCTCAGGTAAATCCTTTGCCAATTGTGAGCAATATCTTAAGCAATGAGTAAATGTTTGACATTAAAAGAGGTCTTATCACAGTTGGACTGGGAGTCTAATCTATGACTTCATTTCGATCACTGCAAGGTTGTCTTGTTCATTTTGTTTGGTTGACGATTTACATGAACTTCACCTCTTTGTGACAACAATGTTTGCAAAAGAAATGCGTGCTGTGTAAAGCAGCATGAATGAACGAAGCAGTAATCATTGTTGTCATGTCTTTTGATGACTAAATCAATCACTACCAATTTTAAGTCTTATGTTGTGGACCTCGTGTGGAATTGATTTCTCTTGTATCCACTCTTGTCTCAAATTTTTCTTGTTCCGTGACTTCAATTGGTCATACTGATAATAGCTGTGTTCGGTGGTCTTGCTCTGCCATGGTGATATCTAATGGATATTTTTGCCAAGGTTGTTGGCAAGAATAATTTGCAATTATGCCAATTTGTGGAAGAAGAAAGTACTTCAATGTGATTGCCTTTTGATTTAGAGAGGAAAGAATTAGGTGCATTGTCAAGATGCACAAGTTGATCGTGCATTATATCTAATGTAATATCATAATAACATGCTTGCTAATTGATCCTCGGTAAGGTGGTTAATCTCTTAAGTTGTTGCACTCTGCAGTCTACTTCCTTCAACTTTGTAACTGCCCTCAGTTCTTGAGAATAACCTTGAAATGGTTCCAAAATGGGAAGCATAGTTATGCCACTGTTTTTAGTTTATTATTTAAGGAAATTTGTGGTAGTGTCCTCAGGGAAATCGATAAGACTCCTTATTTATGCTTCAAAATGTAAGATGTCCTTCCTGAAACTAGTCTCCAAAAAGCGGTTTTCAACTTTTCAGCGATGGTTTTCAACTTCTCAGTCCATTTTTTTTTATCTTTTCAAAAGTGAACTCTCATGCATACCTGAAGGCTAAGTCATACAAATAGATTTTCTTGTTTGAACTATCTTCCATGATATTAAGCTTATAGGGTTTTTGTTTCAATAGGTATGTCTATTACTTATACTGTTTTATTTTTCAGGCTAGGCAGAAATGGTGTGGATTTTGGCACTGAGGACACAATGCCAAATGAGGATCACAAAGAACTCACTGACTGCCAGTTAGATCATTTGAATAGGTTGATAAAACGAGAAAGGGTGTTTCAATTAGTTTATAGAGTATTATTGTTCGTTTGTGGGTTATTTGCAATTCATACGCACCAGCTGTGAGCAGATCCTAGCGACCAAACATGTCAGGGTTGCTGAACTCCAGTAACCCAAAGGTTATCAATGAAGTTTCATGGTGGGAGATTCAAAAACATGAGTTATATATCGTGAATTAGAAAGTTTTGAAATGGACAAGTTCATGATTTTGGGCTAAATGTTCGCATTAGGTATTGGATTGAGCAAGAAAACACCCTATTGCAGATAAATGTTTAATGACCATTCGGTTGGCCTATTGGAGGATATCCAGGTTCCCACATGAGAAATTCTTTCCCAATGAATTTCCCTGTATATTGATGAATAATAGGCTTTAAGTTGATGACAAAAAAATTGTATTGTGATGCAAGGTTTTATATTCATTTAGGGGCCTTTTACTGTGGTGTTGGGGCTGATAAGTCATCTGATCGAGATATTTCCGATGCTCACTTCAAGGCTTGCTTATATGCTGGTATCAACATTAATGGCACCAATGGAGTGATGATGCTGGGCCAAGTAATACCTGACCTCCAGCTTGCTTGTTATTTCAAAAAGGAAAAAAGATAAAAATAAGAGAGTTGTTGCCATCAACATTGGCTTCTATCTTGTAGTGAGGACACCAAGTCGGACCAAGCATGGGAATTGAAGCGGGAGATCATCTTTGGTGTTAAAGATACCTTCTTTAGGTGAAATTTCATTTACTTTCTCAAGAAAATAATGAAATACCATTAACAGCAAACGAAATAAGTGCATACAGACATGTTCTAAGGTATTTAAATACTTGATTGTTTATGTTTTTTATACAACAGAGAATAACCAAGCAAGCTGGTGTTGTCCTCATGTAAAATCCAAAGCCAATAGAGGTAGCTGACTTCACTATCACCATTTACGCAATATTTTACCCCAAAGTTGATAAAAACATTCTCTTCCTTCCCAGGGTGACTGCAATGGTGCAAGATGCCATACTTACTACAGGTTCACACCATAAAAATAACATGGACTTGGTCAAGAATTTTTGTTCATTGAGGGACCTTTGAGAGTGTGTTCTTTGACTTTTCTACAATACAAAAAGCATGAGAGAAGAGGGAGGCTTTGAAGTGATCAAGAAGGCAATTCGAAATTTCTCACTTCACCATGAGGAGCACATTAGCGCCTATGGAGAAGGTTGACGGGAAAGCATGAAATAGCCAACCAACACATTGTCTTCAGTAATGCTCAAAAGAAGATACCAACTACTAGTCAAATTTAAAGATTGCCCTGCTACTGGGCTCAAATTTTATTGTGATGCCTGAATTACATGTATTGTTATGCAGGGAGATGCCGATTGTGGTTGTTCAATCTGTGGGGGTCGTGACATTGAGAAGCAGAGAAAAGGTACCATAACAATGACCATACCAGTTCCCTTTTGTGCTCTATCTTAAAAACATTTGGAGATGCTCAACTTTATCAAATGATTCCAGAAACGCTACCATGAAAAAAAAAAATACCTATAAGTATTCTTTATCCTTCCTGGTCTCAGTCGATTCTATGATTGCAACCATGCAAGGAATTTTGACTTTTTAACAATCATAAAACATCCCCACAGTTTTGCTTCCTAACCTAAAGTAAAGACTTGGATATCTTGGTTCTTTTAGTGCATCAAACACTTTCTAAAATGCTTCACTATTTCTAAATATCAATAAACGTACAAAGTTCGCCTGCCTTGCTCAGTTAGTTAAACGGCTTAAAATGATATACAGGTTACTTGGAAGACAGGTGTCCTGCCTCAAACATGGACCCATGATGGCCTCGTTACTTGCTGAAACTACAATTTTGTGGAAGCCCACCATTGAGGCTAAAGTTGTTGCTGCTGAGAAGCAAGCATTGAAGGTCTAAAGTTCAAACTTCTGGCTAAGAATGGCCAACTGCCTTAATTAAATTAGTGAAGACCTCCAGGCTGAGATACTATGAACCCCTTTTACTTCAGGTTTAGGTCATTGACAGAAGATCCTCATGTAAATAAGGCTTCCCAAAGGGAGAGACAATTAAGTGTCCAAGCTTGGACCTAGCCTTCATCACATTGGTTTCATTAGTTTCACTGTTATGGCATTTGAGTTCACCTATTTGTCTTTAGTGTCACGGACGACTTCTTGTCTTTGTATTCTCAGTTACTTAGACACTTCAGCGTAATTCATCCAAATTTTGAGTGTCCTCATATGCTTAAGTCATTCAATTTGGCATGTCCAACTTTCTTTTGAATAAAAGGCCGTTTGACTTCTCATTCAGTAAACATGAGATTCATGAGTAAGTTTCATTTTTGAAGAGAACTTTGGGAAGTAGGTCACGCAAATTTGTTCGTGCAACTTGGCAAGTTCATTTTATTTGCAAGGCAAAGAAATGTTTCTCATTTACATGGAAAGTGCAGTACAAACATTGAAATGCAATTTGGCAGTACCTCCCATTTTGCTTCTACGAAACTGAAAGTTACTCAGGGCCTTTAACGTCTCATTCAACAATAGAACACATAATTAAAAATGACACTGATGCTAATTTATCAATCACGTTGTATCTAGCAGATAACAAAATTCAAGAAGCAGGGTATGTGTTTCTCTAGACAGATGGATGAGAAGGCATGGTTGGACTTCGACAATTCCAGGGTCCAGCTAAGGGAAAATCTGCAAACTTCTGCAATTTATAAAGAGATCAACACTGAGCATGAAATTTATAAATTTATGAAATTGCCAGTAAATTTTAATAATGTTGATAAAGCATGAAGACAATATAAAGAGATCAACACATAGCATGAAAAAATAACAAAGATAAGTAAGAACAATGTGCGGAAAATAAACCCGATACAAGTCAAGTAAAGAATATACATGGCCTTATTAGTGAGTCTTAGGATATAAGCCTCCATGAGCTAGAATTAAATTTAAGGCTAATTCTGATAGAAAGAGAATTCTCTACTAAAAGATATCCATTAAACAATAATTGAAGCAAAGACTTATATAGAAGGGATCCATAAAAGAAATTATGAGTTTTTTTTTTTTTAATTTCTTTCTTTTTTAATTTCTTTCTTTCTCATTTTTTATATCTTTTTATATTTTTATTTAGTGGAAGAATAGATCACATACCTGAGATGGATGGACATAAATAAAAAATATTGAAAACGAGAGTGATTTAGTGAAACGAAGAACAACCCAAAGAGATACAAACAAAAAGATTCAATCTCGAGACTCATCCAGTCAAAAGCCACATTCATTTGAGGATAGTACTCAGCACATTTGAAGAAGACATTTGGCCATTGAAAGTCGCGTGTTAACACACCGAGGAACCAAGTCATAAGTATACCGATTCTTCTATTGTCGACTTATAATAAACACGCCAGCTTTAGTACATGTAACCGAGATAAAAATAATTGTGCAACTAAGTCAAAAATGAGAATATGATACAGGAAAAGTTCCAACAGAGTCAACGCATGAGATGGAGCGAAAACGAACCAAGCATCATAGACTGAGATGGCCATCCAAATACAGATTTCAGATTGCAGCAACGAATTACGATTTGGACTTGATGTTACTGCTCGGAAAAATTAAGGAGCAAACAAAGCAGAAGTCGCAAGTACTTGAGAAAGGGTTATGTGACTATGAAAACTTAAGAGAGTCTTACACAAGGAAATAGTGTTGTTAATTTTTCAATTATAACCAACATATCTGTTAAAAAATAAACTTCCAATTTCTTGGTAAGCATGTCAAGGCATAAATCACACTCGAACCAGTAAGGCATTAAATTGGCTCAGAACTTAAAAGATCAACGAGTCGATATCAATTTCTCATCCAGAGTTTCTTATTCTTTCTCTTTACCGTGAAATTCCAGCACCATCCACTTCAAGAATCAGAGAATAATCATCCGCACTTCGATCTTAGTTTAGAAGTCCAAAAAAATCGTATCTTAAGATATGGTACCGACCATCACCAACACAATGGCAAGATTCCAGCCAGCAATTGAAGAGATCAGCAACAAACTTAATCTGGACGAGAAACATCATAAATGGATAGAAATTGGAATACACGAAATTGAGCCGTTAAAAGTGTAATAGCAAGCAATTGAACAGAGAGATGCTTGACTTAGCTTATTCGTTGGAGATGAAATCCTCTAAATGAGATAAGCACATTCCTACAATCCCGCCAGAGACTAATCGAATTCAACGAGGCAACATTACAGATCCCTCTATCAGACATTTCATCAAACGTGGTCTGGGCATCGTTTCACGCATTGGCACTATCCTACTTCGACACCACTGCATTGCACACAAACACACCACTCAAGAACCAATTAGTACATAAAACCTTACGGACAGAAGAAATGGTGAATCTCGTTTGCTGCAATGGCTCAGTGATTATCCGGTAACGCAGTACGATGAAAAGATGGGAAAACAGAGAATAAGCAAATCTAGAATGAATCAGGATCACATTTGGAGTTTGATCGGGAAAGATACGACCTGGTAAATTGAAACTCGGTCGAGCTGATTCTGGTCCAACTCCAGCTCAGGTTTAGCGACGAATAAGCGAACAACAATATCAATCACGAACACACAGCATAACAGAGCAGTATGCTGTGGGGCTGTCCAAGGCAGATTTGACGATTCCAAGGGGTGTCGTTATATGTGCGAGTGTTGTCAGGAACAGGTGCGGGAGGACGAAGTACTACTGTGAAGTGTTTTGATGGCGGAAGATGAGGAAACGACGACGACGAAGATAAAAAATAATAATATAATAAAAATAATAGGGACACTCGGCCTCCACTCTGCGACATTGGTTTTAGGTGAAACTGGAGCTTCTATGATCGTCGCTGAAGTGCAGAACGAACGTCTGGAGCTTCCGGAACGGACGGACAAAGATTGGAAGGCGGAGAGCTAGCTTCTGAACCAGGGCGAGTAAAGGATCCGAAAACAGAGCCTCTGGTGCGTCGGCTGAAGCTCTGCCACAAATTGAATCAGGAGGGAGGATTGTAACGGTTCCAGCTAGAGAGAGAGAGAGAGGAGGAGAGTCGCGTTCGCCGGAGCATCATCGCGATCAGGTTGTGGAGTCTGTCGATTGCATCCTCCGTCGTTCGTCTCTGTTTCTCCTTCTTGCATCCATGGAGTTCAGCTCCCAACTTTCATCCGATACTCTATGGAGGATCCGAGCAAAGAGGAAGAGATCTGTACTTCCCTCCTGCTGAGGTCACCGAGTTGGCCTCCAGCTGTACATTGTGCCGAGCGCGTTTGTGGCGGCGGGAGATGGAAGACTGGCTACTGGCGGTGGTTGGCGGTGGCTGTGCGCGTCTGTGGGATGAATGGCCGAGAAGTCCCACCGTTCTCTCTTGCTTGCTATTATATTTACTGTTTTTTATTTTTTGAGAAAGAAGATTCCGAAAAAACTAATCCTGTTTTATAAATGTACAAAATGCCTCAGTAATCTAAATCGCAAAAAACTTAGCATTTAATTAACCAGATACTATCAACTTATTAGAATATGGTCAATACCATCAACAAAGCAGAAACCGCTAGTGCTTGGTACGTGACTAGGAAACTTTAAGAGAATTTTACGCAAGAAAATCAACATTTTTTTTTGGCTATGAAAGCAAGTTCTTATTTAACGATGATTTGGCAAAAATTTAAGTGTTAACAAATGTTGGGTTACTTATTAGGATATCACCAACACTATCAACTTCTTTGAACTTGTACAAGTGAATTTAGTAAAATATCAATCCTACAAGAAATTTACTAATATTCCAACAAATTAGTAAGCAACCAACTTCTTTTAAAATTCTACCATTGTTGCTAGTAATATACTAGCACTATAAGGAGTTTACTAACACCTAATAAATTAGTAAATTGCCAACTTCTTTAAAAGTTACACAAAAATACCAACCTTATAAGGAATTTCCCAACATTTCACAAAATTAATTATTTGCCAACTTCTTTAAAATTTTACAAGATCGAGTAGTAAACTTCCACCATTTGATGAAATTAATTATTTACCCTCATGAATTTCGTTATGGGATTCTGCTCGACAACTCACATGTTATGACGACCTCTTACAATGCCTTGAATAATTTACGACAAGTATAGACTTGGTTACCAAACATCGGAGCCATCAAAATTTGGCAAAGAAGGCAAACAAAAGAAAACATGTGGGGCTCTTTGAAGTGTTGGATCCAAATCGGAGTGTTTGTTTGGAACTAGATAGGGTCAAACCCGTGACCTCAAGCTTGAATTTTATCCGGTTAAAGGAACCATTTACAAAGTTCACCAAGTCCACCTTTTTCCTCTTTCAATACCCAAAAAAGGAGAACGTTTTTCCTCCAAACAAATTCTTACAAATTAATTTGCTATTGGTACATTAATTACATTATTGGTAACTTATGTACCGCACTTGTAAAATTTAAAAATGTACTAATTTGTTAATATATTTGACATTGGTAAATTCCTTACAATATAAGTGATCTACTAATTTTAATTGCGATGGTAATTCCCTAAATCATTGGTAAATTCTTTATAGTTTTGATAGTTTATAAACTACATTTGTAAAAATTAAAGAAGTTGGTAGCGTACTAATTTATTTGGAAAATTTCCTTTATGGTTGTTATTCCACTAATCACACTTGAAAAATTACAAAGAAGCTATTAAGTCACTAATTTATTGGAATTTGGTAAATTTATTAAAGCATTAATAAGTTACTAGTGACAATTGTATAATTTCGGAAGAGTTGGCAAGTAGATTTACTGATTCATTTGAACGTTTTGGATTGTTGACATTTTTTTATAGCGTTGGTAGTTCAAAAACCAAGCTTGTAAAAGTTGAAAAAAGTTGGTGACTTACTAATTTAGCGCCAAGTGAGCAAATTCTTTATAGAGTCGGTCATTTGCTAATCAAACTTGTAATTTTTCAATATATATATATATATATATATATATATATATATATATATATATATGGTAAGTTACTAATTTTGTGGAATGTATGTAAATTTACTATAATGTCATTAAATTACTAATGATACTATTTCGGAGGAGTTGATGGTTGACTACTTTTATTTGGACGTTGGTAAAATCTCGATAAATTTAGTAATTTACTAACGGATGAACTGACAAGCAAGTAAACGGCAATATTAATTTGCCAACGGTATTGGAAAATTACCAGCAACACTAAGAATGAAAAGCAGGACAGAAGCAGTGGTCCTCATAGATATGCAAAGCTCTTTCATATATTCTGTTTTTTCTCTCTAATTTATGTCTTGAAAATGCGATGCATAAAGCCAAAGCTGGCATAGCTACAAGAGATTCTTATCTCTTGCTCTCGTGTAAAGCACTGTATATGTGCAGGAACAGATGGAATTTCTCAGGTGCGCACGTCCTAGGCCTCGGCTTTTCAGGACGAGGATAAAAATTTATTTCAAAGTTTAATTGGGGGCAGATGATTAATGATAAAAATTAGGGGCAGATATGCAAAGCTCTTTCAGATAATTGTTCCTGATTACACATATTCCCATTTTTTTTGTATAATTGCCATCACTGGTATTTTTTATAGCTAGAATTTTCTCTAATGTCAAATCATTCATATGAAGAGCGCCAATTTTACAAATCATGAATTTTCACTTCAGACAAAGAGGTGATAGTCAAATTCAAATGTCTTTTGAATTTTTTAGTATGTAGTGGTTCCTTTACTCGAAATTTGAGAAGAAAAAATCACAGTAAAATTTTCGACACTATGGAATGATTTAAAGCTGAAAGAAATAGAAAACTGAAAGTATCAGTATGGTTTTTCTGTAGAAGGTGAGTCGTCATTCTGTTCTATTTTCAATTATTTTGCTTGCCAATTGATTTTTTTTTTTTTTGGGGCATGTTTTGTTTAGAACGAATACATCCATGGTTCTATCAACAGCAACATTGCAAATCGCTTTTCAGATTTGCTAAAGGAAGGCAATATATATTTTGTGAAGAATCATTCAGTGGTTAAGAATAAGTATACTAATCATGTTGTTAGTGACAACAAGCACATGATTCAAGCCGTATGCCAATAAGATTAGCAAAGAAGTTGGAGATTTTGACATGGCAATGCCTTAGGTAGATTCGACATTTGTTGAAATTGAGAACCTACGCAGCAGGATTGAGAAGGATTAAGTTTTGAAGGGTATTACATTTTACAATTTGATGACGATGATGATAATTCTTCAATCGCAAGTTGAAGAATTATTGAAAAGAGATGTCATGGGCCAAAATTTTGGAGAAGGAGCGATAGTTATGAAGAATGTAAATGGAGCCATAGTGAAAACCATGCCCACTGAGCTCAAAGATAATAGGTATAGCCTAATTATCATGTACCTAAAATTTGTATAAATTTAAGCATCTTTTGCAAATTGTAACTATTCTATTGTCTTGAAGGTCTAACCTGTATGTCTTGCTTTATGGGATCACTTTGTAGATAAATATCAAAAAACCAAATATATGTACCCATTAAAGCATGAGATGGTCATTTTTACTAGGGGTGAGCAACGAGTTGATTAAAAGATCCCCCATGTGATCAAGCATAAAATCGACCCGATAAGGCTAGTTTCCATGTAAAATATTTGGACACGGGCTTGGAACTAATAGATTTCTCATTAAAGGTCGAATCGGCTCAAAATCAACCCTAATAAAATATATAACGTTATGTATGAAATTATTGTCATACAATTTGCTACAATTATAATCTCGCAATGTTCAGGAAAATTTTTAATACCATAATGAATAGGGCATAGGCTTTGCCTGCCAATGGGGATTGAGACTAGCGCCTAAGTAGACCTAACCAAAAGAAAAAGAAAGGCAAGGTCTAATCTCGTGAATTTAGGAAATGCATTAACGAAATACGGAAAAACAATATAGTAATACTCAATCGAATCGTAAGAATAAAATAATTCTATAAAGAGTGCCTAATTATTAAAATCAATATATCTATATTTATAATATAGGAAAGGAAAAGGACAAAACTTTGATTAGATAATATTTCCATGGTGGTTATAGAAAAAGGGATTGGGAAGGCCATCCAATAAGAAAGATATAAGTTTTTCAACCTTTTTACAACCAGCTTAGCCATTGCGAGAGTTGGAATATCAAATACTTGTCGATGTTTTGGTTTGTAACTCAGAACATTTCACTTTTAGCGCTAAAACTGTTCCTACTAAAATATGATTGTTCCATATGAAAGAATCATTCTGTCGAACAAAAGAAAGTAATCAGACGTGACCCCTTTTGCGAGAATGAAATGCAAAGAAATCCCTTTCTTGTGTTAATGGTAACTGACGAGGCAAAGAAAGGGATCAATTCCCAAGTTTCCTTCTTGTGTCGACATAAGAAAGGACCATATGAAAGAACCATTTGTCGAACAAAAGAAAGTAATCAGACGTGACCCCTTTTGCGAGAATGAAATGCAAAGAAATCCCTTTCTTGTGTTAATGGTAATTGACGAGGTAAAGAAAGGGATCAATTCCCAAGTTTCCTTCTTGTGTCGACATAAGAAAGGAATGTTCCTCTTTTCTTTCTCTATATAATGTGCAGCAAGGACAAATGCAGGCCGCACTCAAGAACCATTCCTTCACTATTTCTTATCTTGTTGCTTGCATTTCATTCGGGCTTGCTGCTGTCAAATTCGGTCCTTCAGTATCACCGGTACTCCTGGTAATTTCGCTCTCTAAGTTATTTTCACCATGCATGCATCGGATTATTGTTTTAAGAACCATAAGATCAGTGATTTGTTTTCACCAGAATTTTCCTTTGCCTTTGCAAGCATGTTAGACTAGTTAACACTAGGAGCACGCACAATCTAAGACAAACTGTTCACGAACCTTGGACCTGACTGCGGTGGGTCCCATATGCATATTGTTTTAGGCCTTATCTTGTAATCTGCGTAAAAGATGAGAATTCTTATCTTCAACAAATCTAGTTGGTCCACCTCCCCCGACGGATTTTAAGGTCCACACTTTCGCAAGAATGTGCAACACCTGCTATCCTTATTGAAGATCTCAAGCATCTTGCCAAATGCTTTGTGAAATCTTCAGTTTCATGTTAGGACTTGTGCTATTACTCATAATTGGACCAGATTTCAAATGATCGCCACTCTATATTTTTTTTTCTTCGTGCAGAATAGGTTATGTGTTGGAGTGCATGTATCTTACTTGCTCGATGTGATATAGAATAGAACTTGAGTGTAACACTAATTAGAAAAGTGGCTTGATATAGAGTTTCAGACGAGATTGTGCACAAATTGACAAGGGCAGTGGACCTTAGACTCAATATCTTCATTTGTCTTGTTCTCTTACAGGTACGATCTTGCAAAGGAAAATTAAAGCGAACGAAAATTTTCTAGGTTTATAACGTAAGCTTTAATACCGACTTTGTCATACCTCAAATTAATCCCAAGAAGAATTATTGGTCATCTTCTCAAAAAATAAAAATAAAAATAAAGGATGAAGCATTTGAAAAAATAAAAGTGTTTGTCCTTGGAGACGCAATTTCATTTCACAAATCTCGTCTGCTTCTGGGTCTCGGGACTCTTAGACATATTGTTAGATAGAATCAATCTGCTGAATAAGTATTTCGATAACTTCAACACCAGCATTTCCATTGTAGGTGGCGTTGCCCATGGCCAACAAGGCTGCAATGCCCTCAATTAGGGCCTTCATAGTGAGGGCAAGGCTGCCCTCGCCTAGATCTGGCTGTGAAGGCCATGGGTGAGGGTATTGCGACCTCGACTGCCCTGGGTAAGGCAGCGTCACCTTCAACTGCTCAAAGTTGGTGAGGGCCCTCGTGGCCTCGCCAGCAGCCAGTGAGGCCTCGACAACCTTGCCTAAGGCCTTTGCTGCTGACAACGAGGTGGCCCTCAATCAATCTAGGCAAGAGTTTCACGGCCAATGAGGTTCACTGATGACCCTCGCCAATCCTAAAGAAAAAATAAAAATAAAAATTCAAAATTCAAAAAAATAATAATAAATATTTATAATGGTAAAATAATATTAAAATATTGTTCACATCACGCTGGCAAAGACATGTCAGACAACCGACATCATCACGTCAAACAATTGGCGTCCACGTTTGATTTTCTGACGAGGCAAATCAGAGTTGACACTTAACTAAGTGATTTTTCAAATTCATGACACTCAAGTGAGCGAAAAAAATTCGGCACTCAAGTGAGCGTCATATGATTATTTTGACACTTTTAGTGTTATTCTCCCAATTAAGAGTAATGTAAAGAATAATGTCAAGGAAGTAGGCCTTTTCGTAATTGTACTTAGAAGGCATCATCCGATGACATGAAAATTTTTTACAGAGGATATTTTCAACAAAATGAACAGCATTTGTCATGAGTTTTCACTTATTCACTCATACAACAGAATGTCGTACAACATATATTGATTTATAAAAATCAATTTTGTTAGAAAAAGAACACTCATGGACTCGTGTCTTGTTAGAAAGATAAATTTCCACATGGAGAAAACATTTCAGATTGTTCTTAGAATGCGCGTTAATCTCGCATCAAACAGACTTAACTTATTACTCAATGTATTGCGGACCTAATTATATAAAGAGTATATATATATATTTTTTTTTGGTCGAAAAAGAACATAATTTACTCGGTGCCAATTATCCTCTTTCATATTCATCGTCTCTAAATTACTAGAAGTACGTACACAGATTATGTTTGGTTCTATGGGATAATTAGCTTCGCCTCCAGAATAATAATAATTTCGTCCATGGTCAATTTCAAAATTGACAAATTTCCCAATCAAAGTTGACCAAAGAATAACTACTTTAGGTTAGCAAGTTTATTCAGAAAAGCATGATAGTAAATACAATTTAAAGCTCCGCAAAAAAAAAAAAAAACAATTTTAAGCGTTGCAAGAAATAAAATATTATTTAATCATGTAATTGTCCTTCTAAGAAATGCTTCAGATTGCTAATTAATGGCGACTAATCTCGTTGATTTGTGTTTTTACTTTTTTCATTGTGAGCGCTGAAACTTAATTTGGTAGATGCTGAAGAAAGACATGGATATTACTTGAAAAAATTACGCAATTATAATAAATGGAGATAGGAATTTAATTGGGAGAGAGATCTCCCAAAAGTGGTATTTTGTGCTTATGTGTACGAAATTATGCACGTATAATTGGGCTGATTACATTATTACGTGGGCGGTGTCGAATCAACTTAATTTTGCCAAGAATGGACCTCATATTAATTCATGTCATGTTATTACTTTTTTTTTTTTAATTCTAATTCACCGATAGAAAGAAAAGAAAATCTTTTATTTGTCCTTTCATAAAAGAAAAATTACCACGAAGACACGTGGCAATTTTATGTCACAGTTGTGAGTTGTGAAAATCATGAGCTGGATTATGCTCATAGTTATTGCTCTACGATCCAATATATGTTATGGCTAAATACGCAATTTCGAGTCAAGTGAATAGGTCGATAAACAAGATTTGATAGATTTTGTGAAATTATTAAAATGCAGATTGATGTATGCAAGGATACTTTAATATATGCGAGAATAAATTAATGATATCAAGGGCAATAAACTTCTATCAAACAAATACGAAGATGAATAGTGGGAGATAGAAGAGTGGCATGAAGATATCATAGTGGTTTGGTTTAAACCAAACCTATATTCGTTCTTACTAACTATCAGTCATCAACAAGCTAGGTTCCACTAATAAATCTATGAGAGGTTATATTGTAGTCGGTGCTACTTTTGTTCAAAGCTGATAGATCACACTACCAATCCTAAGTAAGACTTCAACATGCGTACACTTCTCAAAAGCAATTGTAATTGGTGAATCACTCTTGGTAAAATAAATTGTTCGCTCAATAACAACAATGCATATGCATATGAATAAGAGAATAGAAGAAATGACCACAAAGAGCCTTTTTTTTTTTTTAATTTGGACTAAGCAAATTAGATATGCTTAGTCCAAATTAAAAAAAAAAAAAAAAGTAGGAAGATGATACATGGACAAGATTTTTGGAAACATGGCTAATTACACGATGCCTCTTATGGTTTATATAATATTAAAAGTGGGTTCATTGTAAGAAGATTCTTTTGGGCCTTTTGGTTACCCTATTGAGGAATGAAAAGAAAAAAAATAAAAGAAATGGCCCGCCGTGGTCATTGTGAAGCCCGTTCATAATGCAACTACATACGACATTTTTCTTTCGATTTTTCTTTTTTGTTTAATGAGATTGTTGCTGTTGGAGAACCGCATGTCACGATCTCAGCATCCTTAAAGGCACGTTTGGTATAATCCAATCAAGTATCCACTTTCCATTGCACCCACAAAAAATAAAACAAAGGGTTAATAACTTAATATCACGAAACCCCCAAATTGATACACTAGTCATAAATTTACCTTCAATTAATTGTTTTGATCACTAAAAACTTCAAACCGATACACTTATGAATTAGTTTCCGTTAAATTTTACCATTAAATTGTTGAGTTGAATGACGCATGACAGTTAACGAATGTAATAGTTTAGGATTTTACCCTCTGTTTGTCATAGATATACTAGTTTGTGATTTTTCATGGTATTAATCTAATTTGACGTATACTAACAGTGGATAAATTTGTTACAAATGTAACAGTATGGAATTTTTGTGGCCAAAAAATCAATTTATGATAAATTTTGTCATTGATGTATCAATTTAGAGTTTTTGGTAATATAAACCCTAAAACAAAATAATATAAAATTAAAGTCTTTTTTAAGAAGTGTCATAATTAGTACTGGCCATGGGCCCAGTGTGGGCCAACCCACATGAAGTCTTCGACCCAGGATGTAGGAAAATTTTTGAAAGAACTTTGAAGCATGTGAGCCTATCTCACATCCACGATCGAATGATATGATTTCCACGTTGAACTCAACTTTTTACAAGGCACCTGAGAAATTGTAAACCCTAGAAATCATTCTTTCCATTGTGAGTAAACATATAAATTAAGTAAGGTTAGTCATTAGGTAATTAAATATAATTGGTTGTGATAGTTAGTCCGGCTAGTAGCGCCAACCATGACGGCAGTGGCAGGGTTGGAATGAGTCATCCTGCAGCGATGCTGATGACAATGGCGTGGTGATGGCTGTGGGATGGGCAGCGTTCTCCATGTCACCCCATTCCTGATTATTTTTTTTCCCTTTTCAGTTTTTACTATTTTTTCTTGTTCGCTTTTCTTTTTGCCTTTTTTCTTTTATCTAACTTAAACTTGTAAACATAAATGAAAACCTAGACATAATTCTAATAGACAACTACAATAGAGATTAATGAATGAAAGACCCAATATGATTAATAGTGAAAAGGGTTGGAGGAAAATTACAGTATTCTCAATTTTACATGTAAGGCGTGGAAATTCTACACCATTAGGAAAGCAAAGGAGGAAATTCTCAATTTTACATTCACATAGGGATGGACAGAGGATGTAAAAAGTGAAGGAATAATGCCAATTTGTATCTTGCGAAGTCTTGGTCTTCCTAGAATTGATTAAAGTTTATCTCTCATTATCATTTTATTTTGCAAAGTCTTGGTCTTCTTGGAATTGATTAAAGTTTCTCTCCGATTATCACTTTATTTTGCAAAATCTTGGCCTTCCTGAAATTGATTAAAGTTTCCTGCCCTTTATCACTTTATTTTGCAAAGTCTTGATTTTTTTGGAATTGATTAAATTTTGTCTCCCTTTAAAACTTTTTCTTAAAAGTGCTTTACTTTTGTTTCATATATAATGCTTGGAAATTCTCTACTTTTGCTTCCCTTTCCAAATAAAAAAGCACATGATATCCAGCAAAGTCTTTGGGGATGTTCTCTAGATATTATGAAACAAGCACTTGTGGACAAAAAGCATTTTATCTTGATTTCTCTAACCTCTTGTATGCATCTTTGAAAGTCTTGGTCTTTGTTTAATCTTGTTGATCAGTGAAAGTCTGGGTCTTCTTGGAGTTTATAGTCTTCTCTCTCCATTAGCACAGTATCAGTTAGCTTCACCACAACCTTTGTTGTTCTCTTCAGTTACTAATTTGCTCGTGACCATTGGAGAGATCTTTTTGGGTTCCTAACTTCCTTCTTATACTAATTTCTAGTATTATTAATTTTAAGCAAGACATGTAACATGTGGAAAATCCACTAGTAATGGAAAAAGAGACATAGAGATGGAAGAAGAGGGATGTGAAAAGTGATGCAATGAAACCATTTTGAGTCCCGCAAAATCTCAATCTTCCTGGATGCGAAAGTGGATGAGTTCCAGTAAAGTCTTGGTCTTTCTAATACACCAAGAAGTTTGAGTTAAATTGAAGAGCATATGTTTAATGCACATTATGTCCTTGAGTTAGACTAAAGACTTTAGATTGTCCTCAAGTTAGATTAGGCAATTCTTATGTCAAGAAATGCTAAAACTTATAGATCCCACAAAATTGCATGGAAAGTAGTAAGCTCATCACAAAAAGAACAGAGGACTAGGCCTACTTGATCTAAAACTCTGGAATAAAGTATTGATGGCTGCATTTTGGGACCTCATGAATCATCTGTCATCATCCCTATGGAGTACTTGGGTTCATCACATTAAATGCATAGGTACTCTTATTATGTGGGCAGTAGAGCTTGGAGTTGGCAATGTATTCTCAAGCTAAGACTTGCTCTAATATCTATAATCTTTAGCCAAACATACTGTTGTAATGAGATATACAAGGAATTTATACAGGAGAGATTCGCTATGGACTGGTATCAATTAATTTGGACTAGCGATATTAGCAAGCATAATTGGCTGTCTTGTTTGTAGAGATAGGCTACCGATAGTAGTAGTCATATCATAGTGGTTGTCTTCAGAAAATACTAAGTGTAACTTTTGTATGACGTAGTATTTTAGCAAAAAAATGACATTTGGGGTTTTGTAGGAGGCTGGAATTTGGAATTTCAATAGATGATTGGAGCCATCAAGGGCAAAAACTTGGGGACGAGATTCCTCAATCTGTCTTTCTTAGCGACTATCTATCACGTTTGGATGGAACGCAACTATAGACGGTTTCAAAACAAGTCAATTGAGTCTCATCTTCTGTTGGGTAGGATTCGAAAGATTGTACGAGGAAGGGTCTCACTCTCCCGACAATGTAGGCCTTCCCAAACAAATGTCTTATGGTTACTCTTCCTTCCTCCATTGTCTCGTATAATTACTCTCTTTGAAATGTTAGGGGATTCCCCTAAGCTATTGTACCTCATCTTGTTAATGATATTCGCATTCTTACTCCCCCCCCCCCCCCCAAAAAAAAAGACTTTGGATGTAGTTTGAAACAGAGGGCCTTTTCTTTTCGCCAAAGCACTTGATTTTGTTTTTCCTTATCGAATAGACAAACTTAGCCTATTATTGATGACTAGTAGATGTATGAATGAAAATAAGATGCCATTGTTGGTTGTATCCTCAGTAATTTGCTTTTAAAAAACACACATAATGGCAATCCTTTGATGCAATTTTGGCCCCCTGATGCTCAAGGAGCTGCTTGAGAGGCATACGTTGGCACGAGATGGCTAGCTGCAAAATCCTCTGTGACATGTACCATGTCATGTTGGAGTTTGACATAATTTCGAGCCTTCGGGCATAGATGTCCAGATTCAAATTCATTATACGGTCTAAATTCAAGTCTCCAATTATTTGTCTACAAGCTTTTGATAGTGCATGGTTGTGAATTCTCCATAATCACTATAATTGGAATAAATACTTCACATATTGTTGACACCTAAATTTTGATTAGGTTATTAATTAGGCCTTAATTTCTTTTATTTTTCCTTTTTTCAGATAATAAATAACAAATAACAAAAACAACAAAAAAATCAGTAAAAACAAACTAAAAAAAAAAAAAAACAGCAACTCATTGGGGTTGGGCGCAAGACCCAGCCCCCTTTTTCTCTTTCGCGTGGGCCCCTAGGCCCATTTTTTTTCTTTTTTTTTTTGGCCCGGCCCTCCCTGCTTGTCTTCTTCCTCTGTTGTCTTCTTCCCCAATCAAATAAGCAGCACGCGCCGGAGGCCGGACGCGCGCGACATCGGAAGGAAGGAGAGGATGGCGATGTGCGACGCTGCAGGTGGAAGGGACGTGTCTTCAATGCGAGGCAGCCTAGCTAGAGCCACCTCGCCGGATGGGACGCCAGTTCGGCCGGCAAAGGCCGTTCAGCGTGTGAAGACCGGCAGTCGAAGCTCCGTCGACTGGCTGCCCCCCTCGCCTATAAATACGCCTCTCCCGACGACTGCAAAGGGCACGCCAAGAACGATTGAAGGCTGCAAAGCTTCGTGCTTCCTACTGAGAGACTTCAGAAAGGGGGCCGAGGACGAGCAAGCCCAGATCTGAAGGCTCGCGGCCGGAGAGGGAGAGGTCCTGCCGAAGAGACGAACAGAGAGAGAGAGGGAGTCGGATCTAAGGCCGCAGACTTCGGGTTCCCCACTGAGAGACTTCAGGGGGGTCCGAGGACGCGCAGCCGAAGATCTGAGGCCCACCGGAGGCAGGTCGGGAGCTTAAACGGCCTCCCACCGAGAGACATCGGGGGAGGCCGCGGGCAAGCGAGCCTGCAGAGAGAAGAGAAATCAAAGCGCAAGAGACGGTCGAGGCTCAGATCCGCCATCAATTCAGCTCCAACGCTGCCCCAAACACCGTCCCGACGCCGTCCAGATCTAAAGGTCGCCGTCGTCACCGCAAGCTGTGCCACCGTGCCGCGCCAAAGCCGAGAGCAAGTGACGATGGAGCCCTGTCTACGCCGTCCATCCGAAGCTCTAATGGCCGTCGCCTTTGCCATTCACTGTCGTCGCCGTAGCCACCGTAGCCGCCGTCGCCGCCGTCGCCGCCAGAATGCTCCTGTTTCCCCCCCTTCGGCGCCGCGGATTCGTAAACCCTAGGGTTTGCGATTTCCGGGTCACGAAGTGGATCCGGTTTTGGAAAGCCAGGTAGGGATTTCGCGATTTAAGGGGCGGCGGAAGCCGGGTCGGCGTTCGGGTCGGATCCGAGTAGGGTTTCACTGGGGGAGCTGGTTGTGGAGCCTGGTCGTCGGGCCGGGCCGGGCGTCCCCAAACGCCCGACCGCGACGTCGTTTTTACAACAACAACAACAAAAATCTGGCCCGCGTAGCGGGCTCGTCTACGTTTTGGGCTGCCCCGGGTCGGACACAACCTGTGGATTCGACCCGGGTCAGTTTTTATTTAAAATAAAATTTTAATAAATAAAAAATATATAATTTATTTTCGAAAAATATTAAAAAATATTTTATTTTCCGAAAAATCAAAAAAATCAAAAATATTCCATATTTTCCAAAAAATGCCAAAAATCCAAAAAAAGCCAAAAAAATTCAGAAAATGCCAAAAAGACTTATATTTTCCAAAAATACCAAAAAATAAAAAAAAATCCCTTTATGTCCAAAAAATTAGAAAAAGACTCAAAAATGTTTTTCCTTCCAAAAATGCATGGAAAATCCCTCGAACATCCAAAAAACCTCAAGGTTTAAACAATATTAGGTACCGAAAGGGCATTAGTGATTAACTAGTGTAATCAAATCCCCGATCTTAATTTCTCTGGTTGCGCAGGAGTGAGTATTTCTCCCGATACTTCACTTGGGTTTCTAATCAACCCACCCCAAATTGATTAGTGGCGACTCCATTTTAAAAATTGATTTACAGGTTAAAAACTCAGACTATTAAAGTCGTGAATTGGTGGACTTAGGAGAGTCCGAGCTTAATAATTTCAGCCGAGCCATTAGCCTCATTAGGTGCCCGTACCCGATTGCGGGCGCCGAAAAATAAGAGGTCGCGACAGCTTGGCGACTCCGCTGGGGACTTTGAGGACTTAGGCCATTTTTATCTTGTTTAAACACTTTACTGACTTGATTTTGTTTTTTCTTTATGCAAGTCAATAGTTTACAAATTTATTTTAATTTTGTTTAAAATAGATTATCTTGTGATTATAAACTGTTGTGCATGCTTTAACTGTTTTAACACTACACGTGGCACACACAACCCGGCCGCTGGACCTGGGCCGCCATAGGATTTCTAGGATGGTGTTAAGAAAGATACGACCTTGAACGCGAGATTGCGATGTAGAGGTTGCCTTTCTTTTCCCCGAATTTCTTAGCCGAGGTTAGGAGGGTATGCTGCTAACGCGAGACTGCGACGGGCGGATATCCTTTTAATCTCAACAAACCTTCTCAGTTAGAAATCGAGACGCACGTCCCATGCGCATGTCTTTGTGCTTGCCATTTTTCTTTAAAAGCAAAGTAATTTCTTTACTTTTACCCAGTCTTTTTATTTGGCCCATGGCAATTTAGGATAAGCTTTTCAAGTCCCAGTTTATATGCGATGGGGAAAGACGATATCCAGTTCATCCCTACTCCCAAGGCGGAGCTCTTCAGATGGTGGGGTCAATTAGATCAGTTTGCCCAACAGCGTGTGAAGGCCAAAGTTGATCATCTTCTATCGCTGATCCAAATCAATATCCACTCCGGAGTCATGCAAGCACTACCACATTTTTGGTGTCCTGAAACATCTACCTTTGTGTTTGAAAAATTTGAACTGACTCCAACATTGGAAGAGTACAGTCTCGCCATAGGAATGCCCTTGGGAAGGGAGCTCGCTAAACCACCATTTGGCATCGACCCTGTGGTCAGTCTATCACACTTTTTAAAAAATCATTCGGTAAGAGAAATTGTTGAAGCCAACAACAATGCTTTTCCACTATCATCCTTAACTGAATGTTTTGAAAAACAATCAATGACCCAAAAAACCAAGATTTTCCTATTGGCCTTCTTTGGACTTATCATCTTCCCATATAGAAAGAATGCCATAAATCCTTCAATTGCATGGGTAATAAATCAAGTTACTTTCGGAGCAGGATATGTAAACATGGTTTTGGCTTAAACCTTTTTATCCCTTAATCGTATCAAGGACCAAAAAGAAAAAATCATGAGGGCCGCTCCAGAAATTTTACAAATGTGGTTCTTTTCCCATATCAAAGGATTTGGGCACCTCATGCAAATATTTGAAATCAACGAGTTTAAACACCCATTACAAAAGTTTCAAACCTTGGAAAAATATTCTCCCAATGAAGAGTATTCTCGGTGGATTAACTTGCTAAAAAACCCGGTCCCTGAGACATTCCTATGGCGAGCTAAATGGTTCATTGCAGGAGAGGCACGCTTTGCGCTTAATTATTATAACCCCATCCCGTTGCTGGGCCTCTCCGGAGCTACCTCATATTATCCATATAGGGTGGCTCGTCAGTACAGGGTCCTCCAAGAAATCCTGCCACCGCTCAAATCAGGATTGTTCCGAATCTTCTTCACCCGTACAGACTACAACTACTTGGAGGAGATCCGCATAATTCAGAACGCATGGAGTAGATGTCACACTGAAAAGATTGTTGTGCCCAGAAGGTTAAAGGGACAAGAAAAAGTTCATCATGCATCAACATTCTACATCCTCAACTATATAATTCCCAAGGAGCTGCAACCAGTAATCCCCGATGTAGTTGATAAACTTACCCTGCAAGGGCGAATCGAATCTCTTGAAAAGAGCTTGGAGACAAGCAGGAGACACGTATCGAAGCTAGTACGAAGAAGCAAGCGGCTTCACAAGACTGGAACTTCCCATCGCATATAAAAATGGGCAGCGGGACTTTTGATGTGAATATTTCTGATGTGAATATCTAGGGTCGTTCTAACTGGTGTAAAAAGCCCTTTTAGCATTGTATAAATCTCCTGTTAATAAATAAGAATGACTCGACCCTTGCCATGAGCCAGTTTTCCATGTGTTTCCCTCATTTACGTTTTCTCCATTTTCTTTGCTGACAAGTAATCACATCATAGTCGTATTCGCCAAATCCAAAAGCTAGAATGGCCGAAGAAAATGTACCAAGCCGTGTCGAGATTATGGAAAGTGAAATGAAGCAAGTCTTCAATGTGCGTATCATAGTCGTATTCGCAAATTGGCTCCTGCCCCAGCCTCAATCGAAGTATTGTTACCGCAATCGTCTACCCAAGGTGATCAAGGAAGGGATACCGATGATAACATGCCCAAATTGGAGGATGATACGCACCAAATCGTAGTCGAGAAAGCAAAGCCCAACAGTTTGTCTAAGACTGAACATGACAAACGCCTTGAGAAACTTGAAGAGAGGCTAAAACAATTGCAGGGCCTTCAAGATCCTACTCCAACAGACCTCTCCATCTACTTTAAGGTCAAAATGCCGGAAAAAATCAAAATGCCTGAGTTTGAGAAATACGATGGCACGACCTGCCCAAGAGCTCACTTGCAGATGTATTTGGTTCGAATGACCCAGTACGTTAACAATGAACCTTTAATGATCCAATTGTTCCAGTCAAGCCTGGTAGGTCCCGCCCTGAGGTGGTACATCAAAAAGAACATAAACCTCATCGAGACATGGAGTGAAGCAAGTGAAGCATTCCTCAAGCAGTACAAATTCATAATGGACATTACCCCTTCTCGTGAGGATCTCGATCGCACGGAAAAGAAAAAGCAGGAATCTTTCGAAGAATATGCTATTAGATGGAGGAATCTCGCCGCCCAGATCAGTCCTGAGCCAACTGACTTTGAATTGAGAAAAATGTTCATCAAAACCCTCCCTTTCGAATACCGCAATCGGATGGTGACTACGATCGCTGAATCATTCAATCAACTCATTCCAGTGGGAGAGCAGATTGAGACAAGTTTAAGGGACGGTTGGTTCACTGAGCCTGCACCTGTCAACAGAAGGCTCAACATGAAAAAAGATAAAGAATCCTTGATTGATGTCAATGCCACCTACACTGCAAACACCGGTCACCCCCCGACTGTTCAGACAAGCACAGGCCAACAACAGACTAATAGCCGTGCACCCCAGCGCTACAACAACCGAAGACAATTCACTCCGCTTCCTGGATCTCCCTCCCAAGTTTTGGCAATCCTTCGAAACAAGAGCCTCCTTTCAAGTGAGCCAAGACGACCCAATGCTGAAAACTTCTCCAGCTATGACCCGTCCAAAAAATGTGACTATCACATGGGAGAAGTAGGCCATTCAACTGATGAGTGTTTCGTCCTTAAGCATCAAATCCAGAACCTGCTGGATACTAAGGCCTTCTCATTCCAAACTGCAAAGCCAAATGTCCAAAGCAATCCGCTTCCTGATCATGCTGACAAAGTAAACATGATATTCAGTTCTGAAGCCAGTCAAATCAGAAATGTCAATGCACATATGGTTGACATCTATCAAGGGCTAGTAGAAACCGGGTATTATCTGGATGATGAAATACTACCCTTTGCAATAATGGAGGAAAGGGTATTAAGAATAATAGAGGCCGGAATAATCGTGTACGCCGGCGACACCAGCATAGTTTCTACCATATCGCAAGTCCTCATCAATTGGGAGGAAGAATTTACCGCGCTAAATGCGGAAAAGGAGAAGAAGGACTCTACCTCACCTGAGAGCGTCTTTGAAAGGAAGGGAGCCATTGTTCAAGCATCAACAGCAGAAACAGCTATAGTCATCGAGATTCCCCAGCCTTACCAATACAAGTACAACAATGCAGTACCATGGTCTTATGACCTTGATGTTGGTTTAGTCACGAGATCTGAGTGAGCCTATGCTCAAGCAAATACTCAATCTGCTAAGCCCGTCACTGACGAAGAAGCCAAGGAGTTTTTGGCCGTAGTTAAGGCCAGCAAATATAATGTGGTGGAACAGTTACGAAAATCACCAGCACAGATCTCTCTGCTGGAATTGCTTCAGACATCTGTCAAGCACCAGAAATCCCTCATGAAAGTACTAAGTGAGGTATATGTCCCTGAAACGATTGAGCATGACAAACTCGAGGAATTTGTCAGTACCATCCTTTTAAAAGACCAAATGGCATTTTCTGATGAAGAAATTCCTGAGGAGGGTAGAGGATACACCAAGGGCCTCTACATATCAGTCAAGTGCAACGCATCTCACGTCGCTCGAGTATTAATTGACAACGGATCTGCTCTTAACATATGTCCACTAGCGACACTCTATCGCCTTAAAATAGAGAGATCATGGATCCAGGTACCCAAGACTTCTGTTCAAGCATTCGATGGAACAAAGAAGGAAACAGTGGGAGAGATTGAGCTCGACATTCAAATTGGCCCAACCATATTCAAAATTTTGTTCCAGGTGATGGATATCCCCAATGTGTTCAATTTCCTCTTAGGGCGCCCATGGATACACGTCGCAGGAGCAGTACCTTCGAGCCTCCACCAAAGTGTGAAGTTCGTGGTTGGAGGAAAACTGATCACGATCCGAGGAGAAGAAGATCACCGCATCTACCACGAGACGGCCATCCCTTATGTTGAACCTAGTGACAAAAGCGAGGCCAGCTATCAATCGTTCGAGCTCGTGTCTACTATACACGAAACTCGAGGGACTTTGCCTCTCGTCCCCGAGGTATCAAGCGCTGCAATCATGGTAGGAAAAATCATGGTAGGACACGGTTTCCTTCCAGGACAAGGGCTTGGTAGGAGAGGCTAGGGCATTCGTCAGCCTATTGAAGCTCGGAGAAGACCCTATACTATCGGTTTAGGATATTCCCCAGATAGAAAAGCAAAGAAAAAAGTCGACCTTGTACATCCCCGTCTCGAGGAAACTTTCCCAAGCCCAGCCAGAATGATGCATGAGGAAGAGGAAGTGAATACTCCAAAATGGTTCAACCCCGAAAGCGTGAAATTGCCCATAATCCAGAAAGACACAACTTGGCCCTCACTTATAAAGAAAGAGGGGCCAGATGACATGACCACCATGTTCGAGGACATTTTCATAGGTGCCATTGAAGAAGAGAAATTAGAAGAAACAGGCTATAACTTCTCGTTCATCCAGCTTCAACACCAAGTCAAAGAATTACGCGAGACTGTACACCATTTGACAAAAAAACTTCGCTCAAGCTACCCATGCATTCTGCTCTCGTCATAATGAGGAGCTGGTAGTAAATGAAGAGGACTCTACTGACACGACCTGGCGAGGGGCACGGCTACCCTTATCCCCAAGAAGCACTCGGCCATATTCGCCTCTTCCTAAATCAATGGCCATTATTTTCCCCATCCTCCTAGAGCAAGGGATAATCGGCAGGGAACTGAGCCATCCTACTCCCGAGTACTTCATTGATTATAATCCATCCAAGCAATGTGATTATCATTTGGGGGAATTAGGACACTCGCTAAATGACTGCACCATCCTGAGAGACAAGGTTCAGGACCTTTTGGATGCTGGGGTATTCACGTTCCGCTCTCCGTGGCTGTGTTTTGGTAAGGATCACCTCCTCGTGGTACCCAGCACCCGTACCATGTTCCATAAGCATGCTAAGAAAGCGCGTACGGGAAAGGCAATCATGGACACTTTGGGCCAACCAAGTGGTAAATTTGACTATTATGTCAATTATTCAATCCCCCAAAGTTTCTATGATCATCATCACAACATCGTCCCTGATAGATGGGAAGGCATGGATAATCTGAAATCTGCAAAGCCGGGAGCACAGGGAGACGTGGCTGGCGACTGGTATGAAGACTTCTTCGTGGGCACTATTAACGAAGGACCGTCAGGGGAAATGGGTGCAGACCCGCTCAAGTAGAATCCTTTTTAATTCCTCTGCATACTCCCCTACGTGGGAGCCTGTACATATTTTTTAATGTTTGGCTTGTTTTGTTTTCAACATCAGTTCCACTCAAGGAACTACTTTTTGAAAAATCACCCTGTAAATCCGTCTACTAATAAATAAAGTTGAAAACATTTTGAGGGCATGAGGAGACACACCAAACCAGCCCGTTGATGATAGCCGGCCGTCAAATGAAAGAAGAAATTTGAGGCCCGGGTCTCCTCATGTTTCCTTATCCTAAATCTTCAAGCACAATTTATCACCTTTTTCAAAAGAAAGAAGCATGCATGCTACTAACCTTATTTATTCCCTTAGCCTATCTACTCTATGACACAGGAATAATCTAGTGGCAGGTGAGGGTATGGGAACGGTCCAGACCAACACCGTAAGTAGCCATGATAGCAATTCTGATGACTCAGATGATGATTTTGATGATTCCGACGAAATTCAACGGAATTGGAAGCGCCGCGAAGAAACAAGGCCCCCCACTACTGAAGACACCGTCATTTTCAATTTAGGCAGCACAGAAGATCCAAGGGAGATAAAGATTGGCGCGAACCTTCCTGAAGAAGAAGCTGCAAGCTTAATTGCCCTCCTAAAGAGGTATCAAGATGTATTCGCATGGTCATATGCTGATATGCCAGGCCTTGATCCAATGATCGTGGAGCATCGCTTGCCAACCAACCCTGATGTAGCCCCCAAGAAACAACGGCTAAGAAGAGCTAAGCCGAAGTTGTCAAAAAGATTGAAGAAGAAGTAATGAAGCTCCTGGAAGTAGGCTTCCTCGAAGTCTCGCAATATCCTAGTTGGGTAGCAAACATTGTACCAGTGAAGAAGAAAGATGGTCGAATCCGGATTTGTGTCGACTACCGCGATTTGAACAAAGCAAGCCCAAAGGATGATTTTCCGCTACCTCACATAGACATTCTTGTGGATAGTACTGCTGGATTCAAACTTTTCTCTTTCATGGATGAGTTCTCAAGATACAACCAAATAAAAATGAAGGAGGAAGACAAGGAAAAGACGGCATTCATTACTCCATGGGGGACTTTTCACTATAAGGTCATGCCTTTTGGCCTGAAAAACGCTGGAGCAACTTACCAACGTGCCATGGTCACCCTTTTCCATGACATGATGCATAAAGAAATTGAAGTATATGTCGATGACATGATCGCCAAAACCAGACATGGAGAAGACCATGTGAAGACCCTGGAAAAATTATTCGATCAACTTCGCCAGTTCAAGTTGCGCTTGAACCCAGCAAAATGTGTGTTCGGGGCAACTTTTGGCAAATTACTTGGATTCATTGCGAGCTGTAAAGGGATAGAAGTGGACCCGTCAAAAACTAAAGCGATATTTGAGATGCCTCCTCCCTCGACTATGAAAGAAGTCCGGAGCCTCCTTGGAAGATTAAATTACATTGCGCGATTCGTTTCCCAGCTTTCTGAAACTGCAAAACCGTTCTTTAAACTTCTCAAGAAAGATGCACAAATCAAATGGGATTATGACTGCCGACTGACGTTTGAAAATTTAAAGCGGTACCTGATGAAACCCCCGGTTTTAGTACCCCCGACTCTAGGACACCCTTTGACCCTCTACCTTACCATCAATAGTGAATCCCTAGGTGCAATGTTGGCATAGAAAGGACCCCATGATGGGAAGGAACGAGCCATTTACTATTTGAGTAAAAAGTTCATCACGTCAGAACAAAACTACTCCAAATCAGAAAAAACATGCGCTGCATTGGTATGGGTGTTGCATAGACTCCGGCAGTATACCTTGCATTACCAGACATTCCTTGTAACTGAGAGTGACCCAATCAAGTATTTGCTCGGTTGCCCGGCCTTGGTGGGAAAATTGGCCAAATGGCAAATCCTGATCTCAAAATTCGACATCCAGGTGATGTCGCAAAAATCAGTTAAAGGTTGGGTGATTGCTGATATGTTAGCAGATTGTCCTAAAGAAGTACGCGAGGATCATTCCCCAGATGACCGAATTTCAACAGTAGAAGAGGACACATGGACTATGTTCTTTGACGGAGCTGTAAATTTGTCAGGTTCAGGCACTGGGGCGGTCTTGATATCCCCAAATGGGCAACATTATCTTGTGGCTGCAAAATTGATGTTTCCATGCACCAACAATATAGCTGAATATGAAGCATGCATCCTCGGCCTACAAGCGGCTATTGGAATGGAAGTGTCAAAACTAAAAGTGTTCGGTGACTCCGCCTTAATTATCCTCTAGACTGTGGGCGAGTGGAAGACAAGAGATGCCAAACTAGTGCCTTATCACGACTACTTGGAAGAATTGGTAGGAGAATTCCAAGACATCTCGTTTGAATACCTACCTAGAATTCATAACCAGTTTGCTGATGCACTAGCAACACTATCATCTATGTTACAAGTAACGAAGGGGTTAGAAGTAGAGCCTTTGAAAATTGAAGTCCTGACAAGACAGGCCCACTGCATGACTATAACTGAAGAACCCGACGGGAAACCCTGGTATTACGACATCATGAAATACATCCAGAAGCAGGAATTCCCTAAAGAAAGCACTCCATCTGATAGAAAATACCTAATGAAAATGGCTTCGAGGTTCTTCGTCAGCGGTGAAAATTTGTACAAAAGATCATATGACTCAGTCCTACTAAGGTGCGTGGATGCAAACGAAGCCACACAAATAATGCAAGAAATACATAGGGGAGTATGTGGCCCTCACATGAATGGACGTATGTTGGCCAAGAAAATAATGAGATTGGGTTATTACTGGTTCCCCTTAGAGAGCAATTGTGCTCAGCATGTGCGAAGCTATCATCGTTGTCAGATTCACGGGGACAAGATAAATGTCCCTCCAACTGAATTGCATCAGTTATATGAGCCGTGGCCATTTTCAATGTGGGGCATCGATGTAATTGGCCCAATCAATCCGAAGGCGTCAAATGGGCATCGGTTCATCTTGGTTGCAATCGACTACTTCTCAAAATGGATCGAGGCTGCATCCTATGCAAGCGTAACTACACGAAACATTATGAAATTCATCAGACGTGACATAATCGCCCGTTATGGCATACCGGAAGCTATCGTCACCGACAATGGGTCAAACTTGAACAACAAGTTGATTGATAAATTGTTTTCTGAGTTCAAAATCCAACATTTGAACTCGTCCCCTTATCGTCCACAAATGAATGGAGCCGTGGAAGCCGCCAACAAGAGCATCAAGAGAATCCTATCCAAGACAGCTAAAAACTACTGCGACTGGCATGAGAGGTTACCCTTCGCACTAACAGCATATCGAACTTCGATTCGAACTTCCACTGGGGCAACGCCTTTTTCCCTGGTTTACGGCATGGAGGCGGTTTTGCCCGTGGAAGTAGAAATCCCTTCCCTGCGAATTTTATCCTAAGCAGGATTGTCCAAGGAAGAATGGACACAACAAATGCTTGAACAACTGAATATGGTCGACGAAAAACGACTGAAAGCCCTCTGTCATGGTCAGTGTTACCAGCAGAGGGTAGCTCGATCGTTCAATCAAAAGGTACGACCCAAGCACTTCGAGGTAAATGAGCTAGTCTTGAGAAAGACGCTACCAATCTTTCCACAGCACGGAGGCAAGTTCGCCCCAAATTACAAGGGTCCTTATGTAATAAAGAAGATACTCCCTGGAGGAGCCTTGATTCTGACTGAAATGGATGGGCGAAAATTCTCCAAACCAGCTAATTCCGATGCTGTAAAAAAGTACTACCCTTGAAAGATGTTTATTGTCTAGCATTGCCAAGCACTTCTCTATCAGAATGAAAATGCTTATGCACCTTTATATATGAGTGATGTATTTACACCATCATAAAAAATGTGTGTTTGACTCAATGGAGAAAAATGAATGGTAATGACCAGCCTGTAAGGAAGTGTCAAAAATCAAGAAGCAAACTCGATGGCATAACTTGAGCAAATCGACATTACCCAGGCAGATGCGTAAGAGTAATCCATGTCAATTTTGCCCAGCTCGGTGTAAAGGACGCGTCATCCAGGAACCAGTCTGGTTAGAAGGAACCTTCTGTCCCAGTCAACAATCTTATAATCTGGAAGCCTCGCTTCTTGTTCCAAACACATGCTCTTGCAAGAAGTAATTACCATCGGAGAATTTGAAGTTTTTATTGTCCATCTCAAATTCCATAGAAGCTTGAAGTACATGACTTTTCCTGATCAAAGGTAGAAAGAAAAATTCCACAGAAGGAAAGCATTGAAAATCAATCAACGACCAGCAATCATGCATACGCGGCCACAAGTAGGAAAGGCTAGTCGAAGGAAGCATTGAAATGTAAAAGAGGCTGTCAGCAACTTCCCTAAGAACCAGCACAAATAAACTCTGGGGGAAAGGTAACTTGGCATCATTTCTAGCACTCACTCTCTGAACTCATATTGACAAGAAGCATTGGAATTCAAGAGCCAGATCAAATGGTTAAATAGGGCAAACCAAGTGATCCAAGCAAGGAAAAAAACAGAGATGCCCAATCAGATTCCCGACCCCTAGCTGATTATTCATGTAACATCTCCCTAATCAATAGTGACAACCATCGACACCCCTTTGTGAATAACCCTTTTGATGTTCAAAATTTAACAATACTATTCTGTTGACCCTTAAAGCTACCAAGAAGGTCTTTTTGAGCCAAAACCATTAATTTGTTCTGAGAGTACAAACTCCATCACATTTAAAATCATCATGCAGAATGCTACATGCCTTTTCCAAATGGATTCTGCATGATGATTTTGTCTGTCTAAATCACTGATTCCATTGAGAATTATTAGAATAGACAGCTAAATGAAGAATACAAGATTAATCGAGCATGCTGGATGAGGCGCGTCAGAATGATGAAAGGCAAGCCATATCCTACACACAATCCCCCCATCTATACACTTGTGAGATGAGTGCAGAAGATTCCATGGTTGCAGGGTAAAGAGTTCTCTCGCGAATGGTACGATAACCAAAATAGTGAGAGGCATTCCATCGCTCACCCCATTGAGCCCCATACACTGGCAAAGCTTCTCTCATACCCCCATCAAGAACCACCCCACATTGGGGCAGAGCAGAGGCAAAGTAGCATCACAAGATGAGAAGAGAGATAGAAATTTTCTTGCTCGCACTTACATCAATCTTCGGGTGTCTTTATTGCATATGAACACTCGTGTTAATTTAAGTGCCCCAGAATGACGAAGAGCAATTCTTTCTGCACTTGTATTCATTGTACAACCCAATTGAGTCTGTAATTTCACCATCACATGGAGGCAAAACAGAAGTTACTACCATTTAAACAGCATAGCTCGGAGCGCTAGCTGAAGACGAAGACTCAAGAGTCTAACAACAGTGTCGTGATTGAACTTGCCTAGGCTAGTTCCTCTAATGACAAGAATGAAAAAACAGGGGCATAAAAAAGCGGTGTACCTGGTAAGAGCAAGGTCAATGCCCATAAATGAAGAACTGGAATAAAAAATAGGGGCATAAAAAAGCAGTGTGCTTGGTAAAAGCAAGGCCAATGCCCCCTAATAAAAAATACAGCCAAGAAAAAGTTGTTGTTGTGGTCCATAGAACCTCCATCTGACAAAAAAGACTAGTGACAAATGCCAAGACAGTCACCAACTCTCACCCTTTTACATGTGAGCCAAGTCTACGTTGCATTCCCATTGTAAAAGTCTCTTCAGACTAGGGGCACTTCAATTAACGTAGGATCTCATATGTTCATAAGCATCGCTCGAAGAAGTACGAGCAAGATTATTCTATCTCTTTTCGTAGGATTCTTGACTTGCAAACCCAGAGACGATCGTGCGGCACTCTATTCATAAGCCTTGACCTTGATGGTCCCCTTCGATGAGCCGCTGACCAAGACTTCATCATAGTTTCAACAAAGACCTCTCACATTGGTAAAGTCGTACCGTTTGCGAGAATACTCAGACCCCTGCTGACATGATGACAGTGAGATAGTGTGGTCCTTATAAATCCTGCATTAATGGTCAAGTAGCCTTTTCCATGAGAGTGAGCGAAAAGTCCTTTCAGACTGAAAGTCCCTCATCTGGCATGCTCAAGACATCTACATTCCAAATGAAGGTTGTCTTTCAAAATCTTCCTCGGTGGAAATCAAAGGATGCAAAACTGACAAAATTATCATGCATGAATCTCATTTGAACTCATGAATTTACAGCATATACAATCATGTGTGCATATTGTGCAAATAGCAGACATACTCTCAGAGATCAGAGATATTGCCAGGTAAGCATATCCTTATCCCCATTTGTCTTAAAGTACCTAACACTGTCCAGGTACTCTCTTATTGACACTCAACATATTTGAGTCGTTCTTCGAGTTTGGGTGCTTACTGCTGTCTAGGTATCCCCACTATCTTTGAGTACCGGCCACCGTTCAGATACTCCCTTTTCCTGACACTCGACCTATTCAAGTTGTTTCCAGAGTATTGATACTTGTGACTAACCAAGTATCCCTTTATCATTGAATACCTATTGCTGCCTAGGTATCCCTATTGTCTTTGAGTACCGGCCACCGTTTGGATACTCCCTTTTCCTGACACCCGACCTGTTCGAGTTGTCCCCAGAGTATTGATACTTGTGACTGATCAAGTATCCCTTTATCGTTGAATACCTACTGTTGTCTAGGTATCCCCATATCATCAAGTACCCACCGCCATCCATGTATGCTTTCTAACACTTGGACCAGCCTGAGTGGTCTCAGATCATATCATTAAATACTTGTGTTTATTCAAGTATTCCAGTACTTTGTACACCTGCGGCTACCCAGGTGTTCCACCCCTTTTAAGTGTCTGCGGCAATCCAGGAGGTGAGAGACCTTCACGAATATCTTAGGTACGCCCTTGATATTCCCAATTACCAAGAGGTGAGAGACATTCACGAATATCCCAGGTACGTCCTCGATATTCCCCAATTACCAGGAGGTGAGAGACCTTCACGAATATCCTAGGTACGTCCTCGATATTCCCCTTACCAGGAGGTGAGAGACCTTCACGAATATCCTAGGTACATCCTTGATATTCCCTTTTACCAGGAGGTGAGAAACCTTCACAAATATGCGAGGTACGTCCTCGATATTCCCCATACCAGGAGGTGAGAGACCTTCATGAATATTCGGGGCATGTCCTCGATATTCCCCTTACCAGGAGGTGAAAGACCTTCACGGATATCCCAGGTACGTCCTCGATATTGCCCTTATCAAGAGGTGAGAGACCTTCACGAATATCCTAGGTACATCCTCGATATTCCCTTTTACCAGGAGGTGAGAGACCTTCACGAATATTCGAGGTACGTTGTGACATCCTGAAATTCGACCCTGTTTCGATAAAATGAAATGTGCAATTCGTCGACGTGCCTATGGTCTTTTTCTCTGAGTTGATCACTCACGAGTTAGCTAACCTATTGGGTGAAGCCGTTAAGGGATATAACCGCGGTAAAATCCCTAAAAGCTACCTAATTAGTTGGATTGGACTAAAATCGCGTCCGATCGATTTTAATCATAAAATTTAATTCGGTTTTGAGAATCGAATATTCGGGTGTGTCACAATTCATTTTTAAGACCGTCTCATCGTCTATCAATTTATTGCCGAGTCCGAAATTTCAAGAAAGAAATTATCGGAGGAAAAATCGAAGATTGAAAGAAAATAGAAAGGGAAAGAGAAAAGAAAAAAAGAATAAAATAAGACTAATGGTATTAGGTTATTTTATTTCTTTTCTCTCCCTCTCTCTTCTTTTCTCTCTTTTCTCTCTCCTCTCCCCTCCCCCTCGTGCGATTTCCCCACAACCGAACATTTGCCTTGCCAAATTGAAATTGGCTTCTCTTCTCTCTCTCTCTTCTTTTTACTTTTGACCAGTCAAATTCTCTTATCTCTTCTCTCTCTTATCCCTTCTTCTCTCTCCTCTCTCTTCTCCCCCACTCTCCCTCGTAACCGACTTCTTCTTCTTCCTTCTTCTTTGTGCGAACCAGCCCAAAACCAGCAAAGAAGAACAGCAGCTCCCCGAAGCCGTCATCGCTGCACCGGAGCTCGACCGCTGCCCGCACCGCGCGCCCGCGCATGCCATGTGCTCCGCTGCCTCCCACCCGCGCTCGCTGTCCTCACCATGCGCCGTCCAGCCCCTATTCAGCCTCTGCTCAGCCCTCGTTTCGCCCAGTCCGGCCACCTCCGGCCGCCGTTCGACCCCGCCGGACCTCCACCGGCCTTCCCCCGTGCCTTGCCGCGCTTGTGGAAGTGGTTTGTGGCTGTTTTGTGTTTGTTTTCAGCCATTGCAGCCACCCCATGAAGTGGGTTTCCAGCCCCTTTCGGGCTCGTTTTGGGCCGTTTCCGGGCCCCGAACCCGAGCCGTGCTTTGGAGTTTGTTGTTCCTCGCGCCGCCCCCGTCGGATTGATCCGATTTGCGCACGATTTGGTGAGTAATCTCACTAATCCCGGATTAGTTGGCTAATTATGCTTAAGGTTGGTTTAGTTTTAATTAATTATGTTTAGGTTGTTAGATTAGAATAAATTAGCAATTATTAGTCAATTGTGATGTGATTTAGATAAATTGATTGCGCAATTAGCAAGTAGATGGGGTCTACTAATTATTGGAATTGCCTCGGGATTTTTCCCGACCCTTAGTGGGCTTCAATTAGGCTTTTCGGGCCTAAGTGGAATTTTTAGTATTTAAATATTAATTTTAGGAATTAAATTAAATAATTATTTATTTTCCGAAAATTCAACTGAGATGATCCGGAACCGAAATTTTATGCTGATGACCGTGGTGAAGTCCGTTTATTTAATCGGGCTTTATTTTGAGCTAAATTGAATTTTTAATATTAATTATTTAATTTTCGAAATTAATAAATTAATTAATTATTTTTCGGAAATTAAGATTTTGATGGCCGACGACCGAAATCTCGGGCTGATCGTCGTGGCGCAGTCCGTTTATTTATTTGAGCTCCACGTTGTATGGAATTGAATAAATTGTGATATTTTAGGGATTTACCCTAAAATTGATTGGAATTGATTGAGATTGAATTGTTGATTGGTAAATGGCCAAGTATGTTATTTAGCATTTATAATGCTTGTTGAGTTGATTTAATTATTTGATTGAGAAGTCGTTGGGCATTGGTTGTCGGTATTGAAAGTAGATTGGTAATCGCCTGAAAGGAAATACGTGGGCTCGGTGAATTGGAATATCACCTGGAGAATGCACGTGAATTCGGTAATTGATTATGTCATCTTGGCGAAGAGGTCGCCTGAGAGAATGCACGTGGCTCGGAGACTCGGTATGTCCTCCTGGAGAATGCACGTGGCTCGGTGACAGAGTTTGGCATCTAAAAGGGCACGTGGGCTCGGTGAATTGATGCATCACTTTGGTGAGATAGCACCTAAGAGAATGCACGTGGGCCCAGGCATCTAAAAGGGCACGTGGGCTCGGTGAATTGATGCATCACTTTGGTGAGATAGCACCTAAGAGAAGGCACGTGGGCCCAGGCATCTAAAAGGGCACGTGGGCTCGGTGAATTGATGCATCACTTTGGTGAGATAGCACCTAAGAGAAGGCACGTGGGCCCGGGCATCGTAAAAAGGACACGTGGCTCAGTGATCTGATGCGTCACCTTGGCAATTGAGTGCCTTAGAGAATGCACGTGGGTCCAGTATTTGAAAATAACATCTAAAAGGGCACGTGGCTCGGTGACTTGATGTATCACTTTGGCGAAGAGGTCGCCTTAGAGAATGCACGTGGGCCCAAGGTTCGAGGCACGTGGACTCGGAGACTTGGAATGTCGTCCTGAAGAATGCACGTGGCCTAGCTTTTAGATACTCCTCCGTGGAGAATGATTTGTGTGACATGTAATCGACTGGTTCAATTTGTTTTGAGTAAATGGGTGCCTATGTTGAATTGTACTGACTTGCAGGTGAAATATGAGGCCAAGGTAAGTCCTCTGCCCTGTGCGTGTTTAGGCAGCCTGTAGTATAATGGTTTACTAATCGGGGCTTAGTGGGGGTAGAACTCGCTGAGACGTAGTCTCATCCCGGTTTGGGGAAATCATTTCAGGACCCCGCTGAGAAGCTAAGGAGGAGGAATCTGAGAAGGAGAACTCGGAGGTGAATCTTGAGAAGGATTTTTGGAAGAAGAAGATAATCCTAAGAGGGGCCTTGAGTACGACCCAGTTCGACTGAGATTCTATCTTCTTTTGAGATCTTCATTTTGATGTGAATAGAGATAGAGTAAAAAGTTGTGAAGTACTCTGGTTTGTGTTTTGTATAAAAGTTTGGTTATAAGTTTCAATATGAAAAATATGGCCCTGCTTTTCTATCCCATCGTTTTATTGTCTGGGGATTTTAACTGCTTCCGCATGTGCTTAATAAATGAAAGGGTCGGCGATACATAGTCCTGGGATATCACATTATAAAATCGACCAAGTGTGAAGGATGAGTGCGTGCCCGAGGATCAGGGCGTGACATACGTCCTCGATATTCCCCATACCATGAGGTGAGAGACCTTCATGAATATTCGGGGCACGTCCTCGATATTCCCATTACCAAGAGGTAAGAGACCTTCACAAATACCTAAGGTATTTCCTCGATATTTCCAATTATCAGGTACCTCTTCGATGCTTGTGAACATCCAGATATCCTTCAAGAATTCGTACTTGTAATCATCCAAGTACCCCTCCAATGCCTATGATCAGCCAAATGCCCTTTTTGACGCCTGCAAAGGCCCAAATATCCTCCAGGTTAGCACTTATGAATATCCAGGTACTCATTGATATGCCTGTGAATGTCCAGGTATCTTCTAGAATCAATGCCCTGAGAAAGGTCAACGCATCCTCCCGAGAAAGGTCGGGTTCCAGCTGGTGTCTTCGACAGAAGTCAGGCACCCCACAAATCGATGCCCTGAGAAAGGTCAGCGCATCCTCCCGAGAAAGGTCGGGTTCCAGCTGGTGTCTTCGATAGAAGTCAGGCACCCCACAAATCGATGCCTTGAGAAAGGTCAGCGCATCCTCTTGAGAAAGGTCGGGTTCCAGCTGGTGTCTTCGATAGAAGTCAGACACCCAACAAATCGATGCCCTGATAAAGATCGGCGCATCTCCCGAGAAAGGTTGGGTACTAACCGGTGTCCTTGATTGAGGTCAGGCACCCCCAACAAACAGATGCCCTGAGAAAGGTCGGCGCATCTCCCGAGAAAGGTTGGGTACTAACCGGTGTCCTTGATTGAGGTCAGGCACCCCCAACAAACAGATGCCCTGAGAAAGGTCGGCGCATCTCCCGTCAAGGCGACCGAAGAAAGGTTCGGGTCCTGGAAAAACTATTCCCCGTCAAGCTGACTGAAGAAAGGTTCGGGTCCTAGACAAACCAACTTATTGCTCTAACAAGCGACCGAAGAAAGGTTCGGGTCCTGAGAAGGCAATTCCCCATCAAGGCGACCGAAGAAAGGTTCGGGTCCTAGACAAATCACTTATTGCTCTAACAGACGACCGAAGAATGGTTCGGGTCCTGGAAAAGCAACCTCCTCATATCACCAGGTAAGATGACGCCTTGATACTTGCCAAACTCGGGGTTCACACCCTATCTCACTCACTCCCGGTAAGTAACTACAGGTATCCTCTTATCTGTCTTAGTATGTGTACTGTTATATTGCTCGTTTTCTGCATAGGACACTAGGTCCTAAATAAGATATAATATATTGCATATGAACAGACAAAATTTAGGTATCAGGTTTGTCTTTGAATGCAACCTCTGCGAACTCACCTTCAAAGAGGGGCAGCTGTTGACACCTAAATTTTGATTAGGTTATTAATTAGGCCTTAATTTCTTTTATTTTTCCTTTTTTCAGATAATAAATAACAAATAACAAAAACAACAAAAAAATCAGTAAAAACAAACTAAAAAAAAAAAAAAGCAACTCATTGGGGCTGGGCGCAAGACCCAGCCCCCTTTTTCTCTTTCGCGTGGGCCCCTAGGCCCATTTTCTTTCTTTTTTTTGGCCCGACCCTCCCTGCTTGTCTTCTTCCTCTGTTGTCTTCTTCCCCGATCAAATAAGCAGCACGCGCCGGAGGCCAGACACGCACGACGTCGGAAGGAAGGAGAGGATGGCGATCTGCGACGCTGCAGGCGGAAGGGACGTGTCTTCAATGCGAGGCGGCCTAGCTAGAGCCACCTCGCCGGATGGGACGCCGGTTCGGCCGGCAAAGGCCGTTCGGCGTGCGAAGAACGGCGGTCGAAGCTCCGTCGACCAGCTGCCCCCCTCTCCTATAAATAGGCCTCTCCCAACGACTGCAAAGGGCACGCCGAGAACGATCGAAGGCTGCAAAGCTTCGTGCTTCCTACTAAGAGACTTCAGAAAGGGGGCCGAGGACGAGCAAGCCCAGATCCGAAGGCTCGCGGCCGGAGAGGGAGAGGTTCTGCCGGAGAGACGAATAGAGAGAGAGAGGGAGTCGGATCTAAGGCCGCAGACTTCCGGTTCCCCATTGAGAGACTTCAGGGGGGTCCAAGGACGCGCAGCCGAAGATCTGAGGCTTGCTGGAGGCAGGTCGTGAGCTTAAATGGCCTCCCACCGAGAGACATCGGGGGAGGCCGCGGGCAAGCGAGCCTGCAGAGAGAAGAGAAATCAAAGCGCAAGAGATGGTCGAGGCTTAGATCCGCCGTCGATTCAGCTCCAACGCTGCCCCAAACACCGTCCCAACGCCGTCTAGATCTAAAGGTCGCCGTCATCGCCGCAAGCTGTGCCACCATGCCGCACCAAAGCCGAGAGCAGGTGACGATGGAGCCCTGTCTACGCCGTCCATCCGAAGCTCTAATGGCCGTCGCCTTTGCCATTCATTGTCGTCGTCGTAGCCACTGTAGCCACCGTCACCGCCGGAATGCTCCCGTTTCCCCCCCTTTGGCCCTGCGGATTCGCAAACCCTAGCGTTTGCGATTTCCGGGTCACGAAGCGGATCCGGGTTTGGAAAGCCGTGTAGGGATTCCGCGATTTAAGGGGCAGCGGAAGCCGAGTCGGGGTTCGGGTCGGATCCGAGTAGGGTTTCACCGGGGGAGCGAGTTGTGGAGCCGGGTTGTCGGGCTGAGCCGGGCGTCCCCAAACGCCCGGCCGCGATGTCGTTTTAAAAATAAATAAAAGTTGCGGGCCCGTCTGCGTTTTGGGCTGCCCCGGGTCGGACACAACCCGTGGATCCGACCAGGGTCGGTTTTTATTTAAAATAATATTTTAATAAATAAAAAATAAATAATTTATTTTCCAAAAAAATAAAAAAATAATTTATTTTCGAAAAATATTAAAAAATATTTTATTTTCCGAAAATTAAAAAAATAAAAAATATTCCATATTTTCCAAAAAAAGCCAAAAATCCAAAAAAAGCCAAAAAAATTTCAGAAAATGCCAAAAAGACTTATATTTTCCAAAAATACCAAAAGATAAAAAAAATCCCTTTTATGTCCAAAAAATTAGAAAAAGACTCAAAAATGTTTTTCCTTCCCAAAATGCATGGAAAATCCCTTGAACATCCAAAAAACCTCAAGGTTTAAACAAGATTAGGTACCGAAAGGGCATTAGTGATTAACTAGTGTAATCAAGTCTCCGATCCTAATTTCTCTGGTTGCGCAGGAGTGAGTATTTCTCCCGATACTTCACTTGGGTTTCTAATCAACCCACCCCAAATCGATTAGTGGCGACTCCATTTTTAAAATTGATTTACAGGTTAAAAACTCAGACTATTAAAGTCGTGAATTGGTGGACTTGGGATAGTCCGGGCTTAATAATTTCAGCCAAGCCATTAGCCTCCTTAGGCGCTCGTACCCGATTGCGGGTGCCGAAAAACAAGAGGTCGCGACACATATTAACGAGGCACAATACAAATAAATACAAAGTAATAATAGATGAAAGGTATAATACTAATTCGTGCACTCACTCATAATAAGTAGGTTGAATTGTTTCCAAAATTCTAAAATGGTAGTTAATCTTGATCTGTTGTGAAGAAAAATTTCAACATCAAATTGGTTTAGTCTTCCCACTCAAAAAAGAGAATCATATCTTGCTTTAAGAAAGCAAGATCGAGCAAGATCGAGCAAGGTATCTTTGCTTTAAGAAAGCAAGATCATGAAAGACAAACCCACTCAAAAAAGAGAAACGAATTTTGCTTTAAGAAAGCAAGATCGTGCAAGACTCCAACTTAACGTGATATGATGGCGCTCTCTCTCTCTCTCTCTCTCTGCTCGAGCAAGGTATCCTTGCTTTAAGAAAGCAAGATCATGAAAAACAAACCCACTCAAAAAAGAGAAACGAATATTGCTTTAAGAAAGAAAGATCGTGCAAGACTCCAACTTAACGTGATGTGATGGCGTTCTCTCTCTCTCTCTCTCTCTCTCTCTCGCTCACAAAAGTTCGCAAGGGGGTAAAACCCCTCGAGATGTCCCATGTCCACATGCACCATGTGGTCTGCACATGTGGTCTGCATGTGCATATTTAGATTCTCAACTCTTGTTGATTCTTATAACTTATGATATCTAAAACATGATTGGTATAAGTATTCAAAATAATATGGGTTAATTTTATAATAACAGTTAGTAGTACCATATAGGTCTTAAGTGCTCTTCATTTCGAATAAAAAACGGTGAACATTTTCATTCAAGTCAAGTAAGAGGATATGATTGTATTAACCATGTGTAGCTTTTCAGCCTTTAAAAATTGGCCGATGAAATGCAAATTACTGCAATAGTGGGGGGCTCGGTCCTCGGAGGGGTCAAGTCCTTAATCCTATGCTTGATTGGACATGATGACAAACAAGGCTAACGCAAGGTCCTCCCAGTTTCATCATTTTGTTTAATCATACATGGGACCGATCTTTGGTCCCTATTGATGAACATAGCCTCCATGATACCTCAGATACTTGGGTAAATTAAAGTGATGCCAAGCACGCATGACAAAAATTATCCAATCTATCCAATCATGAAATTTGGTTGGACTCTAAAAATTTCTCTCCATCATTCTTAAGTCCAGCCGATATGGGTTTCTACTCTTTACCTTGTAAAATGCAAGAGCATAAAAACTTTAAATACTTAGACTACTTTGATAGAACAAGAGGAATGTAATAGAAAATCTAGATATACAGATACTAATATCCAAACCTGCACTGCCATTCCTATGCTAAGAGAGGTGAAACGCGGGCAATACGCAAGCGATTACAGCCACGTCCAGGAAGCATCATCCAACCTTCCCACGCCTCCTAAAATTAAGGAACCTCGAGTTACCAAAATAAGTATAAATAGCTCAGAAATAACCATTTGATAGTTAAAACTTGTTGATACCTAAATTTTGCTCTAAGGTCGTTTTCATATATTTTCGGAAAAAATGGAATCGGTTTTCCTCCAAAAAAAAGAAAAAGTTTATTGCAATTAAAGCTAAAGCATTTTATAAGCATATACCGGAATTTTGACAAACAGCATTAGGTTCCTTCGAATTTATTTTTCAAAGAAAAAAAGAGTAAAAGAAAAGGAAAAGAAAAAAGGGAACCTCTAAGAAAAAAACACACACGGCAGAATCCATCTTTGGTTCTCCTTCTCGTTTCCTTAAAGCCACACCGCCCCACTTTTTCTTCAACCACCATCATCATCAGCATCAAACTCACGCCCGCAGTCTCCATTTTCATCCAGGGCACTTCTTGCATGCCTGTCGATTGTCGCCAATCACCACCATCTCCGATCTGTTCAATCCCCTACAAACCTCTTCTAGTCGGAGCTCCACCGATATTGTCATTCGTCATTGCAAGCGCTGGCCTCGCATTCCCGCAGCTGAATTCACGCGCTTTCACCGTGAACCGTCGAACAGTGTTCTCTTCCTCCTCATCCAAACCTAACGCTCCTGCTCACGGGATTGCTGTCGTTGATCTGAACCCCATTCACCTGGTCTGCTCCAGGAAGTCTGCACGGAATAGGTAAGAGACATCTATCTACTTGCTCTCTTTTTCCCTCAAACTGATGCAACAGCAACAATCTTTTGGTTCTTAAATCGATTTCATGCCTATCTATAATCCGCCTAAAGTTGATGTCAAATACTTGATGTCAAGTTTAATAAAAAGTTTATTAACAAAAAATTGTTATTTTATTTTTTGTTAGATAGTAATATTGGGACATCATGATTAATTTTTAATCTCTCTTAATTGTTCTTTTTACTAAACACACACTGACTTGAAATGATTTATATGATCAGCACTCCCAAGATCGAAGTATTCATAATGGAATCGATAATTTTATCCTGCTCGCTGAGTGATTATTTTACACCGTCAACGTATGGGAATTTCAGTTTATGAAATTGGGTTTTGCAACAATGGATATTGTAAGAAGATAGCTTCATTCCTCTTAAGCAAAAATTCACGGGACGTTTGCCATAATTTTGCCTTGCCAAACAAAACAAATAAGTTTTGTCGTGTATTTTCACATATCCACTTTTATAATAAAAAGTCCTTGTCATATAGATATAGTGGATTTGCCATCAACCAAAGGGGGGCAGATGATTTAATAAGGTGTTTGAAATTTAGTATTCTTTTAAGGTGTACCAATGTAATAAATCAAGTCAAGTCAATAGGGTCACAATCCAAACTTCGTGTGAAGTAGTTCCTTCCGAAGCCCCAAGGGTGTTGCGTGTGAATGATGTTTTCGTTGTGCGAAAACTGATGATAGTTCAATGTGGAAAAACTAATCCATGTATTTTTCATTCAAGACATAGAAAAATGTGTAGCTATTCGCAACAAAGAATTAAATTTTGAATTACAAAAATCAATTTTTTTAGAAAAAGAACACGCATAGACTCGTGTTTTGTTTGAAAAAAGAAGAAGATATTTGTACATCGGAAATTTTTTTGAGGTTATTCATCTTTTATAATGCACATTAATCTGGTATTAAACAGACTTCGCATATTATTCAACCCTAAAAGCCTCAACTTGTCATTTTATATTGTACACTCTTAAAAGTGTGTAACTTTCTTATATTTGTCGACTCCCCCTTTTAAGTTCTAATGTATACTAAAGAATCTTTAGTCGGTCATTTTTAATTATAATTTTTCAAGGCGTCAAAAACATTTATGATATATGATCAATTGGTGGGGCTGTGAAGCCAAGAACCATCACTTCTTTGAATATATTTCCATTTGAGCCTGAGAGAGAGGGAACCAATAATGCATGTAATCGGTGAATTAAGGGTTTAGTAGATGTTTTAGAAATAATTCATTAAAAAAAAGTGTGAATGAAAAGTAAATGTTTATTATCGTGCATTCCCGCTACTAGAAAGTAAAAGATATGATAGAGAGAAGGGAGAGGGGAAAAAAAATACAAAGTCACCACCTGAAAGAAGTGAAATGCTCAGATCAAAAGAAAGAATCATTTTGTTATACGGATAAATATGGCTCTGATCTCCTTGTGAATTTTTCATAATGATATTATCAAATTGTGGAAAACTTGTCATTTTTTTTTAATCGTAGACCAATAGAAGACAAAAAGAAAAGAGGGACATTTGCTTTCATCCAAGGTAAATAGGAAATACATTGTTGGAAGCAACCTTCTTGTTTGTTCCATCTTTTCATACTTATCAAAATCATTAGATCACCATTGCCTGTGACGGGGAGCACGTGATGTCTGGTTGAACTTCATGCCTTTCTGAATGATTCAGAATACAAAATGTTTAAAGAATGCTTCTAGAGAGGATGCCTTCTTGCTGCACAAAAAGATGTAGATAAACAGACGAAAGGCCGGATGGAGAGCACATGCTCCCCGAACGATTCCGCTCATTGACCGCGTATTTTGGATATGCGATCAATGTAGGCTTTAAGTGGTAGTTACAGTGTTAAAAACTTCGCAGCAAGATGGGTGACGATGATCCGCCTAAGGGTGCTGAGGTAATGGTTGATAATCGGAATCGCTTGGTAAGAGAATCATGGTCCTCTGAAAACTATATTCCCATTCATTAGTATGATGTATAAAGTATAATTTTCAATAAATTATATATTGTTAATCGGTGATTTTGGACTCCTTCACTATTTGCAAAGTAAACTAAAGCAGCTTGGTTAATGGATTAGTTGGTGTGCCTGACCTTTTTTTCTTGTTTAGGCATGTTCTATATTTTCCTTATTGAACAGACAAAATTAGCCGCCTTTGATGTCTTTACATGGTCATTCACATTGAAGGAGGAATCGATAATCTTATCATATCTTAAACATATGCAAATTTTCAGCATTGTAACTGTCACGTAAAAGCCTACATTGATCGCATATTCACCAATAAAGCAGAAAATAAGAACAATGAAATCATAAAGATTCTAACAATATATGAATGCAAGAAAACCCAACACATCAGTCGTAAGCAATGAAGTTTTTGATGAAAATACGTGTGCGCTCTAAGTTGGTCATATGTAGAAAAATCACATTTTATCCTCTGTTTGGATGCCCACAAGAAAAGTCTCGATCTAAAGAAAAGGGAGAACAATTGACAAAACAAACACTCTTGGGCAAAAAACTATTTCATTTTGATTTGTCTAACCTTTGGTATGCGTCTCTTAAAAGTCTTGGTTTGTTTTCTTTTTCTTTTTGGTCGGTGAATGTCTTGGTCTTCCTATAATTCATAGTTTTCACTCTCCACTAGCTCAGTTTTACTTTGCTTCATCATAACACCTTTGTTGTTCTCTACAGTGACCGATTCACCCATGGCCATTGGAGAGATCATTTTGGGTTCCTTCTTTCAGGTCTTGTTTGACAAGTTGAGTGCTTTGGCATCGAACTATGCGCAACGGGAAGGAACTGACACCACCATCCTTGATGACTGGAAGAGGATGCTAGTCACAATCAATGCAGTGGTGGATGATGCAGAGGAAAAGCAACTTAGCGGTAATTGTCTAGTGAAGATGTGGCTCAATGATGTTAGGGACTTGGCCTTTGACATAGAAGACTTGCTCGATGAGTTTGACATCAAAGCCACTCAAGTTAAGTCGGAGGTAGAATCCAGAACAAGTAGAGGTCAATGGAAAAGGAAGTTCTTTTCTTTTACACGTCCAGGCTCACTCGTGTCTGACACTAAGGTCCAAGATATCAATGGTAGGTTGGAAGCGATTGTCAAAAGGAGGGATTATCTAAGCTTGAGAGACAATGCTGTGGACAGATCCAACTACATCAACAGAAGGGATCCCACTAGTTCTCTACCAGAGCCTTGGTTTTTCGGCAGGGAGAAGGAAGAAATGGAGATACTCGAACTATTGATCCGTGAGGTCGAAAATTATGATGCCACACTAAGCATAGTCCCCATAGTTGGAATGGGCGGTGTTGGAAAGACGGCCTTGGCTCAGTGGCTATATAATAATGCCAAAGTGAATAGCTGTTTTGAGAAGAGAGCATGGGCTTGTGTCTCAGATGTTTTTGATGTCTTTGACATAACAAAGACTATTTTGCGGTCGATCACCGGATTGTCCAGCGAGGGTGATCTTAACGAGCTTCAAGTTCGGTTGAAGGATAGTCTATCTGGGAAGAAGTTTCTTGTGGTTTTAGACGATATCTGGAATGAGAAATATGAAAAATGGACTGGTCTCTTAAAGCCATTTGAAGTGGGGGCTAAGGGAAGCAAGATCATCATCACGACTCGCAACCTTAATGTTGCTTCCATAACAAGAGCTTCGCCATATCCTTTGAGGGAATTGTCCTTTGATAATTGTGTAAGCTTATTAGCCTTTCATGCTCTTGGAGCAACAAATTTTGAGAGCCACCCGGCTTTTAAAATAATAGGCAAGAAAATAGCTGAAAGATGTAAAGGTTTACCTTTGGCGGCAAAGATGTTGGGCGGTGTCCTACGTACTAAAAGTAATCCTGATGAATGGGAAGATACCTTAAATAACAAAATATGGGATCTTCCGACGGCAGAGAATGATGAGGTTCTCCCAGTTTTAAAATTGAGCTATGTCCATCTTCCTTCCAATTTGAAGAGATGTTTTGCTTATTGTGCAGTATTTCCCAAGGATTACGAAATTGAGAGGGATGAGTTGGTACTCTTATGGATAGCAGAAGGACTTTTAGATGGGCAAAAAGCAAATGAGAATATCTTGAAATTGGGCCGAAAGCACTTTGATGAGTTACTATCCAGGTCATTTCTTCAACAATCAAGTATTGACGCATCTAAGTTTTCAATGCATGATCTTTTGAATGATCTAGCAAAGTCAATTTTGGGTGAGACTTGCTTTAGCTCAGGGGGCTCTCAGGTGGCAAGTAATGAACATGATGTATCATCTCTTGAAAAAACTCGTTATGCATCATTCATCCCATCGTGGTGTGTTACATCAAAATGCCTAAAACCATATCAAGGAATGAAGGCACTAAGAAGTTTAATTATGGTGTATGATGGATCTAGTGGGGAAACTTTCTCTATTTCCAACAAGGTGCTACATGACTTGCTAACAAACTTGAAGTACTTGAGAGTATTCTCGTTATGTCATTGTGACATCGTAGAGGTACCGAATTGTGTTGGTGATTTAAAACATCTTCGATATCTCAATTTCTCGTACACTCATATCAAGAGGCTACCTGAGTCAATTGGCGCCTTGTGCAAATTACAAGCTCTGATTTTAAGAGATTGTCAAATGCTTTCAAAGTTGCCTCAAGGTATCACAAAGTTAGTCAACTTACAGTTTCTTGATATTAGAGATAGAGATTTTATGGAAGAGATGCCGTTAGGTATTGGTAATTTAAAGAATCTTATTATCTTGTCTGAATTTATGGTAGGACTTGAGAAAGGGTCGCAATTGAAAGAGTTAAAGAACTTGACACATCTTGAAGGAGAATTATTCATATCAAAATTGCAAAATGTGGAAAAAGTTATAGATGCAGTTGATGCTAATTTGCATCGAAAGCTAGGCCTTACCAACTTATCCTTACATTGGGGTGAACATTTGGGAGATCTCCATAATCATCAGCGCGAAGCACAGGTGCTTGACTCTCTGCGACCTCACACTAATCTTGAAAAGCTCACTATTTTGAACTATCGTGGTGCAGTATTCCCATCATGGTTAGGTTGTACATCCTATTATAAAATAGTGTCTTTATGCTTGTGGGACTGTCCTAATGTTATGTCACTGTCTATGATTGGACAACTACCTTCACTTAAGAAATTATCTCTTAAAGGTCTACATGCAATAAGAATGATAGGCTTTGAATTTTACGGAGGTACAAGACCTTTTTCATCCTTAACCACTTTGAAGTTCGAAAAGATGTTGGCATGGAAAGATTGGTCTCCTTATGCTGGGCGCCTAGAAGAAGAAGTCTCATTCTCCTGTCTTAAGCATCTTGTTGTCCACGGATGTCCTTTGTTGGTCGGGACATTGCCTTGTCAACTTGATCGTCTCACAAAGCTTGAAATTTATTCATGTCCGCATTTGAAGAACTCAATCAATGATATTTGTCTTCCATCTCTCCATGAGTTGTACCTCAAGGGTTGTGACAAGGAGATCTTGAAGAGCTTGGTTAACCTAACTTCTTTAACCATTCTTACAATTAAGAATCTTGCAGAGTTTGTTTGCTTTGATCATGGGTTTATGAACCACTTGATCAAGCTAAAGGAGCTTCATATAGGAGAGTGTGACCAGTTAAAATACTTGTGGCAAGATGGAAATGAAATGCTAAATCTTACTTGCCTCCAGGAATTAACCATTGTAAGCTGTCATCAGTTCACATCATTCGTGGTAGGAGATACAGAAATAGAGCTGCCATGCAACCTTGAAAAGATGGAATTGAGTAACTGCACCAGTTTAGAAAAGCTTCCAAGCAAGATGTACACACTCAGTTATTTGTCTATTAGACAGTGTCCAAAACTCATAAGACCAACCATTTCTTCATATGACCCTGATAGCAACAACCTGATGTCTCAACTTCAATCTTCATGTACAAGTAAATGTGATTCTCTGACATTTTGTCCGTCTACCAAGGGTAGACTTGCTACTCTGAAGAAATTTGGTATTTATGCATGCAAGGGAGTGGAATCGCTGGAAGGAATCACCATAGAATCACTCAAAAATATGGAAATTTCTAATTGTTGGAATCTAAGAAGCCTACCACAATTCCTTCATACGCTCTCCCATCTCACTCAATTGAGTATATGTGACTGTCATCAGATAGAGGACTTTCCACCCCTTCCCCTCACCCTATCATGCCTTATAATTGGCAGATGTCCGAGGATAAAGTCTATCACCAGTATCACCAGTTGTAATAATCTCACTTATCTACATATAGATGAGTGCAGGGCATTGGAAATAATAGGTTCCCTTCCCCTTCCCCTATCGCATGTCTCTCTCTCTAACTGTCCAAAGATAAAGTCTCTACCAAAGTGGCGTCATCTTACATCCCTCCAAGACATATACATTCTGCATTGCAAAAATATCCAATGCTTGCCCGAAGGAGGTTTGCCTCCCAATTTGCTTGAGTTTCATTGTGAGTGCGAGAATATGAAACAGCCAGTGAGAGAATGGGGTTTACCCCTGCTCACATCCCTCAATAAACTAGGAATTGACGGAAGAAGTATGGGAGGGGAGGGAGAGAAGGTGCGGTTTCCTTGGGAGGAGGAGGACGAGGAGGATGCCTGGAGTCTTCTCTTTCCTTCCTCTCTTACCTATCTTTGGATTGGCCCTATGAGGAACGTGGAAAGACTATCGAATGGCCTTCGCAACCATCTCTTCTCTCTCCAAAATTTATGGATTACAAATTGCCCAAAGTTGAGGGACTTGCCAGAGGATGGCCTCCCTCCCTCCCTCCAAACTCTGACCATATCTAGATGCGAGACTCTAAAAGATCGATGCTCAAAACACTCCGGCGACTATTGGCCCCTCATCCAAGAGATCCCTTACATCTACATTGAAGGTGTTCGGATTCAATGAATTGATTTGTCCTGGTATGGTCAGGTTTTTTAGGGTTCGGGTAAGTTTATGGTTTTGAAGGCATCGATTTCCCATTCTGCTTTCTCAATTCGATGTGTGATGCAAACTGATTTTCGCTTCATGTAGATGTCTCACATAAATTTCTGGGAAAATCCAAGAAATCCCTGGCATGCGCATTGGTTGGTTTCGAATCTGGTGAAGCGAAATTGATCCACTTTCGCTTTCATTTGCTGACTGCCGTGATTCATCCTTCGATGTGCAGTCAGTTTTCTAGGGTCTAGGTAAGCTTTTTGGTCTTGATGCATCAATTTCGCTTCTGTTCTTCAATTCAATGCTTTGTGCGAATTATTTTTTTCCCATGGAGAAGTGTCGCATATAATTTCCATAAATTGCCGTATCGTGAAATACAACTAAAATTCAGGGCTGAAAGAATGATATTTAGTTGCCTGAATCCCAGGGAGAGCTTCCTTTAGTCTCTAATTGCGCTGCTTGAGGAAGTTGATGATATCCTCGTATGCCATGGCTGCATCCATCTTATCTATTGCCTTGGGCCTGTCTTTTTCTTTAGCCACTGCAATGCTCTTTTGACTAGTAAGTAATTCAGCATCCTCTGTAGGCGGCTGTCTCCCCTGTTTCATTTCTGGCCTCAATCCCAACGACGGCATGTTATGTAAGACCCCGCCTTACTTAATCTTCATGAAACCTAGCTCAGGTTTACTCCACACACCTTGCCTTTCATCTATTTATCATGACTCAACTTACATTTTTATCAGCAACACACTCCAAATATACCAATAGGTCTAGGCAATCATTCATTCTTAGGAGTTATCAGCCCGTACCAATCATTCAATTTCATGACCTCACATTTGTCGAATATCAGCCCATGCCAACAAGTCACCGTCACTCGTGATTGCTGGTCTCCCATACTTGTAAGTTAACAGAATCGCAAGAAATTTTCAGCGAAAAAAAAAAAAAAGTTATCAAGAGGGTATCCCGGTTCACCTTTCGTTGCTGTCAGTTGGGCATGCATATAATTTTGTTCTGATAACTCTAAGCGGGAAAGTTGATTTTTATTCAGGACTAATTGATAGTCCTGTTTCAGATTTTTGGATGATAAGTATGAGGAATGTGGAAAGGCTATCAACAGGGGAGGATGTAAGAAGCGTGGAATATTTTGTTTCCTTGATCTCTACGTCTCTTTGAATGAGAACCAGGAGGAACGTGGAAAGATTATCAAGTGGTCTTCGTAGCCATCTCTCCACTCTCGAACGGCTACATTATATAGGTTACTGGAACTTGCCAGAGGATGGCTTCGTTCCCTCCTCCAAGTATTCGGCATAATTCACTGTGACTTTATGAAAGAATGATGCTCAAAACTCAGTGGTGACTATTGGCACCTCATCCGAGAAATTCCACTCATTGTAGTTGATCAAGTTCAGATCTTATAAGAAGATAGCTATCCAATTTCTGATTTTTGCTCTTCAGGTAATGATTTGGACTTCTTTCTTTCTTGCACACTTATTGTTTAGCTACTGCTGCTACTCCAGGATCCATTTCTATTTCAAATCCTCAATTCGATGCTAAAAGGTTCACGTTTTTCCATGGACAAGCTTCTCCTAAATTTCCACAAACCAATTGCTGAAGGTCCAATGTTGACATTTGAGTTGCTTTGTGTTGTGTGACAAGGAAGCACGCAATGAAATGGTTGTGATTCTAATGTGGTACAGCAAGTCAACCAACCATTGCTTCATACGAGTGACTATTCATCAAAACAAAAAATACTTACATGGACTTGTTTACAGTGTTGGAATTATGATGTGTGTATGTGCCTGTCCGTATTGATGGTATATCTTGAACTGTTTGATGGCCAATTTTTTTTATCTTTCCACTTATGGAAATGCACTATGCTTGACGTGAGAATCGTGAAGAATTGTTGCTCTTATATTGTTATTTGTCCACAACTTCAGTGTTTGTTATGTTTTCTCTTCCAATTATCTTTTTTTAATTTTTTTATATACTAGCTCAGTGACCTGAATTCTCTCAATGGTGATTGTTTTGCAGAATCTCCCATTGTCATCTTTATTTGGCAAAATTTATCAGGAGGATCAATGCGAACAGTGTCGAGGGAGGCGACTGACGTGCTTATGTTCATCTTTTGCAACTTAACAAAAGAAAAACAAAAGGCTATTTACTATTGGTAGGCGTACTACTATGCTCTAAACTTTTTTTTTTGCGGGACATGCTCCCAAAGATTAGTCTGTATCACGATGTTAGTTATTGAGGTCTATATTCATAGTCAAACGAAGAAGCTTCCTTACTTCCAACAGTAGCAGCTTCTGTAAGGATGCCAAAAACAAGATTTAAAACAGGTGTATTCGAGTTGGCAAATGTGACAATTAAATTTGAATGAACCCTACGGATTATAAGCCATTCGAATCTGACTTCCTTGTCAAAGTTCATGGTTCAACTTTCAATTTAAATTCCCACACTATCTCAGAGCACATTTTTTTTCTTTGTTGTCAAGGAAAGGCAGGAAGGAGCAATAAGGAAGACTATGATCTGTCTGAATTCGAGAGATATCTCTATGCGAGATTCTGAAAGATTGATGCTCAAAACTAACCAGTGACTATTGACCCCTCATCCAAGAGATCCTTCTCATCTACATTGGTGGTGTTCGGATCCAATGAATTGAAATTGATCACACCCGAGCCATGACAAAAGATTTATCTCCACTGACTACTTTTCCTTCTTCAGGTAATTGTTATGACTTCTTTCATTCTTTCACTTCCATTTGCCATCTGCTGCAATTCGTTGTTCCACCTAAAGTCTGCTTTCTGGGGTTGGGGTCAGTTTTTGGGTTTCAAGGCATTGATTTCTATTTTGTTCTTTAGTTCAATGCTTAATATTGATTGATTTCTTTCCAGGGAGGTGTTTTTCAAAGAATTTCCAAAAACCTACCACCAAAGGTCAGAGACTGACATTCGAGTGTGACGTGTTTGTCCTTGATGGGGTTTTTTCTTTTTAGGCAAGCAATTCACGGTTGAAATAAGCACCTGTGATAAGAAGGATGGGTGATGCGGATGTAGACCTCAATTTTGGCAAACCTACCTAATGGACACAAGCTTTTCGTGAAATACAACTAAAATTTGGAGCCATAAAATGACCTTTAGCTTCTTGAATCCCAGCAGGAACATCCTTTAGTCTTTAACTGCGTTGCTTGGAAAAATTGATGATATCCTTGTATACCACGTCTACATTCAGCTCCACTAATACCTTGGTTTAGTATTTTCTTTAGCTACTGCAATGCTCTTTGAACAACAAGTAATTCAGCCTCCTTTGCAGATCTAGGCACCACCACACCCCTGCAGGCAATCATCTCCCGCCTTTCCTTTTTGGCCATAATCTTGACAACAGCAAGTCTGGTTCCTTTGATGTAAGACCCATAACAGTTAATCTTCGCAAAACCTAGCTCAGGTTTACTCTACACACCCTGCCTTTCCTCCACCCAATTATGACCCAGCTCTCTTACATTTTTACAGGGTACAGTCTTAAAGAGCTTTTTCTAATCTGTATAAATGACATTTTCAGGATCAGGTGATTTGTTGTTAAAGATTACTGCATATTAAGCATTCCAGATATACCAACATGTGTAGCCAATCATTCTTAAGCATTATCAGCCGATATCAAGTCATTTGATCTCCCGACTCACATTTGTAGAATATTAGCCAGTACCAATATGTCACCATCACCAGTAATTAGTGGTCTCCCATACTTGTCAGTTAACATCATCATAAGAGTTTTCCAGCAAATCATCAACATGGTATCCTGGTTCATTTTTTGTTGCAGTAAATTAGGTGTGCGTATAATTTTGTTCTGATCACTCTTGTAGTTGTTCATCATGCATGAAAGATAACTTTTATTCGGGAGTAATTGCTCGTCCTGTTTCAGACTTTTGGATGAGAAATATGAGGACTCTGGAAAGACTATCAACGGTGGAGGATAAGAAGCGTGGAATATTCTGTTTCCTTCGTCTCTAATTTCTCTTTGGATGAGAAATATGAGGAATGTGGAAAGGTTAAGTGATCTTCACAGCCATGTCTCCTCTCTCAAACGGCTATCCTTTATAGGTTACCGGTACTTGCATAAGAAGATTTCTCTCCAATGTCTAATGTTTATTCTTCAGGTAATGGTCCATACTTCTTTCTTCCACACTCAGTCATTTAGCTACTGCTACTGCTCCAGGATCCATTTCTATTACAAATCCTCAACATGATGCTAAAAAGTTCATGTTTTTCCATGGACAAGCTTCTCATTATTTGCCACAAACCAGCTAGACATTTGGGTTGCTCTGTTTTGTTTGATAATGGAGCACACAGTGAAATGTTTATAATGCTAACGGGGTACAGATAGTTCACCATAGTTTCATACGAGTCACTATTCCTCCAAACAAATTATACTTACATGGACTTGCGCTCACAGTGCCGGAATCATGATGCGTGGATGTGCCTGTCTGGATTGATGAGATGTCATGAACTTTGTTTGATGCCCAGCTATTGCTTATCTTTCCACTTATGGAGTTGCACCCTGCTTTGCATGAGAACCATGAGGAATTGTTGCTCTTATATTGATATATTCTACAATTTCAGCATTTGTTATGTTTTCTCTTCCAAATTTCTTTTATTATTATTTTTTTATGCCCTAGCTCAGTGACCTGAATTCTCTCAATTGTGCTTGTTTGCAGAACATCCTCACTGTCATCTTTATTTGGCAGAATCTCCCAGGAGGATCAAATGCAAACATTGTAGAGGTAGGCAAATGATGTGCTTATGTTCATCTTTTGCAACTTGACAAAAGAAAAGGCTATTTATTTTGGTCGGTGTAGTGATATGCTCTAAACTGCCTTTCTGTAGACCTACTCCAAAAGATTAATCTGTATAATTATGTCAATTATTGAGGTCCATATTCCAAGTCAAAGAAGGAGGTTTCTTATTTCCAACAACAGCAGCTATTGTAAAGATGCAAAAAAAATAGGATTTAAAACAGGTGTTTCGAGTTGGTGAATATGGTAATTAAATTGAATGAACCTGCAGATTATAGTCCATTTAAATCTGAGTTCATAGGTCATTTTCTTCTATTCAAATTCCCACACCAGCTCAAAGCACATTTTCTTCTTCTTTGTTGTCAAGGAAGGAGGAGAGGAGCGATTAGGGAGACTATGCTTTGTCACTCTGTTAAGTCTTCATGAAAGCCTTATGTTTGCCACGCTGTATTTTGATTTAAGCTTGCGAGAAGATGGTCATCCAAGACCATTGGCAACCCAATCATCTCGGGTAGGCAAGTCTTGTCACTATAACCCCACCAAAGCTGCCAGAGCTCCCGTCACGGACAATGCAAGACGTAGGCACTGTCATCGTTAGTGGGTTATCCTCATGACCTCACATGTGAAGAATATCAGCTTGTACCATTAGGCCTCAATCACTGGTGATCAGCGGTCCCCCATAGTTCTGTATTAGTAGAATCACAAGGGCCATTCAGAAAATAGAGAATAACCATAAAAATCGCATTTTTTAGACTTGATTTTGGGAGTACCCTGTTTTGTCTTGATGATTTTTGGTTGCAGTCGGTTGAGTATGTGGTTGACTATGTGTATAATTTGTTTTTCTGATTACTCTTCTAATCATTTATTTCGCATGACAAAGTAATTTTTACTGTGGGCTACTTGATTTTCTCATCCCATAATTCATTTTTTTGTTCCCATTTTTCATCTCACATGCCATATGTCTATCTCTTGGTTGAACTTGAAGAGTCCGATACAATGACTGTGATTCAGTGGAGATAATTATAATGATGATTGCGATCAGTGAAAATTGAGGCTTTAAAGAAAATGTCTAAGGCCATAGTGAGATGAACTCCAATTAACGTGAAAAAAAAAAATGTTACTCATTCCATTTTTTAATCCATTTCGCTTTTTATGTAATGAATAAGCAGTATTTCTCAACGATTTGTAAGAATTTTAGATGTCTTCAAAGTACTTATTAGTCAAAGTCAGTTGTCTTTATACGAAGTGTTATGAATCTTCTTGTTTTTTTTACAATATGTATTGATATTTTATATGACTAAGTTAATTAATGAATGTTTCGGGAACACTTACATATTTGCGGCCAATGATTTAGATTGGTTGATTTCCCAACAACACTACGTGATATACTAATATATGGATGTAAATCAATTATATAAGCAGAATCATAAGTCAAGGATATCATTTGCTAAGGTTAAAATAACTTTTGAGCAATTTTTCCCTTTTTAAAAGGAAAAGAAAAAGGAAAATGGAAAATGGCTTTTGCGAAACTTCAAAATATGTCAATGTCAAACAATAATGACAAGCAATCCATTGCAATCAACTACTCCTAATATTTTTTGACCAAAAAGAAAATCTAAATATTTGAAGCAGGGTCCAAATAAGAAAAAGCTGGCAATATCAACTTTTCGCATGTGAAGCGATATTGATACTTCAGAGCTTATATATAAGTTCCTAGTTTAATAACAAAGAGAAGCAAAAAAAAAAAAAAAAAAGAGTTCATATTTAGTTCCCCAAAACATGCCCCTTCTTCAAATTTAGTATGAAATAAAAGTGAAAAAAAAAAAAGAGGAAGATTTTGTACATACATTTTCGAAATGTTTTAGGCGCTATTAGCGTTAAATGCAAATTCCTGATTTTAACAATTGTAATTTGATTAAGCCCTAACACCATGCTTCAAAGGCATTGAATGAGCTGCCGTTGGCGTGTTGGGCCTCAAAGGTACATAGCCCAAACTCTTGGGCCTTATTGCCAAAATAAATCAGAATGCACTTGGACTTGTGCAAATTACAAACTTGAAGTACTTGAGAGTATTCTCGTTATGTCGTTGTGACATCGCAGAGGTACCGAATTGTGTTGGTGATTTAAAACATCTTCGATATCTCAATTTCTCGTACACTCATATCGAGAGGCTACCTGAGTCAATTGGCGCCTTGTGCAAATTACAAGCTCTGATTTTAAGAGGTTGTCAAAAGCTTTCAAAGTTGCCTCAAGGTATCACAAAGTTAGTGAGCTTATAGTTTCTTGATATTAGAGATACAAAGAATCTAAAAGAGATGCCATTGGGTATCAGTACTTTAAAGAATCTTATTATGTTGTCCAACTTTGTGGTAGGACTTGAGAAAGGGTCGCGGTTGAAAGAGTTAAAGAACTTGCCACATCTTGAAGGAGAATCATTCATATCAGAATTGCAAAATGTGGAAAAAGTTATCGATGTAGTTGATGCTACTTTGCTTCGAAAGCTAGGCCTTACCAACTTATCCTTGCATTGGGGTGAACATTTGGGAGATCTCCATAATCATCAGCGCGAAGCACAGGTGCTTGACCTCACACTAATCTTGAAAATCTCGCTATTTTGAACTATCGTGGTGCAGTATTCCCATCATGGTTAGATTGTTCATCATATTCTAAAATAGTGTCTTTATGCTTGTGGGACTGTCCTAATGTTATGCCGCTGTCTATGATTGGACAACTACCTTCACTTAAGGAATTATCTCTTAAAGGTCTACATGCAATAAGAATGATAGGCTTTGAATTTTACGGAGGTACAAGGCCTTTTTCATCCTTAACCACTTTGAAGTTCGAAGAGATGTTGGCATGGAAGGATTAGTCTCCTTATGCTGGGTGCCCAAAAGAAGAAGTCTCATTCTCCTGTCTTAAGCATCTTGTTGTTCGGGGCTGTCCTTTGTTGGTTGGGACATTGCCTTGTCAACTTGATCGTCTCACAAAGATTGAAATTCATTCATGTCTGCATTTGAAGAACTCAATCAATGATGTTTGTCTTCCATCTCTCCATGAGTTGTACCTCAAGGATTGTGACAAGGAGATCTTGAAGAGCTTGGTTAACCTAATTTCTTTAACCATTCTTTCAATTGAGAATCTTGCAGAGAGAGTCTGCTTTGATCATGGGTTTATGAGCCGCTTGGTCAGGCTAAAGGAGCTTCTTATAAGACGATGTGACAAGCTAAAATTCTTATGGCAAGATGGAAATGAAATGCTAAATCTCACTTGCCTCCAAGAATTAAAAATAGCAAGCTGTCCTTAGTTCACATCATTCGTGGCAGGAGAAACAGAAATAAAGCTGCCATGCAACCTTGAAAAGATGGAATTGAGTAATTGCACCAGTTTAGAAAAGCTTCCAAGCAATATGTACACACTCAGTTATTTGTCTATTGGACGGTGTCCAAAACTCATAAGACCAACCATTTCTTCATATGACCCCAACAACAACAACCTGATGTCTCAACTTCAATCTTCATGTACAAGTAAATGTGATTCTCTGACATTTTGTCCCTCTGCCAAAGGTAGACTTGCTACTCTGAAGAAATTTGTTATTCAAAACTGCGAGGGAGTGGAATCACTGGAAGAAATCACCATAGAATCACTCAAATTTATGGAAATTTACCATTGTTGTAATCTAACAAGCCTACCACAATTCCTTCACATGCTTTCCCATCTCACTCAATTGAGTATATGTGATTGTTGTCAGATAGAGGACTTTCCTCCCCTTCCCCTCACCCTATCGAACCTTACACTTGCGAGATGTTCGAACATAAAGTCTATCACTAGTATCACCAGTTGTAACAATCTCACTTCTTTGGATATAACTGAGTGCGGGGCATTGGAAATAATAGATTCCCTTCCCCTTCCCATTACCCTGTCGCATGTCTTTCTTTCTAACTATCCGAAGATAAAGTCTCTACCAAAGTGGCGTCATCTTAAATCCCTCCGGTACATGTACATTGAGTGTTGCCAAAATATCCAATACTTGCCCGAAGGAGGTTTGCCTCTCAATTTGCAATCGTTTCATTGTGAGTGCGAGAATATGAAACAACCAGTGAGAGAATGGGGCTTACCCCTACTCACATCCCTCAAGGAACTAGATATTGACTTTAGGATGGGAGGGGAGGGAGAGAAGGTGTGGTTTCCTTCGGAGGAGGAAGACAACGAGGATGCCTGGAGTCTTCCCTTTCCTTCCTCTCTTACCTCTCTTCAGATTGGCCATATGAGGAACGTGGAAAGACTATCAGATAGCCTTCGCAAGCATCTCTCCTCTCTGCGATTGTGATTGATTTCAAATTGCCCGAAGTTGAGGGACTTGCCAGAGGATGGCCTCTCTCCCTCTCTCCGACAATTGTGGATATCTGGATGCGAGATTTTGAAAAATCAATGCTCAAAACACACCGGTGACTATTGGCCCCTCATCCAAGAGATCCCTTACATCAAGATTGATTAGGGTTGGATTCAATGAATTGATTCGTCCTGGTACGGTTAGGTTTTCTAGGGTTCGGGTAAGTTTATGGTTTCTAAGGCATCGATTTCCCATTCTGCTTCCTCAATTCGATGCGTGATGCAAACTGACTTTCCCTTATTGTAGATGTCTCACATAAATTTCGAGTACTTCATTCGTGGGTTAGGCTTAATGTTTATATTCCATTTCGATGCTGAGTTTTGTTGTCTTGGCATGCGGTTAACATGATGTATTACATATGAAAGGAAGTACGAAATTTACATTCAAATCGGGATGGAAGATTAATAAATTAATGACCACTTTATAATATCTCCGCACCCTTTTTTATTTTTTTGGCGACTTCATGCCATCAACTCCCCACGTGGATGGATCTTCCCATCGCCCAGCCGGTCGCCGGCCACGGTGATGGGCGGCGACCGGTCAAAGAGAAAAAAAAAAGGAAAAAGAAAAAAAGAAAAAATATAATAAAAAAATTAGAAAAATCAAAAGAAACAAAAAAATTATACAAGTTTACCAAACGTGTTTCTGTTCTTTTTCTATTCCAGGAACATAAATTTCATGCAGTTACCCAACACGTTTTTCTGTTCAAAAATCGTTCTCCAGAACATAAATAGTTTTTTCTATTTCTGTTTTTGGAAACATTTTTGAACAAAAACGTTACCAAATGCGCCCTTAGTTGCTTGAATCCTAGCAAGAGCTTCCTTTAGTCTCGAATTGCGCTGCTTGAGGAAGTTGATGATATCCTCATATGCCACCGCTGCATCCATCTTATCTATTGCCTTAGGCCTGTCTTTTTCTTTAGCCACTGCAATGCTCTTTTACTAGTAAGTAATTCAGCATCCTCTGTAGGCGGCCATCTCCCCTGTTTCATTTCTAGCCTCAATCCCAGCGATGGCATGTTATGTAAGACCCCGTCTCAGTTAATCTTCATGAAACCTAGCTCAGGTTTACTCCGGACCCTGCCTTTCATCCACCTTATCATGACTCAGCTTACATTTTTATCGGCAACACATTCCAAATATACCAACAGGTCTAGGCAATCATTCTTAGGTGTTATCAGCCCGTACCAATCATTCAATTTCATGACCTCACATTTGTAGAATATCAGCCCATGCCAACTAGTCACCGTCACCCGTGATTGGTGGTCTCCCATACTTGTAAGTTTAACATAATCGCAAGAATTTTTCAGCGGAAAAAAAAGTTATCAAGAGGGTATCCAGGTTCATTTTTCGTTGCTGTCAATTGGGTATGAATATAATTTTGTTCTGATCACTCTAAGCAGGAAAGTTGATTTTTATTTAGGACTAATTGATAGTCCTGTTACAGATTTTTGGATGATAAATATGAGGAATGTGGAAAGGCTATCAACAGGGGAGGATGTAAGAAGTGTGGAGTATTCTGTTTCCTTGATCTCTACGTGTCTTTGAATGAGAACTAGGAGGAACGTGGAAAGATTATCAAGTGGTCTTCGCAGCCATATCTCCAGCTAGAGGATGGCTTCATACCCTCCTCCAAGTATTCGGCATAATTCACTGTGAATTTCTGAAAGATTGATGCTCAAAACTTAGTGGCAACTATTGGCACCTCATCCGAGAAATCCCACTCATCGTAGTTCATCAAATTCAGATCCAATAAGAAGATATCCATCCAATTTCTAATTGTTGCTCTTCAGGTAGTGATTTGGACTTCTTTCTTTCTAGCACACTTATCGTTTAGCTACTGTTGCTGCTCCAGGATCCATTTCTATTTCAAATCCTCAATTCGAGGCTAAAAGTTTCATGTTTTTCCATGGACAAGCTTCTCCTAAATTTCCACAAACCAACTGTTGATGGTCCAATGTTGACATTTGAGTTGCTCTGTGTTGTTTAACAAGGAAGCACGCAATGAAATGGTTATAATTCTAATGTGGTACAACAAATCGACCAACCATTGCTTCATACAAGTGACTATTCATCAAAACAAAAAATACTTACATGGACTTGTTTACAGTGCTGGAATTATAATGTGTGTATGTGCCTTTCCGAATTGATGATATATCTCGAACTGTTTGATGGCCAAAAATTGTTTATCTTTCCACTTATGGAAATGAACTATGCTTTACGTGAGAATCACGAAGAATTGTTGCTCTTATATTGTTATTTGTCCACAACTTCAGTGTTTGTTATGTTTTCTCTTCCAATTATTTTTATTTTTATTTTTTATATACTAGCTCAGTAACCTGAATTCTCTCAATGGTGATTGTTTTGCAGAATATCCCATTGTCATCTTTATTTGGCAAAATTTCTCAGGAGGATCAATGCAAACAGTGCCGGGGGAGGCGACTGATGTGCTTGTGTTCATCTTTTGCAACTTAACAAAAGAAAAGCAAAAGGCTATTTATTATTGGTAGGCGTACTACTATGCTCTAAACTTCTTCTTTTTGCGCGACATGCTCCCAAAGATTAATTGTATCACGATGTCAATTATTGAGGTCTATATTCATAGTCAAACGAAGAAGCGTCCTTACTTCCAACAACAGCAGCTTTTGTAAGGATGCAAAAAATGGGATTTAAAATGGGTGTATTCGAGTTGGCAAATGTGACAATTAAATTTGAAAGAACCCTGCAGGTTATAAGCCATTCAAATCTGACTTCCTTGTCAAAGTTCATGGTTCATCTTTCTATTCAAATTCCCACACTTTCTCAGAGCACATTTTCTTTTTCTTTTTTGTCAAGGAAAGGCAGGAAGGAACAATAAGGAAGACTATGATCTGTCCGAATTCTAGAGATATCTCTATGTGAGATTCTGAAAGATCGATGCTCAAAACTGACTGGCAACTATTGGCCCCTCATCCAAGAGATCCCTCTCATCTACATTGGTGGTGTTCGAATCCAATGAATTGAAATTGATCACACCCGAGCCGTGACAAAAGATTTATCTCCACTAACTAGTTTTCCTCCTTCAGGTAATTGTTATGACTTCTTTCATTCTTTCGCTTCCATTTGCCATCTACTGCAATTCGTTGTTCCACTTAAAGTCAGCTTTCTGGGGTTGGGGTCAGTTTTTGGGTTTGGAGGCATCAATTTCTATTATGTTCTTCAGTTCAATGCTTAATACGGCTTGATTTCTTTCCAGGGAGGTGTTTTTCATAGAATTTCCAAGAACCTGCCACCAAAGGTCAGAGACTGACATTCGAGTGTGTCGTGTGTGTCCTCGATGGGGTTTTTTCTTTTTAGCCAGCAATTCACGGTTGAAATAAGCACATGTGATAAGAAGGATGGGTGATGCGGATGTAGACCCCAATTTTGGCAAAACTACCTAACGAGCACAAGCATTTGCTTTTCGTGAAATACAACTAAAATTTGGAGCTGTAAAATGATCTTTAGCTTCTTGAATCCCAGCAAGAGTATCCTTTAGTCTTTAATTGCGCTACTTGGAAAAATTGATGATATCCTTGTATACCACGGCTGCATTCAGCTCCACTAATACCTTGGTTTAGCCTTTTCTTTAGCTACTGCAATGCTCTTTGAACAACAAGTAATTCAGCCTCCTTTGCAAATCTAGGCACCACCACACCCCTACAGACAATCATCTCCTGCCTTCATTTTTGGCCATAATCTTGACAACAGCATGTCCGGTTCCTTCAATGTAAGACCCATAACAGTTAATCTTCGCAAAACCTAGCTTAGGTTTACTCTACACACCCTGCCTTTTGTCCACCAAATTATGACCCAGCTCTCTTACATTTTTTTACATGATACACAGTCTTAATGAGCTTTTCCTAATCTATATAAATGAAAGTTTCAGGATCAGGTGATTTATTGTTAAAGATTACTGCATATCAAGCATTCCAGATATACCAATAGGTGTAGCCAATCATTCTTAAGCATTATCGACCCATATCAAGTCATTTGATCTCCTGACTCACATCTGTAGAATATTAGCCAGTACCATTATGTCACCATCACTAGTAATTAGTGGTCTCCCATACTTGTCAGTTAACATCATCATAAGAGTTTTCTAGCAAATCATCAACATGGTATCCCAGTTCATTTTTTGTTGCAGTCAATTAGGTGTGCGTATAATTTTGTTCTAATCACTCTTGTAGTTGTTCATCATGCATGAAAGATAACTTTTAAATAAAAATTACACATCCTGTTTCAGACTTTTGGATGAGAAATATGAGGACTGTGGAAAGACCATCAATGGTGGAGGATAAGAAGCATGGAATATTCTGTTTCCTTCATCTCTAATTTCTCTTTGGATGAGAAATATGAGGAATGTGGAAAGCTTAAGTGGTCTTCGCAGCCATCTCTCCTCTCTCAAACGGCTATCCTTTATAGGTTATCGGTACTTGCATGAGAAGATTTCTCTCCAATGTCTAATTTTTATTCTTCAGGTAATGGTTCATACTTCTTTCTTCCACACACATCAGTTAGCTACTGCTGCTGCTGCTCCAGGATCCATTTCTATTACGAATCCTCAACATGATGCTAAAAAGTTCATGTTTTTCCATGGACAAGCTTCTCATTATTTGCCACAAACGAGCTAGACATTTGGGTTGCTCTGTTTTGTTTGATAATGGAGCACACAATGAAATGGTTATAATGGTAACGAGGTACAGCTAGTTCGCCATAGTTTCATACGAGTCGCTATTCCTCAAAACAAATAATACTTACATGGACTTGCTCATAGTGCCGGAATTGTGATGCGTGGATATGCCTGTCTGGATTGATGAGATGTCATGAACTTCGTTTGATGCCCAACTATTGCTTATCTTTCCACTTATGGAATTGCACCCTGCTTTGCATGAGAACCATGAGGAATTGTTGCTCTTATATTGATATTTTTCTGCAATTTCAGCATTTGTTATGTTTTCTCTTCCAATTTTTTTTTTTATGCCCTAGCTCAGTGACCTGAATTCTCTCAATTGTGCTTGTTTTGCAAAATATCCTCACTGTCATCTTTATTTGGCAGAATCTCTCAGGAGGATCAAATGCAAACACTGTAGAGGGAGACCAATGATGTGCTTATGTTCATCTTTTGCAACTTGACAAAAGAAAAGGCTATTTATTTTGGTAGGTGTAGTGATATGCTCTAAACTGCTTTAGACTTGCTCCAAAAGATTAATCTGTATCATTATGTCAATTATCGAGGTCTATAATCCAAGTCAGATGAAGGAGGTTTCTCTATAATCCAAGTCGATGGAGGAGGTTTCTTACTTCCAACCACAGCAACCATTGTGACGATGCAAAAAATTAGGATTTAAAACAGGTATTTTCGAGTTGTGAATATGGTAATTAAATTGAATGAATCTACTAATTATCATCCATTTAAATCTGATTTCCTTGTCGAAGTTCATAGTTCATCTTTCTTCTATTCAAATTCCCGCACTAGCTCAGAGCACATTTTCTTCTTCTTTGTTGTCAAGGAAAGGCGGAGAGGAGCAATCAGGGAGACTATGCTTTGGCGCTCTGTTAATTCAATATGAAAGCCTTGTGTTTGCCATGATGTATTTTGATTTAAGCTTGCGAGAAGATGGCCATCCAAGACCATTCGCAACCCAATTATCTTGGGTAGGCAAGTCTTGTCACTATAACCCCACCAAAGCTGCCAGAGCTCCCGTCACGGACAAGGCAAGATGCAGACACCGTCATCGTTAGTGGGTTATCCTCACGACCTCGTGTAGAGTATCAGTTTGTACCATTAGGCCACAATCACTGGTGATTAGCTATCCCCCATAGTTCTGTATTAGCAGAATCACAAGGGCCATTCGGAAAATACAAACTAACCATAACAATCAATCACATTTTTTAGACTTGGTTTGTGAAGTACCATGTTATGTCTTGTTGATTTTTGGTTGCAGTCGGTTAAGTATGTGGTTGACTATGTGTATAATTTGTCTGTCTGATTACTCTTGTAATTGTTTATTTCGCATGACAAAGTAATTTTTACTGTGGGCTACTTGATTTTCTCATCCCATAATTCATTTTTTTGTTCCCATTTTTTTATCTCACATGCCATATATCTATCTCTTGGTTAAACTTGAAGAGTCCGATATAGTGACTTCAGTTGAGATAATTATAATGACGATTGCGGTCGGCAAAAATTGAGGCATTAAAGAAAATGTCTAAGGCCATAGTGAGATGAACTCCTACTAACGTGAAAAAAGTGTTACTCTTTCCATTTTTCAATCCGTTTCGCTTATTATGTAATTAATAAGCAATCTTTCTCAACAATTTGTAAGAATTTTAGATGTCTTCAAAGTACTTATCTTCTAGTCAACCCAAGTTAGTTGCCTTTATACGAAGTGTTATGAATCTTCTTGTTTTTTTCTTTACAATATATATTGATATTTTATATGACTAAGTTAAATAATGAATGTTTTGGGAATGCTTACATATATGTGGCCAATGATTTAGATTGGTTGATTTTCCCAACAACACTGTATGATATACTAATATATGGATGTAAATCAACTATATAAGCAGAATCATAAGTCAAGGATATCATTTGCTAAGGTTAAAATAACTTTTGAGCAATTTTCCCCTTGTCCGAAGAAAAAAAAAAGGAAAATGGAAAATGGCTTTAGCGAAACTTCAACATAAAAGCCATCCATTGCTATCAACTGATCTTAATAATTTTTTACCAAAAAAAAAATCTTAATATTTGAAGCAGGCTACAAATAAGGAAAATTTGATAATATCGACATTTTGCATGTGAAGCGATGTTGATGCCTCATAACTTATATCATTCCCTTAATAGAGTTCCTAGTTTAATACCAAAGAGAAGCAGGAAAAAAAAGAGTACTTAGTTAGTTCCCTGAAACATGTCCCTTCTTAAAATTTTGTAGTATGAAATAAAAATTCAAATTTTAAAAGAATAGGAAGATTTTACGGATAGATTTTTGAAATGTTTTAGGTGTTCTTAGTGTTAAATGCAAATTCAACCTGATTTTGATAATTGTAATACAATTAAGCCCTAACACCACCCTTCAAAGGCAGTGAATGGGCCGCCGTTAGCAGGTCCAAACTCCTGGGCCTTAATCCCAAAATGGATCGGATTGCACTTAGACTTGACATGCAATTCGGGTGATAAGGTAAAAAAAAAAAATTGTTCAGCTGGGACAACACTCGCTATTTGTAGAACCATTGAATGGGGAGCCTAGACGGACCAAGTCGGATATCGACCATCAGAATTCTTACTTGGCCCGGCCTATCATTTTGTAAACTATTATACTTTCTTACCATAAACAACAGCGTCGGGGCAAGTGCCCAAGAACAAAGATGCTTGCCCAGACTCATTCAAGTCTTGCATTCATCAAATAGTAAAACCACGTTGGTCAAGTCTTGGTAGCTCCAGGGTCTAAGAGAAGAGTCATTGCCCTCAACCTTGCACAGCTGCTTTTCCTTATATTTGAGCTAAGTTGAGCCAAGCTCGATGGGCAATTCTTTTTTCGCTCTAGAGCCGACTCAAATGAATAAGTATGCTTCACATTCAAATACAATGTGGGCTGTTCGAAATATTTAGTTTCATCTGAAAAAAAGTAAAATAATAGATAATATGCTTGATATTAACGTGGTTACTTTTCGCATGAGCTCGAAATTTATGGCCTAATTATGTGTGAAAACCCATAGTCAGTTATGGAGAACAATGATTTATTACAACGGCTCTCTTTAGCTTTAGTTAGTGACAGGTTTTGTAATCTTTATAATTCCCTCTCCTTCCTAATTCTAGAGTGATAAAGATGAGTCGTCGTCATCACCTGACAACAATTTATGGGACCGTGCGGTGAGTCGACCAAAAGAATCTCAGCAGCCATGGAAACCCTTAGAAGACATAACCTTTGATGTTCGCTGTTTATGCGTGCATTTGCTATGTCAATTTACGTTGAAGATATACACGGTTTCTGGTACGGATGACGTACGTATGATGTTATATACAAGTTTTTGAGGAGCAAAAATAAGCACAGTGAGGTGGCCATGTACGGTGTTTTATGGGTAGTGATTTCTCCTCAAATCACCATCGTTTCCAGCCTTGAACATAATAAGGGTGTCTTCTGGTCGCTTTTGTTCACATGGGGAACGTGAGGATTTCAATCTCATTTCGGTAGTGTTTTCGTCATGTGAACATATAGAAAGATGTCGCATGGATGTTACATCTTTTTCCATCAATTTGATGGGGGCGATTCAAGGCTTGAAACACAAAATTGATATTATTCCATATTGCGCAGATTCAAGTCAAGTAAAGCCATTAGTTGTCTGGTGTTACTTAAGCGTTCTCAGACCTCCTCAGCATGTATATCCTCCATGTAGGTGACACTTTGGATTCATTATGATTTTATATTGGATTATCACATTCTTATGCCTGAGGCGTGCTTAATTTGTCCTAGTAGCTTGCTGTCCGTATGTATTTGTGCAGTGAATGAGTGACAGTCTTATCTGGTGATTTACAGTTAAAAGTTACTGCATTTTGAGCCTTCCAGATATACCAACAGATGTAGGCATTCATTCTTAAGAGTTATCAGCCTGTACCAACTCATGACCTCACATTTGTAGAATATCAAGCCCGAACCAATAAGCCACCATCGCCAGTGATTAGTGGTCTCCCATAAGTGTGGGCTAACATAATCATAAGAATTATTCGGCGAAAACAAATTCATCCAGAGGGTCACTTATTTCTGAGAATAGGAAAGTGAAGGGTCCAGTTTCTTGTCTTGTTTATTCATTTTTTTTTTCTGTTGCTGTCGGGTGGGTATGCATATAATTCTTTTTGTCTAATCACTCTCATTGTTTGTTCCTTATGCAAGAAAGTAATTTTTGTTGTTCAGGACTAATTAATCGTCCTGTTCCAGGATTTTGGATAAGACATATGAAAAATGTGGAAGGACCATCAACGGTGGAGGACATAAGATGCGTGGAGTCTCCTGTTCTCTTCCTCTCTAGTCTTTCCTTAGATGAGAAATATAAAGAAGGTGGAAAGACAATCAAGTAATCTTCATAGGCATCTCTCCTCATTTAAACCGTTATATTCTATACGTTGCCAGAAGTTGAGGGACTTGACAGAGGATGGCTTCCCTCCCTCCTTCCATGTATTCAGCATAACTTGATGTGAGATTCTGATAAGATCGGTGCTCAAAACTCCGTGGTGACTATTGGCACCTCATCCAAGCAATCCCACTCCTAGTAATTGATTGAGTTCGGATTCAATAGGAAGATTTCTCTCCAATGTCTAATTTTTGTTCTTCAGGTAACGATTCAGATTTCTTTCAGACCTCTTTCTTTCTTGCAAACTTGTTGTTTAGCTATTGCTGCTGCTCCAGGATCCATTTCTATTCCGAATCCTCAATCCGATGGTAAAAAGTTCATGTTTTTCCATGGACAAGCTTCACCAAAACTTCCACAGACCAACTCCTGAATGTCCAACGTTGACAATTGGGTTGCTATGTTTTGTTTGACAAGGAAGTACGCAATAAAATGGTTAAAATGCTAAAGTGGTACAGCAAGTCAACCATTGTTTCATAAAAGTGACTATTCCTCAAAACAAATAATGCTTACATGGACTTGCTCACTGTGCTGGAATTACGATGCATGGATGTACCTGTCTTTATTGATGATATATCTTGAACTTTGTTTGATGCCCAAAAGTTGCTCATCTTTCCACTTATGGAAATGCACTATGCTTTGTGAGGATCGTGAAGAGTGGTTGCTCTTATATTGATTTTTTTCTGCAATTTCAGTGCTTCTTGTACGTTCTCTTCCTAACATCTTTTTCTTATGCCCCAGATGAGTGACCTGTATGCTCAACTGTGGTTGTTTTGCAGAGTATCCCGCTAACATTTGTATTTGGCAAAGTCTCTCGGGAGGAGCAAATGCAAATACTGTTGAGGTAGGCGACACGTGCTTATGTTCATCTTTTGCCACTGGGCAAAAGCAAAACAAAAAGCTATAAATTTAGGTAGGTGTACTAATATGCTCGTACTTTTTTTGCGACATGCCTAAAGTTTAATTTGTATCACGAGGTCTACATTCAAAGTCAAATTAAGAAGCTTTCTTACTTCTAACAATAGCAGCTACTTTAAAGACGCAAAAATAGGATTTAAAACAGTGATTTTCGAGTTGGAGAATATGACAACTAACTTTGAATCAACCCTTCAATTTACATCCATTTAAATGTGACTTCAGTGTCAGAGTTCACAGTTCATCTTTCTTCTATTTAAATTTCCACAACATCTTACACCCACAAAAAAAAAAAAAAAAAAAGAATCCCACGCCATCTCATGTAACATTTTCTTTTTCTTTGTTGTAAAGGGAAGGTGGAGATGAGCTATCAAGGAGACTATGCTCTGTTACTCTATTGAGTGATTGCAAAAGTTCCACGCCATCTCATGTAAATTTGAAAAGACACATGAAAATCTAGAAATAATTCTAATAGACAAGTGCAAGAGAGATTACTAAATGAAAAATCACAGTAAAAAATGAGCATCAAAAGAGGCGGACGAAAATTATAGTAATATTCAATTTTAAGCATGGCATGTAACACGTGGGGAAATTCTACTAGTAATAGAAAAACATAGGCATTCGCATAGGGATTGAAGAGGAGGATGTAAGAAGTGAAGCAACAATGCCAATTTGCGTTATGCAAAATCTTTGTCTTCTCCATTTGCTCTCTTTCGCCTCTATTTCACTTTCTAGACAAAAAGTACATGATGTTCAGTAAAGTCTTGGTCTTCCTGAATTTATGGTTTATTCACATGATAAGAGCATTTGTGGATAGAAAGCATTCTTGGAAGTCTTGGTCTTTGCTTACACTTTTTGGTAGGTGAAAGTGTGGTCTTCTTGGACTTTATAGTTCTCTCTCCATTAGATCATTATCACTCGGCTTCACCATTAGTCCCCCTGCTTAAGTAGTGTTCTCCTCCTGCTCGTCCAAACCTAGCACTCGTGCTTGTTGGATTGCTGTCATTGAGCTAATCCCATTCGTCAGTCTGCTCCAGGAGGTCTACTCGAAACAGGTAAGAGACATCTATCTTTTTTTTTGGTTGAAAGAGACATCTATCTACTTGCTCTATTTTCCCTCGAACTGATGCACCCGGAACTTCACTACCGGAAGCATCTAGTGGGCATTTATTACACGAGAGCAACCATCTATTCTTTCCAAAATCTTTCTATTAATGGAGGCAAAAGCATTATTTTGAGCAAAAGAAGAGGCGACAGCAGCAGCAGCAGCAGCAATATTTTGGTTCTTAAACCGGTTTCCTGCCTATCTATAATCCTAATTAAAGTTGATGTCAAGTTTATTAACAAAAAAATGTCATTATAATTTTTGTTAGATAGTAAGATTAGGACATTAAGATTAATTTCCTCTCTCTATCACTGTTCTTTTTACTAAACACACACTGATGTGAAATGATTTTACACGATTAGCAGCATTGAGATCAAAGTATGCATTTATAATTGAATTGGAACTTTTATCCTGCTTGCAGAGTAATTATTTTACAGCGTCAATGTTTTGGAATGTTAGTCCATGAAATTGGGTAAGCAAGAATCAATATCATAAGAGGATAGCTTCATTCCTCTTCAGTAGAGATTAAGGGGAAAGTCGCGTTTGTCATAATTTCGCAGTGCCAAACAAAATAAATTACTTTTTTGTTGTGTCTTTTCACATATTTGCTCTCACAACAAAAAGTCCTTATTATATAGATTTAGTGAACTTACCATCAACTGGAAGGGGTAAGATGAATTAGTAAGGTATTTGAGATTTAATATTCTTTTGAGGTGTGCCAGTGTAATCAATCAAGTAAAGTCAATACGGTTGCAATTTAAACTTCACGTGAAGTAGCTTCTGCCGAAGCCCTAAGGGTGTTAGGTGTGGACAACTAATTTTTATCGTGCGGATATCGATGATGGTTCAGTGCAAGAATACTAATTCATGTATTTTCTTTCAAGACACAGAAAAATGTGCAATTGCTCATGATAAATAATTAAATTTTGAATAATGAAAAATCAAAATTGTGCTCTGTTAGAAAAAGACCACGCAAGAACTCGTGTATTGTTAGAAAACTCGGCATTTCTACATAAGAAAAGTTCTTGAGATTGTTTTTTTTGGTAAGAAAGTTCTTGAGATTGTTCATCTTTTATAATGTGAAAAAAGATGAATGAGAAGTAAATGTTCATCATTGTGCATGCCCCCAAGGAAAAAGTAAAAGATATGATAGAGAAAACGGAATGGGGAAAAGAATATAGTGTCACCACCTAAAAGAAGTGAAATGCTCGCACCACAAAAAAGAAGTGGAATGCATTTCCTTATTTATTGAACAAACAAAGTTAGCCGCTTTTGATGTCTTTACATGGTCGTCCACATTGAAGGAGAAATCTATAATCATCTTATATCTTAAACAAATGTGAGCTTTTAGCACTGCAACCGCCATATAAAAATCTACATTGATCTCATATTCACAATAAAGCATAAAACAAAGATATTAAAATAATAAATATACTAATAATATACGGATGTGAAAAAAGCACTCAAACATTTAAACAAAGGGAGAATTACCAAAAAAAATCCTAAACCTATTGCAATTGTATCAATTCAGTCCTAAACTTTTTTTTTTTTTTGCCAATTTAGTCCTAAACCTTTTACAATTGTGCCAATTCAGTCCATTCGGCCAAAATTGGCCGGCCGGTGCTGACGTGGACGCCGGCCGAAGACAGCTGGCCAACGAACGCTGATGTGGCAATTTTTAATTTTTTTTCGATTTTTTTCTTTTTTTCTTTTTTTCTCCTTCCTTTGGTCGGCCGGCGTCGGCCAGAGGCGAGACCTCACCGGCCACTGGTGGAGGCGGGCCTCGCCCAGCGACAGCGAGGCGGCCGTCACCAGATCGCCTCGCCAACCACGAGCGAGGTCGACCCAATCCTCGCCAGTGGCCGGCGAGGGGGCCGTAGCTAGATCTGGCGAGTCTCCACCTTGCCATGGCTAGGCAAGGTCAAGCCTTGCCAGATTTGGCGACCACGGCCTCGCCGTCGCTAGGCGAGCTTGGCCCTCCCCGGCCACCGGCGAGGGTGAGGCCCCGCCGAATTGTGTGGTGTAGTCGAGGAATCCGCAGAGGAGCTCGATCTCGTCCTCGTCAGTCCAGAGGCGCTGGAACAAGGGCTTGGCGACGGTCACGACTGGGGAGGGCCACTTGAGCTCAGAGGGGGAGATTGTGCCGACGATCGGGGGGATGGGGGAGGCGGCGGGGGTGGCAATGGCAACGGCAGCCTCGCCATATCTGGCGGGGCCTTGCCCTCGCTAGTGGCCGGCGAGGGCCAAGCTCGCTGGATTTGGTGGGGCCTCGCCCTCGCCAGTGGTCGGTGAGGTTGTCCTCACCCGCCTTCGCCTCCGGCCGGCGAGGGCGAGCCTCGCTGGCCAGAGGAAGGAGAAGAAGGGGAAAAAAAAAGAAAAAAAATTCAAAAATTCAAAAAAAAAAAAATCAAAAAATACTTTTTTTTTAAGTACTAAAAATTGCTACATTAGCGTTTGTCGGCTAGCTGTCCTCGGCCGGCGTCCACATCAGCGTCGGCCGGCCAATTTTGGCCGGATGGACTGTATTGGCACAATTGTAAAAGGTTTAAGACTAAATTGGCCAAAGAAAAAAGTTTGGACTGAATTGGTACAATTGCAATAGGTTTAGGACTTTTTTTGGTAATTCTCCCTTTAAACAGAGGATAAAAGGTGATTTTTCTCCAACAAAACACTCAAGCATTGGATTTTTTTACGAAAATATGCATGTGCTCTAAGTTTATGGAGAAAAATAACCTTTTATCCTTTGTTTGAATGCTCATAAGAAAAGTCTTGATTAGAAGAAAAAGAGAAGAATTGATGAAACAACACTCTAGTGGACATAAACTATTTTACTTTGATTTGTCTAACCTTTGCTATGCATCCCTTAAAGACTTGATCTTTTTTAATCTAATTGGTATGTGAACATCCTGGTATTCCCATACTTCATTGTTTTCTCTCTCCAATAGCTCATTGTTACTTTGCTTCACCATAACACCTTTGATGTTCTCGACAGTGACCGATTCACCCATGGCCATTGGAGAGATCGTTTTGGGTTCCTTCTTGGCTTCCTTCATTCAGGTTCTATTCGACAAGTTGTCTTCTCTCACATTGGGCTATGCGCAACGAGAAGGATTCAATGCTGCCTTGCTTGAGGAGTGGAAGGGAATGTTTTTGACAATCAATGCAGTGCTAGTTGATGCAGAGGACAAGCAACTCAGCAATAATCCTCTAGTGAAGCTATGGCTGGACGATGTTAGGGACTTAACCTATGACATCGAAGACTTGCTTGATGAGTTGGCGATCAAAATCACTCAAGTGGAGTCGAAGGCAAAATCCAGCACAAGCAAAGGTCTAGAGAAATGCAAGTCCTCTTTCTTTGGCCGAGATAAATTCTCCGGATTGAATCCAAACTTGCACTCACTTGTGTCGGAAACCAAGGTACAAGAGATCAATGGCAGGTTGAAAGCAATTGTCACTAGGAAGGCTCATCTAAGCTTGAGAGAGAATGTTATGGACAAATCCAACCACGCCAACAAAAGGGATCCCACCACTTCTTTGTCGGAGCCTCAGTTTTTGCGTAGGGAGAAGGAAGAAGCACAGATAATTGAACTATTCATAAGTGAGGTAGAAAATTCCAATGCCACGCTAAGCATAGTCCCCATAGTTGGGATGGGCGGCATTGGAAAGATAGCCTTGGCTCAACGAGTATATAATGATGCCAAAGTGAATAGTTGTTTTGAGAAAAGAGCATGGGTTTGTGTCTCAGATGTTTTTGATGTCCTTGACATAACAAAGACTATATTGCAGTCGATCACCGGGTTGTCCAACGAGGGTGAAGATCTTAACAAGCTTCAAGTTAAGTTGAAGGATAGTCTATCTGGGAAGAAGTTTCTTGTGGTTTTAGATGATATATGGAATGAAAAATATGAAAAATGGACTGCCCTCTTAAAGCCATTTGAAGCGGGGGCTAAGGGAAGCAAGATCATCATTACAACTCGCAACCTTCATGTTGCCTCTATAACAAGAGCTCCGCCATATCCTTTGAGAGAATTGTCCTTTGATAATTGTGTAAGCTTATTAGCCTTTCATGCTCTTGGAGCAACAAATTTTGAGAGCCACCCAGCTTTTAAAATAATAGGCAAGAAAATAGCTGAAAGATGTAAAGGTTTACCTTTGGCGGCAAAGATGTTGGGCGGTGTCCTACGTACTAAACTTAATCCTGATGAATGGCAAGATACCTTAAATAACAAAATATGGGATCGTCCGACAGCAGAGAATGATGAGGTTCTCCCAGTTTTAAAATTGAGCTATGTCTGTCACGCCCCGATCCTCGGGCACACACACATCCTTCTCATTCTGGTCGATTTTATAATGCGATATCCCAGGACAATGTATCGCCGACCCTTTCATTTATTAAGCACATGCGGAAGCAGTTAAAATCCCCAGACAATAAAACAATGGGATAGAAAAGCAGGGCCATATTTTTCATATTGAAATTTATAACCAAACTTTTACACAAAACACAAACCAGAGTACTTCACAACTTTTTACTCTATTTCTATTCACATCAAATTAGAGATCTCAAAAGAAGATAGAATCTCAGTCCATCCGGATCATATTTGAGACTCCTCTCAGTATTATCTTCTTCTTTCAAAAATCCTTCTCCTCAAGTTTCACCTCCGAGTTCTCCTTCTCAGACTCCTCCTCATCAGCTCCTCATCGGGATCCTGAAATGTTTTTCCCCAAACTGGGATGAGACTATGTCTCAGCGAGTTCTACCCCACTAAGCCCGATTAGTAAACCATTATACTATAGGCTGCCTATACACGCACAGGGTAGAAGACGTACCTTGGCATCAGATCCCACCTGCAAGTCAGTACAATTCATAATAGGCACCCAGGCAATCATATCACCGATCGAAGCATTGATCAAATCGACCTAGTCGATTACAAGCCAACAAGACCACTCACGGTCATTCCCATTCAGTCAATTAATTCACGACGTCAAATCAAAGCAATGATCAATCAACCTAGTCGATTACATGTCATCACGACCCATGCTCGATCGGCATATTCAATACTATCTATAAAGTCCTATCAAATCAGGACTGCTCACCCAAAGCTGATAAATAGATAGCATAGCTCGCCCAAAGCTGATAATAAGGTATACTGCTCACCTAAAGCTGGCATATCGCCCGAAGGCCGATATAGTATACCGGTATATTGCTCACCCAAAGCTGACATATCGCCCGAAGGCCGATATAGTATACCATATGCTCACCCAAAGCTGATAATATATTGCTCGCCCAAAGCTGATAATAAGGTAAACTGTTCACCCAAAGCTGACATATCGCCCGAAGGCCGATATAGTATACCGGTCTACTGCTCACCCAAAGCTGACATATCGCCCGAAGGCCGATATAGTATACCATATCCACCGTCCAATATTCTCATTATTTTTATCATGCCCGATAAAATAGTCGTGTGGATACACGATCGGCTTTAGCCAAAATATTATAATTTCCTTTTTCATAATTCCCACCATTCTCTATAGCCCACCAAAACACTTTTGGTGCTGTCAATCGACACCCGGTTATTTTTCAATTAATAATCAAAGATTATTCCATTAAAGGATAATTCTCAATTTCACAAATAATTCAATTCAACACAAACTACAACTCGATTAAATAAACGAACTGCGCCATGACAATCGACACGAAATTTCGGTTGTCGGCCATCTCAATCTTAATTTCTGAAAAATAATTAATTAATTAATTAATTTCGAAAATTAATTATTAAATCTTAAAAAATCCATTTAGCTCAAAATAAGGCCCAATTAAATAAACGGACTGCACCACGGTCATCAGCATAATATTCCGGTCACGGGCCATCCCAGTTGAATTTTCGGAAAATAAATAAATAATTAATTAATTTCGAAAATTAAATAATTAATATTAAAAATTCAATTTAGCTCAAAATAAAGCCCGATGAAATAAACAGACTTCACCACAGTCATCAGCATAATATTCCGGTCACGGGCCATCCCAGTTGAATTTTCGGAAAATAAATAATTATTTAATTTAATTCCGAAAATTAATATTTAAATGCCCAAAAATCTCACTTAGGCCCGAATCGCCAAATTGAAGCCCGATTAGGGGTCGGAAAATTCCCGAGATGCTTCCAATAAATAGTAGACCACGTCTACTTGTTAATTGCGCAATCAATTTATCTAAATCGCATCACAATTAACTAATAATTGCTAATTTATTCTAATCTAACAACCTAAACATAATTAATTAAAACTAAACCAACCTTAAGCATAATTAGCCAAATAATCCAGGATTAGTGAGATTACTCACCAAATCGCGCGCAAATTGGATCAATCCGACGGCGGCGGCGCGAGGAACGAAACTTCCCAAAGCACGGCTCGGGTTCGGGGCCCGGAAACGGCCCAAAACGAGCCTTGAACAGGGCTGGAAACCCATTTTTCCAGCCACTGTTTTTGGCTGGACGAAGCTCGTCCGGCGGCTAGGGCGGCGAGGGGAGGCCGGCGGAGGGCGAGGGGAACGCCGGGGAGGTCCGGCGAAGCTGCGCGGTGGCCGGAGGAGATTGGGCGGTGGCTGTAGGTGGCCGATCCGCGGCCTGAGCTGGTCGAACAGCTCCCTGGGCGCATGAGTAGAGACCAACAGCGCACGGCCAGTAGCGGCACGGGAGGACGGCAACTCGGCAGTGAACGGCGGAGGGCGGTGGCGTCGCGTACGTCGCTAGCTGTTCCGGTGTTCATCCCAAATCTGTTGGGACCTCGAGTAGTGCCAAGGAGAAGAAGAAATCGACACCAGCAGAAGGGGAAGAGGAAGGCGGAGGGCGTTCGAGCGGCGGCAGAGCACGCGGGCAACGCGCGGGCGGCGACGATGCTCCGGCGCGACGGCGAGCTGCTGTCTTCGTTTCTGCTTCTGCTCGTTGGGCACACGGAGAGGGAGAAGAAGAGAGATGTCGAGAGAGTGAGGGAGTCCAGAGAGAGAGAGAGTTAGAGATAAGAGAGAGTGAGGGTTTGAAAAGTCAAAAGTGAAAAGGTGGAGAAAGCCAAGTTGAAGACAGCCGTGTATTCGGCGGGAAGGGGGCATTTCGCACGAGGGGGAAAAAGAGAGAAGGAGAGAGAAAGAAGGAAAGAGAAACTTGTGGGAAAGTTAGGTGTTTGGTCAAATGGGGTAAAAAGAAATGGGAATCAATTCAAAAGAAAATAATTCCCTCAAATAGAAAATTCTTAATTCATTTTTTTCTTTTGAATAAGCTGGTTGATTCCCAAAAGAAATTTCAGATTATAGAACTCGGTTCCCACTTGCATTTCTGGATCCATTTTCCCTCTTTAATTTCTCTCAAATGACTCTCATAAAATCAATTGATGTCTCACTTATCAAATTGATTATTTTCCTCATCCAAGAATTCCCTCATGCTTCTCAATTTCACAATCTCCGGCTTCAACTAAACGAAAACGGCCATATTTATCCAGTGAAAATTAAAACCCGAAAATCTGGATGTCACAACTCTTCCCCTCTTATAAAAATTTCGTCCTCGAAATTTAAACCTTTATCAGTCCTTAAACGAAAGGTGGGAGTATTGTCGTCTCATCGGGTCTCACTTTTTCCCACGTTAATCCTTCGGTCTTGTGGTGTTGTCTAACCACTTTGAATAAGGAGATCATGTTGGTACACAAACTCTGCTCTTTCTGGACCAGCAACTGTACTGAGCTTCTCACATAAGACACGATGTCATCCACATCTGATCACTTTTTCTCGACTCTCTAGTAAACCTTCAAACCTCAACAATTCAAAATTTCTGACAGTTCTTAGCAGTCTTTACTCTAACACTGATCTGACAACTACAAACACTGATTACTGAGCTGACTCTGGGCTGTAATCTTTCTTCACTTTCTTTTCACCACTGAAATTCTGTACCCTCTGCTATACACTGCTTAAGAAAGAATTCTCTGAAAACTTGGCCAAATTTATAATCTCTGATCTAGATTTGAAATATAATCCATCCCCGGCACTCCATGCCGGTGAATTATCTGATGCACACACACTTCGGTATATCCATTCTGTGACATGACAGAATCTTCAATTTCTGAAATCGAACTTAGATTGGCGGTTAATTTCACTCTGACACGCTTTTAGTGTGACCTAGGCTACTGGGTAGTATTCAGAGCTTTTCTTTTTAGGACAAATGACCCGTGGTCGATTTTCTTCGAGCCACAATGAACCCACTCAACCCATTGGTGACAATCGATTGTCGTGAAAATCTCAAGGATTCAAATACGGACACAGGGTACCGAAACGATAGAAACATCAAATTAGTACCGGTCGATGAGAATTTTTTCCAATTTAGTGGAGTCACCCACGATCGGTCATTCATCTCAATCGAACCGATCTATCTCTAATTTCAAATCGATTTTATACTGTGCCGCAATGATCTCTAAAGATGAGCACGGTCGAGAAGTCAATCCCTGGTCGAATTCTCAAGTCTATTTGCCTTAAGGTCCTTAATAACTCACCCAGCTAGTCTAGTTATCTCATGAGTGGCCAACTCAGAGAAAAACACTGTAATCGCATCGATGAAATGCCCAATTTATCTAATCGAAACCAGAGTCGAAATCTAGATCACACACTCAAAACAAGATATATTCGTACTGTACCAAAGTGGACCAACTCCATCTATCGATCAACCACTATTCTCAAATGGTATCAGTAATTCCCTGAATCCTTAGTAAGCCATATATTTCCATTTCCACTTGGGACTCTCGAGTGATGCTAAAATCTTCCGGATTTGCATTACTGAACTTCCACTTACTGACACCTTTGACACTTGCAACCTGCTTGGCGATATCTATCTTCATATCGGTCTACCAATTTAGCTGACGTCGATTCTGACTTATTTGCACCATCTGGTCAAAACTGTGATACTATAGTGAACTTCTGACAAGATCTTTTCCCTAAGTGTTACACTGTCAAGTGCACTCAATCACTCATGGAACCCGAACTTTCCATCCTCAGAAATCTTAAAGTCAATATCTTTCTTACTAGTATTCTCTTATAAGATTTTCTGCACATCTCTGCTTGTCAACTAGGCGCCGATTCTAACTTGAACATTTGGTTCAATTTTGAGGGCGGCTATAAAATTTAAAAGGTAGCCTACCTCAAATTTGAAAACCAAATTTCGAACCCTTTTTAAGTAAAGTTTATACTTTAGCCAGCCTATGTATAATCGAAGACTCTCGGCTCAACACATAAATTACTTCTTTCATTCTCCCAAGATAATACCAGATAACATCATTATAGTTCTGCCAAAATTCTGATTCACGACACTGTTTCATGTTCAACTTGTTGGGTCTCAACTGGCGGGACGGTTATACAACAATCTTCTCATGTTGTATCAATACATACCCAGTCGTTGGTAAGACACATCACTAAAGATTTCATGCTTTCCAGAGTCAAATGAAAAGTTTAGCACAAGTGCGGTAGCTTGATCTTACTGAAGCTCTGGAAACTATCCTCGTACTTGTCTATGCCAATGAATTTCTCTTCTTTCTCAAGAGGTCAAGCCCATGATGATACTGATGCTGAAAATTCTTTCACAAACCTTCCGTAGTAATCTGTCCAATCCCCACAACTTCTGATCTCTGACATTGATGTCGGTCTCGGTCCATTAACAACTTATTCGATCTTGGTTGGGTCCATGAAGATTCCTTTACCTGTAACCACACGACCATTCTTAGGGGCATCTCGTGATTCTCAACACTTAATGAACACCCTATAATGTCGCTACACCACACGATCACCATTGATCTAGATATTCTTTGAATACTCGGTTTGTCAAATCTATGACAACGGCTGGAGCGTTCGTTATATCAAATGGCTTTACATTATTCTCACAAGGGCTAAATCAAGTGCGAAATGTTGTCTTCAGTATAACCTCATTTCTGGTTCTCAACTGACGATAACCTGTCCTCAAGTCGATCCTTGAAGACATTAACACTCTTTATAACAAGTCACCCAATTAAGTTGACAATGGTTGATGCATGATTGCAATGAACCATCTTCATTTCTCTTTCCACAAAACTGATGTTCCTTAAAGCGATGCACTAATATGCATGAATTCCTCATTCATCAATCCTCACACTTGCATAATTGGTTCTATCAATTCAGGCAACAACAACCGGTAAGAAACTTTAGAGAATGGTTCTGTTCCAGGTGCTAGCTTGATCGTAAATTCTATCTCACTTATTGACAATAGGCCTGACAATCCTTCTGGCAACACTTCCAGAAATTCTTGGACTACTGAGGAGTCCTCAATTTTCAATTCTTCAATCTGTCTTATTTTTGACAATTGTCAAGTAACCTAGGCAACCTCCATCTAACAAACGGATTGCCTCAAGTGACGAGGTTAAAGAAGTCAAGAACCCTTCTCGACTCTCAATAAAACTTGGCACTTCTACCTGCTCCTGGAATAAACTGGGTTATTCCACTATAACAATTCATCACTACAAAATGCTCCAGAGCCAATTCTTTCCACACTTAACGATAGAGTTGTACACCAACAGCCAATCGAGTACAACTCTAGTCAATGGTTCTTCTCCTACAGCCTTAACAAACAACTGAAATTCCACACTTGCAATCCCAACATTCTCTGGCACTATTCTGATAAAATCACCTCAAAACATTCTTTCATTGAATAAGGCATGGTCGGTTCCGTTCCTGTTCCTTTTGCCATCTTGCTGGCGTTCTAACGGTAGTAACAGTTGTCGAGATTCCATCTACTTATGCAGATACCACATAGTTCACTATCCGTACTGGCGATACTTATCACAATTTCCTGTCCTCAAAATACATGAGACTGATCCATACCATCTTCCTTGTAACACATCTTCCACGGAACACATGTTCCATTTGTCTGAATACTGACTTGACTATGCCGCCCTTCCTATTGGGTGGAATAGAATACTTTTCTCTCGACCTCGGTCTTTCCTCTGACCGATTTCCATTTCTACCTGAATTGGATCTGTACCTTGACTTGGAAGCGATGGCTCGATTCCAGATCATATCCCCACTCTAGATCTCAACAGGTGTAGCAACAAAGGCGCTTGCAACACTAACGGCAGTAGAGATAGCGACAACGACAACGGCTTGATCCTGAGCTTACTGGCTCATCCAGTTCCCAAGGAACACTTGCATCAGAACGATCCTGTCGAACTTAGGATCATTCGACGCTGCTACACTAGTACCAACCTGCAGTGGTACTCTTACACTCGAGCTGGCTAGAGCCGACACTCTGCCACAACCACCTCGGGTACCGACCTTTGTCAGTGCATTATCCCGAGTCACAGAGGACATTGTCCTCTTACTAGGAGTTCTCAGCTCCTGCTCGCTCATGGTTCAGTCTTTACACTGAAACCCGTCTTCCACATCCACACTGGATTAGAAGATGAGCGATCCTCACACGACAATCAATTCTAACATCCAGCTCACACAGACATGCACCAGCATGAATTTAAAGGCCTTTCCTACTAACTATCCCATGGTCAACGCTCCTTATCACTCCAATCTTCAACTTCGCTCTGATACCACTTAAACTGGATGTCACGCCCCGATCCTCGGGCACGCACACATCCTTCTCATTCTGGTCAATTTTATAATGCGATATCCCAGGACAATGTATCGCCGACCCTTTCATTTATTAAGCACATGCGGAAGCAGTTAAAATCCCCAAACAATAAAAAGATGGGATAGAAAAGCAGGGCCATATTTTTCATATTCAAATTTATAACCAAACTTTTATACAAAACACAAACCAAAGTACTTCACAACTTTTTACTCTATTTCTATTCACATCAAATTAGAGATCTCAAAAGAAGATAGAATCTCAGTCCATCCGGATCATATTTGAGACTCCTCTCAGTATTATCTTCTTCTTTCAAAAATCCTTCTCCTCAAGTTTCACCTCTGAGTTCTCCTTCTCAGACTCCTCCTCATCAGCTCCTCATCGGGATCCTGAAATGTTTTTCCCCAAACTGGGATGAGACTATGTCTCAGCGAGTTCTACCCCACTAAGCCCGATTAGTAAACCATTATACTATAGGCTGCCTATACACGCATAGGGTAGAAGACGTACCTTGGCATCAGATCTCCCCTGCAAGTCAGTACAATTCATAATAGGCACCCAGGCAATCATATCACCGATCGAAGCATCGATCAAATCGACCTAGTCGATTACAAGCCAACAAGACCACTCACGGTCATTCCCATTCAGTCAATTAATTCACGACGTCAAATCAAAGCAATGATCAATCGACCTAGTCGATTACATGTCATCACGACCCATGCTCGGTCGGCATATTCAATACTATCTATAAAGTCCTATCAAATCAGGACTGCTCACCCAAAGCTGATAAATAGATAGCATAGCTCGCCCAAAGCTGATAATAAGGTATACTGCTCACCCAAAGCTGGCATATCGCCCGAAGGCCGATATAGTATACCGGTATATTGCTCACCCAAAGCTGACATATCGTCCGAAGGCCGATATAGTATACCATATGCTCACCCAAAGCTGATAATATATTGCTCGCCCAAAGCTGATAATAAGGTATACTGTTCACCCAAAGCTGACATATCGCCCGAAGGCCGATATAGTATACCGGTATACTACTCACCCAAAGCTGACATATTGCCCAAAGGCCGATATAGTATACCATATCCACCGTCCAATATTCTCATTATTTTTATCATGCCCGATAAAATAGTCGTGTGGATACACGATCGGCTTTAGCCAAAATATTATAATTTCCTTTTTCATAATTCCCACCATTCTCTATAGCCCACCAAAACGCTTTTGGTGCTGTCAACCGACACCCGGTTATTTTCCAATTAATAATCAAAGATTATTCCATTAAAGGATAATTCTCAATTTCACAAATAATTCAATTCAACACAAACTACAACTCGATTAAATAAACGAACTGCACCATGACAATCGGCACGAAATTTCGGTCGTCGGCCATCTCAATCTTAATTTCTGAAAAATAATTAATTAATTAATTAATTCGAAAATTAATTATTAAATCTTAAAAATTCCATTTAGCTCAAAATAAGGCCCAATTAAATAAACGGACTGCATCACGGTCATCAGCATAATATTCCGGTCACGGGCCATCCCAGTTGAATTTTCGGAAAATAAATAAATAATTAATTAATTTCGAAAATTAAATAATTAATATTAAAAATTCAATTTAGCTCAAAATAAAGCCCGATGAAATAAACAGACTTCACCACAGTCATCAGCATAATATTCCGGTCACGGGCCATCCCAGTTGAATTTTCGGAAAATAAATAATTATTTAATTTAATTCCGAAAATTAATATTTAAATGCCCAAAAATCTCACTTAGGCCCGAATCGCCAAATTGAAGCCCGATTAGGGGTCGGAAAATTCCCGAGATGCTTCCAATAAATAGTAGACCACGTATACTTGTTAATTGCGCAATCAATTTATCTAAATCGCATCACAATTAACTAATAATTGCTAATTTATTCTAATCTAACAACCTAAACATAATTAATTAAAACTAAACCAACCTTAAGCATAATTAGCCAACTAATCCAGGATTAGTGAGATTACTCACCAAATCGCGCGCAAATTGGATCAATCCGACGGCGGCGGCGCGAGGAACGAAACTTCCCAAAGCACGGCTCGGGTTCGGGGCCCGGAAACGGCCCAAAACGAGCCTTGAACAGGGCTGGAAACCCATTTTTCCAGCCACTGTTTTTGGCTGGACGAAGCTCGTCCGGCGGCTAGGGCGGCAAGGGGAGGCCGGCGGAGGGCGAGGGGAACGCCGGGGAGGTCCGGCGAAGCTGCGCGGTGGCCGGAGGAGGTTGGGCGGCGGCTGTAGGTGGCCGATCCGCGGCCCGAGCTGGTCGAACAGCTCCCTGGGCACATGAGTAGAGACCAACAGCGCACGGCCAGTAGCGGCACGGGAGGACGACAACTCGGCAGTGAACGGCGGAGGGCGGTGGCGTCGCGTACGTCGCTAGCTGTTCCGGTGTTCATCCCAAATCTGCTGGGACCTCGAGTAGTGCCAAGGAGAAGAAGAAATCGACACCAGCAGAAGGGGAAGAGGAAGGCGGAGGGCGTTCGAGCGGCGGCAGAGCACGCGAGCAACGCGCGGGCGGCGACGGTGCTCCGGCGCGACGGCGAGCTGCTGTCTTCGTTTCTGCTTCTGCTCGTTGGTCACACGGAGAGGGAGAAGAAGAGAGATGTCGAGAGAGTGAGGGAGTCCAGAGAGAGAGAGAGTTAGAGATAAGAGAGAGTGAGGGTTTGAAAAGTCAAAAGTGAAAAGGTGGAGAAAGCCAAGTTGAAGACAGCCGTGTATTCGGTGGGAAGGGGGCATTTCGCACGAGGGGGAAAAGGAGAGAAGGAGAGAGAGAGAGAGAGTGAGAGAGAGAGAGAGAGAGAGAGAGAAAGAAGGAAAGAGAAACTTGTGGGAAAGTTAGGTGTTTGGTCAAATGGGGTAAAAAGAAATGGGAATCAATTCAAAAGAAAATAATTCCCTCAAATAGAAAATTCTTAATTCATTTTTTTCTTTTGAATAAGCTGGTTGATTCCCAAAAGAAATTTCAGATTATAGAACTCGGTTCCCACTTGCATTTCTGCATCAATTTTCCCTCTTTAATTTCTCTCAAATGACTCTCATAAAATCAATTGATGTCTCACTTATCAAATTGATTATTTTCCTTATCCAAGAATTCCCTCATGCTTCTCAATTTCACAATCTCCGGCTTCAACTGAACGAAAACGGCCATATTTATCCAGTCAAAATTAAAACCCGAAAATCTGGATGTCACAATGTCCATCTTCCTTCCTATTTGAAGAGATGTTTTGCTTATTGTGCGGTATTTCCCAAGGATTACGAAATTGAGAGGGATGAGTTGGTACTCTTATGGATAGCAGAGGGACTTTTAGATGTGCAAAAAGCAAATGAGAATATCTTGAAATTGGGACGAAAGCACTTTGATGAGTTAGTATCCAGGTCATTTCTTCAACAATCAAGTATCGACACATCTAAGTTTTCAATGCATGATCTTTTGAATGATCTGGCAAAGTCAATTTTGGGTGGGACTTGCTTTAGCTTGGGGGGGTCTTAGGTGGCAAGTAACGAACATGATGTATCATCTCTTGAAAAAACTCGTTATGCATCATTCATCCCATCACGGTATGTTACATCAAAATGCATGAAACCATATCAAGGAATGAAGGCACTAAGAAGTTTAATTATGGTGCATGATGGATCTAGTAGGGTCTCTTTCTCTATTTCCAACAAGGTGCTGCATGACTTGCTAACAAACTTGAAGTACTTGAGAGTATTCTCGTTATGTCGTTGTGACATCATAGAGGTACCGAATTGTATTGGTGATTTAAAATATCTTCGATATCTCAATTTCTCGTACACTCATATCGAGAGGCTAACTGAGTCAATTGGCACCTTGTGCAAATTACAAGCTCTAATTTTAAGAGGTTGTCAAGAGCTTTTAAAGTTGCCTCAAGGTATCACAAAGTTAGCCAGTTTACAGTTTCTTGATATTAGAGATACAAGGAATCTAAAAGAGATGCCATTGAGTATCGGTAATTTAAAGAATCTTATTATGTTGTCCAAATTTGTGGTAGGACTTGAGAAAGGGTCGCAATTGAAAGAGTTAAAGAACTTGCCACATATTGAAGGAGAATTATTCATATCATAATTGCAAAAGGTGGAAAAAGTTATAGATGCAGTTGATGCTGATTTGCTTCAAAAGCTAGGCCTTACCAACTTATCCTTGCATTGGGGTGAACATTTGGGAGATCTCCATAATCATGAGCGCGAAGCACAGGTGCTTGACTCTTTGCGACCTCACACTAATCTTGAAAATCTCGCTATTTTGAACTATCATGGTGCAATATTCCCATCATGGTTAGATTGTACATCCTATTCTAAAATAGTGTCTTTATGCTTGTGGGACTGTCCTAATGTTATGTCGATGTCTATGATTGGACAACTACCTTCACTCAAGGAATTATCTCTTAAAGGTCTACATGCAATAAGAATGATAGGCTCTAAATTTTACGGAGGTAAAAGGCCTTTTTCATCCTTAACCACTTTGAAGTTCGAAGAGATGTTGGCATGGAAGGATTGGTCTCCTTATGTTGGGCGCCCAAAAGAAGAAGTCACATTCTCCTGTCTTAAGCATCTTGTTGTTTAGAATTGTCCTTTGTTGGTCGGGACATTGCCTTGTCAACTTGATCATCTCACAAAGATTGAAATTTATTCATGTCCGCATTTGAAAAACTCAACCAATGATGTTTGTCTTCCATCTCTCCATGAGTTGTTCTTTGAGGATTGTAACAAAGAGATCTTGAAGAGCTTGATCAACCTAACTTCTTTGACCATTCTTACAATTAAGAATCTTGCAGAGCTTGTTTGCTTTGATCATGGGTTTATGAGCCACTTGATCAAGCTAAAGGAGCTTCATATAGAAGGGTGTGACCAATTAAAATACTTGTGGCAAGATGGAAATGAAATACTAAATCTTACTTGCCTCCAGGAATTAACCATCGTAAGCTGTCCTCAGTTCACATCATTCGTGGCAGCAGAAACAAAAATAGAGCTGCCATGCAACCTTGACAAGATGAAATTGAGGCATTGTAGCAGTTTAGAAAAACTTCCAAGCAAGATGTACACACTCAGTTATTTATCTATTGAATGGTGTCCAAAACTCTTAAGACCAACCATTTCTTCATATGACCCCAACAGTAACAACCCAATGTCTCAACTTCAATCTTCATGTACAGGGAAATGTGATTCTCTGACATTTGGTCCCTCTGTCAAGGGTAGACTTGCTACTCTGAAGAAATTTGTTATTCAAAACTGTGAGGGAGTGGAATCGGTGGAAGAAATCACCATAGAATCACTCAAAAATATGGGAATTTACAATTGTCCGAATCTAAGAAACCTACCACAATTCCTTCACACACTCTCCCATCTCACTCTATTGAGTATAAGTGATTGTTGGATAGAGGAATTTCCTCTCCTTCCCCTCACCCTATCGGAGCTTACACTTGCGAGATGTCCGAACATAAAGTCTATCACCAATATCACTAGTTGTAACAATCTCACTTCTTTGGATATAAGTGTGTGCCAGTCATTGGAAATAATAGATTCCCTTCCCCTTCCCATCACCCTGACGTATGTCTTTCTCTCTAATTGTCTGAAGATAAAGTCTCTACGAAAGTTGTGACATCCCGATTTTTCAATTCTGGTTTCAATTAAATAAGTCGGGCATTTCATCTTCGCGTCTGTAGCTTTCTTCTCTGAGTTGGCCACTCACGAGATAACTAGTATATCAGGTGAAGCCGTTAAGGAATCTAAACGCAATAGACTTGAGAATTCGACCATGAATCGGCTACTCGACCGCATTAATCTGCAAGGATCATTACAACACTGTCAGAATTGAACAGAGATCAGTAATAGGTCGATTCGACTAAGATATGTGATTAGAGTGTGGGTGATTCCACCTGATCGCAATATCCTCGTCGACCGGCACTAGACCGATTCTTCTGTTGTTTTGGGTACCCTATGTCCGTAATCAAAATCTCGAGATTTCTACGACAATTGAGAGTCGCCAAGGTGTCGAAGATGCACTTTGTGGCTTGAGAATAATCAACCACAGGTCAATTGCACAGAAAATTCCTAAAAGCTACCCGGTAGATTAGGACGCGCTAAAGTCGCGCCAGATTGAATTTAACAGTGAAATTGAACCCGATTACAGAAATTGGAAGTTCTGTCAAGTCACAATTCATTTTAGGAATGTCGACTCATCTCTAGGAGATTTTTCTACAAACCGAGATTTCTGGCGGAAAAAGCAAAGTAAGGCCGTTTATGTTCGGGATTGTCAGAGGGCCATTTTCAATCGAATCTTCGAGATGCAAGTTGGATCATTTGATGGGGAAATGTCATGAGAAGGCCGATGACACATGGGTTAATTTAATTGAGCTTCAATTGGATGGAATTGATTGAGAATTGATTGAATTAAGTGTACAAGATTTTATGCCACGGCGGAAAATGAAATTGAACCCATTGGAATGAGGTTGTGGGAGATAGTGGAAGGTGACATCATCCATGAGGTCATGGTGGGCCATGAGAGAGAGAAAAGTGGTCCCATCTTCCTTCTCTCTCCTCCCTCTCTCTATTCGGTTGCCTCTCTCCTCCCTTTCCCTACCGTGCGACCATTTCCTCCTCTCTCGATCTTCATCTTCTTCTTCGAAAGCCCAGCAGACCAGTGAACCAAAGCAGCTCCGCCCGTCGCCGTTCGTCCCAGCCGAAGGCTGTCGCTCGTCTAGCCCGCACGCCTCCGTTTCCTTCTCCCTCTCTCGTCAAAGCTCTTTCTCCCCCATCTCCTTGTTGCTCGAAGGACCCAGCAGCGAACCAGAGAAGCCCCGTCCGTCGCCATCTGCCGTCCTGTCCCCGGAGCGGTCGAAGTCGCCGTCGCTCGTAGTAGCAAGCCCGCTCGTGCAAGCTGCTCCAGCCGCGTGGTCTTGGATGTCCGTGCGTCCGAGCTGCTTCTGTCCGTCTTCGTTGAAGCTAGCAGGAGCTCCATCGTCGTCGTCAGCCAACCTCCGTCGCCCTTGCTCACCGGAGCCTCCCGTCCGACCTTCCCTTCGCCATCCCAAGCAGACGAAGCCAGCAACCGTGCGCCTGCTCGTCCCTGCTGTTCCGCCAGTCCAGCAGCCATTCCAGAACTGGGGAAGCTCCGCCGGAGCCGTCCAGCCCACCTCCGGCCTCCGTGAAGCCCCGCTTAGGTCCGGTTTGGTCTCCCCCATCCATCTAGGCCCTTGTGCGCCTCAACCGGTGCCGGATCCGCCCTCAACCAGCAATGGACAGAAGCTGGAAAAATGGGTATCACAATGAAGGTTTGGCCCGTTTTGGCCAACTTCCCGACCCCGGAAGCTAGGCCCGCCTTGGAGACTATCGACCCTCGCATCGTCCTTGTCGTTTTGAGCCGTTCGGCTCGTTAATCGGGTGAGTTTATCCTCTAATTCTTGCTTAGTGAGTTAATGACGCTTAAGGGGTGTTTAGATTAGTCTAATTAGGTTTATGTGATTAAATTAGATTATTTTAATGTAAATTAGATTAGTTGTATGATTAGTTTAATGGATGTTTAATTAGGGCTAATTGTATGTTTAAATTAGTGTAATCTAGTTTAAGCCCTAATTAATTATTTTTAATTAAATAATTATTTCGAATTTATAAATATTATTTTATTAAATTATATTATTATAAAATAATATTTAATTATTTAATTTTCGGAATTAAATTTAATTATTTAATAATTTCGAAAATTATGCCGGGATGGCCGGTCGTTAGAATTTCGCGCTGATCGCAGCAGTGCGGTCGGTTTGTGTTAATTGTATGTTTAAATTGAGAAATTGAGTGATTAATGATTATGGTTAATAATTCCAAAAGTGTTGAATTGAGTGATATTGATGAAGTTGTGGTATTTAACTTGAAAATACCCGGTGTTGGCTTTTAGCACCATAATTGGTTTGTATGACTAGTTTGAATCGTTGGTTGTTATTGGATTAAATATCCAGTTCTATGGTTTATTATTGAATGATCAGCTTTGGCGAGCATTTGTTTATATATATGTATCAGCTTGGGCGAGCAATTATGATATACATATATATATGGCAGCTTCTGGTGAGCTAAGATCGTTTTATCAGCTTGTGCGAGCACGATCTATCTATACAGCTTGTGCGAGCTATCTATCAGTTACAGCTTTGGTGAGCTATCTATCTATATAGCTTGTGCGAGCTATCTATCAGTTACAGCTTTGGTGAGCTATCTATCTATACAGCTTGAGCGAGCTACCGTCTATATATTACAGCTTTGGAGAGCATGTGTCGTATTAACGACTGGTTTGATAGACGGTATTGAATGATAGATAGTAATGGTTGATAGATAGTACGGATTGAAATGGAAAGATAGATAGTATGATGGAATTGAATCATTGCGAATGATTGGATTGATTGAATTGATAGACCGATGGGTGTGTCGGTAGTTTCAGCTTGTGCGAGCATTGTTTGAATATGAATTGTACTGACATGCAGGAAAGGACTGAGGCGAGGTAAGTCATCTATCCTATTTGTGTGGCTAGAGCGCCCTGAGGCGTATTTTCTTCCTAATTGAGTTTTAGAGGGTAGGACTCACTGAGACGTAGTCTCATCCCGGTTGTGGGATAATATTTCAGGTCCCTAGATGACGGTCGTGGAAGACCGGAAGTCCTGGAGTTCGGAAGGTGGAGGTTGAAGAATCAGTGAACGTGTCTGACAAGTTGGTCATAGGGCAGTTCCCTAGTTGTTGAGCCTGTCTATTTTGTAGACAATCCAATGTTGTATATAAACCTATGTGTTTATAAGAAAGATTGTTTGGTTGTGATTGATTGCCTGCTTTTCTATCCCAAGTTAAATGTTGTCAGGGGATTTGTTTCGCTTCCGCATGTGTGTAATGAAATGAATGGGTCGGCGACATGTCCTGGGAAGTCGCATTTCTATCGACCGCAGTGGGATGTGCGCATGCTCGAGGTTCGGGGCGTGACAAAAGTGGCATCATCTTACATCCCTCCGGTACATATACATTGTGCGTTGCCAAAATATCCAATGCTTGCCCGAAGGAGGTTTGCCTCCCAATTTGCAATCATGCAAGTTGCCAAATATTCATTGTGAGTGTGAGAATATGAAACAATGGAGCTTACCCCTGATCACATCCCTCACATTTCTAGATATTGACTTGAGCTTGGGAAGGGAGGGAGAGAAGGGTTGGTTTCCTTCAAAGGATGAGAATGCCTGGAGTCTTCTCTTTCCTTCCTCTCTCACCTCTCTTTGGATTGGCTATATGAGGAATGTGGAAAGACTATCAGATGGCCTTCGCAACCATCTCTCCTCTCTCCAAGAGTTAAGGTTTAAAGATTGCCCAAAGTTGAGGGACTTACCAGAGGATGGCCTCCCTCCCTCCCTCCAACAATTGCACATATGGGATTGCGAGATTCTGAAAGATCGATGCTCAAAACATACCAACGACTATTGGCCCCTCATCCAAGAGATCCCTTACATCAGGATTGATTGGGTTCGGATTCAATGAATTGATTTGTCCTGGTACGGTCAGGTTTTCTAGGGTTTGGGTAAGTTTATGGTTTCCAAGGCATCGATTTCCCATTCTACTTCCTCAATTCGATGTGTTACGCAAACTGATTTTCCCTTCATGCAGATGTCTCACATAAATTTCTAGGAAAATCCAAGAGATCCTTGACATGCGCAATGATTGGTTTCGAATCTGGTGAAGCGAAATTGATCCGCTTTTGCTTTCATTTGCTGACTGCCGCGATTCATCCTTCGATGTGCCGTCAGTTTTCTAGGGTCCAGGTAAGCTTTTTAGTTTTGAATGAATCAATTGCGTTTCTGTTCTTCAATTCAATGCTTTGTGCGAATTAATTTTTTCCCATGGAGAAGTGTCGCATAGAATTTCCAGAAACCGTCGTATCGTGAACTACAACTAAAATTCAAGGCTGAAAGAATGATATTTAGTTGCCTATCCAGGCAAGAGCTTCCTTTAGTCTCCAATTGCATTGCTTGCAGAAGTTGATGATATCCTCGTATGTCACTACTGCATCCATCTTATCTATTGCCTTGGGCCTGTCTTTTTCTTTAGCCACTGCAACGCTCTTTTGACTGGTAAGTAATTCATCATTATCTGCAGGCGGCCGTCTCCCCTATTTCATTTATGGCCTCAATCCCAGCAACAACATGTTATGTAAGACCCCGTCTCAGTTAATATTCATGAAACCTAGCTCAGGTTTACTCCACACACCCTGCCTTTCATCCACCTTATCATGACTCAGCTTACATTTTTATCGGCAACACACTCCAAATATACCAATAGGTCTAGGCAATCATTCTTAGGAGTTATCAGCCTGTACCAATCATTCAATTTCATGACCTCACATTTGTAGAATATTAGCCCATGCCAACAAGTCACCGTCACCCGTGATTGGTGGTCTCCTGTACTTGTAAGGTAACAAAATCACAACAATTTTTCAGCGGAAAAAAAAAAATTATCAAGAGGGTATCCCGGTTCATTTTTGGTTGCTGTCAATTGGGTATGCATATAATTTTGTTCTGATCACTCTAAGCAGGAAAGTTGATTTTTATTCAGGACTAATTGATAGTCCTGTTTCAGATTTTTGGATGATATATATGAGGAATGTGGAAAGGCTATCAACAGGGGAGGATGTAAGAAGCGTGGAATATTTTGTTTCATTGATCTCTACGTCTCTTTGAATGAGAACTAGGTGGAACATGGAAAGATTATCAAGTTGTCTTCGCAGCCATCTCTCCACTCTTGAACAGCTACATTTTATAGGTTACTGGAATTTGCCAAAGGATGGCTTCGTTCCCTCCTCCAAGTATTAAGCATAATTCACTGTGAATTTCTGAAAGATTGATGCTCAAAACTCAGTGGCGACTATTGGCACCTCATCCAAGAAATCCCGCTCATTGTAGTTGATCAAATTCAGATCCATTAAGAAGATATCTATCCAATTTCTAATTTTTGCTCTTCAGGTATTGATTTGGACTTCTTTCTTTCTTGCACACTTATTGTTTAGCTACTGCTGCTGCTCCAGGATCCATTTCTATTTCAAATCCTCAATTTGATGCTAAAAGGTTCAGGTTTTTCCATGGACAAGCTTCTCCTAAATTTCCACAAACCAACTGCTGAAGGTCCAATGTTGACAAGGAAATGGTTATAATTCTAATGTGGTACAGCAAGTCAACCAACCATTGCTTTGTACAAGTGACAATTCCTCAAAACAAAAAATACTTACATGGACTTGTTTACAGTGCTGGAATTATAATGTGTGTATGTGTCTGTTCGTATTGATGATATATCTTGAACTGTTTGATGGCCAAAAATTGCTTATCTTTCCACTTATGGAAATGCACTATGCTTTACGTGAGAATCATGAAGAATTGTTGCCCTTATATTGTTATCTGTCCACAACTTCAGTGTTTGTTATGTTTTCTCTTCCAATTATCTTTTTTTAATTTTTTATATACTAGTTCAGTGACCTGAATTCTCTCAATGGTTATTGTTTTGTAGAATACCCCATTGTCATCTTTATTTGGCAAAATTTCTCAGGAGGATCAATGCGAATAGTGCCGAGGGAGGCGACTGATGTGCTTATGTTCATCTTTTACAACTTGACAAAAGAACAACAAAAGGCTATTTATTATTGGTAGGCGTACTACTATGCTCTGAACTTCTTCTTTTTTGCGACATGCTCTCAAAGATTAATCTGTATCAGGATGTCAATTATTGAGGTCTATATTCATAGTCAAACGAAGAAGCTTCCTTACTTCCAACAACGGCAGCTTCTGTAAGGATGCAAAAAATAGGATTTAAAACGGGTGTATTCGAGTTGGCAAATGTGACAATTAAATTTGAATGAACCCTGCAGATTATAAGCCATTCAAATATGACTTCCTTGTCATAGTTCATGGTTCATCTTTCTATTCAAATTCCCACACTATCTCAGAGCACATTTTCTTTCTTTGTTGTCAAGGAAAGGCGGGAAGGAGCAATAAGGAAGAGTATGATCTGTCCGAATTCTGGAGATATCTCTATGCGAGATTCTGAAAGATTGATTCTCAAAACTGACCGGCGACTATTGGCCCCTCATCCAAGAGATCCCTCTCATCTACATTGGTGGTGTTCGTATCCAATAATTGAAATTGATCACACCCAAGCCATGACAAAAGATTTATCTCCACTGACTACTTTTCCTTCTTTAGGTAATTGTTATCTATTCTTTTGCTTCCATTTACCATCTGCTGCAATTCACTGTTCCACCTAAAGTCAGCTTTCTAGGGTTGGGGTCAGTTTTTGGGTTTGAAGGCATCAATTTCTATTATGTTCTTATGTTCAATGCTTAACACGAATTGATTTCTTTCCAGGGAGGTGTTTTTCAAAGAATTTCCTGAAACCAGCCAACAAAGGTCAGAGACTGACATTCGAGTGTGTCGTGTGTGTCCTTGATGGGGTTTTTTCTTTTTAGGCCAACTAAAATTTGGAGCTGTAAAATGATCTTTAGCTTCTTGAATCCCAACAGGAGCATCCTTTAGTCTTGAATTGCGCTGCTTGGAAAAATTGATGATATCCTTGTATACCACGGCTACATTCAGCTCCTCTAATACCTTGGTTTAGCATTTTCTTTAGCTACTGCAATGCTCTTTGAACAGCAAGTAATTCAGCCTTCTTTGCAGATCTAGGCATCACCACACCCCTGCAAGCAATCATCTCCTGCCTTTCATTTTTGGCCATAATCTTGACAACAGCATGTCTGGTTCCTTCAATGTAAGACCCATAATAGTTAATCTTCGCAAAACCTAGCTCAGGTTTACTCTACACACCCTGCCTTTCGTCCACCCAATTATGACCCAGCTCTCTTACATTTTTACAGGATACACAATCTTAAAGAGCTTTTTTTAATCTGTATAAATGACATTTTCAGGATCAGGTGAATTGTTGTTAAAGATTACTGCATATTAAGCATTCCAGATATACCAGCAGGTGTAGCCAATCATTCTTAAGCATTATGAGCCCATATCAAGTCATTTGATCTCCTGACTCACATTTGTAGAATATCAGCCAGTACCAATATGTCACCATTACCAGTAATTAGTGGTCTCTTATACTTGTCAGTTAACATCATCATAAGAGTTTTCTAGCAAATCATCAACATGGTATCCCGGTTCATTTTTTGTTGCAGTTAATTAGGTGTGCGTATAATTTTGTTCTGATCACTCTTGTAGTTGTTCATCATGCATGAAAGATAACTTTTATTCGGGAGTAATTGCTCATCCTGTTTCAGACTTTTGGATGAGAAATATGAGGACTATGGAAAGACTATCAACGGTGGAGGATAAGAAGCATGGAATATTCTGTTTCCTTCATCTCTAATTTCTCTTTGGATGAGAAATATGAGGAATGTGGAAAGCTTAAGTGGTCTTCGCAGCCATCTCTCCTCTCTCAAACGGCTATCCTTTATAGGTTACCGATACTTGCATAAGAAGATTTCTCTCCAATGTCTAATTTTTATTCTTCAGGTCATGGTCCATACTTCTTTCTTCCACACTCAGTCATTTAGCTACCGCTGCTGCTCCAGGATCCATTTCTATTACAAATCCTCAACATGATACTAAAAAGTTGATGTTTTTCCATGGACAAGCTTTTCATTATTTGTCACAAACCAGCTAAACGTTTGGGTTGCTCTATTTTGTTTGATAACGGAGCACACAATGAAATGGTTATAATGCTAACGGGTACAGCTAGTTCACCATAGTTTCATACGAGTCACTATTCCTCAAAACAAATAATACTTACATGGACTTGCTCACAGTGCCGGAATTGTGATGCGTGGATGTGCCTATCTGGATTGATGAAACGTCGTGAACTTTTTTTGATGCCCAACTATTGCTTGTCTTTCCACTTATGGAATTGCACCCCGCTTTGCATGAGAAGCATGAGGAATTGTTGCTCTTATATTGATATTTTTCTGCAATTTCAGCATTTGTTATGTTCTCTCTTCCAAATTTCTTTTATTATTATTTTTTTATGCCCTAGTTCAGTGACCTAAATTCTCTCAATTGTGCTTGTTTTGCAGAATATCCTCACTATCTTCTTTATTTGGCAGAATCTCTCAGGAGGATCAAATGCAAACACTATAGAGGTAGGCAAATGATGTGCTTATGTTCATCTTTTGTAACTTGACAAAAGAAAAGGCTATTTATTTTGGTAGGTGTAGTGATATGCTCTAAACTGCCTTTCTGTAGACCTTCTCCAAAAATTAATCTGTATCATTATGTCAATTATCGAGGTCCGTATTCCAAGTCAAATGAAGAAGGTTTCTTACTTCCAACAGCAGCAGCTATTGTAAAGATGCAAAAAATAGGATTTAAAACAGGTGTTTTGAGTTGGTTAATATGATAATTAAATTGAATGAACCTGCAGATTATAGTCCATTTAAATCTGACTTCCTTGTCAAAGTTCATAGGTCATCTTTATCTTTCTTCTATTCAAATTCCCACACCAGCTCAAAGCACATTTTCTTCTTCTTTGTTGTCAAGGAAGGCGGAGAGGAGCGATCAGGGAGACTATGCTTTGGCGCTCTGTTAAGTCTTCATGAAAGCCTTATGTTTGCCACGCTGTATTTTGATTTAAGCTTGCGAGAAGATGGTCATCCAAGGCCATTGGCAACCCAATTATCTCGGGTAGGCAAGTCTTGTCACTATAACCCCACCAAAGCTGCCGGAGCTCCCGTCACGGACATCGCAAGATACAGGCACTATCATCGTTAGTGGGTTATCCTCACGACCTCACATGTGAAGAATATCAGCTTGTACCATTAGGCCTCAATCATTGGTGATCAGCGGTCCCCCATAGTTCTGTATTAGCAGAATCACAAGGGCCATTCAGAAAATACAAAATAACCATAACAATCACATTTTTTAGACTTGGTTTGGGGAGTACCCTGTTATGTCTTGTTTATTTTTGGTTGCAGTCGGTTGAGTATGTGGTTGACTGTGTATAATTTGTTTGTCTGATTACTCTTTTAATTGTTAATTTTGCAAGACAAAGTAATTTTTACTGTGGGCTACTTGATTTTCTCATCCCATAATTCATTTTTTTGTTCCCATTTTTCATCTCACATGCCATTTGTCTATCTCTTGGTTGAACTTGAAGAGTCTGATACAGTGACTGTGATTCAGTTGAGACAATTACAATGACGATTGCGATCGGCGAAAATTGAGGCATTAAAGAAAATGTCTCAGGCCATAGTGAGATGAACTCCAATTAACGTGAAAATAATGTTACTCTTTCCATTTTTTAATCCCTTTCGCTTTTTATGTAATTAATAAGCAGTCTTTCTCAACGATTTGTACGAATTTTAGATGTCTTCAAAGTACTTATTTTCTAGTCAACCCAAGTTAGTTGCCTTGATATGTAGTGTTATGAATCTTCTTGTTTTTTTCTTTACAATATATATTGATATTTTATATGACTAAGTTAAATGATGAATGTTTTGGGAATACTTACATTGTGGTCAATGATTTAGATTGGTTGATTTTCCCAACAATACTGTTGCGATGGGGCGAGCGATCGAACAAAATATAGACGGAAGAAGAAAAATAAATCAGACACCGGATTTACGTGGTTCAGTCGTAAAGACCTACGTCCACGGGGACAGCAGCAGCGAATTTCACTATAGATCAAGCAATACAAGGAGATTACACACTCAAGTCACTCAAACACTCTCTCGGTGTTTCCCAAGCCCCAATTACACCCAATAACACACACAGTGTTTAGCCCCGAAATTCCTCAAGAAATAATCTCTCAATCTCACGAAGGAATTACACACAAATCTTACCACAAGATTTAATTGGCTTTAACACTAAACCTTCTTGGATGTAATTCACGACAAAGAAAATCCCTCCCAAGCACTCGACAACGAGACGGCGCTTCAAGATCAATTCTTCACGATCAACGGTGGAACACCAAGCACTCACGTGGCGCTTCAAAACAACTTGTGATCCACACCTATCACCCATGGCCTTAAGTCTATATATAAGTAAAACCCTTATTCTTTTGCCAACTTCTCATAGGATTTTGTTTCCTATCCAAAATATATCTTTTGTATATTTTAAACAAAATCCAAGTCCTAGTCAAAGTTGGACTTTCCTATTTTAGCGGCCAAACTCTCCAACGCGGATTCAAATTCAGGAAGTTGATCTTCTGATCTTCTTTGCTCGATTTCGAACATCCACAACATATCCAATTCGGAATATTCGTAATTTTGCATTTGGCTTAAACTCGAGACATATTTAACAATCTCCACCTTGGCTCGACATTTGAGCCAAATAACAATCGCTTCGTAAAAATTCAAATTGTGCTGCTACTTTCCCTTAGCCCCCAATGGGCTCAACCGCCACAGATATTATCCAAGTCCAAGCCTCGCTTGAACTTCGCCATAACCGAGGACCTCATCAGAATACTAACTCTACATGCACCTTTAACTGCTCCGCAAGGATTTTCTGACACAACCTCCTCAACCGCAGATAAAGCAAAACCATTATTGCATCCATATCTATCAGGAGATTGAATACATACCTTGTCAATATCAGCAGTTACAGCAACCGTTGGCTCTATAAGCTCCACCTCGCTATGAGTACCATCCGTGTCGATTACTTTGCTAGTACCTGTACTCGCTACCTCAGGAGTTTCTGGTTGCAACTCCACCTCAAGCTGAACACCGTCTAGATCCGTTTGAACACTGCTATAATTACTCCTAGCCAGAAGTACTGGAGACTCGTCAAACGTAACTTCTCTGCTGTTAACAGGTGAATTTATATCTAGGCACCACAACCGATCGCTTCGCTCACCTTGTGCATAGCCATGAAATATGCACCTTGCCCTCCCTTCGAGCTTACCATCACTCACTCGAAAATAGTATGGGCAACGTAACATTCTAATGATAGAATAACCAGCAACGTTACCTGACCACACTTCTTTAGGAGTCTGCCATTCAATAGCAGTTGATGGGGATCTATTCACCAGGTAGCTTATCGTACTTAGCACATCAGCTAGGATTCTCCTAGCAATACCAGCACTAGAGATAATTTTTCGGGCCATCTCTAGTAATGTTCTGCTCATCAATTCTGCAAATTGTTGTGATTTACTAGCACTAGTGCGGTGTTTCACTATGCCCTCTTTCATGCAGAATTTATTTGCCAGCTCTGAGCAAAACTCCATGCTATTGTCAGTCCGCACATGCTTGATCGACTTACCAGTCTCCGTCTCGATCAAAGCTCTTGATTGCGAGATCCTGACATCAGCATTAAACTTGTGCCTTGGCACAAACACCCAGGCCTTCCTCGAGCAGTCAAAAGACTCTCGAACAGATGTATCCGACGTCTCCGCAGCGGAATTTATCACAGTCTCACCTTGAAGTTTATACAGGCCATCGTGCTTGATTCCTTTCATTATCACTAGGGCACCTCGAACAACCTTCAGAACTCCACCTTTTGAAGAATACCTGCAACCAGCTGAATCTAGGGCACCCAAGGAAATTAAGTTCTTCTTCAACTCTGGAACATGCCTCACTCCAGTCAATGTCCTCACAATGCCATCATGCATTCTGATTTTAACATCACCAACACCCACAACATCGCACTTAGCGTTGTTCCCTAACTGGACTTTATCACTACCCGTGCACTGATAAGTGATAAACCAATTTCTATTTGGTGTGACATGAAAAAAACAACCAGAATCCATAATCCATCCATCAAACGATGAATAATCAGTGACAGACAAGACATAATCAGCATTATCTGCTATAGCTGCAACATTATCTGTAGAATCAACCATAATTCCCTTACCCTTCTCATTCTTCAGCTTAAGGCAATCCCTTCTAAGATGCCCCCTCTTGCCACAGTTCCAACAGACAACATTAGCAGTCCTAGACTGACTACGTCTGTTCATATTAGTACTACCATTACCCACACGTGTTACAGCTCTTCCTCTATTTTCACCTACTAGAGCAGTAGATACAGATTCACCAGATTCTCTTCTACGAATGTCCTCGCTCAGAATCAAATCTCGAACCCCATCAAACGTCAAACTTGTTGACCCAGAGGAATTACTAACAGCAGTAACGGTAGTATTCCAACTATCAGGCAATGAGGATAATAGAATCAAAGCACATACCTCATCTTCAAAATCAATCTCAACTGAACTCAATTGACTAACAATCACATTGAATTCATTGATATGATCTGCAACTGACGCACCTTCTTTCATCTTCAAGTTAAACAGACGTCGCATCAAACAGACCTTGTTGATCGCAGAGGGCTTCTCATACATATCCGACAGGGCTTGCATCAAATCAGCAGTGGTCTTCTCCTTCAGGATGTTAAACGCGACGTTACGAGCCAACGTCAGCCGAATAACACCCATAGCTCGTCTATCCAGCAAATCCCAATCATCTTGCTTCATCGTCGCTGGTTTCTCCCCAGACAAGGGCAAGTGCAGTTTCATCTGATAAAGATAATCTTCAATCTGCATCTTCCAGAAACTAAAATCCTTCCCATCAAATCTGTCGATTCTCACTTTTACTTCTTCTGTCGCCATCGATTCGCTTCAACTCAGCCAAGCCTGGCTCTGATACCACTTGTTGCGATGGGGCGAGCGATCGAACAAAATATAGACGGAAGAAGAAAAATAAATCAGACACCGGATTTACGTGGTTCAGTCGTAAAGACCTACGTCCACGGGGACAGCAGCAGCGAATTTCACTATAGATCAAGCAATACAAGGAGATTACACACTCAAGTCACTCAAACACTCTCTCGGTGTTTCCCAAGCCCCAATTACACCCAATAACACACACAGTGTTTAGCCCCGAAATTCCTCAAGAAATAATCTCTCAATCTCACGAAGGAATTACACACAAATCTTACCACAAGATTTAATTGGCTTTAACACTAAACCTTCTTGGATGTAATTCACGACAAAGAAAATCCCTCCCAAGCACTCGACAACGAGACGGCGCTTCAAGATCAATTCTTCACGATCAACGGTGGAACACCAAGCACTCACGTGGCGCTTCAAAACAACTTGTGATCCACACCTATCACCCATGGCCTTAAGTCTATATATAAGTAAAACCCTTATTCTTTTGCCAACTTCTCATAGGATTTTGTTTCCTATCCAAAATATATCTTTTGTATATTTTAAACAAAATCCAAGTCCTAGTCAAAGTTGGACTTTCCTATTTTAGCGGCCAAACTCTCCAACGCGGATTCAAATTCAGGAAGTTGATCTTCTGATCTTCTTTGCTCGATTTCGAACATCCACAACATATCCAATTCGGAATATTCGTAATTTTGCATTTGGCTTAAACTCGAGACATATTTAACAAATACTGTGTGATATACTAATATATGGATGTAAATCAATTATATAAGCAAAATCATAAGTCAAGGATATCATTTGCTAAGGTTAAAATAACTTTTGAGCAATTTTCCCCTTGTTAAAAGAAAAAAAAAGGGAAAATGGAAAATGGCTTTTGCGAAACTTCAAATAAAAGCAATCCATTGCAATCAACTGATCTTAATATTTTATTACCCAAAAAAAAAATCTTAACATTTGAAGCAGGCTACAAATAAGAAAAATTCGATAATGATGGAAGAAGAATTGTAGCGAGGGAGAGCGCTGAGCTCGGCAGAGCTCCGGCTCAGTTTCTGACGTCTCTCAGCCTTTGCTCCGACTACAACGGCTCCTCCTGCTCGGCTCCTCGCCGTTCGATCGCTAAAGCCAAGTCCTCTCTCTCTCTCTCTTTCTATGGTTTTCGGCTTTCGGTTCAACGAATCGAGCTGAGTGAATCGCTGCTTGAAGATGTTCTGGACCTTGGTCGTTGCTGATAGTAATGACTGAGTGAATCGCTGCTTGAAGATGACGTATATTAGTTCTTTGACTGGTAGGCGTTCCACCAGTTCGACAGAATGCCTGACTCAGTCATAGATAGTTAATTCCTATTGCATTCCGTTTACCAACGTTTTGATGTCCCATTAAAGTTGCACTGCTCGTGTCTTACTGCATTTCCCGTATAAAGTTGATTAAAATGCGATTGTGTGTGCTTTTAGTATGTCAAATGCTGGTCACGTGCATTTGATGTTCGCTGTTTATGCGTGCATTTGCTGTTTCAACTAACGTTGAAGATATACACGGTTTCTGGTACGGATGACGTACGTATGATGTTATATATAAGTTCTCGAGGAGCAAAACTAAGCACAGTGAGGTGACCAAGTACAGTGTTTTATGGATATTGATTTCTCATCAAATTGCCATCGTTTCCAGCCTCGAACATAATAAGGGTGTCTTCTGTGTTGATGCCTAAATTTTATTTTTCAATTAATTAGGTTTTTTTTTTGCCTTTTTCGGATAATAAAAAAACAAAACAATTCAATAAAAGCAAAAAGAAAACAAGAAAAAATAGAAGCAACAGCCCGTCGGGCTGGGCCTTCGAACCCAGCCCCTCATTTTCTCTCACGTAGGCCCCCACCAGCCCAGCCCGCGTGACTCAGCCCAGCCCCTTCTCCCTTGTCTTCTTCCTCCTCTTTCCTCTTCCCCAACCGGATAAGCAGCACGCGCCGGAGACGAGGATGCGCGCGACGCCGGAATGGAGAGGGAGACGGTAGCGTACAATGGAGTGGACGCGTCTTCAATGCAAGGCGGCCTAGCTAGAGCCACCTCAGCAGATGGGACGCCAGTTCGGCCGGCGGAGGCCGTTCGGCATGCGAAGACCGGCGGACAAAGCTTCGTCGACCGACCGCCCCCTCACCTATAAATAGGCTTCTCACGACGATGGCAAGGGACACGGCGAACTCAGAGATCTTCCCTTGAGAGACTTCAGGGGAGAATCAACGAGCAAGCACGCGAGAGATCGGGTCGCGAAGCTCGCCGACCTCCCTCCGAGAGACTTCGGGGGAGGCCGGTGGCAAGCGAGCCCGAGAGGGAGAGATCCGAGCGGGTGGAGGCCGAGCGAGAGAGGAATCGGAGGGTGCCACACTAGATCTGGGAGCTGAGGGGCTGCCGTCGCTGCCCTGTTGTAACTGCCACCTCGTCGCGCCGTCGCTGCAGCCAGGTATCTACCACCGCTCGCCACCACTCGCTGTTGCTTTTCCGTTCGAGATCTGGTCGCCGCCCCTGCCTATCGCCGTCGTCACCATCGCTCCCTCCGCGAAACCCTAACCGAGGAGATCCATTACATCGCCGCCATTGTAAAACGCCGCACCGCCATCCGCTACGTCGCCGCCGTCGTCAAACGCCGCATCGTCTTCCGGTGACGTCCCCAGCCCCTCCATCGGCGCCGCAGACTGTGGCACCCCTCGACGGCCCCCGATCCGTTAGGGTCGCCACAATTCGTTTACCTTTCACTTTCCTTATTAACATGTCACTCTGATACCATTTCAATTGCAACGGGTCCATACAACCATGGGGGTTTACACATTTTTTTTTTTATAGGTCCCTTACGCAATTCATATACGGAAGAACATCCAACAAGCTCCCTTCCCTATATTTAGAAAACGATGCACACCTACTAAACATATTATATAAGTTAAAGCCGAACACGTTTATTTACATAAAGCAGATGGACATCTTTAGTCGGTACATCGAAATGCCAATGTTTCTATACTCGGCTATACTTCAAAAGATGACCGACATCTTCTCCAACAATCGAATACTTAAAGTCCATCGATCAGTGTCGGCGTCCAAAAGTTCCCTCCTTTGCTATCCTTCTCCTCGCGGTCATATCCAACCGCTCAATCCATCTACTAATCTAAAATGTTGGTCCCCAAAAGGGGTGAGTACAACCACTCAGCAGGTAAAGGAATCCAATAACCACTCAATGCATCATACAAGTCATACATGCATTTCAGGCATTACTTACCTTGAAGCCATGCGCATACTATCATGCATCATCATCACAATCATAACACATACATGTGTATCATCATGTCATACTCATATCATCGGCATCATGCCATTATTATATCACACGCATGTCATCATCACCATATACATGACATCATTATACCATACACATGTCATCATCATCATGGCATCATCACATCACACATATCATCATCATGGCATCATCACATCACACATGTCATCATCATCATCATGACATCATCATATCACACATGTCATCATCATCGTATTATACACATGTCATCATCACCATATACATGACATCATTATATCATACACATGTCATCATCATCGTATTATACACATGTCATCATCATCATGCTATAGGTGATCATCATCATGTCACATCATACATCATCATCATCATGCCTATCATCATGCCATGGGTGATCATCATCATGTCATATCATATCATGCATGGTTCAATTTCCACTTTTAACTTTCAATTTGATCACCACATCACCCTTCCTCGGATCACCACTTTCATCTCATATTTTACACTCGCATCCCATGCGAGAAAAACCTCCGGCATTCAGCCATTCCAGGCCACCGGGCATCCGGCCCCCCACATTCTGGGCATCTCGCATCCCAACTAGCATCACGAGGCATTCCCCTCGGGCAAAAACCTCCGACAGGGCTTCCGGCATTTACACTCCCTGGCCGGGCATCCCGCACCCCAATCCTGGCATCGCGAGGCATTCCTTTCGGGCAAAGACCTCCGACAAGGCTTCCGGAATTATGTACCGACATACCACCAGGCCTCCCCTGGAATTACGTACCGTATACCACCGTGCATCCCGACACTCCCGGGGCATTATCATCCGCCACATCAATTCCCTCATTTAACATTGCTCATGTTCACCAATTTCGGTCTTAATTTAGCATGGCATATGATGCAATGGCAACCAAAAATCATGTTCAACATTGAATTCACACATGCATCTCAATACATACATCAAGACCTCATCACACATACTACATGGTGCAATTATTTATAAAATAAAATTCATGGAATTTATGCCAATTAAAATAATCCATTTATCATGCCCTTTTTACATTTATTTAAATTCCAGCTTGTGCCATTTTCAAAAATATTAAATTTAATTATTTATATAATCTCAAAAATCATAAAATTAAGGCAAGTAATAAATAAGACAATAGGATAATGATTTCATGCAAAATACACGGCCAATGAGAAATCCACACAAGTCCATAATTTACACAAAACAGCATGTAATTTTCGGATGAAACCAGAATGCACAGTTTCTGAAGAAATTCGATTAAAATATCCATACGACCTCCAAAAATTACGAAATTCTACCCATTTACGGCCAAGACATTTTCGTACATCTTTCATGAAGGTTTCCAAGTCAGATTCTTTTTAGATTAATTTCTACAGTCTCACGAAGCTTCTGGATCCATCACCGAATCGTCCAGTACATGCTTCTCCGAAATACTGAGTTTTCACCTACCAATTCTTCTTCGTTTCCTCTAAAATTTGGATATGTTCTACATCAAGATGTTCTCTACAAGTTTCATGAAGAGATCTAAGTCAAATAACCAGATTGTAGTCGTCATTTAGGTCGATGAAGTCTCGGGTGTCCTGTAATACATCTCCAGAATTACCGTCTTCAAGATCTAGTCGATTTACTAGGTTATACTTGTTCATTTCACTTAAAATTTTAGTATGTTGTATTTTAAGATGTCCCCTACAACTTTCATGAAGAAATCGAAGAGAGATTCTTAGCACAAATCAACATGTAACCACAAATTCATCAAGAGGTCAGTGAAATCATTCCAGATCTGAGGTCTCCGTAGAATGAGAGTTTAGCCCCTTAAATCTCCATAATTTTCCACCAAATTTTAGTATGTTGTGGTTTAAGATGTTAGCTATAACTTTCATGAAGAGACCAAAGCCAAAATCGAACTCTAAACATGCATGCAATCTCTCACAACATTCTGACTCGAGCGGATTCATGCGAAAACATTGCAGATCTGACATCTCCGTAAGATGAGAGTTTGACCCCTCAAATCTCCATAATTTTCCACTAAATTTTAGTATGTTGTAATTTAAGATGTTAGATACAACTTTCATGAAGAGATAAAAGTCAAAATCGAACTCTAAACATGCATGCAAGCTCACACAACATTCTGACTCAAACTGTTCAAGCGAAAACAGCAACACCACTCAAGAACAAGCCATCCAAGCTTCGGTTTCTCCCTTCCAATCACTCAAATTCGACACTATACCAAACATACATGTAACACACACACATGCAAGAGCAGCAAAGGACCCCAACTTGCCTCTAGACCACACGAACGGCGGCACACCAGCGACGGACGAACGACGTGTGGGCGGCGACAGGCGAGCTCCTCCTCTCTCGGCTTCCTCTTCTCTCTCGCAACTCACTCTCTCTCACTTGGCTTGGCCGAATGCCACTCTCTCTCTCTCCCTTTCTCTCTCTCTTTTTGGTTGCTTATATACTTGCATGTATTCTTATTTTGCATGGGGGACAAGTGTAATTGTGGAGGAAGACAAGTGTCCACCATGCTTCACCTCCTTCATGCCACTTGTCCGATTACATGCAAGGTTGATGGGCCTTCTTCTTGGGCCTATCTTGGGCCAGCTTGGTCGACCACTTCATGGCTCTATGGGCCGGGCCTCTTGGCCCACTTTAGGCCAACACACTTGGGCCTAAAGTCCAAGCTTAAATGGCCCAAAATTTTCTTAAATAAGTCCATCTTTACTTTTAATAATTTACCTTAAATCCCAACTTATATAAATACTAAATTACAATTTCATATGGCCATAAAACTTGAAATCATAAATCCATAAATTCCAATTTATAAAACACATGGCCAATGATAGGATTTTCTTTCCTATCAAATAATTATCCATTAAAAGCTTGGCCATAAATCTTATTACAAATTATGGATTAAATGGCCATAACTTGATGGTACTTCCATCACCTATTCATATAATTTAATGTAGCTAGAGGTCGTTATGAATTTTGGGATGCCACAATTCTCCCCTCCTTAGAGAATTTCGTCCTCGAAATCAGACATTTCCTATGTCTCTTGAAATTAGTGAGAGTACCTTTCTCTCATCTCATTTACACTCTCCCATGTGGCTTCCTCCACATCATGATATCGCCATAATATCTTAACCAATGGAATTCTCTTGGTCCTGAGAATTTGTTCCTTTCAATCCAATACTTGCACAGGCTCTTCAATGTTCCTCACTTTCTCATCCATTTTGATGGCTTCATGATCAAGTATGTGACCAGGGTCTAACTAATACTTCCTCAGCACATGCCTCTACTTTTCTGAAAGCTATTGCTGTACACAAATTCTACCAGGTATAACTTTTCATCCCAACTTCCTTTAAAGTCAAGGATGCAAGCTCTTAACATATCTTAATTTATCTCAACACCAAAACAGTTTTAAAACAATAACCACATCTGAAATTCCTTTTGAACGCTTGAAAATCTTCCTTCATGAAATCAAACAATAGGAACTGAAGTTTTCAAAAGTATTCAACCACAACAGCAAGCTTTGAAATCATATGTCATTTCCATGTCAAAACGTTTTCTAATCACCAATGTGGAAAATCCTTTGAGTTCTTGAAAATTCCACTTCATGATATCAAATAATGCAAAATAGGAATTTCAAAGACACATCGGTATAACAATGATAGTATTTGAGAATAGGTAAATCTCATATCGTTGGAACCAATTCACAAAATCAAAGCATGATACCAATTCCATAAAATCCATGATCATGTTTAAATTTCAAATATTTTTCGAAATCCACATGTAAAGCCTTGAGTCGCACTTGCATCACAGCGCAAAATAAAATACTTTATCAAAACCCTTAGTAAAATTTAAATCGATACGTTGGCAAAATTCCAATCTCAATCCCAACTCCAATGGGTTGGAATGTTTTCTATAAAAAGTTCAGAAATCCTTGAAATAGAAAACATTTCTTAAAACATTTGGGCACAGTGTCATAGTACTCATAAATTTTGCGCCTTTGCAAGCACGTTAGACTAGTAAACAAAGGAATCACCAAATATCTTAGACAAACCAATCGTGGACCCTGGACGCGACCTCGGTAGTCCAATGTGCATTTTTTATTTGGGCTTGCGTAGATGGTTGGAGTTTTTATCCTTGGAAGATTAGATACTTGCCAACATTTTGGGTTTTACACTTCAACATTTCACTTTTGATGCTTACACTGTTCATGCTAAAATATGATTATTGGATATGAAAGAACCATTATGTCAAACTAAAGAAAGTAATCAGACGTGACCCCTTTGCAAGAATGAAATGCAAAGAAATCCCTTTCTTGTGGTAACGGTGACTGAGGGAGCAAAGAAAGGGATTAATTCCCAAGTTTCCTTGTTGTGTCAACATAAGAAAGGAATGTTCCTCATTTCTTTCTCTCTATGATGTGCGACGAGCATAAATGCAGGCAGCACTCAGGAACCATTTCTTCATCGTTTCTTATCTTGTTGCTTGTATTTCATTCAGGCTAGCCGCTGTCAAATTCGATCCTTCGGCATCATCTGTACTGCTGGTAATTTCGCTCTCAGTTATTTTCACCATGCATGCATCGGTTTATTGTTTTATGAACTATAGGATCACTGATTTGTATTCACTAGCAATTTCATTGCCTTCGAGAGCATGTTAGACTAGTAAACACAAGAAGCACACAAAGTCTTCGACAATAATTACGGAGCTCGGACCCGACTTTGGTGGGGCCCCATTGGCATATTGATTTAGGCCTCCCTCTTGTAATATGCGTGGATGATGAGAATTCCTATTTTCAACATCTTAAGTTGGTCCCCCCGCAAACCGCGTGGTGGATTTCAAGCTCTACACTTTCACAAGCATCAGCAAAACAACTAAATGCTTCTTCTTTTTTCAATTTAGTCTCATTTCAGGCGCATTGCTCGTGTGAAATCATCTGTAGTAAGTCCCTGATAATGGCATTTGTCAGTAAATTTATGAAATTGCATAAAGGAATAATATATTTATGAAATATGAAACAAACCCAACATGAGAATTCATTGAAGTATGCAAAAAGGATTGTCATGCATAGAGAAGAATGCATTAAAAAATAATGATTAAGACTATTCCTATTATTGGTGGGAGGATGAGCATGTCGCAATTTAACAAAAGTAGATGCGTGATGGTGCATAATAAATTATTCAGAAGACTAATCATACTTCTTATGAAAAACAAACAATTATTATCATGATAAGAAAAATAGTTGTTGCATTTTTTACATGTAAAATGAATAATAAACGTCAGTGCGATGTTTTGAATTTGAATCGAAATAAAGGGAATAAGAACAGCCTGTCTATTAGTCATTAATATAAAAAGCCAAAACATAACTTCAGATTGAAAGATAGAGGCAAGCTAATAGTATGATTAAACAGTAAATTCAACAAAGATTTGATTGTGTATATTGAATAGAGCTAAATGAGAAGAAGAATATGTTAGGGGATAGAAATAAGAGCCCAACTTAAAAGACAAGAGAGATCACTTTTCTTATAGTAATTGTTAAAGAAAAGCTACAAATTTGAATTAAGTGAAGGATTCTAAACTAATCAATATGGTTACAATAAGAAACTGAAAAATAAGAGATTGTGTACATATGGTATATGCTAGAAAAAACGAGAGGTATGTCCGTCATGTTACCAACTTTGTCATCCATTAAAGCCATCCGAAGAGTATAAAGAATGATAGGTCATCTTTTGACAAAAAGGTAAAGAATGAAGCCTTTGAAAATATAGAAGTGTTCTTGTGGGCATCGGATGCGACCTCGGTGGGTCCACATATGTTATTTAGACTTGCATGGACGACCCGAACTCCTATGTATGATAGGTAAAGTTAGTGATGTAAGTCGATAATTAGATTTGTCAAGCTTTCGATTTGCCAGTTTTAGGCGAGCATGAGCATTAACTTGTTGTACATGTCGTGAGAAGTCTCTAGCCTTGGATCGACTAGACTAACATCTTCCTATCCACAGAGATATAGAGAGAACCAAAATGGCGGAAGCTGTCATCGTCGGTATTGCTGGAAAGATTGTTGCTTATCTGGTTCCTCTAGCACTAAATAATGTTGGAATGTTATGGGGCGTCAATCATGAACTCGAGGCACTTGGGGACACTGTCTCCACTCTTCAATCTGTACTAGACCATGCAGAAGAGCAATACCACCGGTGTCCCCAAATCAAAGATTGGGTTGATAAATTGAAAGAAGCTTTCTACGATGCACAGGACGTGCTTGAAGAATTCAATATAGAAGCTATGCGACGAGAACTGAGGGGCCACAATGAAATGATGAAGGAGGTAAGGACATTTTTCTCAAGTTCAAACCAACTTGCTTTTAAAATGAAGATGAGTTACAAACTAAGAGCCATGAGGGAGAGAATAGAAGCCATTAAGGCTGATAAGGGATTCCACTTGGATGAGCGCCCCACGAGAGAGTGGAGGAAGAGAGAAGAGACGCATTCGTTTATACGTGAGGGAGATATTATAGGGAGAGAAGATGATAAGAAGACGATCATGGAATTTTTACTAGACTCAGACGTGCAAGAGAACGTTTCCATCCTTCCAATAGTTGGTATTGGGGGGCTTGGAAAAACAGCTCTCACTCAAAGCGTGTATAATGATGAGATGGTCAGCAAACAGTTTAACTTGAAAATGTGGGTTTGTGTCACTGATGACTTTGACCTGGAAAAAATAGTGAAAAATATCATAGCTTGTGTAGAAAAGAAAGAACCAATTAAGGGTGCAATGGAACAGTTGCAAAGTGAATTGAGGGGAGCAATCGATGGAAAGAGATATCTTTTAGTTTTAGATGATTTGTGGACTACAGAACTAGAAACATGGTTGAGCTTGAAAACTTTATTGGTCAGAGGTGCTAAAGGAAGCAAGATCCTTATAACTACACGCCTTCCTTCAGTGGCAAAGATCACCGGCACTACTCCGCCTCATTTTCTCAAAGGCTTATCATAAAGTAAATCTTTTGATTTACTAATGCAAATGGCTTGCTGTAACGAAGAGCAGTTACAAGATCCTGACATGCTAGCTATTGGTAAAGATATAATTAGAAAGTGCTGTGGTGTTCCATTAGTTGTTCGAACTGTTGGGAGTTTAATATTTAAGAAAACTAAACCCGAATGGTTACATTTCAAAGATCATGAGCTCCCAGAAGTGTCTCAAGGGGAAGATCGCATAAAATCGATTCTAAAGATAAGTTATGACCATCTTCCTTCACATTTGAAACAATGTTTTGCATTATGTTCATTGTTTCCCAAAGATTATGAGTTAAAAAAGCAGACTTTGGTCGATCTTTGGATGGCAGAAGGATTTATCCAGCCATCAGATAGAGGTCTACATTTAGAAGACATTGCTCATGGATATTTCATGGATCTACTTTGGAGCAACTTCTTCCAAGAATTTCAAGAGGATGCGGGAATTTGCAAGATGCATGATTTGATGCATGATCTAGCCTGCTTGGTTGCTGGGACCGAGTGTTGGGTGGCATGGGATGATAAAAAAACCCATACATAAAAGAACTCGTCATTTATCTCTATCCTGTGGTTTAACTTCAAATTTGACGAGTAAACTTCCAATCTCATGCTTGAAAGCAAGTGCACTAAGAACATATATGTATACTACTGAATATATGAGAGAACCAACAAGTGAATCATATCTACGCCAACTCATTCAAAGTTTCAAAAGATTGCGTATCTTGGATTTGCATTACACAAAGGTCAAGAAGGTGCCAAGGTCCATTGGTAATTTGAAGTATCTCACATATCTCGATCTCTCTTACAATAGAGCACTTAAAAGTCTTCCTAACTCCATTACAAGGTTGCAAAATTTGCAGACACTTAATCTTGAGAATTGTTCTAGCCTGGAAGAATTGCCAAAGGATATAAGGAAGTTAGTTAGCCTTCGAAAGCTAGACATACATGATTGTGGTAAACTTAGTTATATGCCATGTGGACTAGGGCAATTGAGTTCGTTGCATAGGTTATATCACTTTATATTACCTAGAGATAAAGCTCTTGCTAAGAAATATTGCGGACTTGGGGAGCTAAATAGGCTTAATAACATCCGGGGAATGCTTTTCATTAAAAATTTGGGAAGCGTGACAGATGCAGTTAAAGAATCCACGGCTGCGAACCTGAGAGAGAAGCGTTCTCTGAAATTGTTGCGTCTTTCATGGGGCACTTCCAATATTTCCGATGAAGCAATGATTACGAAGAGAGATAAAGCACTATTAGATGGATTGAGGCCGCCCGACAATCTGCAAGAGTTGATTATTAATGGATATGAAGGCAAGAGTTTCCCGAGGTGGATGACCGAGTTGCCCAACTTAGTTGAGTTAACATTGAGGGAGTGCAAAAGATGTAAACATTTCCCCCAATTTGGCCTTAGGAAGTTGAAGCGTCTCTATATCACTAACATGAACTCTTTAGAATATTTGCCTGGGGAGTGTCTAGCAAGTCTCACCTCACTTGAATCTCTTTATATCGAGGGTTTTCCTCGGTTAACTTCCCTCCCACTTGGTTTGGGGCATCTATCGAAGCTCGTGAATCTCTATATTCATGATTGCAAGGAGCTCGATTTATCCAAAAATGAAAGCCGCAACATCATCTTGGATTTCCATGGACTTCAGAGTCTCCGGTCTCTATCCATCTACTTTCTTCCCAAATTGAGATCTCTCCCACAGTGGCTTCTACAAGCCCGCAATCTCGAGCGTCTCACAATTTGGATTTGCCCCAATTTGAAGGATATACCAGAGCAGATCGAGGCCCTTCAATCACTTCAAAATCTCAGAATCGGCATGTGTCTCTCGTTGACATCGTTACCTGAAGGAATGCGAAGGCTCACATCCCTTACTCACCTAAAAATCTACTCGTGCCCAGGATTGACGGAGAGGTGCAAAAGCGATGCAGGCGAGGACTGGTACAAGATCGCTCATATCCTCCACTTAGATATCAGGCCCTAATTCTCTTTCTGAAGGTACATGCGACCTTGTTTCCCAGATTTTACGTGAATAATTTTTCGAATTGTGTTTCGAATACTTTGATTTGATTGGGGGGACATGGACATATCGCTGGGGGGGGGGGGGGGGGGGGGGGAGAGAGAGAGAGAGAGAGAAGGTTTGCGACGTGATTTGGTTATGGAGAGAGGACGATGCCATTGAGTTCAGCATCGTTAATGCTTTTTGTGGTTTTTGACTTTGAAGTGTGGGTGCTTCTGGAGAATTTCTCGCTCTGTTCTATCTCCTGAGCGAAGCTGAGTACATCTGTTTGGCGCCATACCAATTTGTTTTTGTATCTTTTGATTCATTGCTCGATCTGGTGAAGATGAGCAGGGTTGCTGATTTGGCTCCTTGAATTGGACTCTTAAATTAAGTAAGAGTTTATACCTCTATCGAGACCCTGTTTGTGTAAAATTGTTCATGGCAATTGTGTTTACACCTTGCCATTTATGCTTCGAAAATGCAAGAGTTTTTTCCACTTGAAACTAGTCTTTGAAAGGCGGTTTCATGAGATTAAGCTTAGGGCAAAGGTGCTAGCACTTCCTAGAGAGACCCTTTCTTTTGAAGTACCCAGTCCATTCTTTTTGTCTTTTGAAAACTGAACTCTCATGTAAACCAGAAGGCCAATTCATACAAATAGAGCTCATCATTTGAACTATCTTTCATGACATTAAGCTCCTAGGTTTTTTGTTTCAGTAGATATGTCTGTTACTCATGCTGCTTTAATTTTCAGGCTAGGCAGAAGTTGTGCAGATTTTGGCACCGACGACATAATGCCAGTTGAGGATCACAAAGAACTCACTGACCGCCAGTCCCACGACAACAAACATATGGATTCCTCTCTTGCTAAAACAAAGGACGCGGAAACACCAGGAGATAATTGTAGAATATATTTAGTATGTTTTCATGCACTAAAACCTTTAAGTGCAATGCACAAAAAGATGAACAATACTAGAACTATTATGTACTCACCTAAGAATCACAGGTTGCCCAAAGTTGGAGGAGAGGTGCCAAAAAGATGCAGGCAAGGACCGGTACGAGATATTTCATATCCTGTGGATAGAGTTGATAAAGGTATCTATCAACACCACATGATTCAATTCGGGGAGACAGACAGATCGCTAGAAGGTCTGGACATTGCTTTATACCTGAACATGTGAGAAAAATGAAGAAAATTCATACTTTTCTTCATCCAATTCCGAGCTTATTAAATCTGGCTTATGACTCATGCTGTAGATATAGTTTGCAATCTGCTTATTTGATTTCACAAGAAGCAAAATGCCTGCACAGTTCTGGAAACCTCTCATGTGAAGTGATGAAATGTTTTTCTAGAGAACGGCTTCTGGTTTGCTTCCCTTAAAAATAACTTTATGTCAATGTGTTCCCACAGATCAGAGGCTCTGACATAGATCTGCACAGCAAATCAAGGGCATGATTGGCGACAATAAAATATGTAGCGTTTTTCCTTTTCACACGCTACATGCAGTTGATCTATCAATTTTTGAAATGAGGCAATCCCTAGACCTGTTGAGCACCCATCTGAACTTCCAAAGTGGAATTACTATGGATCAAGTACCAGTCTAGCTCTAGGGGAGGATAGAGGAGATCTTATTGTTAGCATTTGACAACAATTAACATTCTCGGTTTGCTTTTCTGCAGAGGTTCTCAGGTAAATCCTTTACCAATTTTGGGCACCATCTTAAGCAATTGGGTAAATGTTTGACATTAAAAGAGGTCTTATCACAGTTAGACTGGGAGTCTAATCTATGATTTCTTCATTTTGATCACTGCAAGGTTGTACTAGTCATTTTGCTTGGTTGGGAATTGACATGGACTTCATCTCTGTGTGATGCAGAATGAATGAACGAAGTAGTAGTCATTGTTGTCGCTTCTTTTGATGACTACATCAATCACTACCAATTTTAAGTCTTTGTTGTGGACCTCGTGTGGAATCGATTTCTCTTGTATCCACTCTTGTGTCAGATATTTCGTGTTCCATGACTGCTATTGGTCATGCAGGTAATTGCTGCGTCTGGTAGTCTTGCTCTACCATGGCAAAATCTGATAGATATTTTCGCCAAAGCAGTTGGCAACGGTAATTTGCAATTATACCAAGTTTGTGAAAGAAGAAAGTACTTCATGGTGATTGCACTTTGACTACAAGAGGAAAGAATTAGGTGCACTGTCAAGATTCACGAGTTGATCATCCATTAGATCTTATGAAATATCATAATAACATGTTTGCTGATTGATTCTTGGTAAGGTGGAATTTCATTCATCTCTTAAAATGTTGCACTTTGTAGTCTGCTTCCTTCAACTATGTAACTGCCCTCAGTTTTTTATGTCCTCTCAAGCTCAATTTTGGGAATGAGTTTTGAGAATAACCTTGAAATGGTTCCAAAAGGAGAAGTGTAGTTATGCTACTGTTTTTAGCTTATTTTTCTAGGAGAATGTGGCAGCATCCTTGGGGCAATCAGTAAGACTCACTATGTACGTGTCAAAATGTAAGTTTCCCTACTTGAAACTAGTCCTCAAAAAGCTGTTTTCTACTTTTTGTCGCTGGCACTTGCGAAAGAGACCCTTTCTTTGAAGTGCCCAGTCTATTCTTTTTATCATTTCAAAGCTAAACTCTCATGCATACCAAAAGCCCAAGTCATATGTATAGAGCTTGTTGTTTGAACTATCTTCATGAGACTAAGCTCCCAAGTTTTTTGTTTTAGTAGATATGTCTTACTCACACTGCTTTATTTTTCAGACTATGAAGAAATGGCGCAGATTTTGGCACAGACAACAATGCTAGATGAGGATCACAAAACTCACTGACAACTAGTCCCATAACAGCAAACACATGAATTTCTCTCTTTGTTGAAACGGAAGAAGAGTGTAAACACCAAGAGCTCTTCTGAGTTGAGGGTGCATGCTTTACAGTTCAAGAACAATACTATTACAGGCTTGAGAGTCTTCTCAACTTGGACGTCATGCCCTACACCCAAATGATGATTGCAGCATACATTTGGTATGTTTTAATGCCTAAAACCATTAAGTGCTGTCCACAAAAAGACGAACAATACTGGAACTATTCTGTACTGAGATTATAAGTTTGCAGTTTTCTTCGATCTACCATCAGAATAAGTATGTCATATGTTATATGCACATTCAACAGCCGACACCTCCTTTTTTTCTTTCAGTTTCAACATTGGTGAATCTTGTTTCACATTTTGGAGTTAGTCTAACTATGAGTCAGGATGGGAGTTTCTACGATAGATTTGCACAGAACATCAAGGGTATGAATAGGAACAATAAAATATGTAGTGTTTTTCTTTTTACATGCTACATGCTACTGATCTATTGCTCCTAAATAATCAGACATTCCCTAAGCCTGTTGAGCACCCGTCTGAACTTCCCTAGTAGAACTACGATGGATCAAGTGCTAGTCAAGCTCTAAGGGAGGATAGCGAAGTGATCTTCTAGTACAATGACATAACCTCAAAACTGTCTTACTATATTTGCCTTCGCATCATTCCATCAAGTTCTTGAATTTTTAATGCCCTTGAGCAATTTTCGAGGATCCTTTCTGATATGGCAACAATATCTTGGTAATCATCCATGAAAGAAGTATTATGTTGTCAAAAATTGTTCATCCATCAGATCATTTGAACAAGTTGAGCGGACAAGAAAGAATGTTTTAATTAGTTTACAGAGAAATATTGTTTGTTTACAGGTTATTTGTGATTCATGCACACCAGTTGGCGAGCTGATCCAACAAACAAACGTGCCAGGGTTGATGAAATTTTCAGTAACCCAAAGGCTATAGACGAAGTTTCATGGTAGGAAATTCAAAAACATGAGTTTTCTATCATGAATTAGAAAGTTTTGAAATGGACAAGTTCATGACTTTTGGCTAAATGATATTATTAGGTTCGGGATCGAGCAAGAAAACAGCCTACTGCAGACAAACGTTCATTGGCCATGGGTTGGCCTGTTGAAGTATATCCAGTTCCCCAGCTGAGAAATTGTTTCACAATGAATTTCTTGATATATCGATGGATTATACGAGCTTTATGTTCGTATAGGGGCCTTCTTTTTGTGGTGTTGGGGCTGATAAGTCATTTGGCTGAGACATATCCGATGCTCACTGCAAGGCTTGCTTATACGCTGATATCAACATTAGCGGTACCAATGGAGAGGTGATGCCGAGCCAAGTAATATCTGACCTCCATCCTGCCTGTTTTTTTGAAAAGGAAAAGAAAAAAGTGTAACAACAGAATTGTTGCCATCATTACTGGCTTTTATCGTGCAGTGAGAATATCAAGCGTGGGAATTTAAGCAGGAGATCATCTATGGTTTTCAAGATACCTTCTTGAGGTGAAATTTCAATTACTTGCTCAAGAAAAATAACGGAATCCCATTAACGGCAAACAGAATTAAGTGCATACTGACATATTCTACAGTATTCAAATACTTAATTGTTTCTGTTGCGTATATAACAGAGAGTAACTGAGTAAGCTGGTGTTGTCCTCATGTTAGATACGAAATCGATAAGAGGTAGCTGACTTCACTATCCCCATCTATGCAACATATATCCCAAGGTTCATTTAAAAAAAAAACAAAGAAATTCTCTTCCTTCTTAGGGTTTCTGGAATGGTGCAGGATGCCACACTAACTACAGGTTCACACCATAGAAATAACATGGACTTGGTTAAGTATTTTTGTTCACTGAAGGACTTTAAGAGTGTGTTCCCTAGTCTTTGCTGCAATACGAAAAGCATGAGAGGAGGGAGGCTTTGGAGTGACAAAAAAGGCAATTCTAAATCTCTCACTTCACCACTAGGAGTTCATTAGCGCCTATGGAGAAGGAAAAGAGAAGGTTGAGGGGAAAGTATGAAATAGCTAACATCATACATTTTCTTGGGTAATGCTCGGCAGAAGCATACAGCTGCTAGTCAACTTCAAAAATTTCCCGTTAAATTGAACTCAAATTTTTTTTTAAGCCTGAACCTTTTGAATTTTTTTCCGACCAAAAAAAAAAAAAAAAAAAAAAACCTTTTGAATTTTTTTTATGCAGGGTGTTGCCAATCGTGGTTGCTCAATTCGTGTGGGCCGTGACACTGTGAAGTAGGGAAAAGGTGCTACCATACCATTTCCTTTTTGTGCTCATTCTGAGTATCAATCAGAGACCCTTAACTTTCATCGATGATTCAAGAAACGCTACCATAAAAAAATAGTACATGGAAAGTACTTATTGTTCGTTTTGGTCTGAGTTGATTCTATGATTATTACCATGAAAGAAAATTTTTAACCGTTAACACCCAGAAAGTAATCACCCAGTTTTGCTTCCTAAGCAAATGTATATCTTCATATCAGTCCTTACTGATCCAATATTTACAGATTTTTATTGATTAAGACTTGGACATCTCAGTTCTTTTAATGCCTCAAAAACTTTATATTGATAAAGCATCAAAAGTTCCCCTTCCTTGCTCAGTCAATTTATGGCTTAAAATGATATGCAGGTAACTTGGAAGACAGGCGTCCTGCATCAAACATGGACCCATATGTTGTGATCTCGTTACTTGCTGAAACTACAATTTTATGGAGCCCACGCTAGAGGCTGAAGCTCTTGCTGCTCAGAAGCTAGCATTGAAGGTCTAAAATTCAAGCTGCCGATTAAGAAAGGTCAAATGCATTAATCAAATCGGTGATGACCTACAAGCTGAGAGGCTCTGAACCCCTATTCCTCAAGATTTAGGTCATTGAGAGAAGAACTTCATGTAGATAAAGCTTCCCAGAGGGAAAGTAAATTAGATGTCCAAGCGCAGTCCTAGTCTCCTCTACATTGGTTTCATCCTGCATTCACAAGTAGTCTCAACGTTTTGGGCATTTGAGTTCACCATTACCCTTTAGCATCATGGACATCTTCCTGTGTTCGAATTGTCAGTTACTCCAATATTTCAACACGATTAATCTATATTTTCAGTGTCCTCATGTGCTGAACTCATTATAAAAGGCAGTTTGACTTCTGATACAGCAAACATGAGATGCATTAGTTATTTTCTTCTCTTCCAATGCTTCCTTGAGAGAACTTTGGGAAGGTATAAATAGACCTCCATCCTTGGGGTCGTGCAAGTTTGTCCATGCAACTCGGCAATTTTTTTTCTTTGTGAGGGAAAGAAATGTTCTCACTGACGCAGAAAGTGCAGTACAAACATGAAAACAACAATGTGGCAATACCTACATTTTGTGTCAGCAGAGCTGAAAATGACTGAAGTCCTTTTTATTTCATCTCCTCACACCAATTGTCTTATTCAACAATAGAACAAATGATTAACAATGACACTGATGCTAACTTATCTATCATGCCGTATCTAGTAGATAGAAAAATTTGAGAAGTAGGACTGGTGTTTCTCTTGAAATATGGATTAGTGGACACGCTGATTGGAGACGATTCCAAGGTCCCGTTAGGAGAAATCTGCAAAATTTTCAGCAGTTAATAGATTTATGAAATTACTGGCAAATTTCTAATAATGTTCCAAAAAAAATTGTGACAGGTAACTCAAATGTCAAGGTACTTGTTAGGAAATTCACCAATACTATTAGGAATTTACCAACTTTCAAATGGATTAGTAAATTACGTTGGTATCAGAAGTAAATTTCCAACACTGTAATAAATTTACCAACATTCCAATAAGCTAGTAATTTATCAGCTTCTTTGAACCGTTACAAGCGAATTAGTAAAATACAAAGCCTACAATAAACTTACTAATATCCCAACATTAGTAAGCTGCCAACTTCTTTTAAATTCTACCATTGTTGCTAGTAATATACTGCACCATAAGGAATTTACTAAAACTTAATGCATTAGTAAATTGTCACCTTCTTTAAAATTTACACAAAATACCAACCTTCTAAAGAATTTGCGAACATTCCATTAAATTGATTATTTGCTAATTTCTTTAAAATTTTACAAGATGGAGTAGTAAACTTCCAACACCACAGAGAATTTACAAAAATTCTAATAAATTAGTGAATTACCAACTTCTTTTAAGCTTTGCAAGTGTGGTTAGCAAATACCAATTTATTGACAAATTTACCAAACATCTCAATAAGTTAGTAAATTAGCAAATCTTTTCACATTTTATAAGCGTGGCTAGTGTACTACCAACATATAGGGGACTTATTGACATCCTATTAAATTAGTCCAATTTCTTAGAAAGTTCATATGTATGGCCGGTGAAATACCGTCCCCATAAGATATTTACTAACATCTTATTAAATAAGTAGTGCACTACACATCGATAAAGAGCTGTAAAGCTAAAGAACCGTTAACTATCTTTTATTTAAAATAGCCCACTAAAATAGAACATGCAAAACTCTTATAAAAATAGTGTCAATACTGACTATATGTGTTGTTCGATTCTTTATTTCATATTGTCACGTGTTAGTGATTTACATATTTTGCCTTTTGGGTAGTTTCGGTTGAATTTCCACATCTTTTATTAAAAGAAAATTTCACTCCTTCCTCATAATGAAAAAATAATAATCTCATATATAGTATTATTCTTTACTTTCTTGCACCCACTGACAAACCAGTCTAAATAACAAAACAAGCTAATAGGATTGACAACTTCGTTATGACATAAATAATTCTTGCTATGGCACATTAATTATAATATTATGAAAATACAAAAATGGCTTTACATTTGTTATATTTGTTGAAATTTGAAATGATACTTCCACATGTCCCCAAAACCAAAGACCGTGGAAAGGTGCATCGTAAAAAGTCATAAACTTAGAGCAAACATTTCGTGACGAAGGTCTTTTTGGTTGTAACTTACTGATTTTCAAAGTATGACACTCATAATAGGTCATAAGCCGGAAGAAAATGTGCATGGCTAAAGGGTATTTCCATCACTAGTTTGTCATTTTTGAAGTATTGCACTCGTGGTAGATCGTAAGCCTAGAGGGAATGCCTCATTATCAAGGTGATTTCTGACATAACTTATTGATTTTCGACTTATTGCGCTTGTAACAGATTGTAAATTTAGGACTCAAAAAAACTGAGTAACCAAAAAAGTTAAAAAGGGTTTAGAACTTATTACGGTGTACATAACCATTGTTACAACGCGTTTAGTTTGTTCCATCTTAAACCAGATAGTCATCGATTGACCAAAACAAAAAAATGCAAATGAGTAGATCCATTGTAACATGTGTGCAGGATAGAATTGAACTTAAGCATGACTAAATATAACCGAATTTACAACCTACTACAACCCATGCCTCCAAGATCTATTACGATTCTTATCCATTGACTCACAATCTGAAATGTCCTTCTAATTAATCAAATTAAATCAATTCGAATGACAAATAAAATTCAAAGGTCAAATAGATTGATTGCTAAAAATGTAACAGACATTCTCCTTAATATACAAAATCCCACTATCCCACTGTTCTCGTAACTTATTCAAGGCATTGTGAAGGGTCGTCATAAAACGTCTTAAGGTTCTGCACAATGCCTTGTAACCAAGTCTATGCTCATTGTAAATTATTCATGGCATTGTAAAGGCCTGTCATAAGCTGTCACACAATGTTTCGTAACCAAGGCTAGTCGTGTAGGAATTCATTAATTTAGTTATTCTTATCTTCTAAATGAAGCATGGATGTATAAATTGTCTAACACAAGTACCTACTAATGGAAAAAATGAGGATGTTACCATTGAACGGTCCTTAGTTGCAACATATTATCACAGAGGTTACGACATGTTATCTACACTCAAAATTTAGTTTTTCTATCTAGATAGATAATTGGACATAATGCCAAGTTACGTACGATGGACTCATGCGACAACATAAGCACCTGTTATTATGTCCAAATGAATGTTATGATCAGGAAAAAAAAAAATTGCTGTCGTCATTTGACATTCCATCGCCTATCTCGTTTTGTTTGATGCCGAATTACTTTGTTGAGTAGATATCTTGATCTATCGCTACAAATATGCTGCTTTGGCTGTATAAGTTTGGTTAAATGTTTTTAGCCAAGGTGATGCTCATTTAATGTGCACATTCGGTGCCCAATCATATGGAGATAATCATGACTCATTGAGCTGCTGTTTGCTCACTCCTCTTCTTCAACCTTTGAGGCTCCTTACCCTGTGGCCCACGTGAGGAGCAGCTTCAATGTGCGAATTATTGGGCTATATTCTTTTGGTATTAGCTTTAAGTCAAAATATGTATTTTTTGGTATAGGTGATAGGCAGCGAGATTGGTTTGAGGCTTTGTCATTCTCTTGAGAGATAGCAATGCCACTTCCTTCTTCTTGTGCCGAAATTAGAGTGTGAGGATTATGCCATACGATAAGAGGGAAGGACCAACTTGGAGAATGAGAATGATGGCCTTGATTTAGTCTTGGAGTGCCCAAAACTTTTTACCAAGATCATATTTCCTTCAGTTGCCGAAGCCGATCTATTCATCTTTACAATTTCTGTATCATCATACTGGAATCGACTAAAAGGAAGCTTTCATGTGTTGGATGTGGAAACAAACAGAACATCGGTGCATTGGTGATGCGATTTTTCAGGTCGTAAACTTAGCAGCAAGTCCATTTACATTTATAAGTATCATATCTAGGGTAAAAGTTATGAGCCATGGGATTCTTCCTTAATTTCTTAACTTTTCGGGCAACTTTCCTTGCAAAACTTACTTTGATCATCCATCCAAAAAACAAAGTGGGCATGAGTCTTAACTAAAAATTTCTCAATGCAATGAATTGTGACTGGTCGCAATAATCAAGTATCATACCACATAATAACAGCATTCACATATTGGGAGAGAGTACATGTTTTTCTTTAGATACAAGTTATTTTAATCATCAATTATGCAGTAGATCATCTTAGCGTACAAAGATGAAAATAATGCAGTAGTCTGGATTGGCATCGGAAAGGAATGTACAATCATACCTGATGCATGAGAACATGCAAATCCTTCTCCAGGTATGTGCCTGCAATCTTTCATTAACAGAGCACTAGGCATGTTCAGATCTCAAATGATATTCAAGCTCAAGGTTTCAAGTCGAGGCATCAGGAGACAATGTCAATATATCATACCATACCAAAGTGTTCCTTTAGCCTCAGTAGTCTAAGCTACATATCAATGGCAGTCCGGAGCTACTTTTCTGCCCACAAGCAAGTTCAACTCTAAGCTAGCTATATACGCCACTTGGTCCCTTGCCAAATATTCCCTCATGGTTTCTACCGGCGAGAGTAGCCTAGCTTGCTATAACAAGAGGAAGCTCATTTCTGTTGCCATAAAGACAAATATATCTGCCAGCCCAGTGGTGATTGCCCTAGTTTTCTCATATATTTAAGTGCTAATGGACAGATATCCATTAAAGAACTGCTCGTGCATTTTAGAGAATAAATTATGCTGCTTCATGAGCCAGTATCACGCAAACGAAAGAGAGTTTCTACTATACTTCTGTGAGATATTTCATTTTGCATGAGTAGTTGAACTAAAATCTGTACGAGTAGTCTTCATCAGTAACACTCTTCGTACTAAAATCTGTACTGCAAAAGTTATTCAACGCACTCCAATATAGTGGAACTTTTCAACATAGTTGAATAATAGAAGTTTGCTGGCTACGACATGTCCAATTAAAGCTGCATAGGGAAACCAAATGTATGGCCAAGAAATAAGATGAAATACAAAACACGAAACAAGAAATCAGCCACATCATGGAATGTAATATGGCATTTCCAAATATTGCTGGAGAAAATCATTACCAAATAGAAAATCACATCCACTGAGTAAGTTTCTGCAAGTGCAACTGAGGTGCTAGAGTGTGATTGACTATTGAATCAGACATTTCTATTAGATGAACTCCACTCTTCCTTTTATGTTCATGTCAGATTATTCAGGGTGAGGAAAAATTGAAATGCAAATCACAACAACTCATGTATATCATTAACATCACTATGAGAGAGGATACCTTGGAGGAAATTAAACCAGCACAGATCTAGAGGTTCTTCGAATATCAGGTCAGCTTCTCAAGACACTCAGTCAATGGCAAATTACATCAGCATAGCTCTTCACGTTCTTCAAATATCAGGTCAGCTTCTCAAAGACACTCATTCAGGGGGCTTGTGGTGGCTTCCCACTGCTGCTAAGATTTGCCTTTGGAAACTGAAGGTACAACCAAGGAAATTTTAAGCATAGTTCTTCATCCGCTCTCTTCAATTTATTCCCTTACCCCTATCTTCTGAGATGAGATAAACAGAAGAAACCAACAAAAAGCTATTTCCATATCCACATAATTTCACTTCTGATTGAAAAAGCTTTTATATTGAAAAACAAGTTGATGCCCTCCAGTTACAAAAGTCAGGCCTGCTGGAAAAGAAACTATAGATGGACTCCAAACTACAAAATTCATCCTAAACTTACCTCTGCCAGCAAAGTTTCCTACCACCTTCATGCAGAATTTCATGTGCAAGTTTGTATTTCTCAAAAGAAGTGGCACCAAACTCTATTATATTTGGCAGCAATTTCACAAAGACTCCAAATTATCTTTGCCTTATATTCGTGGGAGCTATTTCCTGATTTTAAATCATGCACGGTGCCATACTCAGCACAACTCATCCACCTATGTAAGATGTAGTGAGATGGAAGCTCCCTAATATCTAGAATCTGGAACAATCTTAAAGCATGTCCACACAATACTGCCTCCAATTTAAACATTCAACAGCCACAACTCACATGAAGATTGGATAAACAAAAGGTTACGATATGTTTCTGACTCTCGTCACCACACTTCCGGATCAAATATCTTCTGATGCCCCTTGTTCATGAATCTTGGCACCCAGATAACTGCAGCTTTGTGAAAGTTCCCTCTGGAAAACTTTGAAAATGGAAAGACTGTAAAGCCTCCTACATTGCTTTTCCAACAGTCCATTTGTCTGCAAAAATGCCTAGAAGTTGAATGGATTGAAATATTCTTTCCTTTCATCACCACAACGTTGCTCCAAACTTGCTCATATCTCATAACAAATTCTTCAAGTGACATTTGAGAATTTAAATATGGATAAAAAAAGGCATCTACACTAATCAATAGAATTCCAGCAAAAACATTCCACATAAGTACAGTGGAACACAGTTTTCACACTTTTCATACATTTCCTTCAGCCATATTTGCTGAGGAGCATCCCATGCAACATCAATGAGAATTCCAGCAAAAACATTCCACGTAAGTACAGTGGAACACAGTTTTCACGCTTTTCATACATTTCCTTCAGCCAAGCACTTTCCCTCGGGCCATATTTGCTGAGGAGCATCCCATGCAACATCAAATTCACCAACTATATGACTTTGATAAACACACTTCTCATATTCATATTTACAATCACTACTCAGTGGACTCAAAATGCTCACATTTCTTTTATCTTCATTTGCCACATTTAAAAACAATGATGACTTGTAGGAAAAACCTGTGCGATCGCTTGCAGAATGTAATCATCTTGATCAGCTATTATCAACTTGGAATGGCACCCAGACATTGCCCTGAGCCACGTCTTAAACAACCATATGAAGGATTCCATTAATTCATCAGCAAATAGTGCACATCCAAGAAGAACCAGCTGCTTGTGGTGATTGACACCAACAAAAGTAGCAAATGGCACCACATAATTATTTTGACTGTAGGAGGCATAAAATATGATGGTATCACCAAACTGACTGCAGGTAAACCTACATCTGCCATCAGCCTAGAAAAGACTCCTACAGCAACCCACTTGTACATCGACAGCAAGAAGAATCTGATGTCCTCAGCTTGTCAGCTCTGAAAGTGACTATGAAGCATGGTATACCAATCACTTCCTATGTTGTTTGCACAATATTTCCTTATGAGGCTCCCATCATGCTTTCAAGCAATGTCTAGTTTTTCTGATGTTTCATTAATCTCATCTAACAATTTCCTAGAAGCTGAACCTTTGTTGGCTTTCATTTGCATCTCAAGCTCATGGTTATGCTCTAGTTGATAACTGTAGAGAAAAGTTACTTCGTATTATTCAATAAACTTTAATATATATACATCAAAAATAAACCCTAAAAGTGGTAAAGACTAATTTACCCTTCTTACTCCTAACACTCCCCCTCAAGCTGAAGCATAAATATTAATCATGCCCAGCTTGTTACAAATATGTTCTATCCTCCCATTACCCAAGGACTTAGTAAAGATGTCTGCAAGTTGTTCACTGGTTCGAATATGACTGGGAAGAATTACTCCATTCTGCAACTTCTCTCGGATAAAATGACAATCAACCTCAATGTGTTTTGTTCTCTCATGAAACACGGGGTTGGAAGCTATATGCACAGCAGCTTTATTATCGCACCACAGAGTCATGGGTACTAAATCTTTAAAGCCTAACTCAGTCAATAACTGTCGAATCCACACTAATTCACACGTCACTTGTGCCATGGCTCTATATTCTGACTCAGCACTAGAGCGGGCAACAACACTTTGTTTCTTACTTTTCCATGATACCAGATTTCCTCCGACTAAGGTACAATATCCAGTAGTTGATCTTCTATCATCTGGAGACCCAGCCCAATCAGCATCAGAAAAACCTTCAACTTTGTTATGACCATGGTTTTGGTAGAGAATTCCTTTTCCCGGAGCTTTCTTCAAATACCTCAATATCCGAATAACTGCATCCCAGTGAGATGTACGAGGGGAAGACAAAAATTGGCTTACTACACTGATCGGAAAAGCAATGTCTGGTCGAGTAACTGTAAGATAATTCAGCTTACCTACCAGTCTTCTATATCTCTCAGGATTATTAAGAATTTCTCCTCCATCAGCAACTAATTTAACCCCTTGTTCCATGGGTGAATCAAGAGGCTTTGATCCCAACATACCTGTCTCAGTGAGCAAATCCAATACATATTTTCGCTGTGACAGAACAACACCTTTTTGTGATTGTGCCACTTCGATTCCTAGGAAATATTTCAATTTTCCTAAATCCTTAGTTTGAAACTGTTGCTGAAGATAGGCTTTTAGCTCAGCTATACCAACCAAGTCATCTCCCGTGATGATAATATCATCAACATACACAATCAAGAATAATTTGCCTCCCCTCGATTGTTTATAAAAGAAAGAATGATCATTTCCACATCTTGATAGCCCAAAAGACAATACAACCTCAGAAAATCTTCCAAACCATGCTCGTGGAGATTGTTTCAAACCATATAAAGATCTTTTTAATTTGCAAACTAGTCCAGACTCCCCCTGAGCAACAAACCCTGGAGGTTGCTCCATATAAACTTCCTCATGAAGAGTGCCATTCAAGAAAGCATTCTTAACATCAAGCTGAAATAAAGGCCAATTATACGTTGCAGCAAGAGAGATCAGAATACGAACAGAAGTAAGTTTGGCAACAGGAGAAAATGTGTCTAGATAGTCAACCCCATACACCTGAGCATACCCTTTTGCAACAAGTCTTGCTTTTAAACGAGCAAGAGAACCATCAGGGTTAACTTTTACAGCATACACCCATCGACAACCAATAGCAGTTTTGCCTAGAGGAAGTGGTACTAAGTCCCAAGTTTTATTAATCTCAAGAGCCTGTAATTCTTCTTCCATTGCTGTCCTCCAACCAGAATTTTGTAATGCCTCAGTGACAGACTTGGGGATAGGATATTGTTCAACAATAGTTAAAAAGGCTTGAAAAGTAGGAGACACAGAAGAGTGAGAAATAAAATTTGCAATAGAATGTTGAGTACAAGTACGTGTACCTTTGCGATGAGCAATAGGAAGATCAAGATCAGATACAAGAGGAGAGACAGCTAATGGCGGATCTGGAGCTGAAGTCGACGTAGTAGTGACATGAGGAGCAGGGGGAACAGTAGTAACATCACGATGACGTCGTGTATAAACCTGGAGAGGAGGTGGTTTCTCTGTAGATACTGGGGAAACATTGGGAATAGTAGACCGAATGATGGTCACATACAAGTTTTCATCTAATTCAGACACATCAATTGGAACATTATGATAAGGAGTGGATTCAAAAAATGAAACATCAGCTGTTACAAAATATTTTTTCAGTAATGGAGAATAACAGCGATATCCCTTTTGAGTGCGGGAATAACCCATAAACATACACTTGAGTGCCTTGGGATCAAGTTTTGATACTCCGGGTCGCTGATCACGAACAAAACAGACACAACCAAAGATACGGGGTGGTAAGACAAACAGTGGTTCACTAGGAAGCAAGGTGGAAAAAGGAATACCACCTTGCAGAATAGAAGAAGGCATGCGATTAATGAGATAACATGCAGTTAGAACAGCATCAGACCAAAAGGTTTTCGGTACCTTCATCTCAAATAACATGGATCTAGTTACTTCCAATAAATGCCTATTCTTCCGTTCAGCAATACCATTCTGTTGTGGGGTATCAGGACAGGAAGATTCATGAATCATACCATGTTGAGTCATAAAATCAGAAAAGGATGTGGAAAAATACTCCTTAGCATTATCGGAACGCAGAACTTTAACACGAATGCCAAATTGAGTATAAATTTCAGATATAAATGCACGAAAAATAGAAAATAATTCTGAACGATCTTTCATTAAATATAACCAAGTAACTCTGGAATAGTCATCGACAAAAGTAACAAAATATCTGAAACCCGAATTGGAAACCACACGACATGGACCCCAAATATCTGAATGAACTAATAAAAAAGGAGATGCTGATCGTTTAATAACTCGAGGTGTATAACTAACACGATGTAATTTGCCAAGTTGGCATGACTCGCACTCTAGACTAGAAAGAGATTGAAAACTAGAATCTAACTTTTGAAGACTACGTAGAGAAGGATGACCAAGACGACAATGGATTTGATGTGGGGACGCAACACTTGTGCAAGCAACTGAAGAAGCATCTTCAAGTACATACAGCCCCCCTTCCTCACGTCCTCTACCAATCGTCTTCTTCGTAGCCAGATCCTGGAAGACACAAGAATCAGGATAAAAAGTTGCTGAACACTGAAAGTTTTTGGTTAACTTACTAACAGACATTAGGTTAAATGGAAATTGTGGAAGATAAAGCACTGAGGACAAAGGTAATGAAGGACTTGGGTTAACTGTGCCAATTCCCCTAACATGTGTAGGTGACCCATTGGCTAGAGTAACTATGGATGAAGATGGAGAAAAAGAGGAAAATATACCTGAAAGACCTGACATGTGATCAGAAGCCCCTGAATCAATGATCCAAGGACGAGAAGTAGCCGAAAGACATGCAGTAGCATTACCTGTCTGAGCCAAAGTAGCAGTAGAAGAAACAGGCTGTGAGATTTGAGACTGTGTGTACCGAGCATATTCCTCACCAGACATAACCACCACCTTGTCTTCAGATGACTGTGGAGTAGGGTCAATATTAGACGCCGTATTAGCAAACTGGTGCTGCTGCCCTGGTCTCCCATGTAGCTTGTAGCAAAATTTTTGAATATGACCAGGTTTGCCACAGTAATGACAAACTCGTGTATTTCCTGAATTATCAGTAGATATATGGAATTGTCCATAAGGATGCTGATTACCTTGACCTCTCCCTATTCCAATGCCTCGGCCTCCTCCTCGAACACCACGCCCACTATACCCGCCACGGGTTCCTCCATCACTCCTATTACCACTACCAGTTCGAGTCTGGGACACAAGGGCTGAACTCCCCACCATAGATGTAGTATCCTGAGAGGACTCACGAGATACTCGAAGAACTCGAGCAAATGTATCTGTGAGTGATGCTATATTCTCTCCTCCAAGAATCTGAGACCTAACATTTTCACATTCAGAACCAAGACATCCTAAGAATCCCATTATAGCCAATTGTTCCCTTTGACGTTGCATTTGTTGAACATCAGCTGTAATAGGGAGAACAGCATTCAACTCCTCATACAATCTCTTAAAGTCTGCAAAGCACTGAGTAATAGAGCGCCCCTTTCTTTCAAATCGATAAAACTCCTGTGATAGCTCATAAATTCGTGACAAATTATCTTGGCCAGAATACAGCACATTCAAATACTCCCACAGTTCTCTGACTGTATCAATATGAGTTACCATGTCAACTATATTACTCTCCATAGAATTCAGCATTTGGCCAAGAATACGTGCATCAACACCATCCCAAGTTACATCATCTCTAGGCTTAAACTCAGTTAAGTGTCTATGTTGATTCCTGCCCGTCAAAGTAAGCTTCACAATTTTCTTCCATTGGTGGAAGTTAGCACTACCTGCGAGCTTCTTATCAGTAATTCGATTAGATGAAGAGGAAATCACCTCACTCATCACAGTATTATTCCTCTCATCGCCCATTTTCCAAATAAGAATAAATAAACTCTGACCTTAGCTTCCGTCAAACAACTCAGCCTCAACAATTCAATAACCCAATATTACCACTATCAAATATAGTGACAAAAGCTACCACACAACTTTCAAATCATCAAATAAATAACTGCACTATACCCAAGCAGCAACTTGCTTCATTAATCAGCCAAATCAGCCAAATCAGCAACTAAATCAGCCAACCCAAGCAACAACTTGCTTCATTAATCAGCCAAATCAGCCAAATCAGCAACTTTAAAGCAAATTCTAACCCACAAAATCATCCTATTGCACTCTGTCGCTACTGCAACTTGTCTTCTTTCTCTCTCTAGGGTTTTCCCTCTTCTTCACCGACCCAGATCAGCAAAAAGAGGAAGTTCGTAGCTGATGGAGTGTTCTTCGCCGAACTCACGTACAAGAAGCGGGACAGCTACAAGTCGCTCGAGCAAGCCGTGCAGGCAGCGTGAGCGGCGCGAGCCGAGGGAGCCGCGCGACAGAGCCCCGCGAGCGAGCCGCGCGAGCCGCGCGAGCCGCGCGAGCCGCGCGAGCCGCGCGAGCCACGCGAGCGAGCTCCGCGAGCAAGCCACGCAGGCGAGCCGCGCGAGCGAGCCCCGTGAGCAAGCCGCGCGAGTGAGCCGGGCGAGCAACGCGAGTGAGCTTCGCGAGGGAGAAGCCCTCTTCCGGTGAACGGTGGTGGCGAGCCGACGGCGGTCCGGCGAGGCGACGGCGGTCCGGCGAGTCGACGGCGGCGGGCGGCTACTCCGTCGTCTAGGGTTAAACCCTAAGCTCTGATACCATGTAGAGAAAAGTTACTTCGTATTATTCAATAAACTTTAATATATATACATCAAAAATAAACCCTAAAAGTGGTAAAGACTAATTTACCCTTCTTACTCCTAACAATAACGATCAACAATCCATCTTCCATTATCACGCCTCTTAATCCTCATAGCTGTATGAAATCCTTCCTTCGAGCAGACAAATCCTGAGAAGTAATCAAACCATCATTCTTTGATCAAAACAACTGACTGATGCAAACTCTAAATTCCACATTCCCAGCATATGTATCATAATACTGGTATGCTTCATTAGCCAAATCTAACTTTAGACCCGCATAGGGCACAAGTTTCACTTGTCCTTCATTTGCCACCAGTTTAATTCATTTGGCACTGACAATACCTGAAGAAGTTGAGCATCCAGTATCAACAACATCAAGCTGTTTTATCTGTGGCTTACAGCACAAATCAACTATTCTAGCAGTTGTTGCTGAGCTTTTGCACTGGGAATTGGCAGGATGATTCTCCTCGCAAACATTGAGATCATGATCATCATCTCAAGGACCCACTTGCCAGAATCAGATTTCTTCACCCTTATGAATGCAGGGCGTCCTGTCCTTGAATTAATCTGAAACCCTTCTTTCCAGCACACAAATCTACCATTACAAACCAATCGATCCACTTGCGACCAGACCATATTCTAAAACTCACTCATGATGCATAATTGTTATACGAGCATCATCTGCAGTATCAAACTCCAACCCCACATATGGCTCCTGTTCAAACTCTTCCCCATTGAAATTCCATACCACATACAGCTCCAAGCATTCCTTAGTCTATAAAGCTGTACCAAAAATAAGAAAATAAAGTAAGCAAGATAACATAGAAACCTCAATAAATCAGCTCATTGCAAATATAGCATTGTGAATATAGAAAGAGTCATGCTACATTTACTTAAACTAGTCTACAAAATTCGTGTACAAAGTGATACAGCCAACTACAGGTGGTCCTTTAAATAAATGGATCATAGTCAACACTCAATAGGAGTCTACCATAATATACCAATTTTTGTAAACCACATCTGAACACCTAGCATTATTCTTATACAGCCAAAAACTCAGTTTAGACATTCTAAACTATCATTGACCATCTCCTGATTTAGTTCAGCCACCATGCCCAAAAGAAAGCAGCATCAGGAATATCAGTAGTCGTTGTAGCATTGTCACACATTATACACCAAAACCAAAAATCTGTAAGGACAATAGAACAGACGGAATACTAATTTGTTCTTCTACTCTTAATAAGAGTCAAAACCAAATCCAATCAAATCAATCTAAGCAAAGCGACCACAGGCATGGTAGCCCAATGATCAGGTGTATCCATAACGAGATTCTGCAAGAAGTCTCGGGTCTGGACAGATCTGGGAAATTTAATCCAAAGGGCCACATGGATGTACCTGATTCTGGTAGTTGGTATTGTGGTGGTAGTTGATTGGGCCAATGTGTAGTAGTTGGGTTAGTCCTCTTAGGCCCATTTCCTGAGAACTCCATGAACATTAGCCATGACTGAAAAGCAAACACTCCTAGTGGGTATAAAACTCCCGCTTCGTTGGTCACTCCACACCCTTTTGGTAGGCCAAAAAAAATTCTAAGCAAATTGAAAGCAGATTCACAACACAAAATACACCATTCATCAAATGTTGACGGAGCACATTGCATTGTATCACAAATGCACACACATATACTATAGACAATCATCCTTGCAAACTAATTGAGTATCTTGAAACCCTTTAGGTTTTAGTGAAGCACACCAATCAAGAATAGTTCTAACATTTAATGTCTCGAGGGGTGGTAGCAGCTCAACCAGCCTCTCTCTCTTCACGGCCTCCGTTATTTTTTATGTTCTTTTTTTTCTTTATTTTAATATCTCTTAGATAATTAAGGATTCCAAGATTTCTTTTCATCTCTCTCTCTCTCTCTCAATAATAAGGTGAAGGTATAAGATAATAAGAGACTGTAATTGTGATTATCTTCATTTTATAATAATAGTAGCTCCATCAGTTGGGACGTGATTCTGGTAACAATCGTTATTTAGCTTACGTGGCCAACTAGCATTCTAAAAATTGAAATAAACCTGGTTAGCATGTGCCCCTACGAAACTAGTTAAATTAATTAAAAGTATAAATAACATTTTTTTTCAATATCTATGAAAATAAAAAATTCACGCATGATGATTAAGTTACATATTATAACAAGAAAATGGGGTGATCATCTTTATCACATTGTGCGAATAAAGGTATAAACCGTATATGGCTAAATTTCCCAATTTTTTATGCAAGAGCTCCAAGTAATACCACAGCATCATTAGATAATATATAACCAGCAAGCAACAATCACGATCCAGTACGAATGCAAACACAAATTCGCATTGCATTTCTACCTACACTAAACACACATTCACATTCACTCACAGTAAATACATGATGCAGAGGAAGTCACTACTAGCAAAGATATGTACAGCAAATGGGATCTGCTCTCCAATGTATTAGTCCACCTTATCAGTCTATGCTTCATGAGCACACCGGCGACCATCAACAGAGTATTTACAATTCAGCATATCATCATTTCTAGCTAATTTCAGAGACTCAAGTTCATTGCCTTATAATACCGGAAGCCTACCAAGACCGAGACATCCGGGAATGGACCCAAAAGTGGATATCAATTTAGATCTACTTAACCTATCCAACTGGTACGGGGAATCACTCAAGCAGAAAAAGACCATGGCAGTCAGATTCAAAGCCGTATTCAGACTAATACGGCTCAGGCATTTCACCAAACATTTAATGTGCATTCGATGAATCCAGCAACGGGAAAGCGAGAATCACGACCCAATCAGCACGAGATCATCAAGACCGCATCGCAGTTGTTAGTAATATAATCTCGGATGTGAACAATTTTCATTGCTAGCAAACAACAAAGCTCTCGGTCTCTATTTATCTCAGCGAGGAGCGATCATCGGTCACGATCGGTTGTTCGACTAACCAGACGGAGTCTCGGACGGCGTCGGCAGCGACGATCGAAGCTGGTGGATCCAACCGGCTTCTTTTTGCTCCGATTCGTGTGCGTTTTGAGGTCGCGTGGCTCTCTCTCTCTCTCTCTCTCTCTCTATTTGCGCGACGACGTCGTCCAATTCTCTCGCGAGAGCTCACGATCACTGCCTGCGTCCGGACGGCATCCGGTGGTCGCCTCTTGCTCGCTCCTTGCACACCTCCCACCATCTCCGCTTTCCCCTCGGAGGATTTTCCAGTTTACCTGGTCGGCTTTGGTTTTTGATTGATCTCCTGAGGAGAATTGAAGGCTTCCGTGAAAGAAGAGGATCGACACCAGGTCTCGCTCATACCGTTTTAGAGACCATCGCTTCGAAGGCCAACTTGCATTTTTGATTCGGTAAGTTACATCGCATGGAGTACAGCTTGTTCTAGTATCACTCTGTTGCATGTGCAGTCTAGAGAATACTCAAGGTCTTTTTCATTTCTCCTGACAGTCGTCATAACCCACATCCATGTTGAAGACTTAGGGATTGACCGGTCATATTTGTTAAGAAATGAAGGACCAAGCCTTCACACAAAATTAGTGATTTAAAAAAAAAACAATTATTGACCAAGCAAAACATTTCATTCTATGATAACTATAACAAAGTCCAGTGATTCCTGAATTGACCAATTATTAGAAATTCATAAACCTAATTTGATCAACTTTATTCAAATAATCTACTAATAAATTCCAATGCCACTTCCGAATTACTTTCCATGTGCATTCGATCGAACTTTCTCATGTTCGAAACCTGAAATGATAGTAAAAATGGGTGAGGAAAACCATGACATTTCTATGGGATCAAGCAAAGAATAATATACAATTAGAAACGAATTTGCATTGATGTATCAATACAATCACATTCATTGCATTTTCCCATATAACAATCGGAATGCTTACTTCGATGAATTAAAAAATTATGCACTATACCATAATCCGTATAATGTAACTAGCATATATTAAACTTGATTTCAAAAGCCCTACGGTCACACTTTGCTCGTGACAAGGCTAAAAAAATATTAATGGCTATGATTAAGCCCCAAAAATGACATTAATTATGATTGAACCCCGTAAATCAAGTTGGCCACGATTAAGTCTCAAAACAATATTTGTTTTGCGTGCCCACCCACACAATATATATATATATATATATATATATATATCAATTTGATTTATAATGTTTTTGGATAAGAAATACTCAAAAGTATCTAATGCTTGATTGTGTTTTCTAAAATATCATGCCTTATAAATATATATACTTCAAAAAAACAGACGACATCACAATATAGCTTTTTTGGGGCAAATAATGTCATGCACTTATTCAAAATATGGAAGCGGTGGAGATTACATAACTCGATAAATTGCTAATTCAAGCCACACAACTCAATCTCAATTTTTGCTAGATGCAATTGGCCTGAAAAGCCAGTTCAGACCAAAATTACGTAAATGCCCTCCCACACCGGATGTCAAGCCCATGGCCCCGACACACACTACAATGACCCAAGAAATATTTGACTCTGTGAACAATCTAAAATAATCATACTTTGCAAAAATTAGTTTATTTTATTTTTTAGAAAATCGAAGAAATTAGATCTTTCCAATGTCGAGTGTGCTAAACTCTTTTTCTTCAATAATTGCACCGAACTTTTCAAAGGAATTAGAATATTCCACAGCTAATATCTATATTCGAACTAACGAGATACACTAGAAAATTTTCACAACTTTCGTAATTTCTAAGTAATAACAATTATTTCTATATTTTCAAAAATCATGAAAATTTCACTTAACATAGTAGTTTGTGTGCTGAGTTTAACAGAGAAAACAATGTTGCAATTAGAATTCTGGATGGACTAGGTAAGCCGCCAAAAGGAACTCCACTTGTGAAAACCCAGATTGCAAGAGGTGGCAGCTCTGTGTTCTCAATTCTCACTCTAAGGATAATCGGATATAATAGTTTTTATGTCGTTGGAAATAGCTCCTGTGATACTACAATTTTATAACAAGGATCGACCCCGAAAGTAATTGAAATAGATTGTGTTCATGTAAAAAAGTTACACTTCTTTAACATCCTGCAACCGCGACATTGGAAGAGCGTGATTTTCAAACGAAAGCCAAAATCACAACGCCAAATCCTAAGGGTTCAAGGTGAATGGAAAATATCAGTTTAAGCCATGGATGTCGCCATTTAGAGTGGTTTTCCAGCAATAAAGGACAGTCCCCGGCAAGCATTGTCCTCCGGCGTCGCTGTCCTCTGCCCTCTTGCCTCTCTGTTTAGTCTTGGGCAATAATGGCAAACGCCAATCCTAGGAATATAAGAAGAGGCAACAAGCCAAGCTATGCAAGGCAAGTTCCATAAATACCCCCAAAATCGCTTCTTGCCTTCTCAAAATAATCAAGATGTTTCATCTTCTTCTTCTTTTTTTCTTTTTATCAATATTACGAAATTCCCTTTTTGGTTTAGAATACAAAAATCTACTACTTGACAGAATTTCATTGTCAAAATTTGCTAGACCTAAACCTTTGAAATACTGAGAATACTTCATTTCATATGCTTCTCAAGTCCCAAGTCTCTTCTCTTCTAGGGGTGAGCGGTTCCCAGTTCCGGTTCGGTTCCGTCTGGAACCTGGAACCTACGCTCGGGTACAGGTTCCTCAATTTTTGGAACCTGGAGTCTAGCCGTCAGAACCAAGAACCTAGAACCTACCCCTGTCATAGATTCCGGGGTCGGTTCCAGGTTCCAACAGGTTCTTTTTTTTTTTTTTTTTTTTTAGGCATCGAAATCAATAATCCATACTTGCAATTCAAAACTTCTCCAGAGCTAGAATAGCCCAGGTTGCTTAATACAACTATACATCCACCATCAAGCCTCTCACGAATACGAGAAACATCCACTTTCTTTACTTCACCCGTTGCCCCAAAATCAACACCTTCAATAACTCCTCTTCGCTACAAATAAAATAATCAACATTACTATAGCTGCCAAAGCAGAACGATGACAGGAGAAATGTGAACTGTTCGTTCAGCTAATTCGAGATATCGACCAAGAGAGTAAGCATGTAAACCGTTACCTTGGCTGCAAGAAAGTTACCACTTGCGACACTTACACCAACTTCATGCAAATGGTTACTATGCCCATGATGGCGCATACCGGAAATTGGGGGTCCAGGAGATAGTTTAACCTCTATCATTAAACGAGTACCTCCAGCTGCTTCTATAGCTGCTTCCAGAGCTTTAGTGTCTGTTATTCTGTATCTTCCAACATAGTTAGGCTCATGTCCTACGAAGACATGCTTAGTATCAGCAATTAAAGGTCTATTGTTGAAAATTGATTTTATAGAAACAAAAGCAGGACACACAAACAAGACCTAGCCACTTCTGAAATTGAGATCCAATCTGTGCAACAGACATAAAAACAAATGCTCAGTTGCACCTCATGCAAACATTAGCAGAACATATACTTTCTTTGCCCTTTGTTTGGATAAATAAAAGTAAGTCAACTACAAGGCATGAAGGGTGTTCAAACTCCTTTACAAAAAAAGGGCTCAATTTCAAGATAAGCATTTGTACTATCAACCAACGAATTTACATCCACGTGCATATGTTTCCACTATACTCAAAGTGTAAAACTTTGGCTGATTTTCGGAACAAACAATACAGATGGGGGATATCTTTAAAGTTGATATTCCTGCACATGCATTTCAATATAGGGTGGCTGAAGGAACACCTTAAAGAGAGCATCATAATCTCAGGCAGGCACTAATCACTTCACAAGCATGTGATGCACAATCAAAGGGGAAAAGATTACAGATACCATCCCAGATACTGACAGTATAAGTTTTGGTTGACAGGGAAGTTTTCAGTGTGCAAGCCATAGTTGTGGATACGTCACGCCATTCTGATTATATATCAGCTATGTTTGATACAGTTGATATTGCTAGACACAATAGCATGTACCATGCTTCTAATATAGTCAACAGAAAGGAAATCACACTGCAGCATACCAAGCGCATAAAAGGATGAATTTTGAAGGACTCACAGCACACACATTTCACTAACCTCTCTCCTTCAGGAGTTTATCAATCTGCACGTGTGTCCCTGGAACAAGAACAAACCTGATCCCCAAGCCATGAAGGAGCGCAATATCCTGCACAAAGAATTGTATCTAGTTGTAATTACCAAAAGCCAACAATCAAGCACCCAAACCCCATAGAGATATTATGCAATATGCATCCAAATTCAGCATGTAAAATCGTGCAACCGCATTCCAAGAAAAATTAATCCATTGAAGCCTGAAGAACGCAAATTTAATCACTTGGAGCATTCCACAACAGAACGGGTCCGCGCTTTTGTTCTTCCTCACAGCATTAACATGCAGCCAAACCACAAATCAGAAACGAAACAGAAGAAGCGAGGAAAAACCGACGCGTGCCTTGAGAACCGGATCCAAGTGCCGACTAGCGACGATTTCGTTGGAGACGACGACGACGAAAGTGCCGCCCCTGTGAGCTCTGAAATATGGCCACGCCTCGTGAAACTAGCGCAAGCACTGCTCGTTCTTCTCCGAGCCGCCGCCGCCACCGCCGCTCCTCTCGTCGCCCCCGCTCTGCTCCGGATCGCCGAAGGCGTGGCGCCTGAACCCGAGCCCCCTCGCGGCCTTAACCCCGAGCGCTCCGTCCTCCACCGCCGCCAGAGGCGAGGGGCTCGAGAGCCGTGCCCTCGCTCAGGGCGGCGAGGGGCGGCGCGATAGCTCGTCTGGCTCAACGGCGAGACGGCTAGTCGAACGAGCGGTGGGTGGTGGTGGTTCAGTGGCCAAGAGATGGTGGTGAGTAGGGCGTGGGGCGGCGGTGTGGTGGTGGGTGAAGTGGCGAGGGGTGGCGAAGAAGAAGAAGGGGTGGGGTTTCGGCCGAGAGAGGGGGAAAGAGAAGAGAGAGAAGAAAAGAAAAACGTTGGGGGCAGGAAGTGACGTGTGAGGAGGAAAAAGGGGAGAAAAGAAAGAGAGAGAAAAAGGAAATGAAAGGGGGAAGAAACGTAGAAGGTACCCTCAAAGGACCACGTCATCCGTGCTCTGATCCATTCACGGATCGACACCTGTCCGCTGGCAGGTCCACGTCGGCTCCCTCGGCTCCCTCTTCTCTCCGACGTCGTTCCAATTTAAACCAACGCGCGGACATTTAAAAAAGTGGAAAGTGCATTCTCTCTCCTCTGTCTTCTCTCTCCTCTTTGCTCTCTCTTCCTCCTCCGACGCTCCTTCCGATCTAGCGATTCCTCCGGGGACCGTCGCTCCGTCCCGACGACGGCCTTTCTCTCTCCACTCGACGGTCTCATCTCAGGGCTCCATTCTCTCGGCGCACTTCTTCCTAAATCGCGCTCTCTCCCGACGGCCGATTTCGCTCGCCTCTCTTCGTCCCCCGACTCGCGACCGAGAAGCAATCGCTCCGCCCTGCTCGAAGCAGTCGCTCGAGAAGCCCTAAATCTGCGAGTCAGGTTCGATTTTATTTCCCGAGGTTTTATGTTCGCATCTTTGTTTTGGGGGAGAAAGCTTGACCTAAATCTGCGATTAGAAGTTCACTGGTTTATTGCTTCTGATTCTAAGCGCAGCAACGCGAGAAGTGAAACTGCGGCTGTCTCTCCTCTCTACCCTTGTCCGGTTTTTCCGTTCTTGGCAAATTCGAAGATGAGCCCACTTCTGGATACATGATCTTAGGCCGACCCGTCAAGTCGAAGCCCGACGTAATCTCGCTGCTTCGCTCCACCGAGCTGTTGAATCGCTTGTGTCTGGGGGGTTTCAAGATTTTCCGGGGGGGGCAATCGCCTGTTCCGTCATTGCAGACTTCCAGGCGAGAAGAAATGTGCCCACAATAATCACCCCCAACACCGAACCGCCTCCTTTGTCCTCTCTCGGTATGTCGTCATCCCTTTTCTGCTTTCGTTTTTTCCCTCGTCGTTTGGTTTCAGGAAGTGGTGGGGATGTTACAAGTAAAAGAAAGGAATCGGGCCGTGAGGTTTCGCCTGAATTGTGAGAGATTAACGCGGGAGTGGTCGACCCCACGTCCCGTATATGGCGAACGGTATGATTTTTGAATGAAAGCGGGTTCGCATGAGCTATGAGCTTTGGTGGGGAATGAACAAGAAAGTGGGTTTTGCTGAAAATTTTGATCTTGTTGAAGTTGGATTTAAGGGTAGGGATTTTCTTGGATTTTGGGCTCGCTCTCTCTTGGTCGCGCGAGCACGATCTTATGCGTGGAAATACTTGTGTTGATCCGTTCTTTTCTTTCAGTGGGACTTTGATTGTGTATTTTCCCTTTGGAAATTGTGACTGGACTTTCGATTATATGTCCCTCCGCAAGCTGAACTGTGGACCCAATTTTGCTGCACGAAGTGGATTTTTAGATCAGCTGCCGTAACAAAATCATGCATGGGTATCTATCTGTCTCGATTATTGACAAGTTAGGAGTCACGGTGATAAGCGTTTTCTGCTCCTCTGCTCATGCTTTGTATCTGACTTTAGTGTCCATTTTTCTTGTTTTCTCATTCTCTTTTTTGGTTTTGCCATAAAGGGAATTAGTCGAATTGCTTGTGAACTTTTCATCAAGCACATGAACAAATGGTTCTCACTTTTCACTTGCAACATCTTTCCTTTAAAATGTGTGTAATCTCATCAATTTTTTTGTCCTTTGCCTCTTTGTAAGACACATTTTCTTCCAACTGCTTCTCTATTCAGACTTTCGCATTTTTAAGCCTAGGGTAAAATGCACTAAAGGTGACTCAATTTTCAACATTTTTTTCATTAGCCTGGCACAAACTTTTTACTTGTTGAAAATTTGAGGTAGTTGTCTATGTGGTTTATTTTAATATTGTTTTAGTCTTAATTGATGTGGCTTACTAAATGTGCAGCAATACAATTGCAGCATCACATAGTATCTATTGAATACTACAACTGCAGCAATAAATGATGTTGCCGAGAATTACTTGCAACTGTCTTGAGTTTGAGATAATGTCTTATAGATTATCATTACAATGGTGAAACAGTACCCAAAAAGAAAAAAGGAGTGAGCAAGTTTTCAACAATACAAGTCCCAAAATTTAATGGTGTTGCTTAATTAGGTTGGTTGGATACAGAACCAGCAAGGTCCTGTGCTAACATGGCCTTTTTAGTCTATAGAGTTGCATGAGTGCATGAAAAGGCCACGGTATGGACAATTGAGAGTTTTTCATATCTGGATTTGGGTGATGGTGAGGGACTAGAATTTGGAGATGTTTGTATGTAGTGCTCGATTACTTGAAATGTCTATCACTTTTAGTTCCTATGTGAAATAACCTTCTTGGTAGGGAGCGATTCTTGATGGTTTATAACATACGATGGCGGAATCATGGTATGAAGTTTTAGAATAAAAAATTTGCAAGTAATGCTGCATCTCATATGATGCTATCTCACTAAAGCTATGATGTTAGTGTCTTGTGAGGCTTTTGTATTTTTAAATGTTTGTCATATCAATGCAATGCCCAATTTACGAAGAGCAAACGAATTTTCTGTGATTTGTAATGGATAATTGTATTGGTCAAGGAAGAAGCTAGAGATCTGAGTTGAATTTAAAATGGGAAAGATGCATCCAGCCTGTTCATGTAAATGGGAGCACTATGTTATGCTATTACAATGAGAAGAGTAAGATGACTAGTTACACGATCATATGCTTAATTGTTACATGTTCACAGCTAATTGGTGATGGACGTACTACATATTAGAGCAACCACAATGTCTTAATAGAGCATTTTTATTTTCGTTGTTCGCTGCCCTGGCTCTTTTGAGACATTTATCTTGACATGTTTAGTAAAATGTAAGTAAATTGTGTATTCTGTTGTATAGGGGTCATCAAACTCTATTGAGCGTCCTGGGATGAATGAATTCAACAATGCTGAAGAAAGACATACCGATTGGCCAAAGTAACTTACAATTCTTGGATGGGATGACCCCACCGTTGTCGCCTCTACCTCTAAAATGTTTTTTAGCATCCCTTTTCTGGGAAGGTTTCTATCTTTTCATCCAATGAACCAGGCTGCCGCCTTTGCCTTTGCCGCCTCCGACCAAAAGCTCCTCCAGTCTCACTCCCCAATTTAGCTGCTGCCTTGCGCAACGCGAAGGATTACTTTAACATGGCCGATCACATTAATCGTAACTTGAAGGGTTCGCAAGATTCTGGTTTCGCTGATCTTACCTTGTTTCAATTTTAAGATTCTAGTTTAGCTGCCACCTTGAGATTGAACTTTCACACTTCTTGAGATGTTGCCGTTTATGTTACATTGGCTTGATAATAGGGTCTGCTATTGACATGATGACCAGGACCATAACTGTTAATAGTCAAACCAAATGTTGCTCATAATGCTGAGGAGGATTTAACTGCTGTAAAGAATGAAATTCGGGATAGTCAAACCAGAAGGTGGCAAGCAATTGGCATGCTAAGGCATGTTCTGTTCAGCTTCTCTACCTTGGAGATTAGAGAAACATGCCATTGAGTTCTTGCTTTGCACCACAGAAGGAGATATCTCACAGGAGAGTGAGAGTGAAACTCTAGATTTCTCATCATTTGTTCCTAGCCATTTTGCTGCGTTGCAGCTATTATAGTGAAAGATGTCTGCTCTTGCATCACTAAACAGCAAGTGTCGCTCAAGAGGAAATTGAAGCAGCGGAATAGCTTTTGAAGCATAGGTAAGGGGTTTTGGCCCCAAAATTGCCGAACTCATTATATGCCCCGATATATGCTAATTTGCCTACAGATCTTCAGGCAAAGATATTTGAACCCACGCCAGAAGGTGCTGGTAAGGTGGTCCTTGCGACAAATAGTTTTAAGGTTGTATTTTTAATTGATTTGTGCAGAGCATATGTGGATACAGAATGTGGACATGGCTCCCAACATTTCACTAGGACAAAATGTCCGGACGAGGATAAAGCAATTCTCTTTGATGAATAAGTTCAAGAAGAAAGTTCTCAGAGTGAGTCCTTGAATATTGCCTTGTTGGATTTCATTGCTGTTCTTAGTGCAAAGTTAAACTCGAATTGTGTTTCCCTCTTTGTTAATGTAGGTAGTAGTAGACAATTTGCCTGATGAGCAAGTGGATCATATGAAAGAGCTGTTCGACGTGATGGACACCAATAAAAATGGAGATCTGACATTTGAAGAGTTGAAACATGGCCTCACAAATATGGACAGCAAGTTGCTGATCCTGATGTGCAGATGCTGATGGATGCAGTAAGATCACCTATTCAACGGCTTAGCACATTTTGTTTTGGACATGGTTTATGTTTTCTTCTTCCATGTTGACGCATTGTATGCTGTGAAGTGCATGATTTTGCTTAAATTGCAAGGCATTTGGAGGATTAAGGATGGATTACATAATACAGAAATATATTTTTCATCAGTTAGTCAAAGATTTGATCATGAGGTTGTCACCATTTCACATAATTGATAGAATTTCTTGCAAAATCAAGTGGGTTTCTGATAATTTGATGAGTCACGATTTCTTGTATTAGCATCTAAAAATAGAACTCCATCTTATATGAGAACAGGCTGATGAAGATGGAAGCGGAACACTAAACTTAAAGGAGTTTGTGACTATGTCAGTCCACTTGAGAAGGATTGGCAACGATGACCACCTTACTTGAGCTTTTGAATTCTTTGACAAGAATTGAAGCGGATATATTGAATTCGATGAGTTGAAAGGAGCTTTGATAGATGACAATCTTGGTCCGAACAACGAAAAATTTATTGAAGACATCATTTTCGATGCTGATCCACAAACGGTAATACATAACCAGCACAACTTGCAATTTGGAATCTGTGTATATCTTGTTCATATACGAAATAGAGTGCTCATTTTGTGATGGATGTATTTCAGGACGGTCGAATCAGTTATGATGAATTCAAGGCCATGATGAAAACGGGCATGGATTGGAAAATGGCTTCATGCCAGTGGTCGAGAGCCATGCTGAACGCACTTAGCCAGAAGATGTTCAAAGACAAACCTACTTCACAACATTCAAATAAAGCTCATAAGAGACCCATTGAAGCTTTAAAGCAGCTATTGCTATTGTCCACAAATGTGTCGTTCCCATTAAAAGTACATTGCTTTTTCATGTAATGAATGACTGAACCCATGCGTTCATGTTGATTGTGCACGTTCATATGAGAACTGCAATTCTACTTAAGAAAAATGGTTGTATGTAGATGGCAATGGGATTGTTGTCTCCACTGACTCGTCTGTATGAATCTTTAAGAGAGCTTTTCCGGAGAGACTCAATAAGAAATTGTACTTTGCCAACTTGCAATTTGTTTCCTTCTCTCATTCATTTCGCATTTGGTAGTGTTCAAAGCCAATAGGCAAGAAATTCCAAACTTCTTGGTATATGCTGAATGTCGTAAAATACTCCCAATGAGAACTGGAATAAAACGAAAATGAAGTTTGTACACATTTGCTCATTTATACAAATCGCACCGTTTATGTTTTAAATACAATCACCAACCACATGACATCCTTGAAGGCTTAAAAGAATGCCCCTTTCTCCTAGCAAGTTGCCAAAGTCATTGGATAAAAGAGATGGAAAATAGAAATGAATGCAGGAGCCTTTTACAGGATCCACATATACAAGTTCGGCGACAATGCTCAAAATCCATAAAGTTAATATATAGAATCACTTCAAGATATTAAAAGCTATACCAGGACCATCATCTCGTTCATTTTGCTGCAGAAAGGAGAAGAATTATATGAGTTTCTGAAATGAAGCCTCGCAATGTTGAGAGCAAACCCATGCATTGATAAGTTAATATCAATCCAGTCACTATCAATTTGTTTGTGTACCATAGAAACTTCTAAGTTATAAAGCGAACAAACCAAAATTAAGCATATTTCACAAAAGAAAGCTATTGACTTTGCTACTTTCCCCAAAGCTTAGCTTACCCGTACCAAAGGTTTATCATGTTGCAAGGCTTCTTATGGACAGACTAACTTGAAACCTTGTGAAAGAACAAATGCATTGTGTTGCTCAAGCCAAATATTGGAGAAGGTTTTCCCAACACCATATTTGCTACGAGCAATTCCTAACAAGTAGATTGCACAAAAAGTCAAATACTAGGGAGATGTCATCTCAGTCGAATTGTTCCTGATGAAAATTTCAACTTATAGTATATATTCTTCTAGATTCAGCTAATAACTCGCACCATTGGATAAGCTTTCAGGCACATGACTGGTGTGGTTTGATTTATATACACAATCCTCAAGCATTATCACCCAGAAGATGGTCCAGAGCAATATTTTCATCCTAAATCATGACTCCTGGACATACTCAAAATACCGTCATCTCCTACCAAGGGCTCCACATGATTGCTGGATCGAGAAACCAAGTTTGGTTCATCAACTGTGTTAGGAGCATATGTGTCTCCCACATCAGGCGCACATGTAAATCCAGTATGTCCACCATTATGAATGACGGTCCTATTCAAATGACAAACATCTGCCAATCTACCCTCTGTTTTTTTAAAATCAGCATGTGGATGGGTACCTGCAAGTATTGTATCTTTCAGCTGCCAAAAAACAAGAAAAAAACCAATTTAAACCTGAATGAAAGAGGATATCATGAAGATAGACAGCACTGGATGAAAGATCTGCTTACCTCCTCTAGAGCAGTTTTTGGCACAGTGGTTCTCTTGTGCGTTAAAAATGAGTGAAGGTTCCATTTCAACAACTCATTTGCAGTCACTTCAAGATCAGATGCAGAGCCCTAACATATAACAAATTCATAAATAGTGGAATAGACACCGAACTTCAGCAATCATTAGAACAGAACCAGTGGAAAGATGTCATGAAGAAAATAAAACACATTTTCACTGCATCATTTATTAGAACTCACATTATGGAACACGTTTTAACTGCATCATTTCACTGCAGCTTTTTGATGTATCAATTTTCGCCTTTGATCCCAATGAGGACCAAGTACTGTTCATGCTTCCATTTCTAGGGCCACATAACTCCTCCAAGCATCTCAAAGAAACAACTTCCTCCATATTTTTTCCCAAGTGAGCAGGTAACACTGGAGCCGCTTTAATGATACCTGAAAAGCATAAACCATATGAATGCCCAACAAAAATGATGAGAAAGTGGACCAAAACTTGCAAAATGCTACTGTCGAAGGTGAATACCATGCAAGAGGGATGGCTTAACTTGCTCGAATTTTGCCAAATACTCAATAATCCAGAACCAGGGAAGGCTCAACTCAGATGAGCTTTTGCCATCCATGGAAGCACTGTTGAGCAGTTGGGACAACAAGGATTTCTTCAACTCATGCCTTCATCAATCCATAACAAAGATTGCTTTCTACAAAGAGAAAAAAATAACGATGATTTAAAACTGATAGTGCATTTTCCAAAATTATGCACCTGGCATATGATGGGCTAAGAACTCTCAGTATCGGCCTAAAAGCTATGAGTCCAATATAACTACAGCATGAACGAAATTTTTCTGATCATGCACCATATGAAAGATTCATTTGGCAAGGACACTCTAGAATAGTGATCCTCTTTGTCAAAAGATGCAAATATGCCATGACATCCTAAATGGAGTACTTCCACAGTGGAATCAAATGAAAGCCAATTATTGCCATGCTCACTAAATTCTCACATAAGTGACCCAAGTAACAATTGAATGCAAGCAATATTAAGAAGTAAACACGTTAGTTTTGATACTTTGCTTATACTGAGAAAGTTATAATAGCTAAACAGAACCAAAGTCAAAAAGCTTTTCGTGCAGCACATGGAAAGGAGTAACGAAAAGTGCTGAATCATAAAGGTGCAGTCAGGTGACAAATCCGTACAAATAAACCATTTAACCATTCTGGCATGGCCTTCTCAGATAATATTGCACAACGCACGAACCCATATGAACAATCAAAATTGACAAAATTATAAGATTAAAATCTTTGAACCACCAAGTCCCATGAACTCAGTAAGACCGACAGAATTAAAAGGATAAACTAACTCAAGACAGAGTGTGAGCAAAAACAAGGTCAAAATGTTAACCGCAATCATTGATGACAAGCAATTCAACTAATTCCCTTTACGGCAAAACCAAAAAAGAGAATGAGAAAACAAGAAAAATGGACACTAAAGTCAGATACAAAGCATGAGCAGAGGAGCAGAAAACGCTTATCACCGTGACTCCTAACTTGTCAATAATCGAGACAGATAGATACCCATGCATGATTTTGTTACGGCAGCTGATCTAAAAATCCACTTCGTGCAGCAAAATTGGGTCCACAGTTCAGCTTGCGGAGGGACATATAATCGAAAGTCCAGTCACAATTTCCAAAGGGAAAATACACAATCAAAGTCCCACTGAAAGAAAAGAACGGATCAACACAAGTATTTCCACGCATAAGATCGTGCTCGCGCGACCAAGAGAGAGCGAGCCCAAAATCCAAGAAAATCCCTACCCTTAAATCCAACTTCAACAAGATCAAAATTTTCAGCAAAACCCACTTTCTTGTTCATTCCCCACCAAAGCTCATAGCTCATGCGAACCCGCTTTCATTCAAAAATCATACCGTTCGCCATATACGGGACGTGGGGTCGACCACTCCCGCGTTAATCTCTCACAATTCAGGCGAAACCTCACGGCCCGATTCCTTTCTTTTACTTGTAACATCCCCACCACTTCCTGAAACCAAACGACGAGGGAAAAAACGAAAGCAGAAAAGGGATGACGACATACCGAGAGAGGACAAAGGAGGCGGTTCGGTGTTGGGGGTGATTATTGTGGGCACATTTCTTCTCGCTTGGAAGTCTGCAATGACGGAACAGGCGATTGCCCCCCCCGGAAAATCTTGAAACCCCCCAGACACAAGCGATTCAACAGCTCGGTGGAGCGAAGCAGCGAGATTACGTCGGGCTTCGACTTGACGGGTCGGCCTAAGATCATGTATCCAGAAGTGGGCTCATCTTCGAATTTGCCAAGAACGGAAAAACCGGACAAGGGTAGAGAGGAGAGACAGCCGCAGTTTCACTTCTCGCGTTGCTGCGCTTAGAATCAGAAGCAATAAACCAGTGAACTTCTAATCGCAGATTTAGGTCAAGCTTTCTCCCCCAAAACAAAGATGCGAACATAAAACCTCGGGAAATAAAATCGAACCTGACTCGCAGATTTAGGGCTTCTCGAGCGACTGCTTCGAGCAGGGCGGAGCGATTGCTTCTCGGTCGCGAGTCGGGGGACGAAGAGAGGCGAGCGAAATCGGCCGTCGGGAGAGAGCGCGATTTAGGAAGAAGTGCGCCGAGAGAATGGAGCCCTGAGATGAGACCGTCGAGTGGAGAGAGAAAGGCCGTCGTCGGGACGGAGCGACGGTCCCCGGAGGAATCGCTAGATCGGAAGGAGCGTCGGAGGAGGAAGAGAGAGCAAAGAGGAGAGAGAAGACAGAGGAGAGAGAATGCACTTTCCACTTTTTTAAATGCCCGCGCGTTGGTTTAAATTGGAACGACGTCGGAGAGAAGAGGGAGCCGAGGGAGCCGACGTGGACCTGCCAGCGGACAGGTGTCGATCCGTGAATGGATCAGAGCACGGATGACGTGGTCCTTTGAGGGTACCTAATATTTTCTCAGAAACGTAGGGGACATCGCACGGGAGGGAGGCGATTAGGTTTTTTTTCTTTTTTTTAAATTTTGACCGATTCTGATTTCGATTCCGGTTCTGATTCCCGTAGGAACCGGAACCGGGAACGCCATTTCCTAGGAAAAGGGAACTGGGAATCGGAACCAATCTCTTAAAAACCAGAAATTGAACCAGACCCTCCAGTTCAGTTCTCTGGTTCCCGGTTCTATCCAGGAACCGTGCTCACCCCTACTCTCTTCCAATGCGATTTTGTCATCGCATCTTCACTAAGGAGGGATGAGTCACCACTTGTCTCTTCAATCAACAACACCAATTAGTTGCTTGCCATAAGTTGTGTTTACCTTGAATTACAGTAGCTTGGAATGACATGATTAAAACTTGGAACATATTTTTGCACAATAGAATGCATGGAAAAGCTGCGTACTCCTATTTCAAGCAGGTAATATAGTGAGTCGACGAGTTACATCTGCAATTTTCACATAGCAAAACTCAAGTCGAAATGGTCTAGCTTACTGTAAAAACAAAATGGTAAAAATCTGCCAGAATAAAGTCACTTAAAATGTGACCATCAAGAGACTATCGCTTCGAAGGTCAACTATCTGATTAATTTTTGTCGTCTGCCAATTATCTGATTTTCTGGGCAAAAACGTAAGCACATTGATTCACATGGCTGGCTAGAATTGCAATTGAGGCAATTCTAGAGCTACACTTGTCTCAGATTCTTCAAATGTGACCGTCAAGAGACTAACGCTTCGAAGGTCAACTAGCATTTTATCTTATGATGGTAAGTTATATCACATGAGACATAGTAGTTCATTAAACTAAAGGATTTTCAATTGGAAGAACGTTTGACATAATTCCAAGTTCAATCTCCTTTACTCTGTTCTAAGAACACATAAATAACTACAATGGAACCTTAATATGAGTCTAGTCCATTCTAGTAATACTCCCTAAAGCGCATCATTCTACGCAAATATTGACCAACTTTTTGTTTTCCTAATATCCATCATGCCACACATCTATACCAAGAATTTAGGGAATGACCGGCCATACTAATAAAATGAAGGACCAAGCCTTCAACCAAAAATAGTGATTTTACAAAAATATATTGACCAATCAAAACCTTTCATTGAATGATAAATATAATCCAATTTGAAAAACTTATTCAAATAACCTATAGTCAATTCCAATGCCACTCCCTAATCATCCTCCACGTGCATTTAATTAAACATTCTCGTGTTCAATACCTGAAATGAAAATAAAAGGGAGTGAGGAAAACTACGACTCAGTAAGTGACAGCCACCACTCCTAGGAGATCAAGCAGAGATTAATTTAGATTTAGAATCAAGTTTGCATCAATGTATGAAGACTATCGCATTCATTACATTTTCCCAATCGAGATTTTGGTGGAAGGGTACATCCAAGAATTAGAAAATATTAACTTTTTGGTGCTAATTTTAGTGTTAAATGATAAGATACAATCACTTTTACTATATTGGTCTACCTAAGATTAATTGTTATTATCATCAAATGTTATATATATATCACTGAGTAACAGTTCATGGCTGCTCAGTGAACTGCTCAGTGACATGGATTGTAATTTTTAAATTGCAATTAGCTTAAGGCAACACCTTCCTTCATTGATTCGTTATTTAAATTTATTCGCCACTACAATTTTAAGATTAAGAAGTATATCATGTGCTATTTACAACTATAGAAATTTTAGAATTATTTTTGAAAAATTGTTTTACACATTAATTATCACTGAAATTGAACTAGTCTACAAACGGGAAATTTTTATTAATAAACATCTTTATTAGTGGCTGGGGGAGGGAATGAGATGTGGGTTGTCGAGTTGGACGTGGCATCTCTCCATATCCGTCCCGTGTTCTACCTAGACCACAAAGCAAGAAAGGGATCATGTTTTGTACCGATGAGACGATTGTTGAAGCGTGGTCAAACTTTAAATCGTGCTTTTCTTTAGACCATATCTAAAGAAATTGGATGCAATTTGAATTTACCTCATGAGTTTGCTGTTTGAGGCTTAATAACAATGTCATGTTATATCATAACCGACTCATCTTGGGTTACTTTATCGCACTCTATCTCTTTCTCTTATTACTATTCTTGATGAATTTGTTGTGATTCTTTTGTGTCGCTTTTGTGTTTTGATTTGCTTGTTCTAACTAAATGATTAGGTTATATCTTATGATCAGAATAAACAAAAAATATACTATGTGGGCTTTTAGCATATCAAAACTTCATGACTCATAATTTGGTAAAAAGATTGTGTGGACATCTTAATCGACAAATGATCAAGTTTAGGTACCGAAAAGACATTAGTTGAATAATTATTGTAATCAAGTTTTCGACCTTAGAACTTTGTTTTTGTAGGAAGTGAAATATATTCCCATATCTCACTTGGCTTCCAGTCGGCCTCGATACGCTAGTGGGGACTCCATGTCACGTAGAATTCTTATAGGATTAATTAGATCAAAATTTAAAATCATAACTTTGCACAAAGTAATGACTTGGGAGAATCTGCACCAATTGGGGATCGTTGGTCCCCAATCTAATGCCTGTCTTGAGGGTCGCAATAGATCATACATTTATATATCATAGTGGGTCGACCAAAATTTTAAGGAATGATCAAAGTTTCCTTTAAAATAATGAGAAGTGAGTTTGAAATTGAAGAAGGTGTAACTAGAATTTCAACCTCCATTTTGCATTTCAGCAACAAAAAAAAAAAAAGTATAAAAAACTCAAAGGAAAGCACAAATAAGCGATTTTTTTAACTATAGAAACATATGATGGCAGAAAACCACAAAGTCAAGACCAATTATATTAAATTATAATTTTTCAACTTTGAAATTTAGTTGTCAAGATACTCAAATAACAATGTGCAATTAATTGTGTATACATAAGCCATTATAAATAGAAGTTTCTATTGTCTATATGGTCTAGGTTGCCTGGACACATTGCCGGAGCTTCCGTGTCGTGTTCGACACGTGTCGACGTGTTCAACACGCTCGGACACGCGGTCAACACGTGTTGGATTTTCCGACACGTGGTCAACCTTTCTCGACACATTTCAACGCACGTGTCGAGGATCATTGAAGAAGACGATGGAGGGTGGAGATGAGGCCGAGGGAGTAGAGGTGAGGCTGAGACGGCGAGGGAGGGCCAAAGGAAGAGCATAGACTGAAGCGATCCAAAGGGCCGCGATTGCGATGCAGCGATGGAGGGCCGGCGGCGAGGCTGTAGCTGCGAAAGAGGAAGGGCCAAAGGCCCTTCGTTGAGCGACTGCAATGAGGCGACCGAGAGAGAGCTGTGCGACAAGGAGGAAGATGAGGCCGTGGTTAGGGTTTTAGCAAGAAAAGGGAGAGGGTGGTGGGGGATAATGGAAAGAAACCGGGGCCGGAGAGGGGGTGGCGTGACGATGGAAAGAAATCGGGGCTGGAGAGGGGGGTGGCATGGGGTGGGGGGAGAGATAAACTGAGGAGGGGGAGGGGTGGGGGAAGAAACCGAAGGGGGGATGGGGGTGATAGATGGGGGGCAGGGGAGCAAGTGTTGTCGCTGGGGGAGGGGGAGAGAGAGAGCAGGGAAGAAATCGAGGGGAAGATTTTGGGGTGGTGTGGGGAGGAGGTGCTGTCGTGCAGGGAAGGGGAAGGGGAGGGGGAGGGGGAGAGCAAGGAAGAAATCCAGGGGAAGATTTTGGGGTGGCGTGGGGGATAGGGGGAGAGAGAAACGGGGGAGGGAAATGATTTTTTGGGGATGAGAGTTTAGAGAGAAAAGAGAGAAATAATTTTTGGGAGCTTTTTCAGGAGAATAATTTGGAGCGGCAAATTATTTTTGTTATAAAAATAAATAAATGAGTTAAAAAGTTATTTCAAAAAATTAAAATATTGAATGTTAAATAGTAATAAATTTTGATGATTATAGAATATCATAGATTTATTTGAATAAAGTTGATTCTATTTTTTTGTTAGTGTAAATTCATTGTAAATTCTTTTTATTTATTTATTTATTTATTTGTGAATTTGAATCAAATTAATTAAAAATAAAAATATTTATTTAATAATAACGTGTCCCAACGTGTCGGAATTCTCTATTTTTGAGAAATGACATGTCGGCGTGTCGTGTCGTGTCGTGTCATATATCCGTGTCGCATGTCCGTGCAACTTAGCTTTACGTTTCCATTGATGAGACAATAAATAAAAGCTCTATGTTTATCCTAAGGATACCACTGAATAATAAAGATGTAATCAACTATACATTTGATGATGGACGTGCATTACAAAAAAAAAAAAAATGCACATAAATTTACTAGTATAATGAAAGAGTTTTACTAATCTAATGTCTAGATAGGTTAATGCAAATGTAAATTCCGTTAAAGAGTAATGTATAATCAACTAAAATCAGAGTAAAATCTCATACATAACATTGCAGTTATGCAATTTACAAGAGGAGAGGAAAAAAAAGTGCATGTACCAATATAGAACCATGATACTCAAAATTCACGACATCAACAACCAAGAGTCTACTAAAATTCTAATAAAATCATTTCTAGAAAGATAAGCAAGACTCCAATAGTTATTCTAATCTTTATAATAAGGTGATAAAAAATCAAAACAAAACAAAAAAGGAAGAATTTATATAGACTTATATACTAAAATAAGTTTCCTTTGACAAACGCTTTTGTGAAGACGAGAAACCTCATTGTTTCTATTCTTGGACAGAAACTCTTTTGGTTAGTCAAATACAATAACATGAGAAAAGAATTAATTTGACATAATAGCATATTCACAACCCAAATATCGACAAGTATCCTTCTCTTAAAATAGACAGCTTTGGGGGTTAGGGTCAACCGTGTTTAAACTAACTTAACTGTCACGAGAATTCTTGGAAGATCAAATGCTTGCTAATATTTGGGTTGTGAATTTGACTATTCACCGTAGGAGGGGTAGATAGAATGATTCATGATTCTCATTCTGTGCTATGGCTAATTTAGATCCAATCCCAGTTCATTAATAGAGTTTCCTTAAAAAACTCACAACTTTAGCTTGACTCCGAGTTCTAATATAAACTTTTTTCATCTAAAAAAAAAGAAGAGATCCTCAATTTCACTCATCCCAAATCTGCCCACACATCCAAAAATCTCCATTGATTTGTTCAAAATTATCAACACTAGGGGGCTACTGCTGTTTTATACAAAGGTGAAAATGTTGATGAAGATGTAGATCTAATAGTGGACCTCTAATTGGCTCTAATGTTGATAATTTAGAAAAAAAAAAAAATATAGCAGTGACTTTTAGACTAGTGGGCAGATTTACAACTAGAGTGAAAATTTACAATTTTCTTCTCAGAAAAAAAGTTCGGGGCAGAATTAGGATTGAATCTAAAATTTGGAATATTTTATGGAATTAGACTGTGTGTCCTAGGGAAAAATGTTAGAAAAATCTTAAACCATTTAATGATGTCAATTTAGTCAAAACCTTTTGACCCAATTCAGTCCTTCTGGCGAATTTTTATAAAATACTACTAATGTGGATGCATGTTGTCCTACATGGCCAGGGCAATGTTGAGAGAGACAACTTTTAATAATATGTTAATAATTTTTGAATTTTTTTTATATATTTTCCTTTTCTTTCTCTTTTTTCCCCCTTTCCTTCCTTCTTCCACTTGCTGATTGCTGGATCTTGACCATCGACCAGAGGCAAGGGCCGGTGAGATTGAAATCCCCGGCAATAATGAGGCTCGACCTTACCAAATCTAGTGAGGTTGTGCCTTGCCCAACCCTTGGCAAGGCTCAAGCCCTCGCTAGAGGTCACAGGGGCAACCTTGCATTGGGCTGGCAAGGCTTAACAAGGGTCAAACCTCACCGCCCATGGGTGCGGTTATGCCTTGCCTAGCCATTAGTGAGGCTTGCCCTTATTAGTCTTCACCTTTGATCAATCACTTAGGGTGCACATGATAAAATTTCTACTTCTCTATTTCTTTGTTCCTCTATTCCCCGGAATAGGTTTGGAATAGAAATTCGTTTGGTAACACAATTTGATTTTTCTATTTTTGGTTCAGATTTTTATTCCAGAATTAGATTTGAAGAATAAATCAAAAGCTAAAATTTTTAACTTCTTAATTTCTGAAATAAAAATTGAAAAATAATTTTTTGGCCAGAAATCAATTTCTGTTCTAGAAATTTTGTCATACGCACCCTTAGGCACCAACTAAAGGAAAAAGGAAGGGAAGGACAAAAAAAAAAAGTATGAGAAAATGAAGAAAGGGAAAAATAAAAGAAAATTAAGAAAATTAAAATATTATTAAAAATTATCCTTGTCAATGTCGGTTGTACCATGTAGATAGGCCAATATCTATGTAAGCAATATTTGATCAAAATTAGCCAGAATGATTAAATTGACTCAAGGTCAAAAGGTTAAAAACTAAATCAGTATCATTAAAAAATTAATGACTAAATTGACACTAATACGATAGATTCAGGACTTTTCTTACACTTTTTCACTATCCTCTCAGCTAAAAATGTTCTTCAAAAATTTTTCGTAAAGTCAGTCAATCTTGTGAGCCAATCACAAGATTGATGGGAACAAACCACTTTACAGATGGGGCGAATCTTATTCTGGAAAAATTAAAGCTAAGTAGCATCTAATTCCCATTTGGGTGCCTAGCGTTGTATATATGGTAGGGTCAAAGATTAATGGGAACAAGCCGTTTCACAGATGTCATCTAATTCCTACACAGATGGGGCGAATCTTGTTCTGGAAAAATTAAAGCTAAGTAGCATCTAATTCCCATTTAGGTGCCTAGCCTTGTATATATGGTAGGGTCAAAGATTGATGGGAAAAAGCCGTTTCACAGATGGCATCTAATTCCTACTCTTGACGACACTAGGAGGCATCTAATTCCACTCTCGTGCCTACTGTTTGGTGGTAAGGTTCATCCAACAACATCTATATAAATATATATATTAGCAAATATGAATTTTTTAGTGGTAATTTTATTTTTAAATAATAAGATATAATTACTTAAATTAGATGGGTCTCCCTGAGATCAACTGTCATTATTAGTGAATGTTATGTATATCACGAAATGATCGTTCATGGCTACATGACAAAATCAAACTTCCATTATACTAAAATTTGAATGCATGAATTATGACTTTTATTTTTCAGTTAGCTTGAGGTAACCCTTCTTACATTGATTGATTCGTTATTGGAATTTACTGTTATATGACGATTATTAACTGTTATCTAGTTATGGATATTAGTAGTTTTTCCTTTAGCAATTACAGTTATATGTTAAAATCATAAATATATATATGAACTAAAATATAATATTAAGAAGTAGACCATGTGCTATTTACAATTATAAAGATTTTAGAATCGTGATTGGAAAAATTGTTTTTCATCTTAATTATCACTGAAATTGAACTATTAAAGAATTGTAGAGATCAAAATAATTGCAATCTGGAAGAGTTCAGGTAGAAAATTGTCTCTAGTGGAAATCATCGGGTTACTGTCTTATGTAGAAAGAAACAGAAGTACTTATATTAGTCGGATGCGACACCTTTTTCCCTATCTGTCCAGTGTCCTACCGAAACTACGAAGCAAGAACGGGGTCATGTTCCACGATTCCTTGCTGGGTCCACCTTAGAAACGAATGCTCCTCTTTTCTTTCTCCATTTGATGCGCGACAGAGGATAAATACAGGCGAGGAGGATAAATGCAGGCAGCACTCAAGTACCATTTCTTCACCGTTTCTTATCTTGTTGCTTGCATTACCTTCAGACCCGCCGCTGTCAAATTCGGTCCTTCGGCATTGCCCACGCTCCTGGTAATTTCGCTCTCACTAATTTCCACCAAGCATGCATCGGTTCATTGTTTAGTGAACTATAAGATTAGCACTCTGTTTTCACCAGCATTTTCATTGCCTTTGCAAGCATGTTAGACGAGTAACCAATAGAAGCACGTAAAATCTTAGACAAACCAATTGCAGACCTTGGACCTGACCTTGGTTGGTCCCATTGGCATATTGATTAGGCCTCATCTTGTAATGTGCGTGGATGATGAGAATTCCTATCTTCAACAACTCAAGTTTGTTCACCTCCTATGGTGGATTTCAAGCTCTATGCTTTCACAAGCATCAGCAACAACTCAAGTTTGTTCACCTCATAATTTTTTAGACTTGAATCATGTTTTAAATTTTAGCAAGAAAGCAAGAAATTACTTTTGCTTTTTTAAAAAGCACAAACAAACAAGTCATAAGAAACCTTAGCTAAATCTTATCATCTTGATTATTTTATTTCATTCTATTTTATTATGGGGGGACTGAGGGCCAGCGTCACCGGCCCTTGGCCCAAAAATTAGAAAAAAAAAATAAAAGTAAAGAAAAGACAAAGAAAAGAAAAAAAGAAAAAAGATCACTAAAATATAAATTATTATTATTATATTAGTAAAAATGTCCATGCCGATGCTAGCTACGTTGGATAGGACAGTTGGCATTCATGTCAATGATTTCTTATCAAAATCGATTGGATAGACTAACTTGACACAAATGGAACATGTTTAGGACTAATTTGGCAAAAATAAGATTTATGATTGAATTGCTATAATTACAACAGATCTAGAGCTTTTTTGGTAATTGATTTCTTATTAATAGGGAGAGGATAAGAGGGATTGCTTTGAGGATTATGCCATATGGATGGATTGCTATGTGCTTGGAGGACACAGCCCAATTATACACTACTACATGTCAGGAAGACATAGGACACCAGACCCACTAGAAAGGTGTAGGGAATAGGCACAAGTCAACTCCAGTAAGCCCAATTGCGAACTCATTAAACAAAAACTCTCCAAAATATACAAACAGATAAAAATAATCAGGAGCGTGCCGCCTATATCAAGTCATTCTTGCATGGAGCTCACGTAAAATTTCTTGTGACAATTACCTAATAATGCCATTTGTTAGTAATTTAGGAAATTGTATAAAGGAATGATATATTAATCAAATATGAACCAAACCCTACATGAGAATTCATTGAAGTATGCGAAAAGGACTGTCATGCATAGAGAAATATGCATAAAAATAATTATGACCATTTCTGTGACTGGTAGGACGATGAGCATGTTGCAATTTAATAAAAGTAGATGTATGGCATGCACACCAAATTATTATGAAGATTGTGTACAAATTGTATATGCCAGAAAAAAGAGAAGAGTATGTATGTCATTCTGCCCTCACATGGGAATCATTTTAAAATTCCAAAAATATGGGATTTTACATTAGATAAATGTGCAAGTTTAATATGGGAAGAGCTTTAAGGAAGCTTTTTATTATCATTGAGAGAACGGGAAAATATAAAGAAAGCAAGAAACAATGTAGAAGCATTTTTTCAGAGGAAGCAAATAATTTTGAGAGGTTAGCAAGGAGAGTGAACTTCTGTAATTAAACTGTAATGTTTTAGTAAAGTACTAGCAATAATGTCATGTGAATGAAGGGGAGTTGAATTGAGTGTTACAGCGTTTGGCATCATAATATTAACAAATCCATTATGTTACCTACACATATAGAACTTCCTATTTTTGCAAAAAGTATCTCTCCTATGTACACAATATATTAGTAACCAATGAATCGCACCTCACATCTCCTAGTGCCCAAATTAAAGCGAACAAAAATTTTCTAGGTTTATAACGTAAGCTTTAATACCGACTTTGTCATACCTCAAATTAATCCCAAGAAGAATTATTGGTCATCTTCTCAAAAAATAAAAATAAAAATAAAGGATGAAGCATTTGAAAAAATAAAAGTGTTTGTCCTTGGAGACGCAATTTCATTTCACAAATCTCGTCTGCTTCTGGGTCTCGGGACTGTTAGACAAATTGTTAGATATTTGGTGATTCCTTTGTTTACTAGTCTAACGTACTTGCAAAGGCAATGGAAATGCTGGTGTTGAAGTTATCGAAATACTTATTCAGCAGATTGAAGTGCGACGAGCATAAATGCAGGCAGCACTCAGGAACCATTTCTTCATCATTTCTAATCTTGTTGCTTGTATTTCACTCAGGCTCGCCGCTGTCAAATTCGATCCTTCGGTATCATCCGTATTTCTGGTAATTTCGCTCTCATTTCTCTTCACCATGCATGCATCGGTTTATTGTTTTATGAACCATAGGATCACTGATTTGTTTTCACTAGCAATTTCATTGCCTTCGAGAGCATGTTAGACAAGTAAACACAAGAAGCACGCAAAGTCTTAGACAATAATTACGGACCTCGGACCCGACTTTGGTGGGGCCCCATATGCATATTTATTTAGGCCTCCCTCTTGTAATATGCGTGGATGCGTGGATGATGAGAATTCCTATTTTCAACATCTTAAGTTGGTCCGCGCCCCCCCCCCCCCCCCCCAAAACAGCCCGCGTGGTGGATTTCAAGCTCTACACTTTCACAAGCATCAGCAAAACCACTAAATGATTGTTCTTTTGTTTTTTGTTTTTTTTTTTTCAATTTAGTCTCATTTCAGGCGCAATGCTCATGTGAAATCATCTGTAATAACTTGATATGACATTTGTTAGTAAATTTATGAAATTGCATAAAGGAATAATGTATTTATGAAATATTAAACAAACCCGATGGTAGGTTTTCCTCCGCATTTTTGCTCTTTTCAGTTTTCAAAATAGCTTTTCCTCCGCATTTTTCTCAAGTGACAAATTACTCCTTTGCCTAATTAAGATGAACAACACCGACAATTGCTCAACCTTCATTATCATGCAATCATAGTTATTATTATGAAACACATTAACCATAAGGAATCACCAAATTATACATTAGACAATGTTATCTCTAGAAAACTATGAATTTAGTTGTCTATCCGGATGTAAAAGGTTGATGTGGCTCAACCTTCATTATTATGCAAGGTGTATTTGGTCTGTTGAGCCTAAGGTGACTCTCCTTAGATTTGATGGATGCTTTTGAATGTGAGCAGCATACTTAAGCCTCATGTCAAAAGTATCGCTGGGAAGTGCAAATCTACTTCTTATGGTTTGATAATGGCCATTTTGGAGTGCCACGAGGAGTTCATTCTTCAAGAGTTGTGTAATAATGCTGCCTTGACAGGAATGTTAAAGCTTCAGAAGTTATTTATGGTCATAATTGGTAAAGGATCCCTGCTAGATCTGATTTTCTGTTGAAATCTAAGCAAGCGTACGTGATTAAATCTTGCCATGCTTTCATGCCATTTGCTGACGCTTGGGTATTAGTCAGAAATAGGAAGTCCAAGTTGCTGTGACATTGACCTATTTGGATTGACAATAATGTTCCTAAGGATGGGTTGATACCCTGAATAAGCTGCTTCTTAATGATAGACTTACCACTGTTGTGCAGTAAGCTGCACTTGTTATCTATGTGATGTTTATTTTTGAATCTAGGTGTCACCTTTAAGTGCTCTTTCAACAAGACAGTTTCGGGACACGTTATTTCTCTGTGAAGCTAACAAAGCAATCGGGTGTGAGCACATTGAATTTCAGTCGGCTTTTCAAAACCTCAAAGGGAAAACTTTTTTGAAAACTCTACTAGGGCTTTGCTTCGAAAGAGACTATTTACTTTATCTAGACTGAAAGGAACTCTATGCTCTATGATGTCCCTTCCCCTTCTACTAATTGAGTGATTAGTTTTATAATGTTTAATGAAAACTCAAAATATAACATTTTATTAGAGGTGGGCAATTGGGCTGGTTCAATTCGAGAACCAAACCAAACTGAACTAGACCGGTTTCAAGACAGTTCAAGGACTGGTTCAGTCCCAGGTAAAAGTTTTGGGAGCCGGCCTTGACCAATTCAATTATTGATTTTATATCTTGAACCGGTCAGTCTCTATCTGAAAACCAGCTTTGCAAGGTTAATTCCCGAGCAGACCTGGTTTTCATGCAAAACCAATCCTGAATCATTTTCATTTAAACTCCACTTCTTTTCTAGTTCTCACACTCAAATTTGGCCTCCCTCTCTCTCTCTCTCTTCTGTCTTGCGGACGCCGTCTGATCTTTTTCTCTATCTCGGTCTCGCCGACGCAGTCTCATCTCGGGGGTTGTGGGCTTGCTTTTGTTGGTCGACCGTCAGCCAGGCAACTATTAGCCAGGTTCGTGCTTTCTTATAGCAACTAATTAGACATAAGCTCTGTTCTTTTCTGAAGATGAATATAGCCTGAGCGTTGTACGAGCAATAATTTTTATTACAATTGATTCACCTTGATCTTTCACTTATTATGGCTCAAATTCACTGTAACATTTCAAAAAAAAAAAATCCTTTAAAGTTGCTCGAGATCACTCATCTTCAACCGAAACAAAAAAAAAAACTTGGGGAAGCTATTAGCGTCTTTTATTTGGATTTAGAGATATGACTTTTATGGTGTAAACAAGGCCCTCGAGATTTACAGATTTAGGCTATTAACCTTCTCCAAAATGGGCACATAAAAACACATAATATGTCCCCAGCTTCCAATTCTAAATAGAATTCAAAAGAGAAGATTAGCCGACTTCAAAAGCTGTTTTAGCATTGCACACATTAAAATTAAAAGTTAAAAAACATCCTCATCAGCTTGCTTTCATGAGCCCACCGCACATTGGTACTTCAATACCAACATATAATTTCTTTGTTGCACACAAAATATTTCAAACTACTTCATTTACACGATAACTCTCTCTCTCTCTCTCTCTCTCTCTCTCTCTCTCTCTCTCTCTCTCTCTCTCTCTCTCTCTCTCTCTCTCTCTCTCTCAAATTTGGGCGAATGCAGGAGATTCATGAACATAAATTCTTTTACCATGTGAAATGAGATACTGAAGTTGTTCACGCACCTATAATAACATTCTGTCTTCTCAAGATCCAAGTCCCGTTAACTTTAGTACTCTGATGTCACTACTAAACAACGAAACCATAAGAATGAGCATCATTAGAAGAAGCAGAGATTCATGAACATAAAGTTTTTTGTCACGTGAAGTTAGATGTTGAAGTTGCCCGGGCAGCTATAACACTTTTCTATCTTTTTAATAACCAAATCCAGTTGATTTTAGTACTCAATGTTATTACCAAATCCAGTCGATTTTGGGGCATGCATCGATTTCAAAGGAAAGCATGTGAACAGGCATGGTTTTCTAAGGAAAGCATGCGATGAAACTACGAAAATAGGCACCATCAGAATAAGATGGGAGTACTAAAATTTATGAAAAAGGAATTACATCCATAAATTGCCTAAATATAGAATTTCACGTTACCTAGCATGGGAAGAGATCTTTAAAGCAATTTACTCAGAGAATAGGAAAAAAAAACAAAGAAAGAACGAAAATATATAGAAACATTTATTCATAGGAAGCAAACAAATTTGAGAGATTTGCAAGGCGAGGGAACTTCCCAAATCAAATTGCAATGTTTTAGTAAAATAATAGCAGCAATGTCTCGCAACAATAGGAAGAAGAGTTTTAAATTGAGAGGCATAGTTTTCAAATCAGAATGTTAACAGATCGATCATGTTACCATGCGTACAAAAATTTCTAATTTAAGGAAAGAATCTCTATCCCGTTGCACATTATGTATGTATGTACATATGCACTAATTCTCACACTTCACGGTGCCCGGACTAAAGCTAACTAATATTCCCTTGGTTCATAACGTAAGCTCTTGATACTAACTTTGTCATACATCAAATCCATCCCAAGAGTTTAGATAATGACTTGCCGTCCTTTGAAAAAAATAAAGGACGAAGCCTTAAACTAAGAATAGTAATTTTAAACATTTATATTGACCAAGCAAAACCTTTCATTGAATGATAATATCATAATAAAATCTAGTATATCATGAATTAACCAAAATCTAGAAATTCTTTAACGCTCTCCAACTCTCTCTTAACGTGATTAATGCAATTTTTTGAAAATTTGGGAGATTCTCTATCCAATCGAGCTGAGATTTTTTTTTTTTTTGTCAGTCCTACTCTATTCCTACTCTACACTCACTCTCAGACTTTTGTCTTGCCTCTTATAAGGCGTGGGAGTCGAAACCCACTCCTGAAACTTACGCGTCCCCACCCCATCCCCCTTGAGAAGGTGGGGATTTGAACCCCTCACATTCCCCTTCCATGTTGGAAGAGATTCCAGTGGTTAATTGAGCTGAGTTGCAGAGTGGTTTTTTACATTGATTCGAGATAATCCTTTTATAAAAAAAAACAGATGAAAAAGGCTAGCTTCTTTTGAAAAGATTGATATATGGGGAAAGTCAATCTCATCGGGAAATTGTGCACCAATAACCACACCTAGGTTTAATTCTTAATAACAGCGTACAATTAAGCTTCAATAGCGGACCTCAGACCCCGACCTCTGTGGGTCCCATACGCATTTTTGATTGAGGCTTGCGTGGACAATGAGAATTTCCATGTTCAACAACTCGAGTCGGTCAAGGAAGTTGAATATTAGATTTGTTAGGATTTTTTATTTGCTAAGTCTTACGCAAGCATCAGCATAAGCTTCTTGTACATGTTCTGATAAACCTATAGCCTTGGAACAGCTGTACTAATGTCTTTTAGTCCACAGAGAGACGAAGAAAGGGAGATACAGAGAACAAAAATGGCGGAAGCTGTCATTAGTATTATTGCTGAAAAGATCATTGAGATTCTAGGTTCAAAAGCGATAGAAACAGTAGCAAAGTTACGCAACATCAAGCATGAACTCAACGCCCTCAGCGAGACTGTCTCCATTCTTCAGCCTGTACTGGACCATGCAGAAGAGCAATACCACCAGAATCGCCGCATCCGAGTTTGGGTTGATCAACTGAAAGATGCTTTGTATGAGGCACAGGATGTGCTTGAAGAATTCAATATAGAAGATATTAGACGAGAACTCAGGGGCCACAATGAAATGATGAAGGGGTTAATGACATTTTTATCAAGTTCAACTCAGCTTGCTTTTAATCGGAAGATGAGTGACAAAGTAAGAGCACTAAAGGTGAGAATAGAAGCCATTGAGGCTAAAAGGTCATTCCCCTTAGAGGAGCGCTCCAAGAGAAATATACAAGAGACGCATTTGTTCATAGTTGAGGGAGATATTAAAGGAAGAGAAGATGATAAGAAGACGGTTATGAAATTTTTAGTGGATTTGAACGTGGAAGAGAATGTTTCCATTCTTCCAATAGTTGGTATTGGTGGGCTTGGAAAAACGGCTCTTGCTAAGTATGTGTATGAATATAGTAAATTTGACTTGAAAATGTGGGTTTGTGCTTCTACTGACTTTGATGAGAAAAAATTAGTGAAAAAGATCTTAACTTGTGCAAAGAAGGAAGAACAAACTGCGGATACACTGGAACTGTTGCAAAGCAAACTGAGGGCAGAAATTGATGGAAAGAAATATCTCTTAGTTTTAGATGATGTGTGGGATATAGAACAAGAAACATGGCTGAAGTTGAAACCTTTACTGGCGGGAGGTGCTAGAGGAAGCAAGATCCTTGTAACCACACGCATTCCTTTGGTTGCAGAGATCATGGGCACTGTTCCGCCTCATTTTCTTGGGGATTTATCTGAAAGGGCGTCTGTTGAATTATTAATGCAAGTGGCTGGTCGAAAAATAGAGGAGATACAAGATTCTGGCATGCTAGAAATTGGCAAAGAGATAGTTAGAAAGTGCTCTAGAGTTCCATTGGTTATTCGAACAGTTGGGAGATTACTTTCCTCTAAAAAAAGTGAACTTGAATGGTCACAATTCAAGGATGACAAGCTCCTAGAAGTGTGTCAAAGTGAAGACCGCATAATATCAGTTCTTAAACTTAGTTATGATAATCTTCCGTCACATTTGAAACAATGTTTCGCATTTTGCTCATTGTTTCCCAAAGATTATGAGATAAAGAAGCAGACTTTGGTCAATCTTTGGGTGGCAGAAGGATTTATCCAACCATCAAATAAAAGTCAGCATTTAGAAGACATTGCTCACGAATATTTCATGGATCTACTTGGGAGGAACTTATTCCAAGATTTTAAAATAAATTCATACATGGATGAGGAGACTTGCAAGATGCATGATTTGATGCATGATCTTGCCTGTTTAGTTGCAGGGAACGAGTGTTTAGTGGCAAGGGATGACATGGAATTTATACATGAGAGAACTCGTCACATATCCTATGGTTCAAATTTCAATTTGATGGGTAAACTTTCATGCTCACACTCGAAAGCAAGTGCATTGAGAACATTTCTATCTACTACTGGATATTGGGAAGAAAGAGAATCAACAAGTGAAGCAGATCTACACCAATTAATTCAAAATTTCAAGAGGTTGCGGATCTTGGATTTGCATTGCACGAAGGTCAAGAAGGTGCCACGGTCCATTTATAAGTTGAAGCATCTCACATATCTCGATCTCTCTAAAAACAGTAGACTCAAAAGGCTTCCTAACTCCATTACGAGATTGCAAAGCTTGCAAACACTTAATCTCAACGGTTGTTCCGACCTTGAAGAATTGCCAAGTGATATAAGGAAGTTAGTTAGCCTTCGGAATCTAGACCTAGATGCGTGTTCGAAACTTAGTTATTTGCCACGTGGACTTGGGGAATTGAGTTCTCTACATAGGCTAACGTGCTTCATTTTGCCCAAAGATAAAGCTTGTGCTAAGAATTATTGCGGACTTGGGGAGCTAAAGGGGCTTAATAACATTCGGGGAAGCCTTTCAATTAGAAATTTGAGATACGTAACAAATGCAAAAGTAGAATGCGAGAATGCAAACTTGATGGGGAAGCATTCTCTGGAATCTTTGAGCCTTAATTGGAGTGATTTCAGTACTGATGATAATGATGATGATAATGATGATAATAATGGTAATAATGATAAAGTGCTATTGGATGAACTGAGACCGCCCTCAAATCTGCGAAAGTTGACAATCTGGAGCTATCAAGGTGAGGGCTTTCCAAGGTGGATGATGAATAGCCTTGTATCTTCCTTGCCACATTTAGTTGAGTTACATTTCCACAATTGCAAAAGATGTAAACGTCTCCCCTCACTGGGCCAATTATCTCGCCTCAAGTCTTTATCTATTTGGGATCTGCCCGAATTGGAATATATAGAGTGGGACCACTCATCCCCTTCAACAGCATTATTTCCCAGTCTATCAAAATTAGTTATCTCTGACTGTAAAAAATTAAAAGCCGTGACACTAACTCCGTCAGACCAATCATCCACTTCAACAGCATCATTTGTTAGTCTATCAAAATTGACGATCCGTGGCTGTGAAATTTTAGAAGCCATGCCACTAACTCCTCATCTCGAGGAGTTGACTCTGATTCAATGCAACGGAGCAGTGTTGATAAATCACATGATGTTTGGCCTTAATAAGTTGAAGAGACTGTTTCTCTGGCGTGCAAAGTTTCCAGGATGTTTGCCTGAGGGTTTCCAAAGTCTAACTTCCCTTGAATCTCTTACGATTGAGGAGTGTCATCAGTTGACTTCCCTCTCACAAAGTATGCGACATCTCTCTAGCCTCGAGGGTCTCTTTATCAGGGAATGTAATGAGTTGGATATATCCAAAGATGAAAGCGGCAACATTTTGGATTTTCATGGATGCCTTCCGAGTCTCCGCTTCGTATACATCGAGGACCTTCCCAAACTGACATCTCTTCCACAGTGGCTTCTACAAGCCCGCAATCTCGAGCGTCTCAATATTTGGAGATGCGGCAATTTGAAGGATATACCAGAGTAGATCGAGGCCCTTCAATCACTTCAAAATCTCGAAATCTTAGGGTGCAACTCGTTGACATCATTCCCTGAAGCAATGTGAAGGCTCACATCGGATCAACGGAGAATTGGGGGAGAGTTGCCAAAGAAAAGCAGAGGAGGACTGGGACAAGATCGCTCATATCCCGAACAAACAATTTGATTAGCGGATCGTACACTAATTTTCTTCACTGAAGGTACGTGGGACCTTGTTTTCCAGATTTTTGAATTTTTAATGTTCGGATATCATGTTTCCATACTCGATTTGATTAGGGAGGGACATGAAAAAAATCGCTGAAAGATTTGGGCACATCGCTTCATTCCGAAGAGTGCGAGAAAAAGTGAGGAAAAATTCATACTTCTTCTCATCCAGCGATTGATTTCCCAAGGATATATTTCTGTTAGAGGGGAGGATAGCAAAGGTGATCTTTAGCATTTGACCACGATCGACGCTCTCGATTTGCTGTTCAGCCATTCTGCAGGGGTTCTCAGGTAAAACCCTTTTGCCAATTTTGAGCACCGCCTTAAGCAATCGAGTAAAAGTTTTGAAATTAAAAGAGGCCGTATCTGTGACTTCTCCATTTTGATCTCAGCGAGGTTGTCCTGCACGTTTTGTTTGGTTGACAATCGACATGTTCTTTCGTCTCTTGTCGACAACAATGTTTGCCAAAGAAATGTGTGCTGTGTGAGGCAGAATGAATGAATGAAGTTGTAGTCATTGTTGTCGTTTCTCTTGATGACTATATCAATCGCTACCAATGTTAAGTATTATGCTGTGGACCTCGTGTGGAATCGGTTTCTCTTGTATCCACTCTCGTCTTAGATTTTTCTTGTTCCGTGACTTCAATTGGTCATACCGGTTACTGCTGTGTTTGGTAGTCTTGCTCTGCCAAAGCGATATCTGATGGATATTTTCGCCAAAGCTGTTGGCAAGGGTAATTTGCGATTATGCAAAGTTTGTGAGAGAAAAAAGTACTTCATTGTGATTGCCTTCTGATTGTGAGAGGAAAGAATTAGGTGCGCTGTCAAGATTCACGAGTTCATCATCCATTAGATATATTGAAACATCAAAATAACATGTTTGCTGATTGATCCTTGGTAAGGTGGAACGATGCCTGAGAATAACCTAGAAATGGTTCTAAAAATACAAGTATAGTTATGCCACCGTTTTTAGTTTATTTTTCAAAGAGAATGTGGTAGCATACTTAGGGTAATCAATAAGACTTGCTATTTATGCTTCAAAAATGTAAGTTTTTCCTACTTGAAACTAGTCTTCAAAAAACAGTCGGCACTTCCTAAAGAGATCCTTTCTTTGAAGTACCTAGTCCATTCTTTTATCTTTTCAATACTATACTCTCATGCATACCGGAAGGCCAAGTCATACAAATAGAGCTCATCGTTTGAACTATCTTCGATATGATTAAGTTCCCAGGTTTTTTGCTTCAGTAGACATGTCTATTACTCACACTGCTATATTTTTCAAACTAGGCAGAAATGGCTAAGATTTGGCACCGACCGCACAATGCCAGATGAGGATTACAAAGAACTCACTGATCACCAATCCTGTGACAGCAACAGCATGGAGTACTTCTTGCTAAAACAGAAGCAGAGTGGAAACACGGAAACACCAAGAGCTTTTCTAAGTTCGGGTGTATGCTCTTAAGTCCAAGAACAATACTATTATAGGCTCCAGAGTCTTCTCAGCTTGGAGGCCCTGCACTGATAAGATGATTGCAGAATATATTTGGTATGCTTTGATGCCTAAAACCTTTAGTCTGGTGCATGAAAAAAATGAACAATACCAGAACTATTCTGTACCAAGATTATAAGTCTGCATTTTTCTTCAATTTACAATTCAGAATAAGTATGTCATATGTTTTATTCACATTCAACAAGTGACACCTTTTTTCTTTATCAATATATATATTAGCATATCTTGTTTCACATTTATTAGTCTAACTATGAGACAGGATCCAAGGTTCTAGCATAAATCTGCATGGCAAATCAGGGAATGAATGGCGACAACAAAACATGTTGTGTCTTTCATTTTTACGTGCTACATGCTATTGACTTATTAATTCTTGAATAATTAGACAATCTCTAGACCCATTGAACACCCATCTAAACTTTCCAAGTGGAAACGACGATAGATCAAGTACCGGTCAAGCACCATGGGAGGATATTGAAGTGATCTCGTAGTAAGATGACATAAACCCAAAACTGTCTTATTACTTTTACCTTCATATCATTCCATCAAGTTCTTGATTTTTTAACAGCCCTCAAGCAATTCCCAAGGATCCTTTCTGAGGTGGCATCAATATCATGATAATCATCCATGAAACAAGTATTGTGTTGTCATTTGCGAATCATACACACTAGCTGGCAAGCCTATCTCAACAAACAAATGTGTCAGGGCTGCTGAAATTTATGGTAACCCAATGGTTGTCAATGCAGTTTTATGGCCGGAGATCCAAAAACATGACTTTTCTATCAGGAATTAGAAAGTTTTGAAATGGAGAAGTTCATGACTTTTGGCTAAATGTTCACATTAGGTATGGGATTGAGCAAGAAAAAACCCTACTGTAGACAAATGTTCTATGGCCATTGGGCTGGCCTGTTGGAGGATATCCAGGTCCTCAAGTGAGAAATTGTTTCACAATGAATTTCCCTATATATAGTTGGATTATACGCTTAAGTTGGTGAGCAAATCTATAATTTGATATGAGATTTATGTTCATTTAGGGGCTGATAAGTCATTTGACCAAGACTGCTCACTACAAGGCTTGCTATATGCTGGTATCAACATTAGTGGTACCAATTGGAGAGGTGATGCCAGGCCAGGTAATCTCTTGGCTCCATCTTGCTTGTTTTATGAAAAAGAAACATGGAACTGTTGCCATCAATGCTGGCTTCTATCCTGCAGTGGGAATAACAAGTAGGACCAAGCGTACGAATTGAAGCAGGAGATCATATATGGTGTTCAAGATACCTTCTCGAGGTATAATACAGGAAGATAATGGAATACCATTTACGGCGAACAGAATCAGTGCACACAGACATGTTCTTACAGTATTTAGATACTTAATTTCTTGACAAACCATAAACTTAGCATATGTATGGTATAAAGAAAAGGCATAGAACCATAACATGGATGTCTGAGAACAATACTATTACAGGCTTGAGAGTGGAGACAACAAGGGCTTTTCAAAGTTCAGGGTGTATGCTTTGAAGTCTGAGAACAATACTATTACAGGCTAAAGAGTCTTCTTAACGTGGATGTCACGCCCTACACCAAAACGATAATTGTAGAGTACATTCGGTATGCTTTAATGCCTAAAACCTTTTAAGTGCGGTGCACAAAAAGATGAACAATACTATAAGTATGTCGTGTTTCATGCACATTCAACAAGTGAATTTTCTCTTCTTTTTTTTCCCAATCTCTACTTTAGCAAATCTTGTTTCACATTTTGATGTTAGTCTAACAATGGGACAGGATTGGAGGTTTTGGCATAGAGCTGCGCAGCAAATTGAGGGTATGAATGGTGACAATGAAATATGTAGCGTTTTTCTTTATACATGCTACATGCTACTGATCTATTGATTCTTGAATAATCAGACAATCCTGAGACCTGTTGGGCACCCGTCTGAACTTCCCAGTGGAACTTCAATAAATCAAGTACAGGTCAAGCTCCAGGGGAGGATAGTGAAGTGATCTCATAGTAAGATGACATAAACCCAAACTGTCTCACTACATTTACCTTCGCATCATTCCATTAAGTTCTTGATTTTGTAACAGCCCTCAGGCAATTTTCAATGATCCTTTCTGAGGTGGCAACAATATCTTGGTAGTCATCTGCGAAACGAGTATTATGTTGTCAAAAGTTGTTCATCCATCAGATCATCCGAACGAGCTGATGAAATGAGAAAGGATGAATCGAATAGTTTATGGAGAATTATTGTTAGTTTGTAGGTTATTTGCGATTCATACACACGAGCTGGCAAGCCAATCTCAACAAACAAATGTTCCTGGGCTGCTGAAATGCACAGTAACCCAAACTTTTGGCTAAATGTTCACATTAGGTATGGGATTGAGCAAGAAAAAACCTTACTGTAGACAAATGTTCTATGGTCATTGGTTGGCCTGTTGGAGGATATCCGGGTCCCCAAGTGAGGTATTGTTTCACAATGAATTTCCCTCTGTATAGTTGGATTATACGCTTAAGTCGGTAATCAAATCTATATTTTGATATGAGATTTTTTGTTCATTTAGGGGCTGATAAGTCATTCAACCGAGACTGCTCGCTACAGGGCTTGCTATATGCTGGAATCAACATTAATGGCACCAATGGAAAGGTGATGCTAGGCCAGGTAATCTCTCGGCTCCATCTTGCATGTTTTTATGAAAAAGAAACACAGAACTGTTGCCATCAACGCTCGCTTCTATAGTGCAGTGGGAATACCAAGTAGGACCAAGTATGGGAATTGAAGCAGGAGATCATATGTGGTGTTCGAGATACCTTCTCAATGTGAAATTACATTTGCTTGCTCAGGAAAATAATGGAATACCATTTACAGCGAACAGAATAAGTGCACCCAGACATGTTCTTACAGCATTCAGACACTTAATTTTTCGACGAACCATAAACTTAGCATATATATGGTATAAGAAAAAGCATAGAACCATAACATGGTGTTAGGAAAGAAAGTGGAAGTGTTTGGAGTATTTGCTTAATAAAAGCCTGATCAGACGTTAAACATCCTTTTCATCACTTGGAGTTGCTTGTCATTTGGTTGACTTCCACAAAAAGTAAGTGAGAAATGATTTCCGAAATAGTTTGTAGCAGTGAGATGTTTTGGGAAAGTGCCATATGGTGGAGTTTGTGAATTTGTTAATGAAGTGCATTGTAGAATTGTTCTATAGTTGAGGGAGAGAGATATTGTTGGATTCTTGTGCCCTTGTTACTACACAGAACCCCTGGTTGGGGGTAGTCGTTATTGGGTATACTCACTGTTTTTTAGGATCTCTTACGTGGTCTCAGCCACTGGCTAATAATAGAATGAGACCTTGGTTGAGGGCCAAGAGAGTAAACATGGCTGAGTGTATGACATTGGGCGAGAGATTGATCAATTGATAATTGACGCCTTGTCTAGTTCTGTTTTATCTTGATCTACTCCAAGTATGTTGCTTTAGCTGTGTAAGTTTGGTTAAATGTTTTTATATAGGTGATGGCTGTAAAATGTGCATAGTTGGTGCCCATTCCCATAGATAATTATCACTTGCTTTGTTGTAGTTCACTCACTTCGTTTCTTTAACCATTCAGGTCCCTTACCTCATGACGCATGGGAATAACAGCTTTGTTTGTGTGGATTATTGGGCTATATTCTTTTGGTATTAGCTTTCGGCCAAGATATGTATGTTTTAGGTGTGGTTGGTCTCTGGCTAGATTGGCTTTGTCCTTCTCTTGAAAGACAGCCATGTCACTCCCCTTTTCTTGCACCAAAATTAGAGTGTGACAGTGACTATGTGATAAGGTGGAAGGACCAACATGAAAAGTGAGACTACTGGTCATGATTAGTCTTGTAGTACCCAAAATTTTCTACAGATATCATGTTTTCTGCAGTTGCTAAAGCCCATCTATTGATCTGCATCATTTTGTATCATCATGCTGGCATCGACTTAAAGGAAGCTGTCGTGTGCAGTAGAATTCGCCTCAGAGCAATGGTGAATTAGTGATACGATTTTTCAGGTTGTAGTTTTAGCAGCAGTAGGAATACCAAGGAAAAAGAAACTTCTTTGCTTATTTTCCTAATTTATGTGCAATATTTTCTTCATAATGGTCGCAAACATTTAGTATCATATCACACAACAACAGCAAAGTTGCGCATATTGGAAGGGAGGTGGGGGATGGAGAGAGAGAGTACGTGTTTTTCTTTGGATACGAGTTATTTTTTATAATCAATTATGCAGCAGAAGATGATGAGAGTGCAGTAAGTCAATCGTAAAATTCAAAGATGTAAATAATGCAGTACTCGATTGGCATAACAGTATGAATTCAGAAAGGACGGTCAAATCGTACCTGATAAGAGCGTGTAATTCCTCCTTCAGGTACTAAAATTAATAAGCCTGCTAACTTCATTGATGAGTTCTCTGTCAACAAGCGTGACCAACTTTTTCAAGAGCTCATTCACCCTACAATATTGTCGTGTACGAATAGAAACTTCAACTTTTTCTCTTTTGCTACTTCCACAGTTTGACACCAGGTCTCGTCCCTACCGCCAACCCCCAAAAGCACTATAATTTTAATCTATGATGTGTCGGTGCTTTACCATGTTCATTAACTATCCACCGTGTTTTCGTAGGACTTACTCAGGTGAAAGGGTGACTGTAAATATCGAACTAGACCATCTCAAACATTATTATATCATCGAAATTTTGGCCAAATCCTATGAAGCAGAAAACTTTCACTTTGACACAGCTCAAGATTACAGCGGCCAAACCGAGAAAAAATAGTAATGCCGTTGGCCGACATTAGTAATGATGCTTGCGACAAATCACATGCTTCATAGGATTGTAGAGTTGAAAAAATTGAGAAATACGTTTCTTGCTGATTCTCTGTACTGTTCTGTAATTTGGTGTTAGGCATTCTATACACCCGACTAATCCAACGGGCTCATGATAGTCTCCCCATTGAGCACATCCAAACAATTTCCATGGTAAGAGGTGACTAGGGATAATCCCAAAGAGAGGCATTCAGAGGGACTTGGGCCATTTCCTTCGGAAAAGTAGTTATTGTAATCATCTTGACAACCTTGAGAGAATGACTTGCCTATTCAATTACTCTAAGAAGGCCACGGTCGTAACTCGTACGAATTCCTATAAAATTATAAAGTAAAATTAAAACAACTGAGCTTAGAAACAATTTATGTTGCTACTCCCGTTTTAAAAAGGTAAAGAAAAATGAAGAGAAAATGAAGCACAGACAGATCGCTCCAAAGTCTTAGACTATCCTAGCCCAGAAAAAATCTGGACAAGCAGGTAATACCTTTCTCAAAGATGCCCTATGCAAGCTGCAGATGCAACTTTAGAAAAAAGCTTCACCGAAACATGCTTCAATGCTCCTTCGAGTTCTTATTCTTTCCACTCAAAACTTTTACTTAGTTTGTGATTTCACAACCAAGTAAAACTCTAGCTACAGTAGTTTTGTTGTCTTTTTCATGTTTCTGTCATCATTCGGGATTTTGGACTGATAACCATACCCTATACGCTCTCATGAGCAAGGTGGCTGAAGGACTTAGTTTTCTTCTCATGGTGGCATTGGTCCCCTGCTTTACAAGGATGCTTTTAAAGAGATGCATGGACAGTGACCCAACAATCAAAATAGACTCTAGCCTAAAAGAAAAAGAAAAATCCATGAAAATAATCAGAATTCTATTCTCTTTGTATAATTTCAGCAAGCTTCAGTTGAAGTCTATCAAGCCTACTTGAGACTACACAACTGAAAAAGAAATGTGACCTGGATATAACTAGGGGAGAACATGATTTATTCTTGATCTATAATTTTTACAAAGCACTAGGCATGTATAGATCTCAAATAATATTCAAGCTCAAGGTTTCAAGTCGAGGCATAGGAGATAATGTCAACATACCATACCAATTACCAAAGTGTTCCTAAAAATTTTCTAGGTTGTCATATATGAGATGAACATGGACTCTATGAAGCACACGATCAGGCAAATCTCAATTCATACATTTTTGAATCTTATCACGTTGCAGGTGGTGTACATCAGCTTCAGCCTCAATAGTCTAAGCTACATATAAATGGCAGTCCTGAGCTACTTAACTGCCCACAAGCAAGTTCAACTCTAAGCCAGCCATATACGCCACTTGGTCCCTCGGCCAAATATTCTCTTGTGGTTTCTCTTGGACAGTAGCCAAGATTGCTAGAAGAAGCTCATTTCTGTTTCCATAAGGACAAATCTTATGCCAGCACAATTGTGATTGCTGTAGTTTTCCCATATATTTAAGTGGTAATGGACAGATATCCATTTAAGAGCCACCCGGGCATCTTAAAGAAAAATTCACGAGCAAATGACTGAGTTTCCACTATACTTCTCTGAGATATTTCATTTTGCATTGTCTTCATCAGTATTGCTCTTCGTACTCAAATCTGTACTACAAGAGTCACTCAGCACAGTTCAGTCAACATCGTCGAAAAACAGAATGCTGTCGGCTATGATATGTCCCATTAAGGCTGCATAGGGAAAGAAAATGTATGGTCAAGAAATAAGATGAAATACAAAAAATGATTCAAGAGATCAGTCACATATGTCAAATGGCATTTCCAAATATTGCTGGAAAAATCATTACCAAATAGAAAACACATCCACCGAGTAACTTTCTGCAATTGCAACAAAGGTGCTGTAGTGTGGGTGATTGAATATTGAATCAGGTGTTTCTGTTAGATGAACTTCACTTTTCCTTTTATGTTCATGTCAGATTATTCAGGGTGAGAAAAAATTGAAACGCAAATCACCGTGACCGACGAATATCACTTACTTCACTATGATTAGCTCATTAAAAGGCCAGACCAGCAGCTGTCTTGCCTAACTTTTGCACCAAAACTAAGAGTCACCCATGTCTCCCATTCCATTTGCCAATGTTGCATCACACTCACACACACACACACTCACAAGAGACTGGATCACTTGGAGGAAATTACCCAAGGAAAGGTCTAGAGGTTCTTTAAGATCAGGTCAGCTTCTCAAAGACTCAGAATGAACAACCAAGGAAAGTTTAAGCACTTCATTCTCTCTCCTCAATGTTTCTTCTCCCTCGCCCCTGTCTTCCGAGATGAGATGAACAGAAAAAACCAGCAACAAGTAGCAACAGGATGCAGATTTCGCATCCCCTTAATTTCGGATCCCCATAAAGCAACTCGATGCCCTCTATATAGTTACAAAAGTCAGGCCTGCTGGAAAAGAAACTACAGGCGCTCTCCAAACTTGGTTTTTCCAATCCTTTTGTAGCGATCGAGTGATGTTCTGAACATCGCGATTTGAAAAGCACAGATGTGGCGAGGTAAGCGGTGGGGTTCCGACGCGGATCAGCGGTGGAGAAGGTTCTGGAACACGTAAGAGGATCGAGAGAGACAGGCTTTTTTGTTGCTCCAATTCCCGAGCGTCTGAGGCGCGTATCAGTTCTCGTTCTCCTGCCGAGAGGCTATCTGCGTTCTCACGAGAGTTTAGGATCAATGGGTCCGACGGCATCCGATCGCCTCTTGCTCGCTTCTCGCACAACTCCACCATTTCCGATCCGGCTCTGGGTGTGATGATCTCTGAGGGAATTGAAGGCTTCCATGGAAGAAGACGATCATGAGCTCTTCTTGACGGGATTGGATTTCACCAATTTTTGAGCGTTGGGAGTATGTGAATTTGGGGTGATGGTCTGGATTGCCTTGAGCCCAAATGGAATGAATGTGGGCCGGACTCCATAGATGGGATGTTTCATGGATCATTCATTGTTTTTATTGTTTTTTTTTAATTCTTTATTCTATATTTATTTTAACTTTTTTTGTTAAAAAAATTCATGTCCAATTAGTTTGTAAAAAATTCAGGTGTCAAAAGGCGGTGAGCATGTTACAATTTAACAAAAGTAGACGTGTGAAGTGCATAATTGATGATCATTGGGTGCGGCAAATAGAGAATGTAAAAGTACGATAGAGGAAGTTACTAAATACAATAGAAAGCTTATCCACTAGTCATTAATAGAGAATGTTAAGAAAAATTAAAAGAGATAAAGGCAGCTAATAGTATGATCAAATAGGAAATTCAAGAAAGGTTTGATTGTGTGGATTGAATAGAGCCAAATTAGAAAAGGAATATGTTAGGGGATAAAAAATGATAATCAGACTTGATAATAGAAATAAGTTATCTTTTGGGAATTGATAAAGAAAAGTTATGATTTTGAATTAAGGGATATTCCAAACTAATCGATATCATGGAAATAGGAACAAGAAATGGTAAAATATTTTTGTCCAAATTCTATATGCCAAAAAATTGAGGTGTATGTCCGTCATTTTGCCATTGCATGGAATCCTTTTGATAATTATGAAAATAGAGTGACCCACATAAAATGCCTTAATATAGGATTGTACATTGCATAAATGTATAACTTGTGGTATGGCCTAGTGTGCGAAGAGATGTTTAAGGCAATTTTTATTTATCTAGATCCCCTATAGTCGAGAGCTTATCGCTTCAAAGGCCAATTTGCATTCGAGAGCTTATCACTTCAAAGGTCAATTTGCACTTTATCTTATTATTTCCTCCATTAAATTGGAGGATGTTCAATTCAAAGAACTTTTCACATAACTCCCAAGTTCAATTTCCTTTACAAAGAACGCATCGAAAACTATAAATTTGTCGAGTTTGTTCAAGTAATAGTCCCTTAGCGCATTGATCTACATATGCAATCTAGAACTTAGGGAATGGCCATCCAACTTTAAAAAAAAAGGGAAGGATCAACCCTTTAGCCCAAAATAGTGATTTTAATATACACACACATACATATATATATATATATATATATATATATTCATTGGATGATAACTATAATAAAGTCTAGTCAATCAGGAACTAACCAATTACCACAAATTCATAAATCAAAAGTTTATTCATATGGTCTATTGTAAGTTCCAATTCCACTCTCGAATCCCTCTTCTTGTGCATTCTATTAAATTTTCTCATTTTCGAAGCCTAAAATGGTAATGAAAACGGGTGAGGAAAACCACGGCTCAGTAAGACACTACTCCTTTGGGATAAAGCAAAGAATAATGTACCTCTAGAAGCAAGTTTGCCTTGATATATCAAGACGATCACATGAATTGCATTTTCCCATGTAAAAAGTAGAATGCTTACTTCAATAAATCATAAATTCGCACTATATCATAAACCCACGTACTATAATCGGCATATATTAAACTCAATGTCAAAAAACCCTACAGTCACACTTCGCCACATGAGAAAGTCCAAAAATATTGTCGGTTAAGCCCCGAAAATCACATGAGATATGAATAAACATTGTAAATCACATCAGTCTAGATTAAGCCCCGCAACAATTTTGATTTGTGTGCTCATGCACACATTATATACACAAATAGCATTTCAGCTTAAAATATTTCTAGATCATAAACTCAAAAGTATCTAATGCTTGATCCAAAATGAGTATGCCATAAAATAATATTTATTAATATACTTCAAAAATACATGCCATGTCACAATATAGTTTTTTCTCCGCAAATCATGTCATGCAATATTTTGCAAAATATAAAAGTGGTAGAAATTATTAACCTCAATTAAATTGCTAATTCAAGCCACATAACTTAATCTCAGATTTCATCGGTCCTTAAACACAATTCAATACCGTTTACAGAAATTGGTTATTCTAAACAATGGCCGATGCACTTGGGACAAAAACTCCCGCTCTAACGGAAAATTACTCGAATGCCCTCCTATGCTCAATTCCGAGTCCGTGGCCCCAGTATGCACCCCTAACGACCTGAAAATTGCTTGAGCTCTGTGAACAATCCAAAAAAAAAAAATTCTTTGCACAATATAATTTATATATTTTTTAGAAAATTGGTAATTATATATGCAAATATTGCACGTGCTAACTTTTTTCTTCAATAATTGCACCTACTTTTCACATTTTTTTCTTCAAAGCTATGAATTAGAATTTTCCACAATATATATATATATATATATATATATATATATATATATATATATATATATATATATATATATAAACAGACCAGAGATTGACTAGAAAATTTTTGGATGTCGAGAAGACCATCATCCATAATTTCCACAATTTCCTTAATTTCTGAAAAACAACAGAAAAATCTAATATTTTCAAAAGTCGGGAAAATTTCACAGAACAAAGTACTCTCTTTTTTGGGTTTAACAGAGAAAACAGCGTTGCGATCTGCTTCTAGATGGACTGCATGAGTCGTCGGAAGAAACGGCGTGCGTGAAAACCCACGTCACAAGAGGTGCAGTTCAGTCAGTTACACTGGTTTCTCGGTCTCTTCCTGAATTTTCAGAGGCTCCTTCATCGATTTCATTCAACATCGCCCTCTGGACCATCTCCGACTGAGAGAATCTTTTTTTTTTTTTTCTTTTGAAGCTGCGAGGAGTATGGAGAAAACGATCTCACTGGTTTGTTTCACTTTGCAGACTTTATTCATCGAATTCAGGTGACTAATATCTATTGCCGCCATTGCTGTTCGCTGCCTTAAACTTTCAGCAGTGGCCTCTCTGTTTTGCTTTGTTTCCCTTCCGGGAAGACCGAAGTGCTCGGATCTCGCTTGAGTTACTTCTACTGGATTTGATTTCGATTGACAACATCATATTTGTTTTATCTCGTCCTGTTAACCTGGTAACTTAATCATCCCCAGTTCTGCGTTGTTCTTGCGAGATCCAATACCGAGCTGCGTTTATATCACTCATGCATAAATCACTGAGAATCTAAAGTGTTTCCTGATGATGATATGTGACGACATTGTTGTGCCAGTGTCAGTTTTAGATGAAAAATTACTTGGAAATTCGTGACCAGATTCAATGTTCTCGATGCGCACAAACTATTTGTTAAAATACCTCTAAGACACTGTTACGAAATAGCTTATGTTTTTTGCGCAATCTGAGGGCGTTTTGGTGTAGGTTAATCATTTTAGTAACGCAAAGCTTTGATTGCATTTACATTTCATTGTTATCACAATTGAATCTGAACACGTCTTTATGTTGCTTTTTTTACTGCGTTTCGATGTGTTCCCGTGACTGTCAATGGAGATCGCCTGCAGAAAAACGTCCGAGATGATGGCGATAAATTTATGGCTTGAGTGTTAACACCTCTGCACTCGTTTGCAGCAGTTTCTTCATTGCATCTCGCGCTATCTGGTTGCTTCGGTTGTGTTGTTGTCGTGTACGGGAGTTTTCAGTGGACGTCGTTTGAGATTGTGGCCGACGGACAGAAGTCAGAAAGTGGATTAAGATAGCGTGATGATATTCTCAATATATGGTGAGTTTGTTATAATGAAACCATGCACTTTAGTGACCTGAACCTTTGGGATATGAATTTGATACACATTTGGGCTGGGCTTGGGCCCAAGGACCTAGCCCGAGTCCCCTCTTATAAGAATAAAAAAAGATTTAAAAAATTGTAAAATGATTAGAACGATAGGCCTTGATTCCCGTTATGTTGGCTAGATCTTAGAATTAGAATTCGTTTAACTTCATTTAGATATTTAGGAAAATTGATGATTTTCACTACTTTAGTTTTAGGTTGAATAGTCTCCTTAGAAAAATTGAATTCGATTTCAATTTAGCTTAGGGGGATTGTTGTCCCAAGACTTCATAACAAGGCTATGTTGCTTTACTTTACTTTTTTAATTGTTCTTTCATTACTATCTTTGATGACTGGGTTGTAATTCTTTTATTTTGCTTTTATGTCATGACTTACTTGTTTTAGTTGAATGTTTAGGTTACATTTAGGATCTTAATAAACACAAAAATATTGTATGGACACTTAGTGGACAAGACTTTTAAGACTCATAATTGGCTAAAAAGATCACATGTGACACCCAATTGATTAGTCTTTTAGGACTTAAATATGGATTACCAAACGCAACTTTAGGGTATCAAAATGACATTAATGTAATTGAGTGCCCAATTCTAGATCTCTATTTGCATAAGAAGTGATGCATCATCTTATTCCTCACTTGATTTTTAATGGACCAAATGAATTAGCGACAACTCCTCCTTACCTAGAATTCTTATAAGCCAATGATATTTTTTCCCCGTGTTTTAGAGTACGGTTAACCATCATGCTAACTAATTGACTAATGAGAATCTCAATATCACGTGAGGTGAGGGTTTGGGAGAGTCCGTACTGATCCCCAACTTAACACTACCTCTGAAACCCGTCTTCCTCATATCGGAGGGTCACGACAAAAATCAATCAAGGGAATATTAAATATGAACTTTGGGGAAAAAATTGTGAGTTTCTTTGAAAATAAAAATTGAATATTGCAATTTTCAGCAAGATATCCAACACCTTCTTTATGATACATTGCCATGCAGCATCAAGTTCACCAACCGTATGACTTTGATAAACAAATTTCTCATATTCACATTTACAATCACTACTCAGTGGACTCAAATGCTCATGTTCTTTTGTCTTAATTTGCCACACTGAGAATCGATGATGACTCGAAGGAACAACCTGTGCAATCGCTTGCAGAATGAAATCATCATGATCAGCTATTATCGACTGGGGATGGCACCCAGACATTGCCCTGAGCCATGTTTCAAACAACCATATGAAGGACTCCTTCGATTCATTAGCATCTAGAGCACATCCAAGAAGAACTGCCCGCTTGAGGTGACTAACACCAACCTAAGTAGCATATGCCACCACATATTGTTTTGCTTATAGGAGGTATAAAAAATGATGGCATCAGCCCAGAAAAGACTACTACAGCAACCCAATGTCCTCAGCTTGTCGGTTCTGAAAGTAATTATGAAGCACGGTATACCAGTCACTTGCTATGTTGCTTGCACGATGCTTCTTTATGAGGCTCGCATTGTGCTTTTTAGCAATGTCTAGTTTTTCTGACGTTTCATTAATCTCATCTAAAAATTTCCCAGAAGCTGAACCTCTGTCGGTTTTTGTTTGCATCTCAAGCTCATGGTTACGCTCTAGTTGATAACGATCAACAATTCACCTTCCATGCCTCTTAATCCTCATAAATGCACCACACCCAACCCTAGAAGGATGCTGAAATCCTTCCTTCAAGCAGACAAATCTCTAGAAGTAATCAAACCATCGCTCTTTGATCGAAACAACTGACCAATACGAACTCTATATCCCATGTTCCCAGCATATGTATCATAATACTGGGATGCTTCGTTAGCTGAATCAAACTTTAGACCCACAAAGGGCTCAAGGATCACTTGTCCTTTATTTCCCCCGGTTTAATGTGTTTGGCACTGACAATACTTAAAGAAGATGAGCATCCATAATCAACAACATCAAGCTGTTTTGTCCATGATTTACAGCACAAATCAACTACTTTAGCGGTTGTTGCTGAACTTTTTGCATTGGGAATTAGCAGGATGATTCTCCTCACAGGTGTCGAGATCATGATTATGATCTTTTGCAAATTGCTCAAGGACCCACTTGCCAGAATCAAATTTCTTTCACCGTTAGGATTACAGGGCATCCTATCTTTGAATAAATCTGAAAACCTTCTTTTCAGCACACGAATCTCCTGTTACAAACCAGTGCATCCACTTGCATTATTCTTATACAGCCAAAACACTCAACTCAGACATTCAAATCTACCGCCGACCATCTCCTGAGTTAGTTCAACCACCAGGTCCAACAGAAAGCAGCATCAGGATTATCAATAGTCATCGTTGCTTCGTCCCATATTCTACACTTAAGCCAACAGATCCGAAAATAGAACGGACGGGAATACTGACTTGTGCTTCTATTCTGAATAGGAGTCGAAACCAAATCCAACGGAATAAATTCTAAGCAAAGCCACCGCAGGCACAGTAGCCCAATGGTCGGATGTCTCCATGACAAGATTTTGCAAGAGGTTTCGGGTTCGAACCAATATGGGAAATTTTATCCACGGGGCCCGGGCCAATCCCCTAGTAGTTGGGCAGTCCCCTTAGGCCCGTCCCCCGAGAACTCCATGAAGAATAGGTTTGACGGAAAGCAGACATTCCTAGCGGGTATGAAGATGCCGGTTCCTTGATCGCTCCTTCGCACCCTTTCGATTCGGTGGGTGAAATTTTTCTTTAAGCAAATCAAAAACAGATTCACAACATAAATTGCACCATTCATCAAATGCCAACCAAGTATATCATATTGTATTGCAAACATGAGTATAAATGCTATAGACAATCGTTTTCACAAACTGATCGAGAATCTTGAAACCCTTTTAAGTTCTAGTTAAACCCACTAATCAAGAACAGTTCTAACATTCAGCATCGTGTCGGAGGATGGTGGCAGCTCAACCAGCCATCCTCTCGCTTCATGGCCTCCATTCTTTTCTTATATTAGTTTTGTTTCTTTCTTTATTTTAATTTCTCTTGATTATTAAAAATTATAAGATTGCTTTTCATATAGAAAAATGTTATGAAGGGCCCTCCCTCCCTCCCTCCCTCCCTCTCTCAATAATATATGTGAAGACATAAGATAAGAAGATATTGTAATCGGGACTATCTTCATTATATATCAATTGTAGCTCCAACAGTCGGATGTTATTTTGGTAATAATTATAGTAGGTTAGCTGACATGGCCAACTAGTATTTTGAAGATTCAACGGAATAACATTTTTCTAAACTATTGGAAAATGAAAAGTTCACGCATTTTAATAAAGTCACTTACTTCAAAACGTAAATTTACATTTAAAAAGCATAATTAATAGGGCTTAATAAGTGCTCGAGCCACTTATACAATTTTCCATGTGAAACATATTTTTCCAATTTAAAATAACTAATTTAGACAATATTCAATGAATTCAGAGAAACCAAAATAAAATGTGATGAGTGCATTGAAACTCCTAAAACTTATTATAAAAGTGCAATTGAATATTAAAATTTTCAAAATGTGCAATTACCTCACAAAACTTTTAAAAAGCATAACAAAGTTCTAAAACTTGTCAAGTCTCCTTCCATTTAATCTGTCCAGCTTGACAATCATAAAATTTTAATAAGTTTTAAGACTTAATTGCATTTTTTTGAAAGTTTTAGAATTCAATTATACTTTAATAACAATTTTTAGGACTTTTAATACATTTATCACAAATAAAATCAAAATAAAAGAAGAAAAGAAAAAGAATATAAAAGGAAAATAAGCCGTAAAGAGAGATAGGGTGGTTAGTAGAGTTGTTGCCCCCTTGGCAATCGTTAGCCGAGGGTTACTGCTTGGAGTTTGTGGCCTCCATCACATTATATGAATAAAGGCATAAACTATACATCGCGAAAAATAATTCACAGGCATATGTTGGCACATTTTACGCACTATCTAAATAAAATAATTAAGTGGCATAGGTTCAATGGGTACCATCATGTCAATTCGTTAATTAAATCATTAACCTTTTTTATTGGCTAGTTGCCTCACATATATTTTTAATTTTGATAGCCCCCTCAGCCTCAAGATTCTTTAGATCGCAAAATTCAAGGTCATAAATCATGGAATCGCAAGCAAAAGAAAATGCAAATAGACTCCGTTCTATGCAACCTTCGATCTCAAGACAATGGAGGTTGGATGCATCAGGGGTCAGATGGACTCCATTATACAACGGGCAAAATGATCACGAAACTTGTCACCATCGGCTCTCAAACATATGAGTCACTCAACGAAAGTGGTTGCAGACGGGCAGGAGCCTACAATGGACGTGCTTTTGAGACTGTTGTGCAGGTCATTTCTTTAACATTTTCTTCTTAAAACAAAACCTTAGCTGTCACACATTCAAAATTTGACTAGCTTTTTAGGACGGCCAAAAAAGTTAGACGCGAAGATGTGCAATCATGTGGCAGGCACACCGTTCGTCGAGAGGCCAGTGCAGCAGAGCTAGGATCAGGCTGGGGGGTGTTTCCAAATTTGGTTACAAATTCCCCCGCGATTAACCCTTCCGTTTTTTATTTACGTAGAACGGGGGCTCCGATAACCACGGCCTTTGTTTAAGGTCCTTAGGCTGGACCGACTAGCTTTTTAGGATGGCCAAAAAAGTTAGACGCGAAGATGTGCAATCACGTGGCAGGCACACCGTACATTATTATCCATGCCATTTTATTTTAGAAGGAACGAAATTAGGAAATCATGATGGATGTTTGGGAATCATTGGACTGGATACATCTAAATAATGTGAAATTAACTTCCAACGAAGATTTTCAAAATTTTCCTTGATGGATTATTAAATGGCCGCTAAAATTTAGTGGGACAAACAAACCTTAAGAAATAAATTAAATAAAAAAAACATTAAAGTATATGTAATAATGTTCCCTCAATCATTGCATACTCGTTCATGTAAGTGCTTTAATAGACAATTGTAAAACTAAAGGTTAGCAGTTGGCATAATCAATATGCCTTAATATCAATTGATATTGAATAAGGATGGATATTAGCAAGAAGGAAGAACAAATTTGTTAAATAATGAACAAAAGTCTCCAAATTCCTTCGAGTCCTCCTGTGACATTCCAGATTTTCAATATTGTTTTCTATTGAATAAATCGGGCATTTCATCGACGCGCCTATAGGGCTGTTCTCAGAGCTGATCACTCTCGAGATAACTAGACTATTTGGGGAAGCCATTAAGGGATTTTAACGCAATATACTTGAGAATTCGACCAAGAATCGACTTCTCGACCGTGCTTATCTTCAGAGGCAATTACGACACAGTTAAAAATCGATTAGAGATTATAGATAAGTCGGTTCGATTGAGATGTGTTTCTAAACGTGGGTGACTCCACAAAATTGGAAAGTTCTCGTCGACAGGTACTAGAATGATTTTTCTATTGTTTTGGTACCCTGTGTCCGTATTTGAATTCTCGAAATTTTCATGACAACTGAGAGTCATCATTGTGTCGAGTGGGTTCATTATGGCTTAAAGAAAATCAATCATAGGTCATTTGCACTAAAAATTTCTGAAAGTTATTTGGTAGCCTAAGTCATGCTAAAATGGTGCCGAATTGAAATTAACCACGAATTTGAGTTCGATTTTAGAAATTGAAAGTTTTGTCATGTCACAATTAATTCTAGGAGCATCGACTCAGTCTTAAAAGATTTTTCTACAACCCGAGACTTTTTTGGGAAAAAGTCGAGGTAGGGCCATTTTTGTCCAAAAAAAGTCTGGGATCGTTTTTTATCGTGCAATTGGGAAGCAAGTGGGATCAATTGGCGAGAAAAAATACCAATTGGATCATGGATGTGTCAATTGAATTTATTGGGGCCGAATTGGACTGAATTAAACAAAAACACGTATCCAATTGGATGGAAATCCTAGTAAATTCGTAACCCCCCCACCACCTATGGTTTTTGGACCATTTCAAGAGTTGCAATTTAAGCATGGGTGGCTGATTTGAGGCCAAGGAAGCCAACTATGGCTGAGGATTGGTCAAGGGGACCATGGAGGAGAAAATTTGGCCAAGTGGACCCCTTGTCCCTCTTATCCCTTCCTCTCTCTCCCTCAAGCTGACTGGCCACAGTTGTGACATCCAAATTTTTCAACCCTGTTTTCTACTAAATAAATTAAGCATTTCATTGATGCGCCTATAGGGTTATTCTCAAAGCCGATCACTCTTGAGATAACTAGATTATCTAGGGAAGCCATTAAGAAATTTTAAGGCAATAGACTTGAGAATTCGACTAGGAATCGACTTCTCGACCGTATCCACCTTTAGAGGCCATTACGACACAATTAAAAATCGATTTGAAATCAAAGATAGATTGGTTCGACAAAGATGTGTGGCTAATTGTGGGTAACACCACTGAAGTGAAAAATTCTCATCGACCGGTACTAGACTAATTTTCTTATTATTTTGATACCCTATGTCCGTATTCGAATCCTCGAGATTTTCACAACAATCGATAGTCGTCAATGAGTCGAGTGGTTTCATAGTAGCTCAAAGAAAATCGACCACAGGTCATTTGCACTAAAATTTTCTGAAAATTACTCGGTAGTCTAAATTACGCTAAAAACGCGCCAAGTTAAAATTAACTGTGAATTTAAGTCCGATTATAGAAATTGAAGTTTCTGTCATATCACAATAAATTCTAGGAGTGTTGACTCAGTCTCAGAAGATTTTTTGGACGCCTGACACTTTTTAGGAAAAAGTCATCGCCTGGTCGTTTTTGAGCAGAAAAAGCCAAAGATTTCTTTTGTTGGCAAAATTGAGATGCATGATGGATACGTGGATGAAGAGAAATAACAATTGAGACATTGGGGTATCAATTGATTTTATGAGAGCCGATTGAGAATGAATTGAGAGAGAATTGATGAGCAATTGAAACATTTTGCTAAGAAATTCGTATGCCCTCATAAGTTATGACTTATGGACCAACTCAACTCTCCAGAAGGGGTATATTAGGCTGAAAATAAGTTGGTGGGAGACAGCTAAGGTTATGGATCAAGATGAGGGGACAAAGGGATATTTGTTGTGGAAAAATCAAGCTAAAGGGGCCCTCACTCATCTCTCTCTTTCCCCTCACTCAGCTGTTGTCCAAACTCCTTCCATTTCCAGTCATGCGTGACCAGCAAACCAGAGCAAAAACCACGAAACTTCAATCCACATGTCCTTCTTCCACTTTGTCGCTCCAGTCATCACCGAAGACACTTGCTGCTTTCCACTAAATCCCCATCAAGACTCCTTGGTTGACCGAGTAGCTTTGCTTTGCTGCCACCTGATCACGTCTTCACTTGGTTCGGTCAACGAAGCAGTGTTGAAGACCACTGAGCGAGCTGCAATTCGCATGTCTTCTCTCCACCAGCAATCGCTGCCACGTTGGGTCAACGAAGCCAACGGATTCCACTACCCCTCTCCACTATTTCTGTCGCTCCACTCGTCGAAGTTATCTCTCTCAGCTGATGTCTCCACGTGCGTCCAAAGCAGCCCAATCGAGGCAAGCTGCCCGCGTGATTCCTCTCTCCTTCGCTTGTGGATCAGCCGGTCGAGCCAAATAGAAGCCCAACGAGTTATTCTTGCTCGGCCCAAACCTGTAGTCTTCAAGCCCAACAAAACCCTCAACAGCTCACGCATTTCATGGCCCAGCTGCTCCTTGTTCGGTTCAGCAACTCAGCCCAAGGTGGTTTAATTCAATTGAAGCCCGGCCCAATTTAGTTTTATTTCAAGCCCATCTCAGCCCAAGTTTCAAGCCCAGCAACAATTGTATTCCAGCAGCCCAGTTTTGAAGCCCAATCAGCGAGGCCCAAGCAAGTTTGGCCCAAGCCCAGCTTTTGCTATAGGCTTGCAAAGTTTCTTGGCTCGGTTCAAGTTTGTTGCGAGCCCAAGTTCGACCACCGTCGCGTTGCCATCGCGGTGATCCGGTCTCCGCTTTTAGCAAGTGAGTTTTACTTACTAAACCCCTCTTAGTGGACTAATGATGCTTAGGGGTTGACTAGATTTAATTAAGTGAAATTAGGTGGTTAGATTAGTTTAGAACAATTAATTAGTGATGTCGCGACCTGATTTTTTCGGGTTCATCACCTAAAACTAGGTTAATGGATTACTAAGTCTTTAAGCTTAGCTCGGGCACTCCCAAGCCCATACCAATTCGCGACTTAGGTTTGAATTTTTAACATGCAAATGATTTTTAATCAGGATTCGCCACTAATCTATTTTCGGTGGGTCGATTAGAAACCCAAGTAAAGTAACGGGAGATTTAATTTACTCCTACAAACCAGAGATTTATGAGTTCGGGGACTTGGTTACACTAGACTATCCTAGTGCCCTTTCGGTACCTTTCTATTTCATTTTAAAAAAATGTTTGGCAAGCAATTTGGATTGATTTTAAATCTATCATTCTAACATGTGAGGTGATCATACATGTGCGCATACCACCAATTTAACACTCAAGAAAGCAATTAAATATTGCAAAACATACCTAGAAACAACGAAAGCATCTGCATTGTTAAATCAGAATTCACATCAGCAACCCTAGATATGATTTCTAATTAACACGCAATTTCAATTTTTGTTTTCACTTTATTTAATGAAAATCATGCGATGCATGCTAATAATCTAATATGACGTGGCAGCATGACCTAAACTATATGACATGAAGAAATGCAACAATTAAATGCAATCTAAATGACCTAATTCTAATGACATGCAATGCGATGCAATGACATACAAAATTATTTAAACTAAGATGACATTTATTAAATGACTTAGTCTAATGACGAGGAAGTTCTAATTAAATGAACCTAATAAAAACTAAATGACGTGCATTTGATATTTCTATTTAAAAATGCGAAAATGATCTAGCTAGATTAAAATTCTATCTAATTTAAACTAAGGATTAAGTCACATTAAATCCTAATTTAAACTAAGACATTATCTTAATCTAACATGCAATCTATCTAATATGCAATGACGTGCGGGGCATGCCCTAATTCCACATGACATATGCATGATATTTTTTATTTTTTTATTAAATTCAAAATTTAAAATTGCCATGTAATTAAACATGCAACTAAAATCCTAAATTAATGCATTATATATATATATATATATATATATATATATATATTTTTTTTTTTTTTATATTTTCCGAACTGAAATCCCTATCCTAGATATGCAAGATAACAAGAAATATTCTAAAACAAAGTGAATCTTAATTCAAATATTTTTTTGATTTTTCTTAGTGGTTTTCCAAAACAAGCGATTATAAACTAAACCTTAAATCTAAACAAACAAGATATTCAACAAATAAAGGATTAAAATAAACGAAAATATAACCTATTATCTCACAGGTCAAATTAACGATTAGTTTTAACCCAGAACATCACGATAAGAAATCAAAATAATTAAAAATCTGATCCGAAATCTTACGGATCAAATTAATAATTATATTGATTCAACAATTAATATGCTATCAACAAATCCCAAGAATTAATATAATTAAAAAAATGACCCGACATCTTACGGGTCAAATTAATAATTACAATAATTTTAGGGAAAACCCTGTGGATAATGCCTACAATAAAAAAAAAATCAATTCCCAATATTCAAACTTAAACAATAATAATAAAACTAACTAAAAATAAAGTAAAATAATAAAAATAAAAGAAAAATAAATAACCTAAGGAAAATGGAAGGGCAGCCTATTCGTCAACACCAAGCAGGGGTTTGGATCGCCGGCGTTCGGGGATGACCGGCGTCGGAGCTCCGGCAAGGGCGGACCAGCACGCAGGGAGGGAAGAGCAGCAGCAGACAGGGGCTGGTGCAGTGGCGTGCAATGGTGTTGCTGGGTCGGAGGACTGCTGCCGGAATGAGCAGAAAGCTGCTGTGGGAGCGTCGCTCGGAGGAGGGGCGTCAGACACCGGGTGAGTAGATCACGGACGGCGAGCGAAGGCGAGATATGCTGGACAATCACGGGCGAGTGGCAGAGCAAGGCAGGAGCGGCGTCGGCAAGGGGAGTCACGGACGACTGGGCTGGCGTCGCGGGTTGCTCGCGAAGGAGACGCGGCGGAGCTTCACGGGTCGTCGAGTTGGGCGACGAGCAGCGACCAGCGAGCAAGGGACGTCGGATCACTGGATTTGCGCTGGGCGATCGTGGTGCGCTTCGGCTAGGGGCAGAACAGAAGCGGATCACGGCGTGGGCTCCTACGACGACGAACGGGAGGAGGGTCTCGGGTGCTGGGCTCGCGGTGGTGAGGAGGTGCGGTGACCAGTAGCGACGAACGGGTGAGCTGCTGCGACGGCGCTGGTGTGGCGAGGGCGTTCGCGGACGGAAGTGCGGTGGGCGGTGCGTTAGAGGCTGGCGTCGCGGTGCCGGTGCAACGCACGGTCGGCGCGTCGGGGTCTCCGCGAGTTGCAGCGGCGGCGGGTGAGGAGTGGCTCCGGCGTCACGAACCAGCGCGGATTGGCGAGGCAGCGGATTTGGGGAAGATGATGAACAGTAAAGGTCAAATCAACCTTTACTTTTTTTACTTTTCTCCTCTCTCTCTCTCTCTCTCTCTCTCACGTTCTGACTTTTTCTTTTTTCTGCAGTTTTTCCTTTTGCACTTTCTGCAGAAAAATTTTCTTCTCCTTCTCTTTTCTTTTCTGAATTTTTTTTCCAGAGAAGCCCCCCCACGATTGATCCGTACGTATCCTTTTATAGGCGACGCAAAACAGGATCTTTTTTTGTTAATATTTTCATCTCCCGAATATTGCTTATAACCTCTTGATCACAAAAATCCTTATCTCAAAAATATTCTCTCCCGATTTCATCATCTATTGATAAAAAATAAGATTACAATGCGATTTTTTTTTTAATTTTTCAAAAACCATAATATCGCATCAAATCTTAATTTTTCGCAAGATAATCAATTAAAAATAACGACGGGCTTGGGTTAATTTTATCCTTTCATGGGCCTAGCCCGGCCTACCGAACTAGAGCTTAAAAACATAAAATTTGAGCTCATCCACCACCGGTCCTAAAAATAAAAAACATGTAAATTAAAAATAAATGCACCTAAAAAATTATATGCTATGCGATTGAATTATAATATTTTTTAGGGGTTAAAAATTAATCCCCAATTTTTATGCAATAAATGACTAAATGGGTTGTCCAAAATTTAGGTGTCAACAGCTGCCCCTCTTTGAAGGTGAGCTCGAAGAGGTTGCCTTCAAAGACAAATTGAGATCTAAATTTTGACCATGCAAATGCACTGAATGATTTTTTTTTTTTAAAATCAGAAAATGAATTCCATTTTTTTAATGCAATTATATGATGCGTGGAAATGCTAATGCAAATGCATGATGTCAAAGGAAAGAACGTATCTACAATTACTTACCAATTAGTGCGGTAAAGCATTTTGAGGTACACGATAAATCCCTATTTACTCCATAAGTACCCAACTCTCACTCAGGTTCCTTGAAAAGCGTAATAGGTAAGAACATTCACATCCAAAGTGAAATGTTCAACGGAAAAAATTGAGACATCTAGATCCAGACTGAGATGTCAAGATTTTTGAAAATCTAAAAATACCTAAATCCAGACTAAGGTATAATGAGAACGATTGACAAATATTCACATCTAGAGTGAAATGTTTGAATGAAAATAATCAAGACATCCAGGTCCAGACAGAGATGTCACGATTTTAGAAGCTCGAAATACCTAGATCCAGACTAAGTATAACGAGAAAGGTCGAAAAACATTCACATCCAAAGTGAAACATTCAACGAAGAGAATTGAGACATCCAGATCCAGACTGAGATGTTGAAATTTTGGAATGCAATTTGTATGCAAATGGTAAAGGAACTTACCTGGAATAACTTACCTTCAAAGAGGGTAGAGTGATTCAAGATAGTTGGTGTTACATGTCCAGGACCCGTACCATTTTACGGTCGCCCAAAATAGTAACATGGCTTTGTAAAGATACTGCTTTCCCAGGACTCGTACCATTCTACGGTCGCCCAGTATGATAGTGTTTGGTTGTGTCTAGGACTCGTACCATTCTACGGTCGCCTAAACGGGGATTTACCTTCCAGGACCCGTACCATACTACGGTCGCCTGAATAGGGAAATAGGTTTTGTCTAGGACCCGTACCATTCTATGGTCGCCTAAACGGGGATTTACCTTCCAAGACCCGTACCATTCTTCGGTCGCCTGAATAGGGAAATAGGTTTTGTCTAGGACCCGTACCATTCTACGGTCGCCTGAATAGGGAAATAGGTTTTGTCTAGGACCCGTACCATTCTACGGTCGCCTAAAATAGGGAATAGGTATTGTCGAGAACCCGTACCATTCTACAGTCGCCTTGATGGAAAATTGATTTTTTAGGACCCGTACCATTCTACGGTCGCCTGAATGAGGAAATTGCTTTTCTAGGACCCGTACCATTCTACGGTCGCCTGTTAGAGCAATAAATGTTGTCTAGGACCCGTACCATTCTACGGTCGCCTAAACGAGGTTTTGCTTGGCTAGGACCCGAACCATTCTTCGGTCGCCCAGCCTTGCAACAGAGGTCAACTGACCAGGACCCGAACTGTTCTTTGGTCGCCTTAATCAGATTGAATCTGGAGGAAAATCTTTGGGGGACAACTCAGTCGAGTGTCGGTGTTTTCAAAAGGGACTCTGGGCTATGACAGCACGCCAGGTCAATATAAAGGGACATCGGGCTACAAAAGCACGCCGAGTCGATAAAGAGGGACTTTGGGCTACGAAAGCACGCCAGGTCAATATAAAGGACACCGGGCTACGAAAGCACGCCGGGTCAATGAAATGGACTCTGGGCTACAAAAGCACGCCAGGTCAATAAAGAGGGACTCTAGGCTATGAAAGCACGCCAAGTCAATATAAAGGGATATCGGGCTACAAAAGCACGCCGAGTCGATAAAGGGACATCGAGCTACAAAAGCACGCCGAGTCAATTTAAAAGAACAGCTTGACCAAGTCAAGTGTGAAGAATGGGTAGAGATATACTTACCTGATGATATCTCTGATTCTTTGGGATATGTCTTCCGGAACTTAGATATCCTGTGGAAGTCTTTCACCTCATGGTGGAGGTTTCTCATCTCTTAATATCATGAAACATTCTGAAAGGAACTTGAATTACCTGTCAGACATGATTTAGAGCAAAAACTGATATGCATTCATCAAAGAGATAGATAATCTAAACTATTCTAGAATGCACATTTCAAAATTCAGTGAGGTTTTTATCAACTCAATCAGGGTTTATGCATAATGACATTTGTATCACCCAAATTTCCACTGGAGAGAATTATCATTCAAGACAATCTTCACTCACGACATAGATTTCTTAAAAATACTAAATGAGAGACTTTCGGTTAGAAAGGACTTTCACTCACTCTCATTTAGAATGGCTATTTTATGAGAATCACTCAATTTTATCATATCGACATGGGTCCGAGTATTCTCGCAAGCGGTACGATCTTACCAATCTGAGAGGTCTTTAACAGGGACCATAATGTGGGCTTGATCAACGGCTTAACAAATGGACTCTTTGAGTCAAGGCTATTGAATGAACAGTCTTGTAATCATCTTCGGGTTTACAAGTCAAGAACCCTACAAAATGAAAAAGAAATAATCTTGCTCGCACTTCTTCGAGCGATGCTTATAAACATGTGAACTCCTATGTTAATTCAAGTACCCTAATCTGAAGAGACTTTGTAAGGGACGTAACGTAGGTTGGGTTCATGGGTTGAGAAATGAAAGGATCATTAGGCTCAAAATGTGTGTAAAAGGTGTGAGTTGATGATCATCTTGGCATTGCCATCAGTTTTCTTTTTCACCATCAGGGATTGTCTTCATGAAGTCCCCCATTGATTGTAGAAACTCAGCATTTGAGTTCTTTGACTATTGCTCCATTGGGATTCAATTCTTGTAATTGACAATCACCTATCTTGACTCTTTTTTTTCATCTATGGGCATTGGCCTTGCTTTTACTAGGCACACCGCTTTTTCATGCCCCTTAGTTCTATTTTGAATTCAATTCTTGCGCATAATGCATGCGTCAAGCAATTACACTTTGAATGGCACTTGAACTTTCAAAGGTCCTCATCTGCCTTTTGCCTTGCCCCAGCGTGGGGGATGATCACCAATTGGGTTTAAAGAAATGAAATTGCAGGCTCAAATGGACTATGCAAAGGATATAAGTGTATGGGATAGAGTAAGAAATGCTCTTCATCATCCTAAGGCACTTAAATTAACACATGAATTCAATGTAATAGCATGACTTGAAGATTGATGCAAGTGAGAGCAAGAAAATTTCAATCCATTTTCCTCACCTCATGATGCCATTTGATCTCTTAGTTGCCCCGATGTGGGGTGATTCTTGACAGGGGTGATTTGAAAAGAATATCCATAAGTGTATGGGCTCAAAAGGGTTAAGTAAGGGATCACCTGTAGTGTTTGGGATAGAGAAATGAATTGCCTCTCATCATTTCGGTTGCCGTACCTTTTGCGAGAGAACTCTTTACCTTATGGATATGAACCTTCCTACACTCATCTCACAAGTGTATGAATATGGGACTGTGTATAGGATAGGGTTTGCCTTTCATCATCCCGACTCGCCTCATTTAATATGCTCAATCAATTCCACATCATTCATTAAATTAGTCCATCTTGATGTTCTTTAATGGAATTGGTGGATAAAACATGTAAGAGTCATCATGCAAAATCCTTTTTTTAAAAGGAACTCAACAGCTTTAAGTATGTCAACTTCAAACAGTTTTCTATACTGCAAAATGGTTTTAAGCATTCATTCAAGGATTCCTCTACAATGGGAATTGCCTTAGCAGTTGATGTATTTGGATTGTCCCTATCATTCAAGATTGAAAATCCACTTTTGCCCCTGCACAAGAGAACGTGCATCAGTATGATACTATGCAACATCAAAGTAAATTCAAACTGCACATCCATTTTGGCTCGGGTCGAGACTTTATCCCAGTTGGGTCACTACCAAAATCTGTCATGTCCCAAATTGGTCATCTCTTCCACCAGGGAATGATGGTCCTCTTTTACTTGCCCCAAATCTTTTCATTACAAGTGCACCCTAATCCTGTTGATCACAAGTCAAGTTTATGATCATTGAAACTTGATACGCCATTCTCAGATGTCCCTTGTCATAACAAGTTATAGAATCATGTTCTGAGACAAGAAGCAAATGAGTCAGACAAACAAACAGGTTTAATCTGCTACAAGGTTTGGGAAAATGTTTTTTTTTTTTTTTAGCAATGAAACGCTTTTGTTTTCAAAAAAGTTTTTGGGAGGAAGCATGAGAAAGTCCAGCCCTCACGATTTCTCCGTGGATGATATATTTTTTTTTTCATGGTTGGATATCGTCATTGGACTGGTTTGGTATACTCCATCATGTCCTCAAAAATTGGAAATAAAATTGTAACTTCATTGAATAGAATCAAATGAATTACATTATTGGAATGGAAATTGTGAATCCTAAACCCCTAAAAAGAGAAAAAAAATCGAAAACGATTCCTAAAAAGCGAAAACCAATTCCTAAAAAGCAATAAGAATTCCCACGCAGGGGAGGTGCAACCGAGCATGCCCCTAATTAAACAAGGAAAGTGAACTACTTAGGACCATGAATCATGTATGCTTGAGTTCTTCACCCTCCTTGCTCGTGTGATGTGAACCCTTCAAATCAGAGATTCTTCCTTCTAGATATGTCACGAGTCTCTTCATGGTGGCATCAAATTCAGCTACCTCGGGAAAATGAGACGATTCAAAAGTTCTCTTGGCTCTCTTCTTCGAGTCGCAGATTCTTATTGAAGATAGAGTACCTATGTCATCGCAGCCTTTTTGCTTGATGAGAAAAGTCACAGTAGCAGACAATTCATTGACTTGATTTTGGTGGTGTGCAATTTGCTTGTTCATATTGTCAATGATACGTTCCAACGCCTCGTTTCGATCCGCCATTTTAGCTCTCGACCGTGTACGGATGGGTGAGCGAGATTGCTTCATAATCACCTTAGAAAATAAATGGGAACATGTAAGCATGAAGTGTAAATAGAAAGCTAGTCCATGACAACCATTTAATTTTAGTCAAGAAAAGTCCACATATGAAGAGGATTTCCTAAAAACGGACTAGGAAAACAAAGATATGAGATGCCCCAATAGGGACAAAATTTCCTACTCATGAACTAGGAAGAGCCAAGACTTGAATTGAAAACAAATTTCCATTTTTATTTTCCAAATGATTAATTACATGGCAATTTCCTCATTTCAGTCATGAAAGGAATTAGATCAAATGATTATCCTGAATTGTCATGGGCAGACCAAAAGCATGACAAAGTAAGTAAATTGCATAGTATAAAGATAGAAGACTTACTTCACCAAGGGAAATTAATGGCAATCACATAGACATGCACATGAGATGTGAGGCTCGATTTCTGTCTAACTGGCTTAACAAAGTGGAGCTAAAAGGATAATCTGACCGTTGCAGTCTCGCATTAACGTGTCAGGTCCCCCTAACTCCAGCTCAGCCAAATGGAATACCCAATAATCACGCAGTCTCGTGGATATGAATAAACACATTCGACACCATGAAAGAAATTTCGGGGAAGAGAAGGTCAACCTCTACATAGCAGTCTCGCTTTGGAGGAAGTATCCTTCTCAACACCATCCTAGAAATCCTATCGCAGCCCAGGTTCGACCGCAAGTTGTGTGTGCAAATAGTGTGCTGCTAAAGCAATAAAGCATGCACAACAGTTTAAATGCAAACAACACTTCTATAGTTTTAATTCAAACATTCATCCCTAACTCCAACCTGCAAAACAGAGGTTAGCAAAGACTACTCCCCTTATACCTCCTATCTGCAATAACATTTAACATCTTAGGAATGTTAGGGACATACCTGGGATCCTCGCTGCCAAACAAAAATATTTTTAAAAAGAAAAATTGGCCTAAGTCCACTAAGTGTTTTAACACAAATCCCCAGCGGAGTCGCCAAGCTGTCGCGACCTGATTTTTTCGGGTTCATCACCTAAAACTAGGTTAATGGATTACTAAGTCTTTAAGCTTAGCTCGGGCACTCCCAAGCCCATACCAATTCGCGACTTAGGTTTGAATTTTTAACATGCAAATGATTTTTAATCAAGAGTCGCCACTAATCTATTTTCGGTGGGTCGATTAGAAACCCAAGTAAAGTAACGGGAGATTTACTTTACTCCTACAAACCAGAGATTTATGAGTTCAGGGACTTGGTTACACTAGACTATCCTAGTGCCCTTTCGGTACCTTTCTATTTCATTTAAAAAAAAATGTTTGGCAAGCAATTTGGATTGATTTTAAATCTATCGTTCTAACATGTGAGGTGATCATACATGTGCGCATACCACCAATTTAACACTCAAGAAAGCAATTAAATATTGCAAAACATACCTAGAAGCAACGAAAGCATCTGCATTGTTAAATCAGAATTCACATCAGCAACCCTAGATATGATTTCTAATTAACACGCAATTTCAATTTTTGTTTTCACTTTATTTAATGAAAATCATGCGATGCATGCTAATAATCTAATATGGCGTGGCAGCATGACCTAAACTATATGACATGAAGAAATGCAACAATTAAATGCAATCTAAATGACCTAATTCTAATGACATGCAATGCGATGCAATGACATACAAAATTATTTAAACTAAGATGACATTTATTAAATGACTTAGTCTAATGACGAGGAAGTTCTAATTAAATGAACCTAATAAAAACTAAATGACGTGCATTTGATATTTCTATTTAAAAATGCGAAAATGATCTAGCTAGATTAAAATTCTATCTAATTTAAACTAAGGATTAAGTCACATTAAATCCTAATTTAAACTAAGACATTATCTTAATCTAACATGCAATCTATCTAATATGCAATGACGTGCGGGGCATGCCCTAATTCCACATGACATATGCATGATATTTTTTATTTTTTTATTAAATTCAAAATTTAAAATTGCCATGTAATTAAACATGCAACTAAAATCCTAAATTAATGCATTTTTTATATTTTTTTTATATTTTCCGAACTGAAATCCCTATCCTAGATATGCAAGATAACAAGAAATATTCTAAAACAAAGTGAATCTTAATTCAAATATTTTTTTGATTTTTCTTAGTGGTTTTCCAAAACAAGCGATTATAAACTAAACCTTAAATCTAAACAAACAAGATATTCAACAAATAAAGGATTAAAATAAACGAAAAGATAACCTATTATCTCACAGGTCAAATTAACGATTAGTTTTAACCCAGAACATCACGATAAGAAATCAAAATAATTAAAAATCTGATCCGAAATCTTACGGATCAAATTAATAATTATATTGATTCAACAATTAATATGCTATCAACAAATCCCAAGAATTAATATAATTAAAAAAATGACCCGACATCTTACGGGTCAAATTAATAATTACAATAATTTTAGGGAAAACCCTGCGGATAATGCCTACAATAAAAAAAAAATCAATTCCCAATATTCAAACTTAAACAATAATAATAAAACTAACTAAAAATAAAGTAAAATAATAAAAATAAAAGAAAAATAAATAACCTAAGGAAAATGGAAGGGCAGCCTATTCGTCAACACCAAGCAGGGGTTTGGATCGCCGGCGTTCGGGGATGACCGGCGTCGGAGCTCCGGCAAGGGCGGACCAGCACGCAGGGAGGGAAGAGCAGCAGCAGACAGGGGCTGGTGCAGTGGCGTGCAATGGTGTTGCTGGGTCGGAGGACTGCTGCCGGAATGAGCAGAAAGCTGCTGTGGGAGCGTCGCTCGGAGGAGGGGCATCAGACACCGGGTGAGTAGATCACGGACGGCGAGCGAAGGCGAGATATGCTGGACAATCACGGGCGAGTGGCAGAGCAAGGCAGGAGCGGCGTCGGCAAGGGGAGTCACGGACGACTGGGCTGGCGTCGCGGGTTGCTCGCTAAGGAGACGCGGCGAGGCTCGGCGTCGTGGTGGTGCGGCGGAGCTTCACGGGTCGTCGAGTTGGGCGACGAGCAGTGACCAGCGAGCAAGGGACGTCGGATCACTGGATTTGCGCTGGGCGATCGTGGTGCGCTTCGGCTAGGGGCAGAACAGAAGCGGATCACGGCGTGGGCTCCTACGGCGACGGACGGCAGGAGGGTCTCGGGCGCTGGGCTCGCGGTGGTGAGGAGGTGCGGTGACCAGTAGCGACGAACGGGTGAGCTGCTGCGACGGCGCTGGTGTGGCGAGGGCGTTCGCGGACGGAAGTGCGGTGGGCGGTGCGTTAGAGGCTGGCGTCGCGGTGCCGGTGCAACGCACGGTCGGCGCGTCGGGGTCTCCGCGAGTTGCAGCGGCGGCGGGTGATGAGTGGCTCCGGCGTCACGAACCAGCGCGTATTGGAGATGAGGCGGAGCACGCGGATTGGTGAGGCAGCGGATTTGGGGAAGATGATGAACAGTAAAGGTCAAATCAACCTTTACTGTTTTTTACTTTTCTCCTCTCTCTCTCTCTCTCTCTCTCTCTCACGTTCTGACTTTTTCTTTTTTCTGCAGTTTTTCGTTCTGACTTTTTCTTTTTTCTGCAGTTTTTCCTTTTGCACTTTCTGCAGAAAATTTTTCTTCTCCTTCTCTTTTCTTTTCTGAATTTTTTTTTCCAGAGAAGCCCCCCACGATTGATCCGTACGTATCCTTTTATAGGCGACGCAAAACAGGATCTTTTTTTGTTAATATTTTCATCTCCCGAATATTGCTTATAACCTCTTGATCACAAAAATCCTTATCTCAAAAATATTCTCCCCCGATTTCATCATCTATTGATAAAAAATAAGATTACAATGCGATTTTTTTTAATTTTTCAAAAACCATAATATCGCATTAAATCTTAATTTTTCGCAAGATAATCAATTAAAAATAACGACGGGCTTGGGTTAATTTTATCCTTTCATGGGCCTAGCCCGGCCTACCGAACTAGAGCTTAAAAACATAAAATTTGAGCTCATCCACCACCGGTCCTAAAAATAAAAATGCAAAACATGTAAATTAAAAATAAATGCACCTAAAAAATTATATGCTATGCGATTGAATTATAATATTTTTTAGGGGTTAAAAATTAATCCCCAATTTTTATGCAATAAATGACTAAATGGGTTGTCCAAAATTTAGGTGTCAACAAGTGACTTATTGATGCATGTTAGGTGGTTAGCCTTAGTTATTAGCAAGTAGAGAGTTTATAATTTTTATTGAATACATCTCGGGATTTTTCCCGACTCGTCTCGGGCTCCAATTAGGCATTATGGGCATAAATTGGATTTTTAGTATTTATTTATTAATTTTCGAAATTAATTTAATTATTTATTTATTTTTCAGAAATTAGGCTGGGATAGCCGACGACCGAAATTTTATGCTGATTATCGTGGTGCAGCCCGTTTATTTATTTGAGCTCTACATTGTGCTGAATTGAATTGTTTGTGATATTTCAAGAATTTATTCTAAATTGATTGGAAATTGAGTGATTGATTGGTGGATGGCCGAGTATAATTATTTAGCGCCAATAATGCTTTGATGGGCTAAAGTGGAGAGAATGGCAAGGGTGAAATGTGAATACTCTTAGCCAAGACTAATTAGGTACGATGGTATGGACCAACGTGGTTCGGTGATTGGGACATCACTGGTAAAAATGGCGCTTTAAAGAACGCATGTTACGGTCTAGTACATACATCAATATAGACATACGTGATTCTGTGATTAAGCATATCACAGGTGAAAGCGGCGCCTTAAAGAACGCACAACTGCTGTCTATTACGTACATCACCTCGGCTTATAAACATACGTGATTCGGTGATTAAGGATATCATTGGTGAAAACGACACCTTAAAGAACGCACGACTGTTGTCTATTGCCTATGTCACCTTGGCGGAAATGACGCCCGAGAGTATAAATGTGGCTCTGTGACTAAGTGCACTATTGGAGGTTATATAGTGAGAAATGAAATGACCTAGAGATGGTTCGACTGACATGTAATCGACTAAGTCGATTAATCAATGCTTTGATCCAATGTTGTGATTTGATTGAATAATGGATGTAATATATGATGCCTTTGTGTATAACCTTGAATTGCAGGTTGGGACTGAAGCCAAGGTAAGTCCTCTAAATCGTGCTGTGCTTAGACAACCGTGTAGCGTATTAGTTTACTAATCGAGTCTTAGGGGGTAGAATTCGCTAAGACGTTGTCTCATGGTTATTATATAACCATTTCAGGCCCCTAGATAGCAGTATCTTCACCTCCTCCTCCTGCTCCAGGAGATGACCGAACTAGAGATCCACTTCCACATTCACCCTCACCTAGAAGGTCTGGAGTATGTATTGGTTAAGTCAATCGTCTGGGTTGATGTAGGAGAGAACGCCCTGAGGCCCCATCATTATAGGTCATGGTACCATGAGTATTTTGACGGGCGAAGAGAGGGACCCATTCTAGAGAACGACATGCCAGTGTACGTGCTAGAAGAGGCATTTGGGGAGGGTACAGCAGACCATGCGGATGGGTCGGTTGTGGATGTTTAAGACCCGACACTTGAGATTGAAGCTCACACTCCTGTGTACTCGATTGACGATGACAACTGGAATGATGAGGATGGTGAGATTGAAGATCAAGAGGTGGAAGGACCGGAGGAAGACGAAGATTGGGGAGTGGCTGAGGAGATACCTGAAGATGAGCCAACATCTGAAGCCGAGGATGAGCCTGAAGAAGAAGATGAAGAATTGGAGGAAAATGAGCTCAGTGAGGAGGATGATCCTGGCTAAGACCAATCAGGTACGATGGTATGGACCAACGTGGTTCGGTGATTGGGACATCATTGGTGAAAACAACGTCTTAAAGAACGCACGTTACAGTCTAGTACATACATCAATATAGACATACGTGGTTCGGTGATTAAGCATATCATAGGTGAAGGCGACGCCCTAAAGAATGCACAACTACTGTCTATTACGTACTTCACCTAGGCTTATAGACATATGTGATTCGGTGATTAAGGATATCACTGGTGAAAACGGCACCTTAAAGAACGCACGACTGTTGTCTATTGCCTATGTCACCTTGGCGAAAATGACGCCCGAGAGCATAAATGTGGCTCTATGACTAAGTGCACTATTGGAGGTTATATAGTGAGAAATGAAATGACCTAGATATGGTCCGACTGACATGTAATCGACTAAGTTGATTAATCAATGCTTTGATCCGATGTCGTGATTTGATTGAAGATGTAATATATGAGGCATTTGTGTATAACCTTGAATTGCAGGTTGGGATTAAGGCCAAGGTAAGTCCTTTGAATCGTGTTGTGCTTAGGCAACCGTGTGGCGTATTAGTTTACTAATCGAGTCTTAGGGAGTAGAACTCGCTGAGACGTTATCTCATGGTTATTATATAACCATTTCAGGCCCCTAGATGGCAGTACGTCCACATCCTCCTCCTGCTATGCATTTTGGTATTCTCCAGGAGATGACCGAACTAGAGATCCACTTCCACATTCATCCTCACCTAGAAGGTTTGGAGTACGTATTGGTTAAGTCAATCGTCTGGGTTGTGTAGGAGAGAACGCCCTGAGGCCCCATCATTATAGGTCATGGTACCATGAGTATTTTGACGGGCGAAGAGAGGGACCCATTCTAGAGAACGACGTGCCAGTGTACGTTCTGGAAGAGGCATTTGGGGAGGGTACAGCAGACCATGTGGATGGGTCGGTTGTGGATGTTCAGGACTCGACACTTGAGATTGAAGCTCACACTCCTGTGTTCTCGATTGACGATAACAGCGGGAATGACGAGGATGGTGAGATCAAAGATCAATAGATGGAGGGACCGGAGGAAGACGAAGATTGGGGAGTGGCTGAGGAGATACCCGAAGATGAGCCGACATCTGAAGCCAAGGATGAGCCTGAAGAAGAAGATGAAGAATTGGAGGAAAATGAGCTTAGTGAAGAGAAGACTGAGGAGGATGATCCTAAGTACGACTTGGATGAGGATTGAGATCACATCCCTTTTGTGAACCCTGTACATGTGTAGATAAGTGTGAGAATAGAAAGTTGTGAATAGTATTATAAAATATACTATGTGTTGTGCCGAGTAAAAAAATGTGGTTGTGAATTTCAATATGAAAAATATGGCATGCTTTTCTATCCCATTGTTTTATTGTCTAAAGATTTATAATTGCTTCCGCATGTGCAAATATAAATGAAAGAGTCGGTGATACATAGTCTTGGGATATTGCATTCTAAAATCGACCAAGTAGAAGGATTGACGTGTCACCAATGATTAGGGCATGACAACAGCCATTCCCCTCATTCTTGCCATTTTTGAACACCATAGCAGCTGAAGAATACCGCCAGAGCAGCCAATTGTCCCATACTGCACGCCACACGTCGCCGTAGTCATTCGTCGCCCCGCACCAGCCCGACGCTGCTCTGCCGTCGTCGCACATGCTTTCGTCTCGCTCTAGCCCTCACGTCATTCCAGCAGGTTGTTTTGTCATCCAGGAGGCTGTCTAGCCACCATGTGGGGCCACCGAAGCTCGAAACCGCCCCTCCGAGCCGCCGAGTCCCCGCCGGTCCACCACCACCTTTGCTTGCCTCAACCAGCCTTTGTTTCTCTCTTTTGTAGCCCAAAACAGAGAGCAAATTTGTGGGTTTTCAGCAGTGTTTGAGGCTCGTTTTGGCCCACTTCTCGGTCCTGAAAGTTAGGCCCGCTTTGGAGAGAAGTGAGCCCCGTTGCTTCCCCGACAATTTGAGCCAATCGGATCGCAAAACAAGTGAGTTTAACTCACTAATCCTTGCTTAGTAGGTTAATCATGCTTATGGGTTGATTAGATTAAATTAAGCATGATTAGGTGAATAGATTATATTATATTAATTAATTTATTTATTTGCCGATGCATGTTAGGTGGATAGTTAGTGCAATTAGGACTTAGACGAGCTCTAATATTTAACTAGAGGGACTCGAAAATTTTCCGGGTCCGTTTTGGTGTCGAATTTGGCATTACGAGCCTAAGTTTGATTTATTGGCATTTATTTATTATTTTCCGTAATTAATTAATTTCTAGAAATTAGACTGGGATAGCCAACGACCGAAATTTTATGCTAATTGCTTTGGTGTGGTTCGTTTATTTAATTGAGCCCGAATTTGTACTGGTTTGGTGTAAATTGTGATTTTAGAATATATTCCTAAAATTTATTTAATTTCAATAATTGATTGGAAAATAACCGAGTGTCGGTTTACAATGCCAAAAATATTTTGGTGGATAAAATGAAATTGTGAGATTTGTGGAAAGGAAATTATTATATTTTGGCTAAGGCCAACCGTGTAGCCACACACGGCTATTTTATAAAATCGTTGGACGATAAGAACGTCAGCTCGGTAACTCAGTATGTCATCTTGGAGAAAGACGTTACATTATGTTGACTCAATGACTAAGTACGTCATCTCAAAGAAAAACGTTATATTACGTTGGCTCGGTGACTCGGCATGTCATCTTGGAGAATGAACATTGGCTCGGTGACTCGGTATGTCATCTTGGAGAATGAATGTTGGCTCAATGACTCGATATGTCATCTTGGATAATGAACGTTGGCTCGATGACTCGATATGTCACCTTAGAGAATAGATAGTATAGACTGTAATGACCAGGGAATTGTTTAATTGACATGTAATCAACTACGTCGATTGATTGATGAGTCGATCTGAGTGAATGATTTGATTTGATTTGTTGATGTGACTCAATGAGATTACGAATTGTGTTGAATTGCAGAGAGGAACTAAGGCCAAGGTAAGTCCTCTGGCCCATGTTATGCTTAGGCAACCCTTAAGGCATATTTTCTTCATAATCGAGTCTTAGGCGGTTGAACTTGCTGAGACATTGTCTCATTGATTATTATATAACAATTTTCAGGTCCTTAAATGATGTTAGTGGAGGACCGGAAGCCCCGGAGTTTGGAATGGTGGATAGACTAGAATCGGCGAGCGGGTCTGACTAATAGACCATTCCTTTTGGAATGAGCCGATCTTTTTTTAAATAGTCTAGTATTGTAAATAAGCCTAGTTGTTTATAAAAGGTTTATTTTAGTTTGTAAAATCGGTCATACTTTCGATCCCATTGTTTTATTGTCTAGGGATTAATTATATGCCTCCGCTTGTGTATTAAAAATAAATGGGTCGGCGATGCGTCTTGAGACATCGCTATTTAATCGATCAGGTGAGAGATGGGCGCGCGCTTGAGGATCAGAGCGTGACACCTCCCATATTGTGAGAGATTCGAAGGGATTTATAACATACATAGAATTGACAGGATCAATCCTTTTTGATCTCTCATAATTTCTCCTAATCTTTTCCAATCATTTTCCTCCATCTCTTTCGCCTCCTTCCAAACACGATTGTGTTTTCTGAGCTATGTCTCTTTCCTCTTAATCCCTACCAACAAACATAGCATTAGTAGACAAATGTAACACTATAAATCGTGCCCTTCATTAAATTGATACTAAAATCAGTGCGTGCACCAGGTGCACTTTCTGCATGTCATGCAAGTATAACCTTAGTGGATAAATGTATCTTTGATCAGGAACATCACATATATTTGTCCACAATGCAAGCGCGTGTGAAAGGTGTTTATGTCAAGTTTATTAGGACTAATCTACTAAATTATATGTAGAAAGTGTTTGTGTTAGGTATATTACGATTGATGTACAATCAATTAATAAAAACGTCATATGTCAATCACATATATGAAAAAGACTAAAAGAATCTTTTCAATTGGCATTTTAGATTTAATGACAATTCAAATTACATACGAATTAATAATTTATCAAATTTTACGCCTTTTTTTTGTTTTGTTCTACTCTACTCACATTCTAACTAGGGGTGTGCAAAAGAACTGGAACTCACCTAGACCACCCTGAACCGGTGGTTTTTAAGGGAACCGGTCCGATTCCCAGTTCCATTTATGGGAACCGGTCCGATTCCCAATTCCATGGGCAGATCAGCCCACCTGGACCAGACCGGTTATATTATAATAATTTATTACTTTTTAATATTAAAAAATTCAAAATTAGCAAATCTAAAATTTAGGACTTCAATTACCATCTTGTTTCAATTCACTATTCTCCTACTCCATCTCGTCTCACTTAATTCAAAATCGCCAAGCTCCCTCTTTCTCTCCGATTTACCTCCAGATCTACTCATCTCCCTTTGAATCCTAGTCCGAACTCAGCAAAACAATGAGTTGATTCTCATTTCCTCTCTCGAACTTGAACTCTCTCTCCACGTCGTCGCCATCCTCGTCACCTCCTCTGCATTCATTGCCACTATCATCCTATTTGTTGTTGGGCTCGTCTTGCTTCTACCTCCCCTCTTCCTCCTCGCCCTCCTTAGGCTTCTCGCCATCATCCTCATCTTCGGGGATGGGCGAACTCCAAGTCTAAGAACGGCTTATCGTCCCCATTGTCCTCTTCATTGTCGGTCTCGAGGGAGGAGTGGAAGATGGCAGAAGCGGTGGCAAAGATGGTGGTAGTGGTCAGGACGAAAGTAGAGCGAGAGTCGCGACCGCTGCTGCCACGACGCTAGTACTTGAGGAGAATAAAAATAAAAATATTGAAAAATATTGAAATATTATTAAAATTATCCATGTCATTGTCAGTTGTACCATGTAAACAAGCCAATATCCATGTAAGTAATATTTGGTCAAAATTAGCCGGAAGGATTAAATTGGCTCAAGGTCGGAAAGTTTGTAATTAAATTGACATCATTAAAAAGTTTATGATTAAATTGACACTGATACAATAAATTCAGAACTTTTCTTACACTTTTTCACTACCCTATTAACTAAAAATGTTCTTCAAATTTTTTTCGTAAAGTCAATCAATCTTGCGAGCCAATCACAAGATTGATGGGAACAAGCCACTTTACAGATGGGGCGATCTTGTTCTGGATAAATTAAAGCTAAGTAGCATCTAAATCCCATTTAGGTGCTTAGCGTTGTATATATGCTAGGGTCAGATTGATGGGAACAAGCCACTTTACAGATGGGGCGAATCTTGTTCTAGACAAATTAAAGCTAAGTAGCATTTAAATCCCATTTAGGTGCTTAGCGTTGTATATATGCTAGGGTCAGATTGATGGGAACAAGCCACTTCACAGATGGCATCTAATTCTACTCTTGACGACACTAAGAGGCATCTAATTCCACTCGCGAACCTACTGTTTGGTGGTGAGGTTCAATCAACAACATCTATATAAATATATATTAGCAAATATTAATTTTTTAGTGGTAATTTTAGTTTTAAATGATAAGATATAATTACTTAAATTAGATGGGTCTGACTGAGATCAACTGTCATTATTAGTGAATGTTATGTGTATCACGAAATGATCTTTCATGGCTACTTGATGAAATCAAACTTCCATTGTACTAAAAATTGAATGCATGAATTATGACTTTTATTTTTCAGTTAGCTTAAGGCAACCCTTCTTGCATTGATTGTTTCGTTATTGGAATCTACTGTTATATGACGAATATTAACTGTTATCTAGTTATGGATATTAGTAGTTATTCCTATAGCAATTAAAGTTATATGTTAAAATCATAAAATTTATATATATGAACTACAATATAAGATTAAGAAGTATACCATGTGCTATATACAATTAGAAAGATTTTAGAATCGTGATAGGAAAAATTGTTTTAGATCTTAATTATCACTGAAATTGAACTATTATAAAATTGTAGAGATCAAAATAATTGCAATCTGGAAGAGTTCAGGTAGAAAATTGTCTCTAGTGGAGATCATCGGGTTACTGTCTTATGTAGAAAGAAACAGAAGTATTTATATTAATACATCAATAACTATTGAGACTACCAAAAATCATGGAGTCGGATGCGATGCGACAGCTTTTTCCCTCTCTGTTCAGTGTCCTACCGAAACTACAAAGCAAGAACAGGGCCATGTTCCACATTTCGTTGCTGGGTCCACCTCAGAAACGAATGTTCCTCTTTTCTTTCTCCATTTGATGCGCGACAGAGGATAAATACAGGCGAGGAGGATAAATGCAGGCAGCACTCAAGTACCATTTCTTCACCGTTTCTTATCTTGTTGCTTGCATTACCTTCAGGCTCGCCGCTGTCAAATTCGGTCCTTCGGCATTGCCCACGCTCCTGGTAATTTCGCTCTCACTAATTTCCACCAAGCATGCATCGGTTCATTGTTTTGTGAACTATAAGATTAGCACTCTGTTTTCAACAGCATTTTCATTGCCTTTGCAAGCATGTTAGACGAGTAAATAATAGAAGCACGTAAAATCTTAGACAAACCAATTGCAGACCTTGGACCTGACCTTGGTTGGTCCCATTTGCATATTGATTAGGCCTCATCTTGTAATGTGCGTGGATGATGAGAATTCCTATCTTCAACAACTCAACTTTATTCTCCTCCTATGGTGGATTTCAAGCTCTATGCTTTCACAAGCATCGGCAAAACTGTTAGATGCTTGTTTTTATTTTATTTTTAAAGTACCTCAATCTTTTCATAATTTTTTAGACTTGAATCATGTTTTAAATTTTAGCAAGAAAGCAAGAAATTACTTTTGCTTTTTTAAAAAAGCACAAACAAACAAGTCATAAGAAACCTTAGCTAAATCTTATCATCTTGATTATTTTATTTCATTCTATTTTATTATGGGGGGACTGAGGGCCAGCGTCACCGGCCCTTGGCCCAAAAATTAGAAAAAAAAATAAAAGTAAAGAAAAGACAGAGAAAATAAAAAAGAAAAAAGATTACTAAAATATAAATTATTATTATTATATTAGTAAAAATGTGCATGCCGATGCTAGCTGCGCCGGATAGGACAGTTGGCATTCATGTCAATGATTTCTTATCAAAATCAATTGGATAGATTAACTTGACACAAATGGAACATGTTTAGGACTAATTTGGCAAAAATAAGAGTTATGATTGAATTGCCATAATTACAACAGATCTAGAGCTTTTTTAGTAATTGATTTCTTATTAATAGGGAGAGGATAAGAGGGATTGCTTTGAGGATTATGCCATATGGATGGATTGCTATGTGCTTGGAGGACACAACCCAATTATACACTACTACATGTCAGGAGGACATAGGACACCAGACCCACTAGAAAGGTGTAGGGAATAGGCACAAGTCAACTCCAGTAAGCCCAATTGCGAACTCATTAAACAAAAACTCTCCAAAATATACAAACAGATAAAAATAATCAGGAGCGTGCCGCCTATATCAAGTCATTCTTGCATGGAGCAATGCTCACGTAAAATTTCTTGTGACAATTACCTAATAATGCCATTTGTTAGTAATTTAGGAAATTGTATAAAGGAATGATATACTAATCAAATATGAACCAAACCCTACATGAGAATTCATTGAAGTATGCGAAAAGGACTGTCATGCATAGAGAAATATGCATAAAAAATAATTATGACCATTTCTGTGACTGGTAGGACGATGAGCATGTTGCAATTTAATAAAAGTAGATGTATGCCATGCACACCAAATTATTATGAAGATTGTGTACAAATTGTATATGCCAGAAAAAAGCGAAGAGTATGTATGTCATTCTGCCCTCACATGCAAATCCTTTTAAAATTCCAAAAATATGGGATTTTACATTAGATAAATGTGCAAGTTTAGTATGGGAAGAGCTTTAAGGAAGCTTTTTATTATCATTGAGAGAACGAGAAAACGTAAAGAAAGCAAGAAACAATGTAGAAGCATTTTTTCATAGGAAGCAAATAATTTTGAGAGATTAGCAAGGAGAGTGAACTTCTGTAATTAAACTGTAATGTTTTAGTAAGATACTAGCAATAATGTCATGTGAATGAAGGGGAGTCAAATTGAGTGTTGCAGCGTTTGGCATCGTAATATTAACAAATCCATTATGTTACCTACACATATAGAACTTCCTATTTTTGCAGAAAGTATCTCTCTCCTATGCACACAATATATTAGTAACTATGAATCGCACCTCACATCTCCTAGTGCCCAAATTAAAGCAAACGAAAATTTTCTAGGTTTATAATGTAAGCTTTGATACCAACTTTGTCAAACCTCAAATTAATCCCAAGAAAAATTATTGGTCATCTTCTCAAAATAAATAAATAAATAAATAAAGAATGAAGCATTTGAAAAAATGAAAGTGTTTGTCCTTGGAGAAGCAATTTCGTTTCACAAATCTCGTCTGCTTCTGGGTATCAGGACTGTTAGACAGCTTGTTAGCTAGATCAATCTGCTGAATAAGTATTTCGATAACTTCGACACCAGCATTTCCATTGCCTTTGCAAGCACGTTAGACTAGTAAACAAAGTAATCACCAAATATCTTAGACAAACCAATCGTGGACCTTGGACGCGACCTCGGTAGTCCAATATGCATTTTTTATTTGGGCTTGCGTAGATGGTTGAAGTTTTTATCTTCGACACCTCAAGTCGGTCACAGAAGTAGATAACTAGATATGTTAGGCTTTTGATTTGCCAGTCTGAGGTCAGCATCAAGACAAACTTGTTATACATGGTGTGAGAAGTCTCTATCCTTGGACCGACTGGACTAATATCTTCTAATCCACAGAGAAAGAACAAAAATGGCAGAAGCTGTCATCGTTAGTATTGCTGGAAAGATCACTGCTTATCTGATTCCTGAAGTACTAGAAAATGTTGGAAAGCTATGGGGCTTCAAGCATGAACTCGAGGTTCTCAAGGACACAGTCTCCACGCTTCGAGCTGTACTGAGACATGCCGAAGAGCAATACTGTAATCTTGAAATCCAAGATTGGCTTGAGAAACTGAAAGATGCTTTCTATGATGCCCAAGATGTGCTTGAAGAATTCAATATAGAAGCTATACGGCAAGAACTAAGGGGCCACAGTGAAATGATCAAGGAGGTGAGAACATTTTTCTCAAGTTCAAACCAGCTTGCTTTTAAACTGAAGATGAGTTATAAAGTAAGAGCAGTGAGGGAGAAAATAGAAGCCATTAACGCTGGTAGGAGATTCCACTTGGATGAGCGTCCCATGGATTCACAAGCAGAGAGAGAGTGGGGGAAGAGAGAAGAGACACATTCGTTTATACGCGAGGGAGATATTATGGGGAGAGATGATGATAAGAAGACGGTCATGAAATTTTTATTGGATTCAAACGTGAAAGAGCACGTTTCCATCCTTCCAATAGTTGGTATTGGTGGGCTGGGAAAAACGGCTCTTGCTCAATGCGTATATAATGACGAGATGGTCACTAAATATTTTGACTTAAAAATGTGGGTTTGCGTCTCTAATGACTTTGATGTGAAAAAAATAGTGAAAAATATCATAGCTTGTGCAAAGAAGAAAGAACCAACCGAGGTTGTTATGGAACATTTGCAAAGTGAACTCAGGGGAGAAATTGATGGAAAAAGATATCTCTTAGTTTTAGATGATTTGTGGAATGTAGATCAAGAAAAATGGTTGAGCTTGAAAACTTTATTGGTGGGAGGTGCTAGAGGAAGTAAGATCCTTATAACCACACGCCTTCCTTTGGTTGCAAAGATTATTGGCACTGCTTTGCCTCATTTTCTTGGGGGCTTATCCGAAAAAGCATCTGTTGATTTATTAATGAAAATTGCTTGTGGTAAAGGAGAGGAAATACAGGATCCTGAAATGCTAGCTATCGCCAAAGAGATAGCTAGAAAGTGCTCTGGAGTACCATTGGTTGTTCGAACTGTTGGGAGTTTACTATTTTTTAAGAAAACTAAATTCGAATGGTTACATTTCAAAGATTATGAGCTCCCAGATGTGTCTCAAAGGGAAGACCACATAAAATATGTTCTTAGGCTAAGTTATGACCATCTCCCTTCACATTTGAAACAATGTTTTGCATTTTGTTCACTGTTTCCCAAAAGTTATAAGATAAGGAAGCAGACTTTGGTTAATCTTTGGATGGCAGAAGGATTTATCTAGCCACCAAATAAAGTCAGCATTTAGAAGACATTGCTCATGGATATTTCATGGATCTACTTTGGAGTAACTTCTTCGAAGATTTTAAAAAAGATCCATACACGAATGAGGAGACTTGTAAGATGCATGATTTGATGCACGATCTAGCCTGCTTGGTTGCAGGGAATGAGTGTTGGGTGGCATGGGATGACACAAAATCCATACATGAAAGAACTCGTCATATATCTGTGGGTGACCTTCCAATCTCACGCTTGAAAGTAAGATCCCTGAGAACATTTCTTTCTGCTATGCCTCGACAAAGAAGTGAAGGAGATCTATGCCAACTTATGCAAAGTTTCAAAAGGTTGCACATCTTGGATTTGCATGACACATATGTCAAGAAGGTGCCAACTTCCATATGTAAGTTGAAGTATCTCACTTATCTCAATCTATCTAGAAACTGCGCACTCAAAAGGCTTCCTAACTCCATTACGAGATTGCAGAATTTGCAAACACTTAATCTCTACGGTTGTCATTACCTTGAAGAATTGCCAAGGGGCATAAAGAAGTTAGTCAGCCTTCGAAATCTAGACATAGGTGATTGTTGGGAACTTAGTTATGTGCCACGAGGACTAGGGCAATTGAGCTCTCTACATAGGCTAACACGCTTCATTTTGCCCCAAGAAAAAGCTCTTACTAAGAATTATTGCGGACTTGGGGAGCTAAATGGGCTTAATAATATTCGGGGAAGCCTTTGCATTGAAAATTTGGGAAGCACAATAAATGTAGTAGAAGAATCCAGGGCTGCAAACCTGATAGGTAAGCATTCTTTAGAATCTTTAGAGCTTCATTGGAGTTATCTCCGTACTGATGATGTAATGATTGGGGATAGAGATGAAGCTCTATTAGATGGATTGCAGCCGCACTCAAATTTGCAGAAGTTGAAGATCACGAATTATACAGGGGAGATCTTTCCAAGGTGGATGATGGATAACCTTATGTTTTCCTTGCCAAATTTAGTCGAGTTATGCTTGGAGCATTGTAAAAGATGTAAACATCTCCCTCCACTGGGCCAACTACGTCACCTCAAGACTTTAAAGATTAATGATTTGACTAAATTGGAATATATCAAGTCAAATGATTCATTCACTTTAACAGCATCATTTCCTAGTCTATTGACATTACATATTGAATACTGTGAAAAATTGAAAGCCCTACCATGAACTCCACATCTTGAGGATTTAGTTCTAACTTAGTCAAACCTAGCATTGATAAATCATATGCTTGGCCTTAACAAGTTGAAGAGGCTAGGCATCTGGAGTATGGAGTTTCTAGAATGTTTGCCTGAGAAGTGTTTGAAAAGTCTCACCTCACTTGAGTCTCTTCACATTAGTGGATGTCCTTGGTTAACTTCCCTCTCACTCGGTATGCAACATCTATCGAGCCTCAGGCATCTCTCTATTGGGGATTGTGAGAAGCTTGATTTATCCAAAGATGAAAGTGGCAACTTCTTGGATTTCCATGGACTTCAGAGTCTCCAGTCTGTGGCAATCTTTAACCTTCCCAGATTAGCATCTGTTCCACAGTGGCTTCTACAGCTCGGCAATCTTGAGCATCTCAAAATTTCCGAATGCATAAATATGAAGGCTATATCAGAGCAGATCGAGGCCCTTCAATCACTTCAACAGCTTGAAATCTTCGATTGCCCCTCATTGACATCATTACCTGAAGGAATGTGAAAGCTCACATCCGTAACTCACCTAAGAATCTTCCGTTGCCTAGAATTGGAGGAGAGGTGCAAAAGAGATGCAGGCGAGGACTGGTACAAGATTGCTCATATCCCGAACTTAACTCACGAGCTCAATGATTGTGACTAGAAATTCTCCACCAGGGTAAGTGGACAGATCAGTGAAAGGTTTGGACAGGTTTAAATATATTGGCGGGTTGTGGAAACATCGCTTTATTCCCAAATGTGCAAGAAAAATGATGAAAATTCATACTCGTCTTCCAACTGCAAGCTCATTAAATCTGGCTCATGACTCATGCTATAGATATAATGTGCAATCTGCTTATTTGATTTCACAAGGAGCGAAATGCCTGCACAATCCGATGCTTCTGGATAACTCTCTTCATAGATGAACTGATGAAATGCTTCTCTGGAGAATGGCTGCTGGTTTGCTTCCCTTAAAATTGATTATCTCTATGCGTTCTCATGGAATCGGAGGTTCTAGCATCGATCTGCCCAGCAAATCTAGGATATGCTGTTCCAATACTTGGTTTGCTGTTCAGCCATTCTGCAGAAGTTCTCAAGTAAATCCTTTGCCAATTTTGAGCATCATCTTAAGCAATTGAGTAAACGTTTGACATTAAAAGTGGTCTTATGACAATTGGACTGGGAGTCTAATCTATGAGTTCTCCATTTTGATAACTATAAGGTTGTCTTGCACATTTTGTTTGGTTGACAATTGACATGTTCTTCATCTCTTTTTGACAACAGTGTCTGCAAAAGAATTGCATTTGGTGGAAGGCAGAATGAATGAATGAAGCAGTACTATTTGTTGTCGTTTCTTTTGGTGACTAAATCAATCATCACCAATTTTACGTCCACGTTGTGGACCTCATGTAGCGATTTCTCTTGTATATGCTCTTGTCTCAGATTTTTCTTGTTCTATGACTTCAATTGGTCATACTGATTATTGCTATGTTCAGTATCTTGCTCTGCCTTGGCGATATCTGATGGATATTTTTGCCAAAGCAGTTTACAAGAGTAATTTGCAGTTTGCCAAGTTTGTAAATAACGAAAGTACTTCATTATCATTGCCTCTTGATTGCAAGAGGAAAGATTTGGTGCACTGTCAAGATTCATCGGTTGATCGACAGTTAGATCTAATGAAATATCAAGGTAACACATTTGCTGATTGATCCTAAGAAAGGTGGAATTTCATAATTTTTTAAACTATTGCACTCTGCAGTCTGCTTCCTTCAACAACGTAACTGCCCTCAGTTTTTTGCTTGTTCACAAGCTCTCTTTGGGAATGAGGCCTGAGAATAACCTTGAAATGGTTTTAAAAGGACAAGTATGGTTCTGCGGCTGTTTTTTGTTTATTTTTCAAGGAGACTGCGGTGGCATCCTTAGGGAAATCAATAAGACCTACTATTTATGCTTCAAAAATGTAAGTTTTTTCCTACTTGATACTAGTCTTCGAAAAGCGGTTTTCTACTTTTTGGTGCTGGCACTTGATGCGAAGTATCCAATCCATTCTTTTATCTTTCAAAACTAAACTCGCATGCATACTACAGGGCCAAGTCATACCAATAGAGCCCGTCGTTTGAAGTATCCTCCATGAGATTAAGTTTGAGGTTTTTTGTTTCAAGAGATATGTCTATTACTCACACTGCTTTATTTTTTAGACCAAGCAAAAATGGCATAGATTTTGGCACTGATGACTCCCTGACCGCCAGTCCCATGACATGAAACCCATGGATTTCTCTCTTGCTAAATAGAAGAAGAGTGGAAACACCAAGAGCTTTTCTAAGTTCAGGGTGTATGCTTTAAAGTTCGAGAACAATACTACTATGAGCTCGAGAGTCTTCTCAACTTGGATATCATGCCATGCACCGGTGTGATAATTGCATATTATAATTGGTATTTTTTAATGCCTGAAACCTTTAAATGCGGTGCACAAAAGGTGAAAAATACTTGAACTATTCTGTATTAAAATAATAAGTTTGCATCTTTCTTCAATGGACCATCAGAACAAGTAATAATATGTTTTATGCACATTCAACAAGTGACGCCTTTCTCTCTTTTTTCCCCTTGAATTTCTACATTAGCAAATCTTGTTTCGCATTTTGATGTTAGTCTAACTACAAGACAGTATTGGAGGTTTTGACATAGATCTTCAAGCAAATCAAGGGTATGAATGGTAACGATAAAATATGTAGCCTTTTACTCTTTACGTGCTATATGCTACTGATCTATTGATTCATGAATAATCACACGATCCCTAGACCTATCGAGCATCCCTCTCCACATCCCTAGTGGAACTACGATGGATCAAGTGCTAGCCAAGCTCCAGGGGATGATGGTGAAGTGACCTTATAGTAAGATGATATAAACCTAAAACCATCTTACCATATTTACCTTCATATCATTCCATCGAGTTCTGGACTTTTTAATAGCCCTTTTCAAGTATCCTTTCCGAGGTGACAACAATATCTTGGTAATCATCCACAAAACAAGAATTATATCGTCAAAAAATATTCATCCATCTGATCATTTGAATAGGTTGACCAAACGAGAAAGGACATTTCAATTAGTTTACGGAAAATTATTGTTCATGTGTAGGTTATTTGTGATTCGTGTACACCAGCTAGCGAGCCAACCCCAACGAACAAATATGCCAAGGTTGCTGAAATTTTCCGTAACCCAATGGTTATAAATGAAGTTCCATGGTAGGAGATCCAATAACATGAGTTTTCTATCATGAATTAGAAAGTTTTGAAATGGACAAGTTCATGACTTTTGGCTAAATGTTCACATTAGTTATGGGATTGAGCAAGAAAGCACCCTACTGCACACAAATGTTCAATGGCTATTGGATTAGACTGATGGAGGATATCCAAGCCCCCTAGTGAGAAATTGTTTTCACAATGAATTTCCCTATGTATTGCTGGATTATAGGCTAAGTTGATGAGAAAGTTTGTATTGTGATACAAGGTTTTATGTTCATTTAGATGCCGTGGTGTTGGGGCTGATAGGTTATTTGGCCGAGACATGTTCGATGCTCACTCCAAGGCTTGCTTATATGCCAGTATCGACATTAGTGGCACCAATGGAGAGGTGATGCCAGGCCAGGTAATATTTGACCTCCATCTTGCCTGTTTTGAAGAGGAAAAAAAAAGCACAGAACTGTTGCCATCAACACTGACTTCTAGGGTGCAATAAGAATACTAAGTGGGACCAAGAGTGGGAATTGAAGCGGGAGATCGCACATGGTGTTCGACATGCCTTCTTGAGGTGAAATTTCAATTACTTCCTTAAGAAAATAATCGAATGCCATTAACAGCAAAGATAAGAAGTGCACATAGACTTATTCTACAGTATTTAAGTACTTGATTGTTTTTGTTGCTCACATAATAGAGAATTATTGAGCAAGTTGGTGTTGTTCTCAGGTTAGATTTAAAGCCGATAGAGGTAGCTGACTTCACTGTCATCATTTACACAATATATTACCCCATAGTTGATTAAAAAGGCATTCTCTTCCTTCTCAGGATGACTGGAATGGTCAAGATGCCACACTAACTATGGGTTCACACCATGGACTTGGTTTAGTATTTTTGCTCAATGGAAGACTTAAGAGTGTTCCCAGACTTTTTTGCAATGCAAAAAGCATGAGAGAAGAGGGAGGCTCTGAAGTGATAAAGAAGACAATTCTGAATCTCACTTTGCCACAAGGAGCACATTAGCCCCTGTGGAGAAGGAAATGGGAGAAGGTTGACAAGAAAGCCTAAAATAGCTGACATCGACCTGACATCGACACATTTTCTTGGGTAATGCTCAAAAGAAGCGTACCAATGCTAGTCAAATTCAAAGATTGCCCTTTTAATGAACTCAAATTTTGTTGTGATGCCTGGATTACTTGAATTGTTATGCAGGGAGTTGCCAATCGTGGTTGCTACATCTATGTTGTCCGTGACACTTAGAAGCAAGGAAAAGGTACTATATCGATGACCATACCAGTTCCCTTTTGTGCTCTATTTGAATATCAACCAACTTTAATAGATGATTCTAGAAACACTACCATAAGGAACGAATATATACAAGTATGCTTTTTCCTTTTTGGTCTCAGCTGATTCTATCATTCTATGATTACTGCTACGCAAGGAATTTTTTCTTTTTGCAATAATAAAGCATTGCTACCGTTTTGCTTCCTAAACAGAAGTTGAGACTTGGACATTTCAGTACTTTTAGTGTCTCAAAAAACTTTTTCGAATGCTTCACTATTTCTTAAAATCAATAAAACATACGAAGTTCACCTTCCTTGCTCAGTTAGTTAACAACTTAAAATGATATGGAGGTTACTTCAGTTAGTTAACAGCTTAAAATGATATACAGGTTACTTGGAAGACAGGCATCCTGCCTCAAACATGGACCCATACGCTGTGACCTCGTTACTTGTTGAAACTACAATTTTGTGGGAGCCCCATTGAGGCTAAAGCTCTTGCTGCTCAGAAGCTAGCATTGAAGGTTGAAAACTCGAGCCGATGGTTAAGAAAGGCTAAAAGCATTAATTAAATCAGTGGAGACCTCCGAGCTGAGATAATACGAACCCTTGTTTCCTTGAGATTTAGGTCGTTGAATGAAGATCCTCATGTAAATAGAGCTTCCTAGAGGGACAAAAGTTAGGTGTCCAAGCTCACCTGGTCTCTTTTACATTGGTTACATCCTGCATTTGCAAGTAGTTTCGGCATTTTGGCCATTTGAGCTCACTGTAAGCCCCTCTAGTGTCATAGACATCTTCTGTATTTGTCTTTTCAGTTACTTCGACACCTCAATGTAATTCATCCAAAATTTCAGTGTCATATGCTGACCTCATTCAATGGGGATAAGTACACTAATGGTGTCATAAGTTGTGTACAGCGCTCACTTTGGTGCCAAAATTTTCCGTCGGATCACTTAAGTGCCAAATCGGAGGAAAAACGCTCACTTTGGTGCCACCGGCGAAAGATTCCGGCCAAAATGATTTTAAAAAAAAAATCGATAGGCCTTTAAATGACGTCATTTTCGGTCTTCCTTAAGAAAACGACGTCGTTTTGCCGTCCTACATGGATGGCTTCATGGAAACGACGCCGTTTAGCTCACATGGGGAAAAATTAGGGTTTCCGCCGCTCGGCCACCGTTGTTCGCCAACCGTCGCCCGGCCACCGTCGCTTAGCCACCATTGTAGTTGCTCGACCAGGTGAGCGAGGAGAGACTGAAATTGTTGCAGGAAAAATCGAAGGCGAGGGCGGAGGTGGAGGAGGAAGAAGATGGGTCGAAGGGGCTGCTAGTGCGCTGCTGCTGCTGGTGCGTTGCTGGTGTCATTGTTGGTGTGCTGCCGGTGCTGTTGCTGGTGCCGTGTCGGTGCCGTTGCTGGTGTGGGTCTTCAAGGAAGAAGAAGACACGAAGACGAGCCTTCCCTCTCTCTCAATTTAGGGATTAGGGTTTCAAAGTTGGGGAAAAGATGCCAAACGGCGTCGTTTTGGTATTTGGATGCTAACTCAACTCTCCGATGAGTCACGTCGGCGTCAAAAATTAATAAAAAAAGGCCACGTCGGATTTCCAGCCAATTTCATCGGCGTTGGCATCAAAGTGAGCGTTTTTCAAATTTTTTGGCACTTAAGTGATCCGACGGAAACTTTTGGCACCAAAGTGAGCGCCGTACACAACTTATGGCACCATTAGTGTACTTATCCCTCATTCAATGGCACTTCTGACTTTCTTTTGAATAAAAGGCAGTTTCACTCCAGATTTTAGCAAACTTGAGATCCACGAGTTAGTTTCATCTCTTCAAATGTCTTATTAATTTGGGAAGTATAAACAGATCGCAATCCTTTTGCACAAATTTGTTCGTGCAACTTGGCAAGTTCTTTTTATATGCGAGGCGAAGACTTGCCCCATTGACATCGAAAGTGCAGTACAAACATAGAAACGGCAATTTGGCAATACCAACATATCTGTTCAAAAAATGAACTTCCAATTTCTCCGGAAGCATGTCAAGGCATAAAGCACACTGAACCAATAAGGCATAAAGCACACATATCGTTTGGGTTTAGCATGACACTAACGCTTAGATCTGAATTTAGAACTTGAGAAAAATCGTACCTGAACATACGGCACCAACCATCACTGACACGACTGGCCAGATTCCAGCCCCGCAATTGAAGAGATCAGCGACAAACTTAATCTGGACGAGAAACATAAATAAAAAAATGGATAGAGACCGGAGTACATGAAAAATGAGCTGCGAAAGTGTAATAGCAAGCAATTGAACTGAGAGATGCTTGACTTAGCTAATTCGTTGGAGATGAAATTCTCTAAACGAGAGAAGCACATTCCTACGATCCCCACCAGAGCCTAATCGAATTCAGCACAGCAACATTACAGATCCCTCTATCGGACATTTCATCGAACATCTTCTGCACATCGTCTGACACAATGGCACCATCCACACTTTTGACACCACCGCATTGCACACAAACACATCACTCGCCAACCAACTTTTAAAACAGAACCTTATGGACTGACGAGACGATGAATCTCGTTTGCAGCCATGGCTCAGTGATGATCCGGTAAGGCAATACAATGAAAAGGCAGCAAAACAGAGCATAGGTCAAGAGGCAAATCCAGAATGAATCGGAATCGCATTTAGGGTTTAATCGGGGGAGATAAGACCTGAAGAAAAAGAATGTTGAAACTGCTTCGCAATAAACCTGAAAAAAAAAAAAGAAATGGAACAGAGAACTGGAATGGGTGATCCAATGACTACTTTTCAGCAAACCGCAGTTGCTCTTGTCTTACTCGTGTATAGAAATTCCGTTACAAGAATTTCATGATAGGCGAGGGCTAGATCACAGAGCAGAGTATTACACTCCGAAAGAAAGGGCCAATTGCTCCTGGCATCCTATAACGATTTGGTATGTTACTGTGGCGAAATAACGCAAGGTCGACGCGGCGACGGCCATAGAGCGCCAAATCGCCGAGTTGTCCAGCAGGATATAACAGAGAGGTTGTAAGCGACTCCGTCCATAGAGATTCGAAGTCACATCAAAATTCCAAAAACAGAATGTCGGTTGCCTTTCTTTTTTTTATGTTCCTTTTTGCGTTTAAGGACCATCTGTTATAAATGATAATAAAAATTGTAGACATGCCTGTCACTCCCACACCTCGCAAATATGAAGACTTGCCACACGGTCTACAATCGATCTATAAACTTGTAACGTGGCAAACATGAAAACTTGCACGAAGGGAAAATTTAACAATGTGAATTTTTTTTGTCCTTCGAGTAAAATCTTGTCCATACTTTTTTGCGGTTTGAAATCTGTGGATATTTTTCTCTTGTGGATATAAGTTACGAATTCTTTGACTGATTTAATTTAGCAAGTGCACCTCTAAATTCCCTTGGATGGCCTATTCGAAGATCACGAGCCCACATGATGTATTGGCAACGCAAACTGAGTCCACTTCTGCGCCAGAGGAGAGGTTAGAGAAAAATGACAGAATTTGTCATCATATGCATTGCTGGGAAGACCGTTGCTAAGCTATTCACCAAAACTTCGGAACTTGCCCAAGTTTGGAAGAGGTGCAAAAAAGATGCTATAGAGGACTAGTGCAAGATTGCTTATTCCCCACACCATTCACAAGCTCACTTATTACGTGCGAGGACTATGGATGACCAGAAATTCTCCAGTTTTCTTTCTCATGGAATGGGGTGCCTTTCATTTCATAATCACATTAGTATCTACTTTCAAATTGTATATCAATAGCTTTTTGCTTCATCGATAGTACGAGCGATTATACTTGATTGGATCAGGGGAACATATGGAGAGTTCGGCGAAAGCTCTGGACAATTGGATATCAGGGATGCAGGCAATTACACGGTGTGGAAACATCATCATTTATGTTATTTCTTTAGGATGGCCCCAAACTAAGTTCTCACCTCATCCCCACTGCTGTGAGACAAGCTTTGAAAATTCGCATTCCTTCTCATCCAAGTCTGAACTTGTTAATCTAATTCGATGTGAAATCTGAGCAGCATGACGAACTCTGTCAACTATAGACACTCTCATACATGAAATGATTATATGTTTCCTTAGAGGCCTCTGGTTTACTTCCCTTAAAAGTTAGAACTTTTCTGTCTCTCCATTATCGTCTTTAAGGACTGCTCTAGCAGAAATCCCCAAGTAGTCTCCTGCTTTTCTATTAACAGTTTAGGATCTACCTGATTGAACACATCTGAAAATATAAAATCACAACAGTGACAAGCTACTTTGTAAGTTCCGTTCATGTTGTACTTCATTTTTTCTTTTATCAAATATAACAAAATTTGCATGTTAAGAGTAACTCTATACTAAATAAGATATCAAATTTTTATGGGAAATGATATTAAACTAGTATTTGAAATTGTATCTTAGGTAAAGTTGGCCTGGGGGCAGATATCAAGGCTAGTAACAACCAAATCTAGCCAACATTCAAGCTCAGATTTTGAATTGAACATTCCCCATTTGGGTGCCGATAGAATGTGCATTGTCAAGGGATCAAACGGAAACATAAGTTAGCAAAGAGGGAAAGCTCGAAAAGTACTTTGAGGAACAGTACATACAAGCCCTTGTCACCTCCTAGAATACGCATCTTTTGTGGTTTCCATTTGAGCTGTCGATGACTTTGGAATCGAGTGTTCTGTAGAAATGGCTTTGATTCAGGTGATTGGTGCAAATCGTGGCTTCTCCTCTGCTCCTGCTATGGAGCTTCGCTCGCTCTGTCCTCCCTTCTCTTTCATGAGATGGAAACGTCAGTCCTTGAAGGCCCGTTCTGGGAAGGTCGTTTTACTATAACTTTTCGGATTTGCTTTTCTCTGTCGCTTGTGGAGCCTCCTGGTACTGGCAGATGTTGACGAAAACAATTGGAACATACATCAATTATCTGAGAACTAGGCCCTGAGACTCAACTCAAATGAGACTAATTAATCTAACTCTCTTTCAGGTTAATCATACGCTTCTGAGATGAGATTGTGCGACGTCAACCAAAGGTCTGGCCAATAATGTTGATGCTAAACTTCCAGTGATAAATTATAGAAAGAGCCCAAAACTTACTTGGTTTGGCCGAAGTAACTTCAGCTAATGGAGACACGAGAGAGCTCAAAAAAAAAAAAAAAATTTCCTTTTACCATTTGCATCAGGGTCTTAATCTACCTTGCAATCCCTGAGCAATTTCAACATCTTTTAAGAGGCGGTGACCAATTATTTTGATTATTCTAGGAATAACAACAAGATGAACCGGGAGAAGAATAGTACGAGACTGCTCATGACCTGCAGATAATGCACGAGGTCAATCGAGAACTAAGCGACGTGGCTCTCAATCTCTAATTCTCCCTCGCGGGATGGACAACAGTGAAAATGACCTACCATCCATATGCGATGGAGAGGCTAGAGGAGAAGTGGGAAAGGACTGACCGGAGTTCAGGCCGAAGCGTTGGCCAAGGGCTGTAAAGGACGTTGGTGAGAAGCAGGGGATCGGTGGGAGGGACGCATTCGAATACCTGTGTTCCGAGTGGGATCGAGGACTCGTCTAGTGAAGGAAATGGCGTTCCTGCATATGAATTGGTGGTCGAGGTGCAGCGGTGGCTCAGGATGGTGCTGGCGGCGAAGGCAGGGGCAAAGCCGATGTTCATTTGGTACCTATGCGAAATGGAAATCTGTGTGGCTGGATGTATTTTCTTTATGTTTAATATATTTTAAATTTCCTAAATGCTTAATTAGTGTCACGCCTCGACCCTCAGGCACGCACACATCCCTTTCTTTTGGTCAATTTAAAAATGCGATATCCCAGGACTATGTATCGCCGACCCTTTCATTTATATATGCACATGCGGAAGCAGTTATAATTCCCCAGACAATAAAGCAATGGGATAGAAAAGCAGGCCATGCATTTTTCATACTGAAAATTCACAACTACAACTTTTTACATGCAAACAAGGACTGACAAGACAGGACGGGATCTCAGTCCTCATCTGGGTCGTACTCGGGGTTATCCTCGGGGTCCTCCTCCACGTACTCCTCTTTGGGTTCCTCAACAAGGCTCTCCTCGTCAGATTCATGCTCCTTAGGCTCCTCATCCAGGTCCTGAAATGGTTATTCAATAACCACTAAGACAACGTCTCAGCAAGTTCTACCTCCTAAGACCCGATTAGTAAACTAATACACCTAAGGGCTGCCTATGCACAACATGAATCAGAGGACTTACCTTAGCCTCAGATTCCACCTGCATATTAGTACAGATCAAATAGGCACACAAGTAATCACATCACAGATCGAAACATCGATCTAATCAACTTAGTCGATTTCACATCAGGAAAACCACTCACGATCATCTCCCTTCAATCATTCAATTCACCACATCAAACCAAGGCAATGAATCACATCAAGAAACTCTCAGATCGAATCATCGATCAATCGACCTAGTCGATTACAAGTCAGACGAATCATTTCCAGGTCATTCATCCCACACCAAGTAATTCCTTAGATTTAGTGGTTTTACGGTCCCACCCGACCCTCTCAAGAACTAGTGGCTTTACGGTCCCACCCGACCCTCTCAAGATGCCATACTATGTCACCGAGCCACGTGCATTCTCCAGGAAGACATACCGAATCTCCGAGCCACGTGCATTCTCTAAGGCTACCTTTTTGCCAAGGTGACATATCTAATCACCGAGTCACGTGTCTTTCCCGAGTAACATTCCAATTCACTGGGCCACGTGCATCCTCAAGGTGATTTACCAACTCACTTTCGATACTAACAACCGATAACCGACCAATTCTCAATCACAAGGCCAAAAATTGCATTATTTAATAACATAACTCAAAAATATACCATTAAATCAATTCGACACGAATTAAAGCTCAAATAAATAAACGGACTGCTCCACGACAATTAGCACGAAATTCCGGTCACTGGCCATCCCAGTTGAATTTCCGGAAAATAAATAATTAAATAATTAATTTCGAAAATTAAATAAATAAACATAATAAATTCAATTTAGCACAATATAAAGCTCAATTAAATAAACGGACTGCGCTATGATCATCAGCATAAAATCCCGGTCACTGGCCATCCCAGTTGAATTTCCGGGAAATAAATAATTAAATAATTAATTTCGAAAATTAATATTTAATTCCTAAAAATATCACCTAGGCCTGAATCGCTTAATTAACACCCGATAAGGGACGGGAAAAATCCCAAGAAGCATCCAATAAATACTATAGACAATTCTCTATCCAATTACATTAATCACACAATTAATATGCAAAGCAATTAACTAATAATCACTAATCAATTCTAATCTAACAACCTAATTATACTTAATTAACATTAATCAATCTTTAAGTATAATTAGCGCACTAAGAAGGCATTAGTGAGTAAAACTCACTTGATTAAAGATTTGCTCGGATCAAATCGACGAGCACGCAACAAAGCTCGGTTCTCTTCAAAGCGGTTCTGCCAACCGGAATTGGGATGGCTCAAAAACGGGCCACGGGACCTTCAAACCCTTGCTGTAAAATAGCTACTGATCAAGAGTTCTAGGGCTGTCACGGGGGCTAAACTGACTTCGCGGGTTGCTCGAAGTGGTGCCGAGATGGACTGAAAACATGGGCTGAGGACTCGGCTTCGTGCAAGACAGTGGACGGCTGCTGCTTCCGTGGAGATGAGGCAGTCTTGCGGACGAAAGAGGAGACGATCACGGGCTGACTTCTCTGGTGGAGTCGCTGGACAGAGGGGAAGCAAGAAGCGGTGACGCCAAGTGGAGAAGTCAACCTCGTGGGCTGCTGCTAGACTGACTCGGTGGTGCTGCACGTGAAAGAGAAGGTCACATGGAGCTACTTCGGTTTCGTTGGTTTGACCGAAGCACGGAGATGGCATGCTGAAGACGAGCAAACGTTGATGAAGTTTGGTGTGTTGGTAGTGGAGTAGCTGGCGTGAGCTGCAGCAGAGACTACGCTTCAGTGGAGATGGGAATTTCAGTAGAAGGGAGATACAAAGAGTTGAGGTGCGTGGGTCAGTGGACTTCGAAGAACCGAAATGAGAAGAAAACCAGAAGCCACTCGTTTCAGGTCAAGGGGCGATTGAAACCAGGGAAAAGTGAAAGCAAAGGTGGAAGACAGCTCAGTGGTATCGTCGGCCGAATGAGGGGATAAACATTGACTCAAGTCAATGAAATAAAGCCCAAGAAGATAATCCTGCAGAGGCTGTCGGCCAGGGGGATTCCGCGTGCGCGAGAGGATGGGGAGGAGAGAGAGAGTGTGTGACGTGAGAGGATAAAAGAATTGGTCAAAGAAGAAAGGAAAATTGAAGACCAAGAAGAAGGATTCGTCGGCCAACAAGGGGTAGGGTGTGTGGGGGCGTCGGTCAAAGGAAAAAAAAAAGGATTTAAAACAAAACCAATTTAACATTTGATCAACATCAAAATAGTAAGCCAATTGATCATTCTAGGGTCAAATTCTTCACCATTCGCGTAACTTGAAGTCCCAATGAAGACTAAAATAAGACAGTCTTTTAATCCCACGAATTTTCGTCGAAACCGACATTTATTTTATTTTTCTCGGAATCCAATTTTCCGAACAAACAAATCCAGCTGAGGTTCAATTTGAAATCAGAAAAAGCCCAAACAACTTCCATTCGCATATTCACTTACACCAGATGCCAAAAGTCTCTTCAAATTGACCAATTTGAATTTCTGCTCGATTTCCGCAACGTCCGACACGGCTTTCCGTAAAAATCTCGGAATCTCTGAAAAATCTTCTAAGACTGATTCGACGTTCCTAAAATCGTTCGTGACACTACAGAATCTTCAATTTCTGAAATCGAATTCGATTGACGGTTAATTTCACTCCGACGTGTTTTTAGTGTGACCTAGGCTACCGGGTAGTTTTCAGAACTTTTTCGCAAATGACCCGTGGTCGATTTTCTTCGAGCCACGATGAACTCACTCGACACATTGGTGATCCTCGATTGTCGTGAAAATCTTGAAGATTCAAATACGGACACAGGGTACCAAAACGACAATAAAAAATCAAATTAGTGCCGGTCAACGAGAGTTTTCCAATTTAGTGGAGTCACCCACGATCGGTCATTCATCTCAGTCAAACTGACCTATCTTTGATTTCAAATCGATTTTATACTGTGCTGCAATGATCCCTAAAGATGAGCACGGTCGAGAAGTCGATTGTTGGTCGAATTCTCAGTCTATTTGTCTTAAAGTCCCTAATAACTTACCTAACTAGTCTAGTTATCTCGTGAGTGGCCAACTCAGAGAAAAACACTGTAGTCGCGTCGATGAAATGCCCAATTTATCTAATCGAAATCCGAACCCGAAAATCTGGATGTCACAATTAGTATAGTCAAAAAATGTGAGTTATGTAGTGTGTTTAGATTGGGCATGGACCAACTATATTGTTTAGAAAATAAATGGGCCAATGTGGATTAAGTGAATGAATTTGGATCGAACCTACTCATGACCAACTCAAATCCAACCCAACTCACTCATTTGCCACCTCTAGGGATTAATATCAACAAGTTTGCGTAATTTGTAACACATATGGTGTTTATACTTTCTTATTTTTTTTGTGACCCAGGAACCCCCGCACGGCCAGATGGAGCCGGAGAGTAAACCCTGGGGAGGTATGCAGGAAACCACCACCCACGTACCCCGGGCAAGTCACCACGCAACGCTTCAGCCTCCCTGCTTCGCAGGGGCTTCGAAACTGGGACCTCTGCGTTGAAGTCCAGCAGCCCTACCATCCACGCTGCAATGATGGGTGGTGTGAAAGATATGGTGTTTATACTTAATAAAATGAAAAAAGAAGAAGCGGACAATATAATCAAATTAATATTCATTTTTGATGTAATAATATGTAAGATGCAACAAGTGGTGTCGCTTCAACGAATAATCTCTTTATGGTGTCCTGTCGATTTTTGTAATGTTATATGATTCTTCTCTCTTCAAACTTTGGTTTATTATTTATGTATTCATTGTTAAGATATAACCTTTACGCGTCTTCTACGATGAATTTTCTAGCATGGAATATATTTTTTGAAACAAGTTTAGTCCTTTGAGTCAAATAGTGCAGTTGACATTGACGTCGCAATCCAACCTACACGTGCGGGACACCATATTTGCTAATGTGGACATACAAGTCACTAGCAATATTTTGACATAGTTGTCCATGTCAATAATCATTTTAGTTAGTGCAAGTCCACTAATTGAGTTGTATTATCTTCTCAGATGGCAAGTGCCAACTTTATAATATTGGGAACTCTAGTGAGAAGATAGTCAAGAAAGAGCTCAAGTCTGAACCTACCTTCATTCAAAAGATATGAGCCAACTGATATTATATTAACTACTTTACACCACATCAATTATCCAATGTACTTTTTCTAACACAACTAAAACGTACATCTCATCTTATAATATACATTAAAAAAGAAACTAGATCACAATTTACCCCATTTTAAATTCAAATCTGTCCGGTGTAAAAAGTGTCTTCATCGACACTATTTCTTATGATGACTACAATATAAATGCATAATACATTAATGCACCACATGTATATTACAATACACGTGTGCTTAATATTAGATTATATTTTATCATTTTATTTCTGCCGTGAAGAAAGTAATTAATATCGATCATACATACATATCTCATAGCAAGTGGATGACAACTTTAAGAAATGCTCAAATTATTCCTATGAAATAATGAAATGTGAGTTTGAAAGTGAAAGTAGAGTTACAATCTCCATTTTGCAATTTAGAAAACAAATAGTCAAAATGGTCAAAGGACAGCACAAATAAGCGATCTTTAACTACAGAAACCAAACAATTAATTTCAAGAAGAAACCCAAAAGGTCAAGATTGGTTAGATTTAAATTTAATTTTCAACTTTGAAATATAGTTGTCGAACTATTTGAATAAAATATGCAATCAACTGTACATAAGCCAGCAATGATAAGTTCTTAATATTCTATGTAACCTTTTTTATTCCGAAGATGAGACCACTGTCGCGACCCGATCTCGCCGCCCCCTCGAAATGGTATCCAAGGATGGGAAAGGTCGGGTTTAGGAGTACTTGGATCACGAGAGTTCCCTCACGAGATCACGAGCTCTCCCAAGCTCATACCCTGCGTGACAGCGGATTTGTTTATATGATCTAGGTATTTAACAACCTAAAAAATATACAGGAGTCGCCACTAGCCTCAACTTTGGGGGTCGGCTAGAAACCCAATCGAGGGTCGGGAGTGTTCCCTCGATTCCTACGCAACCAAATATCTAGGTTCGGGGACTTGGGTTATGCTAATATTGCTATTGGCGCCCTTTCGGTACCTAAACAGTATGTTGTGTTTTTCCTAACATGTCCATGCGTTTCTTTTTACATTTTTCAAGATCATCAATTCCTAGACTAAGTGATCATGCGTGGCAGATTACTTTCATTCTATTCTATTTCTAAAAAAAGAAAAGAAAACAATTAATGAAATTGAAAGCACAAGACATGAAGTAAACAATCAAGAGAAAACAGTAAACCTAATCATGCAATTCTAAAGAATATAAAAGAGAAAACAACCGAGAAAGAAAGGAAACCCGCAACTCGTCGGGCTTTATACAATGCATAAAACCCGAGACATATGTCAGGAAAATGAGTATTACATGATAACAGTCGGAGTGGACATCGACCTTCACCATCTTCACGCCTTCTCCATCTTCGGGATCCTAATCTAAACCTAATATAATAAACCTATAACTAGGTATATGCAGTGGAAGGAAACAAACAAACAAACATATCAAAACATCAAAGAACATGACATTATTAGTGTTCAAAAATGGTGACTAAAGTCATGAAGTCCTTACACTAAATTCTAAATGAAATCCCAAGATTTAGCATCATTATGTATTACACCTAAATCATCTATCTAACGATCACACACAAAGCATATAACATGACAAACATTCGAGCCACATGACCGTGGTCCTCAATCAACCCAAAACAATGAATGAACCAACTAAAGATTACTTATTCCAAAACATGCACCGTTGAATTCACTCAACATATGTATTTAAAGCAAACGGAGCAATCAATGTGTAACCCACATGGTACCTAAAACCGTTTTGTAGACAATTGATAAAAGATATCATTTCATGAAGGAAGCACCTCAAGATTCCTAACGCATGAATTTCTAAAAATATTAAGAACATGAACAAGTCAATCAAGAATAGATCATAGTAGCATGTCACACCGTCATTCTACAACATATTGAAAGCAATTTGGACAAATCTACTATTTCATCTTACGACTAGCAACAACTAGCCACAGAAAAGACAGCATTGCAGTTCAAGACAAATTCCAGATTTCAAAGCTCAATTTGAAAAAAGGAAAGGCAGGGCAAATGATGGGCAAATTGGACAAACTAGGCATCGTTAGAAAGCTTAAGGTGTCCTTTACGAATTCCTATTAGGTGACAATTGCAATTTAAGTCTTTTTCTAGTTCAAGCAAAGCCATTTGTATAAATGGTCAGATCAGATCATAACAAGCAGAACACATCAGCAGATTAGTGCTCTTTGCAAGAAGCATCAGGCAGGGCAAATGATGGTCAAATCGCACATATAATATGTCTATGGAAAGCTTGAGAAGTCTATTACAAATCACTAGAAGATGTTAAGTCCTAATAACATCACCTAGCAGTTCATATCAAGCGGTTTACACAGAAGGTCATTCAGAACAGAGAGCAAGTCAGAACACCAAAATTTTCCAGAAAACTGGTGCTAAATGCCGAGCTACTTTCAGGTAGTAAACGACATCGGATCGGAACGTTCTGTGGGTCGTTGGAAAGGTCTTTGAGTCTTCTTCAACTCTCGTGAATACATCGAACACAGAAAACCACAGCAACCAGCTCATATCAGGTCATTTGCACAAAAGGTCATCCGAAACAGAGAATCAATCAGAACAGCAAATCAACCTTAAAACTACTGCAGAATTGACAGACTGTTTTTCGATGACTGAACGACATCCGTTCAGGGCATGCAACATATCAAATCGAAGCTCTAGAAGTATATTTTATATGTCTAGAAGGACTCGAGGTCAAAAAACCTCATCTAGCACCTCTTTTCAGCCGAAACAGTGAGTCACTCATCCGAAATCGAAAATCACAGAATCTCAGCATCCAACTGCAATCAATTCCAGATCATACAAACATCGATTTTAATTAGATTTGCAAAGCATCCTGGCCCCGAACCTTCATTGTCGATCATGAATCACGACACGAGAAACTCTCGCCTCATCGGATGATATTAAATGGAGTTTCATGGCACCCACCTTGGTCCTTAATGAATCGGCCAAGAACTGACCTTCGGAGATGTCCACCATTTAGTGACAATGAAGTTGCTATTTAACAAAAAAAACATGTACTGAAATCAGTGGAGGATCTGAATCTAATAACACTCCTTACTGAAATAGAAAAGAGGAAACCAAACACTTAGCTTCGATTTTGTTATTGGAACTCCTGGAAAATGAAGAACGCTGGCCTTTGATTCTGTGATCCTCAAACTCATCGAATGAACGCCTCGGCTGCCGATTTGAAGATGGTGTATGCTTCTTTCGAGTTGCAATCTAGACGCGTTTTTCTCAGCTTCTTCTTCAACAAAATCAGTGAAATTAAATGTCAACAGAATCTGCTGAAATCAGAATCTTTGCGCAACAAATGTACAAGTAAAGATTGAGAAGACTCAGCTCAATCTTCATTCTGCGATTTTCTGGAAATCAGCACATCAACTACTCTGAAGCATCTTCAGAGATTTTGATGATCAAGTAACAACGAAGAACTCCTTCGATCTTCATCTGTTCCGTCTTCAATCAAGAGAGAGACCGACCGAGAGACAAATCCAGAGAGCGAGAGACAGATCCTGAGCGCGAGATCCAGCCAGAGAGGAATCGTCGGAATCTCTCTTGCGCGCGAGACTACCGGCAAAGCAGAACAAGAAAACGATTGGAAGCTGTTGCTGCCGCTGCCGTCGTTACCACCATTGCCAATCGGCTTTGGAGCTCGAGAAGGTGCAGATGAGGAAGTCAAGATCCTCAAGCTAAAGAGAGACCGATTTCCACCTTGAATCGATTCGGCCGTCAAACCCTAGATCGCTCTTCGAGATGCAGAGAGAGTCGGAGAGCGCGATAATCCCCTCAGCAAGAGAATACCTCTGAGAGCATCCGCGCGAACGGTTTTTTTAGAGAGAGAGAGAGAGAGAGATCGTGATCCAGAGAGAGCGGGAGCGAGAGAGCGTCTCCAAGAGAAATCCCCCGTGAATGGCCCCCTTTCGCCCTTTTCTATTCTTTTTTTTTCTTTCTTTTATTTTTTCTTTTTCTCCCCTTTTTCTTTTTTTGTTTTCCTTTTATTTCTAAATTTTTCGTTTCATTTCATTTCATTTTTTTCTTTTTGTTTTGTTTTGTTTTCTTCTTCTTCTTTTTTTTGTTTTCTTTGTTTTCTTTTTGGCTCTTTATTTTTTTTATATTTTTGCAAACAATGGACGTTAAAAAAAAGATAAAATTTCGGGTGTCAACAACCACAAATAAAACCTCTATGGTAGTGCTAAAGATACCACTGAGTCATAAAGATGTAATCAACTATACAATTTGATAATATACGTATAATTACCAAAAAATAATAATTTATGTAAAATTTACAAGCGTAATGAAAAATTTCACTAATCTTAAATCTATCTAGTTTCATGCAAATGTAAATTCTAATACCGAGAAGTGTATAATCAACTAAAATCGAGGTAAAATCTTTTAGGCAATTACCCTTAAATATATATATACTAACATACTCAAAATTCACAAGGTCAACAGCCAAGAGTGTATCCGACCCCAAAAAAAAAAAAAAAAACCAAGAGTGTAACTTTTATACAATCATTTCCAGAAAGATAATTAGTATTCTAAGAGTTAACAATAAAGAATACATTGATGGCTAGAATACTCTAGCCACATCATCTAAAATAAATAGTTAATTGAGAAGAATATATAACATAATCTTCGAAATTTAGTCTTATTATTTGTTCAAATTATAATATCACAATGTTCAGCAAAAATTTTAATACAATAATGAACAGTAAAGTATCACCTATGCCTGTCAATGGGCATTGAGACTAGCGTATAAGCATACCTAACAAAAGGGGGAAAAAGGGCAATGTCTAATTTCATGAATTTAGGACGTGCATTAACAAAATACGGAAAAAGAATACATAATAAGTAATGCTAAATCAAATCGTAAGCAAAAAAATAATACTACAAAGAGTACCTAATTATTAAAATCAATATATCAGTGTTTGTAATGTAGAAAAGAAAAAGGAAAAAATTGATTAGATAATATTTCCATGATGGTAGAGAAAAAAAGGTACTGGGGAGACCATCCAATATGAAAATAGAATTGTTTCAACCCTGTCAAAAAGAACTTAACCATTGCGAGATTCCTTGGAAGATTAAATACTTGCCAATATTTTGGGTTTTACACTTGAACATTTCACTTTTGATGCTTACACTGTTCATGCTAAAATATGATTATTGGATATGAAAGAACCATTCTGTCGAACTAAAGAAAGTAATCAGACGTGACCCCTTTGCAAGAATAAAATGCAAAGAAATCCCTTTCTTGTGGTAATGGTAACTGAGGGGGCAAAGAAAGGATCAATTCCCAAGTTTCCTCGTTGTGTCAACATAAGAAAGGAATGTTCCTCTTTTCTTTCTCTATATGATGTGCGACGAGCATAAATGCAGGCAGCACTGAGGAACCATTTCTTCATCGTTTCTTATCTTGTTGCTTGTATTTCATTCAGGCTCGCCACTGTCAAATTCGATCCTTCGGTATCATCCGTACTCCTGGTAATTTCGCTCTCAGTTATTTTCACCATGAATGCATGAATGCATCGGTTTATTGTTTTATGAACTATAAGAGCACTGATTTGCCTCTGAGAGCATGTTAGACGAGTAAACACAAGAAGCACATAAAAGCTTAGACAATAATTACGGACCTCGGACCCAACTTTGGTGGGGCTCCATATGCATATTGATTTAGGCCTCACTCTTGTAATATGCGTGGATGACGAGGATTCCTGTTTTCAACATCTCAAGTTGGTCCCCCCGCGGCCCGCTTGGTGGATTTCAAGCTCTACACTTTCACAAGCATCAACAAAACAACTAAATGCTTTTTCTTTTTTCTTTTTTCTTTTTTAATTTAGACTTATTTCAGGCACAATGTTCGTGTGAAATCATCTGTAATAAGTGCCTGATAATGGCATTTGTTAGTAAATTTATGAAACTGCATAAAGGAATAATATATTTATGGAATATGAAGCAAACCCGACATGAGAATTCATTGAAGTATGCAAAAAGGATTGTCATGCATACAGAAAAATGCATTAAAAAATAATGATTAAGACTGTTCCTATTGATGGTGGGAGGATGAGCATGTCGCAATTTAACAAAAGTAGATGCGTGATGGTGCATAATAATTATTCAGAAGACTAGTCATACTTCTTATGAAAAACAAACGATTATTATCATGATAAGATAAATAGTTGTTGCATTTTTTATATGTAAAATGAATAATAAACGTCGGTGCGATGTTTTGAATTTGAATCGAAATAAAGGAAATAAGAATAGCCTGTCTATTAGTCATTAATATAAAAGGCAAAAAATAACTTTAGATTAAAAGATAGAGGCAAGCTAATAGTATGATTAAACAGTAAATTCAACAAAGATTTGATTGTGTATATTGAATAGAGCTAAATGAGAAGAAGAATATGTTAGGGGATAGAAATAATAGCCCGACTTAAAAGACAAGAGAGATGATTTTTCTTATAGTAATTGTTAAATAAAAGCTACAAATTTGAATTAAGTGAAGGATTCTAAACTAATCAATATGGTTACAATAAGAAACTGAAAAATAAGAGATTGTGTACATATGGTATATGCTAGAAAAAACGAGAGTATGTCTGTCATTTTGCCCCTGCACAGGAATTTTTTTAAATTCCCTAAATATAAGATTTTACATTGCATAAATGTGCAAGTTTTGAAATTGCCTATCATGGGAATAAATCTTTAAGGCAGTTTTATTTATTTATTATGAGAATAGGAAACAGTAAAGGAAGACAACAAAATGTAGAAGCATTTATTCTTAGGAAGCAAATAATTTTGAGATATCAGCAAGGAGAGTGAACTTCCCTGATCAACTGTATTGTTTTAGTAATATAATAGTAATATTGTCATGTGACAATATGAAGTTGAGGTTTGAATTGAGAGGTGTAGTGTTGGCATCAAAATGTAAACAAATTCATCACGTTACCTAAGCATAGAACTTTCTAATTTCACATAAATAATCCCTATCCTAATGTGCATTGCATATTTATAATCGTATATGCACATATATATCAATAACTAGTTAATTGCATGTCACATCTCAGAGTACCCGAATCACAGCAAACTAATATTTCCTAGGTTTATAACGTAAGTTTTGTTACCAACTTTGTCATCCATTAAAGCCATCCCAAGAGTATAAAGAATGATAGGTCATCTTTTGACAAAAAGGTGAAGAATGAAGCCTTTGAAAATATAGAAGTGTTCTTGTGGGCATTGGATGCGACCTCGGTGGGTCCACATATGTTATTTAGACTTGCATGGATGACCCGAACTCCTATGCATGACAGGTAAAGTCAGTAATGTAAGTTGATAATTAGATTTGTCAAGCTTTCAATTTGCCAGTCTTAGGTGAGCATTAGCATTAACTTGTTATACATGTCATGAGAAGTCTCCAGCCTTGGACCGACTAGACTAATATCTTCCTATCCATAGAGAGATAGAGAGAACCAAAATGGCGGAAGCTGTCATCGTCGGTATTGCTGAAAAGATTGTTGCTTATCTAGTTCCTCAAGCATTGGAAAAGATTGGGAAATTATGGGGTGTCAAGCATGAACTCGAGAAGCTGAGAAATATTGTCTCCACGCTTCGAGCTGTACTCAACGATGCAGAAAAACAAGGCTACCAGAATGACCAAATCCAAGTTTGGCTCGACAACATGAAAGATGCTTTATATGATGCACAGGATGTGCTTGAAGAATTCAATATAGAAGCTTTGCAACGAGAGCTACGGGCCCACAATGAAGTGATGAAAGAGGTAAGGACATTTTTCTCAAGTTCAAACCAGCTTGCTTTTAATTTGAAGATGAGTTCCAAAGTAAGAGCAGTGAGGAAAAAAATAGAAGACATCAACGATCGTAGGAGATTCCACTTGGACGAGCGCCTTGTGGATTCACGAGTAGAGAGAGAGCAGAAGAAGAGAGAAGAGATGCATTCGTTTATGCCAGAGGGAGTTATTATAGGGAGAGATAATGATAAGAACATGGTCATGGAATTTTTGCTAGACCCAAACGTGACAGAGGACGTTTCCATCCTTCCAATAGTTGGTATTGGTGGTTGTGGAAAAACGGCTCTTGCTCAATGCGTATATAATGATGAGATGGTAAACGAACACTTTCACTTGAAAATGTGGGTCTGTGTCTCGAATGACTTTGACGTGAAAAAAATAGTCACAAATATCCTAGCTTGTATAAAGCAAAGATGACCCAGCGAGGCTACAATGGAACAATTGCAACGTGATCTAAGGAAAGAAATTAATGGAAAGAGATATCTCTTAGTTTTAGATGACTTGTGGAATGAAGAACAGGAAGAATGGCTAAGCTTGAAAAATTTGTTGGTGGAAGGTGCTAGAGGAAGCAAGATACTTATAACCACACGACTGCGTTCGGTTGCCGAGCTCACCCGCACTGCTCCACCTCACACTCTCGGGGAATTATCTGAAAATGCGTCCTTTGATTTATTAATGCAATTGGCTTTTAAAAAAAAAAAGAGGATATACAAGATCCTGACATGCGAGTTATTGGTGAAGATATAGTTAGAAAGTGCTCCAGTGTTCCATTAGTTATTCGAACTGTTGGGAGTTTACTATTCTTTAAGAAAACTAAACAAGAATGGTTACATTTCAAAGATCATGAGCTCCCGGAAGTGTCTCAAGGGGAAGACCGCATAAAATCAGTTCTAGAGCTAAGTTATGACGATCTTCCTTCACATTTGAGACAATGTTTTGCATTATGTTCATTGTTTCCCAAAGATTATGAGTTAAAAAAGCAGACTTTGGTCGATCTTTGGATGGCAGAAGGATTTATTCGGCCATCAAATAGAGGTCAACATTTAGAAGACATTGCTCATGGATATTTCATGCATCTACTTTGGAGCAACTTCTTCCAAGAATTTCAAGAGGATGTGGGAACTTGCAAGATGCACGATTTGATGCATGATCTAGCCTGCTCAGTTGCAGGGAACGAGTGTTTGGCGGCATGGGATGGTACAAAATCTATACATGAAAGAACTCGTCATATATCATATGGTTCGACTTTCAATTTGATGGGTGGACTTCCAATCTCACACTTGAAAGCAAGTGCACTGAGAACATTTTTATCTACTACTACTGGATATTATTGGGAAGAAAAAGGACAAAGAGAACTAACAAATGAAGCAGATCTAGGCCAATTTATTCTAAATTTCAAGAGGTTGCGCACCTTGGATCTACATAGTATGGAGGTTGAGAAGGTGCCACGGTCCATTTATAAGTTGAAGTATCTCACATATCTCGATCTCTCTTACAACCGTACACTCAAAAGGCTTCCTAACTCCATTACGAGATTGCAAAGCTTGCAAACACTTAATCTCCATTATTGTGATGCCCTCGAAGAATTGCCAAGTGATATAAGGAAGTTAGTCAGCCTACGGAATCTGGACATAGATCATTGTTTGAAACTTAGTTATTTGCCACGTGGAATAGGGGAATTGAATTCTTTGCATAGGCTAACGAACTTCATTTAGCCCAAAGATAAAGCTCGTGCTAAGAATTATTGTGGACTTGGGGAGCTAAAGGGGCTTAATAACATCCGGGGACAACTTTCAATTGAAAATTTGGGATACGTAACAAATGCGGAAGTCAAATGTGAGGATGAGATATTGATGGGGAAGCATTTTCTGAAATCTTTGGTACTTAGTTGGGGCGATTTCAGTGATGATGATGCAGTAATAGATGAAGTGCTATTTGATAGACTGAAGCCGCCCTCAAATCTGCAAAGGTTGACGATCTTGGGATATAAAGGTGAGAGCTTTCCCAAGTGGATGATGGAGAAGCATTCTCTGGAATCTTTGGTACTTAGTTGGGGCGATTTCAATATTGATGATGTAGTAATAGATGAAGTGTTGTTTGATAGACTAAAGCCGCCCTCAAATCTGCAAAGGTTGAAGATCTGGAAATATAAAGGTGAGAGCTTTCCCAAGTGGATGATGGATAGCCTTGTATCTTTCTTGCCACGTTTAGTTGATGTATCGTTTGGTTTTTGCAAAAGATGTGAACGTCTACGCCCAGTGGACCAACTACCTTGCCTCAAGTCTTTGCGTATCATTCATATGCCTGAATTGGAATATATCAAGTCGGACCAATCATCCCCTTCACCAGCATCGTTTCCTAGTCTATTGTATTTGGAGATCCGTGGTTGTGAAAAATTAAAAGCCATGCCACTAACTCCTCAGCTTGAGGGGTTAGTTCTGACTGAAGCCAACGAAGTGTTGTTGATAAATCAGATGATGCTTGGCCTTAATAAGTTGAAGAGACTAGATATCTGCGATATAAAGTTTTTAGAATGTTTGCCTGAGGAGGGTTTCCAAAGTCTCACTTCCCTTGAATCTCTTAGCATCAGTTATTGTCGTTAGTTGACTTCCCTCTCGCAAGGTATGCGACATCTATCGAGGCTCGTGGATCTCCGTTTCAGGTATTGTGAGGAGCTGGATATATCCAAAGACGAAAGCAGCAACATCTTGGATTTCATGGAGGCCTTCCGAGTCTTCGCTCCGTGGACATCTATGGCCTTCTCAAACCGACATCTCTCCCACAGTGGCTTCTACAGTCCCGCAATCTCGAGCGTCTCTACATTCATTATTGAGATAGCTAGTACGAGTACCTAGAGGGGGGTGAATAGGTATACACAAAAAATTTCTCGATGTTTGCACGATATTTAAACAATTAGAGACTTTGCAACAGTTGAAAATTCAATCGCAAGACTGAGTAAGGGAAAGAGAGAATTGAACACTCAGTTTATAGTGGTTCAGCTTGATTCAAGCCTACGTCCACTCTTCTGCACTGACAGCCGATTGGCTGGATTCCACTATGATCAAAGAGTTGTTACAGTGTTGATCTTCCTTGATTTCTAGGTGTAGATGATCTACCACACTTGCTCAAGGCGTCACCAAGTATAAACACTCTCAGTATACAATTTCGCTCAGTCTCAACTAATAATCAAAGGATCTTCAGACTCTGGAATTTTTCTATCGATCACTCTCTTAAAACAACTAGAACGTCTTCCTTTTATACTCCTTCATGCCATCATAGCCGTTGGCACTTACCAAAGGAATTCCTCCAATCTACCCGTTGGACGGAATCAATCAAGAAGATCATCCGAGCTATATAAGGAATCTGATGATAGCCCATCAATCCTGTTCGCCCATACAATCAGGATCTCGGTTTCCAAGAATAGAATAATCCAAGATTATTTTGTCGACCATCGGATCTTCAATCGTTCTTAGATAAGATATAAAGAATCCGAAATGATTATCCAACCAAAGAATCTATCCCAGAGGATAGGATCAAATCCTCAATCATAAACCTCGACTTTGGATTTCCTTCAACACTGGATTAGAAAGACTGTCAGTGAGAATAACTTTGAGTCTTGAGTCTTGAGTCTTGAGTCTTGAGTCTTGAGATACCAAAGTCTTGAGACTATAAAATCTTGAGACTTTAACTATCGATATCCAGACTTAGACTGATAGAAATGTTTTGTCAGCTTCAAAATATTCTGGAAAGATTTCTCCAACAATCTCCCCCTTTTTGATGGTGACAAAACTTTCTTGAAGATTTGAACAACTTTGACCTGCAAAAACATTTCTCAAGCAATATGGCTAACTCATAAAGATTAATAAACAACCAGACTCTGCATCCACAGCAAATTGGTTAGTCTTTCATGAGTAATACCATGTAACAATACTTGATATAAATGCAACCAGTCAAGCATCAAAATCCACAGCCAATTCAGTCTAACACTCAAGTTCAAGTTCTCAAGTCATACTCAAAAATAAACATAACCACAAAAGTCAAATAAAGTTTTAAAATAATGTTTGTTCAAATTGGTTCTCCCCCTTTTTGTCATCATTAAAAAGAGGGTGAGAAAGGAGTCATGTCTGCTTGGGAATGCGCACGATCTGGAAATCCCCAATGGACTGGACTACTCCTTCGAGCTTCTTCAGATCTTCTCGCAGATGAGCTACCTCTTCTTTCTTGGCATTGGCTTGAAGTTGTAGAGCGAGGTCTTTGTATTTATCTTCCAGAGAGACTGAAGATGCTTGTCCAGCATGCTTCAAAGATTGGATTTCACAGTCCAGAATATATATCTGGTTACGCATTTCCAGAAGAATATTCATGATACTACGAAGATCTACAGAATCATCCGTCTGTGTACTGGCATTGACTTTCTCAGATGGTGTGTGTGCAGACGATGGCGCTTCTGAACGGTCTTGCAGATTTGGAATCGTCGTATCATCTTCTTCAGGCAATTGAGAGACCTGAGCTTCTTCTGGGTCTTCTGGAGATTTTCTTTGATCTTCAGCAGCATGAGGTGGAGACCTCTCTTGCTCGCTAACTCCCCCTGTCTCTAGGACATCGAAAGGGGAAGAGTGATGATCAATCTCTTGATTTCCTTTCTCTCCAGATTTATCAGCAGACTGATCTTTTACTTCTTCTTTTTCTTCCTCAACTTCTTTCTCCTTCTCTCTCTGTTCTTCTTCTTCTCTGCTCTGCTGAAGTTCTGTCGAATAAGACACAGAACGTTTTGTTCTTGTCAGTGCTGGAATAGTGGGATCTTCATCATCTTCATCTTCATCCTCATCCTCCAGGATAAGAGTTCTTTTCCTCTTTTTCGAAGAAGCACTAAATGCCTTCTTTCCTTTTCCTTTTGAAGCAGACTGGACTGGAGATTTCACTTTGAATTTCTCCATTGCCTTAGAAAGTTCTTGCAGACGCATCTTCATCAACATTTTCAGCCCTACCACCATCTTATCACACGGTCGAACACAAAAAGTATGTGGCAGTTCAATATTCAGATGTCTGAAGATCTTGGTCACCAGACCAGGATAAGGCAATTGTCCTTTGTCTTTTGACACAGTTCTGTACATATGGAAAAGAATAGTGTGCGGGAGAGAGAACTTCCGTCCTGAGTTGATCGCATACATCAACTTTGCTTCAGAAAGAGACACAGAAGTCTTTGAAGTAGACTTAGGTCTTAGACAATTGATCACAATCTTGTGAAGCACAATGTTGATAGCGTTCATTCTGGAATAGATAATTTTCTTATCTACATCCCTATCTTTGACAAGATCCAGAGTAGTTCGAGCAGGTGAGACTTTAATTGGGAGATAGCGTCCCCGTTCAACTCCAACTATGTCTGCCAACATATTCACATCTACCACATAGACTTTGTCTCGAACACTGAATGAAATTCTATTCGCATCCAAAAAGCTAAGATTTGAATAGAAATAAGCAGTCAGATGATCATACCCGTCTGTAGAGTCAGAGCAGAAAGTCTCAAGTTGAAGCAAATTCAACTTCTCTCTTAGGTTCAAGTTGATGGAATCCAGGAAGTCAAAATCGACACTTCTAGGGTTGATTACCCCTCTTTTCAACAGACTGTAATACACTTTTTCTTGATCCTTGGATTTAAACAAATCCATCCGATTTCCTTTCGCCTTTGCCGCCACACCCATTCTAGGTTCAAATTCAAGGAACATTTTGTCATCATCATTCGCGTCAATCAGATTTTGTCCTGGCATACGAGGATCTCTTGGAATGTTCGCAAGAGCTTCCTCTGCTTTTCCTTTTGGGGCAATTCCCCATTCCTCCATTTTCTTCAGAAAAAGATACTCATTCCCATAATTTTTGTCCTTAAGGAAGTCATCTATGTAGTTCAATGGAGTACCTGTGCTTTTCAATGCACGATAAAGTTTATACAAAAAGGAGGGCTTTTGAACTCTTACTGGGTCGGCATCCTCGATTATCTCTTCTTCCAGATTATGACTTGCACTTTGTGGGGCAGGAGATGCTGAATGACGTGGAGGAGAGCGAATCGGACTTTGTCGCTGACCAGATAAGTCTTCTTCCTCAGTGAGATCGAAATGAGTCGGTCCCTTCTTCATTCTTTGTGGTCCCCTGTTTGCGATTCTTGATGATTTCCTCGAAGACGACATATTTCTTTGTCTATTGGAGGATTCCTTCACTTGCTTTCCCAAGAAAAATGACCACTTTCTCGACGATGAACAAAGAGTAGAAACAGTATCGAGAGAAGAGTGCTTTTTAGGGTTTTGAAGATTTGGGGAAAGAAAAACTGTATATATATATATAACTTAGTTTTTGAAAATGGAAGTTCAATCGGTGCAATGGAAAGTGAACGATTACTTCTTTTCAAAATCGATAACTGCCAAAATTATAAAAGATCGTACCTTTGTGACTAAATGACAATTAGTACCTTTTAGATGAAATACAACTTACAGTCTTTATCCACGAATGTCTGAGTCTCAGGACTTAGAGTCTAAGAGATCAGAGTCTTAGAGTTGGTGAGTCTCTAGACTTTAACTTCTTCAAGCTTCAAAATGTTGAGTCTTGAGCGGATAAAGTCAAACTGATTCTTCTCCAAAGGCTTTGTGAATATGTCTGCTAGTTGACTTTTTGAATCAACAAATTGAATCGAGATTTCTCCATTTTGAATATGATCTCTAATAAAGTGATGTCGAATCTCAATATGCTTTGCTCTTGAATGAAGGATTGGATTTTTGGTGAGATTTATAGCACTGGTGTTGTCACATCTGATTTCTGTGCATGAGTCTTCAATGCCAAAGTCTTGTAGCTGTTGTTTTATCCATAGAATTTGCGAACAGCAGCTTCCAAGAGCTACATACTCTGCTTCTGTCGTTGAAAGAGCTACAGTGCTTTGTTTCCTCGAAAACCAAGACACCGTTCTGTTTCCAAGTAGTTGACAAGTTCCAGAAGTGCTCTTTCTATCGATTCTGCAACCGGCCAGATCTGCATCTGAGTATCCTAGAAGATTAAAGTCTCCCCTCTTTGGATACCAAAGACCGATGCTTGAAGATGAAGCAACGTATTTGATAATTCGTTTCACGGCACTGAGATGTGATTCTCTAGGATCTGATTGAAACCTAGCACAGATACAAACACTAAACAAAATATCAGGTCTAGAAGCAGTAAGATAAAGAAGTGAACCGATCATGCTTCTGTACAGCTTTTGATCTACTTTCTTCCCTTCTTCATCCTTGTCTATCTTCTGAGAACATGACATTGGTATGTCGATCTTTTTGCATTTTTCCAATCCAAACCTTTTGACAAGATCATTCGCATATTTTTCTTGATGGATGAAAGTTCCTTCCTTCATTTGTTTCACTTGGAGTCCAAGAAAGAATGTTAATTCTCCCATCATACTCATTTCAAATTCATCCTGCATAGACTTAGAAAATTTCTTGCAAAGACTTTCATTAGAAGATCCAAAAATAATGTCATCAACATATATTTGAACAAGTAAAAAGTTTTTGTTTTCCTTTTTGATAAACAAAGTAGTGTCTACTTTACCTTTGACAAAACCATTTTGTAATAAAAACTTACTTAATCTGTCATACCAAGCTCGAGGTGCTTGCTTTAGACCATACAGAGCCTTTTTCAGTCTGAAGACTGAGTCTGGCTTCTTTGGGTCTTCAAATCCAGGCGGTTGTTCCACATAAACTTCCTCATGGATAAATCCATTTAGGAAAGCACTTTTGACGTCCATTTGGAATAACCTGAAATTTTTGTAACAAGCAAACGCAAGTAATAGACGAATAGCTTCTAACCTTGCAACGGGTGCGTAAGTCTCGTCATAGTCTATTCCTTCTTCTTGCGTATACCCTTTGGCCACGAGCCTTGCTTTGTTTCGTACGACTTTTCCTTTTTCGTTCATTTTGTTCCTGAATACCCATTTGGTTCCAATAACAGTTTTACCTTTTGGTTTAGATGTCAATTCCCAGACATCATTGATGTTGAACTGTCTAAGCTCTTCTTGCATAGCTTCGATCCAGCTTTCATCAGATAAAGCTTCTTCTATGCTTTTTGGTTCAATTTCAGAGATGAGAGCCACAGCACTAGATTCTTCATGCCTTTTTGATCTGGTGCGGATTCCTTCATTAAGTTCGCCAATAATAAGATCTTTGGGATGACTGGATTTGTGTTTCCAGTTACCAGGTTGATGATCTCTTTCTTTATTTGATTCTCCATGAGCGTCTTGATGATGGACTTCCAGAATCTGAGATGCTTCTTGAGATGTAGACATTTGAAGATCTAGAGTGGATTCAGTCTCTTCGTACTGAGTCTGGCTGGATTCATTTTGCACTGAGTCTTGGAATTTGACATTCATTGATTCTTCCACAGACTGGCTTTTTTTGTTGTAGACTCTGTAGGCTTTGCTTGATGTAGAATATCCAAGGAAGATGCCTTCATCTGATCTTTCTTCAAACTTACCAACTCGATCATTTGCATTTTTCAAAATAAAGCATTTGCAACCGAACACATGAAAGTATGAAACAATAGGCTTCTTACCTTTGAACAATTCATAGGGGGTTTTATCAAGAATAGGTCTTAAAAAGACTCTATTTATAATATAGCAAGCAGTTGAAACAGCTTCAGCCCAAAATCGTGAAGAAATTTTACTTTCAATTAAAAGTGTTCTAGCCATTTCTTGAAGAGATCTATTCTTTCTTTCCACAACTCCATTTTGCTCTGGAGTATACGGAGAGGAGAACATGTGATTAACACCAGATTTATCACAGAATCTCGTAAAATCTTGATTTTCAAATTCACTTCCATGATCTGTTCTTATACTAGAAATAGCACATCCTTTTTCATTTTGAACCTTTTTAGCAAACTTTTCAAAGTACGAAAAGGTTTCTGATTTGTTTGCTAGAAAATATACCCAGGTAAAACGAGAGTAATCATCTACAATTACTAGACAATATTTCTTACCTCCAATGCTCTGGGTTCTTGTTGGTCCGAAGAGATCCATATGAAGCAACTGTATTACATGATTAGTAGATACATGATTTATTTGTTTAAATGAATTTCTTACCTGCTTTCCCAGAATGCATGGAGTACATAAGTCAGACTTTTGGTATGGCAGTTTAGGTAGACCTCGAACAAGCTGCTTTGAAGAGATTTTGGCTAATTGCTTCTTGTTGATATGGCCAAGCTTTCTATGCCATAGAATTGCTTCATCTTGAATTGAAATTAAGCATTGTTCTTCATTTGGCTTTACATCAAGGAGGTAGATGTTTCCATGCCTTCGACCCATGAAAGACTGAGTCGAATCTTTGCTAATTCCAGAACAAATGCCTTCTTGAAAGAAGATCTTGTAACCAGTATCACACAATTGGCTAATGCTGAGTAGATTGTAGTTGAGTCCTTCCACTAGAGAGACATTGCTTATTGTGAGATTTCCAATTTTCGCAATTCCGAATCCCACAATACTTCCTTTGCTATTTCCTCCGAATGAAACTTTTCCACCATTCACTTTAATAAGCTTTATGAAACACTCTGAGTCTCCTGTCATGTGTCTTGAGCATCCGCTGTCAAGATACCACTTTACCTTCTTTTTGACAGAGACCTGCATTCAAAAAAGAGTCTCAAGCTTTCTTTGGTACCCAAATTTTCTTGGGTCCTTTCGTGTTAGTAGGATAAGCATTATTAGGCCATACTCTCTTCACAGGCTTCCAAACCATAGGACACTCTTTTTCAAAATGATCCTGACTGTTACACTTAGAACACCTTAGAGCATTTCGACCTACAGGCTTTACAAAAACTCTTTTGAAATGATTTTTATAAGCCTCTCTCGATGGTCTTTTCTTAATTCTTTCTTTTACTTTCGGAAAATCAATCAAATGGATTGTTTCTTCTGTCATACCTAGACCCGACTTATTAAAGTAAGGTCTTTGGATTGAAAGAACTTTTTCAAGTTTTTCGGACCCTATTGAAAATTTCTTTGAAATATTTGATAAATCAGTTTTTAAGAAAGCATTTTCTTTTGAAAGATTGTCTTCACTCTCTTTAAGAGTAGAAACATTCAAGTCTAAATTTTTTACCTTTTCTTCTAAAATGATTTCCTTTTGTTTTAAAACTGAGTTTTCCTTTTTAAGTTCGGAAATCCTTTTAAGAGAAGTCTTAAGACTAAAACATAACTCATTAATATATTTAGAGACTTTGACAGGGATTTTATAATTACTTACCTCAAATTCACTGTCTGAGTCTGATCCAGAGTCTGAGTCTGATTGCGCCATTAGACACAGGTTGGCATATTCCTCATCACTCTCTTCACACTCTGTATCGCTCCAGGTTTCGGCTTTAAGAGCTTTTCGAAATTTCTCAGCTTTTCCTCTTTTCTTTTTCAGAAGAGGACAGTTGGGTCTGATGTGTCCCTTCTTTTTACATTCGAAGCAAACTACTTCTTTGTTTGGTTCCTCATCATCAACAGACTTGGTCTGCTGTCTCTGAGAACTTTGTTTCTTTGGGATGAACCTTCTGCCTTTTCTATTCAGTTTTCTGAATCTTCTTATCATGAGGGCGAGCTCCTCATCATTCATATCATCTTCAGAATCTGCATCATCAGAATCATCATTTGATTTTAGTGCAATAGATTTCTTACCTCTTGGATCTTCGTCTTCATTAATTCGTTCCACTTCGTAAGACTGAAGAGTTCCAATCAGTTCGTCTACAGATAATGGCATGATTCTTTGCGTCTCTCTTATTGAAGTCTTTATATGATTCCAATCCTTGGAGAGTCCACGTAGAAGCTTGTTCACCTTCATGGGATCAGAAATTTTTTGTCCTTGGTTCTCAAGACCATTGACAATATCTGTAAAACGACTAAACATGTCAGTTATAGATTCTCCTGGTTTCATTTTGAAGGATTCATATTGACCAAGAAGAATGTTAATTCTGGTCTCCTTCACTCGATCTGTTCCTTCATAAGTGATATGTAACCTGTCCCAGACTTCTTTTGCTGTGACACAAGAAGATATTCTGTTATATTCAGTTGGTGACAAAGCACAATATAAAGAATAAATTGCTTTAGCATCGAGTGCTTGTCTCTTGTTTATTTCTTCTTGAGACATTCCGCTGGTTTCAACGGTTTCTTTTCCTCTTTCAGTGTTTGATGCAGCAGCAGGAGTGATTCCTTTTTCCACTACGTCCCATTCCAGAGGATCCTTTGATCGTAGGAAAGCTTTCATCTTGTTCTTCCAGATGTTGTAATCCTTTCCATCGAAGTAGGGAGGTCTGGTATTGCTTTGCCCCTCCATCAGCCCCGGTGCTAGCATACTAGCCATGGATCTTTTACTCTGAAGTAAAACACTTCAAACAAAGTAAGAACACAGGCTCTGATACCAATTGAGATAGCTAGTACGAGTACCTAGAGGGGGGTGAATAGGTATACACAAAAAATTTCTCGATGTTTGCACGATATTTAAACAATTAGAGACTTTGCAACAGTTGAAAATTCAATCGCAAGACTGAGTAAGGGAAAGAGAGAATTGAACACTCAGTTTATAGTGGTTCAGCTTGATTCAAGCCTACGTCCACTCTTCTGCACTGACAGCCGATTGGCTGGATTCCACTATGATCAAAGAGTTGTTACAGTGTTGATCTTCCTTGATTTCTAGGTGTAGATGATCTACCACACTTGCTCAAGGCGTCACCAAGTATAAACACTCTCAGTATACAATTTCGCTCAGTCTCAACTAATAATCAAAGGATCTTCAGACTCTGGAATTTTTCTATCGATCACTCTCTTAAAACAACTAGAACGTCTTCCTTTTATACTCCTTCATGCCATCATAGCCGTTGGCACTTACCAAAGGAATTCCTCCAATCTACCCGTTGGACGGAATCAATCAAGAAGATCATCCGAGCTATATAAGGAATCTGATGATAGCCCATCAATCCTGTTCGCCCATACAATCAGGATCTCGGTTTCCAAGAATAGAATAATCCAAGATTATTTTGTCGACCATCGGATCTTCAATCGTTCTTAGATAAGATATAAAGAATCCGAAATGATTATCCAACCAAAGAATCTATCCCAGAGGATAGGATCAAATCCTCAATCATAAACCTCGACTTTGGATTTCCTTCAACACTGGATTAGAAAGACTGTCAGTGAGAATAACTTTGAGTCTTGAGTCTTGAGTCTTGAGTCTTGAGTCTTGAGATACCAAAGTCTTGAGACTATAAAATCTTGAGACTTTAACTATCGATATCCAGACTTAGACTGATAGAAATGTTTTGTCAGCTTCAAAATATTCTGGAAAGATTTCTCCAACAATTATTGGCTCAATTTGAAGGATATACCAGAACAGATTGAGGCCCTTCAATCACTTCAAAATCTTGCCATCATTGCGTGCCCCTTCTTGACATCATTCCCTGAAGCAATGCGAAGGCTCACATCCCTTACTCACCTACACATCTCTGGTTGCGGAAAATTGGAGGAGAGTTGCAAAAGACAAGCAGGCGAGGACTGGGACAAGATCGCTCATATCCCGCACATGATACTTGGATTGCAGGGCTTGCATTAATTTTCTTCACTGAAGGTACGTGGGACCTTGTTTCCCAGATTTTTGCATTTTTAATTTGCGAATATCAGGTTTCCACACTCGATTTGATTTGGGGAGGGACATGAAAAAAAATCGCTGAAAGGTTTGGGCGCATTGCTTCATTCCAAAGAGTGCGACAAAAAATGAGGAAAAATTCGTACTTCGTCTCATCCAGCGATTGATTTCCCAGGGGTATATTTCTGCTCGAGGGAGGACAGCGAAGGTGATCTTTAGCATTTGACCACAATCGACGCTCTCGATTTGCTGTTCAGCCATTCTGCAGGGGTTCTCAGGTAAAATCCTTTTGCCAATCTTGAGCACCACCTTAAGCAATCGAGTAAATGTTTTGAAATTAAAAGAGGTCGTATTTGTGACTTCTCCATTTTGATCTCAGCAAGGTTGTCCTGCACATTTTGTTTGGTTGACAATTGACATGTTCTTTGTCTCTTGTCGACAACGTCTGCGAAAGAAATGTGTGTTGTGTGAGGCAGAATGAATGAATGAAGTGGTAGTCATTGTTGTCATTTCTCTTGATGACTAGATGACTAAATCAATCGCTACCAATGTGAAGTCTTATGTTGTGGACCTTGTGTGGAATCGGTTTCTCTTGTATCCACTCTCATATTAGATTTTTCTTGTTCTGTGACTTCAATCGGCCATACTGATGATTGTTGTGCTTGGTAGTCTTGCTTTGCCATGGTGATATCTGATGGATGTTTTCGCCAAAGCCATTGGCGTTGGTGAGGGCAATTTGCGATTGTGCAAAGTTTGTGAGAGAAGTACTTCAATGTGATTGCCTTGCAAGAGGAAAGAATTAGGTGCATTGTCAATATTCACAAGTTGATCATCCATTAGATCTAAGGAAATATCATAATAACATGTTTGATGATTGATCCTTGCTGGGGTGGAATTTCATTAATCTCTTAAACTGTGGCACTCTGTAGTCTACTTCCTTCAACTCTGTAACTGCCCTCGGTTTTTTGCTTGTTCGCAAGCTCACTTTTGGGAATGAGGCTTGAGAACCTTGAAATGGTTCCGAAATGCAAAGCATAGTTATGCCACTGTTTCTAGTTTATCTTTTAAAGAAAATTTGTGGTAGTGTCCTTAGGGAAATCGATAAGACTCACTATTTATGCTTCAAAATGTAAGCCGTCCTTCTTGAAACTAGTCTCCAAAAAGCGGTTTTCAACCTTTCGGCGATGGCACTTGCTAAGGAGACCCCTTTCTTTGAAGTACTCAGTCTATTCTTTTATCTTTTCAAAACTAAACTCTTGTGCATACCAGAAGGCCAAGTCATACAGATAGAGCTCGTTGTTTGAACTATCTTCCGTGAGATTAAGCTCATAGGGCTTTTGTTTCAGTAGATATGTCTATTTCTTACACTGCTTTATTTTCCAGGCTAGACAGAAATGGTGTGAATTTTGGCACTGAGGACACAACGCCAAATGAGGATCACAAAGAACTCACTGACCACTGGTTAGATCATCTAAACAGGTTGATGAAACGAGAAAGGGCGTTTCAATTGGTTTACGGAGTATTATTGTTTGTCTTTGGGTTATTTCCAATTCATATACACCAGCTGGTAAGCCGATCCCAGCGACCAAGCACGTCAGGGTTGCTGAAATTCAGTAACCCAAAGGTTATCAATGACATTTCATGGTGGGAGATCCAAAAATGTGAGTTATATATCGTGAATTAGAAAGTTTTGAAATGGACAAGTTCATATTTTTGGGCTAAATGTTCACATTATGTATTGGCTTGAGCAAGAAAACACCCTATTGCAGATAAATGTTCAATGGCCATTCAGTTAGCCTATCGGAGGATATCGAGGTTCCCAGGTGAGAAATTTTTTCCCAACGAATTTCCCTGTATATTGATAGATAATAGGCTTTGAGTTGATGACAAAAAAATTGTACTGTGATGCGAGGTTTTGTCTTCATTTAGGGCCTTATTATTGTGGTGTTGGGGCTGATAAGTCATCCGACTGAGATATACCCGATGCTTGCTACAAGGCTTGCTTTTATGCTGGTATCAACATTGATAGCACCAATGTAGTGGTGATCTGGTCCAGGTAATACCTGACCTCCTGATTGCTTGTTATTTCAAAAAGGAAAACAGAAAAAATTGTTGCCTTCGCCGTTGCCTCCCGAGCCACCGTGCCTTAGCGCTAAATCAATCTGCTCTCTCTCCCCTCCGCAAAGCGCTAAATCTGCTCGTGAACGCCAACGCCACTGACGCCGTCGACGCCATCGCCTGTCAAAGCCCCATTGGTGGCTCCCATATGTCTGCTGCGTCCCGAAGGTTAGGGTTTTCTATGGATTTTGCTTAGTAGACTTTAACTTCATGTTAACGCGATGCTAGTGACCGTGACAGGTTCCCACTATCGCTCCCGAAGCCTGCCCATGCCGTCGCCTCCTGAAGCCCTGCCTATGTCGTCGCCTCCCGAGCTCTTGAAGAGCGAAGTTGGTTCATTGTTGGGGATTCTTTGCCGGCTTAATCCAAACCATCTCGAGACTGCAAGGGTCAAGGCACAATTTAAGCTAGATAATATCCTTTTAACATTTACAGGTCAATATTCAAAATAAGAAGCTCTCTTTCTTCCCATAACAGTTATTGTATAGATGGAAGAATAAATTTAAAACAGAGGTTTGAATATGTGAATGAAACAGCTAAATTTTGAATGAATTATGTTGGCCGAAACCCATTTAAAAACTGATTACCTGGTCAAAGAATAAAGTTTATCTTTCTTCTATTCAAATTCCCACTCCATCTCTTGATAAAGGTAGCTTTAACCACCAAAAAAGAAAAAATAATCGTGATTTCATTGTTTAGAGAGGCAACGATTAGATCAAACTGATTTTTGTTGGACTTTACTGTGATACCATGAAAGGTTCCATTTGTCAGCCTAAAGGAGATAGTGGAACTCGAGTCTCTGGTTCATTTTGAAAGCCAGAAAATGAAATTTATTGGATTGTTAATTGACGGAAATTGCCGTACTGTCTTCTCTTCTCAATCAGCTCGTCCCATATCGAGATTTGACATGCCTTACACTCTGTGACAGATTGTTTGCGGTTGCTTGTTCCAAGGACAGAGGCAATGTTGCTCTTCTTAAGCAGCAGTATGGATGGAATAAAACCGCTAATGAGGTCATTATCATCGTGGAAGCTTATTGAACTCTGAGGGATCGGAGGCCTACCCTGCTGATCAAGTCATGAGAGACATCAGCAGGAAGTTTGGTTTTGTGCTCTTCGACAGCTCTTCTAAAACCCCTTTTCTGGCCTGTGTGAGTAACAATAATGTTCATTGGTTTCGTTCTGGGATATCGCTCTCAATCTCTCCCTCCACCTGTGATCTATATCTAATCCTTTCTGTCCTCCGAATCATTCAGGATGTCATGGCAGTTTTCCTTCCTTCTGGGGAATTGATTCTGGAGGCAGTCTTGTTCGCTCAGATGATGCAGAAGTCGTGAAGATGGGCTTTGGGAAGTCTTTCGCACCATTTCCTAAAGGTAATTATTTTTGCAGTTTGTTGATGCGGCTCCACTGGAATTTGGTCCATGCATTGCAATCTGAAAAGTAAGGATGGATGAGCTCTGCTGATATTAAGTAGAGTTCAGAGGAGAATGTTATGTTGTTGGGTAACAGCATTTTGGAAAAATTGGTTTCGAACATAAATTTATAATCTAAGGTTAAAATGGTGTTCCTTACCTGTATCCGTGTATTGAAATGTGCCTTTTCACTACAATGTTGCTCTTCCAATGATTTTTGAGTGCCAAATCGTTCACCTGTTAACATTGCGTTCTTTTCCAACTCAGGATGCTTCTTTACCAGCTCTAAATGTTTGAGGGGTTACGAGCATGCACCGAATCAGGTGAAGCCAGTTCCTAGGGTGAATAGCTTGGGCTGAGTACAAAGCGCTACATTTGAAGTGGTGCAGAGACTAAGGAGTCCAGTATGCCTAGAGTTGGGAGTGCCGCGAACTTGTCCTTGCACTGCCGAGTCATATGCATTGTGGTCCCTTTTGGCCAGGCCATTAGCTATTGAATGGCCTTCTGTTGCTTATGACCCAGTCACCCTTTCTCATACATTGACAATTTTTTCAGCTCTAATGGTCTGTTGCTCTATATTGAGAGTTTGAGATGACATCGTTTTTATGCAGCTGTATATGTACTTATAAAACCAAGCCTTTACAGAACCTGATCATGCTTTGGGCAGTAATATCTTTCTGGCATTTCATTTAGCCGTCATGCAAAGTCTATCCAATGTAATATTTTCCGCATAGAATCTCTACTAGTAAATCAGACCAGGACGATATTGTCATATGAGAACAAATGTGAACCATTATAACTTGGAGCGTGCTGGTTCTCATATGGAAATCAAGTTTACACAACACCTTGTGAAGGGTCATGTGAACTTTAATAACAGACAATGATAGCACGTTAGATATTAAGGCTAAAACGGTAACCTCTCGTGCAATTTTAAAGCTGTCAAAAGGAGCTTGATGCCTCAGAAGCTGATGAGACTCCTGTTGAAGCATTATGGTGTTTTCTATGTCTCTGAGAGGGGAAAGAGGTTTAGTGCGTTCTTCAAAGGAGCTTATGAAGGTGCGAAGCTGATTCAGAAATGTCTGCTCGTTATTTGGAAGGAAAAAGTCCTAAGCCTTATTGGTTATACGGGGAGGAAGAAAAAGATGGAAACTTTTATGGACTCATCAAATATGGAAGATAATGATTTTCTAGAGGGTAGCTCTGAGGATGGAGGCATTGCTATGCAGCTTAACCAAATAGAAGCCATCAATGAATTGGAGGATATTGCAGTTGGAGATAGCTCCTTAATGGATATACATGAAATTGACAATAAATACAAGCCTCATGATTCATTTTAAGGTCATATGTTCTTATTCGAGTTGTCAAGATAACTCGCTTTCTAGTCTTCTTCTTCTTCACGAGTTCAAAGATTCGAGTTTTTGTACAAATTTAATTAGACAAACTCTGCTTACATCTATAAACCAAGTTAATTAATAGTGGACTGATCCATCTCATTCCTTGTTAGTCCTAAAAATTGCCACTGGAACTCCTGAAATAAATTATTCAGAAAGAATGTGTAGATAATGCTTTCGGCAACTCTCAGCTCGCCTTGATGCCAGCAAGGTCATCAAAAGCAGTCTATTTACAATGACTGGTTCATTCTCAGTTATTGGTCTGACTTAATGAGTGTGGTTGTACTAATCTGCTATTCTGAAGATGAACTTGCCACCTTGCATCTGAATCTCAATTGTTGGGTCAAAGAGATGATTGGGTAGTAGCTATCATGGAGAACACAACCTCAGCTGCTATGATGATTGACATTCTCTCTCTTGTTGTTACAAATTAGATGCCGAGCTCACCCTACAGTAATGCCTTGTTCATCACTATGCATGGATATTCAGGTCCACAATGTCTATGACTGCCTTCTGCAACAAACCTTCATTTGCTTTCTATCTGATTGCCTGTTTCATAGATCTTGTAATTTCTGTTTAAATTCTCCGTGAATCTATGGCACACTCCTGTTTTTGGGTTCTACTAGAGAACTTCCTTTTGTTGGATTTTAGAACCAACATCAAATAGCAAGTAGTTTTAATTACTCCTTGTTTATGTTGGGCTGTGTTCATGGTTGATTCGCTTCAATAGCTTACTGTTTCGTTGTGAAGAAAGAAATACAGGAGCTTTTGAAAATAGCAAGACTGGTTTTTTTATTTTTATTTGAATGATAGATGGCTTTCCACGGCTTTTGGTAGTGTGACAACGACATTACTAATGTGCATTCTTTCTTATACCTCATAGCATGAATTGCGTTTATCATTTGTTACATGGGCTAGCATCTGCTTGACACCATTGTGCAGTAAATTTCTTTTGCTTATCAAAAGAAAATTCTTAGCAAACTCACTAGAGATGATACTGAGTAATTTGCTTCCAAATGTTGTGACTAGTTTACTTCTCATGCTCATAAAAATCATGATATCCAAAAACTGCATGTGACAAATCAAACTGCTACTGTGTAGCTAAATATATTACACTGCATCATTTTCTGGTTTTTTGCTTTATAAGAAAATCCAATGGTTGATAGATTTCATTTCTTTTGATTGGGGAGATTAGATCTCTTCTTAAGCCTGACAAAGTCCTATGACCTCTCGATAGCATGCCATGCTCGACAAAGTTCCTAATAGCATATAAGGTTCCTAAGAGTGGTAGATGTTAACTTTTTTTCCCTCTTGACTAAGATTTATTAGCATCTTAAATTGAAGTCTGTGCGATGCCAAAGCAAAGACTTACCGTTGACTACGAAATTTTTAAGGGAAAGGTCAAGCATCAGTCATAGCTCCAACTAGAGCAACGACAGGAGTAATGTACCATGGAAGTTGAGCATCAACCTCATTTGGAGCAGTACGAAGAATTTCCAAGTCTAATATAATCAAGGAGAAAAAGGAGCATCGACGTTTATTAGTTATAATCACTTAGCTATCATCTTTCATTACGTGGCAAAAGTATTGCGTCAATTACAACTCAATTCATATAAGATGGCCATTATCTACTTGTTTTAAGAAGGGATAGGAACTTGGCACCAATGTTTTCAAACTTAGGCCAGTCAGAGAACCAATAGGTTGCCAGTTTGCGGTCCTAACGATTGGACTAGGAGTGAATCAGTGATTGTGTCCGGAGCAAACGATTATAGATATGTAATGATGTCAATTGCCCATGAACACATGAATCGTTCGGCCTTGGTGGTAAAGTAAAATGCCGGTGATCCGTGGAATTGAGTGCTTGAGTCCCTCCATGTGCAATAGTAGCCAAAAGCCCAGTTCTATACCCATGGGATTCTAAAACTAGGCAGATCAATTTTGAAAATCGGTACATTTTCAAACTAGTTCAAACTGATTTAGGCCAAACTACACATACTTTTTGAGTTTTGGGTGAATAGATGAAAGGGAAAGCAGTGGAATTGGCCAAGAAAAAGGGGCAGGATTGGTTTATGATCAAATGACTGCAGAAAATATAAAGGAAATCAACATTGAGAACGTTATAGTCTTCAAATGGGCTTGACATATAGCCACTAAAATCTTTTTGTAATGGCTTGAAATTGACAAAACTATTTAATATTCTCTTTCACATGAATATCACGTAAAAAAAAAAGATAAATTATTGGATAATGACGCACATGTATCCAAATTATTACCCTTTTTTTAATCGTACCAAATTTTTATTTCATTCAGTCAATTACCTCAATTTTCCGAATATAGATTAAGTCCTCTATTAAATCACTAACAAAAAATGTTGATATCATACTAATGTTATTAAATAGTCATTAATTGCCCACATTAGTGTTTTCTACGATATCTTGATATGCTGCCACATCGACTGAGATATATAAGACGCTACGATTATCTAAGTCAATATTTTTCTTTCCACATTATTCAATATGCGAGGTGAGCGAATCATGTAACCAAAATCATATGACATGATGATTCATTTAGCGAATGCCTCAAATTGTATCAAATTTGAAAAAGCAAGATACTTGATTGAAAAAAGAAAAGTTTAGGTACTCTATTGTAAAACAAGCAAAAGTTTTGATAATTTCGATGTCATTATCCTCAACTTCTAAACCACTCTAAGAAAAACATCTCAAGAAAAATATTTTCTATGAAGGTCATTGTAACTTATAAGTAGAGGTGTTAAATGGGTTGCACAACCCATTTATGGACCCATGTTTACTTAAATGGGTTGTTAATGGGTCAAGCTTTATTTCCCAAAGACTTTATTTCCCAAGACACCGATGATGGGTTTTAAAAATAAAGGGACTAAAATATATGGGTCTTAAATGGGTACAGAGTAGACCCATTTACCCACCCATTAAAAATGCCCACTATCTAGTCTACCCTATTAGAAGTGGTAAAATTATAATTATTTTTTTTCTTTCCTTTTTTTTTTCTTTCCTTTTTTTTTTCCTTCTTCTTCCTTCAGTGGCTGGCACGGCGATGGCTGACGATCAGCTAGGCGAGTCTCGAGCTTGCCGGATCTGGTGAGGCGGAGGCCTCGCCAACGCCCGGCGAGGGGTGAGCTCGAGCTCGCCCGACGCCGACGAGCCTCGAGCTCGTCGAATCTGGCGAGGCGGAGGCCTCACCAGCGTTAGGCAAGCCTCAAGCTCACTAGCATTGGCGAGCCAGGCGAGCTTGAGGCTCGCCTGTGGCCGGCCGCCGGCCAAGAAGAAGAAGAACAAAAAAGAAAAAAGAAAAATTATATTTAAAAAATAAAAAAATAATTAAAAATTTATTTTTTAAAATTATTATTTTAAAAATTATAAAAATTGTCTATTAAATTTGTGTTGTATAAAACTATTTTAGCAATACCATTCTAAATTTTTTTTATATATATAAGAAATAAGCTTAGAAGTATTTTAGTAATATAATCTTAAAAAAATAAAAAAACATAGGAATAAGTTTAGAAAATATTTTATTAATATGGATTGGGTAGGATCGGGTATGAGTTGGGTATGGGTTAATTCGGGTATGGGTCGGAAAATTTATATTAGACATAAATGGGTCATAAATTGGTTAATGGGTCAATTTAGGTCGAACCATTAATGACCCGACCCACCCGTTTAACAGCTCTACTTATAAGGTGGCAAGTTGGAAATAGTCACCAAAGTGACGGTGCTAACGGCAACAACACGCTATGGCCATGCTTCAATGGTGCTCTATCTTGCCCCTTTCCTTCTTTGTTTCCTCTTTTAACTTTTTTGCTCTTTCTTCTTTTTAGTTTTTCTCTTTGCTTTTTTCTTTTCATTTGTTGAACTCAAATTTGAAAAGATACAATAGAGATTAATGAATGAAAAAGTCCCAAAATGAAAAGAATTGGAGGAAAATTATGGTATTGTTAATTTTAAGCAAGACTTCTAGCACCTAGAAATTCTATTGGTAATGGCAAGAAAGACATACAAAGTCTTGGTCTTCTTGGCATCTATTGAAGTTTCTTTCCCACTAACATACAAATGTGCAAAAGTCTTAGTCTTCTTGGAATCTATTAAAGTTTCTTTCCCACCATCAAAAGACGTGCACAATCAAATGACGTGCACAGTCTTGGTCTTCTTGGAATATATTAGTTTCTTTCCCGCCCACCATCACTCTCTCACTTTTGCTTCACTTTCCACAAAAAAAGAAAATGACATCTTTGGTAGGTGAAAGTCCTTGTTTGAAAATGATATTTTTAGTAGGTGAAAGTCCTGATCTTTCCGAACTTTATGGTTCTCTCTCCATTTGCTCATCATCACTTTGCGAAACAATATAGATTAATGAATGAAAAAATCCCAAGATGATTAAACCTGAAAATAATTGAAGGAAAATTATGGCATTGTTAATTTTAAGCAAGACTTGTAGCGCCTAGAAATTCTATTGGTAATGGCAAGAAAGACATACAAAGTCTTGGTCTTCTTGGCATTTATTGAAGTTTCTTTCCCACTAACATACAAATGTGCAAAAGTCTTGGTCTTCTTGGAATATATTAAATTTTCTTTCCCACCATCAAAAGACGTGCACAATCAAATGACATGCAGAGTCTTGGTCTTCCTGAAATATATTAGTTTCTTTCTCGCCGTCACTCTTTCACTTTTGCTTCACTTTCCACAAAAAAGAAAAAAGAAAATCACATCTTGGTAGGTGAAAGTCCTTGTCTGAAAATGATATTTTTAGTAGGTGAAAGTCTTGATCTTCCCGGACTTTATGGTTCTCCCTCCATTTGCTCATCATCACTTTGCGATACAATAGAGATTAATGAATGAAAAAATCCCAAAATGATTAAACCCAAAAAAAAAAAAAAAATTGGAGGAAAATTATGGCATTGTTAATTTTAAGCAAGACTTGTAGTGCCTAGAAATTCTATTGGTAAAGGCGAGAAAGACATACAAAGTCTTGGTCTTCTTGGTATCTATTGAAGTTTCTTTCCCACTAACATACAAACGTGTAAAAGTCTTGGTCTTCTTGGAATCTATTAAAGAAAAAAAAGAAAAAAATAATAAGTGAATAAACATCTTGTTTATGAAATCCAAAGTTCATTTGAATTTGATGCCAATTAATGAGGTCCTTTAATTATGAAATCTAAAATATGAAATTTACTAGTGTCCATATCCGATATTTCCATATCACATCTGATTAAGAATAAGGAATTAGCATAAAATGAGCTGTTTTTATGGTTGATTGTTTTCAACTCCAACCTCATAAGTTGGTGTACTTGAACCAAATATGAGTGCCTACATTAAAAAAATAAAAATAAATAAATAAATTGACAAATGCACTAATCTAATTTGGTACATGGAGGCCTCAACTGTAAGCACTATCAATTTTCCGTTTTTCTTTTTTCACAAAATAAAAAATTATGGAATCCGCAAAGTTATTGACTATTAAAAGAGAAAATTATATATACAATATTGACCATAATGCGGTGAAGAGCACCAAAATTAAATGGATGAGGGAGTATTTCAATACTGTTGAAATATGTGTATAACTAACCATTGGGGGTTCGCCCCAGTGGCCACCCTTCCAACTTAGAAGGGGAAGGTTGGGAGTTCAAATCCCCACCTTTTCAGGGGGGATTGGGGTGGGGACGATTTCATTTCCGGATTGGGTTTCGACTCCCACGCTCTACAAGGAGGCAAGGGCAAAAGTCTGAGAGTGAGTGTTAGAATAGGATTAGAGTAGGACCGACAAAAAAAAAAATATGTGTATAACTTCAAAACTATCATTAACAATCGCCTTGTATATATATATATTTGATGACGCCTTGTTTCAAGCATTTGGGATTTGGCTGAATAAGGAAAAGAGAAAGACAATCAGAGGAGGCGCTTATTCAATTTTACGTACGTGTGGTTGAAGCAAACCCTTCATAAAAGAAACGTCAACTATTTCATTCTGTATCTACGGCTTCCAAAAATATTCAAATTGACTGAAATAAAACCAGATCGTGAGGTGCATGAAATTTCTTACCTATGAACTAGCAATCAAGTATCTAGAGTTTTTTTCATTCAATCAATTATCTCGACATTTCGGATGTGGGTCAATGCGAGACCTCCATTGAATCATGAACGAAAAATGTTTATATGACATCAATGCTATTAAGTAGTCGTTAACTGCTTATATTGGGCTGCAATATATTCTTTGTGGTATCAATTTTGTCTCTTGCGGGTCAGACCGGGGATTCCAGATGATATCAATTGATCTCTCGAAAAGTTGGAACAAATTATCTACAAAAAATATTATTTAGGCAAATTAGATGTAATTGGTAAAGAAATCATAGTAAGGTTTTAAATTAAGTGTGCCCGTACAGTTACATGTGATGATAATACTATTAATATGATATCCAACCGAACTAAAATCAAGTACTAAGAAAAAGTTTATTTTCAATCAAACATTTGATAATCCACTAAAATTTTTCAAGTGTAAAGCTTGAATTTTTATGATCGAATGATTAGGAAAAAATCTAAGGGAAATCAACATTGAGAAATTTTGTAGTCTTCCAATGTGCTTGACATTTAGCCATTGAAATCTTTTGGCGCGTGAAATTAACAAAACTATCTCCTGTTTTCTTTCATGTGAAAGAATGAATAATCTTACAAAGGAAAATTATTAAAGGGAAACCAAGAAATGAATCGAGAGGATGAGTTATGGAGCAAATATTCCATAAACAAAAGTATGTTTGAGATTTGAGCCTAGACCAATGATTTTGTGATAAACTCTTTGGAACAATGACATTACAAGTACTTGTATTATTAGCCCTTTCGCAATTAGGTACCTAAAGTTTTCTCGTTCAATCAATTATCTGAATTTTTCATGAGGGTCAACGTGAGGCCTTCGTTAATGTTCCAAACGAAAAATGTTGACATGATGCCAACACCGTTAAACAGTTGTTAAATGTCCATATAAGTGTCCAATATGGCATCTTGAGATGTTGCCACGTCAATAAAGACATTAGATGCTAAGATTATCTAAGCCAATACAAACTCTCTCCACATCACCCAATTCACAGGGTAAACGAATTGTGTCAATAAAATTATTACGATGTGGCAATTTTTTAACAAATGCCTCGAATTGAGACAAATTTGAAAAAAGAGAAAACAACAGAGATTAATCCAAACATAATGCATGGAAGTTCTACTAGTGATGGAAAAAGAGACGTTCTCATGGGGATTCATGCGGAGGGATGCGAAAAGCGAAGCAACAAACTTCAATTTGTGTCCTGCAAAAGTTGTGGTCTTCTTGGAATTTATTGGAGTTTCTTTGCCATTACCTCTTTTTGTCTTTTGCTTCACTTTCGAGACAAAAAAATTTGGAGAAATTCTTTGAATATTACCAAACAAGCACCAGTGGACAAACAGTATTTCTTGTTTCCGTAATGGAAAAAAAAAAAAAGGAAAAGGAAATGCTTGTCAAAATGATTGTCGGGAAACATATTCTTGGGAAGGGAAGACGAAAGTTACGTTCTTTTTGGAAGAGTTACAAATTTCATTGCTGCACAAGGTTATGTAGAGTTACTCCTATCACATCCTCCATGAATGATAATGGCTACTGGTCTTTCGCACATAGCTTAGGCGCATACACAGAGATGAACGTGTCTACACTACAAAAGATGCTCCACGAGTATGTTAAGGGTATCTTGCGTAGTTCACGCAGGTATTAGAGTATTCAAACAAGAAAGCGGCATGGATTTTTTTAACACTCCGAATTTTTCTAGGATGTTAAAAGATGCTTTGCACATTCTAGCCATGTCACAATAATCCATACCACTTCAACAAATTTTATTGTCGCACAAGGTCTACCTGGTTCGATGTCACTAACTTGTCATTAACGGCCAACTAGGAATTCTTACGGTCTTGCAAGCACTATTAGAAAACATCCACAAGGAAAGATTTGATTGTGTACATCGAATGGAAGAATAATATATTAGGGGGATTGAAATAAGCGCCAGACACAAAAGATAAGAAAGATGACTTATCTTATAGTAATTGTTAAAGAAAAAGCTATAAATTTGAACTAAAGAGTATTCTAAACTAACCGATATAATTGCAATTGGATACTGAGATAGTAAAAGATTTTGCACATATTGTATATGCTAGAAAAAATCGTGTGTATGTCGTTTTGCCCTACATGTGAATCCTTTTGAAATTTATAAAAAAGGAGTGACATGCATAAAATGTCTAAATATATCATTTTACATTACATAAATGTGCAAGTTTTCATATTGTCTAGTAATGGAAGAGAGATCCTTAAAGCAATTTTATTCATTTATTTAGAGAATATGAAAAAATAAAGGAAGAAAGAAATCATCTAGAAGCATTTTATTCATAGGAAGCAAATAGTTTTGAAAGATTGGCAAGGAGAGTGAACTTCCTTAAACAGTAAGGTTTTAGTAAAATAATACCAATAATGTCAAGTGAAGATATGAAGGAGAGTTTTGAATTGAGAGGTGTAGTGCTGATGTAGTGCTGACAATGGAATGTTAACAAATCTGGTGTTATCCATGCATATAAAACTTTCTATTTTAACGGAAATAATCTCTATCCTAACATGTATATCATATGTATCAATATATCTACACGTATAAGTTACTAATTAATCACATCACACATCTCACGGTGTTGGATCAAAGCAAACTAATATCCCCTAGGTTTTTTTTTTGTTACCAACTTTGTCATACCTCAAAATCCACCCCAATAAATTAAACAATGACCTCCATCATTTAAAAAAATTAATATATAGAACGAAACCTTGGGGAAAAAAATGAAGTGTTTGTCCTTGGAGAGGCAATTTGCTTTCACAACTTGGTCCTATTCTCCCTTGCTTCCGAGCCTCGGAAACTGCCAGATAAAACCAACCTGTGAAATAAATATCAATGTCGGTGGGTCCTAGATGCTTTATGGACTTAAGCTTCACCTTTTGTTACGCGTGGCCGATGAGAAATGCTATTTTCAACACAGACTTGCTGTACATGTCCTAAGAAGTTTATGGACTTTTTTTTTTTGAAGAAGTCTATGGACTTAGAACCACTGGACTAATCATCTTCTAATCCAAAGAGAGAACAAAAATGGCAAAAGCTGTCCTCGGGAGCATTGCTGAAGAGACTATTGCTAATCTAATATATATAATAAGAAAGTAAGATAGAATAGAGCTTAATGTTTGAGCTATATCATTGCAAAACTTCATTCTTTCTTTCTTTCCTTAACATTAATTAGATATGTTACTTTACATATTTTTTCAATATATACATATAGACAAAGGTTTTGCAATTGGTATTTGTCATTCAAATATTATTTATTATTTACTATTATTGTGCACTTATATTATCTTTAAGGAGTTCTTTCACAATAAATGAGGTGGGTGCTTATATTAAGTTTTATGTAAATGAGGTGGTGGGCCATTAATGAGTGACAATTGAGGTGATTTGGCCTTTAATATCTAGAGTTGTCTCTATCTTTAAAATACAGAGGAGGAAAGACGGAGACAGAAGTGGCGCAAAACGCAAAAAGAAATTAAAAAATAATAATAATAATAACCAAGTGATGTTAATAGGTGACCATGGTGGAGAGTTAAGTTGCATTCTGACTATGTCGGTCACATACCAATATGACTTCATACAGGTGGGCCCCACTCCGTACTCGTGTTGTCTACCTTTCTTTTTACACAGTTGTCCACTCCAAATTCACCGCATACCAACAAAATCTTCACCCCAAATCGTGATCTTGGGCCTCGGGTCCACCTAAAAGATATGTTTTTTTGGTTTACTCTATTATTTATTTGAATAGTTAATATATGCATATCGTTTTTGCTTTTACTTGGATGCTACGCGGTAATAACATGTGAAAAATCAGGGCATGTGTTCAGCATAAATATACATCTTTTTATTTTTCTGCCACAACACAAATTATAAAAAAATTATAAACGAAAGTATGTATCAATCAATATGTATATATTATTAAAAATTGGGCGACTAACAAGCGCCAAACACCTACAGACGAAAAATCGTGCTTTTAAGTAACAATGCAAAGATATATATTTGCCGCTGTGTCTCGACGAAAGGAAACTTACCCACCAGCCAAGAATTTCTTCGGATTAGGCAAGGTTGGTTTTAGGCGGCAATCTCAATAGCCAATTGGTTTTGTGGGAACTAACAAATCGCCTTCGTCACCTACTGGCTGACTGGTTGCTCAAAGGCTTTTTCGTTGAACCTTCCCGCAACTCTCTTGTTTCCATAATGCAAAACGACAACACAAGAGTCCGAAGGCATGAAAAGAAGAAATGCATTAGAAGAGGGACACCAAAGGTAGATGAACAGAAACACCACCAATGATAAATGAAGTGATGGTCGTGAAACATGTTGTCAAGGGAAAACGAGAATTACATCTTTCTGGAAGAGTCATTGAGAAGAGTTACTTCTCCTACCACATCCTCTATCAAAGATGATGACTACTTGACTTTCACGCAGAACATGAGACCCGCGGATGATCCAAACAGATGTTAAAGGATACTTCAGGTAGCCTATATAGATATTAAAGTATTCACATGAGAAAACAATGCGGGTTTTATAAAGTAATTGCAAAGAGAATATTAGCCAACTTCAAGAACTATTTTACCATTCCTTTTATTAAAATTTTAAAGTTATAAAAAATCCTCATAAGCTTGCTTTATCAGCCTACCACATAAGAGATTTCATACTACTTCATTCGAAATGGTACTTTCTTCTTTTTCGTTAGGGCAAAAGCGGAGACTCATGAACATAAGTTTATTTACCATGTAAAGCTAGATATTGAAGTTGCCTAGAGAGCTATAATAATTTTATATCTTCTCAAGATCCTACTAATTTGAATATTCAATGTTACTACTAAACAATTTGGGCTTGCATGTGACGTGCAATGTTTTCCGAGGAAAGCATGTGATGAAACAGTTTTGAGCATTGACGAAGGGAGGTTTTGCTATCAGTGTTTGTCATTTAGGTAGTTTCAATTTTTCTATTGTTACTGTACACTCGTATGACCTTAAGAGAGTTTCTGTAAAATAATTTAGGTATGGTGCCGATGTTAAGTTTTACCTTTAAAATGAGGTGATTGGCCATTAATGAGGGACAATTAACAAAGGGGGCGCTTTTTTCCACCCCCTATATGACTAACTCCATCCATTTTTCACCGAAAAGGCAAAATTGCCTTCTATCATTCAATTGCAATTTAAATTGAAGATCCCAGATTTATTTATTTTCCATTTTTTTAGTATTTCTATATCCATGTAAAATCTACTTACCAAATATATATATATATATATATATATATATATATCTATATTGTTTATTGCAGGTTTTCTAGGTAAATTAAAGGCACTATGCTTTTTTATAGTTAGATATTACTTCCATAAAGATTTGTTTAGTCAAAAAGAGAAATTTCCAAGAAATCTAATTCTTTTCTACATAGTTGATCAAATTTATGGATAAATTGTTAAGTAGATAAAATTTTATCAAACCAAAACATTGCATAAAGTAAGAACTTTGGATTGACAAAAATCAAAATCATCTATGAACTCTTTATGTAAAAATATTAAGATACGTCATTGTGCACAAAATTTACATGCTCTCTATAAAAGTATCTCGTCAATATAATAAGGAAAAAAGATAAATTCTTTGATATAGTAAATAAACAGACTTGATAAATATTTTAGACTAATGAAATCAATCAAAAGTTCACCTAGAAAGTGAGTTTGAGATAAGAGGGATGAAAAATAGATAAGTTATTATAAGATCAATGATGAAGAAGAGACTTTTTAATTTTATATTATATCCAAAAATGTCTTTACTATTAGTGAGATAATTTTATCGAACGTAAGCAGCATATTTAAGCCTCATGTCAAACATATTAATGAGAACCATAAATACTCTAACTCTCCTTATGCTTAGACTAGATTGTTCTCTTAGCCTAAAGTGTGAAAATATGCAATTGAAAAGGCAAATAGGAATCTGGAAGATTTGAATTTGGGACCTCACATTTTGATATCATGTGATATGTTTGTGAGACAATTATTAATTGTTCTAAAAACTTAACCTATTAGATTATTATATATTATATTATTTAAATATTCTAACATTCTAGTTGAAATTTAAGCAAGGTTATGTGATTTAATCTTGCCATGCTCTAATGCCATTTCCCAGTGCTTAAGAATAGAAATAGGAGGTCCAAGTTGCTATGGCAGACTTACTTGGTTTAATCCTAATGTTCCTAAGTTTGGATTAATTTTACGAACAAGCTGGTTAGTATTGATAGACAGCCAATGTTGTACAAGCTACACTTACTATTTCGGGGATGCTTAATTTTAAATCTAGGTGTCACCTTTTGTTTGACTACTCTTTCCAAAAAACGAGAGAGTTTCGAGACACGGCCTTTCTTTGTGATGTTGACGGAGCAATTGAACATGGGGACGTTGAATTTCAGTGGGCTGTACAATACCTCAAAAGAAAAACTTTTTCAGAACTCCCTTGGAACTTTGCATAGAATAGGGTTATCAACATTATATAGATTGAAAGGAACTCTGTATTTCGTGATGGTTGTGATTAGTTTTATATGATCCTCCCCCACTACTAATCGAGTGATTAGTTTTATTATAGTCGCTGTTAGAACTCAAATGCAACATTTTATGATCAAGCGTAAGCTGATATTATTCATTGAATGCGAGAGATTGCACATTTCTTATGCTGCTGTTGGGGTCTAAGGGTGCGTTTGGCTGCACCCTATTTCTGTTCCCAAGAACAAAAATTTCTGTTTTTCTGTTCCTGGGAACAAAAAAGGAACAGAAACGCGTTTGGGTGCGTTTCTGTTCCTTTTTTGTTCTTTTGTTCTCAGGAACAAAAAAGAAACAGAAACAAGAAACACAAAATTTGTGTTTCTTGTTTCTGAAACACAATTGAGGAACAAAAAAGGAATAAAATTGTGTTCCTTTTCTATTTCTTGCTCCCTTCGAACACCGCCTCTCTCCCCCCCGCGACGAGCTTCTCCTCCTGCGACCTGCGACGAGCGACGAGCTTCTCCTCCTGCGACCTGCGACGAGCGTCTCCTCCTGCGAGCAGAGAAGTCCATCGTCTTCTCCGGCGCCGACAGCGGCCTCTGTCTCGACAGCCGCTGCTCCTTCACCAGGTAAACGTGGTCACTGCTCCTCCTTCACCGATTGTCTTCACTTCGGCGAAAGCCACCCCTCGCAGATCTGGGCGATGGCTGGTTAGAGCTCGAGTGTGAGGGCTCGCTCGAGCCAGCGCTTGCCCAGATCTGCGAGCCGCTTGCTCGAGCGAGTCTCGCAGATCTGGGCGAGCGTTGCTCGCCCAGATCTGCGGCAGCAGCTCGTCTGCTCGCTCGAGATCTGTACCAGCAGGCTTACGGTCGCCCAGATGAGCAGCTCGCTCGCTGCTGCTCAGGCTCGAGCGAGTAGAGCAGCGAGCGTCGCTGCTGCTCACGCTCGAGCAGAGCAACGAGATCATTCATACTCACGGTGCGTTTGATTGTCCTTACAATAGGGTAGAAACTTTTCTTGATGAACTAGTTTGCGTGATGAGTTCAGGCACTGTCGATCACTATCGACAAGTTCGAAGATTGATCACGCACCGATGATGTTTGCTATTTGCTAATTACAATTGTTGTGACACTTTCTAACATAAGTTCTTTAAAAATTATCAGTGGAAACCAATCATACCACAAAACTCGAACTCCATGGAAGAGTCGGTATGGTCAGCCATGCGATTCTGGACACTCAGCACAATCCGGGTGCGGTACCATCCAATGGTGAGGATCGGTATCAAATGTTTGAGTAAGAACTTCAATCGATCTTTTCCTATAAAAAATTAGATGACATTCCTTTTTTGGGGAAATTGGGGTTCTAAATATGTATCGTGCAGCAATATAGTCCTGTCTTTCTTGCTTCCATTTCAGTTTTTGCAAGAAAAGCATACAGAATGTGAAGGAAAGTCAGCAATACTGTGAGGGAAGGAGGCTGGCTGGCTACATCATGTACCAGGACCCGCTCGCCATGTTCTATGAAGCTGTGTGCGTCGGAATAGATTTCAATGGCAATGTAAATGCCGATTATTTTCAACTACCTTTGCCTCCGACTGTTTCAGGCGATGCATAGCCATTCTCACTTCTCCATGTCACAACATTATAAGCCTCACATAGAGAATCAGATTCAAGAGCCCGTCGATCTTTTGAATAGCTGGAAGCGGTAGAATGCTTTTTGTTTATTGTTTTGTATTTTCGTTGCTTGAAGCAGAGAATCCCGGGCAAACGGACAACAAGCCAAAACCTAAGAAACGACAGGCGAAGTCTCTTAAAACTGGGCTTGCGGCACAGGTTACTGCTTTTCTAGAATTATTAACTGTGTATGTGTGTCCTGTACAGCCTTTTATGCTACGATAAACAATCATATTTTCTTATCTCTTATGATTGTTATAGATGGAAGCGATATCCGGAGTTCTGTTTTTCACCAAATTATCATCGCAAACAGTTTCTGTGTGGATTCTGTTGAAATATAGATTACTCCGTCAGTCTTTATCCTCTAGGACTTGGCCTTTAGAATAATGATCTGGTTCAACGGACGTCACTTCTATTGCACTCATTTTTTTCTTCCATTATTCTGAAACGGCTGTATTTATGTGCTGAGATTAGTGCAGAGGGAGAGAGCGGGAAAGATGACCCTGGCAGATGTCGGAGGTTACTTCCATCTTCCGATCGAAAAGGCTTCTGAAAGATTGCATTTGTGTCCTACCATTGTCAAGAAAATTTGCCGAAAAGGCGGAGTGGGGCGGTGGCCTTATAGAAAGGTTACACTCCCTTTCATTTCTCTCAGTTCTCGAATTGAAATTTGCCCTTCCAAAATTTTCCACTTCAGCCAAATCTTGGTTTTCTGCAGATTCAATGTATTGAGAGAAAGATCTTGGAATTAAGGGAGCAGCTAAAGAGAGAAGATGAACCGAAAAGGAGTCGCACCCAAGCAGAGATTGACGAATGGCAACGAAATTTGGACAAGATCCACTATGGAGTCGCTAGAACAGACTAGTACGGCGTTTACTAAGTTGGATACATTTTATATGCTGCAGAGACTTTGAGACCTTGATGAGTCTTATACTTTCGTCTTTCGGCACATTTTGGTTTGTGTACAGTGGTGCTGTGAGCAAAGCGAGGACAAAGACGGATACTCTTTCTTGCATTATACACTTACATCTGTTATCAGAATTTCTTGTTGCCTCGAAAGAGAATATAATATTTTTGTGTGAAATTCTGTACGGTCTCTATATGGCTGTTTAGTGCAGAGCACAAATTGGTCAGTCTATTATTATAATTTTTAACCTAACTCAAACCGCTGGCTTGTCATTATGATAATGAGAATTCAAAGTCAAGTTTACACTTTATTTAAAAAAAAAAAGCAAATGGGAAAATTTTGGTACAAACTTAAAAAAATTTCTTCCGACTAAGCAAATATGATCAAGTTTAGAATGTTTGTTTTCACTTAATATGAACAAAATTAAATTGATGAGCATTTCATGAGAATGATAATTCAATACCAAGTTCACATTTTATTAAAAAAAAACAATTGAAAAAAAATTGGAACATAAATTTTGTACATTACCAAACGTGTTTCTGTTCTTTTTCTATTTCAGAAACAAAATTTTTTTACAGTTACCAAACGTGTTTCTGTTCTTTTTCTATTCCAGAAACAGAAATTTTATACAGTTACCAAACGCGTTTTTTTGTTCAGAAATTGTTCCCAGGAATAGAAACACTTTTTTCTATTTCTGTTTCCTGGAACAATTTTTAAACAGAAACGCAAATAAACGCACCCTAAGCTGCAACAAGATGGTTGGTTGGCTTGAGTGATTGTGCTAGGCACAGTGTAGCCTTTGTAAGGGGACAATGATTCCAATTTGTCTACCAACTAGATTGAAAAGCTATGGTTTTGCTTCACCAACGCATCATCTCACACTTTTTCTGATCGGCTTGTGGAAAAAGTAAGTAAGATAAAAAGGAAAAGGACAAAAGACGACACGTCAAATCAAAGGACAATGATATGAACCACCTGTGGTAGACTTCAAGCTCTCCGCTTTCACAAACATCAACAAGACCTTATCCTTTTAATTTAATTAATCTTAATAAGAAATCAGTTTTATAATTTTTAGGCCTAGAGCATGTAAAATTTTCACAAACGTAATTTATATGTATTTTTTCACCATTTTTGTATTTAAATCATATTTTAAATTTTAACAGAAAAGTTAACAATTTTTTTTTGCATTTTAAAAAATACAAACAAATGAGTGTTAAGAAAATTCAGCTATTTTTAGTGTTATTTGTGAAACCAAAACTCTACATGCATACATCATACATATCTATCGAAGATAGGAAAGTTCGGTAGAGTGCAGTTTAATGATTGAGTCGCATTATCACAAAACTATACTCTTTCTCACCTCTCTTAAATTAGTTAGATATACTATGTGATAATAAAATAGAATAAAACTCAATCTAGGGAAAATGTTATTACAAACTCTAAATTATACCTACCGGGACACATTTATCCTAAATTTAAAATCTAAACATATACTTGTGTCACTCTTTGACCCATTTGCCTATATGGACGATGGAAGATAAATGATGTTCACATTGCATCAACGTGGCTTGACTAAAATAAAAAGTGATGTTGTTTTTATTAGAAAATCATTGCACGCAATCATAGTGGGTATCACACTAGGTTTTGATATCACGAGAAACTATTTAGAGTAAATGAGTCATAGCGGGTATAATTTATAATTTTTTATATCATAAAAAATTCTGAGTAGATGTGTCGCTCTTAATATAACTTAGAGTTTGTGATTTTTTTTTCCTTACTTCTGGAGTGATATAGTGATATATGAACATCAACTTACATATTAAGTGGATGTCATCTTTCTTGTTTACACGCACAGGGAGCATTGATGAAGTGGAATGTTTTGCCATTAGTATCTATCATTTAAGGGTTAACAAAACAAGAAAATCTTAAATTTGTACATATGTAAAAAATTTATTCTAGATTAATTTTTTGACCATAAAAAAATTCAAATTACCTTTGACAAATTTACTCTCCATTAGTTTTTATTAAATTTTACTATCAAATTACCGAAATAGATAACACATGGTAGTTGACGGATGTATCGTTTTAGGTTTTACCTTTTGTTTATCACAAGTGAATCAATGTGTGAATTTTGATAGTATTAATCCAATTTGACAAAAATTAATAAAAAATAAATTTATCACAAATATATTGATTTGAAATTTTTAAAGATGAAAAAAGTATTTTGGAGTAAATTTGTTATAAGTATCTCAATTTAAGATTTTTTGTGGTTAAAACATTAATTTAACCTAAATTTATCATAGATGTGTTAATTTAAAAAATTTTGTGATATTAACCTATCATTTAAATACATTCTATTATTTAATATTGTCACGCACTTATTTTAAGTTTTATGCAACGAATGAAGTGGTTGGCCATTAATGAGTACAACTAATAAATCAACATTTGGTATTTAATTTATAGAGTTTCAAAAGTGTGATCTCATAGAAGAAGAAGAGGGAGACAAACGTGGCACACACAAAAGAACAAAACAAAACAATGGAATATAGTGATGGTTAATAGTTAGCCATGGTGAGTTAAGTTCTTTTTTGGCCATGTCTTCTGTCAACCTGACGGTGGTACAAATTCAGAGATGTGGACCCAACTCTATCGTACTCATCCTACCTATCTTTGTACACGCTGTCCAACCCAGCTTCCCCACATACCAACAGTTACTCCACGCTTAAGTGCGGTCGTGGGACCACCTGAAAGATGCTTTTTACTCTGCATTTTGTTTTGCTTCGCTTCTCCAAGTAGGGGTAAGCAGCGGTCTAGGGTCGACCCTGGACCGACCCTGGACCGGCCCAACCCTGCCGATCCTGGTCCGGTTCCTAAGGGGACTAGGTCGGTCCTTGGTCCTGAAATTTCAGGATCAACACTGTGCGGGTTGGTCCTCGGTCCTAAGAATTTTGGATCGGTCCAACCCTGTATATTATATTATATTATATTATTTATAATTCTTTTATATATTCAAACCTAAGTAAAATGTCTATTATATTATATTATATTGAGATGTTCTATCAATAGCACTAATAGTAATTTCAATTTAAAACTTTTGTTGAGTATTAATTATGTGTCGTTTGTTTTGTTTTCAAGTGTTTAGAAGTTCAAGTGAATTAACAAGATGTGAAGTTATATATTCATGGTTTATATTAAGTATTTTGAACCTTTTTATGATTTAATTGTATTTTACTAATGAATTTCAGCTACATTTTGCTTTTCAATTTATGTCAAATGGTAGAAGTTTTTGAAAAGTAGAGTAGTACTACAGTTGCTATGGTGATTTGCTAGTCAAGTGATGTGAAGCTCATTTTTTGGTTGAGTGAACTCTACATGATCAAATACAGGAAAACGCTTTTGCATATGGTGTTATGAATATTAAAGATAGATGATTATAAGAACTTTCCATCTTGTTCCATATCTCGATGAGCGGTTAGCAGGTACAAAATTTATATTATTGTATCATCTTAAATTTGCTAAATATGTATTGGTATTTATAGTTTAATTGCACAATGCCGCATTGTCGATGGATGTGTAATTTGAATTTGTAGATTTGCTTTTTTAAGGAGTATAAAAAATAAGACGAAAAAAATTATTGATCAGTCCCGAGTTAACCTTGGAACAGAACCGAACCCATTGGGTCGGTCCGGTCCTTGGTCCTAGGCTCAATAGGGTCAGTCCTTGGTCCTAAAAATTCAGGACCGACACTATACGGGTTGGTCCTAGGGTTAGGGGGTGGCCCGGACCAACCCAGACCATACTCACTCCTATCTCCAAGCACACAGTCTTGCTACCCATTTCATGGTTGCCTTTGGAGAAAAAGGACAAAGTAAGAAAAACAGAGGATAAGGGAAAATGAGGACAATGATACCATCTACAACGAATTCTCTAGCTTTGCGTTATCACAATCCGAAATGATTTTTATTAAAAAAATAATTTTTTTTTATTTTTAGTAAGAGGATGAGTTTCATAACTATATAAAATTTTTATTTTCGAAATAAAAAGATAGAAATGCATTTTGTATAATCTAAAAAATTTCCATTCTTAATTTTTTCATTTAATTAAAAAAGTCAGTGGGACTTAATAATTCATATTTGAATAAAACTAGATTTTTATATCAAGATAATTCTAAGATGGCTTAGAAATTTTAATGTAATAATTAGTCAAAGATGGATTGTTGAAAATAGTAACAGAGAGTCCTAGTAGTTTATAATTCATAGTATAAGGAGGTTGACAATAAATCTCTAGACATTGTAATAAACAAATGCATAGATTTTTTGAGCTTTTTTTAACCACAAGAAAAAAGACCAAAGATTGCTTGGTGTCATGAACAAGGACAAAATAACTCATAATGGACAAATCTTCAAGCAAATGACATTGAAAATTCATGTAGCACAAGCTTATTCGATTGCTTTGAACACAATACAAATAATAATGGAAAAGACTTGTTTAAAGTCATTTAATTTTCTATTAAAACAAAATTGTAGATGATTTTAAATGATGTCTCCAATAGCATCTTAAGGAAAGAAGACTGACTTCTCTTAGTCAAGTCATCAAGCTATTCTAACTTAATATTGTCTCTAAAAGAAAATGACATTAAAAAATTCATATGGTAAAACTCTAAGAGCTTATTCAATTGTGAATCCAATTTTCATCAAAAGATTTCCACTTTTTATGCCAAACTAATTCTAAACTAGAATTAATACTGAAATTTAGTAGACCTACTTAAAATCTAATTTCTAAATCATTTCCTAAATTTCTGAATTTTTTATTTTATTTTGAAAAATGGTGACTCTAATCAGGTTAGGAGACCTGGCCTAGATGTGGGTCTCACCCAGATCTTATAATGATTGTGTAAAGATGAGTATTAGATTATAGTGAACTTGTTTCTCTAAAATATCATTGTACCTCTTTTTGTTGCTGGCAACAAAAAAGTAGATTTTTTTACTACTTTTTTATGTTCTAAATTTATCTTGATTATTAATTTATTCCGAAAAATAGAAAAATGTTCATAAATAAATTTTAGCTATTTTTTGTTTTAAAGAGTAAATGAAGAGAAAAATAGAGAAATAGGAATGTCGTCAAACATGTCCTTAATTTATGTAGTTTCAAAAGGACCTGGTCTCTCTCTCTAAAAACGTAAAGGTAACGTGGCACAAAAAGTAAAAAGAAAAAGAAAATCAAAGGAGGAAAGTGATGGTTGCTAAAAGCGTTTGATAACGATTCTGTTATAGGGAACAATTTTTTATGAGAAATAGTTTTTTTTTTTATTTCGGTTCCTGAAAATAATTTCTGAATATAAAAACGTGCTTGGTAATTACAAAAAATTTCTATTTCCTAGATAGAAATGCGTTTGGTAAATTTTATAATTTTGTTATTTCTTTTAAAATTTTTATTATATTTTTTCTTTTTTCTTTTTTTTTTCCTTTTTCCTCCTTTGTGGCCAATCCCTAGCCATGGCGTCGGCTGATGACCAATTGGGTGAGGTTCGACGAGCTCGCTGGAGCCTCGTGAGATTTGGGTGAGACCGAGTCTCACGCCAATCGGCAAAGCTTGGCCTCACCTTGGCTAGGCAAGCTTGAGCTGACCCAGATCTGGCGAGGCCAAGCTCACCTAGCCACCGACGAGACTTGGCCTTGCTAGGCCATCGCTAAGTGATGCCGACCTAGCGGTGACCCAATGAGGCTGAGCCTCGACCAGCCATGGCGAGGCTCAAGCCAATGAGCCTTGCCATAACTCGGCGTCACCAAGGGCTGGCAACATTCCGATAACTGGCCAAAAGGAAGAAGAAGAAAAGAAAAGAGAAGAAAAAAGAAGAGAAAAGAAAAAATTGTTTCTGGAGACAAGAAGTTATTTTTTTCTACTTTATATTTATGTTCCAAATCTATTTCTAGGAAAAAAATAAATTTTTTATTTTCAAAAACAAAAATTTTATCAAATATATTTATATTCTTTTTTCATTCCCGAAAATAAAAGAACAAAAATTTTTATTTTGGAGAACGGAAATTAATTTAGCAAACAGGCCCTAATGAATCATGATAGAGTTGAGTTATTTTTTTGGCCATGTCTTCTGTCAACGTCGCGATGTAGGTTGCAGTACGGCTTCATTGATATGGACCCTAGCTTAGGCCTTAGTGATAGCCATGGACTCAACTCCATCATCTCGTCCTATTTGTCTCTGTACACATCGTCCGATCCAATTTTGCCATGTACCAACAGAATCTCTTGACCCCAAAGTGTGATCGCAGCCCCATGTGAAAGATGCTTTTTACCCTCTGATTTTTGTTTTGCTTTGCTTTCCCAAACACGTTATCATTAGGGTTTCATTCAGAAAACTTTAAATTAATATATTTATAATAAATTTATTTCAAATTAATTTGATTTATCTATAATAAATATATTATCCATTAATTTTTATAATTAAATCATTTTATTATCGATATGTCAATTTATACTTTTCCGTGGTATTAATTTTATTTAATACAAAATAATAAAAAGCAAATTTATCATAAATATATATATTTTTTGTTATATTCATTCTCGTCTTCCTCCCTTTTATGGTTGCACTCGGAAAAAGGACGAGGAAAAAGGTGAAAGAGAAATGGAAGACACATCAAATCGGAGGACAATGATGTCGGTTGTAATGAATTTTGAGCTTTGCATCCTATCTAAGGGCTGTGTTGATGTGTATTACATAATAAATATATATTAATCTAATATTATCTTGAACAAAATTTTACATTTATTTGGCTTAAAGCATTGGAAATTTTCACAACACTTATAAATGCTTAATTTATACATAATTATTCAGAATCCTTTAAAATTTGAATAACATTATATAAAATTTAGTTTTTGCATTTTCAAAAGCATAAATAAATATCCTAAGAAAACTCAGCTAACTCTGATGATTATGATTACCTTCTTCCGGTCTATTGTACTGTGTGTCATTTGAGAAAACAAGCTATTATATATATATATGAGAAAGTAAGATAAATAAATCAGAAAAGACTTAATCATTGCATTTAACCTAAGATGATGTTTTTAAAACTATGCATCAACATTGACTTACCTTACTTACTAAATTGGATGCAATCTTTCATATATATATATATATATATATATATATATATATATAATATACAGAGAGTTTTTGCAATTGGTATTTGTCATTTAAATATTTTTAACTATCTATTATTGTTGTACACTGATATTATCTTTAAGAGGGTTTTTTGTACAATAAATGGTCGGCCATTAAGGAGTGATAATTAACAGTTTAATATTTGGCATTTAATATCGAGGGTTCCAAAAGCGCCTGGCCTTTCTTTCTAAAAAACGCAGGGGAGGAACAAGAAGACAGACGTGGTGTGCAACCTAAAAGAAATAAAAGGAAAAAGCGAGGGTTAATAGTTAACCATGGTCGAGTCGAGTTAAGTTACTTTTTGGCCACGTCAGTCACGTGTGGTCTTCTGTCAACCTCATGGTGGATGCTGTACGACTTCATACATGTGGATCTTAATACTAGGCCTCACTGATTAGCCGTGGCTCCCCACCGTCCTCATCCTCTGTCTTTGTATCGTGTAATCATTTTATTTTTTGTTAATTAATTTGAATGGTTGAATTGTACAAATCCTCCTTTCTTTTATTTAGATGCTTTGTATGATAATGATACGTGAAAAATAAGGGCACGTGTTCAGCAAAGCATGCCTATAATTATAAAAAGATAATCGTTTACGGAGTACGTGCCTATATATAATAAAATCGTGCGACTAAGAAGCGCTGAACCCATAGACAAAAAATCGGTCTTCGAAGAACAGTGCAAAGATACACAAATTATTGGTGCGGTTATTCTTTGACAAAGGGAATTTATATCTTCAGAGAGACGAGGTTCGTGTTGGGATGCATGTTCACCAATCGGTCGGTTTTGTAAGGACTGGCGAGTCACTTTCATCACGTGCTGGCTGATCGGTTGCTTAGGACTTTTTGCTTGACCTTCCTTTAACTCTCTTATTTCTGTAATGAAAAAGGGGAAAAAATCAGAGAGACTCCAGAGGTGGATGAACAACAGCACCCCCTACCATAGTGGAAGTGACTGTCGTAGAACATACCGTTGGAAAGGGAAGACGAGAATTACCTTCTTTCTGGTAGAGTTACAAATTTCATTATTGCACAATATTACGAAGAGTCATTTCTCCTACCCCATCCTCTTTGAATGATAATGACTCCAAGTCTTTCACACATAGCAAGCACATACACGTGGATAAACGTGTCTACACTACAAAAGATGCTCCAAAAGTATGTTAAAGGGTACTTCACGTAATCTAGGTAGATATTAAAGTGTTCACGCAAGAAAACAACACGGGCTTTTTAGGATGTTGAAGATGCTTTGCTTAGCAAAAGAAGAAGAATTTTTATTAGAAACTGCTAATACAATACCAGATCCAAAAGCCGAAAATCAATACATAGATAGACTCTAGTCTTCAATGAAATTACTAATTCTAATACAACTTATAATCTCAAAGATATTTTGAATAAAAATAAGAAAATTCAATCAAGACCTATTGATATAAATGATCTTCACAATGAAATAAATCATCAGAAATTAGAAATATAGGCTCTCAAAGCTACTCAAGCTCATATGCAAAAAGAAATCTTGACAATAAAGTCTAAAATAGATGAAGGAAAAGAAAAGGAAGACAAAAATTTATCTAATAATTCCGATCTCAATCACCAATTCATCATAAAATTTCATAATTTCTCCAGCAAAAATCACTAGCCCAAGCTCACTTAACAACCGTCCAATCACTTGATGAATTTCGCAATGCATTGCAAAAACTCATTTCAGAAATAAACTTTCTAGATTCCTCCAATAAATCTCATCACAGTGGCAACACCAATGAGGATTACTGCTATGGCATCAATTTGTCAGATAAGGAGAAAGAAGAAGATGAATAGACAAAATTTCATCACCAAATTACTATAAGGGACAAAATCAAAAAGAAAAGAAATGGACAAAGAAGACAAATGGACAAAAAATAAAAGAATCCCATCATGCAAATTTTTGAAGAATCTGGCCTGAAGACTCTGCCCAAGAATCCTACCAGGAGAATGGGCCAAAGCTAAAAAAAAATTATTATTGTTCACTTTGTTCAAAAGTGCCCGAATTTGCCTATAAAAGGAGGAGAAGAAAAAGAGGAGGGTAGCACTTCAAGCTTCTAGCATTCAAGCTCTCTTGCTCAGTTGCTCACTTGCGTCCAAGGCTTTCTCCAATCACATCCCTCTTTCACTTTCATCCCTAATCACTTGTAATCACTCGTGTTACCTTGTAACCACTTCCCAATCACTACAAATTACCTTAGATAACTTGTAATCACCGTTTCGAGGTATTTCCAATCACTTGTATTGGTTTCCAATTACTTGTATCATCCATCTTCAGTAAGTTTTCTTATCACTCAATAATATAACCAACCAAATTTTGGTTGGTATCATTATTTCATATTCTCGGCTCTCTTTTACTTTTTCTTTATGTGGGATCTCTACTTGAGCGCGAACATCTGTTCTTGTAAAATGTCACATTTTCTTTTTTAACACATATTAGTGGGATCTCTGCTCGAGTGCAGACTACCGCCCCTGCGTGAGATCACATTGTTAATCATTTTTATTTACTCTTTACAATACCCTACTTACATGCGGATTACTGCCCTTGTGGAAGGTTATCATCCATAGTTTATATCATTCACTTTTATATTGCTCACTTAATCACTCTTTATCATTCCATTTTCTATATATTTACTTGAAATCACCCTACATTTTTTTCTTATCTTTATATATAGAACCTCGAATCTTGAGGGCTATCTGGTATCAATATATATATATATCTTGAACAAGTTTTTACATTATTTTTTTGGGCTTGAATTCACAACCGTTAAATATTGATGATAATTTAAGCATAGTTTTTTTTTTTTTTGGGTAAAAGTCACAAAAATTTCAAACTTTGCTCACTGTGACACACTTACCCCCAAACTCTTTTTGTGACATAAAAAACCAAAAACTTATATCGTTGTGACACATTTATCCCATACTTATACAGTGTGACATATTTATTCCAAACTTATTTTTTATGACATAAGAAATCCCAATTTTTTTTTTGGTGACACCAAAAATCCCAAAACTTTTACTTATGTGACATATTTATCCTAAAAATTTGTGTCATAGAAATTTTTTTAGGGTTTTTTATGTCACAAATTTTTTTTTTTTGGATAAATGTGTCACACGAGTAAATGCTTAGGATTTTTTGTGTTAGAGGAAAAAGTTTGGGGTAAATATATCACAGTATGCAATTGGGATTTATGGTGTCACAAAAAATAGGTTATGGTAAATATGTCACTCTAAGCAAGGTTTGTTTTTTTTTTAATGGTTTTTTCCCTATTTTTTTCCAAATCTTTTAATATTTAAGTGACATTTTAAAATTTAGTTTTTGCATTTTTAAAAGCATAAACAAACAATTCCTAAGTAAACTCAACTACTCTAATAATCATGATTACCTTATTTTGTTCTATTTTACTGTTTGTTATTTGTGAAACCAAATTATGTATATATACATACATATTTATATGTCTATGGATATTGAGAAAGTAAAACAAATGGAGCTTAATGGCTGAGCTATATCTTCACGAAACTCTATCTTTTCCACTTTTCTTAACATTAATTAAAAACTTTATTTATTTCCATTTCTAGAAACTGAACAAGCCTCCACCCCGGGACGGTTCCCTTGCAACTCTAAACATTGCTTAAAAATAAAACAAAAAAAGCTTAATCATCGCATTTAATCTAAGATAATGTTTTTAGACAATACTTCAACACTAACTTACCTCTTTTATTATATATAGATACACACATAGGTTTTGTAATTGGTATATGTCATTTAAATATTTTTTTACTATCTATTATTATTTTACACTTTTATTATTTTTTAAGAGGATTTTTATTGAGGTAGGGTTCCCATGTTATGTTTTATGAAATGACTGAGGTAGTTGACCATTCATGAGTGACAATTGATATATTAATATTTGGCTTTTAATATTGAGAGTTCCAAAAGCGCCCGTCTCCGTCTCTAAAAATAGCAGAGATGTTGGGAGAAAACAGATGTGGCACGGAACCTTAAAAGAAAGGAAAAAAAGAAAAAAAAAGTGATGGTTAATAATTAACAATGGCCGAATTCAGTTGCTTTTTGGCCACGTCAGTCACGTGGCATTTTGTAACCTCATGCTGCAGATTGCAGCACGGCTTCATACACGTGGACCAGTGAAGAGCCTCACCGTACTCGTCCTATGGACTGTCTTTGTGTTGTGTAAACTTTTTGGTTTTTTCTAATAATTAATTTGAATAGTTAATTTATACAAATCATTGTTTCCTTCACTTAAGTACTCTATATGATAATGACACGTGAAGAGCAAGAGCAAGTGTTCAGCAAAAGCATACATAAAATTATAGAAAGTCGTACACGAATGTAGGTGCCAAACTTTATACATATGAAAATCTGTTAAAAGACCAGAGTATTTGGTCTGGTGAGCCTAAGAGTGACTCTACTTATATTTGATGGATGCTTTTGAATGTGAACAGCATACTTAAGCCTTATGTCAAACATATTGCTGAGAAGTGCAAATCTACTTTCTATGGTTTGATAATGGCCATTTTGGAGTGCCGCTAGGAGTTCACTCTTCAAGAGTTGTGTAATAATGCTGCCTTGAAATGAATGTTAAAGTTTCAGAAGTTATTTATGGTCATAATTGGCAATGGATCCCTGCTAGATCTAATTTTTTGTTGAAATCTAAGCAAGCTTACGTGATTAGATCTTGCCATCCTTTCATGCCATTTGCCGATGCTTGGGAATTAGTCAGAAATAGGAGGTCCAAGTTGCTATGACATTGACCTATTTGGATTGACCATAATGTTCCTAAGGATGGATTGATATCCTGAACAAGCTGCTTCTTAATGATAGACTTACCACTGTTGTGCTGCAAGCTGCACTTGTTATCTATGTGATGTTTATTTTTTAATCTAGGCGTCACCTTTACTTTAAATGCTCTTTCAATAAGACAGTTTTGGGATACGTCTTTTCTCAGTGATGCAAACAAAGCAATTGGGTGTGAGGACATTGAATTTCAGTGGGCCTTTCAAAACCTCAAAAGGGAAAACTTTTTCAACAACTCTACTAGGGCTTTGTTTCAAATGAGACTATTTACTTTATCTAGACTGAAAGGAACTCTATGCTCCATGATGTTCCTTCCCCTTCTACTAATTAAGTGATTAGTTTTATAATGTTTGATGAAAACTCAAAATATAACATTTTAGAGGTGAGCAATCGGGTTGACCAAACCATACCGGTTTCTGGACAGTTCAGGGACTGGTTTAGCCCCGGATAAAAATTTTGGGAGCCGGCCTTGACCAATTCAATTCTTGATTGTATATCTTGAAGCGGTCAGTTTCTACCTAGAAACCAGCCTTGCAAGGTTAATTCTCGGGCAGAACTGGCTTTCATTCAAAACCAATCCTGAATCTTTTCTATTTAAACTCCACTTCTTTTATAGTTCTCACACTCAAATTTGGCCTCTCTCTCTCTCTCTCTCTCTCTCTCTCTCTCTAGTCTCTTGACTTTCTGCAGTGGTGCTCTCAATCTCTCTCTCTCTCTCTCTCTCCTGTCTTGCAGACGCCGTCTGATTTGTTCTCTGTCTCGGTCTCGCCAACGTCGTCTCATCTCAGGGGTTGTGGGCTTGCTTTTGTTGGTCGACCGTCAGTCAGCCCACCAGTAGCCAGGTTCGTGCTTTCTTATAGCAACTAATTAGAGAGAAGCTCTCTGCTTTTTTGAAGATGAATATAGCCCAAGCATTATACGAGCGATAATTTTTATTACGATTGATTCACCTTGCTCTATCACTTATTATGACATGGCTCAAATTGACAGTAACATTTCTAATTTTTTTTTAAATCCTTTTAAATCACTCAAGATCACTCATCTTTGGCCGAAACGAAGAATGCTTGGGAAAACTATCGGTGTCTTTTATTTAGGTTTAGAGATATGACTTTTATGGTGTAAACATGGCCACATAAAAACACATAACATGTCGCCAGCTTCCGATTCTAAATAGAATTCAAAGAGAAGATTAGCCAACTTCAAGAGTTGTTTCACCATTGCACACATTAAAATTAAAAGTTAAAAAATATCCTTATCAGCTTGCTTTTATGAGCCCACCGCACATTGTTACTTCAATACCAACATATAATTTCTTTGTTGCGCACAAAATGTTTCAAACTATTTCATTCACACGATACTTCATAATCTTCTCTCTCTCTCTTTCTAAATTTGGGCGAATGCAAAGATTCATGAACATAAATTCTTTTACCATGTGAAATGAGATACTGAAGTTGCTCAGGCACCTATAATAACATTCTGTCTTCTCAAGATCCAAATCTCGTTAACTTTAATACTCTGATGTCACTACTAAACAACGAAACCATAAAAATG